>CM069913.1:72419030-73649863 GCA_036172215.1 Camellia granthamiana
GTTATCAATTCAATTTTAATCTCTTATCTGTTCAAATATCTATCCAAAATTTCTTATCTGTTCAACAAACCAGTCACAATGTTCAATTTATTTTTATCTGTTCAATTTTATTATCTGTGAAATACACCAAATTAGGATCTGTTGCAATCTTTTTTTCTCTCTTTGGTTCTTTCTATCTATCTGTTGAAATTCTTTCTCACATATAATCCAATGTATATATATATCTGTTCAATTTTTTTATAATTTTTATCTGCTTAATTTTTAATTTTTTTTTCATTTACAACTACTTGTTGCAATTTGTTTCATCGTAGAACAACAACACAGATCAAAAAGTAAAAAAAAAAAAAAAAAAAAAAAAAGTGGAAGAATTGGGTCTCTGTGGTTGAAAAAAAAAATGTCCACAAGGAGCTGGATCAATGGAGTCTTCTCCTCCGATGGTCCTCTCCAGATATTGAGTAAAATAATTTGGTGAGAAGTCCTTTTGTTTCTTTTGAAAGACGTTTTCTTTTCAATTTTACTCCTTAATTTATCTGTTGAATTTTTTTTTCTATATGTTCAAATTTATATTTTAGCGTTTAATTATTTTATTTTGTCTATATATTCAAAAAAGTTCACTATCTGCTCACTTTTTTTCCCTATCTTTTCAAATTGTTACTAGATTTTGTTATCAATTCAATTTTAAAGTCTTATATGTTCAAATATCTATCCAAAATTTCTTATCTGTTCAACAAACCAGTCACAATGTTCAATTTATTTTTATCTGTTCAATTTTATTATCTGTTGAAATACACCAAATCAGGATCTGTTGCAATCTTTCTTTCTCTCTCTTTGGTTATTTCTCTCTATCTGTTTAAATTCTTTCTCACATATAATCCAGTATATATATATCTGTTCAATTTTTTAAATATTTTTATCTGCTTAATTTTTAATTTTTTTTTTCATTTACAACTATCTGTTGCAATTTCTTTCATCGTAGGACAACAACACAGATCAAAAACTTGTAAAAAAAAAAAAGGGAAAGAATTGGGTCTGGGTGCTTGGAAAAAAAACTGTCCATAAGGAGCTGGATCAATGGAGTCTTCTCCTCCGATGGTCCTCTGCAAGCATTGCGTACAATAATTTGGTCAGAAGTCCTTTTGTTTGTTTGGAAAAACGTTTTGTTTTCAAATTTACGCCTCAATTTATCTGTTGAATTTTTTACTATCCTTTTCTTTCATCGAAGAACAACAACACAGATCAAAAACTTTAAAAAAAAAGTGGAAGAATTGGGTCTGTGTGGTTGAAAAAAAAAACTATCCATAAGGAGCTAGATCAATGGAGTCTTCTCCTCCGATAGTTCTCTGCGTGCATTGAGTAAAATAATTTGATGAGAAGTCCTTTTATTTGTTTTGAAAGACGTTTTGTTTACAATTTTACTCCTTAATTTATCTGTTGATTTTTTTTTCTATCTGTTCATATTTACATTTAAGTGTTTAATTTTTTTTTTGTCTATATATTCAAAAAAGTTGACTATCTTTTCACTTTTTTTCCTATCTTTTCAAAAAATTTTCTAGATTTTGTTATCAATTCAATTTTAATCTCTTATCTGTTCAAATATCTATCCAAAATTTCTTATCCGTTCAACAAAGCAGTCACAATGTTCAATTTATTTTTATATGTTCAATTTAATTATCTGTTGAAATACACCAAATCAGGATCTGTTGCAATCGTTCTTTCTCTCTCTTTGGTTCTTTCTCTCTATATGTTGAAATTCTTTCTCAGATATAATCCAGTACAAATATATCTGTTCAATTTTTTAAATATTTTTATCTGCTTAATTTTTAATTTTTTTTTTCATTTACAACTATCTGTTGCAATTTGTTTCATCGTAGAACAACAACACAGATCAACAAATAAAAAAAAAGTGGAAGAATTGGGTCTGTGTGGTTGAGAAAAAAAACTGTCCATAAGGAGCTGGATCAATGGAGTCTTCTCCTCCGATGGTTCTCTGCAGCCATCAAGTAAAATAATTTGATGAGAAGTCCTTCTATTTGTTTTGAAAGAGGTTTTGTTTTCAATTTTACTCCGTGATTTATCTGTTGAATTTTTTTTCTATCTGTTCAAATTTACATTTTAGTGTTTAATTTTTTTTTTGTCTATATATTGAAAAAAGTTGCCAATCTGTTCACTTTTTTCCCTATCTTTTCAAATTTTTTTCTAGATTTTGTTATCAATTCAATTTTAACCTCTTATCTGTTCAAATATCTATCCAAAATATCTTATCTGTTCAACAAACCAGTCACAATGTTCAATTTATTTTTATCTGTTCAATTTTATTATCTATTGAAATATACCAAATCAAGATCTGTTGCAATCTTTATTTTTCTCTCTTTGGTTCTTTCTCTCTGTCTGTTGAAATTCTTTCTCACATATAATCTAGTATATATATCTGTTCAATTTTTTTAATATTTTTATCTGCTTAATTTTTAATTTTTTTTTTCATTTACAACTATCTGTTGCAATTTGTTTCATCGTAGAACAACAACACAGATCAAAAACTTTAAAAAAAAGAAAAAAAAGAATTGGCACTGTGTGCTTTAAAAAAAAACTGTCCATAAGGAGCTGGATCAATGGAGTCTTCTCCTCCGATGGTCCTCTGCAGGCATTGAGTAAAATAATTTGGTGAGAAGTTTTTTTGGGTGTTTTGAAAGACGTTTCGTTTTCAATTTTACTCCTTAATTTATCTGTTGAATTTTTTTTTCTATATGTTCAAAATTACATTGAAGTGTTTAATTATTATTTTTTTTGTCTATATATTCAAAAAAGTTGACTATCTGTTCACTTCTTTTCCCTATCTTTTCAAATTTTTTTCTAGATTTTTTTATCAATTCAATTTTAATCTCTTATCTGTTCAAATATCTATCCAAAATTTCTTATCTGTTTAACGAACCAGTCACAATGTTCAATTTATTTTTATCTGTTCAATTTTATTATCTGTTGAAATACACCAAATCAGGATCTGTTGTAATCTTTCTTTCTCTCTCTTTTGTTTTTTCTCTCTATCTGTTGAAATTTTTTCTCACATATAATCCAGTATATATATATCTGTTCAATTTTTTTTATTATTTTTATGTCACGACCCCACCCCGCCCCTAGTAGGATGGTGCCGTGATGGCCAGTAATTCCGTGAATTACCGAAGGCCAACCGATCAAAACAACACAATCAGAGTATAATGTATGGGGCTCACAAATGCGGAAGCGAATAAATCAAATGCGAGTGGTCCATGAGAGCTGTGCTTAGATCAAATGATAAGACATATACAATATGGTTCACATCCAAATCCATATATAACAAAAATACAGTTTACATCTTGATCAAAAGGCTTCTCAGCCGACATATACAAAATACAGGAAATACAAGCCAAGAAGCATGATTTTCAAGATTTGCCGACGTAAATACAAAAAGGCCGACGTAAAGGAGTCGTCGCCGACATGAATGCAAGTCTAAGCCGACGTGGCAAGAATCCAAAAACAAGCTTTGCAAAATGCATCTAGGCGTCACCGCCGTCCTGCTCATCACCTACATATATATAGAGAGGGTGAGTTTTGAACTCAGTGAATGGTACTAAAAATAAAGGTTTTGCATGAATATAGCCGAAATCCTTCAAAGCAAAACAAACATTCCAAACCATACGAATATTAGCCGAGGTCCTTCCAAACCAGACACATCAAAACTTTACCGAAACAAGGGATGAACCGTATTCATCTAACAGGTCTTACAAAACTCAAGGGATGCTTACCAACATCGGCGAAACACAAATCAAGATTTACCAAGTCAAGGGATGAACCGTATTCATCAATCAAGTCTTACAATATCGAGGGATGCTTATTAACATCGGCAACAAGGGACTGTACGATCCGTAATCGATTTGTCAAGGGTACTGCGAAAGTTTAAAGTCCTCCAGCACAAGGGACTTGTGTTACTTAGGCCCGTAGCCCTTTTTAACACGATAGCTTTTCAAGAAAGGACCATATCCTTTTTAACATGCGAAACTTGTGTCACTTAGGCCCGTAGCCCTTTTTGATAAGGTGGTGCTGCGAAAGTTTAGAGTTCTCCAGCCAAGGGACTTCCATACTTGGTACTGCAAAAGTTTATAGTCCTCCAGTACAAGGGACTTTTACACTTAGTGCTGCGAAAGTTTATAGTCCTCCAGCCAAGGGACTTCCATACTTGGTACTGCAAAAGTTTATAGTCCTCCAGTACAAGGGACTTTTACTGATAACACCAAAACAAGGCTTGTACTTGATACATCGGAACGGGCTAATCATTCATGCTCATCAAATACTTTTATCAAAACAAGGCAAGACAAAGTTTATCCAAAACAGTATAACATAGCTTTATTAAAAGCACCACTCACCTCGGTCTTCAGGTGTAGGCTCAAAGCAAAGATCAAAGTCCTACAATCACATGACAAATCACATTCTCAAAACAAGCTTTATATGCACACAATGATCTCGGCACTCTCACCGAATCCAAGTCAATAACAAAGCAAAACATGCTGGGAGTCAAAACGTTATTTCCTATCTCGGGAAAACACACTGGGTATCGTCCAGGTCTTGCCGAGGTCCCATACCTCCTTGCCGAGGTGTGGTCCTGATGGCCACATACAAAACGAAATCGGGAAAAATCTGGGTTTCCCTTTGAAGAATGCAAGGACCGACATCATCAAGAGCATCAAAAACATGCATGCCAAAGTCATAACTTGCTTATTCAAAACTAAGATTTCATGCCAAGAGTTCAAAAACATGGACCTGGGTACCCTCACAAGAAATCGTGTGAAACAAACACAAAACGTGGTTCTTGCCAAACACATTCGGATCAAACAACATCTCCTTCAAGAACACAAGAATATTATTTTTCTCTTTAAGAACCAACTCCAAATCCATGCATGGCATGCAAAACAAACCCAATCACGCAATGCAGCTCGGTAAACAATAAGAACAAACAGAGGAGAGCAAGAATCAAACCTCAAAACTCGAATCCAACGGTTAGATCCTTGAGGGTCAAGCTCGGAACTCTACTCTCTCTCTAAAACTCTTCCTTCTCCCTTGAGAGCTTCTCTCTCTAAAACAAAGATTTGAGACAAAATGATTTGGTTCAAGGTCTGCCGGCTGTCTTAACACACAGCTCGGACACGTGGCACTACCGGGTTGGTTCAGCTCAAAAGTGACTGATTGACAAGACAAGTCTCTGACAAAGCGTACTCAACAAGCTAGATGGCAAGACACATCGGCAAGCAAGGACATCGGCTAGAGTCAAAACTTCGGCAACGGGGTAACAAAGACATCGGCTAAGGAGGACGGCGCTTGACTAAGCTGTGCCACACCTTGGCCTGGGTGTGCCACATCTCGGTCTAGGCCAAACCTGCCCGAGGACAAGGATCACTAGTACAAAACATCTCGGCCTTGGTTCCAAACACCTCGGCCCAAAGAGTAACATCTCGGCAAACATGCCGAGGTGGAGATGGAGGTCAACAGATGGCTCCAAAATAGTTCTAAGTACAAAGGTTCAAAGGTGGACTAGACTGAGCTGACCTCGGCCACACCAAGCAAGGAACAAGATCAAGCAAGTAATCAAAGCAAGGCAGTCTTAACAAATCAAGACAAGGCAAAACTATCGAAACAGTATAACAAGACAAGATCATATAAAATGTATGCCAAGAATGGCTAAGTCAAATGAGGGTTGTTACATTTTATCTGTTTAATTTTTAATTTTTTTTTCATTTACAACTATCTGTTGCAATTTGTTTCATCGCAGAACCACAACACAGATCAAAAAAAAAAAAAGTGGAAGAATTGGGTCTGTGTGCTTGGAGAAAAAAAACTGCCGATAAGGAGCTGGATCAATTGATGCTTCTCCTCCGATGGTCCTCTGCAGGCATTGAGTAAAATAATTTGAGGGGAAGTCTTTTTGTTTGTTTTGAAAGACGTTTTGTTTTCAATTTTACTCCATAATTTATCTGTTGAATTTTTTTTTCTATATGTACAAATTTACATTTTAGTGTTTAATTATTTTTCTTTGTCTATATATTCAAAAAAGTTGACTATCTGTTCACTTTTTTCCCTATCTTTTCAAATTTTTTTCTAGATTTTGTTATCAATTCAATTTTAACCTCTTATCTGTTCAAATATCTATCCAAAATTTCTTATCTGTTCAACAAACCAGTCACAATGTTCAATTTATTTTTATCTGTTCAATTTTATTATCTGTTGAAATACACTAAATCAGGATCTGTTGCAATCTTTCTTACTCTCTCTTTGGTTCTTTCTCTCTATCTGGTTAAATTCTTTCTCAGATATAATCCAGTATATATATATTTGTTCAATTTTTTTAATATTTTCATCTGCTTAATTTTTATTTTTTTTTTTCATTTACAACTATCTGTTGCAATTTGTTTCATCGTAGAACAACAACACAAATCAAAAACTTTTTTAAAAAAAAAGTAGAAGAATTGGATCTGTGTGCTTGAAAAAATAACTGTCCATAAGGAGCTGGATCAATGGAGTCTTCTCCTCCGATGGTCCTCTGCAGGCATTGAGTAAAATACTTTGGTGAGAAGTCCTTTTGTTTGTTTTCAAAGACGTTTTGTTTTCAATTTTACTCCACAATTTATCTGTTGAATTTTTTTTTCTATATGTTCAAATTTACATTATAGTGTTTAATTATTTTTTTTTGTCTATATATTCAAAAAAGTTGACTATCTGTTCACTTTTTTCCCTATCGTTTCAAATTTTTTTCTAGATTTTGTTATCAATTTAATTTTAATCTCTTATCTGTTCAAATATCTATCCCAAATTTCTTATCTGTTCAGCGAACCTGTCACAATGTTCAATTTATTTTTATCTATTCAATTTTATTATCTGTTGAAATACACCAAACCAGGATCTGTTGCAATCTTTTTTTCTCTCTATCTGTTGAAATTCTTTCTCACATATAATCCGGTATATATATATCTGTTCAATTTTTTGAATATTTTTATCTGCTTAAATTTTAAATTTTTTTTTTTTCATTTACAACTATATGTAGAAATTTTTTTCGTCATAGAACAACAACACAGATCAAAAACTTTAAAAAAAAAAAAAAAAAAAAAAGTGGAAGAATTGGGTCTGTGTGGTTGAAAAAAAAAAAACTGTCCATAAGGAGCTGGATCAATGGAGTCTTCTCCTCCGATGGTCCTCTGTAGGCATTGAGTAAAATAATTTGGTGAGACGTCCTTTTGTTTGTTTTGAAATACATTTTGTTTTCAATTTTACTCCTTAATTTATCTGTTGAATTTTCTTTTCTATATGTTCAAATTTACATTTAAGTGTTTAATTTTTTTTTCTATATATATTCAAAAAAGTTGACTATCTGTTCACTTCTTTTCCCTATCTTTTCAAATTTTTTTCTAGATTTTATTATCAATTCAATTTTAATCTCTTATCTGTTCAAATATCTATCCAAAATTTCTTATCTGTTCAACGAACCAGTCACAATGTTCAATTTATTATTATCTGTTCAATTTTATTATCTGTTGAAATACACCAAATCAGGATCTGTTGCAATCTTTCTTTCTCTCTGTTTTGTTTTTTCTCTCGATGTTGAAATTTTTTCTCACATATAATCTAGTATATATATATCTGTTCAATTTTTTTATTATTTTTATCTGCTTAATTTTTAATTTTTTTTTATTTACAACTATCTGTTGCAATTTGTTTCATCGTTGAACAGCAACACAGATCAAAAACTTAAAGAAAAAAAAAAGTGAAAGAATTGGGTCTATGTGCTTGGAAAAAAAAACTGTCCATAAGATGCCGGATCACTGGAGTCTTCTCCTCCGATGGTCCTCTGCAGGCATTGTGTAAAAAATTTGGTGAGAAGTCTTTTTGTTTGTTTTGAAAGACGTTTTGTTTTCAATTTTACTCCTTAATTTGTCTGTTGAATTTTTTTTTCTATATGTACAAATTTACATTTTACTGTTTAATTTTTTTTTTGTCTATATATTCAAAAAAGTTGACTATCTGTTCACTTTTTTTCCCTATCTTTTAAATTTTTTTTCTAGATTTTGTTATCAATTCAATTTTAATCTCTTATCTGTTCAAATATCTATCCAAAATTTCTTATCTGTTCAACAAAGCAGTCACAATGTTCAATTTATCTTTATATGTTCAATTTTATTATCTGTTGAAATACACCAAATCAAGATCTGTTGCAATCTTTCTTTCTCTCTCTTTGGTTCTTTCTCTCTATCTGTTGAAATTCTTTCTCAGATATAATCCAGTACATATATATCTGTTCAATTTTTTTAATATTTTTATCTGCTTAATTTTTAATTTTTTTTTCATTTACAACTATCTGTTGCAATTTGTTTCATCGTAGAACCACAACACAGATCAACAAATAATAAAAAAAAAAGTGGGAGAATTGGGTCTGTGTGGTTGAGAAAAAAAACTGTCCATAAGGAGCTGGATCAATGGAGTCTTCTCCTCCGATGGTCCACTGCAGGCATTGAGTAAAATAATTTGGTCAGAAGTCCTTTTGTTTGTTTTGAAAGACATTTTGTTTTCAATTTTACTCCTTAATTTATCTGCTGAATTTTTTTTTTCTATTTGTTCAAATTTACATTTTAGTGTTTAATTTTTTTTTGTCTATACATTCAAAAAAGCTAACTATCTGTTCTCTTTTTTTCCCTATCTTTTCAAAAAAAATTTAGATTTTATTATCAATTAAATTTTAATCTCTTATCTGTTCAAATATCTATCCAAAATTTCTTATCTGTTCAACGAACCAGTCACAATGTTCAATTTTATTATCTGTTGAAATACACCAAATCAGGATCTGTTGCAATCTTTCTTTCTCTCTCTTTGGTTCTTTCTCTCTATCTGTTGAAATTGTTTCTCACATATAATCCAGTATATATATATCTGTTCAATTTTTGGAATATTTTTATCTGCTTAATTTTTAATTTTTTTTTTCATTACAACTATCTGTAGCAATTTTTTTCATCGTAGAACAACAACACAGATCAAAAACTAAAAAAAAAAAAAAAAAGTGGAAGAATTAGGTCTGTGTGGTTGAAAAAAAAAACTATCCATAAGGAGCTGCATCAATGGAGTCTTCTACTCCGATGGTCCTTTGCAGGCATTGAGTAAAATAATTTGGTTAGAAGTCCTTTTGTTTGTTTTGAAAGACGTTTTGTTTTCACTTTTACTCCTTAATTTATCTGTTGAATTTTTTTCTATATGTTAAAATTTAAATTTTAGTGTTTAATTTTTTTTTCTATATATTCAAAAAAGTTGACCATCTGTTAACTTTTTTTCCCTATCTTTTCAAATTTTTTTAAGATTTTATTATCAATTCAATTTTAATCTCTTATCTGTTCAAATATCTATCCAAAATTTCTTATCTGTTCAACGAACCAGCCAAAATGTTCAATTTATTTTTATCTGTTCAATTTTATTATCTGTTGAAATACACCAAATCAGGATCTGTTGCAATCTTTCTTTCTCTCTCTTTGGTTCTTTCTCTCTATCTGTTGAAATTATTTCTCACATATAATCCAGTATATATTTATCTGTTCAATTGTTTGAATATTTTTATCCGCTTAATTTTTAATTTTTTTTTTCAATACAACTATTTGTAGCAATTTTTTTCATCGTAGAACAACAACACATATCTAAAACTTTAAAAAAAAAAAAAAAAAAAAAAAAAAGTGGAAGAATTGGGTCTGTGTGGTTGAGAAAAAAATTTGTCCATAAGGAGCTGGATTAATGGAGTCTTCTCCTCCGATGGTCCTCTACAGGCATTGAGTAAAATAATTTGGTCAGAAGTCCTTTTGTTTTTTTGAAAGGCGTTTTGTTTTCAATTTTACTCCTTAATTTATCTGTTGAATTTTTTTTCTATATGTTCAAATTTAAATTTAAGTGTTTAATTTTTTTTTTCTATATATTCAAAAAAGTTGACCATCTGTTCACTTTTTTCCCCTATCTTTTCAAATTTTTTTTACATTTTATTATCAATTCAATTTTAATCTCTTATTTGTTCAAATATCTATCAAAAATTTCTTATCTGTTCAACGAACCAGTCAAAATGTTCAATTTATTTTTATCTGTTCAATTTTCTTATCTATTGAAATACACCAAATCAGGATCTGTTGCAATCTTTCTTTCTATCTCTTTGGTTCTTTCTCTCTATCTGTTGAAATTGTTTTTCATATATAATCCAGTATATATTTATCTTTTCAATTTTTTGAATATTTTTATCTGCTTAATTTTTAATTTGTTTTTTCATTACGACTATCTGTAGCAATTTTTTTCATCGTAGAACAACAACACAGATCAAAAACTAAAAAAAAAAAAAAAAAGTGGAAGAATTAGGTCTGTGTGGTTGAAAAGAAAAACTATCCATAAGGAGCTGCATCAATGGAGTCTTCTCCTCCGATGGTCCTCTGCAGGCATTGAGTAAAATAATTTGGTTAGAAGTTCTTTTGTTTGTTTTGAAAGACGTTTTGTTTTCACTTTTACACCTTAATTTATCTGTTAATTTTTTTTTTCTATATGTTAAAATTTAAATTTTAGTGTTTAATTTTTTTTTCTATATATTCAAAAAAGTTGACCATCTGTTAACTTTTTTTCCCTATCTTTTCAATTTTTTTTTAGATTTTATTATCAATTCAATTTTAATCTCTTATCTGTTCAAATATCTGTCCAAAATTTCTTATCTATTCAACGAACCAGCCAAAATGTTCAATTTATTTTTATATGTTTAATTTTATTATCTGTTCAAATACACCAAATCAGGATCTGTTGCAATCTTTCTTTCTCTCTCTTTGGTTCTTTCTCTCTATCTGTTGAAATTCTTTCTCACATATAATCCAGTATATATATCTGTTCAATTTTTTAAATATTTTTATCGGCTTAATTTTTATTTTTATTTTTCATTTACAACTATCGGTTGCAATTTCTTTCATCGTAGAACAACAACACAGATGAAAAACTTTAAAAAAAAAAAAAAAAAAAGGTGGAAGAATTGGGTCTGTGTGCTTGAAAAGAAAAACTGTCCATAAGGAGCTGGATCAATGGAGTCTTCTCCTCCGATGGTCCTCTGCAGGCATTGAGTAAAGTAATTTGGTGAGAAGTCCTTTTGTTTGTTTTGAAAAACATTTTATTTTCAATTTTATTCCTTAATTTATCTGTTGAATTTTTTTTTCTATACGTTCAAATTTACATTTAAGTGTTTAATTATTATTTTTGTCTATATATTCAAAAAAGTTGACTATCTGTTTACTTCTTTTCCCTGTCTTTTCAAAAAAATTTCTAGATTTTATTATCAATTCAATGTTAATCTCTTATCTGTTCAAATATCTATCCAAAATTTCTTATCTGTTCGACGAACCAGTCACAATGTTCAATTTATTTTTATCTGTTCAATTTTATTATCTGTTGAAATACACCAAATCAGGTTTTGTTGCAATCTTTCTTTCTCTCTCATTGGTTCTTTATCTCTATCTGTTGAAATTCTTTCTCACTATCTGTTGAAATTCCTTCTCACATATAATCCAGTATATATATATCTGTTCAATTTTTTAATATTTTTATCTGCTTAATTTTTAATTTTTTTTTCATTTACAACTATCTGTTGCAATTTATTTCATCATAGAACAACAACACAGATCAAAAACTTTTTTAAAAAAAATGGAAGAATTGGGTCTTTGTGCTTGAAAAAAAAAACCCTCCATAAGGAGCTGGATCAATGGAGTCTTCTCCTCCGATGGTCCTCTGCAGGCATTGAGTAAAATAATTTGGTGAGAAGACCTTTTGTTTGTTTTGAAAGACGTTTTGTTTTCAATTTTAATCCTTAATTCATCTGTTGAATTTTTTTTCTACATGTTCAAATTTACATTTAAATGTTTAATTTTTTTTTGTCTATATATTCAAAAAATTGACTATCTGTTCACTTCTTTTCCATATCTTTTCAAATTTTTTTCTAGATTATATTATCAATGAAATTTTAATCTCTTATCTGTTCAAATATCTATCCAAAATTTCTTATCTGTTCAACGAACCTGTCACAATGTTCGATTTATTTTTATCTGTTCAATTTTATTATCCGTTGAAATACATCAAATCAGGATCTGTTGCAATATTTCTTTCTCTCTCTTTGGTATTTTCTCTCTATCTATTGAAATTCTTTCTCACATATAATCTAGTATATATCTATCTGTTCAATTATTTTAATATTTTTATTTGCTTAATTTTTAATTTTTTTTTTGATTTACAACTATCTGTTGCAATTTGTTTCATCGTAGAACAACAACACAGATCAAAAACTTTTTTAAAAAAAAACAAAAAAAAAAAAGTGGAAGAATTGGGTCTGTGTGCTTTAAAAAAAAACTGTCCATAAGGAGCTGGATCAATGGAGTCTTCTCCTCCGATGGTCCTCTGCAGGCATTGAGTAAAATAATTTGTTCAGAAGTCCCTTTGTTTGTTTTGAAAGACGGTTTGTTTTCAATTTTACTCCTTAATTTATCTGTTGAATTTTTTTTTCTATCAGTTCAAATTTACATTTTAGTGTTTAATTATTTTTTTTTGTCTATATATTCAAAAAAGTTGACTATCTGTTCACTTTTTTTCCCTATCTTTTAAATTTTTTTTCTAAATTTTATTATCAATTCAATTTTAATCTCTTATCCGTTCAAATGTCTATCCAAAATTTCTTATCTGTTCAACAAACCAGTCACAATGTTCAATTTATTTTTATCTGTTCAATTTTATTATCTGTTGAAATACACCAAATCAGGATCTGTTGCAATCTTTCTTTCTCTCTCTTTGGTTTTTCACTATATCTGTTGAAATTCTTTCTCACATATAATCCAGTATATATATATATATATCTGTTCAATTTTTTTATTATTTTTATCTACTTAATTGTTAATTTTTTTCATTTACAGCTTTCTGTTGCAATTTGTTTCATCGTAGAACAACAACACAGATCAAAAACTTAAAGAAAATAAAAATAAAAAAAATTTGGAAGAATTGGGTCTGTGTGGTTGAAAAAAAACTGTCCATAAGGAGCTGGCTCAATGGAGTCTTCTCCTACGATGGCCCTCTGCAGGCATTGAGTAAAATAATTTGGTGAGAAGTCCTTTTGTTTGTTTCGAAAGACGTTTTGTTTTTAATTTTTCTACTTAATTTATCTGTTGAATTTTTTTTTCTATCTGTTCAAATTTACATTTTAGTGTTTAATTATTATTTTTGTCTATATATTCCAAAAAGTTGACTATCTGTTCACTTTTTTTTCCCTATCTTTTCAAATTTTTTTCTAGATTTTTTTATCAATTCAATTTTAATCTCTTATCTGTTCAAATATCTATCCAAAATTTCTTATCCGTTCAACAAACCAGTCACAATGTTCAATTTATTTTTATTTGTTCAATTTTATTATCTGTTGAAATACACCAAATCAGGATCTGTTGCAATCTTTCTCTCTCTCTTTGGTTCTTTCTCTCTATCTGTTGAAATTCTTTCTCACATATGATCCAGTATATATATCTGTTCAATTTTTTTATAATTTTTATCTGCCTAAATTTTAATTTTTTTTTCATTTACAACTATCTGTTGCAATTTGTTTCATCGTAGAACAACAACACAGATCAAAAACTTAAAAAAAAAAAAAAAGAGTGGAAGAATTGGGTCTGTGTGCTTGAAAAAAGAAACTGTCCATAAGGAGCTGGATCAATGGAGTCTTCTCATCCGATGGTCCTCTGCAGGCATTGAGTAAAACAATTTTGTCAGAAGTCCTTTTGTTTGTTTTGAAAGACGGTTTGTTTTCAATTTTACTCCTTAATTTATCTGTTGAACTTTTTTTTTCTATATGTTCAAATTTACATTTAAGTGTTTAAATATTTTTTTTTTGTCTATATATTCAAAAAAGTTGACTATCATTTCACTTCTTTTCCCTATCCTTTAAAATTTTTTTCAAGATTTTATTATCAAAATTAATTTTAATCTCTTATCTGTTCAAATATCTATCCAAAATTTCTTATCTGTTCAACGAACCAGTCACAATGTTCAATTTATTTTTATCTGTTCAATTTTATTATCTGTTGAAATACACCAAATCTGGATATGTTACAATCTTTCTTTCTCTCTCTTTGGTTCTTTCTCTCTATCTGTTGAAATTTTTTCTCACATATAATCCAGTATATATATGTATATATCTGTTCAATTTTTTAAATATTTTTACCTGCTTAATTTTTAACTTTTTTTTCATTTACAACTATATGTTGCAATTTGTTTCATCGTAGAAGAACAACACAGATCAAAAACTTTAAAAAAAAAAAAAAAAGAGAGTAGAAGAATTGGGTCTGTGTGCTTGAAAAAAAAACTGTCCATAAGGAGCTGGATCAATGGAGTCTTCTCCTCCGATGGTCCTCTGCAGGCATTGAGTAAAATAATTTGGTCAGAAGTCTTTTTGTTTGTTTTGAAAGACGTTTTGTTTTCAATTTTACTTCTTAATTTATCAGTTGAATTTTTTTTCTATCTGTTCAAATTTACATTTTAGTATCTAATTATTTTTTTTATCTATATATTCAAAAAAGATGACTATCTGTTCAATTTTTTCCCCTATCTTTTGAAAAAAAATTTCTAGATTTTAGGATCAATTCAATTTTAATCTCTTATCTGTTCAAATATCTATCCAAAATTTCTTATATGTTCAACGAAGCAGTCATAATGTTCAATTTATTTTTATCTGTTCAATTTTATTATCTGTTGAAATACACCAAATCATGATCTGTTGTAATCTTTCTTTCTCTCTCTTTGGTTTTTATCTCTATCTGTTGAAATTCTTTCGCACATATAATCCAGTATATATATCTGTTCAATTTTTTTATTATTTTTATCTGCTTAATTTTGATTTTTTTTTTCACTTACAACTATCTGTTGCAACTTATTTCATCGTAGAACAACAACACAGATCAAAAACTTTAAAAAAAAAAAAAAAAAAGACTGGAAGAATTGGGTCTGTGTGGTTGAAAAAAAATTGTCCGTAAGGAGCTGGATCAATGGAGTCTTCTCCTCTGATGGTCCTCTGCAGGCATTGAGTAAAATAATTTGGTCAGAAGTCCTTTCGTTTGTTTTGAAAGACGTTTTGTTTTCAATTTTATTCCTTACTTTATTTGTTGAATTTTTTTTTCTATCTGTTCAAATTTACATTTTAGTATTTAATTATTTTTTTTTCTATATATTCAAAAAAGTTTGCTATCTGTTCACTTTTTTTCTCTATCTTTTCAAATTTTTTTCTACCTTTTATTATCAATTCAATTTTAATCTCTTATCTGTTCAAATAACTATCCAAAATTTTTTATTTGTTCAACAAACAAGTAACAATGTTCAATTTATTTTTATCTGTTCGATTTTATTATCTGTTGAAATACACCAAATCAGGATCAGTTTTAATCTTTCTTTCTCTCTCTTTGGTTTTTCTCTCTATCTGTTGAAATTCTTTCTCACATATAATCCAGTATATATATATATCTGTTCAATTTTTTTATTATTTTTCTCTGCTTAATTTTTAATTTTTTTTCCACTTACAACTATCTGTTGTAATTTGTTTCATCGTAGAACAACAACACAGATCAAAAACATTAAAAAAAAATTGGAAGAATTGGGTCTGTGTGGTTAAAAAAAAACTGTCCATAAGGAGCTGGATCAATGGAGTCTTCTCCTCTGATGGTCCTCTACAGGCATTGAGTAAAATAATTTGGTGAGAAGCCTTTTTGTTTGTTTTGAAAGACGTTTTGTTTTTTACTACTTAATTTATCTGTTGAATTTTTTTTTCTATCTGTTCAAATTTACATTTTAGTTTTTAATTATTTTTTTTGTCTATATATTCAAAAAAGTTCGCTACCTGTTCACTTTTTTTTCCCTATCTTTTCAAATTTTTTTCTAGATTTTATTATCAATTCAATTTTAATCTCTTATCTGTTCAAATATCTATCCAAAATTTCTTATACGTTCAACAAACCAGTCACAATGTTGAATTTATTTTTATTTGTTCAATTTTATTATCTATTGAAATACACCAAATCTAGATCTGTCGCAATTTTTCTTTCTCTCTCTTTGGTTCTTTCTCTCTATCTGTTGAAATTCTGTCACATATAATCCAGTATATATATATATATATTTGTTCAATTTTTTAAATATTTTTATCTACTTAATTTTTAATTTTTTTTTCATTTACAACTATCTGTTGCAATTTATTTCATCGTAGAACAACAACACAAATAAAAAAATTTAAAAAAAAAAAAAAGTGGAAGAATTGGTTCTGTGTGCTTGAAAAAAAACTGTCCATAAGGAGCTGGATCAATGGAATCTTCTCCTCCGATGGTCCTCTGCAGGAATTGAGTAAAATAATTTGGTCAGAAGTCCTTTTTTTTGTTTTGAAAGACGTTTTGTTTTCAATTTAACTCCTTAATTTATCTGTTGAATTTTTTGTATCTGTTCAAATTTACATTTTAGAATTTAATTACTTTTTTTGTCTATATATTCAAAAAATCTGACTATCTGTTCACCTTTTTTCCCTATCTTTTCAAATTTTTTTCTAGATTTTATTATCAATTCAATTTTAATCTCTTATCTGTTCAAATATCTATCCAAAATTTCTTATATGTTCAACAAACTAGTCACAATGTTGAATTTATTTTTATCTGTTCAATTTTATAAACTGTTGAAACACACCAAATCAGGATCTGTTGTGATCTTTCTTTCTCTCTCTTTGGTTCTTTCTCTCTATCTGTTGAAATTTTTTCTCACATATAATCCAGTATATATATATATCTGTTCAATTTTCTAAATATTTTTATCTTCTTAATTTTTATAATATTTTTATCTTCTTAATTTTTAATTTTTTTTTTCATTTACAACTATCTGTTGCAATTTGCTTCATCGTAGAACAAGAGCACAGATCAAAAACTTAAAACAAAAAAAAAAAGTGGAAGAATTGGGTCTGTGTGCTTGAAAAAAAAAATTGTCCATAACGAGCTGGATCAATGGAGTCTTCTCCTCCGATGGTCCTCTACAGGCATTGAGTAAAATAATTTGGTGAGAAGTCCTTTTGTTTGTTTTGAAAGACGTTTTGTTTTCAATTTTAATCCTTAATTTATCTGTTGAATTTTTTTTCTATCTGTTCAAATTTACATTTTAGTACTTAATTATTTTTTTTTGTCCATATATTCAAAAAAGCTGACTGTGTGTTCATTTTTTTTCTCTATCTTTTCAAATTTTTTTCTAGATTTTATTATCAATTCAATTTTAATCTCTTATCTGTTCAAATATCTATCCAAAATTTCTTATCTGTTCAACAAACCAGTCATAATGTTCAATTTATTTTTATCTGTTCAATTTTATTATCTGTTGAAATACACCAAATTAGGATCTGTTGTCATCTTTCTTTCTCTCTTTGGTTTTTCTCTCTATCTGTTGAAATTCTTTCTCACATATAATCTAGTATATATATATCTGTTCAATTTTTATTATTATTTTTATCTGCTTAATTTTTAATTTTTTTTTCATTTACAGCTGTCTGTTGCAATTTGTTTCATCGTAGAACAACAACACATATCAAAAACTTTAAAAAAAAAAAAAAAAAAAAGTGGAAGAATTGGGTCTGTGTGCTTGAAAAAAAAACTGTCCATAAGGAGCTGGATCAATGGAGTCTTCTCCTCCGATGGTGCTCTGCAGGCATTGAGTAAAATAATTTGATGAGAAGTCCTTTTATTTGTTTTGAAAGACGTTTTGTTTTCAATTTTACTCCTTAATTTATCTGTTGAATTTTTTTTCTATTTGTTCAAATTTACATTTTAGTGTTTAATTATTTTTTTTTGTCTATATATTCAAAAAAGTTGACTATCTGTTCACTTTTTTTCCCTATCTTTTAAATTTTTTTCTAGATTTTGTTATCAATTCAATTTTAATCTCTTATCTGTTCAAATATCTATCCAAAATTTCTTATCTGTTCAACAAACCCGTCACAATGTTCCATTTATTTTTATATGTTCAATTTTATTATCTGTTGAAATACACCAAATCAGGATCTGTTGCAATCTTTCCTTCTCTCTCTTTGGTTCTTTCTCTCTATCTGTTGAAATTCTTTCTCCGATATAATCCAGTATATATATATCTGTTCAATTTTTTAAATATTTTTATCTGCTTAATTTTTAAGTTTTTTTTCATTTACAACTATCTGTTGCAATTTGTTTCATCGTAGAACAACAACACAGATCAAAAACTTTAAAAAAAAAAAAGTGAAAAAATTGGGTCTGTGCACTTGAAAAAAAAACTGTCCATAAGGAGCTGGATCAATGGAGTCGTCTCCTCCGATGGTCCTCTGCAGGCATTGAGTAAAATAATTTGGTGAGATGTCCTTTTGTTTGTTTTGAAAGACGTTTTGTTTTGAATTTTACTCCACAATTTATCTGTTGAATTTTTTTTTCTATATGTTCAAATTTACATTTTAGTGTTTAATAAATTTTTTTTGTCTATATATTCAAAAAAGTTGACTATCTGTTCACTTTTTTTCCATATCTTTTCAAATTTTTTTTCTAGAATTTGTTATCGATTCAATTTTAATCTCTTATCTGTTCAAATATCTATCCAAAATTTCTTATCTGTTCAACAAACCAGTCACAATGTTCAATTTATTTTTATCTGTTCAATTTTATTATCTGTTGAAATACACCAAATTAAGATTTGTTACAATCTTTCTTTCTCTCTCTTTGGTTCTTTCTCTCTAAGTGTTGAAATTCTTTGTCAGATATAATCCAGTATATATATATATCTGTTCAATTTTCTTAATATTTTTATTTGCTTAATTTTTAATTTTTTTTTCATTTACAACTATCTATTGCAATTTGTTTCATCGTAGAACAACAACACAGATCAAAAATTTTAAAAAAAAAAGAAAAAAAAAAGAATTGGCTCTGTGTGCTTTAAAAAAAACTGTCCATAAGGAGCTGGATCAATGTAGTCTTCTCCTCCGATGGTCGTCTACAAGTATTGAGTAAAATAATTTGGTCAGAAGTCCTTTTTTTTTTGTTTTGGAAGACATTTTGTTTTCAATTTTACTCCTTAATTTATCTGTTAAATTTTTTGTTCTATATGTTCAAATTTACATTTAAGTATTTGATTATTTTTTTTGTCTATATATTCAAAAAAGTTGACTATCTGTTCACTTTTTTTCCCTATCTTTTCAAATTTTTTTCTAGATTTTGTTATCAATTCAATTTTAATCTCTTATCTGTTCAAATATCTATCCAAAATTTCTTATCTGTTCAACGAACCAGTCACAATGTTCAATTTATTTTTATCTGTTCAATTTTATTATCTGTTGAAATACACCAAATCAGGATCTGTTGTAATCTTTCTTTCTCTCTCTTTGGTTCTTTCTCTCTATATGTTGAAATTCTTTCTCACATATAATCCGGTATATATATATCTGTTCAATTTTTTTAATATTTTTCTCTGCTTATTTTTTTATTTTTTTTTCATTTACAACTATCTGTTGCAATTTGTTTCATAGTAGAACGACAACACAGATCAAAAACTTAAAAAAAAAAGTGGAAGAATTAGGTCTGTGTGCTTGAAAAATAAAAACTGTCCATAAGGAGCTGGATCAATGGAATCTTCTCCTCCGATGGTCCTCTGTAGGCATTGAGTAAAATAATTTGGTGAGAAGTCCTTTTGTTTGTTTTGAATGACGATTTGTTTTCAATTTTATCTCTTAATTTATCTGTTGAATTTTTTTTCTATCTGTTCAAATTTCCATTTTCGTGTTTAATTATTTTTTTTGTCTATATATTCAAAAAAAGTTGACTATCTGTTCACTTTATTTCCCTATCTTTTCAAATTTTTTTCTAGATTTTATTATCAATTCAATTTTAATATCTTATCTGTTCAAATATCTATCCAAAATTTCTTATCTGTTCATTGAACCAGTCACAATGTTCAATTTATTTTTATCCGTTCAATTTTATTATCTGTTGAAATACACCAAATCAGGATCGGTTGCAATCTTTCTTTCTCTCTCTTTGGTTCTTTCTCTCTATCTGTTGAAATATTTTCTCACATATAATCCAGTATATATATCTGTTCAATTTTTTTATTATTAATATCCACTTAATTTTTAATTTTTTTTATCATTTACAACTATATATTGCAATTTGTTTCATCTTAGAACAACACAGATCAAAAACATAAAAAGAAGGTGGACGAATTGGGTTTGTGTGCTTGAAAAAAAAACTATCTATAAGGAGCTGGATCAATGGAGTCTTTTTCTCCGATGGTCCTCTGCAGGCATTGAGTAAAATAATTTGGTGAGAAGTCCTTTTGTTTGTTGTGAAAGACGTTTAATTTTCAATTTTACTCCGTAATTTATCTGTTGAATTTTTTTTTCTATATGTTCAAATTTACATTTAAGTGTTTAATTATTTTTCTTGGTCTATATATTCAAAAAAGTTGACTATCTGTTCACTTTTTTTCCCTATCTTTTCAAATTTTTTCTAGATTTTATTATCCATTCAATTTTAATCTCTTATCTGTTCAAATATCTATCCAAAATTTCTTATCTGTTCAAAAACTAGTCACAATGTTCAATTCATTTTTATTTGTTCAATTTTATTATCTGTTGAAATACACTAAATCAGGATCTGTTGCAATCTTTCTTTCTCTCTCTTTGGTTCTTTCTCTCTATCTGTTGAAATTCTTTCACACATATAATTCAATATATATATCTGTTCAATTTTTTTATAATTTTTATCTGCTTAATTTTTAATTTTTTTTTCATTTACAAATATCTGTTGCAATTTGTTTCATCGTAGAACAACAACACAGATAAAAAACTTAAAAAAAACAAAAAAAAACAAAAAAAGTGAAAGAATTGGGTCTGTGTGCCTCAAAAAAAAAACTGTCCAGAAGGAGCTGGATCAATGGAGTCTTCTCCTCCGATGGTTCTCTGCAGGCATTGAGCAAAATAATTTGATGAGAAGTCCTTTTATTTGTTTTGAAAGATGTTTTGTTTTAAATTTTACTCCTTTATTTATCTGTTGAATTTTTTTTCTATCTGTTCAAATTTACATTTTAGTGTTTAATTATTTTTTTGTCTATATATTCAAAAAAGTTGACTATCTGTTCACTTTTTTACCCGATATTTAAAATTTTTTTCTAGATTTTATTATCAATTCAATTTTAATCTCTTATCTGTTCAAATATCTATCCAAAATTTCTTATCTGTTCAATGAACCAGTCACAATGTTCAATTTATTTTTATCCGTTCAATTTTATTATCTGTTGAAATACACCAAATCATGATCGGTTGCAATCTTTCTTTCTCTCTCTTTGGTTCTTTCTCTCTATCTGTTGAAATTTTTTCTCACATATAATCCAGTATATATATCTGTTCAATTTTTTTATTATTAATGTCCACTTAATTTTTAATTTTTTTTTATCATTTACAACTATCTGTTGCAATTTGTTTCATCTTGGAACAATAACACAGATCAAAAACATAAAAAAAAAGGTGGAAGAATTGGGTCTGTGTGCTTGAAAAAAAAACTATCCATAAGGAGCTGGATCAATGGAGTCTTCTCCTCTGATGGTCCTCTGCAGGCATTGAGTAAAATAATTTGGTGAGAAGTCCTTTTGTTTGTTGTGAAAGACGTTTAGTTTTCAATTTTACTCCGTAATTTATCTGTTGAATTTTTTTTTCTATCTGTTCAAATTTACATTTAAGTGTTTAATTATTTTTTTAGGTCTATATATACAAAAAAGTTGACTATCTGTTCATTTCTTTTCCCTATCTTTTCAAATTTTTTTCTAGATTTTATTATCCATTCAATTTTAATCTCTTATCTGTTCAAATATCTATCCAAAATTTCTTATCTGTTCAAAAACTAGTCACAATGTTCAATTTATTTTTATCTGTTCAATTTTATTATCTGTTGAAATACACCAAATCAGGATCTGTTGCAATCTTTCTCTCCCTCTTTGGTTCTTTCTCTCTATCTGTTGAAATTCTTTCACACATATAATCCAATATATATATATATATCTGTTCAATTTTTTTATAATTTTTATCTGCTTAATTTTTAATTTTTTTTTTCATTTATAACTATCTGTTGCAATTTGTTTCATCGTAGAACAACAACACAGATCAAAAACATAAAAAAAAAAAAAACAAAAAAAGTGAAAGAATTGGGTCTGTGTGCTTCAAAAAAAAAACTGTCCAGAAGGAGCTAGATCAATGGAGTCTTCTCCTCTGATGGTTCTCTGCAGGCATTGAGCAAAATAATTTGATGAGAAGTCCTTTTATTTGTTTTGAAAGACGCTTTGTTTTCAATTTTACTCCTTAATTTATCTGTTGAATTTTTTTTTCTATCTGTTCAAATTTACTTTTTAGTGTTTAATTATTTTTTTTTGTCTATATATTCAAAAAAGTTGACTATCTGTTCACTTTTTTACCCTATCTTTTCAAATTTTTTTCTAGATTTGGTTATCAATTCAATTTTAATCTCTTATCTGTTCAAATATCTATCTAAAATTTCTTATCTGTTCAACAAACTAGTCACAATGTTCAATTTATTTTTATCTGTTCAATTTTATTATCTGTTGAAATACACCAAATCAGGATCTGTTGCAATCTTTTTCTCTCTCTCTTTGGTTCTTTCTCTCTATCTGTTGAAATTCTTTCTCAGATATAAACCAGTATATAAATATCTGTTAGATTTTTTTATAATTTTTATCTGCTTAATTTTTAATCTTTTTTTCTTTTGCAACTATCTGTTGCAATTTGTTTCATCGTAGAACAACAACACAGATCAAAAACTTAAAAAAAAAAAAAAAGAAGAAGAATTGGGTCTGTGTGGTTGGAAAAAAAAACTGTCCATAAGGAGCTGGATCAATGGAGTCTTCTCCTCCGATGGTTCTTTGCAGGCATTGAATAAAATAATTTGGTGAGAAATCCTTTTGTTTGTTTTGAAAGACGTTTTGTTTTCAATTCTACTCCTTAATTTATCTGTTGAATTTTTTTTCTATCTGTTCAAATTTACATTTTAGTGTTTAATTTTTTCTTTATCTATATATTCAAAAAAGTTGACTATCTGTTCACTTTTTTTCCCTATCTTTTCAAAAAAATTTCTAGATTTTGTTATCAATTCAATTTTCATCTCTTATCTGTTCAAATATCTATCCAAAATTTCTTATCTGTTCAACGAACCAGTCACAATGTTCAATTTATTTTTATCTGTTCAATTTTATTATCGGTTGAAATACACCAAATCAGGATCTGTTGCAATCTTTCTTTCTCTCTCTTTGGTTCTTTCTCTCTATATGTTGAAATTCTTTCTTACATATAATCCAGTATATATATATATCTATTCAATTTTTTTAATAGTTTTCTCTGCTTAATTTTTAATTTTTTTTTCATTTACAAATATCTGTTGCAATTTGTTTCATCGTAGAACAACAACACAGATCAAAAACTTAAAAAAAAAAAAGAAAAAGAATTGGCTCTGTGCGCTTTAAAAAAAAACTGTCCATAAGGAGCTGGATCAATGTAGTCTTCTCCTCCGATGGTCCTCTACAAGTATTGAGTAAAATAATTTGGTCAGGAGTCATTTTTTTTTGTTTTGAAAGACATTTTGTTTTCAATTTTACTCCTTAATTTATCTGTTGAATTTTTTTTTCTATATGTTCAAATTTACATTTAAGTGTTTAATTATTTTTTTTGTCTATATATTCAAAAAAGTTGACTATCTGTTCACTTTTTTTCCCTATCTTTTCAAATTTTTTTCTAGATTTTGTTATCAATTCAATTTTAATCTCTTATCTGTTCAAATATCTATCCAAAATTTCTTTTCTGTTCAACGAACCAGTCACAATGTTCAATTTATTTTTATCTGTTCAATTTTATTATTTGTTGAAATACACCAAATCAGGATCTGTTGCACTTTTTCTTTCTCTCTCTTTGGTTCTTTCTCTCTATATGTTGAAATTCTTTCTCACATATAATCCAGTATATGTATATCTGTTCAATTTTTTAAATATTTTTCTCTGCTTAATTTTTAATTTTTTTTTTCATTTACAACTATCTGTTGAAATTTGTTTCATCGTAGAACAATAACACAGATCAAAAACTTAAAAAAAAAAGTGGAAGAATTAGGTCTGTGTGCTTGAAAAAAAAACTGTCCATAAGGAGCTGGATCAATGGAGTCTTCTCCTCCGATGGTCCTCTCCAGGCATTGAGTAAAATAATTTGGTGAGAAGTCCTTTTGTTTGTTTTGAAAAACGTTTTGTTTTCAATTTTACTCCGTAATTTATCTGTTGACTTTTTTTTTCTATATGTTCAAATTTACAATTAAGTGTTTAATTATTTTTTTTTCGTCTGTATATTCAAAAAAGTTGACTATCTGTTCACTTTTTTTCCCTATCTTTTCAAATTTTTTTCTAGATTTTGTAATCCATTCAATTTTAATCTCTTATCTGTTCAAATATCTATCAAATATTTCTTATCTGTTCAACAAACTAGTCACAATGTTGAATTTATTTTTATCTGTTCAATTTTGTAATCTGTTGAAACACACCAAATCAGGATCTGTTGTTATCTTTCTTTCTCTCTCTTTGGTTCTTTCTCTCTATCTGTTGAAATTTTTTCTCACATATAATCCAGTATATATATATCTGTTCAATTTTTATAATATTTTTATCTTCTTAATTTTTAATTTTTTTTTTCTTTTACAACTATCTGTTGCAATTTGCTTCATCGTAGAACAACAACACAGATCAAAAACTTAAAAAAAAAAAAAAAAAAGTGGAAGAATTGGGTCTGTGTGGTTGGAAAAAAAAAACTGTCCATAAGGAGCTGGATCAATGGAGTCTTCTCCTCCGATGGTCCTCTGCATGCATTGAGTAAAATAATTTGGTGAGAAGTCCTTTTGTTTGTTTTGAAAGACGTTTTGTTTCAATTTTAGTCCTTAATTTATGTGTTGAATTTTTTTTTCTATATGTTCAAATTTACATTTAATTGTTTAATTTTTTTTTTTGCCTATATATTCAGAAAACTTGACTATCTGTTCACTTTTTTTCCCAATCTTTTGAAATTTTTCTCTAGAGTTTGTTATCAGTTATATTTTAATCTCTTATCTGTTCAAATATCTATCCAAAATTTCTTATCTGTTCAACAAAATAGTCACAATGTTCAATTTATTTTTATTTGTTCAATTTTATTATCTGTTGCAATCTTTCTTTCTCTCTCTTTGGTTCTTTCTCTCTATCTCTTGAAATTTTTTCTCACATATAATCCAGTATATATATCTGCTCAATTTTATTAATATTCTTATCCGCTTAATTTTTAATTTTTTTCATTTACAACTATCTATTGCAATTTATTTCATCGTAGAATAACAACACAGATGAAAAACTTAAAAAAAAAAAAAAAAAGTGGAAGAATTGGGTCTGTGTGCTTGAAAAAAAAACTGTCCATAAGGAGCTGGATCAATGAAGTCTTCTCCTCCGATGGTCCTTTGCAGGCATTGAGCAAAATAATTTGGTGAGAAGTCCTTTTGTTTGTTTTGAAAGACGTTTTGTTTTCAATTTTACTCCGTAATTTATCTGTTGAATTTTTTTTTCTATATGTTCAAATTTACATTTAAGTGTTTAATTTTTTTTTCTCTATATATTCAAAAAAGTTGACTATCTGTTCACTTTTTTTTGCCTATCTTTTCAAATTTTTTTCTAGATTTTGTTATCCATTCAATTTTAATCTCTTATCTGTTCAAATATCTATCCAAAATTTCTTATCTGTTCAACAAACTAGTCACAATTTTCAATTTATTTTCATCTGCTCAATTTTATTATCTGTTTGAAATACACCAAATCAGGATCTGTTGCAATCTTTCATTCTCTCTCGTTGGTTCTTTTTCTCTATCTGTTGAAATTTTTTCTCACATATAATCCAGTATATATATATCTGTTCAATTTTTTTATTATTTTTATCTTCTTAATTTTTAATTTTTTTTATTTACCACTATATGTTGCAATTTGTTTCATCGTAGAACAACAACACTGATCAAAAACTTTAAAAAAAAAAAAAAAAAAAAAAGTGGAAGAATTGGGTCTGTGTGCCTAAAAAAAAGAACTGTCCATAAGGAGCTGGATCAATGGAGTCTTCTCCTCTGATGGTCCTCTGCAGGCATCGAGTAAAATAATTTGGTGAGAAGTCCTTTTGTTTTTTTTAAGGACGTTTTTTTTTCAATTTTACTCCTTAATTTATCTGTTGAATTTTTTTTTCTATATGTTCACATTTACATTTAAGTGTTTAAATTTTTTTTTTGTCTATATATTCAAAAAAGTTGACTATCTGTTCACTTTTTTTCCTTATCTTTTCAAATTTTTTTCTAGATTTTATTCTCAATTCAATTTTACTCTCTTATCTGTTCAAATGTCTATCCAAAATTTCTTATCTGTTCAACGAACTAGTCACAATGTTCAATTTATTTTTATCTGTTCAATTTTATTATCTGTTGAAATACACCAAATCAGGATCTATTGCAATCTTTCTTTCTCTCTCTTTGGTTCTTTCTCTCTATCTGTTGAAATTCTTTGTCACATATAATCCAGTATATATATATTTGTTCAATTTTTTAAATATTCTTATCTGCTTAATTTTTAAAATTTTTTTCATTTACTTATCTGTTGCAATTTATTTCGTCATAGAACAACAACACAGATAAAAAACTTTAAAAAATAAAAAAGTGAAAAAATTGGGTCTGTGTGCTTGAAAAAAAAAACTGTCCATAAGGAGCTGGATCAATGGAGTCTTCTCCTCCGATGGTCCTCTGCAGGCATTGAGTAAAATAATTTTGTGAGAAGTCCTTTTGTTTGTTTTGAAAGACATTTTGTTTTCAATTTTACTCCTGAATATACCTGTTGAATTTTTTTCCTATATGTTCAAATTTACCTTTAAGTGTTTAATTATTTTTTTTGTCATTATATTCAAAAAAGTTGACTATCTGTTCACTTTTTTTCCCTATCTTTTCAAATTTTTTTCTAGATTTTGTTATCAATTCAACTTTAATCTCTTATCTGTTCAAATATCCATCCAAAATTTCTTATCTGTTCAACAAACCAGTCACAATGTTCAATTTATTTTTATCTGTTCAATTTTATTATCTGTTGAAATACACCAAGTCAGGATCTGTTGCAATCTTTCTTTCTCTCTCTTTCGTTCTTTCTCTCTATCTGTGGAAATTCTTTCTCATATATAATCCAGTATATATATCTGTTCAATTTTTTTAATGTTTTTATCTGCTTAATTTTTATTTTTTTTTTCATTTACAACTATCTGTTGCAATTTGTTTCATCGTAGAACAACAACACAGATCAAAAACTTAAAAAAAAAAAGTGGAAGAATTGGGTCTGTGTGCTTGAAAAAAAAAATGTCCATAAGGAGCTGGATCAATGGAGTCTTTTTCTCCGATGGTCCTCTGCTGGTATTGAGTAAAATAATTTGGTGAGAAGTTCTTTCGTTTGTTTTGAAAGACGTTTTGTTTTCAATTTTACTCCTTAATTTATCTGTTGAATTTTTTTTTATATGTTCAAATTTACATTTAAGTGTTTAATTATTATTTTTTTGTCTATATATTCAAAAAAGTTGACTATCTGTTCACTTTTTTTCCTAATCTTTTCAAATTTTTTTCTAGAGTTTGTTATCAGTTCAATTTTAATCTCTTATCTGTTCAAATATCTATCCAAAAATTCTTTTCTGTTCAACAAACCAGTCACAATGTTCAATTTATTTTTATCTGTTCAATTTTATTATCTGTTGAAATACACCAAATCAGGATCTGTTGCAATCTTTCTTTCTTTCTCTTTTGTTTTTTCTCTCTATCTGTTGAAATTTTTTCTCACATATAATCCAGTATATATATCTGTTCAATTTTGTTATTATTTTTATCTGCTTAATTTTTAATTTTTTTTTCATTTACAACTATCTGTTGCAATTTGTTTCATCGTAGAACAACAACACAGATCAAAAACTTTAAAAAAAAAGAAAAAAGAAAAAAAGAAAAGATGAAGAATTGGGTCTGTGTGGTTGAAAGAAAAAACAGTCCGTAAGGAGCTGGATCAATGGAGTCTTCTCCTCCGATAATTCTCTGAAGGCATTGAGTAAAATAATTTGGTTAGAAATCCTTTTGTTTGTTTTGAAAGATGTTTTGTTTTCAATTTTACTCCTTAATTTATCTGTTGAATTTTTTTCTATCTGTTCAAATTAACATTTTAGTGTTTAATTTTTTTTTGTCTATATATTCAAAAAAGATGACTATCTGTTCACTTTTTTTCCCTATCTTGTCAAATTTTTTTCTAGATTTTGTTATCAATTCAATTTTAATATCTTATCTGTTCAAATATCTATCCAAAATTTCATATCTGTTCAACAAACCAGTCACAATGTTCAATTTATTTTTATCTGTTCAATTTTTCTATCTGTTGAAATACCCCAAATCAGGATCTGTTGCAATCTTTCTTTCTCTCTCTTTGGATCTTTCTCTCTATATGTTGAAATTCTTTCTCACATATAATCCAGTATATATATCTGTTCAATTTTTTTATTATTTTTATCTGCTTAATTGTTAATTTTTTTTTTCATTTGCAACTATCTATTGCAATTTGTTTCATCGTAGAACAACAAAACAAATCAAAAACATTAAAAAAAAATGGAAGAATTGGGTCTGTGTGGTTGAAAAAAAAAACTGTCCATAAGGAGCTGGATCAATGGAGTCTTCTCCTCCGATGGTCCTCTGCAGGCATTGAGTACAATAATTTGGTCAGAAGTCCTTTTGTTTCTTTTGAAAGACTTTTTGTTTTCAATTTTACTCCTTAATTTATCTGTTAAATTTTTTTTTCTATCTATTCAAATTTACATTTTAGTGTTTAATTATTTTTTTTTGTCTATATATTCAGAAAAGTTGACTATCTGTTCACTTTTTTTCCCTATCTTTTCAAATTTTTTTTCTAGATTTTGTTATCAATTCAATTTTAATATCTAATCTGTTCAAATATCTATCTAAAATTTCTTATCTGTTCAACGAACCAGTCAGCATATTCAATTTATTTTTATCTATTCAATTTTATTATCTGTTGGAATACACCAAATCACGATTTGTTGCAATCTTTCTTTTTCTCTGTTTGGTTCTTTCTCTCTATCTGTTGAAATTCTTTCTCACATATAATCCAGTATATATATATATATCTGTTCAATTTTTTAAATATTTTTATCTGCTTAATTTTTAAATTTTTTTTCCTTTACAACTATCAGTTGCAATTTGTTTCATCGTTGAACAACAACACAGATCAAAAACTTAAAAAAAAAAAAGCGGAAGAAATGGGTCTGTGTGCTCGAAAAAAAAAACTGTCCATAAGGAGCTGGGTCAATGGTGTCTTCTCCTTCGATGGTCCTCTCCAGGCATTGAGTAAAATAATTTGGTCAGAAGTCCTTTTGTTTGTTTTGAAAGACGTTTTGTTTTCCATTTTACTCCTTAATTTATCTGTTAATTTTTTTTTCTATCTGTTCAAATTTACATTTTAGTGTTTAATTATTTTTTTTGTCTATATATTCGAAAAAGTTGACTATCTATTTACTTTTTTTCCCTGTTTTACAAATTTTTTTCTAGATTTTATTATCAATTCAATTTTAATCTCTTATCTGTTCAAATATCTATCCAAAATTTCTTATCTGTTCAACGAACCAGTCAGAATGTTCAATTTATTTTTTTCTGTTCAATTTTATTATCTGTTGAAATACACCAAATCAGGATATGTTGCAATCTTTCTTTCTCTCTCTTTGGTTCTTTCTCTCTATCTGTTGAAATTCTTTCTCACATATAATTCAGTATATATATTTATTCAATTTTTTAAATATTTTTATCTGCTTAATTTTTAATTTTTTTTTTCATTTACTTATCTGTTGCAATTTCTTTCATCATTGAACAACAACACAGATCAAAAACTTTAAAAAAAAATGTGGAAGAAATGGGTCTGTGTGGTTGAAAAAAAAACTGTCCATAAGGAGCAGGATCAATGGAGTCTTCTCCTCCGATGGTTCTCTGCAGGCATTGAGTAAAATAATTTGATGAGAAGTCATTTTATTTGTTTTGAAAGATGTTTTGTTTTCAATTTTACTCCTTAATTTATCTGTTGAATTTTTTTTTCTATCTGTTCAAATTTACATTTAGTGTTTCATTTTTTTTGCCTATATATTCAAAAAAGTTGACTATCTGTTCACTTTCTTTCCCTATCTTTTCAAAAAATTTCTGGATTTTCTTATCAATTCAATTTTAATCTCTTATCTGTTCAAATATATATCCATATTTTCTTATCTGTTCAACGAACCAGTCACAATGTTCAATTTATTTTTATCTGTTCATTTTTACTATCTGTTTAAATACACCAAATCTGGATCTGTTGCAATCTTTCTTTCTCTCTCTTTGGTTCTTTCTCTCTATCTGTTGAAATTCTTTCACACATATAATCCAGTATATATATCTGTTCAATTTTTTAAATATTTTTATCTGCTTAATTTTTAATTTTTTTTTTCGTTTACAACTATCTGTTGCATTTTGTTTCATCATAGAACAACAACACAGATCAAAAAAAAAAAAGTGGAAGAATTGGGTCTGTGTGCTTGAAAAAAATACTGTCCATAAGGAGCTGGATCAATGGAGTCTTCTCCTCCAATGGTCCTCTGAAGGAATTGAGTAAAATAATTTGGTGAGAAGTGTTTTTGTTTGTTTTGAAAGACATTTTGTTTTCAATTTTACTCCTTAGATTATCGGTTGAATTTTTTTTTCTATCTGTTCAAATTTACATTTTAGTGTTTAATTATTTTTTTTGCCTATATATTCAAAAAAGCTGACTATCTGTTCACTTTTTTTCCCTATCTTTTCAAGTTTTTTTCTAGATTTTATTATCAATTCAATTTTAATCTCTTATATGTTAAAATATCTATCCAAAATTTCTTATCTGTTCAATGAACCAGTCAGAATGTTCAATTTATTTTTTTCTGTTCAATTTTATTATCTGTTGAAATACACCAAATCAGGATCTGTTGCAATCTTTCTTTCTCTCTCTTTAGTTCTTTCTCTCTATCTGTTGAAATTCTTTCTCACATATAATCCAGTATATATATCTGTTCAATTTTTTAAATATTTTTATCTGCTTAATTTTTAATTATTTTTCATTTACAACTATCTGTTGCAATTTGTTTCATCGTTGAACAATAACACGATCAAAAACAGAAAAAACAAAAAAAAAAAAAAAAGAATTGGGTCCGTGTGCTTGAAAAAAAAGCTGTCCATAAGGAGCTGGATCAATGGAGTCTTCTCCTCCGATGGTCCTCTGCAGGCATTGAGTAAAAAAATTTGGTCAGAAGTCCTTTTCTTTGTTTTGAAAAACGTTTTGTTTTCAATTTTACTCCTTAATTTATCGATTGAATTTTTTTTTCTATATGTTCAACTTTACATTTAAGTGTTTAATTATTATTTTTTTGTCTATACATTCAAAAAAGTTCACTATCTGTTCACTTTTTTTCCCTATCTTTTCAAATTTTTTTCTAGATTTTGTTATCAGTTCAATTTTAATCTCTTATCTTTTCAAATATCTATCCAAAATTTCTTATCTGTTCAAGAAACCAGTCACAATGTTCAATTTATTTTTTTCTTTTCAATTTTATTATCTGTTGAAATACGCCAAATCAGGATCTGTTGCAATCTTTCTTTCTCTCTCTTTGGTTTTTTCTCTCTATATGTTGAAATTCTTTGTCACATATAATCCAATATATATATGTTCAATTTTTTCAATTATTTTTATCTGCTTAATTTTTAATTTTTTTTTTCATTTACAACTATCTGTTGGAATTTGTTTCATCGTAGAACAACAACACAGATCAAAAACTGAAAAAAAAAAAAAAAAAAAGTGGAAGAATTGGTTTTGTGTGCTTGAAAAAAAAAAGGTCCATAAGGAGCTGGATAAATGGAGTCTTCTCCTCCGATGGTCCTCTGCAAGCATTGAGTAAAATAATTTGGTGAGAAGTCCTTTTGTTTGTTTTGAAAGACGTTTTGTTTTCAAATTTACTCCTTAATTTATCTGTTAATTTTTTTTTCTATCTGTTCAAATTTACATTTTAGTGTTTAATTTTTTTTTTCTATATTCAAAAAAGTTGACTATCTGTTCACTTTTTTTCCCTATCTTTTCAAATTTTTTTCTAGATTTTATTATCAGTTCAATTTTAATCTCTTATCTGTTCAAATATCTATCCAAAATTTCTTATCTGTTCAACGGACTAGTCACAATGTTTAATTTATTTTTATCTGTTCAATTTTATTATCGGTTGAAATACCCCAAATCAGGATCTGTTGCAATCTTTTTTTCTCTCCCTTTGGTTCTTTCTCTCTATCTGTTGAAATTCTTTCTCACATATAATCCAGTATATATATCTGTTCAATTTTCTAAATATTTTTATCTTGCTAATTTTTAATATTTTTTTTCATTTACAACTATCTTCTGCAATTTATTTCATCGTAGGACAACAACACAGATAAAAAACAATAAAAAAAAAAAGTGGAAGAATTGGGTCTGTGTGCCTGAAAAAAAAACTGTCCATAAGGAGCTGGATCAATGGAGTCTTCTCCTCCGATGGTCCTCTGCAGGCATTGAGTAAAATAATTTGGTCAGAAGTCCTTTTGTTTGTTTTGAAAGACATTTTGTTTTCAATTTTACTCCTTAATTTATCTGTTGAATTTTTTTTCTATCTGTTCAAATTTACATTTTAGTGTTTAATTATTTTATTTTTGTCTATATTTTCAAAAACGTTGACTATTTGTTCACTTTTTTTCCCTATCTTTTCAAATTTTTTTCTAGATCTTGTTATCAGTTCAATTTTAATCTCTTATCTGTTCAAATATCTATTCAAAATTTCTTATCTGCTCAACAAACCAGTCACAATGTTCAATTTATTTTTATCTGTTCAATTTTATTATCTGTTGAAATACACGAAATCAGGATCTGTTGCAATCTTTTTTTCTCTCCCTTTGGTTCTTTCTCTCTATCTGTTGAAATTCTTTCTCACATATAATCCAGTATATATATCTGTTCAATTTTTTTATTATATTTATCTGCTTAATTTTTAATTTTTTTTTCCATTTACAAATATTTGTTGCAATTTGTTTCATCGTAGAACAACAACACAAATCAAAAACTTAAAAAAAAAAAAAAAAAGTTGAAGAATTGGGTCTGTGTGCTTGAAAAAAAAACTGTCCATAAAGAGCTGGATCAATGGAGTCTTCTCCTCCGATGGTCCTCTGCAGGAATTGAGTAGAATAATTTGGTGAGAAGCCTTTTTGTTTGTTTTGAAAGACGTTTTGTTTTCATTTTTAATCCTTACTTTATCGGTTAAATTTTTTTTTTCTATCTGTTCAAATTTACATTTTAGTGTTTAATTATTATTTTTGTCTATATATTCAAAAAAGTTGACTATCTGTTCACTTTTTTTCCCTATCTTTTCAAATTTTTTTCTAGATTTTATTATCAATTCAATTTTCATCTCTTATCTGTTCAACGAACCAGTCAGAATGTTCAATTTATTCTTATCTGTTCAATTTTATTATCTCTTTCTTTCTCTTTCTTTCTCTCTCTTTGGTTCTTTCTCTCTATATGTTGAAATTTTTTCTCACATATAATCGAGTATATGTATATCTGTTTAATTTTTTAAATATTTTTCCCTGCTTAATTTTTAATTTTTTTTTTCATTTACAACTATCTGTAGCAATTTTTTTCATCGTAGAACAACAGCACAGATCAAAAACTTTAAAAAAAAAAAAAGTGGAAGAATTGGGTCTGTGTGCTTGAAAAAAAAACTGTCCATGAGGAGCTAGATCAATGGAGTCTTCTCCTCCGATGGTCCTCTGCAGGCATTGAGTAAAATAATTTGGTCAGAAGTCATTTTGTTTGTTTTGAAAGACGTTTTGTTTTCAATTTTACTTCTTAATTTATCTGTTGAATTTTTTTCTATCTGTTCAAATTTACATTTTAGTGTTTAATTATTATTTTTTGTCTATATATTGAAAAAAGTTGACTATCTGTTCACTTTTTTTCCTATCTTTTCAATTTTTTTTCTAGACTCTATTATCAATTCAATTTACATCCCTTATCTGTTAAAATATCTATCCAAAATTTCTTATCTGTTCAACGAACCAGTCAGAATGTTCAATTTATTTTTATGTGTTCAATTTTATTATCATTTGAAATACACCAAATCAGGATCTGTTGCAATCTTTCTTTCTCTCTCTTTGGTTCTTTCTCTCTATCTGTTGAAATTCTTTCTCACATATAATTCAGTATATATATATCTGTTCAATTATTTTAATATTTTTATATGCTTAATTTTTAAATTTTTTTTCATTTACAACTATCTGTTGCAATTTGTTTCATCGTTGAAAAACAACACAGATCAAAAACTTAAAAAAAAGAAAAAAAAAAGTGGAAGAATTCGGTCTGTGTGCTTGAAAAAAAAACTGTTCATAAGGAGCTGGATCAATGGAGTCTTCTCCCCCGATGGTCCTCTGCAGGCATTGAGTAAAATAATTTTGTCCGAAGTCTTTTTTTTTTTTTAAAGACGTTTTGTTTTCAATTTTACGCCTTAATTTATCTGTTGAATTTTTATTTCTATATGTTCAAATTTACATTTAAGTGTTTAATTATTTTTTTTTTGTCTATATATTCAGAAAAGTTGACTATCTGTTCACTTTTTTCCCTATCTTTTCAATTTTTATTCAAGATTTTGTCATCAGTTCAATTTTAATCTCTTATCTGTTCAAATATGTATCCAAAATTTCTTATCTGTTCAACAAACCAGTCACAATGTTCAATTTATTTTTATCTTTTCAATTTTATTATCTGTTCAAATACACAAAATCAAGATCTGCTGCAATCTTTCTTTTTCTCTCTTTGCTTCTTTCTCTCTATATGTTGAAATTCTTTCTCACATATAATCCAATATATATATATATGTTCAATTTATTTAATTATTTTTATCTGCTTAATTTTTAATTTTTTTTTCATTTACAACTATCTGTTGCAATTTGTTTCATCGTAGAACAACAACACAGATAAAAAACTTAAAAAAAAAAAAAAAAGTGGAAGAATTGGGTCTTTGTGCTTGAAAAAAAAAAACTGTCCATAAGGAGCTGGATCAATGGAGTCTTCTCCTCCGATGGTCTTCTGCAGGCATTGAGTAAAATAATTTGGTGAGAAGTTCTTTTGTTTGTTTTGAAAGACGTTTCGTTTTCAATTTTACTCCTTAATTTATCTGTTGAAATTTTTTTCTATCTATTCAAATTTACATTTTAGTGTTTAATTTTTTTTTTGTCTATATATTCAAAAAAGTTGACTATCTGTTCACTTTTTTTCCCTATATTTTCAAAAAAAAATTCTAGATTTTATTAGCAGTTCAATTTTAATCTCTTATCTGTTCAAATATCTATCGAAAATTTCTTATCTGTTCAACGAACCAGTCACAATGTTCAATTTATTTTTATCTGTTCAATTTTATTATCTGTTGAAATACATCAAATCAGGATCTGTTGCAATCTTTCTTTCTCTCTCTTTGGTTCTTTCTCTCTATCTGTTGAAATTCTTTCTCACATATAATCAAGTATATATATATCTGTTTAATTTTTTTAATTTTTTTATTTGCTTAATTTTTAATTTTTTTTTCATTTACAATTATCTGTTGCAATTTGTTTCATCGTTGAACAACAACACAGATCAAAAACTTCAACAAAAAAAAAGTGGAAGAAATGGGTCTGTGTGCTTGAAAAAAAAAACTGTCCATAAGGAGCTGGATCAATGGAGTCTTCTCCTCCGATGGTCCGCTGTAGGCATTGAGTAATATAATTTGGTCAGAAGTCGTTCTGTTTGTTTTGAAAAACGTTTTGTTTTCAATTTTACTCCTTAATTTATATGTTGAATTTTTTTTTCTATAAGTTCAAATTTACATTAAAGTGTTTAATTTTTTTTTTGTCTATATATTCAAAAAAGTTGACTATCTGTTCACTTTTTTTCCCTATCTTTTCAAATTTTTTTCTAGATTTTGTTATCAATTCAATTTTAATCTCTTATCTGTTCAAATATCTATCCAAAATTTCTTATCTGTTCAACGAACCAGTCACAATGTTCAATTTATTTTTATCTGTTCAATTTTATTATCTGTTGAAATACACCAAATCAGGATCTGTTGCAATCTTTCTTTCTCTCTCTTTGGTTCTTTCTCTCTATATGTTGAAATTCTTTCTCACATATAATCCAGTATATATATATCTGTTCAATTTTTTTAATACTTTTCTCGGCTTAATTTTTTTTTTTTCATTTACAACTATCTGTTGCAATTTGTTTCATCGTAGAAAAACAACACAGATCAAAAACTTAATAAAAAAAAAAGAAGAAGAATTGGGTCTGTGTGGTTGAAAAAAAAACTGTCTATAAGGAGCTGGATCAATGGAGTCTTCTCCTCCAATGGTCCTCTGCTGGCATTGAGTTAAATAATTTGGTCAGAAGTCCTTTTGTTTGTTTTGAAACACGTTTTATTTTCAATTTTACTCCTTAATTTATTTGTTGATTTTTTTTCTATCTGTTCAAATTTACATTTTAGTGTTTAACTTTTTTTTTGTTTATTTATTCAGAAAAGTTGACTATCTGTTCACTTTTTTTCCCTATCTTTTCAAAATTTTTTCTAGATTTTATTATCAATTCAATTTTAATCTCTTATCTGTTCAAAAATCCTATCCAAACTTTCTTATCTGTACGACGAACCAGTCAGAATGTTCAATTTATTTTTATCTGTTCAATTTTATTATCTTTTGAAATACACCAAATCAGGATCTGTTGCAAACTTTCTTTCTCTCTCTTCGGTTCTTTCTCTCTATCTGTTGAAATTCTTTCTCACATATAATCCAGTATATATATATCTGTTCAATTTTTTTTAATATTTTTATCTGCATAATTTTTAATTTTTTTTTCATTTACAACTATCTGTTGCAATTTGTTTCATCGTAGAACAACAACACAGATCAAAAACCTTTAAAAAAAAAAAAAGTGGAAGAATTGGGTCTGTGTGATTGAAAAAAAAAAACTGTCCATAAGGAGCTAGATCGATGGAGTCTTCTCCTCCAATGGTCCGCTGTAGGCATTGAGTAAAATAATTTGGTCAGAAGTCCTTTTGTTTGTTTTGAAAAACGTTTTGTTTTCAATTTTATTCCTTAATTTATTTGTTGAATTTTTTTTTCTATAAGTTCAAATTTACATTAAAGTGTTTAGTTTTTTTTTTTGTCTATATATTCAAAAAAGTTGACTATCTTTTCACTTTTTTTCCCAATCTTTTCAAATTTTTTTCTAGATTTTGTTATCAGTTCAATTTTAATCTCTTATCTGTTCAAATATCAATCCAAAATTTCTTTTCTGTTCAACAAACCAGTCACAATGTTTAATTCATTTTTATCTTTTTAATTTTATTATCTGTTGAAGTACACCAAATCAGGATCTGTTGCAATCTTTCTTTCTCTCTCTTTCGTTCTTTCTCTCTATATGTTGAAATTCTTTCTCACATATAATCCAGTATATATATATTTTTGTTCAATTTTTTTAAAACTTTTCTCTGCTTAATTTTTTTTTTTTCATTTACAACTATCTGTTGCAATTTGTTTCATCGTAGAAAAACAACACAGATCAAAAACTTAATAAAAAAAGAAGAAGAATTGGGTCTGTGTGGTTGAAAAAAAAACTGTCTATAAGGAGCTGGATCAATGGAGTCTTCTCCTCCGATGGTCCTCTGCAGGCATTGAGTTAAATAATTTGGTCAAAAGTCCATTTGTTTGTTTTGAAAGACGTTTTGTTTTCAATTTTGCTCCTTAATTTATCTGTTGATTTTTTTTTCTATCTGTTCAAATTTACATTTTAGTGTTTAATTATTTTTTTTGTCTATATATTCAAAAAAGTTGACTATCTGTTCACTTTTTTTCCCTATCTTTTCAAATTTTTTTCTAGATTTTATTATCAGTTCAATTCTAATCTCTTATCTGTTCAAATATCTATCCAAAATTTCTTCTCTGTTCAACGAACCAGTCATAATGTTCAATTTATTTTTAGCTGTTCTATTTTATTATCTGTTGAAATACACCAGATTAGGGTCTGTTGCATTCTTTCTTTCTCTCTCTTTGGTTCCTTCTCTCTATCTGTTGAAATTCTTTCTCACATATAATCAAGTATATATATATCTGTTCAATTTTTTAAATATTTTTATCTGCTTAATTTTTAAATTTTTTTTTTCATTTACAACTATCTGTTGCAATTTGTTTCATCGTTGAACAACAACACAGATCAAAAACTTTAAAAAAAAAAGCGGAAGAAATGGGTCTGTGTGCTTGAAAAAAAAAACTGTCCATAAGGAGCTGGATCAATGGAGTCTTCTCCTTCGATGGTCCTCTGCAGGCATTGAGTAAAATAATTTGGTCAGAAGTCCTTTTGTTTGTTTTGAAAGACGTTTTGTTTTCAATTTTATTCCTTAATTTATCTGTTAATTTTTTTTTCTATCTGTTCCAATTTACATTTTAGTGTTTAATTATTATTTTTTTGTCTATATATTCAAAAAAGTTGACTATCTTTTCACTTTTTTTCCATGTCTTTTCAATTTTTTTTCTAGATTTTATTATCAATTCAATTTTAATCTCTTATCTGTTCAAATATCTATCCAAAATTTCTTATCTGTTCAACAAACCAGTCACAATGTTCAATTTATTTTTATCTTTTTAATTTTATTATCTGTTGAAATACATCAAATCCGAATATGTTGCAATCTTTCTTTCTCTCTCTTTGGTTCTTTCTCTCTATATGTTGAAATTTTTTCTCACATATAATCCAGTATATGTATATCTGTTCAATTTTTTAAATATTTTTCTCTACTTAATTTTTAATTTTTTTTTTCATTTACAACTATCTGTAGCAATTTTTTTCAACGTAGAACAACAACACAGATCAAAAACTTTAAAAAAAAAAAAAGTGGAAGAATTGGGTCTGTGTGCTTGAAAAAAAAACTGTCCATGAGGAGCTAGATCAATGGAGTCTTCTCCTCCGATGGTCCTCTGCAGGCATTGAGTAAAATAATTTGGTCAGAAGTCATTTTGTTTGTTTTGAAAGACGTTTTGTTTTCAATTTTACTTCTTAATTTATCTGTCGAATTTTTTTTTATCTGTTCAAATTTACATTTTAGTGTTTAATTATTATTTTTTGTCAATATATTTAAAAAAGTTGACTATCTGTTCACTTTTTTTCCCTATCTTTTCAAATTTTTTTCTAGATTTTATTATCAATTCAATTTTAATCTCTTATCTGTTAAAATATCTATCCAAAATTTCTTATCTATTCAACGAACCAGTCAGAATGTTCAATTTATTTTTATGTGTTCAATTTTATTATCATTTGAAATACACCAAATCATGATCTGTTGCAATCTTTCTTTCTCTCTATTTGGTTCTTTCTCTCTATCTGTTGAAACTCTTTCTCATATATAATCCAGTATATATATCAGTTCAATTTTTTTTATTATTTTTATCTGCTTAATTTTTAAATTTTTTTTCATTTACAACTATCTGTTGCAATTTGTTTCATCGTTGAACAACAACACAGATCAAAAACTTATATATAAAAAAAAAAAAAAAAGTGGAAGAATTGGGTCTGTGTGCTTGAAAAAAAAAACTATCCATAAGTAGCTGGATCAATGGAGTCTTCTCCTCCGATGGTCTTCTGCAGGCATTGAGTAAAATAATTTGGTGAGAAGTCCTTTTGTTTGTTTTGAAAGACGTTTCGTTTTCAATTTTACTCCATAATTTATCTGTTCAATTTTTTTTCTATCTGTCCAAATTTACATTTTAGTGTTTAATTATTTTTTTTTCTATATATTAAAAAAAGTTGACTATCTGTTCACTTTTTTTCCCTATCTTTTCAAATTTTTTTCTAGATTTTATTATCAGTTCAATCCTAATCTCTTATCTGTTCAAATATCTATCCAAAATTTCTTATCTGTTCAACGAACCAGCCATAATGTTCAATTTATTTTTAGCTGTTCTATTATATTATCTGTTGAAATACACCAAATCAGGATCTGTTGCAATCTTTCTTTCTCTCTCTTTGGTTCCTTCTCTTTATCTGTTGAAATTCTTTCGCACATATAATCAAGTATATATATATCTGTTCAATTTTTTTAATATTTTTATCTGCTTAATTTTTAATTTTTTTTTCATTTACAACTATTTGTTGCAATTTGTTTCATCGTTGAACAACAACACAGATCAAAAACTTTAAAAAAAAAAAAAAAAAGAAGAAATGGGTCAGTGTGCTTGAAAAAAAAAACTGTCCATAAGGAGCTGGATCAATGGAGTCTTCTCCTTCGATGGTCCTCTGCAGGCATTAAGTAAATTAATTTGGTCAGAAGTCTTTTTGTTTGTTTTGAAAGACGTTTTGTTTTCAATTTTACTTCTTAATTTATCTGTTAATTTTTTTTTCTATCTGTTCCAATTTACATTTTAGTGTTTAATTATTATTTTTTTGTCTATATATTCAGAAAAGTTGACTATCTGTTCACTTTTTTCCCTATCTTTTCAATTTTTTTTCAAGATTTTGTTATCAGTTCAATTTTAATCTCTTATCTGTTCAAATATCTATCCAAAATTTCTTATATGTTCAACAAACCAGTAACAATGTTCAATTTATTTTTATCTTTTCAATTTTATTATCTGTTCAAATACACAAAATCAGGATCTGCTGCAATCTTTCTTTCTCTCTCTTTGGTTCTTTCTCTCTATATGTTGAAATTCTTTCTCACATTTAATCCAGTATATATATACATGTTCAATTTATTTAATTATTTTTATCTGCTTAATTTTTAATTTTTTTTTCATTTACAACTATTTGTTGCAATTTGTTTCATCGTAGAACAACAACACAGATCAACAACTTAAAAAAATAAATAAAAAAAAAGTGGCAGAATTGGGTCTGTGTGCTTGAAAAAAAAAACTGTCCATAAGGAGCTTGATCAACGGAGTCTTCTCCTCCGATGGTCTTCTGCAGGCATTGAGTAAAATAATTTGGTGAGAAGTTCTGTTGTTTGTTTGGAAAGACGTTTCGTTTTCAATTTTACTCCTTAACTTATCTGTTGAAATTTTTTTCTATCTGTTCAAATTTACATTTTAGTGTTTAATTATTTTTTTTTCTATATATTCAAAAAAGTTGACTATCTGTTCACTTTTTTTCCCTATCTTTTCAAATTTTTTTTATAGCGACCCCGGTCTTTTCCCATTTGATTATTGTATCCGGATTTCAGTTCCGTAGATCCTGTCTTTGTATAATTGTTGTTATAGTCCTTTAACTTCTTATTTCTGAGTTATGGGATGCAATGGGCAGGTTTGTTACAGGTTGGTTGGGTTAGAAACAAAGTGTTGCTGTCCAGAATTTTGGACCTTCGCTCGAGCGAGGAGTTGGTCGCTCGAGGGAGCAGCTGTTTTTTAGTCCTTCGCTCGAGCCAGGTTTTGGTCGCTCGAGCGAGAGTCTGCGTCTGGGCTTAGGACCTGAAAGATGTGTTTCTTGGCTCGAGCGAGCTTCCTTCGCTCGAGCGAGCGAGGTGTATGTTTTCGAGTCCTTCGCTCGAGCGAGCATTCCGTCGCTCGAGCGTGCTTCTGGGTTGCAGACCCGAAGCATCGTATTGTTGGCTCGAGCGAGTACTTTTTGTGTCTGGTCGCTCGAGCGACCAAGTCTTCGCTCGAGCGAGCCTGTCCAGTTTAAATAGGCAGCAGCGGGATTTTAATCAGTTTTCCATCCTCTTTTTTATTCCAAACCCTAGTTCCGAGTTCTCTCTCTCCCTATTCACCTTCTCCCTTAGGTTTGATCTACTTAGAATGTGTTTCTACCCTAGATCCTTTATTAAAAAGATAGTGTGGGTCGAGGGCTTTAGTTTAATCTGAACGATCTTGGATTTGGAGCACTTTGGATTTTGGGTCGTCATCTCCATCTTCTCCATTTTTGTTGATTTCTTCGAGGTAGGGATTTCCTACTCCAATGTATACGTTTTGTTCTAAGTTCTGGTATTTTAATATGTTGGGGGTATTTTGGTAATTTTGGGAAAAACCCTAGTTGTTTAAATAAATTGAATTGTATATTTAATTTAAGGAACATTGGGGAAATTAGTTAAATTCATGAGATTGAGGAATTTATTGATTAAATGGGGTAGTTGGTTAATTTAAATCACTCGTCTATTCAATTGTTGAATTTTTTATTTCCAAGTCTAGAAATAACTGTTTTGGGCTATCGGTGGAGGATAGTCGTGATTGTTGTAGACATTGCATGTGGATTAGGGATAACTGAAACTAATCATTGGTTAAGTCATTAATTTTGACTGTTGAATTAATACATACATTATGTGTATTGATTGTGTGTTGTATATGTTATGTGTTTACATACATTATTTTGTGTGGGAGGAGATAGGGGATGTACTCCACGGTTTAGGGGAAGATAGGGGATGGACCTCTAAACCGGATTTTGTTTGGGAGGAGATAGGGGATGGACTCCATTAGCATCACTTTTATGTGTGCTTAATTATATTGAAGTATTTTTATTGATACAGCACTAAAATGTATATCAAAATGGAAGTATGAAGTGTTTTGATATGAGCCTGAGTCTCATTTGTGTTGTTGATATTGGAAGTAAATGTGAAATTGATATATATTTCACTGTTGTAAGTTTGGCCAGGTTCTGAGCCATATTGGTAATAATGAAAAGTGAAACATGTCATAGATAACGATATAGTGATTATCTTGTTTAACCATCTATTAAATGCTATTGCTTTATTCAATGCTTATATTTGGTTTAGTATATTTCTACTGGGATGTGGCTCACCCTATAAGGGAACATCATTTTCAGGTTCAGGTGATTCGCTACCTCCAAGGAATTAGCTTGGAAGGAATTGGACTTTGAAGCCTTGATTTTAGTGCATCAGGTTTGAGGCAGACTCAGGGTCAGCAGCCAGCTCAGTCGGGTCAAGGGGCTTCATCGTCCCAGTCTGTGCAGCAGTCGTATGCTCCTAAGGGTGAGCAGGTTGATCAGAGGTCATCTGGGCGCGTGTATGCTGTTACCGCGCAGGATCTGGTACCGGCTCCATCTGTTGTGAGAGGTACCTTCTTGTTTTGCAATTCTGTTGCTAGTGTTTTGATTGATATGGGTGCATCTCATTGCTTTGTGTCTGCTGCATTTGCATCTGTTTTGGAGTTGGAGTTAGCACAGTTAGCATCTCCTATTTGTGTAGTGTCACCTCTTGGGGGTGAATTGATCTTGAAACAAGGTGTTAGGGGTTGTGATATAGAGGTCAATGATCATAGAATCCAATTTTCTTTTGTGGTTATGCCTATGAAGGGCTTTGATGTTATTTTGGGTATGGACTGGTTATCGTCATACCGGGCAGTTATTGATTCCTACCGTCAGAGGGTCACTTGTTGTACCGTTAGCGGAGAGTGTTTCCATTTTCTGGGGGACCGGGTTGGTAGTGTTTTGCCACCGGGGTATGTTTCACGAGGGCGGAGTGAGCTTAGTGGCCTACTTGCTAATCTTTCGATTAGTGAGGTTGATGAGGCTCAGATTGTGTTGCCAAGGGTGGTTTGTGAGTACCCGGACGTCTTTCCCGAGGATCTTGTTGGTTTGCCACTGCATCGAGAGATTGAGTTCTCTATTGACCTAGTGCCCAGCACGGCGCCAATTTCTATGGCACCTTATCGTTTTGCCCCAGCCGAGTTAGTTGAGTTGAAGATTCAGCTCCAGGAGTTGTTAGATAAGGGCTATATCTGTCCTAGTGTTTCGCCGTGGGGAGCACCGACCCTCTTTGTTAAAAAGAAAGGTGGTGCTTTGAGACTGTGTATAGATTACCGGAAATTGAATCGGGTTACGGTTAAGAATAAGTACCCTATGCCTCGTATAGATGATTTGTTTGATCAGCTGAAGGGTTCCCGTTGTTTTTCTAAGATAGACTTGAGATCGGGTTATCATCAGTTGAGAGTCAGGGAGGAGGATATTCCGAAGACGGCATTCCGTACACGGTATGGCCACTATGAGTTTCTGGTGATGCCATTTGGGCTCACCAATGCACCGGCAGTGTTTATGGATTTGATGAACCGGATCTTCAGAGAATTCTTAGATCGTTTTGTAGTCGTCTTTGTGGACGACATTCTGATTTATTCACCTTCAGAGGAGGAGCACGAGGAACACTTGAGAGTGGTGCTTGAGTTACTTAGAGCCCATAAGCTTTATGCTAAGTTTGGGAAGTGTGAGTTTTGGCTAGAAGAGGTGAAGTTCTTAGGCCACGTAGTTTCTGGGGAAGGGGTGTCTGTTGATACATCCAAGACGGAGGCAGTGCAAGATTGGGCACAGCCTAAGAGTGTGTTTGAGATCCGCAGTTTTCTGGGATTAGCTGGGTACTATCATCAGTTTGTGAAGGATTTCTCCAGGTTAGCTTCGCCTTTGACTAGATTGACTCGGAAGGGAGTCAAATTTGTATGGAGTGAGACTTGTGAAAAGTCGTTTCAGGAGTTGAAAGTTAGACTGACCACCGCTTCAGTCTTGATTATTCCGGAGAGAGGGTTGGGTTATGCAGTCTATTGTGATGCCTCACGAGAGGGTCTGGGTTGTGTGTTGATGCAAGAGGGGAAAGTGGTTGCCTATGGCTCACGTCAGTTGAAAATTCACGAGAAGAATTACCCTACGCACGATCTAGAGTTAGCAGCGGTGATTTTTGCCTTGAAGATTTGGAGGCATTATCTTTATGGTGAGAAGTTCGAGGTATTCTCGGATCATAAGAGTCTGAAATATCTGTTTACACAGAAAGACTTGAATTTGAGGCAGAGGAGGTGGATGGAGTTCATTGAGGATTATGATTTTGAGTTGCATTATCATCCAGGGAAGGCCAATGTGGTGGCCGATGCCCTTAGCAGGAAACCTGTTAGTGACATAGCTAGTATAGCCATCCGGGAGTGGGAGATGTTGGGTGCACTTGGAGAGTTTGATTTGCTTCTGGGCGAATCAGTTGAGGCTGCGGCATTGTTTTCTGTTGTTGCACAGCCTACACTTGTGACTCGAGTGTTAGAGGCTCAGAGAGGTGACCTTGAGGTAGAATCCCTCCGAGAGAAGATCTCCAGTGGGAAGGTTGAGAAGGGTTCGACGGTGTATTCCGACCAGAGTGTGAGATACCGAGACCGTCTGTTTGTGCCGGAGTCTTGCCGAGAGGAAGTACTCCGAGAGTTTCATCATTCGCGCCTTGCGGTGCATCCAGGAGGTACTAAGATGTATCGGGATTTAGGTCGCCAGTTCTGGTGGCGGGGTATGAAGAGAGATGTGGCAGCTTTCGTGTCTAAGTGCCTTACTTGCCAGCAAGTGAAGGCTGAGCATCAGAGGCCAGCGGGTTTGTTGCAACCCTTGCCTATTGCAGAGTGGAAGTGGGAGCATGTCACTATGGACTTCGTTGTAGGCCTTCCGAGGACTCAGCGGGGTAGTGATGCTATTTGGGTGGTTGTAGACCGGTTGACTAAATCAGCGCACTTTATTCCTATGCGCGTGAAAGATTCAGTAGATCATCTAGCTGACTTGTATATCCGGGACATAGTGAGGTTGCACGGGGTCCCAGTAACGATTGTCTCAGATAGAGATCCTCGTTTTACTGCTAGGTTGTGGCAGAGTTTGCAGAGTGCTTTAGGCACCAAGTTGACCTTTAGCACGGCTTAATGGAGTCTTCTCCTCCGATGGTCCTCTGCAGGCATTGAGCAAAATAATTTGGTCAGAAGTCCTTTTGTTTGTTTTGAAAATCGTTTTGTTTTCAATTTTACTCCTTAATTTATCTGTTGAATTTTTTTTCTATCTGTTCAAATTTACATTTTAATATTTAATTATTTTTTTTCTATATATTCAAAAAAGTTAACTATCTATTCACTTTTTTCCCCTATCTTTTCAAATTTTTTTCTAGATTTCATTATAACTTTAATTTTAATCTCTTATTTGTTCAAATATCTATCCAAAATTTCTTATCTGTTGAACGACCCAGTCACAATGTTCAATTTATTTTTATCTGTTCAATTTTATTATCTATTGAAATACACCAAATCAGGATATGTTGCAATCTTTCTTTCTCTCTCTTCGGTTCTTTCTCTCTATCTATTGAAATTCTTTCTCATATATAATCCAGTATATATATCTGTTCAATTTTTTAAATATTTTTATCTGCTTAATTTTTAAATTTTTTTTCATTTACAACTATCTGTTGCAATTTGTTTCATCGTTGAATAACAACACAGATCAAAAACTTTTATAAAAAAAAAAGTGGAAGAATTGGGTCTGTGTGCTTGAAAAAAAAAACTGTCCATAAGGAGCTGGATCAATGGAGTCTTCTCCTCCGATGGTCTTCTGCAGGCATTGAGTAAAATAATTTGGTCAGAAGTCCTTTTCTTTGTTTTGAAAGACGTTTTGTTTTCAATTTTACTCCTTAATTTATCTGTTGATTTTTTTTTTCTATCTGTTCAAATTTACATTTTAGTGTTTAATTATTTTTTTTGTTTATGTATTCAAAAAAGTTGACTATCTGTTCACTTTTTTTCCCTATCTTTTCAAATTTTTTTCTAGATTTTATTATCAATTCAGTTTTAATCTCTTATCTGTTCAAATATATATACAAAATTTCTTATCTGTTCAACGAACCAGTCAGAATGTTCAATTTATTTTTATCTGTTCAATTTTATTATCTGTTGAAATACACCAAATCAAGATCAGTTGCAATCTTTCTTTCTCTCTCTTTGATTCTCTCTCTCTCTATGTTGAAATTCTTTCTCACATATAATCAAGTATATATTTATATATGTTCAATTTTTTTAATTATTTTTATCTGCTTAATTTTTAATTTTTTTTTCATTTAAAACTATCTATTGCAATTTGTTTCATCGTAGAACAACAAAATAGATCCAAAAAAAAAAAGTGGAAAAATTGGGTCTGTGTGCTTGAAAAAAAAACTGTCCATAAGGAGCTGGACCAATTGAGTCTTCTCCTCCGAAGGTCCTCTGCAGGCGTTGAGTAAAATAATTTGGTGAGAAGCCTTTTTGTTTTTTTTGAAAGACGTTTTGGTTTCAATTTTACACCTTAATTTATCTGTTGAATTTTTTTTTTCTATCTGTTCAAATTTACATTTAGTGTTTAATTATTTTTTTTTGTCTATATATTCAAAAAAGTTGACTATCTGTTCACTTTTTTTCGCTATCTTTTCAAATTTTTTTCTAGATTTTATTATCAATTCAATTTTAATCCCTTATCTGTTCAAATATCTATCCAAAATTTCTTATCTGTTCAACGAACCAGTCACAATGTTCAATTTATTTTTATCTGTTCAATTTTATTATCTGTTGAAATACACCAAATCAGGATCGGTTCCAATCTTTCTTTCTCTCTATCTGTTGAAATTCTTTCTCACATATAATCCAGTGTATATATATATATCTGTTCAATTTTTTAAATATTTTTATCTGCTTAATTTTTAATTTTTTTTATTTACCCAAAACCCAAAACCCAAAACCCAAAACCCAAAACCCAAAACCCTAAACCCAAAACCCAAACCCAAAACCCTAAACCCTAAACCCAAAACCGAAAACCCTAAACCCTAAAACCCTAAAACCCTAAACCCTAAACCCTAAAACCCAAAACCCAAAACCCAAAACCCTAAACCCTAAACCCTAAACCCTAAAACCTAAAACCCTAAACCCAAAACCCAAAACCCTAAACCCTAAACCCTAAACCCTAAACCCTAAAACCCAAAACCCTAAAACCCTAAACCTTAAACCCTAAACCCTAAAACCCTAAACCCTAAACCCTAAACCCTAAACTTAAAAAACTATCTGTTGCAATTTGTTTCATCATTGAAAAACAACACAGATCAAAAACTTATAAAAAAAAAAAAAACTGTCCATAAGGAGCTGCATCAATGGAGTCTTCTCCTCCGATGGTCCTCTGCAGGCATTGAGTAAAATAATTTGGTGAGAAGTCCTTTTGTTTGTTTTGAAAAACGTTTTGTTTTCAATTTTACTCCTTAATTTATCTGTTTAATTTTTTTTTCTATATGTTCAAATTTACATTTAAGTGTTTAATTATTTTTTTTTTATCTATATGTTCAAAAAAGTTGACTATCTGTTTACTTTTTTTCACTATCTATTCAAATTTTTTTTCTAGATTTTGTTGTCACTTCAATTTTAATCTCTTATCTGTTCAAATATCTATCCAAAATTTCTCATCTGTTCAACGAACCAGTCACAATGTTCAATTTATTTTTATCTTTTCAATTTTATTATCTGTTGAAATATACCAAATCAGGATCTGTTGCAATCTTTCTTTCTCTCTCTTTGGTTCTTTCTCTCTATATGTTGAAATTCTTTCTAACATATAATCCAGTATATATATATATGTTCAATTTTTTTTTTCACTTACAACTATCTTTTCTGCAATTTGTTTCATCGTAGAACAACAACACAGATCAAAAACTTTAAAAAAAAAAAGTGGAAGAATTGGGTCTGTGTGCTTGAAAAAAAAAATTGTCCATAAGGAGCTGGATCAATAGAGTCTTCTCCTCCGATGGTCCTCTGCAGGCATTGAGTAAAATAATTTGATTAGAAGTCCTTTTGTTTGTTTTGAAAAACGTTTTGTTTTCAATTTTACTCCTTAATTTATCTGTTTAATTTTTTTTTCTATATGTTTAAATTTACATTTAAGTGTTTAATTATTTTTTTTGTCTGTATATTCGAAAAAGTTGACTATCTGTTCACTTTTTTTCCCTATCTTTTCAAATTTTTTTTCTAGATATTGTTATCAATTCAATTTTAATCTCTTATCTGTTCAAATATCTATCCAAAATTTCTTATCTGTTCAACAAACCAGTCACAATGTTTAATTTATTTTTGTCTGTTCAATTTTATTATTTGTTGAAATACACCAAATCAGGATCTGTTGCAATCTTTCTTTCTCTTTCTTTGGTTCTTTCTCTCTATCTGTTGAAATTCTTTCTCACATATAATACAGTATATATACATCTGATCAATTTTTTTATTATTTTTAGCTACTTAATTTTTAATTTTTTTTTCGTTTACAACCATCTGTTGCAATTTGTTTCATAGTAAAACAACAACACAGATCAAAAACTTAAAAAAAAAAAAAAAGAATTGGGTCTGTGTGGTTGAAAAAAAAAAACTGTCCATAAGGAGCTGGATCAATGGAGTCTTCTCCTCCGATGGTTCTCTGCAGGCATTGAGTAAAATAATTTGGTGAGAAGTCCTTTTGTTTGTTTTGAAAGACGTTTTGTTTTCAATTTTACTCCTTAATTTATCTGTTGAAATTTTTTTCTATCTGTTCAAATCTACATTTTAGTGTTTAATTATTTTTTTTGGTCTATATATTCAAAAAAGTTGACTATCTGTTCACTTTTTTTCCCTATCTTTTCAAATTTTTTCTAGATTTTGTTATCAATCCAATTTTAATCTCTTATCTGTTCAAATATCTATCCAAAATTTCTTATCTGTTCAACAAACCAGTCACAATGTTCAATTCATTTTTATCTGTTCAATTTTATTATCAGTTGAAATACATCAAATCATGATCTGTTGCAATCTTTATTTCTCTCTCTTTGGTTCATTCTCTCTATCTGTTGAAATTCTTTCTCACATATAATTAAGTATATATATAGCTGTTCAATTTTTTAAATATTTTTCTCTGCTTAAATTTTAATTTTTTTTTTCATTTACAACTATTTGTTACAATTTGTTTCATAGTAGAATAACAACACAAATGAAAAACTTAAAAAAAAAAAGTGGAAGAATTGAGTCTGTGTGCTTGAAAAAAAAAACTATCCATAAGGAGCTGGATCAATGGAGTCTTCTCCTCCGATGGTCCTTTGCAGGCATTGAGTAAAATAATTTGGTCAGAAGTCCTTTTGTTTGTTTTGAAAAACATTTTGTTTTCAATTTTACACCTTAATTTATCTGTTGATTTTTTTTTTCTATCTGTTTAAATTTACATTTAAGTGTTTAATTATTATTTTTTTTGTCTATATATTCAAAAAAGTTGACTATCTGTTCACTTTTTTTTCCCTATCTTTTCAAATTTTTTTCTAGATTTTGTTATCAATTCAATTTTAATCTCTTATCTGTTCAAATATCTATCCAAAATTTCTTATCTGTTCAACAAACCAGTCACAATGTTCAATTTATTTTTATCTGTTCAATTTTATTATCTGTTGAAATGCACCAAGTCAGGATCTGTTGCAATATTTCTTTCTCTTTCTTTGGTTCTTTCTCTGTATCTGTTGAAATTCTTTCTCACATATAATCCAATATATATATATATATCTGTTCAATTTTTTTATAATTTTTATCTGCTTAATTTTCAAAATTTTTTTCATTTACAACTATCTGTTGCAATTTGTTTCTTCGTAGAACAACAACACATATCAAAAACTTTTATAAAAAAAAAAGATGAAGAATTGGGTCTGTGTGGTTGAAAAAAAAAGTATCCATAAGGAGCTGGATCAATGGAGTCTTCTCCTCCGATGGTTCTCTGCAGGCATTGAGTAAAATAATTTGGTGAGAAGTCCTTTTGTTTGTTTTGAATGACATTTTGTGTTCAATTTTACTCCTTAATTTATCTGTTGAATTTTGTTTTCTATCTGTTTAAATTTACATCTTGGTGTTTAATTTTTTTTGGGTCTATATATTGAAAAATGTTAACTATCTGTTCACTTTTTTTCCCTATCTTTTCAAATTTTTTTTTAGATTTTGTTATCAATTCAATTTTAATCTCTTATCTGTTCAAATATTTATCTAAAATTTCTTATCTATTCAACAAACCAGTCACAATGTTCAATTCATTTTTATCTGTTCAATTTTTTTATGTGTTGAAATACACCAAATCAGGATCTGTTGCAATCTTTCTTTCTCTCTCTTTGGTTCTTTCCCTTTATCTTTTGAAATTCTTTCTCACAGATCTGTTGCAATTTGTTTCATCGTAGAACAACAACACAGATCAAAAACTTTAAAAAAAAAAAAAAAAAAAAAGAATTGGGTCTGTGAGGTTGAAAAAAAAAACTGTCCATAAGGAGCTGGATCAATGGAGTCTTCTCCTCCGATGGTTCTCTGCAGGCATTGAGTAAAATAATTTGGTGAGAAGTCCTTTTGTTTGTTTTGAAAGTCGTTTTTTTTTCAATTTTACTCCTTAATTTATCTGTTGAATTTTTTTTTCTATCTATTCAAATTTATATTATAGTGTTTAAATTTTTTTTTGGTCTATATATTGAAAAAAGTTGACTATCTGTTCACTTTTTTTCCCTATCTTTTCAAAAAAATTTCTAGATTTTCTTATCAATTCAATTTTAATCCCTTATCTGTTCAAATATCTATCCAAAATTTCTAATCTGTTCAACAAACTAGTCAAAATGTTCAATTTATTTTTATCTGTTCAATTTTATTATCTGTTGAAATACACCAAATCAGGATCTGTTGCAATCTTTCTTTCTCTCTCTTTGGTTCTTTCTCTTTATCTGTTGAAATTCTTTCTCAAATATAAACCAGTATATATATATATATCTTTTCAATTTTTTTTTCTATTTTTCTCTGCTAAATTTTTAATTTTTTTTTTCATTTACAACTGTCTCTTGCAATTTGTTTCCTCGTAGAACAACAACACAGAGCTAAAACTTTAAAAAAAAAAAAAAAAAAGGGAAGAATTGGGTTTGTGTGGTTGAAAAAAAAAAACTGTCCATAAGGAGCTGGATCAATGGAGTCTTCTCCTCCGATGGTCCTTTGCAGACATTGAGTAAAATAATTTGGTTAGAAGTCCTTTTGTTTGTTTTGAAAAACGTTTTGTTTTCAATTTTACTCCTTAATTTATCTGTTGAATTTTTTTTCTACATGTTCAAATTTACATTTAAGTGTTTAATTATTTTTTTTCTTGTCTATATATTCAAAAAAGTTGACTATCTGTTCACTTTTTTTTCCCCATCTTTTCAAATTTTTTTCCAGATTTTGTTATCAATTTAATTTTAATCTCTTATCTGTTCAAATATCTATCCAAAATTTCTTATCTGTTCAACAAACCAGTCACAATGTTCAATTTATTTTTAACTGTTCAATTTTATTATCTGTTGAAATACACCAAATCAGGATCTGTTGCAATCTTTCTTTCTCTTTCTTTGGTTCTTTCTCTCTATCTGTTGAAATTCTTTCTCACATATAATCCATTATATATATATCAGTTCAAATTTTTTTTATACTTTTTATCTGCTTAATTTTTAATTTTTTTTTCATTTACAACTATCTGTTGCAATTTGTTTCATCGTAGAACAACAACACAGATCAAAAACTTAAAAAAAGAATTGGTTCTGTGAGGTTGAAAAAAAAAACTGTCCATAAGGAGCTGGATCAATGGAGTCTTCTCCTCCGTTGGTTCTCTGCAGGCATTGAGTAAAATAATTTGGTGAGAAGTCCTTTTGTTTGTTTTGAAAGACGTTTTCTTTTCAATTTTATTCCTTAATTTATCTGTTGAATTTTTTTTTTCTATCTATTCAAATTTATATTATAGTGTTTAAATTTTTTTTTGGTCTATATATTGAAAAAAGTTGACTATCTGTTCACTTTTTTTCCCTATCTTTTCAAAAAAATTTCTAGATTTTCTTATCTATTCAATTTTAATCTCTTATCTGTTCAAATATCTATCCAAAATTTCTTATCTGTTCAACAAACTAGTCAAAATGTTCAATTTATTTTTATCTGTTCAATTTTATTATCTGTTGAAATACACCAAATCAGGATCTGTTGCAATCTTTCTTTCTCTCTCTTTGGTTCTTTCTCTTTATCTGTTGAAATTCTTTCTCAAATATAAACCAGTATATATATATCTTTTCAATTTTTTTTTTATATTTTTCTCTGCTAAATTTTTAAATTTTTTTTTTCATTTACAACTGTCTCTTGCAATTTGGTTCCTCGTAGAACAACAACACAGAGCTAAAAAAAAAAAAAAAAAAAAAAAAAAAAAAAAAAAAAAAAAAAAAAAGGGAAGAATTGGGTTTGTGTGGTTGAAAAAAAAAACTGTCCATAAGGAGCTGGATCAATGGAGTCTTCTCCTCCGATGGTCCTTTGCAGACATTGAGTAAAATAATTTGGTTAGAAGTACTTTTGTTTGTTTTGAAAAAGGTTTTGTTTTCAATTTTACTCCTTAATTTATCTGTTGAATTTTTTTTCTACATGTTCAAATTTACATTTAAGTGTTTAATTATTTTTTTTCTTGTCTATATATTCAAAAAAGTTGACTATCTGTTCACTTTTTTTTCCCTATCTTTTCAAAATTTTTTCTAGATTTTGTTATCAATTCAATTTTAATCTCTTATCTGTTCAAATATCTATCCAAAATTTCTTATCTGTTCAACAAACCAGTCACAATGTTCAATTTATTTTTAGCTGTTCAATTTTATTATCTATTGAAATACACCAAATCAGGATCTGTTGCAATCTTTCTTTCTCTTTCTTTGGTTCTTTCTCTCTATCTGTTGAAATTCTTTCTCACATATAATCCATTATATATATATCTGTTCAAATTTTTTTTATACTTTTTATCTGCTTAATTTTTAATTTTTTTTTCATTTACAACTATCTGTTGCAATTTGTTTCATCGTAGAACCACAACACAGATCAAAAACTTAAAAAAAGAATTGGTTCTGTGAGGTTGAAAAAAAAAACTGTCCATAAGGAGCTGGATCAATGGAGTCTTCTCCTCCGATGGTTCTATGCAGGCATTGAGTAAACTAATTTGGTGAGAAGTCCTTTTGTTTGTTTTGAAAGTCGTTTTGTTTTAAATTTTACTCCTTAATTTATTTGTTGAATTTTTTTTTCTATCTGTTCAAATTTATATTATAGTGTTTAATTTTTTTTTTGGGTCTATATATTGAAAAAAGTTGACTATCTGTTCACTTTTTTTCCCCATCTTTTCAAATTTTTTCTAGATTTTTTTATCAATTCAATTTTAACCTCTTATCTGTTTAAATATCTATCCAAAATTTCTTATCTGTTCAACAATCCAGTCAAAATGTTCAATTTATTTTTATCTGTTCAATTTTATTATCTGTTGAAATACACCAAATCAGGATCTGTTGCAATCTTTCTTTCTCTCTCTGTGGTTCTTTCTCTTTATCTGTTGAAATTCTTTCTCAAATATAAACCAGTATATATATATATTTTTTCAATTTTTTTTATATTTTTCGATACTAAATTTTTAATTTGTTTTTTCATTTACAACTATCTCTTGCAATTTATTTCCTCGTAGAACAACAACACAGAGCAAAAACTTTAAAAAAAAAAAAAGAAAAAAAAGAAAAAAAAGTGGAAGAATTGGGTTTGTGTGGTTGAAAAAAAAAACTGTCCATAAGGAGCTGGATCAATGGAGTCTTCTCCTCCAATGGTCCTTTGCAGGCATTGAGTAAAATAATTTGGTCAGAAGTCGTTTTGCTTGTTTTGAAAAACGTTTTGTTTTCAATTTTACTACTTAATTTATCTGTTGAATTTTTTTTCTATCTATTCAAATTTATATTATTGTGTTTAAATTTTTTTTTGGTCTATATATTGAAAAAAGTTGACTATCTGTTCACTTTTTTTTCCCTATCTTTTCAAAGTTTTTTTCTAGATTTTGTTATCAATTCTATTTTAATCTCTTATCTGTTCAAATATCTATCCAAAATTTCTTATCTGTTCAACAAACCAGTCACAATGTTCAATTTATTTTTAGCTGTTCAATTTTATTATCTGTTGAAATACACCAAATCAGGATCTGTTGCAATCTTTCTTTCTCTTTCTTTGGTTCTTTCTCTCCATCTGTTCAAATTCTTTCTCACATATAATCCAGTATATATATATCTGTTCAAATTTTTTTTATAATTTTTATCTGCTTAATTTTAAATTTTTTTCATTTAGAACTATCTGTTGCAATTTGTTTCATCGTAGAACAACAACACAGATCAAAAACTTAAAAAAAAAAAAAAAGAATTGGGTCTATGATGTTGAAAAAAAAACTGTCCATAAGGAGCTGGATCCATGGAGTCTTCTCCTCCGATGGTTCTCTGCAGGCATTGAGTAAAATAATTTGGCGAGAAGTTCTTTTGTTTGTTTTGAAAGACGTTTTGTTTTCAATTTTACTACTTAATTTATTATTTGAATTTTTTTTCTATCTGTTCAAATTTACATTTTAATGTTTAATTTTTTTTTTTGTCTTTATATTCAAAAAAGTTGTCTATCTGTTCACTTTTTTTCCCTATCTTTTCAAATTTTTTTTCTAGATTTTCTTATCAATTCAATTTTAATCTCTTATCTGTTCAACAAACTAGTCAGAATGTTAAATTTATTTTTATCTGTTCAATTTTATTATCTGTTGAAATACACCAAATCAGGATCTGTTGCAATCTTTCTTTCTCTCTCTTTGGTTCTTTCTCTCTATCTGTTGATATTCTTTCTTACACATAATCCAATACATATATATCTGTTCATGTTTTTTAATATTTTTATCTGCTTAATTTTTATTTTTATTTTTCATTTACAACTATATGTTGTAATTTTTTTCATCGTTGAACAACAACACAGATCAAAAACTTAAAAAAAACAAAAGTAGAAGAATTGGGTCTGTGTGCTTGAAAAAAAAATGTCCATCAGGAGCTGGATCAATGGAGTCTTCTCCTCCGATGGTCCTCTGCAGGCATTGAGTAAAATAATTTGGTCAGAAGTCCTTTTGTTTGATTTGAAAAACGTTTTGTTTTCAATTTTACTCCTTAATTTATTTGTTGATTTTTTTTATATGTTCAAATTTACATTAAAGTGTTTAATTTTTTTTTTTGTCTATATATTCAAATAAGTTGACTATCTGTTCTACTTTTTTTCCCAATCTTTTCATATTTTTTTCTAGATTTTGTTATCAGTTCAATTTTAATGTCTTATCTGTTCAAATATCTATCCAAAATTTCTTATCTGTTCAACAAACCAATCACAATGTTCAATTTATTTTTATCTTTTCAATTTTATTATCTGTTGAAATACACCAAATTAGGATCTGTTGCAATCTTTCTTTCTCTCTCTTTGGTTCTTTCTCTCTATATGTTGAAATTCATTCTCACATATAATCCAGTATATATGTATATATATTTGTTCAACTTTTTTAATTATTTTTATCTGCTTAATTTTTAATTTTTTTTTTCATTTACAACTATCTGTTGGAATTTGTTTCATCGTAGAACAACAACACAGATCAACAACTTAAAAATAAAAAATAAAAAAAAAGTGGAAGAATTGGGTCTGTGTGCTTGAAAAAAAAAACCGTCCATAAGGAGCTGAATCAATGTAGTCTTCTCCTTCGATGGTTCTCTGCAGGCAGTGAGTAAAATAATTTGGTGAGAAGACCTTTTGTTTGTTTTGAAAGACGTTTTGTTTTCAATTTTACTCCTTAATTTATCTGTTGAATTTTTTTTCTATCTGTTCAAATTTACATTTTAGTGTTTAATTATTTTTTTTTGTCTGTATATTCAAAAAAGTTGACTATCTGTTCACTTTTTTTCCCTGTCTTTTTAAATTTTTTTCTAGATTTTGTTATCTATTCAATTTTAATCTCTTATCTGTACAAATATCTATCCAAAATTTCATATATGTTCAACAAACCAGTCACAATGTTGGATTTATTTTTATCTGTTCAATTTTATTATCTGTTGAAATACAGCAAATCAGGATCTGTTACAATCTTTCTTTCTCTCTCTCTTTGGTTCTTTCTCTCTATCTGTTGAAATTCTTTCACACTTATAATCCAGTATATATATATCTGTTCAATTTTTTAATTATTTTTATCTACATAATTTTTAATTTTTTTTCATTTACAACAATCTGTTGCAATTTGTTTCATCATAGAAAAACAACACAGATCAAAAACTTAAAAAAAAAAAAAAGAAAAAGTGAAAGAATTGCATCTGTGGGCTTGAAAAAAAAAACTGTCAATAAGGAGTTGGATCAATGGAGTCTTCTCCTCCGATGGTTCTCTGCAAACAGTGAGTAAAATAATTTGGTGAGAAGTCCTTTTGTTTGTTTTGAAAGACGTTTTGTTTTCAATTTTACTACTTAATTTATCAGTTGAATTTTTTTTTTTCTATCTGTTCAAATTTATATTTTGGTGTTTAACTATTTTTTTTGTCTATATATTCAAAAAAGTTGACTGTCTGTTCACTTTTTTTCACAGCATTTTTAAAATTTTTTCTAGATTTTCTTATGAATTCAATTTTAATCTCTTATCTGTACAAATATCAATCCAAAATTTCATATATGTTCAACAAACCAGTCACAATGTTCAATTTATTTTTATCTGTTCAATTTTATTATCTGTTGAAATACACCAAATCAGGATCTCTTGCAATTTTCTTTCTCTATCTTTGGTTCTTTCTCTCTATCTGTTGAAATTCTTTCTCACATATAATCCAGTATATATATATCTGTTCAATTTTTTTATTATTTTTATCTGCTTAATTTTTATTTATTTTTTTATTTACAACTATCTGTTGCAATTTGTTTCATCGTAGAACAAAAACACAGATCAAAAAAAAAAAAAAGAAGAATTGGATCTGTGTGGTTGAAAAAAAAAACTCTGTATAAGGGGCTGGATCAATGGAGTCTTCTCCTCCGATGGTTCCCTGCAGGCATTGAGTAAAATAATTTGGTGAGAAGTCCTTTTGTTTGTTTTGAAAGACGTTTTGTTTTCAATTTTATTCCTTAATTTATCTGTTGATTTTTTTTTTAACTGTTCAAATTTATATTTTAGTGTTTAATTATTTTTTTTTGTCTATATATTCAAAAAAGTTGACTATCTGTTCACTTTTTTTTCCTATCTTTTCAAATTTTTTTCTATATTTTGTTATCAATTCAATTTTAATCTCTTATCTGTTCAAATATCTATTCAAAATTTCTTATCTGTTCAACAAACCAGTCACAATGTTCAATTTATTTTTATCTGTTCAATTTTATTATCTGTTGAAATACACCAAATCAGGATCTATTGCAATCTTTCTTTCTCTCTCTTTTGGTTCTTTCTCTCTATATGTTGAAATTCTTTCTCACATATAATCCAGTACATATATATCTGTTCAATTTTATTATTATTTTTAGCTGCATAATTTTTAATTTTTTTTTCATTTACAACTATCTGTTGCAATTTGTTTCATCGTAGAACAACAACACAGATCAAAAACTTAAAAAAATAAAAAATAAAAAAGTGGAAGAATTGGGTCTGTGTGCTTGAAAAAAAAAACCGTCCATAAAGAGCTGGATCAATGGAGTCTTCTCCTCCGATGGTTCTCTGTAGGTAGTGAGTAAAATAATTTGGTGAGAAGTCCTTTTGTTTGTTTTGAAAGACGTTTTTTTTTCAATTTTACTCCTTAATTTATCTGTTGAATTTTTTTTCTGTCTGTTCAAATTTACATTTTAGTGTTTAATTATTTTTCTTTTGTCTGTATATTCAAAAAAGTTGACTATCTGTTCACTTTTTTTCCCTGTCTTTTTAAATTTTTTTCTAGATTTTGTTATCTATTCAATTTTAATCTCTTATCTGTACAAATATCAATCTAAAATTTCATATATGTTCAACAAACCAGTCACAATGTTGGATTTATTTTTATCTGTTCAATTTTATTATCTGTTGAAATACACCAAATCAGGATCTGTTGCAATCTTTCTTTCTCTCTCTTTGGTTCTTTCTCTCTATCTGTTGAAATTCTTTCTCACGTATAATCCAGTATATATATATCTGTTCAATTTTTTAATTATTTTTATCTACTTAATTTTTAATTTTTTTTTCATTTACAACAATCTGTTGGAATTTGTTTCATCGTAGAAAAACAACACAGATCAAAAACTTAAAAAAAAAAAAAAGTGAAAGAATTGCGGCTGTGGGCTTGAAAAAAAAAACTGTCAATAAGGAGTTGAATCAATGGAGTCTTCTCCTCCGATGGTTCTCTGCAAGCAGTGAGTAAAATAATTTGGTGAGAAGTCCTTTTGTTTGTTTTGAAAGACGTTTTGTTTTCAATTTTACTCCTTAATTTATCAGTTGAATTTTTTTTTCTATCTGTTCAAATTTATATTTTGGTGTTTAATTATTTTTTTTGTCTATATATTCAAAAAAGTTGACTGTCTGTTCACTTTTTTTCACAGTCTTTTTAAATTTTTTTCTAGATTTTCTTATGAATTCAATTTTAATCTCTTATCTGTACAAATATCAATCCAAAATTTCATATATGTTCAACAAACTAGTCACAATGTTCAATTTATTTTTATCGGTTCAATTTTATTATCTGTTGAAATACACCAAATCAGGATCTCTTGCAATTTTCTTTCTCTATCTTTGGTTCTTTCTCTCTATCTGTTGAAATTCTTTCTCACATATAATCCAGTATATATATATCTGTTGATTTTTTTTATTATTTTTTTCTGCTTAATTTTTAATTTTTTTTTATTTACAACTATCTGTTGCAATTTGTTTCATCGTAGAACAACAACACAGATCAAAAAAAAAAAAAAAGAATTGGGTCTGTGTGGTTGAAAAAAAAACTCTGTATAAGGGGCTGGATCAATGGAGTCTTCTCCTCCGATGGTTCTCTGCAGGCATTGAGTAAAATAATTTGGTGAGAAGTCCTTTTGTTTGTTTTGAAAGACGTTTTGTTTTCAATTTTATTCCTTAATTTATCTTTTGATTTTTTTTTCTATCTGTTCAAATTTATATTTTAGTGTTCAATTATTTTTTTTTGTCTATATATTCAAAAAAGTTGACTATCTGTTCACTTTTTTTCCCTATCTTTTCAAATTTTTTTCTATATTTTGTTATCAATTCAATTTTAATCTCTTATCTGTTCAAATATCTATCCAAAATTTCTTATCTGTTCAACAAACCAGTCACAATGTTCAATTTATTTTTATCTGTTCAATTTTATTATCTGTTGAAATACACCAAATCAGGATCTATTGCAATCTTTCTTTCTCTCTCTTTTGGTTCTTTCTCTCTATATGTTGAAATTCTTTCTCACATATAATCCAGTACATATATATCTGTTCAATTTTATTATTATTTTTAGCTGTTTAATTTTTAATTTTTTTTTCATTTACAACTATCTGTTGCAATTTGTTTCATCATAGAACAACAACACAGATCAAAAACTTAAAAAAAAAAAAAAAATCGAAAGAATTGGGTCTGTGTGCTTGAAAAAAAAACCGTCCATAAGGAGCTGGATCAATGGAGTCTTCTCCTCCGATGGTTCTCTGCAGGCAGTGAGTAAAATAATCTGGTGAGAAGTCCTTTTGTTTGTTTTGAAAGACGTTTTGTTTTCAATTTTACTCCTTAATTTATCTGTTGAATTTTTTTTCTATCTGTTCAAATTTACATTTTAGTGTTTAATTATTTTTTTTGTCTGTATATTCAAAAAAGTTGACTATCTATTCACTTTTTTTCCCTGTCTTTTTAATTTTTTTTCTAGATTTTTTTATCAATTCAATTTTAATCTCTTATCTGTACAAATATCAATCCAAAATTTCATATATGTTCAACAAACCAGTCACAATGTTAGATTTATTTTTATCTGTTCAATTTTATTATCTGTTGAAATACACCAAATCAAGATCTGTTGCAATCTTTCTTTCTCTCTCTTTGGTTCTTTCTCTCTATCTGTTGAAATTCTTTCTCACATATAATCCAGTATATATATATCTGTTCAATTTTTTAATTATTTTTATCTACTTAATTTTTAATTTTTTTTTTCATTTACAACTATCTGTGTCACGACCCCAAACTGCCCCTAGTAGAATGGTGTCGTGATGGCCAATAATCCGAGATTACTAAAGGCCAACTTACAAAGATCACACACAATCAGAGTATACATATGGGGCTAACAAGAGCGGAAGCAATAACTTAAAATACAAGTGGTCCATAAGAGCCGTGCTTAAGTCAAATGAAATGGCATGCATCTTAATTAAAGTCTTACAACTTGAATACAAACAAAATAACATGCATATTACATCTTAACAAAAGGCTCCTCAAGCCGACATAAACAAAGTACATGAAGTACAAAGTCAAAAGCATAATCTTCATGGTTGCCGACATCCTTAATGCCGACCTAACATGCACACAAAACATCGGCACAAAACACACATCTCGGCGAAGCCGACTTCTTGCTTGTTACCTACATATATACATAGAGAGGGTGAGCTTGGATACTCAGTGAATGGTACAAGTAATAAACGTTTTAACGAATGATATCCGAGGTTCTTGTCAAAACAATACATATATCATAGCTCGTTCAAAACTTGTACTTAGTATAACGTATACAAAACATACTTGAGCTTTCAAAACTTGTTTACCTACTTATCAAAACATAGGATGAACCGTATTCATCAATCTTGATCTTACAAAACTTGCAAACTTGTGTGACTTAGGCCCGTAGCCCTTTTTCACCTTGAGACTTGTGTGACTTAGGCCCGTAGCCCTTTTTCACCTTGAGACTTGTGTGACTTAGGCCCGTAGCCCTTTTTCACCATATGGTGCTGCGAAAGTTTAGAGTCCTCCAGCACAAGGGACCTGTGTTACTTAGGCCCGTAGCCCGCTTTAACACGAGAGACTTAACTTGAATGTGCCACAAAAGCTTATAGTCCTCTGGCACGTAAGGACTTAACATGATGACATCAAAACAAAGCTTATACTTGATGCATAAAACTTAGACTTGACATACAAAATAGGGATAATCATTCATGCTTGGTCAAATACTTTTCTAAAACAGAGTAAAGCTTTAACAAATCTTTATAACATAACTTTATTAAAAATACCACTCACATAGTTCTTGGGACGTCGAGATCAAGGCAAAGGTCCAAGTCCTACAAACACATGGCAAAGTCTACTGAGCACACTTCTCAAACAAGTCTCACATACATGCAAATGATCTCGGGAAAACATGCTGGGAGTCAAAACACTGTTTTACATGTCGGGAGGACATGCTGGGCACCAACCAGGTCTATGCCGAGGGTCCACACACCTCCTGGCCGAGGTGTGGTCACCTAGGTTTCGGTGTGGCGGCTGCATGCCGAGGTTCAGGCGAGACAGCTAAAGGTGTAAGTGATCATGCAAGGTAGGCCCAAGGTGAGATACGATGCTTGGCCCAAGTGTGAGGAGTCTAGAGTTCGTGGGTTTCCACCCGTGAAGAACATGAAGAACACGAAGAGCATGAAACATGAAGAACATGAATGAGATGAATGCCAAAATCTAATACTCCTTATACAAAATCTAGGTTTTCCATGCCATGAGTTTCGAAAACATGGGACCTGGGCACCCATACTTGAAGATCATGGGAAAACAAACATGAAAACATGCATCTTAGCATGAGCTTTCGGATCAAAACATGACTTTTCTTGAAGAACACTTGAATATCACTTTCTCTTTCTAAAACCGAACTTCAAAACGATGCATGGCTTACAAATCATATTCAATCATGCAATGCAATAACATAAACATAAAGAACGACATGAGCAGATCAAGAATCTAACCTTGGAACACGGATCTAACGGTTCGATCTCTAGGGATCAAGCTTGGAAATCTAATCTCTCTCTAGAACTCCTCTTCCTCTCCTCTAGAGCTTCTCTCTCTTCTCCAAAACAAAGATATAACAAATGATAGGTTTCTCTCTCTGCCGGCTGATTTAACACTCAGGTCGGACACGTGGCAACGGCTGGTTGGTCCTCCTCAAAAAAGTGATAGATTGACAAGACTTGACTCTGACAAAGCGTATCTAACAAGCTACACGGCAAGGCACTCCGGCAAGTGATAACATCGGCAAAGGACAAGGCATCGGCAAGGCAAAGGACAATGACCTCGGCTAAGGACAAAACTTCGGCAACTGAGGTAACAATGATCTCGGCTAGGAAAGACAACACTTGACTAAGCTGTGCCACACCTTGGCCTAGATGTGCCACACCTCGGTCTAGGTCATACCACTCCAGGACAAGATCACTTCGGTACAAGGATAACATCTCGGCCCAGATAATACACATCTCGGCCTTGGCGATACACACCTCGGCCCAGATGATAATCATCTCGGCTAATATGCCAGGACGAAGGTGGAGGTCAAACAAAGAGATTCCAAAATAGCTACAGGCTTAGGATGACCTCAGCTTGGAAATGATCTAAGCTTAACATAACTAGGCTTGACATGACTTAGGCTTAACACAACCTAGGCTTAACATAACAAGGGAGGAACAAAGCATACATATAACACTTAGGCAAATCAAAACAAGATTCATGAATGCAACTTAACATGGCAAATCATATAAATGCATGTGAGAGGGAGATTAATGATCTGGAACTGGGCCGGACGGATTTGGGCCGGACAGACTTGTGCCGGACAGATTTGGGCCGGACAGACTTGTGCCGAGCAGATTTGGGCCGAGCAGGTGTTGGGCCAAGGTTGTGTGGCCCTATCTTGAAAGAAGATGCTCGGTTAAGGCAGTGCGTGGTTGGACCGAGCTACGTGGTTTCGTGGAGGCGAAGCCGGTCAAGTGAAGTGTCTGGCGCCAGGAAAGGCGTGGTTGACCAAGGTACCTGTTTGCTCGGCAGGAAGGCCGACTGCAAACAAGCATGAGCTGTTCTGAGCTCGGCTATGCCGGAATGCAACCGAGCTCGGTCTTCCTTGAGCTTGGTTATTGGGGCACTTGGGCATGCAGTGCGTCATGGCCGTTGATAGCCGAGATAATTTTGCCCGGCTGCCGTGCTCCCAACAGAGTGGGCTGGCAGTTGGATTAGGTGATGTTCAGCAAGGCTTACGCTGACAGATGGGATAGCAGAGCCACGTGTCAGGAGATGACTGGGAGTGGATATGGGGCGCAGAGGGTTTATAAGTGTGCCTGCGCCCCCCATACGCAGACGGACGAACACTTTGTAAGACATCCTTACACTAAAACACTCCTCTCTCTCTCTCACTATCCCTAGGTGTGTGCTAATTTGACCGTCGGAGGGGTTTTCCGGCCACACACCGCCGGGTAGCTCACCGCCGTTGTTCTTTCAGGTGATCGGATAGAGACGGAGCTCGGAAGAAAGGAGTACGGGCTTGCCTGGATATTTGCTCCCCGTACAATTGGCGCCGTCTGTGGGAACCTTACAGATAAAACCTTGTCTTCCGAAGCTCATCTGATCGCCTTCAATGGCGAACAACGAGGAGATTCAGGTGTCCGCCATCGACGGAATCACTCCGGAGTCGGGCAGACGAAGAGAGGGACCCCCCACCATCTCTCCGATGGGGGACCTGGAGACATACCAGGGAGGCCAGTCAGGCGACGCGCGGGATAAGCGCGGGAGAAGTTATGGGCATTCACGGAGTCCGGAGGGTCATCGGCGGCGGCGAGACTCACACGCCAGACGTCTGGAGAGCAAGTTGAAGGACCAAGATGCCGTCATCCGGTGAATGGCGGCAGAGATGGAGGAGTTGAAGCGGCACGTCAAGGGGAAGGGTGTAGCTGGAGTGGGTGACCACAGTGAGCGCACCCAACCCCGCCGTTCAGGTAGCCAGAGTCAGCGGCACACTCCGTCCATCTCCATTACAAGAAGCTACAAGGTTAGTGATTCCGATGTACGCGCGGAAAAGTCCAGCGCGCAAGATAGTACCTACCAACCCTCACGTCCGGCGACGACGTCGAGGTACACCTATTCCCCTCGAACAGAAGATTTGCGGGCAGTTCTAAAGGAGCGGGCTCGCCAGCGGGAGGCTCAGAGGATACCGGCGTTTCAGCGGTTATCCTATGGGGTTCACGCCAGCGAGAAGGTCGGAATGCCTCCACCCCGCCAAGCAGCCCCGCTCCTGGTGGATTCCGACCTGGCAAGGTTGTGCGCCACCCCTTTCTCACTGGAGATAGAGACAACACCTCCTCCGTCGGGCTTCCACCAGCCAAAGTTTACATTGTACGACAGGAAGACAGATCCCTACATGCACGTAAGTCATTTCCGACAGGTCATGGCCGGACATAGGCGAAATGACGCTCTTATGTGCCTCATCTTTCCGTCAAGTTTGGGCGAACTGGGTTTGAAGTGGTTTGAAAGGTTGCCGGAGGGGAGTATAGGGAGGTGGCATCAGTTGGTCGAAGCCTTTGTAACGCGCTTCAAAACCAACACCAAGACGACAAAGGAAGTTGACCACCTTCTCACGGTCAGGATGGAACCGAGCGACACTCTCAAGGCGTACAACTCCAGGTACTGGGAAACCTTCAATGAGATCCTAGATTGCCCGGTCAACTTGGCAATCACCCAATATAAGCGCGGTCTCCCGGTCGGACATAGGCTGAGGGACTCGCTTACAATGAGCCAGCAGACATCCATGTGGCACCTAATGCAGCGCATCAATGAGCACATCTGAGTAGAGGATGATGCAGCGGCGTCCACCGCAAAGACAACCCCGGTGACAACGGACAAGTGAGCGACTGGGTTTTAAGGAAGGTCATGGGCAACGCACTAGTGCCGGGCAAAGGCAAGCTAGGGGCAAACTGGGAAGGGCCTTACAAGATAACCGGGCAAAGGGGCATACCACTTAGAAGATTTGGATGGCAAAGGCGTACCCCGGCCATGGAATGCGGCCTTATGTAATTTTTTGAGGAAGGACTTGTTTCCACTACACTTCTGAATGCAAATACTCTTTTTGTCAATGTAATAGAAGTGAATTACTTTTGCTGAAGAGCTTTGTTGTGTCCGAAATAATAGTGGATGAGGGGCCTACTCTTCTGTAATAGCCGAGATGATTTGCTCCGGCTGAAGAGTTGATGATTTGTTCAACTCCGAGGTACAATTGCCGAGATGATTTGCTCCGGCTGACGGGTTGATGATTTGTTCAACTCCGAGGTTCCAGCCGAGATGATTTGCTCCGGCTGACGAGTTGATGATTTGTTCAACTCCGAGGTTCTAGCCGAGATGATTTGCTCCGGCTGACGGGTTGATGATTTGTTCAACTCCGAGGTTCCAGCCGAGATGATTTGCTCCGGCTGACGGGTTGATGATTTGTTCAACTCTGAGGTTCCAGCCGAGATGATTTGCTCCGGCTGACGCGTTGATGATTTGCTCAACTGCGAGGTTCCAGCCGAGATGATTTGCTCTGGCTGACGGGTTGATGATTTGTTCAACTCTGAGGTTCCAGCCGAGATGATTTGCTCCGGCTGACGGGTTGATGATTTGTTCAACTCCGAGGTTCCAGCCGAGATGATTTGCTCCGGCTGACGAGTTGATGATTTGTTCAACTCCGAGGTTCCAGCCGAGATGATTTACTCCGGCTAGAGGAGTTGATGATTTGCTCAACTCTGAAGTTTTGGTTGAGCTGATGTTGCTCGCCAAGAAGCAAGTCGTGGAGCGGACCTTGCTCCCCGACCTTGGTATTCCTTGGCCGAGCTAATCTTGTCCGCCAAGAAGGAAGTCGCGGAGCGGACCTTGCTCCCCGACCTTGGTATTCCTTGCCGAGGTACCGAGCTGATGTTGCTCGCCAAGAAGCAAGTCGCGGAGCGGACCTTGCTCCCCGACCTTGGTATTCCTTGGCCGAGCTGATCTTGTCCGCCAAGAAGGAAGTCGCGGAGCGGACCTTGCTCCCCGACCTTGGTGTTCCTTGCCGAGCTGCCGAGCTGATGTTGCTTGCCAAGAAGCAAGTTGCGGAGCGGACCTTGCTCCCCGACCTTGGTATTCCTTGGCCGAGCTGATCTTGTCCGCCAAGAAGGAAGTCGCGGAGCCGACCTTGCTCCCCGACCTTGGTATTCCTTGCCGAGCTACCGAGCTGATGTTGCTCGCCAAGAAGCAAGTCGCGGAGCGGACCTTGCTCCCCGACCTTGGTGTTCCTTGCCGAGCTGCCGAGCTGATGTTGCTCGCCAAGAAGCACGTCGCGGAACGGACCTTGCTCCCCGACCTTGGTATTCCTTGCCGAGCTGCCGAGCTGATGTTGCTCGCCAAGAAGTAAGTCGCGGAGCGGACCTTGCTCCCCGACCTTGGTATTCCTTGCCGAGCTACCGAGCTGATGTTGCTCGCCAAGAAGCAAGTCGCGGAGCGGACCTTGCTCCCCGACCTTGGTATTCCTTGGCCGAGCTGATCTTGTCCGCCAAGAAGGAAGTCGCAGAGCGGACCTTGTTCACCTTCCTTGGAGTTCTTTGCCGAAGAAAGTGGATCACCGAGCAAAAAGCCTAGGCCGGCCTTGTAATGTAATCCCAGTCACGCTAGCGCGGACGGAATTAAGGGGCAATTGAGAGGGAGATTAATGATCTGGAACTGGGCCGGACGGATTTGGGCTGGACAGACTTGTGCCGAACAGATTTGGGCCGGACAGACTTGTGCCGAGCAGATTTGGGCCGAGCAGGTGTTGGACCAAGGTTGTGTGGCCCTATCTTGAAAGAAGCTGCTCGGTTAAGGCAGCGCGTGGTTGGACCGAGCTACGTGGTTTCGTGGAGGCGAAGCCGGTCAAGTGAAGTGTCTGGCACCAGGAAAGGCGTGGTTGACCGAGGTACCTGTTTGCTCGGCAGGAAGGCCGACTGCAAACAAGCATGAGCTGTTCTGAGCTCGGCTATGCCGGAATGCAATCGAGCTCGGTCTTCCTTGAGCTTGGTTATTGGGGCACTTGGGCATGCAGTGCATCATGGCCGTTGATAGCCGAGATAATTTTGCCCGGCTGCCGTGCTCCCAGTAGAGTAGGCTGGCAGTTGGATTAGATGATGTTCAGCAAGGCTTACGCTGACAGATGGGATAGCAGAGCCACGTGTCAGGAGATGACTGGGAGTGGATATGGGGCGCAGAGGGTTTATAAGCATGCCTGCGCCCCCCATACGCAGATGGACGAACACTTTGTAAGACATCCTTACACTAAAACACTCCTCTCTCTCTCTCACTATCCCTAGGTGTGTGCTAATTTGACCGTCGGAGGGGTTTTCCGGCCACACACCGCCGGGTAGCTCACCGCCGTTGTTCTTTCAGGTGATCGGATAGAGACGGAGCTCGGAAGAAAGGAGTACGGGCCTGCCTGGATATTTGCTCCCCGTACAGCATGCAAGCATGGCTAAGACATGAATGTGGGTTGTTACAATCTGTTGCAATTTGTTTCATCGTAGAAAAACAACACAGATCAAAAACTGTAATAACCGGACCCTCGTACACAATTCTGGTATCTTTTAGTCCTCTATTCTGTGCTTTTGAATACTCATTGTGAAATTCTTTGTGAAATTACATTGAATTAAATGAAACTTAGCAATATGGATTTCTATCTGTTGACCAAGAACACTATCTGTTACATGTGAAGTATTTGAATCTGAAATTGGATGCCTTAGAGACTAAATTTTCAGAAATTGATTTGATATTTGAAATCTGCATGATTTTTAAGCTCTAATGGAATTTTCTGTGAAATTTCAATTTAGGATGCTTAAACGATTCAATTTTTGTCTTATTATAAACTTAAATATCTATATCAAGCTTTGTGCCTTTGACTTAAAACCATCTCATGTGTGTAACCAAAAGAGGGGAAAACGTGAGTTTCTCTCCAAGAGAAGAATTTGGGGAAAATTGTAGAGATTGGTTAGATTGGACTCCAGGTATGGAAAAAATTCCTTAATTTAGTCTCTCTCTCTCTCTTCATTATGGTTAGGAATTCTCCTTGTATTTGGAGAGTAAGGTAGATATTGAGAATTTATGTGATGATTTATGTTGTTGAACCAAATTGGGTTATGGAAGGGATCTATTTTATATTTCTTGTTATTTCATGAGACTATTCAATTATGGGTGTGAATTAAAAGCTTAGATAACTCTATATGCATATATATGCTTGTAAACCCCAAAGTAATGGGAATCTTGGAAGGATTATGGTTGATTTGAGAATGGATTGAATGATTGAAAGTTTAAGGCGTGTTGTAATTGATTTATTATGTGATTTAGCACCTTAATTTGATGTTAGAACCAAGCTTTGAATGTCGGGTTGAAACTCAAATTCAAAGTTCAGAATTTCAGAATTTTGCTTGGTCCGCTCGAGCGTAGGAAATCCCGCTCGAGCGGAAAAATCGACCTTCCAGCAGTTTGGTGGATTTTACAGTCCGCTCGAGCGACCAAAGTGGCGCTCGAGCGGGGAGGTTATTTTCAGAGGGAAAAATATGTTTGTTCAGTTTTGCGTGCTTGACCCTTTGGTATTTTTAGAATATTTTTCTGATGATTTTAAGATGGGTATAAATTCATGTGAAGTGTAATGACACAGGGAGTGATTTCCTCATTGACTTAAGAAGAAAGAAAACTAATTTACAAGTTATGATTGTGTGCAGGGCACACTTCGGAAGGAACTAGCACGCCATCACAACACTGTGAGTAATAGTACGAAAGTATACATTCAAATTTATCATTGATAATTCTTACCACTAACGTTCTGTTTCGTGTAAGAGTTATATGAATGTGTTACACAAATATTTGTGATGGTTGAAAGGCAATGTGAACGTTGAAAGAGTTGCATACATTGGTACGACTTTGGAACCTTCTTGTTTATCAGCAAGCTATATGTAGTTTCTTAATGAGTAAATGGAATTTATATTCATCTTGAATGATGGAAACTGTATGGATTTAAGATCATTCGGATCCTATGCACATTCTGCTATCTGCAAGTTAGTGGCATTAGTTCATGATGAACAAGTGAAATGTGAGTACTAATACATTGAAGGTATATTTAATTACTGCTAATGTCTGTTGCTACTACTACTGTCTGTTGCCACTGCTAATGTCTGTTTATATCATTCAGTTTTCTGTCAGTTATGATATTCGCATATGTATCGATTGGAAATTCGATAAAAATGAAATACTGAAAAGATTTACGTACATATTAGTACGTCCTGGGCCGAAAGGCTGTTTTGCTAATTCTGGGCCGAAAGGCTGTTCTGTAATAACTGAAAATATGAAAATGGAATACTGAAAAGATTTACGTACATATTAGTACGTTCTGGGCCGAAAGGCTGTTCTGGGCCGCAAGGCTGTTCTAGGCCGAAAGGCTGTTCTAATAATTCTGGGCCACTAGGCCGTTCTGTTAAAGTAAAATCATATCAGACTAAATTGTAGAATCAAGTTTTGGTGAATGCAAGATTATATATTGTGATTAAAGCTGGTTAATAAACTGCTTAAGTATTATTTCTTCACTGAGCTTGTCTCACGTTGTAATTTTGTCTGATTCTGTAGGTGATCAACTTGGAAGCTAGTTCTAGCGTCGACCTCAGTTAGCTTTTGTCAACTTAAGGACAACCAGGCACGTGGACAAGCCCTTGCGTACAAACATAGTTTTGCTAGACTTGTCAGTTTGTACTGGTACTTTGCTAGCCAAAGTTGTTTGTATCTAATATATTGTTGTGTGCCCAATATCTGGGCTGGGCTTGTAAATATGTATGTACCGTAAGTCCAGATGCATGTTTCCTTTAGGTGTTAAGCTGAAATGTGGTCCTGGCTTACTGTAGTAGCTCGATGGATGTATCTGCATGTAGTGTTATAATATTAATGCTTCCGTTCAGGCCCCAAATATCCTTTATAATAGGTTATTTTATCTATTTCTGATTAGGTCATGCCCAAACTTTTAGGGGCGAGTTTGGGGTGTGACAAAAACTTTAAAAAAAAAAAAAAAAAAAAGTGAAAGAATTGGGTCTGTGGGCTTGAAAAAAAAAACTGTCAATAAGGAGTTGGATCAATGGAGTCTTCTCCTCCGATGGTTCTCTGCAAGCAGTGAGTAAAATAATTTGGTGAGAAGTCCTTTTGTTTGTTTTGAAAGACGTTTTGTTTTCAATTTTACTCCTTAATTTATCAGTTGAATTTTTTTTTTCTATCTGTTCAAATTTACATTTTGGTGTGTAATTATTTTTTTTTGTCTATATATTCAAAAAAGTTGACTGTCTGTTCACTTTTTTTCACCGTCTTTTTAAATTTTTTTCTAGATTTTGTTATGAATTCAATTTTAATCTCTTATCTGTACAAATATCAATCCAAAATTTCATATATGTTCAACAAACCAGTCACAATGTTCAATTTATTTTTATCTGTTCAATTTTATTATCTGTTCAAATATACCAAATCAGGATCTCTTGTAATTTTCTTTCTCTATCTTTGGTTCTTTCTCTCTATCTGTTGAAATTCTTTCTCACATAAAATCCAGTATATATATATCTGTTCAATTTTTTTATTATTTTTATCTGCTTAATTTTTAATTTTTTTTATTTACAACTATCTGTTGCAATTTGTTTCATCGTTGAACAACAACACAGATCAAAAAAAAAAAAAGAAGAATTGGGTCTGTGTGGTTGAAAAAAAAACTCGGTATAAGGGGCTGGATCAATGGAGTCTTCTCCTCCGATGGTTCTCTGCAGGCATTGAGTAAAATAATTTGGTGAGAAGTCCTTTTGTTTGTTTTGAAAGACGTTTTGTTTTCAATTTTATTCCTTAATTTATTTGTTGATTTTTTTTTTCTATCTGTTCAAATTTATATTTTAGTGTTTAATTTTTTTTTTTGTCTATATATTCAAAAAAGTTGACTATCTGTTCACTTTTTTCCCCTATCTTTTCAAATTTTTTTCTATATTTTGTTATCAATTCAATTTTAATCTCTTATCTGTTCAAATATCTATCCAAAATTTCTTATTTGTTCAACAAACCAGGCACAATGTTTAATTTCTTTTTATCTGTTCAATTTTATTATCTGTTGAAATACACCAAATCAGGATCTATTGCAATCTTTCTTTCTCTCTATTTTGGTTCTTTCTCTCTAAATGTTGAAATTCTTTCTCACATATAATCCAGTACATATATATCTGTTCAATTTTATTATTATTTTTAGCTGCTTAATTTTTATTTTTTTTTTTCATTTACAACTATCTGTTGCAATTTGTTTCATCGTAGAACAACAACACAGATCAAAAACTTAAAAAAATAAAAAAAAAAAGTGGAAGAATTGGATCTGTGTGCTTGAAAAAAAAAACCGTCCATAAGGAGCTGGATCAATGGAGTCTTCTCCTCCGATGGTTCTCGGCATGCAGTGAATAAAATAATTTGGTGAGAAGTCCTTTTATTTGTTTTGAAAGACGTTTTGTTTTCAATTTTACTCCTTAATTTATCTGTTGAATTTTTTTTCTATCTGTTCAAATTTACATTTTAGTCTTTAATTATTTTTTTTGTCTGTATATTCAAAAAAGTTGACTATCTGTTCAATTTTTTTCCATGTCTTTTTAAATTTTTTTTCTAGATTTTGTTATCTATTTAATTTTAATCTCTTACCTGTACAAATAGCAATCCAAAATTTCATATATGTTCAACAAACCAGTCACAATGTTAGATTTATTTTTATCTGTTCAATTTTATTATCTGTTGAAATACACCAAATCAGGATCTGTTGCAATCTTTCTTTCTCTCTCTTTGGTTCTTTCTCTCTATCTGTTGAAATTCTTTCTCACATATAATCTAGTATATATATATCTGTTCAATTTTTTTATATTTTTATTTGCTTAATTTATATTTTTTTTTCATTTAAAACTATCTGTTGCAATTTGTTTCATCGTAGAACAACAACACAGATCAAAAACTTAAAAAAAATAAAAAAAAAAAAGTGGTAGAATTGGGTCTTTGTGCTTGAAAAAAAAAACCGTCCATAAGGAGCTGGATCAATGGAGTTTTCTCCTCCGATGGTTCTCTGCAGGCAGTGAGTAAAATAATTTGGTGAGAAGTCCTTTTGTTTGTTTTGAAATACGTTTTGTTTTCAATTTTACTGCTTAATTTATCTGTTGATTTTTTTTTTCTATCTGTTCAAATTTACATTTTAGTGTTTAATTATTTTTTTTGGTCCATATATTCAAAAAAGTTGACTATCTGTTCACTTTTTTTCCCTATCTTTTCAAATTTTTTTCTAGATTTCGTTATCTATTCAATTTTAATATCTTATCGGTTCAAATATCTATCCAAAATTTCTTATCTGTTCAACAAACCAGTCACAATGTTCAAATTGTTTTTATCTGTTCAATTTTATTCTCTGTTGAAATTAACCAAATCAGGATCTGTTGCAATCTTTCTTTCTCTCTCTTTGGTTCTTTCTCTCTATCTGTTGAAATTTTTTCTCACATATAATCCAGTATATATATATCTGTTCAATTTTTTTATTATTTTTATCTGCTTAATTTTTAATTTTTTTTTCATTTACAACTATCTGTATCAATTTGTTTCATCGTAGAACAACAACACGGATAAAAAACTTTAAAAAAAAAAAGTGAAAGAATTTGGTCCGTGTGCTTGAAAAAAAAAACTGTCCATATGGAGCTGGATCAATGGAGTCTTCTCCTCTGATGGTTCTCTGCAGACATTGAGTAAAATAATTTGGTGCGAAGTCCTTTTGTTTGTTTTGAAAGACGTTTTGCTTTCAATTTTACTCATTAATTTATCAGTTGAATTTTTTTTTCTATCTGTTCAAATTTACATTTTAGTGTTTAATTATTTTTTTTGTTTATATATTCAAAAAAGTTGACTATATGTTCACTTTTTTTTCCTGTCTTTTTAATTTTTTTTCTAGATTTTGTTATCAATTCAATTTTAATCTCTTATCTGTACAAATATCAATCCAAAATTTCATATATGTTCAACAAACCAGTCACAATGTTCAATTTATTTTTATCTGTTCAATTTTATTATCTGTTTAAATACACCAAATCAGGATCTGTTGCAATCTTTCTTTCTCTCTCTTTGGTTCTTTCTCCCTATCTGTTGAAATTCTTTCACACATATAATCCAGTATATATATATCTGTCCAATTTTTTTATTATTTTTATCAGCTTAATTTTTAATTTTTTTTTTCATTTACAACTATCTGTTTCAATTTGTTTCATCGTAGAACAACAACACAGATCAAAAACTTAAAAAAAAAAAAAAAAAAAAAAATTGGGTCTGTGTGAGGGGAAAAAAAAACAGTTCATACGGAGCTGGATCAATGGAGTCTTCTCCTCCGATGGTTCTCTGCAGGCATTAAGTAAAATAATTTGGTGAGAAGTTCTTTTTGTTTGTTTTGAAAGACATTTTGTTTTCAATTTTACTCCTTAATTTATCTGTTGAATGTTTTTTTTATCTGTTCAAATTTACATTTTAGTGTTTAATTTTTTTTCTCTATATGTTCAAAAAAGTTGACTATCTGTTCACTTTTTTCCCTATCTTTTCAAATTTTTTTCTAGATTTTGTTGTCAATTCAATTTTAATCTCTTATCTGTTCAAGTATCTATCCAAAATTTCTTATCTGTTCAACAAACCAGTCACAATGTTCAATTTATTTTTATCTGTTCAATTTTATTATCTGTTGAAATACACCAAATCAGGATCTGTTGCAATCTTTTTTTCTCTTTCTTTGGTTCTTTCTCTCTATCTGTTGAAATTCTTTCTCACATATAATCCAGTCTATATATCTGTTCAATTTTTTTTATTATTTTTATCTGCTTAATTTTTAATTTTTTTTTTCATTTACAACTATCTGTTGCAATTTGTTTCATCGTTGAACAACAACACAGATCAAAAAAGAAAAAAGAAAAAAGAAAAAGAAAAAAAGTGGAAGAATTGGGTCTGTGTGCTTTAAAAAAAAACTGTCCATAAGGAGCTGGATCAATGGAGTCTTCTCCTCCAATGGTTCTATGCAGGCAGTGAATAAAATAATTTAGTGAGAAGTCCTTTTGTTTGTTTTGAAAAACGTTTTGTTTTCAATTTTACTCAATTTATCTGTTGAATTTTTTTTCTATCTGTTCAAATTTACATTTTATTGTTTAATTATTTTTTTTTCTCTATATATTCAAAAAAGTTGACTATCTGTTCACTTTTTTTTCCATATCTTTTCAAATTTTTTCTCGATTTTGTTATCAGTTCAATTTTAATCTCTTATCTGTTCAAATATCTATCCAAAATTTCTTATCTGTTCAACAAACCAGTCATAATGTTCAATTTATTTTTATCTGTTCAATTTTATTATCTGTTGAAATACACCAAATCCGGATCTGTTGCAATCTTTTTTTCTCTTTCTTTGGTTCTTTCTCTCTATCTGTTCAAATTCTTTCTCACATATAATCCAGTATATATATATATCTGTTCAATTTTTTTATTATTTTTGCATGCTTAATTTTTAATTTTTTTTCATTTACAACTATCTATTGCAATTTGTTTCATCTTAGGACAACAACACAGATAAAAAACTTTAAAAAAATAGAAAAAAAAAGAATTTGGTCTGTGTGGTTGAAAAAAAAAACTGTCCATAAGGAGCTGGATCAATGGAGTCTTCTCCTCCGATGGCCCTCTGCAGGCATTAAGTAAAATTATTTGGTCAGAAGTTCTTTTGTTTGTTTTGAAAAACGTTTTGTTTTCAATTTTACTCCTTAATTTATCTGTTGAATTTTTTTATTCTATATGTTCAAATTTACATTTAAGTGTTTAATTATTTTTTTTGTCTATATATTCAAAAAAGTTGACTATCTGTTCACTTTTTTTTCCTATCTTTTCAAATTTTTTTTCTAGATTTTGTTAGCAATTCAATTTTTATCTCTTATCTGTTCAAATATCTATCCAAAATTTCTTATCTGTTCGACAAACTAGTCACAATGTCTAATTTATTTTTATTTGTTCAATTTTATTATCTGTTGAAATACATGAAATCTGGATCTGTTGCAATCTTTCTTTCTCTCTCTTTGGTTCTTTCTCTCTATATGTTGAAATATTTTCTCACATATAATCCAGTATATATATCTGTTCAATTTTTTTATTATTTTTATCTGCTTAATTTTTAATTTTTTTTTTCATTTACAACTATCTGTTGCAATTTGTTTCATCGTAGGACAACAACACAGATCAAAAACTTAAAAAAAAAAAAGAAAAAAAAAGAATTTGGTCTGTATGGTTGAAAAAAAAAACTGTCCATAAGGAGCTGAATCAATGGGGTCTTCTCCTCCGATGGTCCTCGGCAGGCATTGAGTAAAATAATTTGGGGAGAAGTCATTTTGTTTGTTTTGAAAGACGTTTTGTTTTCTATTTTACTCCTTAATTTATCTTTTGAATTTTTTTTCTATATGTTTAAATTTACATTTAAGTGTTTAATTATTTTTTTTTGTCTATATATTCAAAAAAGTTGACTATTTGTTCACTTTTTTTCCCTATCTTTTCAAATTTTTTTCTAGATTTTGTTATCAGTTCAATTTTAATCTCTTATCTGTTCAAATATCTATCCAAAATTTTTTATCTATTCAACAAACCAGTCACAATGTTCAATTTATTTTTATCTGTTCAATTTTATTATCTGTTGAAACACACCAAATCAGGATCTGTTGCAATCTTTTCTCCCTCTCTTTGGTTCTTTCTCTCTATATGTTGAAATTCTTTCTCACATATAATCCAGTATATATATATCTGTTCAATTTTTTTTAATTATTTTTATCTGCTTAATTTTTCATTTTTTTTTCATTTACAACTATCTATTGCAATTTGTTTCATCGTAGAACAACAACACAGATCAACAACTTTAAAAAAAAAAAACGTAGAAGAATTGGGTCTGTGTGTTTGAAAAAAAAAATGTCTATAAGGAGCTGGATCACTGGAGTCTTCTCCTCCGATGGTCCTCTGCAGGCATTGAGCAAAATAATTTGCTGAGAAGTCCTTTTGTTTGTTTTGAAAGACGTTTTCTTTTCAATTTTACTCCTTAATTTATCTGTTGAATTTTTTTTTTCTATATGTTCACAGTTACATTTAAGCGTTTAATTATTTTTTTTTGTCTATATAATCAAAAAAGTTGACTATCTGTTCACTTTTTTTCCATATCTTTTCGATTTTTTTTCTAGATTTTGTTATCAGTTCAATTTTAATCTCTTATATGTTCAAATATCTTTCCAAAATTTCTTATCTGTTCAACAAACCAGTTACAACGTTCAATTTATTTTTATCTGTTCAATTTTATTATCTGTTGAAATACAATAAATCAGGATCTGTTGCAATCTTTCTTTCTCTCTCTTTGGTTCTTTCTCTCTGTCTTTTGAAATTCTTTCTCACATATAATCCAGTATATATATATCTGTTCAATTTTTTTAATATTTTTCTCTGCTTAATTTTTAATTTTTTTTTTCATTTACAACTATCTCTTGCAATTTGTTTCATCGTAGACCAACAACACAGATCAAAAATTTAAAAAAAAAATGGAAAAATTGGTTCTGTGTGCTTGAAGAAGAAACTGTCCATAAGGAGCTGGATCAATGGAGTCTTCTCCTCTGATGGTCTTCTGCAGTCATTGAGTAAAATAATTTGGTTAGAAGACCTTTTGTTTGTTTTGAAAAACGTTTTGTTTTCAATTTTACTCCTTAATTTATCTGTTGAATTTTTTTTTTCTATATGTTCAAATTTACGTTTAAGTGTTTAATTATTTTTTTTCTTTATATATTCAAAAAAGTTTACTATCTGTTCACTTTTTTTTCCCCATCTTTTCAAATTTTTTTCTAGATTTTGTTATCAATTCAATTTTAATCTCTTATCTGTTCAAATATTTATCCAAAATTTCTTATCTGTTCAACAAACTAGTCACAATGTTCAATTTATTTTTATCTGGTCAATTTTATTATCTGTTGAAATACACCAAATCAGGATCTGTTCCAATCTTTTTTTCTCTCTCTTTGGTTCTTTCTCTCTATTTGATGAAATTTTTTCTCACATATAATCCAGTATATATAAATCTGTTCAATTTTTCTATTATTTTTATCTGCTTAATTTTTAATTTTTTTTCAGTTACAACTATCTGTTTCAATTTGTTTCATCATAGGACAACAACACAGATCAAAAACTTTTAAAAAAAAAAAGGTAGAAGAATTGGGTATGTGTGCTTGAAAAAAAAAACTGTCTATAAGGAGCTGGATCACTGAAGTCTTCTCCTCCGATGGTCCTCTGCAGGCATTGAGTAAAATAATTTGCTCAGAAGTCCTTTTGTTTGTTTTGAAAGACGTTTTCTTTTCAATTTTACTCCTTAATTTATCTGTTGAATTTTTTTTTTTCTATAAGTTCAAATTTACATTTAAGTGTTTAATTATTTTTTTTGTCTATATATTCTAAAAAGTTGACTATCTGTTCACTTTTTTTCACTATCTTTTCAATTTTTTTTCTAGATTTTGTTATCAGTTCAATTTTAATCTCTTATCTGTTCAAATATCTTTCCACAATTTCTTATCTGTTCAACAAACCAGTCACAATGTTCAATTTATTTTTATTTGTTCAATTTTATTATCTGTTGAAATACACCAAATCAGGATCTGTTGCAATCTTTCTTTCTCTCTCTTTGGTTCTTTCTCTCTATATATTGAAATTCTTTCTCACATATAAACCAGTACATATATACCTGTTCAATTTTTCTAATTATTTTTATCTGCTTAATTTTTAATTTTTTTTTTCATTTACAACTATCTGTTGCAATTTGTTTCATCGTAGAACAACAACACAGATCAAAAACTTTTTTTAAAAAAAAAAAGTTAAAGAATTGGGTCTGTATGCTTAAAAAAAAAACTGTCCATAAGGAGCTGGATCAATGGAGTCATCTCCTCCGATGGTCCTCTACAGGCATTTAGTAAAATAATTTGGTGAGAAGTCCTTTTGTTTGTTTTGAAATATGTTTTATTTTCAATTTTTCTCCTTAATTTATTTGTTGAATTTTTTTTTCTATCTGTTCAAATTTACATTTTAGTGTTTAATTGTTTTTTTTGGTCCATATATTCAAAATAGTTGACTATCTGTTCACTTTTTTTTCCCTATCTTTTCAATTTTTTTTCTAGATTTTATTATCTATTCAATTTTAATATCTTATCGGTTCAAATATCTATCCAAAATTTCTTATATGTTCAACGAACCAGTCACAAAGTTTAATTTATTTTTATCTGTTCAATTTTATTATCTGTTGAAATACACCAAATCAAGATCTGTTGCAATCTTTCTTTCTCTCTCTTTGGTTCTTTCTCTCTATCTGTTGAAATTCTTTCTCACATATAATCCAGTATATATATATCTGTTCAATTTTTTTAGTATTTTTATCTGCTTAATTTTTAATTTTTTTTCATTTACGACTATCTGTTGCAATTTGTTTCATCGTAGAACAACGACACAGATCAAATACTTTTTAAAAAAAAAAAGTGAAAGAATTGGGTCTGTGTGCTTGAAAAAAAAAACTGTCCATAAGGAGCTGGATCAATGGAGCCTTCTCCTCCGATGGTTCTCTGCAGGCATTGAGTAAAATAATTTGGTGAGAAGTCTTTTTGTTTGTTTTGAAAGACGTTTTGTTTTCAATTTTACTCATTAATTTATCTGCTGAATTGTTTTTTCTATCTGTTCAAATTTACATTTTAGTGTTTAATTATTTTTTTTCTCTATATATTCAAAAAAGTTGACTATCTGTTCACCTTTTTTTCCTACCTTTTCAAATTTTTTTCTAGATTTTGTTATCAATTCAATTTTAAACTCTTATCTGTTCAAATATCTATCCAAAATTTCTTATTTGTTCAACAAACCAGTCACAATGTTCAATTTGTTTTTATCTGTTCAATGTTATTCTCTGTTGAAATACACCAAATCAGGATCTGTTGCAATCTTTCTTTCTCTCTCTTTGGTTCTTTCTCCCTATCTGTTGAAATTTTTTCTCACATATAATCCAGTATATATATCTGTTCAATTTTTTAATTATTTTTATCTACTTAATTTTTAATTTTTTTTTCAATTACAACTATCTGCATCAATTTGTTTCATCGTAGAACAACAACACAGACCAAAAACATTAAAAAAAAAAAAAAAGGGAAAGAATTTTCTCCGTGTGCTTGAAAAAAAAAACTGTCCATAAGGAGCTGGATCAATGGAGTCTTCTCATCCGATGGTTCTCTGCAGGCATTGAGTAAAATAATTTGGTGAGAAGTCCTTTTGTTTGTTTTGAAAGACATTTTGTTTTCAATTTTACTCCTTAATTTATCTGTTGAATTTTTTTTTCTATCTGTTCAAATTTACATTTTAGTGTTTAATTATTATTATTTTTGTCTATATATTAAAAAAAGTTGACTATCTGTTCACTTTTTTTCCCTATCATTTCAATTTTTTTTCTAGATTTTGTTATCAATTCAATTTTAATCTCTTATCTGTTCAAATATCTATCCAAAATTTCTTATCTGTTCAACAAACCAATCACAATCTTCAATTTATTTTTATCTGTTCACTTTTATTATCTGTTGAAATACACCAAATCAAGATCTGTTGCAATCTTTCTTTCTCTCTCTTTGGTTCTTTCTCTCTATCTGTTGAAATTCTTTCTCACATATAATCCAGTATATATATATCTGTTCAATTTTTTTTATTATTTTTATCAGCTTAATTTTTAATTTTTTTTTTCATTTACAACTGTCTGTTGCAATTTGTTTCATCGTAGAACAGCAACACAGATCAAAAACATCAACAAAAAAAAAAAAAGTAATAGAAGAATTGGGTCCGTGTGCTTAAAAAAAAAACTGTCCATAAGGAGCTGGATCAAAGGAGTCTTCTCCTCCGATGGTTCTCTGCAGGCATTGAGTAAAATAATTTGGTGAGAAGTCTTTTTGTTTGTTTTAAAAGACGTTTTGTTTTCAATTTTACTCCTTAATTTATCAGTTGAATTTTTTTTTTCTATTTTTTCAAATTTACATTTTAGTGTTTAATTTTTTTTTTTGTCTATACATTCAAAAAAGTTGACTATCTGTTCACTTTTTTTCCCCTATCTTTTCAAATTTTTTTCTAGATTTCGTTATCAATTCAATTTTAATCTCTTATATGTTCAAATATCTATCCAAAATTTCTTATCTGTTCAACAAACCAGTCACGATGTTCAATTTATTTTTATCTGTTCAATTTTATTATCTCTTGAAATACACCAAATCAGGATCTGTTGAAATCTTTCTTTCTCCTTCTTTGGTTCTTTCTCTGTATCTGTTGAAATTCTTTCTCACGTATAATTCAGTATATATATATCTGTTCAATTTTTTTATTATTTTTATCTGCTTAATTTTTAATTTTTTTTTCATTTACAACTATCTGTTGCAATTTGTTTCATCGTAGAACAACAACACAGATCAAAAAACAAAACAAAAAAAAAAAAGTGGAAGAATTGGGTCTGTGTGCTTGAAAAAAAAAACTGTCCATAAGGAGCTAGATCAATGGACTCTTTTCCTTCGATGGTTCTCTGCAGGCAGTAAAATAATTTTGTGAGAAGTCCTTTTGTTTGTTTTGAAAGACGTTTTGTTTTCAATTTTACTCCTTAATTTATCTATTGAATTTTTTTTCTATCTATTCAAATTTACATTTTAGTGTTGAATTATTTTTTTTGTCTATATATTCAAAAAAGTTGACTATCTGTTCACTTTTTTCCCTATATTTTCAAATTTTTTTCTAGATTTTGTTATCAGTTCAATTTTAATCCCTTATCTGTTCAAATATCTATCCAAAATTTCTTATCTATTCGACAAACCAGTCATAATGTTCAATTTATTTTTATCTGTTCAATTTTATTATCTGTTGAAATACACAAAATCAGGATCTGTTGCAATCTTTTTTTCTCTTTCTTTGGACCTTTCTCTCTATCTGTTCAAATTCTTTCTCACATATAATCCAGTATATATATCTGTTTAATTTTTTATTATTATTTTTGTATGCTTAATTTTTAATTTTTTTTCATTTACAACTATCTGTTGCAATTTGTTTCATCGTAGGACAACAACACAAATAAAAAACTTAAAAAAACAAAAGAAAAAAAAAGAATTTGGTCTATGTGGTTGAAAAAAAAAACTGTCCATAAGGAGTTGGATCAATGGAGTCTTCTCCTCCGATGGCCCTCTGCAGGCATTGAGTAAAATTATTTGGTCAGAAGTCCTTTTGTTTGTTTTGAAAAACGTTTTGTTTTCAATTTTACTCCTTAATTTATCTGTTGAATTTTTTTATTCTATATGTTCAAATTTACATTTAAGTGTTTAATTATTTTTTTTGTCTATATATTCAAAAAACATGACTATCTGTTCACTTTTTTTCCCAATCGTTTCAAAAAAATTTCTAGATTTTGTTATCAATTCAATTTTAATCTCTTATCTGTTCAAATATCTAACCAAAATTTACTTATCTGTTCGACAAACTAGTCACAATGTCCAATTTATTTTTATCTGTTCAATTTTATTATCAGTTGAAATACACCAAATCAGGATCTGTTGCAATCTTTCTTTCTCACTCTTTGGTTCTTTCTCTCTATTTGGTGAAATTTTTTTCTCACATATAATCCAGTATATGTATATATCTGTTCAATTTTTTTATTATTTTTATCTGCTTAATTTTTAATTTTTTTCAGTTACAACTATCTGTTGCAATTTGTTTCATCGTAGGACAACAACACAGATCAAAAACATTAAAAAAAAAAAAAAAAAGGTAGAAGAATTGGGTCTGTGTGCTTGAAAAAAAAATGTCCATAAGGAGCTGGATCAATGGAGTCTTCTCCTCCGATGGTCCTCAGCAGGCATTGAGTAAAATAATTTTGTCAGAAGTCCTTTTGTTTGTTTTGAAAAACGTTTTGCTTTCAATTTTACTCCTTAATTTATCTGTTGAATTTTTTTATCTATATGTTCAAATTTACATTTAAGTGTTTAATTATTTTTTTTGTCTATATATTCAAAAAAGTTGACTATCTGTTCACTTTTTCCCCTATCTTTTGAAATTTTTTTCTAGATTTTTTTATCAATTGAATTTTAATCTCTTATCCGTTCAAATATCTATGCAAAATTTATTATCTGTTCAACAAACTACTCACAATGTTCAATTTATTTTTATCTGTTCAATTTTTTTATCTGCTGAAATACACCAAATCAGGATCTGTTGCAATCTTTCTTTCTCTCTCTTTGGTTCTCTCTCTATTTGTTGAAATTTTTTCCCACATATAATCCAGTATATATATATCTGTTCAATTTTTTTTATTATTTTTATCTGCTTAATTTTTAATTTTTTTTTCAGTTACAACTATCTGTTGCAATTTGTTTCATCGTAGGACAAAAACAGAGATCAAAAACTTTAAAAAAAAAAAAAAGGTAGAAGAATTGGATCTGTGTGCTTGAAAAAAAAAACTGTCCATAAGGAGCTGGATCACTGGAGTCTTCTCCTCCGATGGTCCTCTGCAGTTATTGAGTAAAATAATTTGCTGAGCAGTCCTTTTATTTGTTTTGAAAGACGTTTAGTTTTGAATTTTACTCCTAAATTTATCTGTTGAATTTTTTTTTCTATATGTTCAAATTTACATTTAAGTGTTTAACTATTTTTTTTTGTCTATATATTCAAAAAAGTTGACTATCTGTTCACTTGTTTTCCCTATCGTTTCAAATTTTTTTCAAGATTTTATTATCAATTAAATTTTAATCTCTTATCTGTTCAAATATCTATCCAAAATTTCTTATCTGTTCAACAAATCAGCCACAATGTTTAATTTATTTTTATCGGTTCAATTTTATTATCTGTTGAAATACACCAAATCTGGATCTGTTTTAATCTTTCTTTCTCTCTCATTGGTTCTTTCACTCTATCTGTTGAAATTTTTTCTCACATATAATCCAATATATATATCTGTTCAATTTTTTTTTATTATTTTTATCTGCTTAATTTTTAATTTTTTTTTCATTTACAACTATCTGTTGCAATTTGTTTCATCGTAGGACAACAACACAGATCAACAACTTCAAAAAAAAAAAAAGTGGAAGAATTGGGTCTGTGTGGTTAAAAAAAAAACTGTCCATAAGGAGCTGGATCAATGGAGTCTTCTCCTCTGATGGTTCTCTGCAGGCGTTGAGTAAAATAATTTGCTGAGAAGTCTTTTTGTTTGTTTTGAAAGACGTTTTGTTTTCAATTTTACTCCTTAATTTATCTATTGAATTTTTTTTTTCTATCTGTTCAAATTTACATTTTAGTGTTTAATTATTTTTTTTGGTCTATATGTTCAAAAAAGTTAACAATCTGTTCATTATTTTCCCTATCTTTTCAAAATTTTTTCTAGATTATATTATCAATTCAATTTTAATCTCTTATCTGTTCAAATATCTATCCAAAATTTCTTATCTGTTCAACGAACCAGTCACAATGTTCAATTTATTTTTATCTGTTCAATTTTATTATCTGTTGAAATTCACCAAATCCAGATCTGTTGCTATCTTTCTTTCTCTCTCTTTGGTTCTTTCTCTCTATATATTGAAATTCTTCCTCACATATAATCTAGTATATATATATCTGTTCAATTTTTTTATTATTTTTATCTGCTTAATTTTTAATTTTTTTTTCATTTACAACTATCTGTTGCAATTTGTTTCATCGTAGAACAACAACACAGATCAACAACTTCAAAAAAAAAAAAAAAAGTGGAAGAATTGGGTCTGTGTGCTAAAAAAAAACTGTCCATAAGGAGCTGGATCAATGGAGTCTTCTCCTCCGATGGTCCTCTGCAGGCACTGAGTAGAATAATTTGGTCAGAAGTCCTTTCGTTTGTTTTGAAAAACGTTTTGTTTTCAATTTTACTCCTTAATTTATCTGTTGAATTTTTTTTTTCTATATGTTCAAATTTACATTTAAGTGTTTAATTTTTTTTTGTCTATATATTCAAAAAAATTTACTATCTGTTCATTTTTTTCCCCTATCTTTTCAAATTTTTTTGCAGATTTTGTTATCAATTCAGTTTTAATCTCTTATTTGTTCAAATATATATCCAAAATTTCTTATCTGTTTAACAAACCAGTCACAATGTTCAATTTATTTTTATCTGTTCAATTTTAGTATCTATTGAAAAACACCAAATCAGGATCTATTGCAATCTTTCTTTCTCTCTCTGTGGTTCTTTCTCTCTATCTGTTGAAATTCTTTCTCACATATAATCCAGTATATATATATCTGTTCAATTTTTTAAATATTTTTATCTGCTTAATTTTTAATTTTTTTTTCATTTACAACTATCTGTTGCAATTTGTTTCATCGTAGAACAACAACACAGATCAAAAACTTTAAAAAAAAAAAAAGTGGAAGAATTGGGTTTGTGTGCTTGAAAAAAAAAAACTGTCCATAAGGAGCTAGATCAGTGGAGCCTTCTCCTCCGTTGGTTCTCTGCAGGCATTGAGTAAAATAATTTGGTGAGAAGTCCTTTTATTTGTTTTGAAAGACGTTTTGTTTTCAATTTTACTTATTAATTTATCTGTTAAATTTTTTTTTTGCTATCTGTTCAAATTTACATTTTAGTGTTTAATTATTTTTTTTGTCTATATATTTAAAAAAAGTTGAATATCTGTTCACTTTTTTTCCCTATCTTTTCAAATTTTTTTCTAAATTTTATTATCTATTCAATTTTAATATCTTATCGGTTCAAATATCTATCCAAAATTTCTTATCTGTTCAACGAACCAGTCACAATGTTCAATTTATTTTTATCTGTTCGATTTTATTATCTGTTGAAATACACCAAATCAGGATCTGTTGCAATCTTTCTTTCTATCTCTCTGGTTCTTTCTGTTGAAATTCTTTCTCACATATGATCTAGTATATATATTTATATCTGTTCAATTTTTTTTATTATTTTTATCTGCTTAATTTTTAATTTTTTTTTTCATTTACAACTATCTGTTGCAATTTGTTTCATCGTAGAACAACAACACAGTTCAAAAACTTTTTTAAAAAAAAAAAAGGTGGAAGAATTGGGTCTGTGTGCTTGAAAAAAAAAATATCCATAAGGAGCTGGATCAATTGAGTCTTCTCCTCCGATGGTTCTCTGCAGGCATTGAGTAAAATAATTTGGTGAGAAGTCTTTTTGTTTGTTTTGAAAGATGTTTTGTTTTCAACTTTACTCCTTAATTTATCTGTTGAATTTTTTTTTCTATATGTTCAAATTTACATTAAAGTGTTTAATTATTATTTTTTGTCTATATATTCAAAAAAGTTGAATATCTGTTCACTTTTTTTCCCTATCTTTTTAAATTTTTTTCTAGATTTTGTTATCAATTCAATTTTAATCTCTTATCTGTTCAACATACCAGTCACAATGTTCAATTTATTTTTATCTGTTCAATTTTATTATCTGTTGAAATACACCAAATCAGGATCTGTGGCAATCTTTCTTTATTTTTCTTTGATACTTTCTCTCTATATGTTGAAATTCTTTCTCACTTATAATCTAGTATATATATATCTGTTTAATTTTTTTAATTATTTTTATCTGCTTAATTTTTATTTATTTTTTTCATTTACAACTATCTGTTGTAATTTGTTTCATCGTAGAACAACAACACAGATCAACAACTTTAATAAAATAAAAAATAAAAAATAAGTGGAAGAATCGGGTTTGTGTGGTTGAAAAAAAAACTGTCCATAAGGAGCTAGATCAATGGAGTCTTCTCCTCCGATAGTTCTCCGCAGGCATTGAGTAAAATAATTTGGTGAGAAGTCTTTTTGTTTGTTTTGAAAGACGTTTTGTTTTCAATTTTACTCCTTAATATATCTATTGAAATTTTTTTTATATCTGTTCAAATTTACATTTTAGTGTTTAGTTATTTTTTTTGTCTATATATTCAAAAAAGTTGACTATATGTTCACTTTTTTTCCCTATCTTTTCAAAAAAATTTCCAGATTTTGTTATCAATTCAATTTTAATCTCTTATCTATTCAAATTTCTATCCAAAATTTCTTATCTGTTCAACAAACCAGTCACAATGTTTAATTTATTTTTATATGTTCAATTTTATTATCTGTTGAAATACACCAAATCAGGATCTGTTGCAATCTTTATTTCTCTCTGTTTGGTTCTTTCTCCCTATCTGTTGAAATTCTTTCTCACTTATAATCCTGTATATATATATCTGTTCAATTTTTTTTATTATTTTTATCTGCTTAATTTTTAATTTTTTTTCATTTACAACTATCTGTTGCAATTTGTTTCATCGTAGGACAACAACACAGATCAAAAACTTTAAAAGAAAAATAGAAAAAAGATGGAAGAATTGGGTCTGTGTGCTTGAAAAAAAAAACTGTCCATAAGGAGCTGGATCAGTGGGGTCTTCTCCTCCGATGGTCCTCTGCAGGCATTGAGTAAAATAATTTGGTGAGAAGTCTTTTTGTTTGTTTTGAAAGACGTTTTGTTTTCAATTTTGCTCCTTAATTTATCTGTTGAATTTTTTTTTCTATCTGTTCAAATTTACATTTAAGTGTTTAATTATTTTTTTTGTCAGTATATTCAAAAAAGTTGACTATCTGTTCACTTTTTTTCCCTATGTTTTCAAATTTTTTTCTAGATTCTATTATCAATTCAATTTTAATCTCTTATCTGTTCAAATATCTATCCAAAATTTCATATCTGTTCAACATACCAATCACAATGTTTAATTTATTTTTATCTGTTCAATTTTATTATCTGTTGAAATACACCAAATCAGCAACTGTTGCAGTCTTTCTTTCTCTCTCTTTGGTTCTTTCTCCCTATCTGTTGAAATTCTTTCTCACTTATAATCCAGTATATATATCTGTTCAATTTTTTTTATTATTTTTATCTACTTAATTTTAAAATTTTTTTTTTCATTTACAACTATCTGTTGCAATTTGTTTCATCATAGAACAAAAACACAGATCAACAACTTTAAAAAAAAAAAAAAAAAAGTTGGAAGAATTGGGTCTGTGTGCTTGAAAAAAAAACTGTCCATAAGGAGCTGGATCAATGGAGTCTTCTAATCCGATAGTCCTCTTCAGGCATTGAGTAAAATAATTTGGTGAGAAGTCCTTTTATTTTTTTTGAAAGACGTTTTGTTTTACATTTTACTCCTTAATTTATCTGTTGAATTTTTTTTTCCATATGTTCAAATTTACATTTAAGTGTTCAATTATTTTTTTTTTGCCTATATATTCAACAAATTTGACTCTCTGTTAACTTTTTTTCACTATCTTTTCAAAAAAAAATTTTCTAGATTTTGTTATCAATTCAATTTTAATCTCTTATCTGTTCAAATATCTATCCAAAATTTCTTATCTGTTCAACAAACCAGTCACAATGTTCAATTTATTTTTATTTTTTCATCTGTTGAAATACACCAAATCAGAATCTGTTGCAATCTTTCTTTCTCTCTCTTTGGTTCTTTCTTTCTATCTGTTGAAATTTTTTCTCACATATAATCAAGTATATATACATCTGTTCAATTTTTTTTATTATTTTCATCTAATTAATTTTTAATTTTTTTTCGTTTACAACTATCTGCTGCAATTTGTTTCATCATAGAACAACAACACAGATCAACAACTTTAAAAAAAAAGAAAAAAGAAAAAAAAAAGAGGAAGAATTGGGTCTGTGTGCTTGAAAAAAAAAATTATCCATAAGGAGCTGGATCAATGGAGTCTTCTCCTCCAATGGTCCTCTGCTGGCAATGAGTAAAATAATTTGGTGAGAAGTCCTTTTGTTTTTTTTAAAGACGTTTTGTTTTAAATTTTACTCCTTTATTTATCTGTTGGATTTTTTTTCTCTATGTTCAAATTTACATTTAAGTATTTGATTATTTTTTTTGTCTACATATGCAAAAAAGTTGACTATCTGTTCACTTTTTTTCCCTATCTTTTCAAATTTTTTTCTAGATTTTGTTATCAATTCAATTTTAATCTCTTATCTATTCAAATATCTATCCAAAATTTCTTATCTGTTGAGCAAACCAGTCACAATGTTCAATTTATTTTTATCTATTCATTTTTATTATCTGTTGAAATACACCAAATCTGGATCTGTTGCAATCTTTCTTTCTCTCTCTTTGGTTCTTTCTCTCTATCTGTTGAAATTCTTTCTCACATATAATCCAGTATATATATATCTGTTCAATTTTTTTTATTATTTTTATCTGCTTAATTTTTAATTTTTTTTTTCGTTCACAACTATCTATTGCAATTTGTTTCATCATAGAACAACAACACAGATGAACAACTTAAAAAAAAAAAAAAAAAGTGGGAGAATTGGATCTGTGTGCTTGAAAAAAAAAACTGTCCATAAGGAGCTGGATCCCTGGAGTCTTCTCCTCCGATGGTCCTCCGCAGGCTTTGAGTAAAATAATTTGGTGAGAAGTCCTTTTATTAGTTTTGAAAGACGTTTTGTTTTCAATTTTACTCCTTAATTTATCTGTTGAATTTTTTTTTTCTATATGTTCAAATTTACATTTAAGTGTTTAATTATTTTTTTTGTCTATATAATCAAAAAAGTTGACTATCTGTTCACTTTTTTTCCCTATCTTTTCAAATTTTTTTCTAGATTTTGTTATCAATTCAATTTTAATCTCTTATCAGTTCAAATATCTATCCAAAATTTCTTATCTATTCAACAAACCAGTCACAATGTTCAATTTATTTTTATCTGTTCAATTTTGTTATTTGTTGAAATACACCAAATCAGGATCTGTTGAAATCTTTCTTTCTCTCTTTTTGGTTCTTTCTCTCTATCTATTGAAATTCTTTCTCACACATAATCCGGTATATATATATCTGTTAAATTTTTTTATTATTTTTAACCGCTGAATTTTTAATTTTTTTTTCATTTACAACTATCTATTGCAATTTGTTTTATCAAAGAACAACAACACAGATCAACAACTTTAAAAAAAAAATTGGAAGAATTAGGTCTGTGTGCTTGAAAAAAAAAACTGTCCATAAGGAGCTGCATCAATGGAGTCTTCTCCTCCGACAGTCTTCTGCAGTCATTGAGTAAAATAATTTGGTGAGAAGTCCTTTTGTTTTTTTTGAAAGGCGTTTTGTTTTCAATTTTATTCCTTAATTTATCTGTTGAATTTTTTTCTATCTGTTCAAATTTAGATTTTAGTGTTTAATTATTTTTTTTGTCTATATATTCAAAAAAGTTGACTATCTGTTCACTTTTTTTCCCTATCTTTTCAAATTTTTTTCTAGATTTTGTTATCAGTTCAATTTTAATCTCTTATCTGTTCAAATATCTATCCAAAATTTCTTATCTTTTCAACAAACCAGTCACAATGTTCAATTTATTTTTATCTTTTCAATTTTTTTATCTGTTGAAATATACCAAATCAGGATCAGTTGCAATCTTTCTTTCTCTCTCTTTCGTTCTTTCTCTCTATATGTTGAAATTCTTTCTCAAATATAATCAAGTATATATATATGTTCAATTTTTTTAATTATTTTTATCTGCTTAATTTTTATTTTATTTTTTTCATTTACAACTATCTGTTGCAATTTGTTTCATCGTACAACAACAAAACAGATCAAAAACTTTAAAAAAAAAATAAAAATAGTGGAAAAATTGGGACTGTGTGCTTGAAAAAAAAAAACTGTCCATAAGGAGTTTGATCAATGGAGTCTTTTCCTCCGATGGTCCTCTGCAGGCATTGAGTAAAATAATTTGGTTAGAAATCCTTTTGCTTGTTTTGAAAGACGTTTTTTTTTTCAATTTTACTCCTTAATTTATCTATTGAATTTTTTTTCTATCTATTCAAATTTACATTTTAGTGTTTAATTATTTTTTTAGTCTATATATTCAAAAAAGTTGACTATCTGTTCACTTTTTTTCCCTATCTTTTCAAATTTTTTTCTAGATTTTATTATCAATTCAATTTTAATCTCTTATCTCTTCGAATATCTATCCAAAATTTCTTATCTGTTCAACGAACCAGTCACAATGTTCAATTTATATTTATCTTTTCAATTTTATTATCTGTTAAAATACACCAAATCAGGATCTGTTCCAATCTTTCTTTTTCTCTCTTTGGTTCTTTCTCTCTATCTGTTGAAATTCGTTCTCACATATAATCCAGTATATATAAATCTGTTTAATTTTTTAACTATTTTTCTCTACTTAATTTTTAATTTTTTTTTTCATTTACAACTATCTGTTGCAATTTTTTTCATCGTAGAACAACAACAAAGATCAAAAACTTAAAAAAAAAAAAAAAAAAAAGAGAACTGGAAGAATTGAGTCTGTGTGCTTGGAAAAAAAACTGTCCATAAGGAGCTAGATCAATGGAGTCTTCTCCTCCGATGGTCCTCTGCAGCCATTGAGCAAAATAATTTGGTCAGAAGTCCTTTTGTTTGTTTTGAAAGATGTTTTGTTTTCAATTTTACTCCTTAATCTATCTGTTGAATTTTTTTTCTATCTGTTCAAATTAAGATTTTAGTGTTTAATTATTTTTTTTGTCTATATATTCAAAAAAGTTGACTATCTGTTCACTTTTTTTCCTTATCTTTTCAAATTTTTTTTCTAGATTTTGTTATCAATTCAATTTTAATCTCTTATCTGTTCAAATATCTACCCAAAATTTCTTATCTGTTCAACAAACCAGGCACAATGTTCAATTTATTTTTATCTGTTCAATTTTATTATCTGTTGAAATACACCAAATCAGGATCTGTTGCAATCTTTCTTTCTCTCTCTTTGGTTTTTTCTCTCTATCTGTTGAAATTCTTTCTCACATATAATCCCGTATATATATATATATATCTGTTCAATTTTTTTAATTATTTTTATCTGCTTAATTTTTAATTTTTTTTCATTTACAACTATTTGTTACAATTTGTTTCATCGCAGAACAACAACACAGATCAAAAACTTAAAAAAAAAAAAAGAAAAAAAAGAAGAATTGGGTCTGTGTGGTTGAAAAAAAAACTGTCCATAAGGAGCTGGATCAATGGAGTCTTCTCCTCCGATGGTTCTCTGCAGGCATTGAGTAAAATAATTTGGTCAGAAGTCGTTTTGTTGGTTTTGAAAAACGTTTTGTTTTCAATTGTACTCCTTAATTTATCTGTTGAATTTTTTTTTTCTATCTGTTCAAATTTACATTTTAGTGTTTAATTTTTTTTATCTATATATTCAAAAAAGTTGATGATCTGTTCACTTTTTTTTCCCTATCTTTTCAAAAAAAATTTCTAGATTTTGTTATCAGTTCAATTTTAATCTCTTATCTATTCAAATATCTATCCAAAATTTCTTATCTTTTCAACAAACCAGTCACAATGTTCAATTTATTTTTATCTTTTGAATTTTATTATCTGTTGAAATACACCAAATTAGGATCAGTTGCAATCTTTATTTCTCTCTCTTTGGTTCTTTCTCTCTATATGTTGAAATTCTTTCTTACATATAATCAAGTATATATATATGTTCAATTTTTTTAATTATTTTTATCTGCATAATTTTTATTTTTTTTTTCATTTTCAACTATCTGTTGCAATTTGTTTCATCGTAGAACAACAAAATAGATCAAAAAAATAAAAATAAAAATAAAATACAAAAAAATAAAAGTTGAAAAATTCGGTCTATGTGCTTGAAAAAAAAAACTGTCCGTAAGGAGCTGGATCAATGGAGTCTTCTTCTCCGATGGTCCTCTGCAGGCATTGAGTAAAATAATTTGGTCAGAAGTCCTTTTCTTTGTTTTGAAAGACGTTTTGTTTTCAATTTTACTCCTTAATTTATCTGTTGAATTTTTTTTCTATCCGTTCACATTTAAATTTTAGTGTTTAATTATTTTTTTTGGTCTATATATTCAAAAAAAAGTTGACTATCTGTTCACTTTTTTCCCTATCTTGTCAAATTTTTTCCTAGATTTTGTTATCAGTTCAATTTTAATCTCTTATCTGTTCAAATATCTATCCAAAATTTCTTATCTTTTCAACAAACCAGTCACAATGTTCAATTTATTTTTATCTTTTGAATTTTATTATCTGTTGAAATACACCAAATTAGGATCAGTTGCAATCTTTATTTCTCTCTCTTTGGTTCTTTCTCTCTATCTGTTGAAATTCTTTCTCACATATAATTCAGTATATATGTATCTGTTCAATTTTGTTAATATTTTTATTTGCTTAATTTTTTAATTTTTTTTTTCATTTACAACTATCTGTTGCAATTTGTTTCATCGTTGAACAACAACACAGATCAAAAACTTAAAAAAACAAAAAAAAAAAAAAAGTGGAAGAATTGGGTCTGTGTGCTTGAAAAAAAAAAACTGTCCATAAGGAGCTGGATCAATGGAGTCTTCTCCTCCGATGGTCCTCTACAGGCATTGAGTAAAATAATTTGGTCAGAAGTCCTTTTGTTTGTTTTGAAAGACGTTTTGTTTTCAATTTTACTCCTTAATTTATCTGTTGAATTTTTTTTTCTATCTGTTCAAATTTACATTTTAGTGTTTAATTTTTTTTATCTATATATTCAAAAAAGTTGATGATCTGTTCACTTTTTTTTCCCTATCTTTTCAAAAAAAATTTCTAGATTTTGTTATCAGTTCAATTTTAATCTCTTATAAGTTTAATGTTGATGAATTTTTTTTTTCTATATGTTCAAATTTACATTTTAGTGTTTAATTATTTTTTTTGTCTATATATTCAAAAAAGTTGACTATCTGTTCACTTTTTTTCCGTATCCTTTCATATTTTTTTCTAGATTTTGTTATCAATTCAATTTTAATCTCTTATATGTTCAAATAATTATCCAAAATTTCTTATTTGTTCAACAAACCAGTCACAATGTTTAATTTATTTTTATCTGTTCAATTTTATTATCTGTTAAAATACACCAAATCAGGATCTGTTGCAATCTTTCTTTCTCTCTCTTTGGTTCTTTCTCTCTATCTGTTGAAATTCTTTCTCACATATAATCTAGTATATATATATCTGTTCAATTTTTTTTTATTATTTTTATCTGCATAATTTTTAATTTTTTTTTCATTCACAACTATCTGTTGCAATTTGTTTCATTGTAGAAAACAACACAGATCAAAAACTTTTTTAAAAAAAAAAAAGAAGAAGAACCTGGTCTATGTAGTTGAAAAAAAAATTGTCCATAAGGAGCTGAATCAATGGAGTATTCTCCTCCGATGGTCCTCTGCAGGCATTGAGTAAAATAATTTGGTTAGAAATCCTTTTGTTTGTTTTGAAAAACGTTTTGTTTTCAATTTTATTCCTTAATTTATCTATTGAATTTTTTTTTTCTATATGTTCGAATTTACATTTAACTGTTTAATTATTTTTTTTGTCTATATATTCAAAAAAGTTGACTGTCTGTTCACTTTTTTTCCGTATCTTTTCAAAAAAAAAAAAAGATTTTGTTATCAATTCAACTTTAATCTCTTATCTGTTCAAATATCTATCCAAAATTTCTTATCTGTTCAACAAACCAGTCACAATGTTCAATTTATTTTTATCTGTTCAATTTTATTATCAGTTGAAATATACCAAATCAGGATCTGTTGCAAACTTTCTTTCTCTCTCTTTGGTTCCTTCTCTCTATCTGTTGAAATTTTTTCTCACATATAATACAGTATATATATATCTGTTCAATGTTTTTAATATTTTTCTCTGCCTAATTTTTAATTTTTTTTTCATTTACAACTATCTGTTACAATTTCTTTCATCGTAGAACATCATCACTGATCAAAAACTTTTTAAAAAAAAAACAGTGAAAGAATTGGGTCTGTATGCTTAAAAAAAAAAACTGTGAAAGAATTGGGTCTGTATGCTTAAAAAAAAAAACTGTCCATAAGGAGCTGGATCAATGGAGTCTTCTCCTCCGATGGTCCTCTGCAGGCATTGAGTAAAATAATTTGGTCAGAAGTCTTTTTATTTGTTTTGAAAAACGTTTTGTTTTCAATTTTACTCCTTAATTTATCTGTTTATTTTTTTTTCTATATGTTTAAATTTACATTTAAGTGTTTAATTATTTTTTTTGTCTATATATTCAAAAAAGTAGACTATCTGTTCACTTTTTTTCCTATCTTTTCAAAATTTTCCCTAGATTTTGTTATCAATTCAATTTTAATCGCTTATCTGTTCAAATATCTATCCAAAATTTCTTATATGCTCAACAAACCAGTCACAATGTTCAATTTATTTTTATCTGTTCAATTTTATTATCTGTTGAAATACACCAAATCAGGATCTGTTGCAATCTTTCTTTCCTTTTTTTTGGTTCTTTCTCTCTATCTTTTGAAATTCTTACTCACATATAATCCAGTATATACATATCTGTTCAAATTTTTTTATAATTTTTATCTGCTTAATTTTTAATTTTTTTTTCATTTACAACTATCTGTTGCAATTTGTTTCATCATAGAACAACAACACAGATAAAAAACTTTAAAAAAAAAGAAGAAGAAGAAGAAGAATTGGGTCTGTGTGGTTGAAAAAAAAACTGTCCATAAGAAGCTGGATCAATAGGCTCTTCTCCTCCGATGGTTCTCTGCAGGCATTGAGTAAAATAATTTGGTGAGAAGTCCTTTTGTTTGTTTTGAAAGACGTTTTGTTTTCAATTTTACTCCTTAATTTATCTGTTGAATTTTTTTTTCTATCTGTTCACATTTACATTTTAGTGTTTAATTTTTTTTATCTATATATTCAAAAAAGTTGATGATCTGTTCACTTTTTTTTCCCTATCTTTTCAAAAAAAATTTCTAGATTTTGTTATCAGTTCAATTTTAATCTCTTATAAGTTTAATGTTGATGAATTTTTTTTTCTATATGTTCAAATTTACATTTTACTGTTTAATTATTTTTTTTGCCTATATATTCAAAAAAGTTGACTATCTGTTCACTTTTTTTCCGTATCCTTTCAAATTTTTTTCTAGATTTTGTTATCAATTCAATTTTAATCTCTTATATGTTCAAATAATTATCCAAAATTTCTTATTTGTTCAACAAACCAGTGACAATGTTTAATTTATTTTTATCTGTTCAATTTTATTATCTGTTGAAATACACCAAATCAAGATCTGTTGCAATCTTTTTTCCCTTTCTTTGGTTCTTTCTCTTTATCTGTTGAAATTCTTTCTCACATATAATCTAGTATATATATATCTGTTCAATTTTTATTATTATTTTTATCTGCATAATTTTTAATTTTTTTTTCATTCACAACTATCTGTTGCAATTTGTTTCATTGTAGAAAACAACACAAATCAAAAACTTTAAAAAAAAAAAAATAAAGAAGAAGAACTTGGTCTATGTACTTGAAAAAAAAATTGTCCATAAGGAGCTGAATCAATGGAGTATTCTCCTCCGATGGTCCTCTGCAGGCATTGAGTAAAATAATTTGGTTAGAAATCCTTTTGTTTGTTTTGAAAAACGTTTTGTTTTCAATTTTATTCCTTAATTTATCTATTGATTTTTTTTTTCTATATGTTCGAATTTACATTTAACTGTTTAATTATTTTTTTTGTCTATATATTCAAAAAAGTTGACTATCTGTTCACTTTTTTCCGTATCTTTTCAAAAAAAAAAAAAGATTTTGTTATCAATTCAACTTTAATCTCTTATCTGTTCAAATATCTATCCAAAATTTCTTATCTGTTCAACAAACCAGTCACAATGTTCAATTTATTTTTATCTGTTCAATATTATTAACAGTTGAAATATACCAAATCAGGATCTGTTGCAAACTTTCTTTCTCTCTCTTTGGTTCCTTCTCTCTATCTGTTGAAATTTTTTCTCACATATAATACAGTATATATATATCTGTTCAATGTTTTTAATATTTTTCTCTACTTAATTTTTATTTTTTTTTTCATTTACAACTATCTGTTACAATTTGTTTCATCGTAGAACATCATCACTGATCAAAAACGTTTTAAAAAAAAAAACTGTCCATAAGGAGCTGGATCAATGGAGTCTTCTCCTCCGATGGTCCTCTGCAGGCATTGAGTAAAATAATTTGGTCAGAAGTCTTTTTATTTGTTTTGAAAAACGTTTTGTTTTCAATTTTACTCCTTAATTTATCTGTTTATTTTTTTTTTCTATATGTTTAAATTTACATTTAAGTGTTTAATTATTTTTTTTGTCTATATATTCAAAAAAGTAGACTATCTGTTCACTTTTTTTCCTATCTTTTCAAATTTTTCCCTAGATTTTGTTATCAATTCAATTTTAATCGCTTATCTGTTCAAATATCTATCCAAAATTTCTTATATGCTCAACAAACCAGTCACAATGTTCAATTTATTTTTATCTGTTCAATTTTATTATCTGTTGAAATACACCAAATCAGGATCTGTTGCAATCTTTCTTTCCTTTTTTTTGGTTCTTTCTCTCTATCTTTTGAAATTCTTACTCACATATAATCCAGTATATACATATCTGTTCAAATTTTTTTATAATTTTTATCTGCTTAATTTTTAATTTTTTTTTCATTTACAACTATCTGTTGCAATTTGTTTCATCCTAGAACAACAACACAGATAAAAAACTTTAAAAAAAAAGAAGAAGAAGAAGAATTGGGTCTCGGTGGTTGAAAAAAAAAACTGTCCATAAGAAGCTGGATCAATAGGCTCTTCTCCTCCGATGGTTCTCTGCAGGCATTGAGTAAAATAATTTGGTGAGAAGTCCTTTTGTTTGTTTTGAAAGACGTTTTGTTTTCAATTTTACTCCTTAATTTATCTGTTGAATTTTTTTTCTATCTGTTCAAATTTACATTTTAGTGTTTAATTTTTTTTTGTCTATATATTCAAAAAAGTTGATGATCTGTTCACTTTTTTTCCCTATCTTTTCAAAAAAATTTCTAGGTTTTGTTATCAATTCAATTTTAATCTCTTATCTGTTCAAATATCTATCCAAAATTTCTTATCTGTTCAACAAACCAGTCAGAATGTTCAATTTATTTTTATCTGTTCCATTTTATTATCTGTTGAAATACACCAAATCAGGATCTGTTGCAATCTTTCTTTCTCTTTCTTTGGTTCTTTCTCTCTATCTGTTGAAATTCTCTCTCACACATAATCCAGTATAGCTATATCTGTTCAATTTTTTTTATTATTTTTATCTGCTTAATTTTTAATTTTTTTTCATTTAAAACTATCTGTTGCAATTTGTTTCATCGTAGAGCAACAACACAGATCAAAAACTTAAAAAAAAAATGAAGAATTGGGTCTGTGTGGTTGACAAAAAAAAATGTCCATAAGGAGCTAGATCAATGGAGTTTTCTCCTCCGATGGTTCTCTGCAGCCATTGAGTAAAATAATTTGGTGAGAAGTCTTTTTGTTTGTTTTGAAAGAAGTTTTGTTTTCAATTTCACTCCTTAATTTATCTGTTGAATTTTTTTTTCTATCTGTTCAATTTTACATTTTAGTGTTTAATTATTTTTTTTTTGTCTATATATTCAAAAAAGTTGACTATCTGTTCACTTTTTTTCCTATCTTTTCTAATTTTTTTTCTAGATTTTGTTATCAATTCAACTTTAATCTCTTATATGTTCAAATATCTATCCAAAATTTCTTATCTGTTCAACAAACCAGTCACAACGTTCAATTTATTTTTATCTGTTCAATTTTATTATCTGTTGAAATACACCAAATCAGGATCTGTTGCAATCTTTCTTTCTCTTTCATAGGTTCTTTCTCTCTATCTGTTGAAATTCTTTCTCACATACAATCCAGTATATATATATCTGTTCAATTTTTTTAATTATTTTTATCTGCTTAATTTTTAATTTTTTTTCATTTACAACTATCTGTTGCAATTTTTTTCATCGTAGAACAACAACACAGATCAAAAACATTATAAAAAAAAAAAGAATTGGGTCTGTGTGGTTGAAAAAAAAAACTGTCCATAAGGAGCTGGATCAATGGAGTCTTCTCCTCCGATGGTTCTTGTAATAACCCTCCCACTGTCTTAGCCATACTCATCTGCATTTTACATGATTTTTGCTTTGTTAAGTCGTATCTTAAATCTTGACTTGCCTTGCATCTTTGACTTGTCTTGCATAAGTATTACTTGAGTGTTATGTTCTTTACGGATTACGTGTGTAGCCGAGGTAACCTTGGGACTAGTTCACCTTTGAACCCTTGTGCTTAGAATCATGTTAGAACCACTTGATTAACCTTCACCTTCACCCCGGCATTCTAGCCGAGATGTTTCTGCTTAGCCGAGGTATGTTGCACTAGTGACCTTGTTCCCGGGATGGTATGACATAGGCCGAGGTGTGGCACACCCTGGCCAAGGTGTGGCACAGCTTAGTCAAGTGTCGTCCTCCCTAGCCGATGTCCTTGTTACCCTGTAGCCGAAGTCCTACCTTTGGCCGATGTTATTGCTAGCCGAAGTCTTGTTGTTAGCCGATGTCTTTACCCGCCGGAGTGTTTCACTGGATAGCTTGTTAGATACGCTTTGTCAGAGTCTTGTCCTTTCAATCAGTCACCTTTTTTAATAGAGCCAACCGCCTGTTGCCACGTGTCCGAGCTGAAGGATAAGTAGCCGGCAGACTTAGAAACACATCATTCTTGTCTCAAATCTTGTTCTTGAGGAGAGAGAAGCTCTAGCAAGAGTTCTAGAGTGAGAAGTAGATAGCAAGCTTGATTCTTGGTGTTTGATCCGTTGGATTTGCAATCTGAGGTCAGATTCTTGTTCTCCTTTGATTACTTTTATTGTTTGTCCAGTCACATTGCATGATTGAGTTTGTCTTGTATGCCATGCATAGATTTAAAGTTGGTTTTAGAAAGAAAATAAGACCTTCATGTGTTCTTGAGGAAAAGCCTTGATTTGATCCGAAAGCTTGTATTGAAACCCATGTTTTTGTGTTTGTTTCATCAAGATCTTCTTGTATGGGTACCCAGGTCCATGTTTTCAAACTCATGGCACGAAATCTTAGACTTCATAAATGTAAGTCATGATCCTTGCATTCATCTTGTTCATGTTCTTGAGCAGAGGGAAACCCAGGTTTTCCCCGGCTTCCTTTATCCTTGAATGTGGCCTCGGGACCACACCTCGGCGAGAGAGTGTGGAACCTCGGCCAAGACCTGGATGGTGCCCAGCATGTTTTCCCAAGGTAAGAAGCAGTGTTTGATATGTTTTGACTTAGCTTGAGCGACTGCCGAGGTCATTTGCATGAATATGAAGCTTCTTTGAAAGTGCATTCAATAGACTTGTTATGTGATTGTAGGACTTGGACTTGCTTTGACCCCGACGTCTGAAGAACTAAGTGAGTGGCATTTTTAATAAAGCTATGTTATAGTATTTTGATGAAAGTCTTGCTTTGCCTTGTTTTGAAAAGTATTTGCAAGCATGAATGATCATCCCTATTTTGTATGCCTTGTATTATACCTCGTTCGATGCAACTCTTGAAAGTCCGTACGTGCTAGGGGACTATAAGCATTTGTAGCACAACTCTTGAAAGTCCGTACGTGCTAGGGGACTATAAGCATTTGTAGCACAACTCTTGAAAGTCCGTACGTGCTAGGGGACTATAAGCATTTGTAGCACAACTCTTGAAAGTCCGTACGTGCTAGGGGACTATAAGCATTTGTAGCACAACTCTTGATGTAATCCCTTGGAACTTGAAAGCCTTGAAAGACTTGATTGATGAAGCTTGACAGATTTGATATAAGAACTTGATTTATGCCTTGTATTGTTTAGTTAAAAGACCTCGGATATCATTCATGTAAACCCTTTATTGTTTATGCCATTCACTGAGTACCCAAGCTCACCCTCTCTATATATATATGTAGGTGATGAGCAGGGCGGTGACGCCTAAGTATGTTTTGCCGAGGTGTTTAGCCGAGGTGTTTTGCTGAAGTATTTTGCCGACGTGTCTTGATTCGCATTTTTGTGAACATCTTGAAGATCATGCTTCTTAGATCTTTCATTGTATTTTGTATTTGAAGGCCGAGAAGCCTTTTTGTCAAGATGTAATTTTTGTACTCTATTTTGTTATATTGGAACCATCAAAGGTGTATGTCATTCATTCAACTTAAGCACTGCTCTTATGGACTGCTTGTATGTTAATTTATTGCTTCCGCATTCGTAAGCCCCATATGTTTACTCTGATTTGTGCGTGAATTCTTGTAAGAGGCCTTTGGTAGCCTCGGGTTACTGGCCATCTCGGCGCCGACCTACTAGGGGCAAGTTGGGGTCGTGACAGATTGGTATCAGAGCACAAGTTCCTCATAGTACGTTATTCACACACCTTGAGTCCTAAAGAGCATAGGATTTCCCTTAGAAAGATGATAGGATTGCATCATGTTGCTTGCTACTTGACAATGTGTGCATCATCTTGGCATAACAGCTTGTTGCTTGCATACATGCTTTATTGCACATTTTGTTTTAAAGTTACATTTTACATACTCATAGCATTATGAGGAGAGGAAGACCACCAGTTGGCCGAGATCAATCAGAAGACAGATTGGGTCGATTGGAAAGGCTAGTTGAGGGATTAACTCGGGAGTTGAGGCAGATAAGACAACAGACTGTTAGTGCCACATCTACTCAGGCCGAACAGACTAATGGCCGACATGCAGTTCCACCTCCACCTCCTCCAGTGCCCCAAGTACCCTCGCAGCCAGCCTTGTATGGGGATGGGACTATGACATTGATTAAGGAGTTCAAAAAGATGAACCCACCGAGATTCCAAGGGGGCGTAGAACCAATGAAAGCCGAAGCGTGGGTCTTAGGAATGGAGAAGTTGTTCGAGATCTTTCCCAGCACAGATGCTCAGAAGGTGGCATTGGCCGCATTTACGTTAGATGACGATGCCCGAAGATGGTGGATGATAACACGGGAAGGGAACCCTGACTTAACTTGGGTTAAATTCTTGGAACTATTTTATGACAAGCATTTTCCTCTTAGTGTCCGAGATCGCAAGATCACGGAGTTTCAGACCTTGACACAAGGAAACAAGACAGTGGCAGAATACGATCGTGCTTTCACAGAATTGGCGAGGTATGCGCCTCATATGGTCAGTGATGAGTACAGGAAGGCTAGGAAGTTTGAAAGTGGGTTGCGTGCACCGATACAGGATAGAGTCAACATGCTCAACATGCCGACTTACGCTGGAGTCTTGGACAAGGCTATTCTTGCAGAAACCAACTTGAACCGATACCAGAATGCAGGAGAGAACCAGAGGAAAAGGCCGAACTATGATAACCGCCGAGTTCCGTTCAACGCCAAGAAGAGGACGAACGTCGGCAGCTCCAGCAATCTGAGCCAGGAAGGTACTACGAGGCCGATGTGTACAAGTTGTGGAAAATCGCATTCCGGAGTCTGCCGTTGGGCGTCGGGTGCCTGTTTCGAGTGTGGAGAAGTGGGTCACCGTGTGAAAGATTGTCCGAAGTCAAAGACTGCTGATGGTTTGAAAAGTGGGAGCACCTCGGGCTCTGCACAGGGAAGCAATGTTGGAAGGACACAGATGAGGCAAGGCAGAGTTTTCGCACTAGTGCCAGGAGACACCCAAAATGCTGAGACAGTAGTGTCAGGTATACTTCAAATCTGCTCTCAAGATGCATACATATTGATTGATTCGGGCTCTACGCATTCATTCGTATCTGTTAAGTTTGCCGAGAAGATGAATAGACCACAGGAACCTCTTGATTATGTGTTATATGTATCTGCTCCATCTGGGAGAACTATGATTGTTGCATCTATTTATAGGGAGTGTGTTGTGGTGATTAAAGGTGTGGAACTATTAGTTGACTTACTGCCATTGAACATGACTCACTTTGATGTTATACTAGGGATGGATTGGTTAGTGATGAATCATGCATCTATTGATTGTGTTTCTAAGAGTGTTACTTTGAAACCCCCAAGCCAAGCCGAGGTTATTTTCCAGGGTAGAGGTGTAGTGTCCCCGCCTTACTTGATTTCATCCATTAAAGCTTATAAGCTAATTCAGAAAGGGTGCCATGGCTACTTGTGTAGTATATTGAGTGATCAGAATGCGAAGGTTACTCTAGCCGACATCCCAGTTGTGAACGAATTCCCTGATGTCTTTCCAAATGAATTGCCTGGCCACTTAGTCGATAGGGAAATAGAATTTACTGTGGACATTACGTCAGGAACACAGCCGATCTCCAAAACACCTTATAGAATGGCCCCAGCCGAGCTTAAGGAATTGAAGGTGCAATTACAAGAGTTGTTGGATAAGGGTTTTGTTAGGCCGAGCACTTCACCATGGGGAGCCCCAGTGTTATTTGTTAAGAAAAAGGATGGTACACTTCGTCTTTGCATCGACTATAGAGAACTTAATAAGGTAACCATTAAGAACAAGTACCCGTTGCCTAGGATTGATGATTTGCTAGATCAACTTCAAGGAGCACGAGTGTTTTCCAAGATTGACCTTAGGTCGGGTTACCATCAGCTTAAAGTTAGAGCCGAGGATGTTGAGAAGACGGCCTTCCGAACCCGATATGGTCACTACGAGTTTTTAGTAATGCCTTTTGGAGTAACCAATGCCCCTGCTGCATTTATGGACTTAATGAACAGAGTCTTCAAGCCATATTTAGATGAGTTTATAGTTGTCTTCATTGATGATATACTGATCTATTCTAAGAGTAAAACTGAACATGAAAACCACTTGAGACTTGCCTTACAGATTTTGAGGGACAGGAAGTTATATGCTAAGCTGAGTAAGTGTGAGTTTTGGCTTTCCAGTATTTCATTTTTGGGGCATGTGATTGATGAAGAGGGTATCTCCGTTGACCCTAGTAAGATTGAAGCCGTGGTAAATTGGCCAACGCCGACCAACGTGTCCGAGGTCCGTAGTTTTCTGGGTTTGGCAGGTTACTACAGAAAGTTTGTAAAGGATTTCTCAAGGATTGCAATACCACTAACACAGTTAACTCAGAAGGGAGTGACATATGAGTGGACTGAAGATAGAGAGGCAGCCTTCCAGGAGTTGAAGACAAGGTTAGTTACAGCACCAGTTCTTGCACTTCCATCAGGTAATGAGGAATTTCAGATTTATAGTGATGCTTCACATAAAGGTTTGGGTTGTGTGCTGATGCAAGGGGGTAAAGTCATAGCATACGCATCTCGACAGTTGAAACCTCATGAGAAGAATTATCCCACCCATGACCTAGAACTAGCAGCCGTGGTATTTGCTTTGAAGATTTGGCGTCATTACTTGTATGGAGCTTCTTGTCAGGTTTTCACGGATCACAAGAGTTTAAAGTACTTGTTTACTCAGAGGGAACTAAATTTAAGGCAGAGAAGATGGTTGGAATTACTGAAAGACTATGACATGCAGATTCAGTACCACCCAGGCAAGGCCAACTCAGTAGCCGATGCATTAAGCAGAAGGTCAATGGGAAGCTTGGCGTGCTTAGCCATAACCTCGGCAGAGCCAACTATTATTGGGAAGGTACAAGCCAGACAGATGGAGGACGAATTCCTGAAGAAAGTAGCCGACGAGATTATCACCAAGCCGAGGTCAGGTTATACATTTGAAGAGGGGGCACTTAAGTTCGAAGGAAGGTTGTGCGTGGCCGACATCCCAGAGCTGAAAAGGAAGATTTTGCAAGAATCTCATGGTTCCAGAATTGCTATTCATCCAGGAAATACCAAAATGTATCACGATGTCAAGCAGACCTTTTGGTGGCCGAACATGAAGAGAGAGATAGCCGAGTTCGTATCTCGATGCTTGCAATGTCAACAAGTGAAGGCAGAACATCAGAGACCAGTAGGACTCCTCCAACCTTTGTCAATACCTGAATGGAAATGGGAACATGTCTCCATGGATTTTGTGATTGGGTTGCCGAGGACACAGAAGGGAATGGATTCGATTTGGGTCATAGTTGACAGATTAACCAAGTCAGCACACTTCTTGCCTGTTCAGACTACATTCAATGCTGACCGACTGGCTGTACTGTATATGAATGAGATTGTGAGACTTCATGGAGTGCCGATGTCTATTGTTTCAGACCGAGATCCGAAGTTTGTTTGTAGATTTTGGCAGAGTTTACAAAGAGCCTTGGGAACCGAGTTGAGGTTTAGCACAGCTTTCCACCCCCAAACCGATGGGCAAACAGAAAGAACAATTCAAACACTTGAAGATATGCTCAGACTGTGTGTACTGGATTTCAAAGGAAGTTGGGAAGCACATCTACCTTTAGTTGAGTTCGCTTACAACAACAGTTATCAAGCCAGCATTGGCATGGCACCGTATGAAGCTTTGTATGGAAGGAAGTGCAGATCGCCGATATGTTGGACCGAAGTAGGAGACAAAGTTTTGATCGGCCCCGAACTGATTCAAGTGACAACCGAGAAGATTAAGCTTATTCGTCAGAGGATCACAACTGCCCAAAGTCGGCAGAAGAGCTACGCCGACCAGAGGAGAAGAGAATTGGAGTTTGAAGTTGGGGATCATGTATTTCTGAAGATTTCGCCAAGGAAAGGAGTTTTTAGATTTGGGAAGAAAGGTAAGTTAGCACCTCGTTACATCGGGCCATTCGAAATTCTTGAAAAGATTAACACGACTGCCTACAGACTTGCTTTGCCACCAGGATTGAGCCAAGTACACAATGTGTTCCATATTTCAATGTTGAGAAAGTATGTTCGGGATCCCCTGCATGTGATTGATCATTTTGGGATTATGGTTGATGAAGAATTGAGTTATGAAGAGAGACCAATGCGTATTATTGATAGGAAAGTAAGGCAATTGAGAAATAAGGCAATACCAATGGTAAAGGTTGAATGGAAGGAACACTACGGCAAGGATGCCACATGGGAAATGGAAGAAGAAATGAACATTCGACATCCAGAACTATTTCTGAACCAAGGTAACTCAAGTTTGGGGACCAAACTTCCTTAAGGGGGGTAGGATGTAATAACCCTCCCACTGTCTTAGCCATACTCATCTGCATTTTACATGATTTTTGCTTTGTTAAGTCGTATCTTAAATCTTGACTTGCCTTGCATCTTTGACTTGTCTTGCATAAGTATTACTTGAGTGTTATGTTCTTTACGGATTACGTGTGTAGCCGAGGTAACCTTGGGACTAGTTCACCTTTGAACCCTTGTGCTTAGAATCATGTTAGAACCACTTGATTAACCTTCACCTTCACCCCGGCATTCTAGCCGAGATGTTTCTGCTTAGCCGAGGTATGTTGCACTAGTGACCTTGTTCCCGGGATGGTATGACATAGGCCGAGGTGTGGCACACCCTGGCCAAGGTGTGGCACAGCTTAGTCAAGTGTCGTCCTCCCTAGCCGATGTCCTTGTTACCCTGTAGCCGAAGTCCTACCTTTGGCCGATGTTATTGCTAGCCGAAGTCTTGTTGTTAGCCGATGTCTTTACCCGCCGGAGTGTTTCACTGGATAGCTTGTTAGATACGCTTTGTCAGAGTCTTGTCCTTTCAATCAGTCACCTTTTTGAATAGAGCCAACCACCTGTTGCCACGTGTCCGAGCTGAAGGATAAGTAGCCGGCAGACTTAGAAACACATCATTCTTGTCTCAAATCTTGTTCTTGAGGAGAGAGAAGCTCTAGCAAGAGTTCTAGAGTGAGAAGTAGATAGCAAGCTTGATTCTTGGTGTTTGATCCGTTGGATTTGCAATCTGAGGTCAGATTCTTGTTCTCCTTTGATTACTTTTATTGTTTGTCCAGTCACATTGCATGATTGAGTTTGTCTTGTATGCCATGCATAGATTTAAAGTTGGTTTTAGAAAGAAAATAAGACCTTCATGTGTTCTTGAGGAAAAGCCTTGATTTGATCCGAAAGCTTGTATTGAAACCCATGTTTTTGTGTTTGTTTCATCAAGATCTTCTTGTATGGGTACCCAGGTCCATGTTTTCAAACTCATGGCACGAAATCTTAGACTTCATAAATGTAAGTCATGATCCTTGCATTCATCTTGTTCATGTTCTTGAGCAGAGGGAAACCCAGGTTTTCCCCGGCTTCCTTTATCCTTGAATGTGGCCTCGGGACCACACCTCGGCGAGAGAGTGTGGAACCTCGGCCAAGACCTGGATGGTGCCCAGCATGTTTTCCCAAGGTAAGAAGCAGTGTTTGATATGTTTTGACTTAGCTTGAGCGACTGCCGAGGTCATTTGCATGAATATGAAGCTTCTTTGAAAGTGCATTCAATAGACTTGTTATGTGATTGTAGGACTTGGACTTGCTTTGACCCCGACGTCTGAAGAACTAAGTGAGTGGCATTTTTAATAAAGCTATGTTATAGTATTTTGATGAAAGTCTTGCTTTGCCTTGTTTTGAAAAGTATTTGCAAGCATGAATGATCATCCCTATTTTGTATGCCTTGTATTATACCTCGTTCGATGCAACTCTTGAAAGTCCGTACGTGCTAGGGGACTATAAGCATTTGTAGCACAACTCTTGAAAGTCCGTACGTGCTAGGGGACTATAAGCATTTGTAGCACAACTCTTGAAAGTCCGTACGTGCTAGGGGACTATAAGCATTTGTAGCACAACTCTTGAAAGTCCGTACGTGCTAGGGGACTATAAGCATTTGTAGCACAACTCTTGAAAGTCCGTACGTGCTAGGGGACTATAAGCATTTGTAGCACAACTCTTGATGTAATCCCTTGGAACTTGAAAGCCTTGAAAGACTTGATTGATGAAGCTTGACAGATTTGATATAAGAACTTGATTTATGCCTTGTATTGTTTAGTTAAAAGACCTCGGATATCATTCATGTAAACCCTTTATTGTTTATGCCATTCACTGAGTACCCAAGCTCACCCTCTCTATATATATATGTAGGTGATGAGCAGGGCGGTGACGCCTAAGTATGTTTTGCCGAGGTGTTTAGCCGAGGTGTTTTGCTGAAGTATTTTGCCGACGTGTCTTGATTCGCATTTTTGTGAACATCTTGAAGATCATGCTTCTTAGATCTTTCATTGTATTTTGTATTTGAAGGCCGAGAAGCCTTTTTGTCAAGATGTAATTTTTGTACTCTATTTTGTTATATTGGAACCATCAAAGGTGTATGTCATTCATTCAACTTAAGCACTGCTCTTATGGACTGCTTGTATGTTAATTTATTGCTTCCGCATTCGTAAGCCCCATATGTTTACTCTGATTTGTGCGTGAATTCTTGTAAGAGGCCTTTGGTAGCCTCGGGTTACTGGCCATCTCGGCGCCGACCTACTAGGGGCAAGTTGGGGTCGTGACAGTTCTCTACAGGCATTGACTAAAATAATTTGGTGAGAAGTCCTTTTGTTTGTTTTGAAAGACGTTTTGTTTTGAATTTTACTCCTTAATTTATCTGTTGAATTTTTTTTCTATCTGTTGAAATTTACATTTTTATTGTTTAATTATTTTTTTTTGTCTATATATTCAAAAAAGTTGACTATCTATTCACTTTTTTTCCCTATCTTTTCAAATTTTTTTCTAGATTTTGTTATCAATTCAATTTTAATTTCTTATGTGTTCAAATATCTATCCAAAATTTCTTATCTGTTCAACAAACTAGTCGCAATGTTCAATTTATTTTTATCTGTTCAATTTTATTATCAGTTGAAATATACCAAATTAGGATCTGTTGCAATCTTTCTTTCTCTCTCTTTGGTTCTTTCTATCTATCTGTTGAAATTCTTTCTCACATATAATCCAGTATATATATATATCTGTTCAATTTTTTTAATATTTTTCTCTTCTTAATTTTTAATTTTTTTTTCATTTACAACTATCTGTTGCAATTTGTTTCATCGTAGAACAACAACACAGATCAAAAACTTTTTTTAAAAAAAAAAAAGTGAAAGAATTGGGTCTGTGTGCTTAAAAAAAACTGTCCATAAGGAGCTGGATCAATGGAGTCTTCTCCTCCGGTGGTCCTCTGCAGGCATTGAGTAAAATAATTTGGTCAGAAGTCTTTTTCTTTGTTTTGAAAAACGTTTTGTTTTCAATTTTACTCCTTAATTTATCTGTTGAATTTTATTTTCTATATGTTCAAATTTACATTTAAGTGTTTAATTATTTTTTTTGGTCTATATATTCAAAAAAGTTGACTATCTGTTCACTTTTTTCCCCTATCTTTTCAAATTTTTTTCTAGATTTTGTTATCAATTCAATTTTAATCTCTTATCTGTTCAAATATCTATCCAAAATTTCTTATCTGTTCCACGAACCAGTCACAATGTTCAATTTATTTTTATCTGTTCAATTTTATTATCTGTTGAAATACACCAAATCATGATCTATTGCAATCTTTCTTTCTCTTTCTTTGGTTCTTTCTCTTTATCTGTTGAAATTCTTTCTCACATATAATCCAGTTTATATATATCTGTTCAATTTGACAACTATCTGTTGCAATTTGTTTCATCGTAGAACAACAACACAGATCAAAAACTTAAAAAGAAAAAAGAAGAAAAAAAAAAAGAAAAAGAATTGGGTCTGTGTGCTTGAAAAAAAAAATTGTCCATAAGGACCTGGATCAATGGAGTCTTCTCCTCCGATGGACCTCTGCAGGCATTGAGTAAAATAATTTGGTGAGAAGTCCTTTTGTTTGTTTTCAAAAATGTTTTGTTTTCAATTTTACTCCTTAATTTATCTATTAAATTTTTTTTTCTATATGTTCGTATTTACATTTAAGTGTTTAATTATTTTTTTTGTCTATACATTCAAAAAACTTGACTATCTGTTCACTTTTTTGCCCTATCTTTTGAGATTTTTTTCTAGATTTTGTTATCAATTCAATTTTAATCTCTTATCTGTTCAAATATCTATCCAAAAGTTCTTATCTGTTTAACAAACCAGTCACAATGTTTAATTTTTTTTTATCTGTTCAATTTTATTATCTGTTGAAATACACCAAATCAGGATCTGTTGCAATCTTTCTTTCTCTTTCTTTGGTTCTTTCTCTCTATCCGTTGAAATTCTTTCTCACATATAATCCCGTATATATATCTGTTCAATTTTTTTTATTATTTTTTTCTGCTTAATTTTTATTTATTTTCTTCATTTACAACTATCTGTTGCAATTTGTTTCATCGTAGAACAACAACACAGATCAAAAACTTAAAAAAAAAAAAAAAAAAGAATTGGGTCTGTGTGGTGGAAAAAAAAAACTGTCCATAAGGAGCTGGATCAATGGAGTCTTCTCTTCCGATGGTTCTCTCCAAGCATTGAGTAAAATAATTTGGTGAGATGTCCTTTTGTTTGTTTTCGAAGACGTTTTGTTTTCAATTTTACTCCTTTATTTATCTGTTGAATTTTTTTTTTCTATCTGTTCAAATTTACATTTTCGTGTTTAATTATTTTTGTTTGTCTATATATTCAAAAAACTTGACTATCTGTTCACTATTTTTCCTATCTTTTCAAAAAAAATTTCTCAATTTCGTTATTAATTCAATTTTAATCTCTTATCTGTTCAAATATCTATCCAAAATTTCTTATCTGTTCAACAAACCAGTCACAATGTTCAATTTATTTTTATCTGTTCAATTTTATTATCTGTTGAAATACACCAAATCAGGATCTGTTGCAATCTTTCTTTCCCTCTCTTTGGTTCTTTCTCTCTATATGTTGAAATTCTTTTTCACATATAATCCAGTATATATATATCTGTTCAATTTTTTTTAATTATTTTTATTTGCTTAATTTTTAATTTTTCTTTTCATTTACAACTATCTATTGCAATTTGTTTCATCGTAGAACAACGACACAGATCAACGACTTTAAAAAAAAAATTGGAAGAATGGGGTCTGTGTGTTTGAAAAAAAAACAGTCCATAAGGAGCTGGATCAATGGATTCTTCTCCTCCTATGGTTCTCTGCAGGCATTGAGTAAAATAATTTTGTGAGAACTCCTTTTGTTTGTTTTGAAAGACGTTTTGTTTTCAATTTTACTCCTTAATTTATCTGTTGAATTTTTTTTCTATTTGTTCAAATTTACATTTTAGTGTTTAATTTTTTTTTGTCTATATATTCAAAAAAGTTGACTCTCTGTTCACTTTTTTTCCTTATCTTTTCAAATTTTTTCTAGATTTTGTTATCAATTCAATTTTAATCTCTTATCTGTTCAAATATCTATCCAAAATTTCTTATCTGTTCAACAAACCATTCAGAATGTTCAATTTATTTTTATCTGTTCAATTTTATTATCTATTGAAATACACCAAATCAGGAACTGTTGCAATCTTTCTTTCTCTCTCTTTGGTTCTTTCTCTCTATCTGTTGAAATTCTTTCTCACATATAATCCAGTATATATGTATATATCTGTTCATTTTTTAAATATTTTTATCTGCTTAATTTTTTAATTTTTTTTTCATTTACAACTATCTGTTGCAATTTTTTTCATCGTTGAACAGCAACACAGATCAAAAACCTAAAAAAAAAAAAGTGGAAGAATTAGGTTTGTGAACTTGAAAAAAAAACTGTCCATCAGGAGCTGGATCAATGGAGTCTTCTCCTCCGATCGTCCTTTGCAGGCATTGAGTAAAATAATTTTGTTAGAAGTCTTTTTGTTTGTTTTGAAAAACGTTTTTTTTCAATTTTACTCCTAAATTTATCTGTTGAATTTTTTTTTGTATATGTTCAAATTTACATTAAAGTGTTTAATTTTCTAAATTTTGTTATTAATTCAATTTTAATCTCTTATCTATTCAAATATCTATCCAAAATTTCTTATCTGTTCAACAAACCAGTCAGAATGTTCAATTTATTTTTATCTGTTCAATTTTATTATCTGTTGAAATACACCAAATCAGGATCTGTTGCAATCTTTCTTTCTCTCTCTTTGTTTCTTTCTCTCTATCTGTTGAAATTCCTTCTCACATATAATCCAGTATATATATATATCTGTTCAATTTTTTTAATATTTTTCTCTGCTTAATTTTTAAATTTTTTTTTCATTTACAACTGTCTCTTGCAATTTGTTTCATCGTAGAACAACAACACAGATCAAAAACTTAAAAAAAAAAAAGAAGTGGGAGAATTGGGTCTGTGTGCTTGAAAAAAAAAACTGTCCATAAGGAGCTGGATAAATGGAGTCTTCTCCTCCGATGGCCTTCTGCAGGCATTGAGTAAAATAATTTGGTCAGAAGTCCTTTTGTTTGTTTTGACAGACGTGCTGTTTTCAATTTTACTCCTAAATTTATCTGTTGAATTTTTTTTCTATCTATTCAGATTTACATTTTAGTGTTTAATTATTTTTTTGGTCTATATATTCAAAAAAGTTGACTATCTGTTCATATTTTTTCCCTATCTTTTCAAATTTTTTTCTGGATTTTGTTATCAATTCAATTTTAATCTCTTATCTGTTCAAATATCTATCCAAAATTTCTTATCTGTTCAACAAACCAGTCACAATGTTCAATTTATTTTTATCTGTTCAATTTTTTTATCTGTTGAAATACACCAAATCAGGATCTGTTGCAATCTTTCTTTCTCTCTCTTTGGTTCTTTCTCTCTATATGTTGAAATTTTTTCTCACATATAATCCAGTATATATATATCTGTTCAATTTTTTTAATTATTTTTATCTGCTTAATTTTTAATTTTTTTTTCATTTACAACTATCTATTGCAATTTGTTTCATCGTAGAACAGCAACACAAATCAACAACTTTAAAAAAAAAATAAGTGGAAGAATTAGGTCTATGTGCTTGGAAAAAAAACTGTCCATAAGGAGCTGGATCGATGGAGTCTTCTCCTCCGATGGTTTTCTGCAGGAATTGAGTAAAATAATTTGGTCAGAAGTCCTTTTGTTTGTTTTGAAAGACGTTTTGTTTTCTATCTGCTCAAATTTACATTTTATTGTTTAATTATTTATTTTTTGTCTATATATTCAAAAAAGTTGACTATCTGTTCACTTTTTTCCCCTATCTTTTTAAATTTTTTTTCTATATTTTGTTATCAATTCAATTTTAATCTCTTATCTGTTCAAATATCTATCCAAAATTTCATATCTGTTCAACAAACCAGTCACATTGTTCAAATTATTTTTATCTGTTTAATTTTATTATCTGTTGAAATACACCAAATCAGGATCTGTTGCAATCTTTCTTTCTCTCTCTTTGGTTCTTTCTCTCTATCTGTTGAAATTCTTGCTTACATATAATCCAGTATATATATATCTGTTCAATTTTTTTATTATTTTTATCTGCTTAATTTTTAATTTTTTTTTCATTTACAACTATCTGTTGCAATTTGTTTCATCGTAGAACAACAACACAGATCGAAAACTTAAAAAAAAAAGAAAAAAAGAATTGGGTCTGTGTGGTGGAAAAAAAAAAACTATTCATACGGAGCTGGATCAATGGAGTCGTCTCCTCCGATGGTTCTCTGCAGGCATTTAGTAAAATAATTTGTCCAGAAGTCCTTTTGTTTGTTTTGAAAGATGTGTTGCTTTCAATTTTACTCCTAAATTTATATGTTGAATTTTTTTTCTATCTATTCAAATTTACATTTTAGTGTTTAATTATTTTTTTTGTCTATATATTCAAAAAAGTTGACTATCTGTTCACTTTTTTTCCCTATCTTTTCAAATTGTTTTCTAGATTTTGTTATCAATTCAATTTTAATCTCTTATCTGTTCAAATATCTATCCAAAATTTCTTATCTGTTCAACAAACCAGTCACAATGTTCAATTTATTTTTATCTGTTCAATTTTATTATCTGTTGAAATACACCAAATCAGGATCTGTTGCAATCTTTCTTTCTCTCTCTTTGGTTCTTTCTCTCTATCTGTTGAAATTCTTTCTCACATATAATCTAGTATATATATATCTGTTCAATTTTTTTATATTTTTATTTGCTTAATTTATATTTTTTTTTCATTTAAAACTATCTGTTGCAATTTGTTTCATCGTAGAACAACAACACAGATCAAAAACTTAAAAAAAATAATAAAAAAAAGTGGTAGAATTGGGTCTTTGTGCTTGAAAAAAAAAAACCGTCCATAAGGAGCTGGATCAATGGAGTTTTCTCCTCCGATGGTTCTCTGCAGGCAGTGAGTAAAATAATTTGGTGAGAAGTCCTTTTGTTTGTTTTGAAATACGTTTTGTTTTCAATTTTACTGCTTAATTTATCTGTTGATTTTTTTTTCTATCTGTTCAAATTTACATTTTAGTGTTTAATTATTTTTTTTGGTCCATATATTCAAAAAAGTTGACTATCTGTTCACTTTTTTTCCCTATCTTTTCAAATTTTTTTCTAGATTTCATTATCTATTCAATTTTAATATCTTATCGGTTCAAATATCTATCCAAAATTTCTTATCTGTTCAACAAACCAGTCACAATGTTCAAATTGTTTTTATCTGTTCAATTTTATTCTCTGTTGAAATTAACCAAATCAGGATCTGTTGCAATCTTTCTTTCTCTCTCTTTGGTTCTTTCTCTCTATCTGTTGAAATTTTTTCTCACATATAATCCAGTATATATATATCTGTTCAATTTTTTTATTATTTTTATCTGCTTAATTTTTAATTTTTTTTTCATTTACAACTATCTGTATCAATTTGTTTCATCGTAGAACAACAACACGGATAAAAAACTTTTAAAAAAAAAAGTGAAAGAATTTGGTCCGTGTGCTTGAAAAAAAAAACTGTCCATATGGAGCTGGATCAATGGAGTCTTCTCCTCTGATGGTTCTCTGCAGACATTGAGTAAAATAATTTGGTGCGAAGTCCTTTTGTTTGTTTTGAAAGACGTTTTGTTTTCAATTTTACTCATTAATTTATCAGTTGAATTTTTTTTTCTATCTGTTCAAATTTACATTTTAGTGTTTAATTATTTTTTTTGTCTATATATTCAAAAAAGTTGACTATATGTTCACTTTTTTTTCCTGTCTTTTTAATTTTTTTTCTAGATTTTGTTATCAATTCAATTTTAATCTCTTATCTGTACAAATATCAATCCAAAATTTCATATATGTTCAACAAACCAGTCACAATGTTCAATTTATTTTTATCTGTTCAATTTTATTATCTGTTTAAATACACCAAATCAGGATCTGTTGCAATCTTTCTTTCTCTCTCTTTCGTTCTTTCTCCCTATCTGTTGAAATTCTTTCACACATATAATCCAGTATATATATATCTGTCCAATTTTTTTATTATTTTTATCAGCTTAATTTTTAATTTTTTTTTTCATTTACAACTATCTGTTTCAATTTGTTTCATCGTAGAACAACAACACAGATCAAAAACTTAAAAAAAAAAAAAAAAAAAATTGGGTCTGTGTGAGGGAAAAAAAAAACAGTTCATACGGAGCTGGATCAATGGAGTCTTCTCCTCCGATGGTTCTCTGCAGGCCTTAAGTAAAATAATTTGGTGAGAAGTTCTTTTTGTTTGTTTTGAAAGACATTTTGTTTTCAATTTTACTCCTTAATTTATCTGTTGAATGTTTTTTTTATCTGTTCAAATTTACATTTTAGTGTTTAATTTTTTTTCTCTATATGTTCAAAAAAGTTGACTATCTGTTCACTTTTTTCCCTATCTTTTCAAATTTTTTTCTAGATTTTGTTGTCAATTCAATTTTAATCTCTTATCTGTTCAAGTATCTATCCAAAATTTCTTATCTGTTCAACAAACCAGTCACAATGTTCAATTTATTTTTATCTGTTCAATTTTATTATCTGTTGAAATACACCAAATCAGGATCTGTTGCAATCTTTTTTTCTCTTTCTTTGGTTCTTTCTCTCTATCTGTTGAAATTCTTTCTCACATATAATCCAGTCTATATATCTGTTCAATTTTTTTTATTATTTTTATCTGCTTAATTTTTAATTTTTTTTTTCATTTACAACTATCTGTTGCAATTTGTTTCATCGTTGAACAACAACACAGATCAAAAAAGAAAAAAGAAAAAAGAAAAAGAAAAAAAGTGGAAGAATTGGGTCTGTGTGCTTAAAAAAAAAACTGTCCATAAGGAGCTGGATCAATGGAGTCTTCTCCTCCGATGGTTCTATGCAGGCAGGGAATAAAATAATTTAGTGAGAAGTCCTTTTGTTTGTTTTGAAAAACGTTTTGTTTTCAATTTTACTCAATTTATCTGTTGAATTTTTTTTCTATCTGTTCAAATTTACATTTTATTGTTTAATTATTTTTTTTTCTCTATATATTCAAAAAAGTTGACTATCTGTTCACTTTTTTTTCCATATCTTTTCAAATTTTTTCTCGATTTTGTTATCAGTTCAATTTTAATCTCTTATCTGTTCAAATATCTATCCAAAATTTCTTATCTGTTCAACAAACCAGTCATAATGTTCAATTTATTTTTATCTGTTGAATTTTATTATCTGTTGAAATACACCAAATCCGGATCTGTTGCAATCTTTTTTTCTCTTTCTTTGGTTCTTTCTCTCTATCTGTTCAAATTCTTTCTCACATATAATCCAGTATATATATATATCTGTTCAATTTTTTTATTATTTTTGCATGCTTAATTTTTAATTTTTTTTCATTTACAACTATCTGTTGCAATTTGTTTCATCTTAGGACAACAACACAGATAAAAAACTTTAAAAAAATAGAAAAAAAAAAGAATTTGGTCTGTGTGGTTGAAAAAAAAAACTGTCCATAAGGAGCTGGATCAATGGAGTCTTCTCCTCCGATGGCCCTCTGCAGGCATTAAGTAAAATTATTTGGTCAGAAGTTCTTTTGTTTGTTTTGAAAAACGTTTTGTTTTCAATTTTACTCCTTAATTTATCTGTTGAATTTTTTTATTCTATATGTTCAAATTTACATTTAAGTGTTTAATTATTTTTTTTGTCTATATATTCAAAAAAGTTGACTATCTGTTCACTTTTTTTTCCTATCTTTTCAAATTTTTTTTCTAGATTTTGTTAGCAATTCAATTTTTATCTCTTATCTGTTCAAATATCTATCCAAAATTTCTTATCTGTTCGACAAACTAGTCACAATGTCTAATTTATTTTTATTTGTTCAATTTTATTATCTGTTGAAATACATGAAATCTGGATCTGTTGCAATCTTTCTTTCTCTCTCTTTGGTTCTTTCTCTCTATATGTTGAAATATTTTCTCACATATAATCCAGTATATATATCTGTTCAATTTTTTTATTATTTTTATCTGCTTAATTTTTAATTTTTTTTTTCATTTACAACTATCTGTTGCAATTTGTTTCATCGTAGGACAACAACACAGATCAAAAACTTAAAAAAAAAAAAGAAAAAAAAAGAATTTGGTCTGTATGGTTGAAAAAAAAACTGTCCATAAGGAGCTGAATCAATGGGGTCTTCTCCTCCGATGGTCCTCGGCAGGCATTGAGTAAAATAATTTGGGGAGAAGCCATTTTGTTTGTTTTGAAAGACGTTTTGTTTTCTATTTTACTCCTTAATTTATCTTTTGAATTTTTTTTCTATATGTTTAAATTTACATTTAAGTGTTTAATTATTTTTTTTTGTCTATATATTCAAAAAAGTTGACTATTTGTTCACTTTTTTTCCCTATCTTTTCAAATTTTTTTCTAGATTTTGTTATCAGTTCAATTTTAATCTCTTATCTGTTCAAATATCTATCCAAAATTTTTTATCTATTCAACAAACCAGTCACAATGTTCAATTTATTTTTATCTGTTCAATTTTATTATCTGTTGAAACACACCAAATCAGGATCTGTTGCAATCTTTTCTCCCTCTCTTTGGTTCTTTCTCTCTATATGTTGAAATTCTTTCTCACATATAATCCAGTATATATATATCTGTTCAATTTTTTTTAATTATTTTTATCTGCTTAATTTTTCATTTTTTTTTCATTTACAACTATCTATTGCAATTTGTTTCATCGTAGAACAACAACACAGATCAACAACTTTAAAAAAAAAAAACGTAGAAGAATTGGGTCTGTGTGTTTGAAAAAAAAAATGTCTATAAGGAGCTGGATCACTGGAGTCTTCTCCTCCGATGGTCCTCTGCAGGCATTGAGCAAAATAATTTGCTGAGAAGTCCTTTTGTTTGTTTTGAAAGACGTTTTCTTTTCAATTTTACTCCTTAATTTATCTGTTGAATTTTTTTTTTCTATATGTTCACAGTTACATTTAAGCGTTTAATTATTTTTTTTTGTCTATATATTCAAAAAAGTTGACTATCTGTTCACTTTTTTTCCATATCTTTTCGATTTTTTTTCTAGATTTTGTTATCAGTTCAATTTTAATCTCTTATATGTTCAAATATCTTTCCAAAATTTCTTATCTGTTCAACAAACCAGTTACAACGTTCAATTTATTTTTATCTGTTCAATTTTATTATCTGTTGAAATACAATAAATCAGGATCTGTTGCAATCTTTCTTTCTCTCTCTTTGGTTCTTTCTCTCTGTCTTTTGAAATTCTTTCTCACATATAATCCAGTATATATATATCTGTTCAATTTTTTTAATATTTTTCTCTGCTTAATTTTTAATTTTTTTTTTCATTTACAACTATCTCTTGCAATTTGTTTCATCGTAGACCAACAACACAGATCAAAAATTTTAAAAAAAAAATGGAAAAATTGGTTCTGTGTGCTTGAAGAAAAAACTGTCCATAAGGAGCTGGATCAATGGAGTCTTCTCCTCCGATGGTCTTCTGCAGTCATTGAGTAAAATAATTTGGTTAGAAGACCTTTTGTTTGTTTTGAAAAACGTTTTGTTTTCAATTTTACTCCTTAATTTATCTGTTGAATTTTTTTTTTCTATATGTTCAAATTTACGTTTAAGTGTTTAATTATTTTTTTTCTTTATATATTCAAAAAAGTTTACTATCTGTTCACTTTTTTTTCCCTATCTTTTCAAATTTTTTTCTAGATTTTGTTATCAATTCAATTTTAATCTCTTATCTGTTCAAATATTTATCCAAAATTTCTTATCTGTTCAACAAACTAGTCACAATGTTCAATTTATTTTTATCTGGTCAATTTTATTATCTGTTGAAATACACCAAATCAGGATCTGTTCCAATCTTTTTTTCTCTCTCTTTGGTTCTTTCTCTCTATTTGATGAAATTTTCTCTCACATATAATCCAGTATATATATATCTGTTCAATTTTTCTATTATTTTTATCTGCTTAATTTTTAATTTTTTTTCAGTTACAACTATCTGTTTCAATTTGTTTCATCATAGGACAACAACACAGATCAAAAACTTTTTTTAAAAAAAAGGTAGAAGAATTGGGTATGTGTGCTTGAAAAAAAAAACTGTCTATAAGGAGCTGGATCACTGAAGTCTTCTCCTCCGATGGTCCTCTGCAGGCATTGAGTAAAATAATTTGCTCAGAAGTCCTTTTGTTTGTTTTGAAAGACGTTTTCTTTTCAATTTTACTCCTTAATTTATCTGTTGAATTTTTTTTTTTCTATAAGTTCAAATTTACATTTAAGTGTTTAATTATTTTTTTTGTCTATATATTCTAAAAAGTTGACTATCTGTTCACTTTTTTTCACTATCTTTTCAATTTTTTTTCTAGATTTTGTTATCAGTTCAATTTTAATCTCTTATCTGTTCAAATATCTTTCCACAATTTCTTATCTGTTCAACAAACCAGTCACAATGTTCAATTTATTTTTATTTGTTCAATTTTATTATCTGTTGAAATACACCAAATCAGGATCTGTTGCAATCTTTCTTTCTCTCTCTTTGGTTCTTTCTCTCTATATATTGAAATTCTTTCTCACATATAAACCAGTACATATATACCTGTTCAATTTTTCTAATTATTTTTATCTGCTTAATTTTTAATTTTTTTTTTCATTTACAACTATCTGTTGCAATTTGTTTCATCGTAGAACAACAACACAGATCAAAAACTTTTTTTTTAAAAAAAAAAGTTAAAGAATTGGGTCTGTATGCTTAAAAAAAAACTGTCCATAAGGAGCTGGATCAATGGAGTCATCTCCTCCGATGGTCCTCTGCAGGCATTTAGTAAAATAATTTGGTGAGAAGTCCTTTTGTTTGTTTTGAAATATGTTTTATTTTCAATTTTTCTCCTTAATTTATCTGTTGAATTTTTTTTCTATCTGTTCAAATTTACATTTTAGTGTTTAATTGTTTTTTTTGGTCCATATATTCAAAATAGTTGACTATCTGTTCACTTTTTTTTCCCTATCTTTTCAATTTTTTTTCTAGATTTTATTATCTATTCAATTTTAATATCTTATCGGTTCAAATATCTATCCAAAATTTCTTATATGTTCAACGAACCAGTCACAAAGTTTAATTTATTTTTATCTGTTCAATTTTATTATCTGTTGAAATACACCAAATCAAGATCTGTTGCAATCTTTCTTTCTCTCTCTTTGGTTCTTTCTCTCTATCTGTTGAAATTCTTTCTCACATATAATCCAGTATATATATATCTGTTCAATTTTTTTAGTATTTTTATCTGCTTAATTTTTAATTTTTTTTCATTTACGACTATCTGTTGCAATTTGTTTCATCGTAGAACAACGACACAGATCAAATACTTTTAAAAAAAAAAAAGTGAAAGAATTGGGTCTGTGTGCTTGAAAAAAAAAACTGTCCATAAGGAGCTGGATCAATGGAGCCTTCTCCTCCGATGGTTCTCTGCAGGCATTGAGTAAAATAATTTGGTGAGAAGTCTTTTTGTTTGTTTTGAAAGACGTTTTGTTTTCAATTTTACTCATTAATTTATCTGCTGAATTGTTTTTTCTATCTGTTCAAATTTACATTTTAGTGTTTAATTATTTTTTTTCTCTATATATTCAAAAAAGTTGACTATCTGTTCACCTTTTTTTCCTACCTTTTCAAATTTTTTTCTAGATTTTGTTATCAATTCAATTTTAAACTCTTATCTGTTCAAATATCTATCCAAAATTTCTTATTTGTTCAACAAACCAGTCACAATGTTCAATTTGTTTTTATCTGTTCAATGTTATTCTCTGTTGAAATACACCAAATCAGGATCTGTTGCAATCTTTCTTTCTCTCTCTTTGGTTCTTTCTCCCTATCTGTTGAAATTTTTTCTCACATATAATCCAGTATATATATCTGTTCAATTTTTTAATTATTTTTATCTACTTAATTTTTAATTTTTTTTTCAATTACAACTATCTGCATCAATTTGTTTCATCGTAGAACAGCAACACAGACCAAAAACATTAAAAAAAAAAAAAAAAAAAAGGGAAAGAATTTTCTCCGTGTGCTTGAAAAAAAAAAACTGTCCATAAGGAGCTGGATCAATGGAGTCTTCTCATCCGATGGTTCTCTGCAAGCATTGAGTAAAATAATTTGGTGAGAAGTCCTTTTGTTTGTTTTGAAAGACATTTTGTTTTCAATTTTACTCCTTAATTTATCTGTTGAATTTTTTTTTCTATCTGTTCAAATTTACATTTTAGTGTTTAATTATTATTTTTTTTGTCTATATATTAAAAAAAGTTGACTATCTGTTCACTTTTTTTCCCTATCATTTCAATTTTTTTTCTAGATTTTGTTATCAATTCAATTTTAATCTCTTATCTGTTCAAATATCTATCCAAAATTTCTTATCTGTTCAACAAACCAATCACAATCTTCAATTTATTTTTATCTGTTCACTTTTATTATCTGTTGAAATACACCAAATCAGGATCTGTTGCAATCTTTCTTTCTCTCTCTTTGGTTCTTTCTCTCTATCTGTTGAAATTCTTTCTCACATATAATCCAGTATATATATATCTGTTCAATTTTTTTTATTATTTTTATCAGCTTAATTTTTAATTTTTTTTTTCATTTACAACTGTCTGTTGCAATTTGTTTCATCGTAGAACAGCAACACAGATCAAAAACATCAACAACAAAAAAAAAAAGTAATAGAAGAATTGGGTCCGTGTGCTTAAAAAAAAAACTGTCCATAAGGAGCTGGATCAAAGGAGTCTTCTCCTCCGATGGTTCTCTGCAGGCATTGAGTAAAATAATTTGGTGAGAAGTCTTTTTGTTTGTTTTAAAAGACGTTTTGTTTTCAATTTTACTCCTTAATTTATCAGTTGAATTTTTTTTTTCTATTTGTTCAAATTTACATTTTAGTGTTTAATTTTTTTTTTGTCTATACATTCAAAAAAGTTGACTATCTGTTCACTTTTTTTCCCCTATCTTTTCAAATTTTTTTCTAGATTTCGTTATCAATTCAATTTTAATCTCTTATATGTTCAAATATCTATCCAAAATTTCTTATCTGTTCAACAAACCAGTCACGATGTTCAATTTATTTTTATCTGTTCAATTTTATTATCTCTTGAAATACACCAAATCAGGATCTGTTGAAATCTTTCTTTCTCCTTCTTTGGTTCTTTCTCTGTATCTGTTGAAATTCTTTCTCACGTATAATTCAGTATATATATATCTGTTCAATTTTTTTATTATTTTTATCTGCTTAATTTTTATTTTTTTTTTCATTTACAACTATCTGTTGCAATTTGTTTCATCGTAGAACAACAACTCAGATCAAAAAACAAAACAAAAAAAAAAAGTGGAAGAATTGGGTCTATGTGCTTGAAAAAAAAAACTGTCCATAAGGAGCTAGATCAATGGACTCTTTTCCTTCGATGGTTCTCTGCAGGCAGTGAGTAAAATAATTTTGTGAGAAGTCCTTTTGTTTGTTTTGAAAGACGTTTTGTTTTCAATTTTACTCCTTAATTTATCTATTGAATTTTTTTTCTATCTATTCAAATTTACATTTTAGTGTTGAATTATTTTTTTTGTCTATATATTCAAAAAAGTTGACTATCTGTTCACTTTTTTCCCTATATTTTCAAATTTTTTTCTAGATTTTGTTATCAGTTCAATTTTAATCCCTTATCTGTTCAAATATCTATCCAAAATTTCTTATCTATTCGACAAACCAGTCATAATGTTCAATTTATTTTTATCTGTTCAATTTTATTATCTGTTGAAATACACAAAATCAGGATCTGTTGCAATCTTTTTTTCTCTTTCTTTGGACCTTTCTCTCTATCTGTTCAAATTCTTTCTCACATATAATCCAGTATATATATCTGTTTAATTTTTTATTATTATTTTTGTATGCTTAATTTTTAATTTTTTTTCATTTACAACTATCTGTTGCAATTTGTTTCATCGTAGGACAACAACACAAATAAAAAACTTAAAAAAACAAAAGAAAAAAAAAGAATTTGGTCTATGTGGTTGAAAAAAAAAACTGTCCATAAGGAGTTGGATCAATGGAGTCTTCTCCTCCGATGGCCCTCTGCAGGCATTGAGTAAAATTATTTGGTCAGAAGTCCTTTTGTTTGTTTTGAAAAACGTTTTGTTTTCAATTTTACTCCTTAATTTATCTGTTGAATTTTTTTATTCTATATGTTCAAATTTACATTTAAGTGTTTAATTATTTTTTTTGTCTATATATTCAAAAAACATGACTATCTGTTCACTTTTTTTCCCAATCGTTTCAAAAAAATTTCTAGATTTTGTTATCAATTCAATTTTAATCTCTTATCTGTTCAAATATCTAACCAAAATTTACTTATCTGTTCGACAAACTAGTCACAATGTCCAATTTATTTTTATCTGTTCAATTTTATTATCAGTTGAAATACACCAAATCAGGATCTGTTGCAATCTTTCTTTCTCACTCTTTGGTTCTTTCTCTCTATTTGGTGAAATTTTTTTCTCACATATAATCCAGTATATGTATATATCTGTTCAATTTTTTTATTATTTTTATCTGCTTAATTTTTAATTTTTTTCAGTTACAACTATCTGTTGCAATTTGTTTCATCGTAGGACAACAACACAGATCAAAAACATTAAAAAAAAAAAAAAAAAAGGTAGAAGAATTGGGTCTGTGTGCTTGAAAAAAAAATGTCCATAAGGAGCTGGATCAATGGAGTCTTCACCTCCGATGGTCCTCAGCAGGCATTGAGTAAAATAATTTGGTCAGAAGTCCTTTTGTTTGTTTTGAAAAACGTTTTGCTTTCAATTTTACTCCTTAATTTATCTGTTGAATTTTTTTATCTATATGTTCAAATTTACATTTAAGTGTTTAATTATTTTTTTTGTCTATATATTCAAAAAAGTTGACTATCTGTTCACTTTTTCCCCTATCTTTTGAAATTTTTTTCTAGATTTTTTTATCAATTGAATTTTAATCTCTTATCCGTTCAAATATCTATGCAAAATTTATTATCTGTTCAACAAACTACTCACAATGTTCAATTTATTTTTATCTGTTCAATTTTTTTATCTGCTGAAATACACCAAATCAGGATCTGTTGCAATCTTTCTTTCTCTCTCTTTGGTTCTCTCTCTATTTGTTGAAATTTTTTCCCACATATAATCCAGTATATATATATCTGTTCAATTTTTTTTATTATTTTTATCTGCTTAATTTTTAATTTTTTTTTCAGTTACAACTATCTGTTGCAATTTGTTTCATCGTAGGACAAAAACAGAGATCAAAAACTTTAAAAAAAAAAAAAAGGTAGAAGAATTGGATCTGTGTGCTTGAAAAAAAAAAACTGTCCATAAGGAGCTGGATCACTGGAGTCTTCTCCTCCGATGGTCCTCTGCAGTTATTGAGTAAAATAATTTGCTGAGCAGTCCTTTTATTTGTTTTGAAAGACGTTTAGTTTTGAATTTTACTCCTAAATTTATCTGTTGAATTTTTTTTTCTATATGTTCAAATTTACATTTAAGTGTTTAACTATTTTTTTTTGTCTATATATTCAAAAAAGTTGACTATCTGTTCACTTGTTTTCCCTATCGTTTCAAATTTTTTTCAAGATTTTATTATCAATTAAATTTTAATCTCTTATCTGTTCAAATATCTATCCAAAATTTCTTATCTGTTCAACAAATCAGCCACAATGTTTAATTTATTTTTATCGGTTCAATTTTATTATCTGTTGAAATACACCAAATCTGGATCTGTTGCAATCTTTCTTTCTCTCTCATTGGTTCTTTCACTCTATCTGTTGAAATTTTTTCTCACATATAATCCAATATATATATCTGTTCAATTTTTTTTTATTATTTTTATCTGCTTAATTTTTAATTTTTTTTTCATTTACAACTATCTGTTGCAATTTGTTTCATCGTAGGACAACAACACAGATCAACAACTTCAAAAAAAAAAAAAAGTGGAAGAATTGGGTCTGTGTGGTTAAAAAAAAAACTGTCCATAAGGAGCTGGATCAATGGAGTCTTCTCCTCTGATGGTTCTCTGCAGGCGTTGAGTAAAATAATTTGCTGAGAAGTCTTTTTGTTTGTTTTGAAAGACGTTTTGTTTTCAATTTTACTCCTTAATTTATCTATTGAATTTTTTTTTTCTATCTGTTCAAATTTACATTTTAGTGTTTAATTATTTTTTTTGGTCTATATGTTCAAAAAAGTTAACAATCTGTTCATTATTTTCCCTATCTTTTCAAAATTTTTTCTAGATTATATTATCAATTCAATTTTAATCTCTTATCTGTTCAAATATCTATCCAAAATTTCTTATCTGTTCAACGAACCAGTCACAATGTTCAATTTATTTTTATCTGTTCAATTTTATTATCTGTTGAAATTCACCAAATCCAGATCTGTTGCTATCTTTCTTTCTCTCTCTTTGGTTCTTTCTCTCTATATATTGAAATTCTTCCTCACATATAATCTAGTATATATATATCTGTTCAATTTTTTTATTATTTTTATCTGCTTAATTTTTAATTTTTTTTTCATTTACAACTATCTGTTGCAATTTGTTTCATCGTAGAACAACAACACAGATCAACAACTTCAAAAAAAAAAAAAGTGGAAGAATTGGGTCTGTGTGCTAAAAAAAAACTGTCCATAAGGAGCTGGATCAATGGAGTCTTCTCCTCCGATGGTCCTCTGCAGGCACTGAGTAGAATAATTTGGTCAGAAGTCCTTTCGTTTGTTTTGAAAAACGTTTTGTTTTCAATTTTACTCCTTAATTTATCTGTTGAATTTTTTTTTCTTCTATATGTTCAAATTTACATTTAAGTGTTTAATTATTTTTTTGTCTATATATTCAAAAAATTTTACTATCTGTTCATTTTTTTTCCCTATCTTTTCAAATTTTTTTGCAGATTTTGTTATCAATTCAGTTTTAATCTCTTATTTGTTCAAATATATATCCAAAATTTCTTATCTGTTTAACAAACCAGTCATAATGTTCAATTTATTTTTATCTGTTCAATTTTAGTATCTATTGAAAAACACCAAATCAGGATCTATTGCAATCTTTCTTTCTCTCTCTGTGGTTCTTTCTCTCTATCTGTTGAAATTCTTTCTCACATATAATCCAGTATATATATCTGTTCAATTTTTTAAATATTTTTATCTGCTTAATTTTTAATTTTTTTTTCATTTACAACTATCTGTTGCAATTTGTTTCATCGTAGAACAACAACACAGATCAAAAACTTTAAAAAAAAAAAAAAAGTGGAAGAATTGGGTTTGTGTGCTTGAAAAAAAAAACTGTCCATAAGGAGCTAGATCAGTGGAGCCTTCTCCTCCGTTGGTTCTCTGCAGGCATTGAGTAAAATAATTTGGTGAGAAGTCCTTTTATTTGTTTTGAAAGACGTTTTGTTTTCAATTTTACTTATTAATTTATCTGTTAAATTTTTTTTTTGCTATCTGTTCAAATTTACATTTTAGTGTTTAATTATTTTTTTTGTCTATATATTTAAAAAAAGTTGAATATCTGTTCACTTTTTTTCCCTATCTTTTCAAATTTTTTTCTAAATTTTATTATCTATTCAATTTTAATATCTTATCGGTTCAAATATCTATCCAAAATTTCTTATCTGTTCAACGAACCAGTCACAATGTTCAATTTATTTTTATCTGTTCGATTTTATTATCTGTTGAAATACACCAAATCAGGATCTGTTGCAATCTTTCTTTCTATCTCTCTGGTTCTTTCTGTTGAAATTCTTTCTCACATATGATCTAGTATATATATTTATATCTGTTCAATTTTTTTTATTATTTTTATCTGCTTAATTTTTAATTTTTTTTTTCATTTACAACTATCTGTTGCAATTTGTTTCATCGTAGAACAACAACACAGTTCAAAAACTTTTAAAAAAAAAAAAAGGTGGAAGAATTGGGTCTGTGTGCTTGAAAAAAAAAATATCCATAAGGAGCTGGATCAATTGAGTCTTCTCCTCCGATGGTTCTCTGCAGGCATTGAGTAAAATAATTTGGTGAGAAGTCCTTTTGTTTGTTTTGAAAGATGTTTTGTTTTCAACTTTACTCCTTAATTTATCTGTTGAATTTTTTTTTCTATATGTTCAAATTTACATTAAAGTGTTTAATTATTATTTTTTGTCTATATATTCAAAAAAGTTGAATATCTGTTCACTTTTTTTCCCTGTCTTTTTAAATTTTTTTCTAGATTTTGTTATCAATTCAATTTTAATCTCTTATCTGTTCAACATACCAGTCACAATGTTCAATTTATTTTTATCTGTTCAATTTTATTATCTGTTGAAATACACCAAATCAGGATCTGTGGCAATCTTTCTTTATTTTTCTTTGATACTTTCTCTCTATATGTTGAAATTCTTTCTCACTTATAATCTAGTATATATATATCTGTTTAATTTTTTTAATTATTTTTATCTGCTTAATTTTTATTTATTTTTTTCATTTACAACTATCTGTTGTAATTTGTTTCATCGTAGAACAACAACACAGATCAACAACTTTAATAAAATAAAAAATAAAAAATAAGTGGAAGAATCGGGTTTGTGTGGTTGAAAAAAAAACTGTCCATAAGGAGCTAGATCAATGGAGTCTTCTCCTCCGATAGTTCTCCGCAGGCATTGAGTAAAATAATTTGGTGAGAAGTCTTTTTGTTTGTTTTGAAAGACGTTTTGTTTTCAATTTTACTCCTTAATATATCTATTGAAATTTTTTTTATATCTGTTCAAATTTACATTTTAGTGTTTAGTTATTTTTTTTGTCTATATATTCAAAAAAGTTGACTATATGTTCACTTTTTTTCCCTATCTTTTCAAAAAAAATTCCAGATTTTGTTATCAATTCAATTTTAATCTCTTATCTATTCAAATTTCTATCCAAAATTTCTTATCTGTTCAACAAACCAGTCACAATGTTTAATTTATTTTTATATGTTCAATTTTATTATCTGTTGAAATACACCAAATCAGGATCTGTTGCAATCTTTATTTCTCTCTGTTTGGTTCTTTCTCCCTATCTGTTGAAATTCTTTCTCACTTATAATCCTGTATATATATATCTGTTCAATTTTTTTTATTATTTTTATCTGCTTAATTTTTAATTTTTTTTCATTTACAACTATCTGTTGCAATTTGTTTCATCGTAGGACAACAACACAGATCAAAAACTTTAAAAGAAAAATAGAAAAAAGATGGAAGAATTGGGTCTGTGTGCTTGAAAAAAAAAAACTGTCCATAAGGAGCTGGATCAGTGGGGTCTTCTCCTCCGATGGTCCTCTGCAGGCATTGAGTAAAATAATTTGGTGAGAAGTCTTTTTGTTTGTTTTGAAAGACGTTTTGTTTTCAATTTTGCTCCTTAATTTATCTGTTGAATTTTTTTTTCTATCTGTTCAAATTTACATTTAAGTGTTTAATTATTTTTTTTGTCAGTATATTCAAAAAAGTTGACTATCTGTTCACTTTTTTTCCCTATGTTTTCAAATTTTTTTCTAGATTCTATTATCAATTCAATTTTAATCTCTTATCTGTTCAAATATCTATCCAAAATTTCATATCTATTCAACATACCAATCACAATGTTTAATTTATTTTTATCTGTTCAATTTTATTATCTGTTGAAATACACCAAATCAGTAACTGTTGCAGTCTTTCTTTCTCTCTCTTTGGTTCTTTCTCCCTATCTGTTGAAATTCTTTCTCACTTATAATCCAGTATATATATATCTGTTCAATTTTTTTTATTATTTTTATCTGCTTAATTTTTAAATTTTTTTTTTCATTTACAACTATCTGTTGCAATTTGTTTCATCATAGAACAAAAACACAGATCAACAACTTTAAAAAAAAAAAAAAAAAAGTTGGAAGAATTGGGTCTGTGTGCTTGAAAAAAAAACTGTCCATAAGGAGCTGGATCAATGGAGTCTTCTAATCCGATAGTCCTCTTCAGGCATTGAGTAAAATAATTTGGTGAGAAGTCCTTTTATTTTTTTTTGAAAGACGTTTTGTTTTACATTTTACTCCTTAATTTATCTGTTGAATTTTTTTTTCCATATGTTCAAATTTACATTTAAGTGTTCAATTATTTTTTTTTTGCCTATATATTCAACAAATTTGACTCTCTGTTAACTTTTTTTCACTATCTTTTCAAAAAAAAAATTTCTAGATTTTGTTATCAATTCAATTTTAATCTCTTATCTGTTCAAATATCTATCCAAAATTTCTTATCTGTTCAACAAACCAGTCACAATGTTCAATTTATTTTTATTTTTTCATCTGTTGAAATACACCAAATCAGAATCTGTTGCAATCTTTCTTTCTCTCTCTTTGGTTCTTTCTTTCTATCTATTGAAATTTTTTCTCACATATAATCAAGTATATATACATCTGTTCAATTTTTTTTATTATTTTCATCTAATTAATTTTTAATTTTTTTTCGTTTACAACTATCTGCTGCAATTTGTTTCATCATAGAACAACAACATAGATCAACAACTTTAAAAAAAAAGAAAAAAGAAAAAAAAAAGAGGAAGAATTGGGTCTGTGTGCTTGAAAAAAAAAATTATCCATAAGGAGCTGGATCAATGGAGTCTTCTCCTCCAATGGTCCTCTGCTGGCAATGAGTAAAATAATTTGGTGAGAAGTCCTTTTGTTTTTTTTAAAGACGTTTTGTTTTCAATTTTACTCCTTTATTTATCTGTTGGATTTTTTTTCTCTATATTCAAATTTACATTTAAGTATTTGATTATTTTTTTTGTCTACATATGCAAAAAAGTTGACTATCTGTTCACTTTTTTTCCCTATCTTTTCAAATTTTTTTCTAGATTTTGTTATCAATTCAATTTTAATCTCTTATCTATTCAAATATCTATCCAAAATTTCTTATCTGTTGAGCAAACCAGTTACAATGTTCAATTTATTTTTATCTGTTCATTTTTATTATCTGTTGAAATACACCAAATCTGGATCTGTTGCAATCTTTCTTTCTCTCTCTTTGGTTCTTTCTCTCTATCTGTTGAAATTCTTTCTCACATATAATCCAGTATATATATATATCTGTTCAATTTTTTTTATTATTTTTATCTGCTTAATTTTTAATTTTTTTTTTCGTTCACAACTATCTATTGCAATTTGTTTCATCATAGAACAACAACACAGATGAACAACTTAAAAAAAAAAAAAAAAAAGTGGAAGAATTGGATCCGTGTGCTTGAAAAAAAAACTGTCCATAAGGAGCTGGATCCCTGGAGTCTTCTCCTCCGATGGTCCTCCGCAGGCTTTGAGTAAAATAATTTGGTGAGAAGTCCTTTTATTAGTTTTGAAAGACGTTTTGTTTTCAATTTTACTCCTTAATTTATCTGTTGAATTTTTTTTTTCTATATGTTCAAATTTACATTTAAGTGTTTAATTATTTTTTTTGTCTATATAATCAAAAAAATTGACTATCTGTTCACTTTTTTTCCCTATCTTTTCAAATTTTTTTCTAGATTTTGTTATCAATTCAATTTTAATCTCTTATCAGTTCAAATATCTATCCAAAATTTCTTATCTATTCAACAAACCAGTCACAATGTTCAATTTATTTTTATCTGTTCAATTTTGTTATTTGTTGAAATACACCAAATCAGGATCTGTTGAAATCTTTCTTTCTCTCTTTTTGGTTCTTTCTCTCTATCTATTGAAATTCTTTCTCACACATAATCCGGTATATATATATCTGTTAAATTTTTTTATTATTTTTAACCGCTGAATTTTTAATTTTTTTTTCATTTACAACTATCTATTGCAATTTGTTTTATCAAAGAACAACAACACAGATCAACAACTTTAAAAAAAAAAATTGGAAGAATTAGGCCTGTGTGCTTGAAAAAAAAAACTGTCCATAAGGAGCTGCATCAATGGAGTCTTCTCCTCCGACAGTCTTCTGCAGTCATTGAGTAAAATAATTTGGTGAGAAGTCCTTTTGTTTTTTTTGAAAGGCGTTTTGTTTTCAATTTTATTCCTTAATTTATCTGTTGAATTTTTTTCTATCTGTTCAAATTTAGATTTTAGTGTTTAATTATTTTTTTTGTCTATATATTCAAAAAAGTTGACTATCTGTTCACTTTTTTTCCCTATCTTTTCAAATTTTTTTCTAGATTTTGTTATCAGTTCAATTTTAATCTCTTATTTGTTCAAATATCTATCCAAAATTTCTTATCTTTTCAACAAACCAGTCACAATGTTCAATTTATTTTTATCTTTTCAATTTTTTTATCTGTTGAAATATACCAAATCAGGATCAGTTGCAATCTTTCTTTCTCTCTCTTTCGTTCTTTCTCTCTATATGTTGAAATTCTTTCTCAAATATAATCAAGTATATATATATGTTCAATTTTCTGAATTATTTTTATCTGCTTAATTTTTATTTTATTTTTTTCATTTACAACTATCTGTTGCAATTTGTTTCATCGTACAACAACAAAACAGATCAAAAACTTTAAAAAAAAAATAAAAATAGTGGAAAAATTGGGACTGTGTGCTTGAAAAAAAAAAACTGTCCATAAGGAGTTTGATCAATGGAGTCTTTTCCTCCGATGGTCCTCTGCAGGCATTGAGTAAAATAATTTGGTTAGAAATCCTTTTGCTTGTTTTGAAAGACGTTTTTTTTTCAATTTTACTCCTTAATTTATCTATTGAATTTTTTTTCTATCTATTCAAATTTACATTTTAGTGTTTAATTATTTTTTTAGTCTATATATTCAAAAAAGTTGACTATCTGTTCACTTTTTTTCCCTATCTTTTCAAATTTTTTTCTAGATTTTATTATCAATTCAATTTTAATCTCTTATCTCTTCGAATATCTATCCAAAATTTCTTATCTGTTCAACGAACCAGTCACAATGTTCAATTTATATTTATCTTTTCAATTTTATTATCTGTTAAAATACACCAAATCAGGATCTGTTCCAATCTTTCTTTTTCTCTCTTTGGTTCTTTCTCTCTATCTGTTGAAATTCGTTCTCACATATAATCCAGTATATATAAATCTGTTTAATTTTTTAACTATTTTTCTCTACTTAATTTTTAATTTTTTTTTTCATTTACAACTATCTGTTGCAATTTTTTTCATCGTAGAACAACAACACAGATCAAAAACTTAAAAAAAAAAAAAAAAAAAAAGAGAACTGGAAGAATTGAGTCTGTGTGCTTGGAAAAAAAACTGTCCATAAGGAGCTAGATCAATGGAGTCTTCTCCTCCGATGGTCCTCTGCAGCCATTGAGCAAAATAATTTGGTCAGAAGTCCTTTTGTTTGTTTTGAAAGATGTTTTGTTTTCAATTTTACTCCTTAATCTATCTGTTGAATTTTTTTTCTATCTGTTCAAATTAAGATTTTAGTGTTTAATTATTTTTTTTGTCTATATATTCAAAAAAGTTGACTATCTGTTCACTTTTTTTCCTTATCTTTTCAAATTTTTTTTCCAGATTTTGTTATCAATTCAATTTTAATCTCTTATCTGTTCAAATATCTACCCAAAATTTCTTATCTGTTCAACAAACCAGGCACAATGTTCAATTTATTTTTATCTGTTCAATTTTATTATCTGTTGAAATACACCAAATCAGGATCTGTTGCAATCTTTCTTTCTCTCTCTTTGGTTTTTTCTCTCTATCTGTTGAAATTCTTTCTCACATATAATCCCGTATATATATATATATATATCTGTTCAATTTTTTTAATTATTTTTATCTGCTTAATTTTTAATTTTTTTTCATTTACAACTATTTGTTACAATTTGTTTCATCGCAGAACAACAACACAGATCAAAAACTTAAAAAAAAAAAAGAAAAAAAAGAAGAATTGGGTCTGTGTGGTTGAAAAAAAAACTGTCCATAAGGAGCTGGATCAATGGAGTCTTCTCCTCCGATGGTTCTCTGCAGGCATTGAGTAAAATAATTTGGTCAGAAGTCGTTTTGTTGGTTTTGAAAAACGTTTTGTTTTCAATTGTACTCCTTAATTTATCTGTTGAATTTTTTTTTCTATCTGTTCAAATTTACATTTTAGTGTTTAATTTTTTTTATCTATATATTCAAAAAAGTTGATGATCTGTTCACTTTTTTTTCCCTATCTTTTCAAAAAAAATTTCTAGATTTTGTTATCAGTTCAATTTTAATCTCTTATCTATTCAAATATCTATCCAAAATTTCTTATCTTTTCAACAAACCAGTCACAATGTTCAATTTATTTTTATCTTTTGAATTTTATTATCTGTTGAAATACACCAAATTAGGATCAGTTGCAATCTTTATTTCTCTCTCTTTGGTTCTTTCTCTCTATATGTTGAAATTCTTTCTTACATATAATCAAGTATATATATATGTTCAATTTTTTTAATTATTTTTATCTGCATAATTTTTATTTTTTTTTTATTTTCAACTATCTGTTGCAATTTGTTTCATCGTACAACAACAAAATAGATCAAAAAAATAAAAATAAAAATAAAATACAAAAAAATAAAAGTTGAAAAATTCGGTCTATGTGCTTGGAAAAAAAAACTGTCCGTAAGGAGCTGGATCAATGGAGTCTTCTTCTCCGATGGTCCTCTGCAGGCATTGAGTAAAATAATTTGGTCAGAAGTCCTTTTCTTTGTTTTGAAAGACGTTTTGTTTTCAATTTTACTCCTTAATTTATCTGTTGAATTTTTTTTCTATCCGTTCACATTTAAATTTTAGTGTTTAATTATTTTTTTTGGTCTATATATTCAAAAAAAAGTTGACTATCTGTTCACTTTTTTCCCTATCTTGTCAAATTTTTTCCTAGATTTTGTTATCAGTTCAATTTTAATCTCTTATCTGTTCAAATATCTATCCAAAATTTCTTATCTTTTCAACAAACCAGTCACAATGTTCAATTTATTTTTATCTTTTGAATTTTATTATCTGTTGAAATACACCAAATTAGGATCAGTTGCAATCTTTATTTCTCTCTCTTTGGTTCTTTCTCTCTATCTGTTGAAATTCTTTCTCACATATAATTCAGTATATATGTATCTGTTCAATTTTTTTAATATTTTTATTTGCTTAATTTTTTAATTTTTTTTTTCATTTACAACTATCTGTTGCAATTTGTTTCATCGTTGAACAACAACACAGATCAAAAACTTAAAAAAAAAAAAAAAAAAAAAAAAGTGGAAGAATTGGGTCTGTGTGCTTGAAAAAAAAAACTGTCCATAAGGAGCTGGATCAATGGAGTCTTCTCCTCCGATGGTCCTCTACAGGCATTGAGTAAAATAATTTGGTCAGAAGTCCTTTTGTTTGTTTTGAAAGACGTTTTGTTTTCAATTTTACTCCTTAATTTATCTGTTGAATTTTTTTTTCTATCTGTTCAAATTTACATTTTAGTGTTTAATTTTTTTTATCTATATATTCAAAAAAGTTGATGATCTGTTCACTTTTTTTTCCCTATCTTTTCAAAAAAAATTTCTAGATTTTGTTATCAGTTCAATTTTAATCTCTTATAAGTTTAATGTTGATGAATTTTTTTTTCTATATGTTCAAATTTACATTTTAGTGTTTAATTATTTTTTTTGTCTATATATTCAAAAAAGTTGACTATCTGTTCACTTTTTTTCCGTATCCTTTCAAATTTTTTTCTAGATTTTGTTATCAATTCAATTTTAATCTCTTATATGTTCAAATAATTATCCAAAATTTCTTATTTGTTCAACAAACCAGTCACAATGTTTAATTTATTTTTATCTGTTCAATTTTATTATCTGTTAAAATACACCAAATCAGGATCTGTTGCAATCTTTCTTTCTCTCTCTTTGGTTCTTTCTCTCTATCTGTTGAAATTCTTTCTCACATATAATCTAGTATATATATATCTGTTCAATTTTTTTTTATTATTTTTATCTGCATAATTTTTAATTTTTTTTTCATTCACAACTATCTGTTGCAATTTGTTTCATTGTAGAAAACAACACAGATCAAAAACTTTTTTAAAAAAAAAAAAGAAGAAGAACCTGGTCTATGTAGTTGAAAAAAAATTGTCCATAAGGAGCTGAATCAATGGAGTATTCTCCTCCGATGGTCCTCTGCAGGCATTGAGTAAAATAATTTGGTTAGAAATCCTTTTGTTTGTTTTGAAAAACGTTTTGTTTTCAATTTTATTCCTTAATTTATCTATTGAATTTTTTTTTTCTATATGTTCGAATTTACATTTAACTATTTAATTATTTTTTTTATCTATATATTCAAAAAAGTTGACTGTCTGTTCACTTTTTTTCCGTATCTTTTCAAAAAAAAAAAAAGATTTTGTTATCAATTCAACTTTAATCTCTTATCTGTTCAAATATCTATCCAAAATTTCTTATCTGTTCAACAAACCAGTCACAATGTTCAATTTATTTTTATCTGTTCAATTTTATTATCAGTTGAAATAGACCAAATCAGGATCTGTTGCAAACTTTCTTTCTCTCTCTTTGGTTCCTTCTCTCTATCTGTTGAAATTTTTTCTCACATATAATACAGTATATATATATCTGTTCAATGTTTTTAATATTTTTCTCTGCCTAATTTTTAATTTTTTTTTCATTTACAACTATCTGTTACAATTTCTTTCATCGTAGAACATCATCACTGATCAAAAACTTTTTAAAAAAAAAACAGTGAAAGAATTGGGTCTGTATGCTTAAAAAAAAAAACTGTGAAAAAATTGGGTCTGTATGCTTAAAAAAAAAAACTGTCCATAAGGAGCTGGATCAATGGAGTCTTCTCCTCCGATGGTCCTCTGCAGGCATTGAGTAAAATAATTTGGTCAGAAGTCTTTTTATTTGTTTTGAAAAACGTTTTGTTTTCAATTTTACTCCTTAATTTATCTGTTTATTTTTTTTTCTATATGTTTAAATTTACATTTAAGTGTTTAATTATTTTTTTTGTCTATATATTCAAAAAAGTAGACTATCTGTTCACTTTTTTTCCTATCTTTTCAAATTTTTCCCTAGATTTTGTTATCAATTCAATTTTAATCGCTTATCTGTTCAAATATCTATCCAAAATTTCTTATATGCTCAACAAACCAGTCACAATGTTCAATTTATTTTTATCTGTTCAATTTTATTATCTGTTGAAATACACCAAATCAGGATCTGTTGCAATCTTTCTTTCCTTTTTTTTGGTTCTTTCTCTCTATCTTTTGAAATTCTTACTCACATATAATCCAGTATATACATATCTGTTCAAATTTTTTTATAATTTTTATCTGCTTAATTTTTAATTTTTTTTTCATTTACAACTATCTGTTGCAATTTGTTTCATCATAGAACAACAACACAGATAAAAAACTTTAAAAAAAAAGAAGAAGAAGAAGAAGAATTGGGTCTGTGTGGTTGAAAAAAAAACTGTCCATAAGAAGCTGGATCAATAGGCTCTTCTCCTCCGATGGTTCTCTGCAGGCATTGAGTAAAATAATTTGGTGAGAAGTCCTTTTGTTTGTTTTGAAAGACGTTTTGTTTTCAATTTTACTCCTTAATTTATCTGTTGAATTTTTTTTTCTATCTGTTCAAATTTACATTTTAGTGTTTAATTTTTTTTATCTATATATTCAAAAAAGTTGATGATCTGTTCACTTTTTTTTCCCTATCTTTTCAAAAAAAATTTCTAGATTTTGTTATCAGTTCAATTTTAATCTCTTATAAGTTTAATGTTGATGAATTTTTTTTTCTATATGTTCAAATTTACATTTTACTGTTTAATTATTTTTTTTGCCTATATATTCAAAAAAGTTGACTATCTGTTCACTTTTTTTCCGTATCCTTTCAAATTTTTTTCTAGATTTTGTTATCAATTCAATTTTAATCTCTTATATGTTCAAATAATTATCCAAAATTTCTTATTTGTTCAACAAACCAGTCACAATGTTTAATTTATTTTTATCTGTTCAATTTTATTATCTGTTGAAATACACCAAATCAAGATCTGTTGCAATCTTTTTTCCCTTTCTTTGGTTCTTTCTCTTTATCTGTTGAAATTCTTTCTCACATATAATCTAGTATATATATATCTGTTCAATTATTATTATTATTTTTATCTGCATAATTTTTAATTTTTTTTTCATTCACAACTATCTGTTGCAATTTGTTTCATTGTAGAAAACAACACAAATCAAAAACTTTTTAAAAAAAAAAAAAAGAAGAAGAACTTGGTCTATGTACTTGAAAACAAAATTGTCCATAAGGAGCTGAATCAATGGAGTATTCTCCTCCGATGGTCCTCTGCAGGCATTGAGTAAAATAATTTGGTTAGAAATCCTTTTGTTTGTTTTGAAAAACGTTTTGTTTTCAATTTTATTCCTTAATTTATCTATTGATTTTTTTTTTCTATATGTTCGAATTTACATTTAACTGTTTAATTATTTTTTTTGTCTATATATTCAAAAAAGTTGACTATCTGTTCACTTTTTTTCCGTATCTTTTCAAAAAAAAAAAAAGATTTTGTTATCAATTCAACTTTAATCTCTTATCTGTTCAAATATCTATCCAAAATTTCTTATCTGTTCAACAAACCAGTCACAATGTTCAATTTATTTTTATCTGTTCAATATTATTAACAGTTGAAATATACCAAATCAGGATCTGTTGCAAACTTTCTTTCTCTCTCTTTGGTTCCTTCTCTCTATCTGTTGAAATTTTTTCTCACATATAATACAGTATATATATATCTGTTCAATGTTTTTAATATTTTTCTCTACTTAATTTTTTTTTTTTTTTTCATTTACAACTATCTGTTACAATTTGTTTCATCGTAGAACATCATCACTGATCAAAAACGTTTTAAAAAAAAAAACTGTCCATAAGGAGCTGGATCAATGGAGTCTTCTCCTCCGATGGTCCTCTGCAGGCATTGAGTAAAATAATTTGGTCAGAAGTCTTTTTATTTGTTTTGAAAAACGTTTTGTTTTCAATTTTACTCCTTAATTTATCTGTTTATTTTTTTTTCTATATGTTTAAATTTACATTTAAGTGTTTAATTATTTTGTTTGTCTATATATTCAAAAAAGTAGACTATCTGTTCACTTTTTTTCCTATCTTTTCAAATTTTTCCCTAGATTTTGTTATCAATTCAATTTTAATCGCTTATCTGTTCAAATATCTATCCAAAATTTCTTATATGCTCAACAAACCAGTCACAATGTTCAATTTATTTTTATCTGTTCAATTTTATTATCTGTTGAAATACACCAAATCAGGATCTGCTGCAATCTTTCTTTCCTTTTTTTTTGGTTCTTTCTCTCTATCTTTTGAAATTCTTACTCACATATAATCCAGTATATACATATCTGTTCAAATTTTTTTATAATTTTTATCTGCTTAATTTTTAATTTTTTTTTCATTTACAACTATCTGTTGCAATTTGTTTCATCCTAGAACAACAACACAGATAAAAAACTTTAAAAAAAAAAGAAGAAGAAGAAAAATTGGGTCTGTGTGGTTGAAAAAAAAAACTGTCCATAAGAAGCTGGATCAATAGGCTCTTCTCCTTCGATGGTTCTCTGCAGGCATTGAGTAAAATAATTTGGTGAGAAGTCCTTTTGTTTGTTTTGAAAGACGTTTTGTTTTCAATTTTACTCCTTAATTTATCTGTTGAATTTTTTTTCTATCTGTTCAAATTTACATTTTAGTGTTTAATTTTTTTTTGTCTATATATTCAAAAAAGTTGATGATCTGTTCACTTTTTTTCCCTATCTTTTCAAAAAATTTTCTAGGTTTTGTTATCAATTCAATTTTAATCTCTTATCTGTTCAAATATCTATCCAAAATTTCTTATCTGTTCAACAAACCAGTCAGAATGTTCAATTTATTTTTATCTGTTCCATTTTATTATCTGTTGAAATACACCAAATCAGGATCTGTTGCAATCTTTCTTTCTCTTTCTTTGGTTCTTTCTCTCTATCTGTTGAAATTCTCTCTCACACATAATCCAGTATATCTATATCTGTTCAATTTTTTTTATTATTTTTATCTGCTTAATTTTTAATTTTTTTTCATTTAAAACTATCTGTTGCAATTTGTTTCATCGTAGAGCAACAACACAGATCAAAAACTTTAAAAAAAAAATGAAGAATTGGGTCTGTGTGGTTGACAAAAAAAAATGTCCATAAGGAGCTAGATCAATGGAGTTTTCTCCTCCGATGGTTCTCTGCAGCCATTGAGTAAAATAATTTGGTGAGAAGTCTTTTTGTTTGTTTTGAAAGAAGTTTTGTTTTCAATTTCACTCCTTAATTTATCTGTTGAATTTTTTTTTCTATCTGTTCAATTTTACATTTTAGTGTTTAATTATTTTTTTTTTGTCTATATATTCAAAAAAGTTGACTATCTGTTCACTTTTTTTCCTATCTTTTCTAATTTTTTTTCTAGATTTTGTTATCAATTCAACTTTAATCTCTTATATGTTCAAATATCTATCCAAAATTTCTTATCTGTTCAACAAACCAGTCACAACGTTCAATTTATTTTTATCTGTTCAATTTTATTATCTGTTGAAATACACCAAATCAGGATCTGTTGCAATCTTTCTTTCTCTTTCATAGGTTCTTTCTCTCTATCTGTTGAAATTCTTTCTCACATACAATCCAGTATATATATATATCTGTTCAATTTTTTTAATTATTTTTATCTGCTTAATTTTTAATTTTTTTTCATTTACAACTATCTGTTGCAATTTTTTTCATCGTAGAACAACAACACAGATCAAAAACATTATAAAAAAAAAAAGAATTGGGTCTGTGTGGTTGAAAAAAAAAACTGTCCATAAGGAGCTGGATCAATGGAGTCTTCTCCTCCGATGGTTCTCTACAGGCATTGACTAAAATAATTTGGTGAGAAGTCCTTTTGTTTGTTTTGAAAGACGTTTTGTTTTGAATTTTACTCCTTAATTTATCTGTTGAATTTTTTTTCTATCTGTTCAAATTTACATTTTTATTGTTTAATTATTTTTTTTTGTCTATATATTCAAAAAAGTTGACTATCTATTCACTTTTTTTCCCTATCTTTTCAAATTTTTTTCTAGATTTTGTTATCAATTCAATTTTAATTTCTTATGTGTTCAAATATCTATCCAAAATTTCTTATTTGTTCAACAAACTAGTCGCAATGTTCAATTTATTTTTATCTGTTCAATTTTATTATCAGTTGAAATATACCAAATTAGGATCTGTTGCAATCTTTCTTTCTCTCTCTTTGGTTCTTTCTCTCTATCTGTTGAAATTCTTTCTCACATATAATCCAGTATATATATATCTGTTCAATTTTTTTAATATTTTTCTCTTCTTAATTTTTAATTTTTTTTTCATTTACAACTATCTGTTGCAATTTGTTTCATCGTAGAACAACAACACAGATCAAAAACTTTTTTTAAAAAAAAAAAAGTGAAAGAATTGGGTCTGTGTGCTTAAAAAAAACTGTCCATAAGGAGCTGGATCAATGGAGTCTTCTCCTCCGGTGGTCCTCTGCAGGCATTGAGTAAAATAATTTGGTCAGAAGTCTTTTTCTTTGTTTTGAAAAACGTTTTGTTTTCAATTTTACTCCTTAATTTATCTGTTGAATTTTTTTTTTCTATATGTTCAAATTTACATTTAAGTGTTTAATTATTTTTTTTGGTCTATATATTCAAAAAAGTTGACTATCTGTTCACTTTTTTCCCCTATCTTTTCAAATTTTTTTCTAGATTTTGTTATCAATTCAATTTTAATCTCTTATCTGTTCAAATATCTATCCAAAATTTCTTATCTGTTCCACGAACCAGTCACAATGTTCAATTTATTTTTATCTGTTCAATTTTATTATCTGTTGAAATACACCAAATCATGATCTATTGCAATCTTTCTTTCTCTTTCTTTGGTTCTTTCTCTTTATCTGTTGAAATTCTTTCTCACATATAATCCAGTTTATATATATCTGTTCAATTTGACAACTATCTGTTGCAATTTGTTTCATCGTAGAACAACAACACAGATCAAAAACTTAAAAAGAAAAAAGAAGAAAAAAAAAAAGAAAAAGAATTGGGTCTGTGTGCTTGAAAAAAAAAATTGTCCATAAGGACCTGGATCAATGGAGTCTTCTCCTCCGATGGACCTCTGCAGGCATTGAGTAAAATAATTTGGTCAGAAGTCCTTTTGTTTGTTTTCAAAAATGTTTTGTTTTCAATTTTACTCCTTAATTTATCTATTAAATTTTTTTTTCTATATGTTCGTATTTACATTTAAGTGTTTAATTATTTTTTTTGTCTATACATTCAAAAAACTTGACTATCTGTTCACTTTTTTGCCCTATCTTTTGAAATTTTTTTCTAGATTTTGTTATCAATTCAATTTTAATCTCTTATCTGTTCAAATATCTATCCAAAAGTTCTTATCTGTTTAACAAACCAGTCACAATGTTTAATTTTTTTTTATCTGTTCAATTTTATTATCTGTTGAAATACACCAAATCAGGATCTGTTGCAATCTTTCTTTCTCTTTCTTTGGTTCTTTCTCTCTATCCGTTGAAATTCTTTCTCACATATAATCCCGTATATATATCTGTTCAATTTTTTTTATTATTTTTTTCTGCTTAATTTTTATTTATTTTCTTCATTTACAACTATCTGTTGCAATTTGTTTCATCGTAGAACAACAACACAGATCAAAAACTTAAAAAAAAAAAAAAAAAAAGAATTGGGTCTGTGTGGTTGAAAAAAAAAACTGTCCATAAGGAGCTGGATCAATGGAGTCTTCTCTTCCGATGGTTCTCTCCAAGCATTGAGTAAAATAATTTGGTGAGATGTCCTTTTGTTTGTTTTCGAAGACGTTTTGTTTTCAATTTTACTCCTTTATTTATCTGTTGAATTTTTTTTTTCTATCTGTTCAAATTTACATTTTCGTGTTTAATTATTTTTGTTTGTCTATATATTCAAAAAACTTGACTATCTGTTCACTATTTTTCCTATCTTTTCAAATTTTTTTTCTCAATTTCGTTATTAATTCAATTTTAATCTCTTATCTGTTCAAATATCTATCCAAAATTTCTTATCTGTTCAACAAACCAGTCACAATGTTCAATTTATTTTTATCTGTTCAATTTTATTATCTGTTGAAATACACCAAATCAGGATCTGTTGCAATCTTTCTTTCCCTCTCTTTGGTTCTTTCTCTCTATATGTTGAAATTCTTTTTCACATATAATCCAGTATATATATATCTGTTCAATTTTTTTAATTCTTTTTATTTTCTTAATTTTTAATTTTTCTTTTCATTTACAACTATCTATTGCAATTTGTTTCATCGTAGAACAACGACACAGATCAACGACTTTAAAAAAAAAATTGGAAGAATGGGGTCTGTGTGTTTGAAAAAAAAAACAGTCCATAAGGAGCTGGATCAATGGATTCTTCTCCTCCTATGGTTCTCTGCAGGCATTGAGTAAAATAATTTTGTGAGAACTCCTTTTGTTTGTTTTGAAAGACGTTTTGTTTTCAATTTTACTCCTTAATTTATCTGTTGAATTTTTTTTCTATTTGTTCAAATTTACATTTTAGTGTTTAATTTTTTTTTGTCTATATATTCAAAAAAGTTGACTCTCTGTTCACTTTTTTTCCTTATCTTTTCAAATTTTTTCTAGATTTTGTTATCAATTCAATTTTAATCTCTTATCTGTTCAAATATCTATCCAAAATTTCTTATCTGTTCAACAAACCATTCAGAATGTTCAATTTATTTTTATCTGTTCAATTTTATTATCTGTTGAAATACACCAAATCAGGATCTGTTGCAATCTTTCTTTCTCTCTCTTTGGTTCTTTCTCTCTATCTGTTGAAATTCTTTCTCACATATAATCCAGTATATATGTATATATCTGTTCATTTTTTAAATATTTTTATCTGCTTAATTTTTTAATTTTTTTTTCATTTACAACTATCTGTTGCAATTTTTTTCATCGTTGAACAGCAACACAGATCAAAAACCTAAAAAAAAAAAAGTGGAATAATTAGGTTTGTGTACTTGAAAAAAAAACTGTCCATCAGGAGCTGGATCAATGGAGTCTTCTCCTCCGATCGTCCTTTGCAGGCATTGAGTAAAATAATTTTGTTAGAAGTCTTTTTGTTTGTTTTGAAAAACGTTTTTTTTCAATTTTACTCCTAAATTTATCTGTTGAATTTTTTTTTTCTATATGTTCAAATTTACATTAAAGTGTTTAATTTTCTAAATTTTGTTATTAATTCAATTTTAATCTCTTATCTATTCAAATATCTATCCAAAATTTCTTATCTGTTCAACAAACCAGTCAGAATGTTCAATTTATTTTTATCTGTTCAATTTTATTATCTGTTGAAATACACCAAATCAGGATCTGTTGCAATCTTTCTTTCTCTCTCTTTGTTTCTTTCTCTCTATCTGTTGAAATTCCTTCTCACATATAATCCAGTATATATATATATCTGTTAAATTTTTTAGTATTTTTCTCTGCTTAATTTTTAAATTTTTTTTTTCATTTACAATTGTCTCTTGCAATTTGTTTCATCGTAGAACAACAACACAGATCAAAAACTTAAAAAAAAAAAAGAAGTGGGAGAATTGGATCTGTGTGCTTGAAAAAAAAAAACTGTCCATAAGGAGCTGGATAAATGGAGTCTTCTCCTCCGATGGCCTTCTGCAGGCATTGAGTAAAATAATTTGGTCAGAAGTCCTTTTGTTTGTTTTGACAGACGTGTTGTTTTCAATTTTACTCCTAAATTTATCTGTTGAATTTTTTTTCTATCTATTCAGATTTACATTTTAGTGTTTAATTATTTTTTTTGTCTATATATTCAAAAAAGTTGACTATCTGTTCATATTTTTTCCCTATCTTTTCAAATTTTTTTCTAGATTTTGTTATCAATTCAATTTTAATCTCTTATCTGTTCAAATATCTATCCAAAATTTCTTATCTGTTCAACAAACCAGTCACAATGTTCAATTTATTTTTATCTGTTCAATTTTTTTATCTGTTGAAATACACCAAATCAGGATCTGTTGCAATCTTTCTTTCTCTCTCTTTGGTTCTTTCTCTCTATATGTTGAAATTTTTTCTCACATATAATCCAGTATATATATATCTGTTCAATTTTTTTAATTATTTTTATCTGCTTAATTTTTAATTTTTTTTTCATTTACAACTATCTGTTGCAATTTGTTTCATCGTAGAACAGCAACACAAATCAACAACTTTAAAAAAAAAAAATAAGTGGAAGAATTAGGTCTATGTGCTTGGAAAAAAAACTGTCCATAAGGAGCTGGATCGATGGAGTCTTCTCCTCCGATGGTTTTCTGCAGGAATTGAGTAAAATAATTTGGTCAGAAGTCCTTTTGTTTGTTTTGAAAGACGTTTTGTTTTCTATCTGCTCAAATTTACATTTTATTGTTTAATTATTTATTTTTTGTCTATATATTCAAAAAAGTTGACTATCTGTTCACTTTTTTCCCCTATCTTTTTAAATTTTTTTCTATATTTTGTTATCAATTCAATTTTAATCTCTTATCTGTTCAAATATCTATCCAAAATTTCATATCTGTTCAACAAACCAGTCACATTGTTCAAATTATTTTTATCTGTTTAATTTTATTATCTGTTGAAATACACCAAATCAGGATCTGTTGCAATCTTTCTTTCTCTCTCTTTGGTTCTTTCTCTCTATCTGTTGAAATTCTTGCTTACATATAATCCAGTATATATATATCTGTTCAATTTTTTTATTATTTTTATCTGCTTAATTTTTAATTTTTTTTTCATTTACAACTATCTGTTGCAATTTGTTTCATCGTAGAACAACAACACAAATCGAAAACTTAAAAAAAAAAGAAAAAAAGAATTGGGTCTGTGTGGTGGAAAAAAAAAACTATTCATACGGAGCTGGATCAATGGAGTCGTCTCCTCCGATGGTTCTCTGCAGGCATTTAGTAAAATAATTTGTCCAGAAGTCCTTTTGTTTGTTTTGAAAGATGTGTTGCTTTCAATTTTACTCCTAAATTTATATGTTGAATTTTTTTTCTATCTATTCAAATTTACATTTTAGTGTTTAATTATTTTTTTTGTCTATATATTCAAAAAAGTTGACTATCTGTTCACTTTTTTTCCCTATCTTTTCAAATTGTTTTCTAGATTTTGTTATCAATTCAATTTTAATCTCTTATCTGTTCAAATATCTATCCAAAATTTCTTATCTGTTCAACAAACCAGTCACAATGTTCAATTTATTTTTATCTGTTCAATTTTTTTATCTGTTGAAATACACCAAATCAGGATCTGTTGCAATCTTTCTTTCTTTCTCTTTGGTTCTTTCTCTCTATATGTTGAAATTCTTTCTCACATATATACCAGTATATATATCTGTTCAATTTTTTTAATTATTTTTATCTACTTAATTTTTAATTTTTTTTCATTTACAACTATCTGTTGCAATTTGTTTCATCGTAGAACAACAACACAGATCAACAACTTTAAAAACAAAAAGAAAAAAAGAATTGGGCCTGTGTAGTGGGGAAAAAAAAACTGTTCATACGGAGCTGGATCAATAGAGTCTTCTCCTCCGATGGGTCTCTGCAGGCATTGAGTAAAATAATTTGGTGAGAAGTACTTTTGTTTGTTTTGAAAGACGTTTTGTTTTCAATTTTACTCCTAAATTTATCTGTTGAATTTTTTTTCTATCTATTCAAATTTACATTTTTGTGTTTCATAATTTTTTTTTGTCTATATATTCAAAAAAGTCGACTATCTATTTACTTTTTTTCCCTATCTTTTCAAATTTTTTTCTAGATTTTGTTATCAATTAAATTTTAATCTCTTATCTGTTCAAATATCTATCCAAAATTTCTTATCTGTTTAACAAACCAGTCACAATGTTCAATTTATTTTTATCTGTTTAATTTTATTATCTGTTGAAATATACCAAATCAGGATCTGTTGCAATCTTTTTTTCTCTCTTTGGTTCTTTCTATCTATATGTTGAAATTCTTTCTCACATATAATCCAGTATATATATCTGTTCAATTTTTTTAATTATTTTTATCTGCTTAATTTTTTATTTTTTTTTCATTTACAACTATCTATTGCAATTTGTTTCATCGTAGAACAACAACCCAGATCAACAAATTTAAAAGAAAAAAAAAAGTGAAAGAATTGGGTCTGTGTGGTTGACAAAAAAACTATCCCTAAGGAGCTGGATCAATGCAGTCTTCTCCTCAGATGGTTCTCTGCAGGCATTGAGTAAAATAATTTGATGAGAAGTCCTTTTATTTGTTTTGAAAGACGTTTTGTTTTCAATTTTACTTCTTAATTTATCTGTTGAATTTTTTTTCTATCTGTTCAAATTTACATTTTAGTGTTTAATTATTTTTTTTGTCTATATATTCAAATAAGTTGAATATCTGTTCACTTTTTTTTCCTATCTTTTCAAAAAAATTTCTAGATTTTGTTATCAATTCAATTTTAATCTCTTATCTGTTCAAATATCTATCCAAAATTTCTTATCTGTTCAACAAACCAGTCACAATGTTCAATTTATTTTTATCTGTTCAATTTTATTATCCGTTGAAATACACCAAATCAGGATCTGTTGCAATCTTTCTTTCTCTCTCTTTGGTTCTTTCTCTCTATCTGTTGAAATTCTTTCTCAGATATAATCCAGTATATATATACCTGTTCAATTTTTCAATATTTTTATCTGCAAAATTTTTAATTTCTTTTCATTTACAACTATCTGTTGCAATTTGTTTCATCGTAGAACAACAACACGGATCAAAAACTTTAAAAAAAAAGTGAAAGAATATGGTTTGTGTGCTTGAAAAAAAAAACTGTCCATAAGGAGCTGGATCAATGGAGTCTTCTCCTCCGATGGTCCTCTTCAAGCCCTGAGTAAACTAATTTGGTCAGAAGTCCTTTTGTTTGTTTTGAAAAACGTTTTGTTTTCAATTTTACTCCTGAATTTATCTGTTGAATTTTTTATTCTATCTGTTCAAATTTACATTTTAGTGTTTAATTATTTTTTTTTGTCTATATATTCAAAAAAGTTGACTATCTGTTCACTTTTTTTCCCTATCTTTTCAAATTTTTTTTCTAGATTTTATTATCAATTCAATTTTAATCTCTTATCTGTTCAAATATCTATCCAAAATTTCTTATCTGTTCAACGAACCAGTCTCAATGTTCAATTTATTTTTATCTGTTCAATTTTATTATCTGTTGAAATACACCAAATCAGGATCTGTTGTAATCTTTCTTTCTCTCTCTTTGGTTCTTTCTCTCTATCTGTTGAAATTCTTTCTCACATATAATCCAGTATATATATCTGTTCAATTTTTTAATATTTTTTTCTGCTTAATGTTTAATTTTTTTTTTCATTTACAACTATCTGTTGCAATTTGTTTCATCGTAGAACAACATAACAGATCCAAAAAAAAAAAAGTGGAAGAATTGGTACTGTGTGGTTGAAAAAAAAAACTATCCATAAGGAGCTGCATCAAGGGAGTCTTCTCCTCCGATGGACCTCTGCAGGCATTGAGTACAATAATTTGGTCAGAAGTCCTTTTGTTTGTTTTGAAAGATGTTTTGTTTTCAATTTTACTCCTTAATTTATCTGTTGAATTTTTTTTGTCTACCTGTTCAAATTTACATTTTAGTATTTAATTATTTTTTTGTCTATATATTCAAAAAAGTTGACTATCTGTTCATTTTTTTTCCCTATCTTTTCAGATTTTTTTCTAGATTTTATTATCAATTCAATTTTAATCTCTGATCTTTTCAAATATATATCTAAATTTTTTTTTCTGTTCAACGAACCAGTCACAATGTTCAATTTATTTTTATCTGTTCAATTTTATAATCTGTTGAAATACACCAAATCAGGATCTGTTGCAATCTTTCTTTCTGTCTCTTTGGTTCTTTCTCTCTATCTATTGAAATTCTTTCTCACATATAATCTAGTATATATATATATCTGTTCAATTTTTTTATTATTTTTATCTGCTGCATTTTTAATTTTTTTTTCATTTACAACTATCTGTTTCAATTTGTTTAATCGTAGAACAACAACACAGATCGAAAAGTTAAAAAAAAAAAAAAAACTGTCCATAACGAGCTGGATCAATGGAGTCTTCTCCTCCGATGGTCCTCTGCAGGCATTGAGTAAAATAATTTTGTCAGAAGTCCTTTTGTTTGTTTTGAAAAACGTTTTGTTTTCAATTTTACTCCTTAATTTATCTATTGAATTTTTTTTTCTATCTGTTCAAATTTACGTTTTAGTGTTTAATTATTTTTTTTCTCTATATATTCAAAAAAGTTGACTATCTGTTCACTTTTTTTTCCGATCTTTTCAAATTTTTTTCCAGATTTTATTATGAATTCAATTTTAATCTCTTAGCTGTTCAAATATATATCCACAATTTCTTATCTGTTCAACGAACCAGTCACAATGTTTAATTTATTTTTATCTGTTCAATTTTATTATCTGTTGAAATACACCAAATCAGGATCTGTTGCAATCTTTCTTTCTCTCTCTTTGGTTCTTTCTCTCAATCTGTTGAAATTCTTTCTCACATATAATCTAGTATATATATATTTGTTCAATTTTTTTAATATTTTTATCTGCTTAATTTTTATTTTTTTTATTTACAACTATCTGTTTCAATTTGTTTCATCGTAGAACAACAACAGATATCAAAAACTTAAAAAGAAAAAGAAAAAAAAAGTGGAAGAATTGGGTCTGTGTGGTTAAAAAAAAAACTGTCCGTAAGGAGCTGGATCAATGGAGTCTTCTCCTCCGATGGTCCTCTGGAGGCATTGAGTACAATAATTTGGTCAGAAGTCCTTTTGTTTGTTTTGAAAGACGTTTTGTTTTCAATTTTACTCCTTAACTTATCTGTTGAATTTTTTTTTCTATTTGTTCAAATTTACATTTTAGTGTTTAATTATTATTTTTTGTCTATAAGTTCAAAAAAGTGGACAATCTGTTCACTTTTTTTCCCAATCTTTTCAGATTTTTTTCTAGATTTTATTATCAATTCAATTTTAATCTCTTATCTGTTCAAATATCTATCCAAAATTTCTTATCTGTTCAACGAACCAGTCACAATGTTCAATTTATTTTTAACTGTTCAATTTTATTATCTGTTGAAATACACCAAATCAGGATCTGTTGCAATCTTTCTTTCTCTCTCTTTGGTTCTTTCTCTCTATCTATTGAAATTCATTCTCACATATAATCCAGTATATGTATATCTGTTCAATTTTTTTAATATTTTTATCTGCTTAATTTTTATTTTTTTTATTTACAACTATCTGTTTCAATTTGTTTCATCGTAGAACAACAACAGATCAAAAACTTAAAAAAACAAAAAAAAAAAAGTGGAAGAATTGGGTCTGTGTGCTTGAAAAAAACAAACTATCCATAACTTGCTGGATCAATGGAGTCTTCTCCTCCGATGGTCCTCCGCAGGCATTGAGTTAAATAATTTGGTAAGAAGTCCTTTTGTTTGTTTTGAAAGACGTTTTGTTTTCAATTTTACACCTTAATTTATCTATTGAATTTTTTTCTATCTGTTCAAATTTACATTTTAGTATTTAATTATTTTTTTTGTCCATATATGCAAAAAAGTTGACTATCTGTTCACTTTTTTTTCCCTATCTTTTCAAATTTTTTTTCTCGATTTTATTATGAATTCAATTTTAATCTCTTATATGTTCAAATATCTATCCAAAATTTCTTATCTGTTCAACGAACCAGTGACAATGTTCAATTTATTTTTATCTGTTCAATTTTATTATCTGTTGAAATACACCAAATCAGGATCTGTTGCAATCTTTCTTTCTCTCTCTTTGGTTCTTTCTCTCTATCTATTGAAAATCTTTCTCACATATAATCTAGTATATATATCTGTTCAATTTTATTATTATTTTTATCTGCTTAAGTTTTAAAAAAATTTTTTCATTTACAACTATCTGTTTCAATTTGTTTCATCGTAGAACAACAACACAGATCAAAAACTATAAAAAAAAAAAAAAAAAAAAAGTGGAAGAATTGGGTCTGTGTGCTTGAAAAAAAAAAAGTGGAAGAAGAGCTGGATCAATGGAGTCTTCTCCTCCGATGGTCCTCTGCAGGCATTGTGTAAAATAATTTTGTCAAAAGTCCTTTTGTTTGTTTTGAAAACGTTTTGTTTTCAATTTTACTCCTTAATTTATCTATTGAATTTTTTTTTTCTATCTGTTCAAATTTACATTTTAGTGTTTAATTATTTTTTTTGGTCTATATATTCAAAAAAGTTGACTATCTGTTCACTTTTTTTCCCTATCTTTTCAATTTTTTTTCTACATTTTATTATGAATTCAATTTTAATCTCTTATCTGTTCAAATATCTATCCAAAATTTCTTATCTGTTCAACGAACCAGTCACAATGTTCAATTTATTTTTATCTGTTCAATTTTATTATCTGTTGAAATACACCAAATCAGGATCTGTTGCAATCTTTCTTTCTCTCTCTTTGGTTCTTTCTCTCTATCTGTTGAACTTCTTTCTCACATATAATCCAGTATATATATATCTGTTCAATTTTTTTACTATTTTTATCTGCTTAATTTTTAATTTTTTTCATTTACAACTATCTGTTTCAATTTGTTTCATCGTAGAACAACAACACAGATCAAAAACTTAAAAAAAAAAAATGTAGAAGAATTGGGTCTGTGTGGTTGAAAAAAAAAACTGTCCATAAGGAGCTAGATCAATAGAGTCTTCTCCTCCGATGGTTCTCTGGAAACATTGAGTAAAATAATTTGATGAGAAGTCGTTTTATTTGTTTTGAAAGACGTTTTGTTTTAAATTTTACTCCTTAATTTATCTGTTGAATTTTTTTTCTATCTGTTCAAATTTACATTTTAGTGATTAATTATTATTTTTTGTCTATATATTCAAAAAAGTTAAATATCTGTTCACTTTTTTTCCTTATCTTTTCAAATTTTTCTCTAGATTTTGTGATCAATTCGATTTTAATCTCTTATTTGTTCAAATATCTATCCAAAATTTCTTATCGGTTCAACAAACCAATCACAATGTTCAATTTATTTTTATCTGTTCAATTTTATTATCTGTTGAAATACCCCAAATCAGAATCTGTTGCAATCTTTCTTTCTCTCTTTTTGGTTCTTTCTCTCTGTCTGTTGAAATTCTTTCTCACATATAATCCAATATATATATATATATCTGTTTGATTTTTTTAATATTTTTATCTGCTTAATTTTTAATTTTTTTTTCATTTACAATTATCTGTTGCAATTTGTTTCATCGTAGAACAACAACACAGATCAAAAACTTAAAAAAAAAAAAAAAAAAAAAGTTGAAGAATTGGGTCTGTGAGCTTGAAAAAAAAAACTGTCCATATGGAGCTGGATCAATGGAGTCTTCTTCTCCGATGGTTCTCTGCAGGCATTAAGTAAAATAATTTGATGAGAAGTCCTTTTCTTTGTTTTGAAAGACGTTTTGTTTTCAATTTTACTCCTTCATTTATCTGTTGAATTTTTTTCTATCAGTTCGAATTTACATTTTAGTATTTAATTATTTTTTTTGTCTATATATTCAAAAAAGGTTACTATCTGTTCACTTTTTTCCCTATCTTTTCAAAATTTTTTCTAGATTTTGTTATCAATTCAATTTTAATCTGTTATCTGTTCAAATATCTATATAAAATTTCTTACTTGTTCAACGAACCAGACACAATGTTCAATTTATTTTAATCTGTTCAATTTTATTATCTGTTGAAATACATCAAATCAGGATCTGTTGCAATCTTTCTTTCTTTATCTTTGGTTCTTTCTCTCTATCTGTTGAAATTCTTCTTCACATATAATCCAATATATATATCTGTTCGATTTTTTTAATATTTTTATCTGCTTAATTTTTAATTTTTTTTTTCATTTACAACTATCTGTTGCAATTTTTTTCATCGTAGAACAACAACACAGATCAAAAACTTCAAAAAAAAAAAGTGAAGAATTGGGTCTGTGTGCTTGAAAAAAAACTGTCCATAAGGAGCTGGATCAATGTAGTCTTCTCCTCCGATGGTCCTCTGCAGGCATTGAGTAAAACAATTTTGTCAGAAGTCCTTTCGTTTGTTTTGAAAGACGTTTTGTTTTCAATTTTACCCCTTAATTTATCTGTTGAATTTACTTTTTCTATATGTTAACATTTACATTTAAGTGTTTAATTATTATTTTTTTGTCTATATATTCAAAAAAGTTGACTGTCTGTTCACTTTTTTTTCCCAATGTTTTCACATTTCTTTTTAGATTTTATTATCAATTCAATTTTAATCTCTTATCTATTCAAAATTCTATCCAAAATTTCTTATCTGTTCAACAAACCAGTCACAATGTTCAATTTATTTTTATCTGTTCAATTTTATTATCTGTTGAAATACACCAAATCAGGATCTGTTGCAATCTTTCTTTCTCTCTCTTTGGTTCTTTCTCTCTATCTGCTGAAATTCTTTCTCACATATAATCCAGTATATATATATCTGTTCAATTTTTTTATTATTTTTATCTGCTTAATTTTTAATTTTTTTTTTCATTTACAACTATTTGTTGCAATTTGTTTCATCGTAGAACAACAACACAGATCAAAAACTTAAATAAAAAAAAAAAAAAAGTGGAAGAATTTGGTCTGTGTGCTTGAAACAAAAAACTGTCCATAAGGAGCTGGATCAATGGAGTCTTCTCCTCCGATGGTCCTCTGCAGGCATTGAGAACAATAATTTGGTCAGAAGCCCTTTTGTCTGTTTTGAAAGGCGTTTTGTTTTCAATTTTACTCTTTTATTTATCTGTTGAATTTTTTTTTCTATCTGTTCAAATTTACATTTTAGTGTTTAATTATTATTTTTTTTGTCTATATATTTAAAAAAGTTGAGTATCTGTTCACTTTTTTTTCCCTATCTTTTAAAATTTTTTTGTAGATTTTATTATAAATTCAATTTTAATCTCTTATCTGTTCAAATATCTATCCAAAATTTCTTATCTGTTCAATGAACCAGTCACAATGTTCAATTTATTTTTATCTATTCAATTTTATTATCTGTTGAAATACACCAAATCAGGATTTGTTGCAATCTTTCTTCATCTCTCTTTGGTTCTTTCTCTCTATCTGTTGAAATTCTTTCTCAGATATAATCCAGTATATATATATCTGTTCAATCTTTTTAATATTTTTATCTGCTTAATTTTTAATTTTTTTTCTCATTTACAACTATCTGTTGCAATTTGTTTCGTCGTAGAACAAAAACACAGATCAAAAACTTTAAAAAAAAATAATAAAAAAAGTGGGAGAATATGGTCTGTGTGGTTGAAAAAAACAAACTGTCCATAAGAAGTTGGATCAATGGAGTCTTCTCCTCCGATGGTTCTCCGCAGGCATTGAGTAAAATAATTTGATGAGAAGTCCTTTTATTTTTTTTGAAAGACGTTTTGTTTTCAATTTTACTCCTTAATTTATCTGTTGAATTTTTTTTCTATCTGTTCAAATTTATATTTTAGTGTTTAATTATTTTTTTGTCTATATATTCAAAAAATGTTACTATCTGTTCACTTTTTTTTCCCTATCTTTTCAAATTTTTTTCTAAATTTTGTTGTTAATACAATTTTAATTTCTTATCTGTTCAAATATCTATCCAAAATTTCTTATCTGTTCAACAAACCACTCACAATGTTCAATTTAGTTTTATCTGTTCAATTCTTTTATCTGTTGAAAGACACCAAATCAGGATCTGTTGCAATCTTTCTTTCTATCTCTTTGGTTCTTTCTCTCTATCTATTGAAATTCTTTCTCACATATAATCCAGTATATATATATCTGTTCAATTTTTTTAGTATTTTTGTCTGCTTAATTTTTAATTTTTTTTTTCATTTACAACTATATGTTGCAATTTGTTTCATCGTAGAACAACAACACAGATCAAAAACTAAAAAAAAAAAAAAAAGTGGAAGAATTGCGTCTGTGTGCTTGAAAAAAAAAACTGTCCATAAGGAGTTGGATCAATAGAGTCTTCTCCTCCGATGGTCCTCTGCAGGCATTGAGTAAAATAATTTGGTCAGAAGTCCTTTTGTTTGTTTTGAAAGACGTTTTGTTTTCAATTTTACTACTTAATTTATCTGTTGAATTTTTTTTTTCTATATGTTCAAATTTACATTTAAGTGTTTAATTAATATTTTTTTTGTCTATATATTTAAAAAAGTTGACTATCTGTTCACTTTTTTTTCCCAATCTTTTCAAATTTTTTTCTAGATTTTATTATCAATTCAATTTTAATCTCTTATCTGTTCAAATATCTATCCAAAATTGCTTATCTGTTCAACGAACCAGTCACAATGTTCAATTTATTTTTATCTGTTCAATTTTATTATCTGTTGAAATACACCAAATCAGGATCTGTTGCAATCTTTCTTTCTCTCTCTTTGGTTCTTTCTCTCTATCTGTTGAAATTATTTCTCACATATAATCCAGTATATATATATATCTGTTCAATTTTTTTATTATTTTTATCTGCTTATTTTTTAATTTTTTTTTCATTTACAACTATCTGTTTCAATTTGTTTCATCGTAGAACAACAACACAGATCAAAAACTTAAAAAAAAAAAAAAAAGTAGAAGAATTGGGTCTATGTGGTTGAAAAAAAAAACTGTCCATAAGGAGCTAGATCAATGGAGTCTTCTCCTCCGATGGTTCTCTGTAAGCATTGAGTAAAATAATTTGATGAGAAGTCGTTTTATTTGTTTCGAAATACGTTTTATTTTAAATTTTACTCTTTAATTTATCTATTGAATTTTTTTTCTATCTGTTCAAATTTACATTTTAGTGATTAATTATTATTTTTTGTCTATATATTCAAAAAAGTTAAATATCTGTTCACTTTTTTTCCCTATCTTTTCAAATTTTTCTCTAGATTTTGTTATCAGTTCGATTTTAATCTCTTATCTGTTCAAATATCTATCCAAAATTTCTTATCGGTTCAACAAACCACTCATAATGTTCAATTTATTTTTATCTGTTCAATTTTATTATCTGTTGAAATACACCAAATCAGAATCTGTTGCAATCTTTCTTTCTCTCTCTTTGGTTCTTTCTCTCTATCTGTTGAAATTCTTTCTCACATGTAATCTAGTATATATATATATATCTATTCGATTTTTTTAATATTTTTATTTGCTTAATTTTTAATTTTTTTTCATTTACAACTATCTGTTGCAATTTATTTCATCGTAGAACAACAACACAGATCAAAAACTTTAAAAAAAAAAAAAAAAGTTGAAGAATTGGGTCTGTGAGCTTGAAAAAAAAAACTGTCCATATGGAGCTGGATCAATGGAGTCTTCTCCTCCGATGGTTCTCTGCAGGCATTAAGTAAAATAATTTGATGAGAAGTCCTTTTCTTTGTTTTGAAAGACGTTTTGTTTTCAATATTACTCCTTCATTTATCTGTTGAATTTTTTTCTATCAGTTCGAATTTACATTTTAGTATTTAATTATTTTTTTTGTCTATATATTCAAAAAAGGTTACTATCTGTTCACTTTTTTTCCCTATCTTTTCAAATTTTTTTCTAGATTTTGTTATCAATTCAATTTTAATCTGTTATCTGTTCAAATATCTATATAAAATTTCTTACTTGTTCAACGAACCAGACACAATGTTCAATTTATTTTTATCTGTTCAATTTTATTATCTGTTGAAATACATCAAATCAGGATCTGTTGCAATCTTTCTTTCTTTATCTTTGGTTCTTTCTCTCTATCTGTTGAAATTCTTCTTCACATATAATCCAGTATATATATCTGTTCGATTTTTTTAATATTTTTATCTGCTTAATTTTTAATTTTTTTTTCATTTACAACTATCTGTTGCAATTTTTTTCATCGTAGAACAACAACACAGATCAAAAACTTCAAAAAAAAAAAAAAAGTGAAGAATTAGGTCTGTGTGCTTGAAAAAAAACTGTCCATAAGGAGCTGGATCAATGTAGTCTTCTCCTCCGATGGTCCTCTGCAGGCATTGAGTAAAACAATTTTGTCAGAAGTCCTTTTGTTTGTTTTGAAAGACGTTTTGTTTTCAATTTTACCCCTTAATTTATCTGTTGAATTTACTTTTTCTATATGTTAACATTTACATTTAAGTGTTTAATTATTATTTTTTTGTCTATATATTCAAAAAAGTTGACTGTCTGTTCACTTTTTTTTCCCAATGTTTTCAAATTTCTTTTTAGATTTTATTATCAATTCAATTTTAATCTCTTATCTATTCAAAATTCTATCCAAAATTTCTTATCTGTTCAACAAACCAGTCACAATGTTCAATTTATTTTTATCTGTTCAATTTTATTATCTGTTGAAATACACCAAATCAGGATCTGTTGCAATCTTTCTTTCTCTCTCTTTGGTTCTTTCTCTCTATCTGCTGAAATTCTTTCTCACATATAATCCAGTATATATATATCTGTTCAATTTTTTAAATATTTTTATCTGCTTAATTTTGAATTTTTTTTTTCATTTACAACTATTTGTTGCAATTTGTTTCATCGTAGAACAACAACACAGATCAAAAACTTAAATAAAAAAAAAAAAGTGGAAGAATTGGGTCTGTGTGTTTGAAAAAAAAAAACTGTCCATAAGGAGCTGGATCAATGGAGTCTTCTCCTCCGATGGTCCTCTGCAGGCATTGAGAACAATAATTTGGTCAGAAGCCCTTTTGTCTGTTTTGAAAGGCGTTTTGTTTTCAATTTTACTCTTTTATTTATCTGTTGAATTTTTTTTTCTATCTGTTCAAATTTACATTTTAGTGTTTAATTATTATTTTTTTTGTCTATATATTCAAAAAAGTTAAGTATCTGTTCACTTTTTTTTTCCTATCTTTTAAAATTTTTTTTGTAGATTTTATTATAAATTCAATTTTAATCTCTTATCTGTTCAAATATCTATCCAAAATTTCTTATCTGTTCAATGAACCAGTCACAATGTTCAATTTATTTTTATCTATTCAATTTTATTATCTGTTGAAATACACCAAATCGGGATCTGTTGCAATCTTTCTTCATCTCTCTTTGGTTCTTTCTCTCTATCTGTTGAAATTCTTTCTCAGATATAATCCAGTATATATATATGTTCAATCTTTTTAATATTTTTATCTGCTTAATTTTTAATTTTTTTTCTCATTTACAACTATCTGTTGCAATTTGTTTCGTCGTAGAACAAAAACACAGATCAAAAACTTTAAAAAAAAATAAATAAAAAAGTGAGAGAATATGGTCTGTGTGGTTGAAAAAAACAAACTGTCCATAAGAAGTTGGATCAATGGAGTCTTCTCCTCCGATGGTTCTCTGCAGGCATTGAGTAAAAATAATTTGATGAGAAGTCCTTTTATTTTTTTTGAAAGACGTTTTGTTTTCAATTTTACTCCTTAATTTATCTGTTGAATTTTTTTTCTATCTGTTCAAATTATATTTTAGTGTTTAATTTTTTTTTTGTCTATATATTCAAAAAAGGTTACTATCTGTTCACTTTTTTTTCCCTATCTTTTCAAATTTTTTTCTAAATTTTGTTATTAATACAATTTTAATTTCTTATCTGTTCAAATATCTATCCAAAATTTCTTATCTGTTCAACAAACCACTCACAATGTTCAATTTATTTTTATCTGTTCAATTCTTTTATCTGTTGAAAGACACCAAATCAGGATCTGTTGCAATCTTTCTTTCTATCTCTTTGGTTCTTTCTCTCTATCTATTGAAATTCTTTCTCACATATAATCCAGTATATATATATATCTGTTCAATAATTTTAGTAGTTTTGTCTGCTTAATTTTTAATTTTTTTTTTCATTTACAACTATATGTTGCAATTTGTTTCATCGTAGAACAACAACACAGATCCAAAAAAAAAAAAAAAAGTGGAAGAATTGCGTCTGTGTGCTTGAAAAAAAAAACTGTCCATAAGGAGTTGGATCAATAGAGTCTTCTCCTCCGATGGTCCTCTGCAGGCATTGAGTAAAATAATTTGGTCAGAAGTCTTTTTGTTTGTTTTGAAAGACGTTTTGTTTTCAATTTTACCCCTTAATTTATCTGTTGAATTTATTTTTTCTATATGTTAAAATTTACATTTAAGTGTTTAATTATTATTTTTTTGTCTATATATTCAAAAAAGTTGACTGTCTGTTCACTTTTTTTTCCCTATCTTTTCAAATTTTTTTCTAGATTTTATTATCAATTCAATTTGAATCTCTTATCTGTTCAAATATCTATTCAAAATTTCTTATCTGTTCAACGAACCAGCCACAATGTTCAATTTATTTTTATCTGTTCAATTTTATTATCTGTTGAAATACACCAAATCAGGATCTTTTGCAATCTTTCTTTCTCTCTCTTTGGTTCTTTCTCTCTATCTGTTGAAATTCTTTCGTAGATATAATCCAGTATATATATATCTGTTCAATCTTTTTAATATTTTTATCTACTTAATTTTTAATTTTTTTTTTCATTTACAACGATCTGTTGCAATTTGTTTCATCGTAGAACAACAACACAGATCAAAAACTTAAAAAAAATATATATAAAAAAAAGTGGAAGAATATGGTCTGTGTGCTTGAAAAAAAAAACTGTCCATAAGAAATTGGATCAATGGAGTCTTCTCATCCGATCGTTCTCTGCAGGCATTGAGTAAAATAATTTGATGAGAAGTCCTTTTATTTGTTTTGAAAGACGTTTTGTTTTCAATTATTCTCTTTAATTTATCTGTTGAATTTTTTTTCTACCTGTTCAAATTTACATTTTAGTGTTTAATTATTTTTTTTTTTGTCTATATACTCAAAAAAGTTGACTATCTGTTCACTTTTTTCCCCTATATTTTCAAATTTTTTTCTAGATTTTGTTATCAATACAATTTTAATCTCTTGTCTATTCAAATATCTATCCAAAATTTCTTATCTGTTCAACAAACCAGTCACAATGTTCAATTTATTTTCATCGTTCAATTTTATTATCTGTTGAAATACACCAAATCAGGATCTGTTGCAATCTTTCTTTCTCTCTCTTTGGTTCGTTCTCTCTATCTATTGAAATTTTTTCTGACATAAAATCCAGTATAGATATATCTGCTCAATTTTTTTTATTATTTTTATCTGCTTAATTTTTAATTGTTTTTATCATTTACAACTATCTGTTGCAATTTGCTTCATCGTAGAACAACAACACAGATCAAAAGCTTTTAAAAAAAAAAAAAGTGGAAGAATTCGGTCTGTGCTTAAAAAGAAAAACTGTACATAAGGAGCCGAATCAATGGAGTCTTCTCATCCGATGGTCCTATGCAGGCATTGAGTAAAATAATTTGGTCAGAAGTCCTTTTGTTTGTTTTGAAAGACGTTTTGTTTTCAATTTTACTCCTTAATTTATCTGTTGAATTTTTTTTCTATATGTACAAATTTACATTTAAGTGTTTAATTATTTTTTTATTTCTGTATATTTTAAAAAGTTCACTATCTGTTCACTTTTTTTCCCTATCTTTTCAAATTTTTTTCTAGATTTAGTTATCAGTTCAACTTTAATCTCTTATCTGTTCAAATATCTATCGAAAATTTCTTATCTTTTCAACAAACCAGTCACAATGTTCAATTTATTTTTATCTTTTCAATTTTATTATCGGTTGAAATACACCAAATCAGGATCAGTTGCAATCTTTCTTTCTCTCGCTTTGGTTCTTTCTCTCTATATGTTGAAATTCTTTCTCACATATAATCAAGTATATATATATGTGTTCAATTTTTTCAATTATTTTTATCTGCTAAATTTTTAATTTTTTTTCATTTACAACTATCTGTTGCAATTTGTTTCATCGTACAACATCAAAACAGATCAAAAACTTTATATAAAAAAAAAAGTGGAAAAATTGGGTCTGGGTGCTTGAAAAAAAAAACTGTCCATAAGGAGCTGGATCAATGGAGTCTTCTCCTCCGATGGTCCTCTGCAGGCATTGAGAACAATAATTTGGTCAGAAGCCCTTTTGTCTGTTTTGAAAGGCGTTTTGTTTTCAATTTTACTCCTTTATTGATCTGTTGAATTTTTTTTCTATCTGTTCAAATTTACATTTTTGTGTTTGATTATTTTTTTTTTGTCTATATATTCAAAAAAGTTGAGTATCTGTTCACCTTTTTTTCCTCTCTTTTAAAATTTTTTTGTAGATTTTATTATAAATTCAATTTTAATCTCTTATCTGTTCAAATATCTATCCAAAATTTCTTATCTGTTCAATGAACCAGTCACAATGTTCAATTTATTTTTATCTATTCAATTTTATTATCTGTTGAAATACACCAAATCAGGATCTGTTGCAATCTTTCTTCCTCTCTCTTTGGTTCTTTCTCTCTATCTGTTGAAATTCTTTCTCAGATATAATCCAGTATATATATATCTGTTCAATCTTTTTAATATTTTTATCTGCTTAATTTTTAATTTTTTTTCTCATTTACAACTATCTGTTGCAATTTGTTTCGTCGTAGAACAAAAACACAGATCAAAAACTTAAAAAAAAAAAAAAAAAAAGTGGGAGAATATGGTATGTGTGGTTGAAAAAAACAAACTGTCCATAAGAAGTTGGATCAATGGAGTCTTCTCCTCCGATGGTTCTCTGCAGGCATTGAGTAAAAATAATTTGATGAAAAGTCCTTTTATTTTTTTTGAAAAACGTTTTGTTTTCAATTTTACTCCTTAATTTATCTGTTGAATTTTTTTTCTATCTGTTCAAATTTATATTTTAGTGTTTAATTATTTTTTTGTCTATATATTCAAAAAAGGTTACTATCTGTTCACTTTTTTTCCTTATCTTTTCAAAATTTTTTCTAAATTTTCTTATTAATACAATTTTAATTTCTTATCTATTCAAATATCTATCCAAAATTTCTTATCTGTTCAACAAACCACTCACAATGTTTAATTTATTTTTATCTGTTCAATTCTTTTATCTGTTGAAAGACACCAAATCAGGATCTGTTGCAATCTTTCTTTCTATCTCTTTGGTTCTTTCTCTCTATCTGTTGAAATTTTTTCTCACATATAATCCAGTATATATATATCTGTTCAATTTTTTTAGTATTTTTGTCTGCTTAATTTTTAATTTTTTTTTCATTTACAACTATATGTTGCAATTTGTTTCATCGTAGAACAACAACACAGATCAAAAACTAAAAAAAAAAAAAAAGTGGAAGAATTGCGTCTGTGTGCTTGAAAAAAAAAAACTGTCCATAACGAGTTGGATCAATAGAGTCTTCTCCTCCGATGGTCCTCTGCAGGCATTGAGTAAAATAATTTGGTCAGAAATCCTTTTGTTTGTTTTGAAAGACGTTTTGTTTTCAATTTTACTACTTAATTTATCTGTTGAATTTTTTTTTTCTATATGTTCAAATTTACATTTAAGTGTTTAATTAATATTTTTTTTGTCTATATATTCAAAAAAGTTGACTATCTGTTCACTTTTTTTTCCTAATCTTTTCAAATTTTTTTCTAGATTTTATTATCAATTCAATTTTAATCTCTTATCTGTTCAAATATCTATCCAAAATTTCTTATCTGTTCAACGAACCAGTCACAATGTTCAATTTATTTTTATCTGTTCAATTTTATTATCTGTTGAAATACACCAAATCCGGATCTGTTGCAATCTTCTTTCTCTCTCTTTGGTTCTTTCTCTCTATCTGTTGAAATTCTTTCTCAGATATAATCCAGTATATGGATATCTATTCATTCGTTTTAATATTTTTATCTGCTTAATTTTTAATTTTTTTTTCATTTACAATTATCTGTTGCAATTTGTTTCATCGTAGAACAACAACACAGATCAAAAACTTAAAAAAAAATTTAAAAAAAAAGTGGAAAAATATGGTCTGTGTGGTTGAAAAAAAAAACTGTCCATAAGAAGTTGGATCAATGGAGTCTTCTCCTCCGATGGTTCTCTGCAGGCATTGACTAAAATAATTTGTTGAGAAGTCCTTTTATTTGTTTTGAAAAACGTTTTGTGTTCAATTTTTCTCCTTAATTTATCTGTTGAATTTTTTTTCTATCTGTTCAAATTTACATTTTAGTGTTTAATTTTTTTTTTCTCTATATATTCAAAAAAGTTGATTATCTGTTCACTTTTTTTCCCTATCTTTTCAAATTTTTTTCTAGATTTTGTTATCAATACAATTTTAATCTCTTATTTGTTCAAATATCTATCCAAAATTTCTTATCTGTTCAACAAACCAGTCACAATGTTCAATTTATTTTTATCTGTTCAATTTTATTATCAGTTGAAATACACCAAATCAAGATCCGTTGCAATCTTTCTTTTTCTCTCTTTGGTTCTTTCCCTCTATCTCTTGAAATTCTTTCTCACATATAACCCAATATATATATATCTGTTCAATTTTTTTATTATTTTTATCGGCTTAATTTTTAATTTTTTTTTCATTTGCAACTATCTGTTGTAATTTTTTTCATCGTAGAACAACAACACAGATCAAAAACTTAAAAAAAAAAGTGGTGGAATTGGGTCTGTGTGCTTGAAAAAAAAAAACTATACATAAGGAGCTGGATCAATGGAGTCTTCTCCTCTGATGGTCCTCTGCAGGCATTGAGTAAAACAATTTGGTCAGAAGTCTTTTTGTTTGTTTTGAAAGACGTTTTGTTTTCAATTTTACTCCTTAATTTATTTGTTGAATTTTTTTCTATCTATTCCAATTTACATTTAAGTGTTTAATAATTTTTTTTTGTCTATATTCTCAAAAAAGTTGACTATCTGTTCACTTCTTTTCCCAATCTTTTCAAATTTTTTTCTAGATTTTATTATCAATTCAATTTTAATCTCTTATCTGTTCAAATATCTATCAAAAATTTCTTATCTGTTCAACAAACCAGTCACAATGTTCAATTTATTTTTATCTGTTCAATTTTATTATCTGTTGAAATACACCAAATCAGGATCTGTTGCAATCTTTCTTTCTCTCTCTTTGGTTCTTTCTCTCAATCTCTTGAAATTCTTTCTCACATATAATCCAATATATTTATCTGTTCAATTTTTTTAATATTTTTATCTGCTTAATTTTTAATTTTTTTTTTCATTTACAACTATCTGTTGCAATTTGTTTCATCGTAGAACAATAGCACAGATGAAAAACTTTAAAATAAAAAAAGTAGAAGAATTGGGTCTGTGTGCTTGAAAAAAAAACTGTCCATAATGAGCTGGATCAATGGAGTCTTCTCCTCCGATGGTTCTCCGCACGCATTTAGTAAAATAATTTGATGAGAATTCCTTTTATTTGTTTTGTAAGACGTTTTGTTTTCAATTTTACTCCTTAATTTATCTGTTGAATTTTTTTTTCTATCTGTTCAAATTTACATTTAATATTTAATTATTTTTTTTGTCTATATATTCAAAAAAGTTGAGTATCTGTTCACTTTTTTTCCCTATCTTTTCAAATTTTTTTCCAAATTTTGTTATCAATTCAATTTTAATCTCTTATCTGTTCAAATATCTATCCAAAATTTCGTATCTGTTCAACGAACCAGTCACAATGTTCAATTTATTTTTATCTGTTTAATTTTATTATCTGTTGAAATACATCAAATCGAGATCTGTTGCAATCTTTCTTTCTCTATCTTTGGTTCTTTCTCTCTATCTGTTGAAGTTCTTTCTCATATATAATCCAGTATATATATATATCTGTTCAAATTTTTTTAATATTTTTATCTGCTTAATTTTTAATTTTTTTTTTCATTTACAACTATCTGTTGCAATTTTTTTCATCGTAGAACAACAACACAGATCAAAAACTTTAAAAAAAAAGTGGAAGAATTGGGTGTGTGTGCTTGAAAAAAAAACTGTCCATAAGGAGCTGGATCAATGGAGTCTTCTCCCATGATGTTCCTCTGCAGGCTTTGAGTAAAATAATTTGGTCAGAAATCCTTTTTTTTTTTGTTTTGAAAGACGTTTTGTTTTTAATTTTACTCCTTTATTTGTCTGTCGAATTTTTTTTTCTATATGTTAAAATTTACATTTAAGTGCTTCATAATTTTTTTTTTGTCTATATATTAAAAAAAGTTGACTGTCTGTTCACTTTTTTCCCCTATCTTTTCAAATTTTTTTCTAGATTTTATATCAATTCAATTTTAATCTCTTATCTGTTAAAATATCTATCCAAAATTTCTTATCTGTTCAACGAACCAGTCACAATGTTCAATTTATTTTTATTTGTTCAACTTTATTATCTGTTGAAATACACCAAATCAGGATTTGTTGCCATCTTTCTTTCCCTCCTTTGGTTCATTCTCTCTATCTGTTGAAATTCTTTCTCAGATATAATCCAGTATATATATATGTTCAATCTTTTTAATATTTTTATCTGCTTAATTTTTAATTTTTTTTCATTTACAACTATCTGTTGAAATTTGTTTTATCGTAGAACAACAACACAGATCAAAAACTTAATAAATAAAAAAAAGTGGTAGAATATGGTCTGTGTGCTTCAAAAACAAAACTGTCTATAAGAAGTTGGATCAATAGAGTCTTCTCCTCCGATAGTTCTCTGCAGGCATTGAGTAAAATAATTTGACGAGAAGTCGTTTTATTTGTTTTGAAAGACGTTTTGTTTTCAATTTTACTCCTTAATTTATCTGTTGAATTTTTTTTCTATCTGTTCAAATTTACATTTTAGTGTTTAATTATTTTTTTTCTATATATTCAAAAAAGTTGACTATCTGTTCACTTTTTTTCCCTATCTTTTCAAATTTTTTTCTAGATTTTGTTATCAATACAATTTTAATCTCTTATCTGTTCAAATATCTATCCAAAATTTCTTATCTGTTAAACAAACCAGTCACAATGTTCAATTTTTTTTTTCTGTTCAATTTTATTATCTATTGAAATACACCAAATCAGGATCTGTTGCAATCTTTCTTTCTCTCTCTTTGGTTCTTTCTCTCTAACTGTTGAAATTCTTTCTCACATATTATCCAGTATATATATATCTGCTCAATTTTTTTATTATTTTTATCTGCTTAATTTTTATTTTTTTTTCGTTTACAACTATCTGTTGCAATTTGCTTCATCGTAGAACAACAACACAGATCAAAAACTTTAAAAAAAAAAAAAGAAAGTGGAAGAATTGTGTCTGTGTACTTAAAAAAAACTGTACATAAGGAGCTGGATCAATGGAGTCTTCTCATCCGATGGTCCTCTACAGGCATTGAGTAAAATTATTTGGTCAGAAGTCCTTTTGTTTGTTTTGAAAGACGTTTTGTTTTCAATTTTACTCCTTAATTTATCAGTTGAATTTTTTTTTCCTATCTGTTCAAATTTACATTTTAGTGTTGAAATATTTTTTTTTGGTCTATATATTCAAAAAAAGTTGATTATCTGTTCACTTTTTTTCCCTATGGTTTGAAATTTCTTTCTAGATTTTATTATCAATTCAATTTTAATCTCTTATCTGTTCAAAATTCTATGCAAAATTTCTTATCTGTTCAACAAATCAGTCACAATGTTCAATTTATTTTTATCTGTTCAATTTTATTATCTGTTGAAATACACCAAATCAGGATCTGTTGCAATCTTTTTTCTCTCTCTTTGGTTTTTTCTCTCTATCTGTTGAAATTCTTTCTCACATATAATCCAGTATATATATCTGTTCAATTTTTTAAATATTTTTATCTGCTTAATTTTTAAATTTTTTTTATTTACAACTATCTGTTGCAATTTGTTTCATCGTAGAACAACAACACAGATCAAAAACTTAAAAAAAAAAAAAAGTGAAAGAATTGGGTCTGTGTGCTTGAAAAAAAAAACTGTCCACAAGGAGCTGGATTAATGGAGTCTTCTCCTCCCATGGTCCTCTGCAGGCATTGAGTACAATAATTTGGTCAGAAGTGCTTTTGTTTGTTTTGAAAAATGTTTTGTTTTTAATTTTACTCCTTTATTTATCTGTCGAATTTTTTTTTCTATCTGTTCATATTTATATTGTAGTGTTTAATTATTTTTTTTTGTCTCTATATTCGAAAAAATTGACTATCTGTTCACTTTTTTTCCCTATCTTTTCAAATTTTTTTCTAGATTTTATTATCAATTCAATTTTAATCTCTTATTTGTTCAAATATCTATCCAAAATTTTTTATCTGTTCAATGAACCAGTCACAATGTTCAATTTATTTTTATCTGTTCAATTTTATTATCTGTTGAAATACACCAAATCAGGATCTTTTGCAATCTTTCTTTCTCTCTCTTTGGTTCTTTCTCTCTATCTGTTGAAATTCTTTCTCACATATAATCCAGTATATATATATATCTGTTCAATTTTTTAAATATTTTTATCTGCTTAATTTTTAATTTTTTTTTTCATTTACACTATCTGTTTCAATTTGTTTCATCGTAGAACAACAACACAGATCAAAAACTTAAAAAAAAAAAAAGAAAGTGGAAGAATTGCGTCTGTGTGCTTGAAAAAAAAAAACTGTCCATAAGGAGCTGGATCAATAGAGTCTTCTCCTCCGATGGTCCTCTGCATGCATTGAGTAAAACAATTTGGTGAGAAATCCTTTTGTTTTTTTTGAAATACGTTTTGTTTTCAATTGTACTCCTTAATTTATCTGTTGATTTTTTTTTTCTATATGTTCAAATTTACATTTAAGTGTTTAATTATTATTTTTATCTATATATTCAAAAAATTTGAGTATCTGTTCACTTTTTTTCCCTATCTTTTCAAATTTTTTTGTAGATTTTATTATCAATTCAATTTTAATCTCTTATCTATTCAAATATCTTTCCAGAATTTCTTATCTGTTCAATGAATCAGTCACAATGTTCAATTTATTTTTATCTGTTCAATTTTATTATCTGTTGAAATACACGAAATCAGGATCTGTTGCAATCTTTCTTTCTCTCTATCTGCTAAAATTCTTTCTCAGATATAATCCATTATATATATATATATATCTGTTCAATCTTTTTTATATTTTTATTTGCTTAATTTTTAATTTTTTTTTTCATTTACAACTATCTGTTGTAATTGGTTTCATCGTAGAACAACAACACAGATCAAAAACCTAAAAAAAAAATTAAAAAAAAGTGGGAGAATATGGTCTGTGTGGTTGAAAAAAAAAACTGTCCATAAGAAGTTGGATCAATGGAGTCTTCTCCTCTGATGGTTCTCTGCAGGCATTGAGTAAAATGATTTGATGAGAAGTCCTTTTATTTGTTTGGAAAGATGTTTTGTTTTCAATTTTACTCCTTAATTTATCTGTTGAATTTTTTTTCTATCTGTTCAAATTTACATTTTAGTATTTAATTATTTTTTTTGACTATATATTCAAAAAAGTTGACTATCTGTTCACTTTTTTCCCTATCTTTTCAATTTTTTTTCTAGATTTTGTTATCCATACAATTTTAATCTCTTATCTGTTCAAATATCTATCCAAAATTTCTTATCTGTTCAACAAACCAGTCACAATATTCAATTTATTTTTATCTGTTCAATTTTATTATTTGTTGAAATACACCAAATCAGGATCTGTTGCTGTCTTTCTTTCTCTCTCTTTGGTTCTTTCCCGCTATCTGTTGAAATTCTTTCTCACATATAATCCAGTATATATATATCTGTTCAATTTTTTTAATATTTTTATCCGCTTAATTATTAATTTTTTTTTTCATTTACAACTATCTGTTGCAATTTGTTCCGTCGTAGAACTACAACACAGGTCAAAAACTTTAAAAAAAAAAAAGAAAGTGGAAGAATTGCGTCTGTGTGCTTGAAAAGAAAACTGTCCATAAGGAGCTGGATCAATGGAGTCTTCTCCTCCGATGGTCCTCTACAGGCATTGAGAAAAATAATTTCGTCAGAAGTCTTTTTGTGTGTTTTGAAAGACGTTTTGTTTTTAATTTTACTCCTTAATTTATATGTTGAATTTTTTTTTTCTATATGTTCAAATTTACATTTAAGTGTTTAATTATTTTTTTTGTTTATATATTCAAAAAAGTTGACTATCTGTTCACTTTTTTCCCCTATCTTTTCAAAAAAAATTTCTAGATTTTATTATCAATTCAATTTTAATCTCTTATCTGTTGAAATATCTATCCAAAATTTCTTATCTGTTCAACGAACCAGTCACAATGTTCAATTTAATTTTATCTGTTCAATTTTATTATCTGTTAAAATACACCAAATCAGGATCTGTTGCAATCTTTCTTTCTCTTCCTTTGGCTCTTTCTCTCTATCTGTTGAAATTCTTTCGCAGATATAATCCAGTATATATATATCTGTTCAATCTTTTTAATATTTTTATCTGCTTAATTTTTTATTTTTTTTCATTTACAACTATCTGTTGCAATTTGTTTCATCGTAGAACAACAACACAGATCAAAGACTTAAAAAAAATATTAAAAAAAAAGTGAAAGAATATGGTCTGTGTGGTTGAAAAAAAAAAGCTGTCCATAAGAAGTTGGATCAATGGAGTCTTCTCCTCCGATGGTTCTCTGCAGGCATTGAGTAAATAATTTGATGAGAAGTCCTTTTATTTGTTTTGAAAGACGTTTTGTTTTCAATTTTACTCCTTAATTTATCTGTTGAATTTTTTTTCTATCTGTTCAAATTTACATTTTAGTGTTTAATTATTTTTTTTGTCTATATATTCAAAAAAGTTGACTATCTGTTCACTTTTTTTCCCTATCTTTTCAAATTTTTTTCTAGATTTTGTTATCAATACAATTTTAATCTCTTATCTGTTCAAATATCTATCCAAAATTTCTTATCTGTTCAACAAACCAGTCACAATGTTCAATTTATTTTTTTCTGTTCAATTTTATTATCTGTTGAAATACACCAAATCAGGATCTGTTGCATTCTTTCTTTTTCTCTCTTTGGATCTTTCTCTCTATCTCATGAAATTCTTTCTCACATATAATCCAGTATATATATATCTGTTAAATTTTTTTTATTATTTTTATCAGCTTAATTTTTAATCTTTTTTTTCATTTGCAACTATCTGTTGCAATTTGTTTCATCGTAGAACAACAACACAGATCAAAAACTGAAAAAAAAAAAAAAAAAGTTGAAGAATTGGGTCTGTGTGCTTGAAAAAAAAACTGCCCATTAGAAGTTGGATCAATGGAATCTTCTCCTCCGATGGTTCTCTGCTGGCATTGAGTAAAATAATTTGATGAGAAGTCCTTTTATTTGTTTTGAAAGGCGTTTTGTTTTAAATTTTGCTCCTTAATTTATCTATTGAATTTTTTTCTATATGTTCAAATTTACATTTTAGTGTTTAATTATTTTTTTTTTGTCTATATATTCAAAAAAGTTGACTATCTGTTCACTTTTTTTCCCTATCTACCCAAATTTTTTTCTAGATTTTGTTATCAATACAATTTTAATCTCTTATCTGTTCAAATATCTATCCAAAATTTCTTATCTGTTCAACAAACCAGTCACAATGTTCAATTTATTTTTATCTGTTCAATTTTATTATCTGTTGAAATACACCATATCAGGATCTGTTGCAATCTTTCTTTCTCTCCCTTTGGTTCTTTCTCTCTATCTGTTGAAATTCATTCTTACATATAATCTAGTATATATATATCTGTTCAATTTTTTTAATATTTTTATCTGCTTAATTTTTAATTTGTTTTTCATTTACAACTATCTGTTGCAATTTGTTTCATCGTAGAACAACAACACCGATCAAAAAAATTAAAAAAAAAAAAAAGCGGAAGAATTGGGTCTGTGTGCTTGGAAAAAAAAACTGTCCATAAGGAGCTGGATCAATGGAGTATTCTCCTCCGATGGTCCCCTGCAGGCATTGAGTAAAATAATTTGGTCAGAAGTCCTTTTGTTTGTTGTGAAAGACGTTTTGTTTTCAATTTTACTCCTTAGTTTATCTGTTGAATTTTTTTTTTCTATCTGTTCAAATTTACATTTTGGTGTTTAATTTTTTTGTGACTATATATTCAAAAAAGTTGACTATCTGTTCACTTTTTTTCCCTATGTTTTCCAATTTTTTTCTAGATTTTATTATCAATTCAATTTTAATCTCTTATATGTTCAAATATCTATCCAAAATTTCTTATCTGTTCAACAAACCAGTCACAATGTTCAATTTATTTTTATCTGTTCAATTTTATTATCTGTTGAAATACACCAAATCAGGATCTGTTACAATCTTTCTTTTTCTCTCTTTGGTTCTTTCTCTCTATCAGTTGAAATTCTTTCTCAGATATAATCAGTATATATATATCTGTTCAATCTTTTTAATATTTTTATCTGTTTAATTTTAAATTTTTTTTTCATTTACAACTATCTGTTGCAATTTGTTTCATCGTAGAACAACAACACAGATCAAAAACTTAAAAAAAAAAAAAAAGTGGGAGAATATGGTCTGTGTGGTTGAAAAAAAAACTGTCCATAAGAAGTTGGATCAATGTAGTTTTCTCCTCCAACGGTTGTCTGCAATCATTGAGTAAAATAATTTGATGAGAAGTCCTTTTATTTGTTTTGAAAGACGTTTTGTTTTCAATTTTACTCCTTAATTTATCTGTTGAATTTTTATTCTATCTGTTCAAATTTACATTTTGGTGTTTAATTATTTTTTTGTCTATATATTCAAAAAAGTTGACTATCTGTTCACTTTTTTTCCCTATCTTTCCAAATTTTTTTCTAGATTTTGTTATCAATACAATTTTAATCTCTTATCTGTTCAAATATCTATCCAAAATTTCTTATCTATTCAACAAACCAGTCACAATGTTCAATTTATTTTTATTTGTTCAGTTTTATTATCTGTTGAAATACACCAAATCAGGATCTGTTGCAATCTTTTTTTCTCTCTCTTTGGTTCTTTCTCTCTATCTGTTGAAATTCTTTCTCACATATAATCCAGTATATATATATATGTTCAATTTTTAATTATTTTTAGCTGCTTAATTTTTAATTTTTTTTCATTTACAACTATCTGTTGCAATTTGCTTCATCGTAGAACAACAACACAGATCAGAAACTTTAAAAAAAAAAAAAAAAGTGGAAGATTTGGGTCTGTGTGCTTGAAAAAAAAAACATTACATAGGAGCTGGATTAATGGAGTCTTCTCCTCCGATGGTCCTCTGAAGGCATTGAGTAAAATAATTTGGTCAGAAGTCCTTTTGTTTGTTTTGAAAGATGTTTTGTTTTCAATTTACTCCTTAGTTTTTCTGTTGAATTTTTTTTTTCTATCTATTCAAATTTACATTTTAGTGTTTAATTATTTTTTTTGTCTATATATTCAAAAAAGTTGACTATTGTAGACACCCCATTTTTGACCGCCTTTAAGACTTGGGCGCTACTGATGGTTTACTTGGTGTTGGAAGGTGTGTAGGGCAGAGGTCTAGTTTCTTCGGCAATGAGAGAGGCGAATCTCAACTTCACACCTCATTTTGAACCAAAGCTATTTCAAATGGTTTTTAGACCTTAAAACCCTCTCTTTCAAAATAGTTTTGAAATAAAATTCCCACGATGTTCCGACGCTCACATTTCGATAAATGGTGCGCTTTTCGGTAAATCGAGCAAGGACAAAGTGGAGATGAATGAAAAAGAGACGAAATCTTTGAAAAATCTTTCAAAACACCTTACTTCGGGGTTTGAAGTTGAAGAGAAGAGGAGAAGAGGGGAGAAAACAAGTTGGAGAAGAAGTTCGGCAAGGATCCGGGTAGAAGGGAGTCGAGCAGCCCTCGCTGAATCGAGCTTATTTGTCTATACACTTGGAGTTAAGTTATGAGGCTACTACCATTGGAAAGAAGACTTCCGGGGCTTCATTTTTCATACAAGAATCTCTTAAACCCGAGTCCGGATGGCGGAGATATGATTGGTTGAAGTTGGGCATCATCCAGGTTGGACCGAAACTGAGCAACCTTCACCAAAACAAGCATAACTTTCTGCACAGTTGGAATTGTAATGCAAGGTTTGCGGCATTGGAAAGCTTACTTCCGAGGCTTTAGTTTTGATACAAGAATGACCTGAAAAGGAGTTCATACGAAGACGTTATGCCCGTTTGAAGTTGGACCTACAGAGCAGATTTTCCTGCCGACCGGCCAGAACAAATGGCCGACCGGCCAAATAGATGGCCGACCGGCCAAATAGAGTGCCGACCGGCCAATAAAGGTAGCCGACCGACCATTTTTGCTAGCCGACGACCTTCCGTTGTATTCTACAGATTGAATGGATGCCAGCTGTGCCAGCTGGAATACACAGATTCTGCTTCCCATGCACGTGTGTGGCCATTTTGAGCCTTTGCACCCCTTTTGGTCCAACCTTTTGCATCCTTTTGATCAAGCTTCTTGAGGAAGCTTTGACAAAGGGTCAAGCTTCCTCAAGAAGGTTGCACCCTGTGGGATAGCTTCCCTTAGCAGCTTAGATCCCTTTGACCCTTTGTAGCTTGTCTTAGAAGCTTAGTCTTGCCTATATAAGGGGCTCTCCTCCTTCATTGTAAAAGGTTGGTTGGTGGAGCAAAAAACCAGAGATATATAGATATATATCTAATATATATACACACTCTCCTCCATATCCTCCATAGCTCCCTTCTCCAAAGCTCAAAACACCCTTATCCTTGGCCCATTTACACACCAACACCTAGCACCACACCACCACCTCCATTCCAGCCACTTGGAGCTGCTTCTCAGAGCTTAGGAGGCAACATTTCTTGGTCCAAAGGCTGTCAAAGATTGGTCTTCAAGGGTAAGTCCTCTTCTCCTCTTTTTGGTCCTATTCTTGCATCATTTCTTAGCCCTTCTTGCTTGTACATTTGAGCTCCAAAAAAAATTGAAAGTAGCATCGTTTTGAGCTCTATTTCATCTTTCATTAAGGGCTTCTCACTGTTTGAGGCCCCCATCTTGCACTTGCTTCATTATCCCTCTTTGTGCCATTTTCTTGAGTAGTATTTTTGGCCTATGTGTAATCTTTTTTGAGGCATAATGTAAACTGTAAATGAGCTTATTTTGAGCCCTTCTTCAACATTGAAGAAGGGCTCATCACTGTTTGGGACCTCCATGTGTCACTTGCTTTGAATACCACTCTTGGCCCCCATTTTTGCATGATTTATTAGCCTATTGTGCTTTTGATTTTGGACTTTGGTCCAAACTAAAAATGGCCTTATTTTGACCCCCTATGCATGTTTCATTAAGGGTCTATTGCTGTTTGGGACACCCTTTTTATACTTTATGTTGTAGCTCTTTTTGGCCTTAATCTCGCATAGTATTTTGAGCATACTTGTATACTGTTTTGGGGCTGGTGCTAAACTGTAAAAAGCCATATTTTGGGTCCCTATTCAACATTGTTGAAGGACCCTCACTTGTTTGAGACCTCCAGCCACCACTTGCTTCTTTGCCCCTTTGTTGGCTCATTTCTTGCATGAGAATTTTGCCATACTTGTGTATGTTTTTGTGGCCTATCATAAACTGTAAACATGCTTGTTTTGGGGCTGCCTAGCTTATGTCTTTACACTTCATATACAAATAATGCATGCTTTGTATAGCTATAAGTCATTACACATGCCTAGTTTTGAGTTTCAGGGCTCATTCCATGCATCGGGTGCCATATCTCCATGTTTCGAGACCATTTAGCATCATATTTTAGTGCTGAAATTCACATGCTTGTATGCCATCTCGCGTCCCTTTCCATGCTTTGGTAGAGTTGCATTTTTGTGCCTTAAGCTTGATTAATGCATTGTGCATGCGTTCCATGTATTTTGTTGCCTCACTTGCATCATTTTGGCCACTGTTTTGGACCTAGTAGAGAGCTGTCCAAGTTAGTATAAGACCATCCTTTGCATGTTGATGCATGCTCACCTTGTGTATTGTTGCATACTTGTGTGTTGTTGCATGTTTAGGTTGCTTAACATGATGCATGCCTTGCACACTTGCATGCTTAGATCACATCTTGTATGCTTGTCACTCCCATTGTTATTCCATATCTTGCATGCTTGCTCGCTTAGGTTGTGTGCCTAACATGCATTGTGCATTACTTGCTTGCATGCCCATGTTGCATACTTAGTTAATATGCCTAGGTTGCATTACATGAGCATACATGCCTTGCCTCTTGAATTGAGTATGATAGAGGTTGGGCTTTATGTGTTTATTTGGTTTGCATGACATTTGAAATCAAAGTGCATACTTGGTTTCTTGGGCCATCACGCATAGAAATGCGCGATTGGTGGTCCGAGAATCAAGGAACATACCCCTTTGAGTCAAAAGCATGATAAGGGATGTGTCCGTGCATACATTTGCCTGAAAATTCCATGCCATACACTGCTTGCCCTCTGCTGCTGTCAATTGCAGGTTCTGCAGGAAGTTTTGGCCGGTCGGCTAAATATAGTGCCGGCCGGCCATCAATTTTTGGCTGATAGACAAAAAAGTGGCCGGTGATCATTCCCTTTGGCCGGTGGTGCTTCTACTTGGCCGGTGATGCTCCCCAGTGTCCATAGAAGCATTCTTGGGACTTGTGCAAGTTTTCAGGAGGGGCAAGGCAGTGTAAACAGAGGCAACAGTGGCATGGTGCGGGTTAATCCAGTATATATATATCTGTTCAATTTTTTTTATTATTTTTATCTGCTTAATTTTTATTTTTATTTTTCATTTACAACTATCTGTTGCAAGTTGTTTCCTCGCAGAATAACAACACAGATCAAAAACTTTAAAAAAAAAAAAAAAAAAAAAGTGGAAGAATTGGGTCTGTATGGTTGAAAAAAAAACTGTCCATATGGAGCGGGTTCAATGGAGTCTTCTCCTCCGATGGTTCTCTGCAGGCATTGAGTAAAATACTTTGATGAGAAGTCCTTTTATTTGTTTTGAAAGATGTTTTGTTTTCAATTTTACTCCTTAATTTATCTGTTGAATTTTTTTTTCTATTTGTTCAAATTTACATTTTAGTGTTTAATTATTTTTTTGTCTATATATTCAAAAAAGTTGACTATCTGTTCACTTTTTTTTCCCTATCTTTTCAAAATTTTTTCTAGATTTTATTATCAATTCAATTTTAATCTCTTATCTGTTCAAATATCTATCCAAAATTTTTATCTGTTCAACGAACCATTCACAATGTTCAATTTATTTTTATCTATTCAATTTTATTATCTGTTGAAATACACCAAATCAGGATCTGTTGCAATATTTCTTTCTCTCTCTTTGGTTCTTTCTCTCTATTTGTTGAAATTCTTTTTCACATATAATCCAGCATATATATATCTGTTCAATTTTATTATTATTTTTATCTGCTTACTTTTAAATTTTTTTTTTTCATTTACAACTATATGTTGCAATTTGTTTCATCGTAGAACAACAACACAGATCAAAAACTTTTAAAAAAAAAAAAGTGAAAGAATTGGGTCTGTGTGGATGAAAAAAAAAACTGTCCGTAAGGAGCTGGATCAATGGATTCTTCTCCTCCGATGGTTCTCTGCAGGCATTGAGTAAAATAATTTGATGAGAAGTTCTTTTATTAGTTTTGAAAGACGTTTTGTTTTCAATTTTACTCCTTAATTTATCTGTTGAATTTTTTTTTCTATTTGTTCAAATTTACATTTTAGTGTTTAATTATTATTTTTTGTCTATAAGTTCAAAAAAGTGGACAATCTGTTCACTTTTTTTCCCAATCTTTTCAAATTTTTTTCTAGATTTTATTATCAATTCAATTTTAATCTCTTATCTGTTCAAATATCTATCCAAAATTTCTTATCTGTTCAACGAACCAGTCACAATGTTCAATTTATTTTTAACTGTTCAATTTTATTATCTGTTGAAATACACCAAATCAGGATCTGTTGCAATCTTTCTTTCTCTCTCTTTGGTTCTCTCTCTCTATCTGTTGAAATTCTTTCTCACATGTAATCCAGTATATATATATATCTGTTCAATTTTTTTATTATTTTTATCTGCTTAATTTTTAGTTTTTTTTTTCATTTACAACTATCTGTTGCAATTTGTTTCATCGTAGAAAAAAAACACAGATCAAAAACTTTAAAAAAAAAAAAAAAAAAGTGGAAGAATTGGGTCTGTGTGCTGGAAAAAAAAAATTGTCCATAAGGAGCTGAATCAATGGAGTCTTCTCCTCCGATGGTCCTCTGCAGGCATTGCATATAATAATTTGGTCAGAAGTCCTTTTGTTTGTTTTGAAAGACGTTTTGTTTTCAATTTTACTCCTTAAATTAATTTGTTGATTTTTTTTTCTGTCTGTTCAAATTTACATTTTAGTGTTTAATTATTTTTTTTTTGTCTATATATTCAAAAAAGTTGACTATCTGTTCACTTTTTTCCCTATCTTTTCAAATTTTTTTCTAGATTTTAGTATCAATTCAATTTTAATCTCTTATCTGTTCAAATATCTATCCAAAATTTCTTATCTGTTTAATGAACTAGTCACAATGTTCAATTTATTTTTATTTGTTCAATTTTATTATCGGTTGAATTACACCAAATCAGGATCTGTTGCAATCTTTCTTTCTTTGTCTTTGGTTCTTTCTCTCTATCTGTTGAAATTGTTTCTCACATATAATCTATTATATATATATCTGTTCAATTTTTTTAATATTTTAATATTCTTAATTTTTAATTTTTTTTTCATTTACAACTATCTGTTGCAATTTGTTTCATCGTAGAACAACAACACATATCAAAAACTTTAAAAAAAAAAAAAACTTAAAAGAAAAAAAAAAGTGGAAGAATTGGGTCTGTGTGGCTGGAAAAAAAAACTGTCCATAAGGAGCTGGATCAATGGAGTCTTCTCCTCCGATGGTTCTCTGCAGGCATTCAGTAAAATAATTTAATGAGAAGTCCTTTTATTTGTTTTGAAAGACATTTTGTTTTCAGTTTTACTCCTTAATTTATTTGTTGAATTTTTTTTTCTATCTGTTCAAATTTACATTTTAGGGTTTAGTTTTTTTTTTTGGGTCTATATATTCAAAAAAGTTGACTATCTGTTCACTTTTTTTCCCTATATTTTCAAATTTTTTTCTCGATTTTGTTATCAATTCAATTTTAATCTCTTATCTATTCAAATATCTATCCAAAATTTCTTATCTGTTCAACAAACCAGTCACAATGTTCAATTTATTTTTATCTGTTCAATTTTCTTTTCTGTTGAAATACACTAAATCAGGATCTGTTGCAATCTTTCTTTCCCTCTCTTTGGTTCTTTCTCTTTGTCTGTTGAAATTCTTTCTCACATGTAATCCAGTATAAATATATATCTGTTCAATTTTTTAATTATTTTTATCTGCTTAATTTTTAATTTTTTTTTTCATTTACAACTATCTGTTGCAATTTGTTTCATCGCAGAACAACAACACATATCAAAAAAAATAAAAAAATAAAAAAAGTGGAAGAATTGGGTTTGTGTTGTTGAAAAAAAAAGCTGTCCATAAGGAGCTGGATCAATGGAGTCTTCTCCTCCGATGGTTCTCTGCAGGCATTGAGTAAAATAATTTGATGTGAAGTCCTTTCATTTGTTTTGAATGATGTTTTGTTTTCAATTTTACTCCTCAATTTATCTGTTGAATTTTTTTTTCTATCTGTTCAAATTTACATTTTAGTGTTTAATTATTTTTTTTTTGTCTATATATTCAAAAAAATTGACTATCTGTTCACTTTTTTTCCCTATCTTTTCAAATTTTTTTCTAGATTTTATTATCAATTCAATTTAATATCTTATCTGTTCAAATATCTATCCAAAATTTCTTATCTGTTCAACGAACCAGTCAAAATGTTCAATTTATTTTTATCTGTTCAATTTTATTATCTGTTGAAATGCACCAAATCAGGATCTGTTGCAATCTTTCTTTCTCTATCTTTGGTTCTTTCTCTCTATCTGTTGAAATTCTTTCTCACATATAATCCAATATATATATAAATATATCTGTTCAATTTTTTAAATATTTTTATCTGCTTAATTTTTATTTTTTTTTTAATTTACAACTATCTGTTGCAATTTGTTTCATCGTAGAACAACAACACAGATCAAAAACTTTTTTTAAAAAAAAAAGTGGAAGCATTTGGCTCTTTGTGCTTGAAAAAAAAAAACTGTCCATAAGGAGCTGGATCAATGGAGTCTTCTCTTCCGATGGTCCTCTGCAGGCATTGAGTAAAATAATTTGGTGAGAAGTCCGTTTTTTTGTTTTGAAAGACGTTTTGCTTTCAATTTTACTCCTTAATTTATCTGTTGAATTTTTTTTTTCTATATGTTCAAATTTACATTTAAGTGTTTAATTTTTTTTTTGTCTATATATTAAAAAAAGTTGATTATCTGTTCACTTCTTTTCCATATCTTTTCAAATTTTTTTCTAGATTTTATTATCAATTCAATTTTAATCTCTTATCTGTTCAAATATCAATCCAAAATTTCTTATCTGTTCAACGAACCAGTCACAATGTTCAATTTATTTTTATCTGTTCAATTTTATTATCGTTTGAAATACACCAAATCAGGATCTGTTGCAATCTTTTTTTCTCTCTCTTTGGTTCTTTCTCTCTATCTATTGAAATTCTTTCTCACATACAATCTAGTATATATATATCTGTTCAATTTTTTTTAATATTTTAATATTTTTAATTTTTATTTTTTTTTTCATTTACAACTATCTGTTGCAATTTGTTTCATCGTAGAACAACAACACAGATCAAAAACTTTTTTTTAAAAAAAAGTGGAAGCATTGAGTCTTTGTGCATGAAAAAAAAAAAACTGTCCATAAGGAGCTGGATCAATGGAGTCTTCTCCTCCGATGGTCCTCTGCAGGCATTGAGTAAAATAATTTGGTGAGAAGTCCTTTTCTTTGTTTTGAAAGATGTTTTGTTTTCAATTTTACTCCTTAATTTATCTGTTGAATTTTTTTTCTATACGTTCAAATTTACATTTTAGCGTTTAAATTTTTTTTTTGTCAATATATTCAAAAAAGTTGATTATCTAATCACTTTTTTTCCCTATCTTTTCAAATTTTTTTCTCGATTTTGTTATCAATTCAATTTTAATCTCTTATCTGTTCAAATATCTTTCCAAAATTTCTTATCTGTTCAACGAACCAATCACAATGTTCAATTTATTTTTATTTGTTCAATTTTATTATCTGTTGAAATACACCAAATCAGGATCTGTTTCAATCTTTCTTTCTCTCTTTTCGGTTCTTTCTCTCTATCTGTCGAAATTCTTTCTCACATATAATCCAGTATATATATCTGTTCAATTTTTTTATTATTTTTATCAGCTTAATTTTTATTTTTATTTTTCATTTACAACTATCTGTTGCAAGTTGTTTCCTCGCGGAACAACAACACTGATCAAAAACATTAAAAAAAAAAAGTGGAAGAATTGGGTCTGTGTGGTTGAAAAAAAAAACTGTCCATACGGAGCTGGATCAATGGAGTCTTCTCCTCCGATGGTTCTCTGCAGGCATTGAGTAAAATAATTTGATGAAAAGTCTTTTTATTTGTTTTGAAAGATGTTTTGTTTTCAATTTTACTCCTTAATTTATCTGTTGAATTTTTTTTCTATACGTTCAAATTTACATTTTAGCGTTTAAATTTTTTTTTTGTCAATATATTCAAAAAAGTTGATTATCTAATCACTTTTTTTCCCTATCTTTTCAAATTTTTTTCTCGATTTTGTTATCAATTCAATTTTAATCTCTTATCTGTTCAAATATCTTTCCAAAATTTCTTATCTGTTCAACGAACCAATCACAATGTTCAATTTATTTTTATTTGTTCAATTTTATTATCTGTTGAAATACACCAAATCAGGATCTGTTTCAATCTTTCTTTCTCTCTTTTCGGTTCTTTCTCTCTATCTGTCGAAATTCTTTCTCACATATAATCCAGTATATATATCTGTTCAATTTTTTTATTATTTTTATCAGCTTAATTTTTATTTTTATTTTTCATTTACAACTATCTGTTGCAAGTTGTTTCCTCGCGGAACAACAACACTGATCAAAAACATTAAAAAAAAAAAAGTGGAAGAATTGGGTCTGTGTGGTTGAAAAAAAAAACTGTCCATAAGGAGCTGGATCAATGGAGTCTTCTCCTCCGATGGTTCTCTGCAGGCATTGAGTAAAATAATTTGATGAAAAGTCTTTTTATTTGTTTTGAAAGATGTTTTGTTTTCAATTTTACTCCTTAATTTATCTGTTGTATTTTTTTTCTATCTGTTCAAATTTACATTTTAGTGTTTAATTATTTTTTTTTTTATATATTCAAAAAAGTTGACTATCTGTTCACTTTTTTTCCCTATCTTTTCAAATTTTTTTCTAGATTTTATTATCAATTCAATTTTAATCTCTTATCTGTTAAAATATTTATCCAAAATTTTTATCTGTTCAATGAACCAGTCACAATGTTCAATTTATTTTTATCTGTTCGATTTTATTATCTGTTGAAATACCCCAAATCAGGATCTGCTGCAATCTTTCTTTCTCTCTCTTTGGTTCTTTCTCTCTATCTGTTGAAATTCTTTCTCACATATAATCCAGTATATATATATCTGCTCAATTTTTTTATTATTTCTATCTGCTTAATTTTTTTTTTTAATTTACAACTATTTGTTGCAAGTTGTTTCCTCGCAGAACAACAACACAGATCAAAAACATTAAAAAAAAAAAAATGGAAGAATTGGGTCTGTGTGGTTGAAAAAAAAAACTGTCCATAAGGAGTTGGATCAATGGAGTCCTCTCCTCCGATGGTTCTCTGCAGGCATTGAGTAAAACAATTTGATGAGAAGTCCTTTTATTTGTTTTGAAAGATGTTTTGTTTTCAATTTTACTCCTTAATTTATCTGTTGAATTTTTTTTTTTATCTCTTCAAATTTATATTTTAGGGTTTAATTATTATTTTTTGTCTATATATTCAAAAAAGTTGACTATCAAATCACTTTTTTTCCCTATCTTTTCAAATTTTTTTCTCAATTTTGTTGTCAATTCAATTTTAATCTCTTATTTGTTCAAATATCTGTCCAAAATTTCTTATCTGTTCAACAAACCAGTCACAATGTTCAATTTATTTTTATCTGTTTAATTTTCTTTTCTGTTGAAATACACCAAATCAAGATCTGTTGTAATCTTTCTTTCCTTATATTTGGTTCTTTCTCTCTATCTGTTGAAATTCTTTCTCACGTATAATCCAATATAAATATATATCTGTTCAATTTTTTTATTATTTTTATCTGCTTAATTTTTAATTTTTTTTTTCATTTACAACTATCTGTTGCAATTTGTTTCATCGCAGAACAACAACACAGATCAAAAAAAAAAAGTGGAAGAATTGGGTCTGTGTGGTTGAAAAAAAAACTGTCCATAAGGAGCTGGATCAATGGAGTCTTCTCCTCCGATGGTTCTCTGCAGGCATTGAGTAAAATAATTTGATGAGAAGTCCTTTTGTTTGTTATGAAAAACGTTTTGTTTTCAATTTTACTCCTTAATTTATCTGTTGAATTTTTTTTCTATCTGTTCAATTTTACATTTTAGGGTTTAATTATTTTTTTTGTCTATATATTCAAAAAAGTTGACTATCTGTTCACTTTTTTTCCCTATCTTTTCAAATTTTTTTCTCGATTTTGTTTTCAATTCAATTTTAATCTCTTATCTGTTCAAATATCTATTCAAAATTTCTTATCTGTTCAACAAACCAGTCACAATGTTCAATTTATTTTTATCTGTTCAATTTTCTTTTCGGTTGAAATACACCAAATCAGGATCTGTTGCAATCTTTCTTTTTCTCTCTTTGGTTCTTTATCTCTATCTGTTGAAATTCTTTCTCACATGTAATCCAGTGTAAATATATATCTATTCAATTATTTTATTATTTTTATCTGCTTAATTTTTAATTTTTTTTTCATTCACAACTATCTGTTGCAATTTGTTTCATCGTAGAACAACAACACAGATAAAAAAAAAAGTGGAAGAATTGGGTCTGTGTGGTTGAAAAAAACAACTATCCATAAGGAGCTGGATCAATGGAGTCTTCTCCTCCGATTGTTCTCTGCAATCATTGAGTAAAATAATTTGATGAGAAGTCATTTTCTTTGTTTTGAAAGACGTTTTGTTTTCAATTTTACTGCTTCATTTATCTGTTGAATTTTTTTTTTCTATCTGTTCAAATTTATATTTTAGTGTTTAATTATTATTTTTTTGTCTATATATTCAAAAAAGTTGACTTTCTGTTCACTTTTTTTCCCTACATTTTCAAATATTTTTCTCGATTTTGTTATCAATTCAATTTTAATCTCTTATCTGTTCAACAAACCAGTCACAATGTTAAATTTATTTTTATCTGTTCAATTTTATTTTCCTTTGAAATACACTAAATCAGGATCTGTTGCAATCTTTCTTTCTCTCTCTTTGGTTCTTTCTCTCTATCTGTTGAAATTCTTTCTCACATATAATCCCGTATATATATATATTTGTTCAATTTTTTTATTATTTTTATCTGCTTAATTTTTAATTTTTTTTTTCATTTACAACTATCTGTTGCAATTTGTTTCATCGTAGAACGACAACACTGATCCAAAAAAAAAAAAAGTGGAAGAATTGGGTCTTTGTACTTGAAAAATAAAATGTTCCATAAGGAGCTGGATCAATGGAGTCTTCTCCTCCGATGGTCCTCTGCAGGCATTGGGTAAAATAATTTGGTGAGAAGTCTTTTTGTTTGTTTTGAAAGACGTTTTGTTTTCAATTTTACTCCTTAATTTATCTGTTGATTTTTTTTTTTCTATATGTTCAAATTTACGTTTAAGTGTTTAATTATTTTTTTTGTCTATATATTCAAAAAAGTTGACTATCTGTTCACTTCTTTTCCATATCTTTTCAAAAAAATTTTCTAGATTTTATTATCAATTCAATTTCAATCTCTTATCTGTTCAAATATCTATCCAAAATTTCTTATCTGTTCAACGAACCAGTCACGATGTTCAATTTATTTTTATCTGTTCAATTTTATTATCTGTTGAAATACACCAAATCAGGATCTGTTGCAATCTTTCTTTCTCTCTCTTTGGTTAATTCTCTCTAACTGTTGAAATTCTTTCTCAGATATAATCTAGTATATATATATTTGTTCAATTTTTTAAATATTTTTATCTGCTTAATTTTTATTTTTTTTTCATTTAGAACTATCTGTTGCAATTTGATTCATCGTAGAACAACAACACAGATCAAAAACTTAAAAAAAATATTTAAAAAAAATTAAAAAAAAGTGGAAAAATTGGGTCTGTGTGCTAGAAAAAAAAATGTCCATAAGGAGCTGGATCAATGGAGTCCTCTCCTCCGATGGTCCTCTGCAGGCATTGAGTAAAGTAATTTGGTCAGAAGTCTTTTTATTTGTTTTGAAAGACGTTTTGTTTTCAATTTTACTCCTTAATTTATCTGTTGGATTTTTTTTCTATCAGTTCAAATTTACATTTTAGTGTTGAATTATTTTTGTTTTGTCTATATATTCAAAAAAGTTGACCATCTGTTCACTTTATTTCCCTATCTTTTCAAAAAAAAATTTCTAGATTATTTTATCAATTCAATTTTAATCTCTTATCTGTTCAAATATCTATCCAAAATTTCTTATCTGTTCAACAAATCAGTCACAATGTTTAATTTATTTTTATCTGTTCAATTTTATTATCTGTTGAAATACACCAAATCAGGATCTGTTGCAATCTTTCTTTCTCTCTCTTTGGTTCTTTCTCTCTATCTGTTGAAATTCTTTCTCACATATAATACAGTATATATATATCTGTTCAATTTTCTTAATATTTTTATCTACTTAATTTTTAATTTTTATTTTCATTTACAACCATCTGTTGCAATTTGTTTCATCATAGAACAACAACACAGATCAACAACTTAAAAAAAAAAAAGTGGAAGAATTGGGTCTGTGTGCTTGAAAAAAAAAACTGTCCATAAGAAGCTGGATCAATGGAGTCTTCTCCTCCGATGGTTCTCTGCAGGCATTGAGTAAAATAATTTGGTGAGAAGTCCTTTTGTTTGTTTTGAAAGACGTTTTGTTTTCAATTTTACTCCTTAATTTATCTGTTGAATTTTTTTTCTACATGTTCAAATTTACATTTTGGTTTTTAATTTTTTTTTTGTCTATATATTCAAAGAAGTTGACTATCTGTTCACTTTTTTCCCTATCTTTTCAAATCTTTTTTTAGATTTTATTATGAATTCAATTTTAATCTCTTATCTGTTCAAATATCTATCCAAAATTTCTTATCTGTTCAACGAACCAGTAACAACGTTCAATTTATTTTTATCTGTTGAAATACACCGAATCAGGATCTGTTGCAATCTTTCTTTCTCCGTTTTTGGTTCTTTCTCACTATCTGTTGAAATTCTTTCTCACATATAATCTAGTATATATATATCTGTTCAATTTTTTTAATATTTTTCTCTGCTTAATTTCTAATTTTTTTTTTCATTTACAACTATCTCTTGCAATATGTTTCATCGTAGAACAACAACACATATCAAAAACTTTAAAAAAAAAAATGGAAGAATTGGGTCTGTGTGCTTGAAAAAAAAACTGTCCATAAGGGCCTGGATCAATGGAGTCTTCTCCTCCGATGGTCCTCTGCAGGCATTGAGTAAAATAATTTGGTCAGAAGTCCTTTTATTTGTTTTGAAAAACGTTTTGTTTTCAATTTTACTCCTTAATTTATCTGTTGAATTTTTTTTTTCTACATGTTCAAATTTACATTTAAGTGTTTAATTATTTTTTTCCCTATATATTCAAAAAAGTTTACTATCTGTTCAATTTTTTTCCCTATCTTTTCAAATTTTTTTTCTAGATTTTCTTATCAATTCAATTTTAATCTCTTATCTGTTCAAGTATCTATCCAAAATTTCTTCTCTGTTCAACAAACTAGTCACAATGTTCAATTTATTTTTATCTGTTCAATTTTATTATCTGTTGAAATACACCAAATCTGGATCTGTTGCAATCTTTCTTTCTCTCTCTTTGGTTCTTTCTCTCTATTTGTTGAAATTTTTTCTCACAAATAATCTAGTATATATATATCTGTTCAATTTTTTTATTATTTTTATCTGCTTAATTTTTAATTTTTTTTTCAGTTACAACTATCTGTTGCAATTTGTTTCATCGTAGGACAACAACAGATATCAAAAACTTTATAAAAAAAAAAAGAGAAGAATTGGGTCTGTGTGCTTGAAAAAAAAAACTGTCCACAAGGAGCTGGATCACTGGAGTCTTCCCCTCCGATGGTCCTCTGCAGGCATTGAGTAAAATAATTTGGTGAGAAGTCCTTTTCTTTGTTTTGAAAGATGTTTTGTTTTCAATTTTACTCCTTAATTTATCTGTTGAATTTTTTTTCTATACGTTCAAATTTACATTTTAGCGTTTAAATTTTTTTTTTGTCAATATATTCAAAAAAGTTGATTATCTAATCACTTTTTTTCCCTATCTTTTCAAATTTTTTTCTCGATTTTGTTATCAATTCAATTTTAATCTCTTATCTGTTCAAATATCTTTCCAAAATTTCTTATCTGTTCAACGAACCAATCACAATGTTCAATTTATTTTTATTTGTTCAATTTTATTATCTGTTGAAATACACCAAATCAGGATCTGTTTCAATCTTTCTTTCTCTCTTTTCGGTTCTTTCTCTCTATCTGTCGAAATTCTTTCTCACATATAATCCAGTATATATATCTGTTCAATTTTTTTATTATTTTTATCAGCTTAATTTTTATTTTTATTTTTCATTTACAACTATCTGTTGCAAGTTGTTTCCTCGCGGAACAACAACACTGATCAAAAACATTAAAAAAAAAAAGTGAAAGAATTGGGTCTGTGTGGTTGAAAAAAAAAACTGTCCATAAGGAGCTGGATCAATGGAGTCTTCTCCTCCGATGGTTCTCTGCAGGCATTGAGTAAAATAATTTGATGAAAAGTCTTTTTATTTGTTTTGAAAGATGTTTTGTTTTCAATTTTACTCCTTAATTTATCTGTTGTATTTTTTTTCTATCTGTTCAAATTTACATTTTAGTGTTTAATTATTTTTTTTTATATATTCAAAAAAGTTGACTATCTGTTCACTTTTTTTCCCTATCTTTTCAAATTTTTTTTCTAGATTTTATTATCAATTCAATTTTAATCTCTTATCTGTTCAAATATCTATCCAAAATTTTTATCTGTTCAATGAACCAGTCACAATGTTCAATTTATTTTTATCTGTTCGATTTTATTATCTGTTGAAATACCCCAAATCAGGATCTGCTGCAATCTTTCTTTCTCTCTCTTTGGTTCTTTCTCTCTATCTGTTGAAATTCTTTCTCACATATAATCCAGTATATATATATCTGCTCAATTTTTTTATTATTTCTATCTGCTTAATTTTTTTTTTAATTTACAACTATTTGTTGCAAGTTGTTTCCTCGCAGAACAACAACACAGATCAAAAACATTAAAAAAAAAAAAAATGGAAGAATTGGGTCTGTGTGGTTGAAAAAAAAACTGTCCATAAGGAGTTGGATCAATGGAGTCCTCTCCTCCGATGGTTCTCTGCAGGCATTGAGTAAAACAATTTGATGAGAAGTCCTTTTATTTGTTTTGAAAGATGTTTTGTTTTCAATTTTACTCCTTAATTTATCTGTTGAATTTTTTTTTCTATCTCTTCAAATTTATATTTTAGGGTTTAATTATTATTTTTTGTCTATATATTCAAAAAAGTTGACTATCAAATCACTTTTTTTCCCTATCTTTTCAAATTTTTTTCTCAATTTTGTTGTCAATTCAATTTTAATCTCTTATTTGTTCAAGTATCTATCCAAAATTTCTTCTCTGTTCAACAAACTAGTCACAATGTTCAATTTATTTTTATCTGTTCAATTTTATTATCTGTTGAAATACACCAAATCTGGATCTGTTGCAATCTTTCTTTCTCTCTCTTTGGTTCTTTCTCTCTATTTGTTGAAATTTTTTCTCACAAATAATCTAGTATATATATATCTGTTCAATTTTTTTATTATTTTTATCTGCTTAATTTTTAATTTTTTTTTCAGTTACAACTATCTGTTGCAATTTGTTTCATCGTAGGACAACAACAGATATCAAAAACTTTATAAAAAAAAAAAGAGAAGAATTGGGTCTGTGTGCTTGAAAAAAAAAACTGTCCACAAGGAGCTGGATCACTGGAGTCTTCCCCTCCGATGGTCCTCTGTAGGCATTGAGTAAAATAATTTGCTGAGAAGTCCTTTTGTTTGTTTTGAATGACGTTTTGCTTTCAATTTTACTCTTTAATTTATCTGTTGAATTTTTTTTTCTATAGGTTCAAATTTACATTTAAGTGTTTAATTTTTTTTTTTGTCTATATATTCAAAAAAGTTGACTATCTGTTCACTTTTTTTCCCTATCTTTTCAAATTTTTTGCTATATTTTGTTATCTGCTCAATTTTAATCTCTTTTCTGTTCAAATATCTTTCCAAAATTTCTTATCTGTTCAACAAACCAGTCACAATGTTCAATTTATTTTTATCTGTTCAATTTTATTATCTGTTGAAATACACCAAATCAGGATCTGTTGCAATCTTTCTTTCTCTCTCTTTGGTTCTTTCTCTCTATATGTTGAAATTCTTTCTCACATATAATCCAGTATATATATATGTCTGTTCAATTATTCTATTTATTTTTATCTGCTTAATTTTTAATTTTTTTTTCATTTACAACTATCTGTTGCAATTTGTTTCATCGTAGAACAACAACACAGATCAACAACTTAAAAAAAAAAAAAAAAAAAAGGTGGAAGAATTGGGTCTGTGTGCTTGAAAAAAAAAATGTCCGTAAGGAGCTGGATTAATGGAGTCTTCACCTCCGATGGTTCTCTGCAGGCATTGAGTAAAATAATTTGGTGAGAAGTCCTTTTGTTTGTTTTGATAGACGTTTTGCTTTCAATTTTACTCCTTAATTTTTCAGTTGAATTTTTTTTCTATATGTTCAAATTTACATTTAAGTGTTTAATTTTTTTTTTTTGTCTATATATTCAAAAAAGTTGACTATCTGTTCACTTCCTTTCCATATTTTTCAAATTTTTTTTCTAGATTTTATTATCAATTCAATTTTAATCTCTTATTTGTTCAAATATCTATCCCAAATTTCTTATCTGTTCAACGAACCAGTCACAATGTTCAATTTATTTTTATCTGTTCAATTTTATTATCTGTTGAAATACACCAAATCAGGATCTGTTGCAATCTTTCTTTCTCTCTCTTTGGTTCTTTCTCTCTATATGTTCAAATTTTTTCTCACATATAATCTAGTATATATATATCTGTTCAATTTTTTTAATTATTTTTATCTGCTTAATTTGTAATTATTTTTTCATTTACAACTATCTGTTGCAATTTGTTTCATCGTAGAACAACAACATAGATCAAAAACTTAAAAAAAAAATGAAAGAATTGGGTCTGTGTGGTTGAAAAAAAAACTATCCATAAGGAGCTGGATCAATGGAGTCTTCTACTCCGATGGTCCTCTGCAGGCGTTGAGTAAAATAATTTGGTGAGAAGTCCTTTTATTTGTTTTGAAAGACGTTTTGTTTTCAATTTTACTCCTTAATTTATCTGTTTAATTTTTTTTCCTATATGTTCAAATTTACATTTTAGTGTTTTATTATTATTTTTTTTGTCTATATATTCAAAAAAGTTGACTATCTGTTCACTTTTTTTCCTTTTCTTTTCAAATTTTTTTCTAGATTTTATTATCAATTCAATTTTAATCTCTTATCTGTTCAAATATCTATCCAAAATTTCTTATCTGTTCAACGAACCAGTCACAATGTTCAATTTATTTTTATCTGTTCAATTTTATTATCTGTTGAAATACACCAAATCAAGATCTGTTGCAATCTTTCTTTCTCTCTCTTTGGTTCTTTCTCTCTAACTGTTGAAATTTTTTCTCAGATATAATCTAGTGTATATATATATATCTGTTCAATTTTTTAAATATTTTTATCTGCTTAATTTTTATTTTTTTTTCATTTAGAACTATCTGTTGCAATTTGTTTCATCGTAGAACAACAACACATATCAAAATCTTAAAAAACAATATAAAAAAATAAAAAAAAGTGGAAGAATTGGGTTTGTGTGCTTAAAAACAAAACTATCCATAAGGAGCTGGATCAATGGAATCCTCTCCTCCGATGGTCCTCTGCAAGCATTGAGTAAAGTAATTTGGTCAGAAGTCCTTTTATTTGTTTTGAAAGACGCATTGTTTTCAATTTTGCCCCTTAATTTATCTGTTGAATTTTTTTTTCTATCAGTTCAAATTTACATTTTAGTGTTGAATTATTTTTGTTTTGTCTATATATTCAAAAAAGTTGACTATCTGTTCACTTTATTTCCCTATCTTTTCAAATTTTTTTTCAACAGTTTATTATCAATTCCATTTTAATCTCTTATATGTTCAAATATCTATCCAAAATTTCTTATCTGTTCAACAAACCAGTCACAATGTTCAATTTATTTTTATTTGTTCAATTTTATTATCTGTTGAAATACACCAAATCAGGATCTGTTGCAATCTTTCTTTCTCTCTCTTTGGTTCTATCTCTTTATCTGTTGAAATTCTTTCTCACATATAATCTAGTATATATATATCTATTCAATTTTCTTAATATTTTTATCTGCTTAATTTTTAATTTTTTTTTTCATTTACAACTATCTGTTGTAATTTGTTTCATCGTCGAACAACAACACAGATCAAAAATTTAAAATAAAAAAAAAAAGTGGAAGAATTGGGTCTGTGTGGTTGAAAAAAAAAAACTGTCCATAAGGAGCTGGATCAATGGAGTCTTCTCCTCCGATGGTCCTCTGCAGGCATTGAGTAAAATAATTTCATAAGAAGTCATTTTGTTTGTTTTGAAAGACGTTTTGTTTTCAATTTTACTCGTTAATTTATCTGTTGAATTTTTTTTCTATCTGTTCAAATTTATATTTTAGTGTTTAATTATTTTTTTTGGTCTATATATTCAAAAAATTTGACTATCTGTTCACTTTTGTTCCCTATCTTTTCAAATGTTTTTCTAGATTTTATTATCAATTCAATTTCAATCTCTTATCTGTTCAAATATCTGTCAAAAATTTCTTATCTATTCAATGAACCAGTCCCAATGTTCAATTTATTTTTATCTGTTCAATTTTATTATGTGTTGAAGTACACCAAATCCGGATTTGTTGCAATCTTTCTTTCTTTCTCTTTGGTTCTTTCTCTCTATCTGTTGAAATTTTTTCTCACGTATAATCTAGTATATATATATCTGTTCAATTTTTTACATATTTTTATCTGCTTAATTTGTAATTTTTTTTTACATTTACAACTATCTGTTGCAATTTGTTTCATCGTAGAACAACAACACAGATCAAAAACTTTATAAAAAAAAAAAAGTTGAAGAATTGGGTCTGTGTGGTTGAAAAAAAAAACTGTCCATAAGGAGCTGGATCAATGGAGTCTTCTCCTCCGATGGTCCTCTACAGGCATTGAGTAAAATAATTTGGTGAGAAGTCCTTTTGTTTGTTTTGAAAGACGTTTTGTTTTCGATTTTACTCCTTAATTTATCTGTTCATTTTTTTTTCTATATGTTCAAATTTACATTTAAGTGTTTAATTATTTTTTTTTTCTATATATTCGAAAAAGTTAACTATCTGTTCACTTATTTTCCCTATCTTTTCAAATTTTTTTCTAGATTTTGTTATCAATTCAGTTAATCTTTTATCTGTTCAAATATCTATCCAAAATTTCTTATCTGTTCAACAAACTAGTCACAATGTTCAATTTATTTTTATCTGTTCAATTTTAATATCTGTTGAAATACACCAAATCAGGATCTGTTGCAATCTTTCTTTCTCTCTCTTTGGTTCTTTCTCTCTATCTGTTGAAATTTTTTCTCACATATCATCCAGTATATATATATCTGTTCAATTTTTTTTTCATATTTTATCAGCAAAATTTTTAATTTTTTTTTATTTATAACTCTCTGTTGCAATTTTTTGCATCGTAGAACAAAAACAGAGATCAAAAACGTAAAAAAAAAAAAAAAAAAAAAAGTGGAACAATTGGGTCTGTGTGGTTGAAAAAAAAAACTGTCCATAAGGAGCTGGATCAATGGAGTCTTCTCCTCCGATGGCCCTCTGCAGGCATTGAGTAAAATAATTTGGTGAGAAGTCCTTTTGTTTGTTTTGAAAACCGTTTTGTTTTCAATTTTATTCCTTAATTTATCTGTTGAATTTTTTTTTCTGTATGTTCAAATTTACATTTAAGTTTTTAATTATTATTTTTGTGTATATATTCAAAAAAGTTGACTATCTGTTAACTTTTTTTCCCTATCTTTTCAAATTTTTTTCTAGATTTTGTTAGCTATTCAATTTTAATCTCTTATCTGTTCAAATATCTATCCAAAATTTCTTATCTATTCAACAAACTAGTCACAATGTTCAATTTATTTTTATCTGTTCAATTTTATTATCTGTTGATGTCACGACCCCAAACCACCCCTAGTAGAATGGTGCCGTGATGGCCAGTAATCCGTGAATTACCGAAGGCCAACTTACAGGATCAAACACATTCAGAGTATAATATATGGGCTCACAAATGCGGAAGCAATATATCAAAATACAAGTGGTCAATAAGAGCTGTGCATAAATCAAATATAGAACAACAATCTATTGCAATTTGTTTCATCGTAGAACAACTATCTGTTGCAATTTGTTTCATCGTAGAACAACAACACAGATCAAAAACTTTAAAAAAAAAATGGAACAATTGGGTCTGTGTGGTCCAAAAAAAAACTATCCATAAGGAGCTAGATCAATGGAGTCTTCTCCTCCGATGGTCCTCTGCAGGCATTAGGTAAAATAATTTGGTGAGAAGTCTTTTTATTTGTTTTGAAAGACGTTTTGTTTTCAATTTTACTCCTTAATTTATCTGTTCAATTTTTCATTCTATATGTTCAAATTGATATTTTAGTGTTTAATTATTTTTTTTTGTCTATATATTCAAAAAAGTTGACTACCTGTTCACTTTTTTTCATTTTCTTTTTACATTTTTTTCTAGATTTTATTATCAATTCAATTTTAATCTCGTATCTGTTCAAATATCTATCCAAAATTTCTTATCCGTTCAACGAACCAGTCACAATGTTCAATTTATTTTTATCTGTTCAATTTTATTGTCTGTTGAAATACAGCAAATCAGGATCTGTTGCAATCTTTTTTCTCTCTCTTTGGTTCTTTCTCTCTATCTGTTGAAATTCTTTCTCACACATAATCTAGTGTATATATATATATCTGTTCAAGTTTTTTAATATTTTTATATGCTTAATTTTAATTTTTTTTTTTCATTTACAACTATCTGTTGCAATTTGTTTCATCGTAGAACAACAACACAGATCAAAAACTTAAAAAAAATATTAAAAAAAATTCAAAAAAGTGGAAGAATTGTTTCTGTGTGCTTGAAAAAAAAAACTGTCCATAAGGAGCTGGATCAATGGAGTCCTCTCCTCCGATGCTCCTCTGCAGGCATTGAGTAAAGTAATTTGGTCAGAAGTCCTTTTATTTGTTTTGAAAGACGTTTTGTTTTCAATTTTACTTCTTAATTTATCTGTTGAATTTTTTTTTCTATCAATTCAAATTTACATTTTAGTGTTAAATTATTTTTGTTTTGTTTATATATTCAAAAAAGTTGACTATCTGTTCACTTTATTTCCCTATCTTTTCAAAAAAAAAATCCTGATTATTTTATCAATTCAATTTTAATCTCTTATCTGTTCAAATATCTATCCAAAATTTCTTATCTGTTCAACAAACCAGTCACAATGTTTAATTTATTTTTATCTGTTCAATTTTATTATTTGTTGAAATACACCAAATCAGGATCTGTTGCAATCTTTCTTTCTCTCTCTTTGGTTATTTCTCTCTATCTGTTGAAATTCTTTCTCACATATAATACAGTATATATATCTGTTCAATTTTCTTAATATTTTTATCTGCTTAATTTTTAATTTTTTTTTTCATTTACAACTATCTGTTGCAATTTGTTTCATCGTAGAACAACAACACAGATGAAAAACTTTAAAAAAAAAAAAGTGAAAGAATTGGGTCTGTGTCGTTGAAAAAAAAAACTGTCCATACGGAGCTGGATCAATGGAGTCTTCTCCTCCGATGGTTCTCTGCAGGCATTGAGTAAAAATAATTTAGTGAGAAGTCCTTTTGTTTGTTTTGAAAGACGTTTTGTTTTCAATTTTACTCCTTAATTTATCTGTTGAATTTTTTTTTCTATATGTTCAAATTTACATTTTGGTGTTTAATTTTTTTTTTCTCTATATATTCAAAGAAGTTAATTATCTGTTCACTTTTTTCCCTATCTTTTCAAATCTTTTTTTAGATTTTATTATCAATTCAATTTTAATCTCTTATTTGTTCAAATATCTATCCAAAATTTCTTATCTGTTCAATGAACTAGTCACAATGTTCAATTTATTTTTATCTGTTCAATTTTATAATCTGTTGAAATACACCAAATCAGGATCTGTTGCAATATTTCTTTCTCCCTCTTTGGTTCTTTCTCTCTATCTGTTGAAATTCTTTCTCACATATAATCCAGTATATATATATATCTGTTCAATTTTTTTAATATTTTTCTCTGCTTAATTTCTATTTTTGTTTTCATTTACAACTATCTCTTGCAATATGTTTCATCGTAGAACAACAACACAGATCAAAAACTTAAAAAAAAAAAAAATGGAAGAATTGGGTCTGTGTGCTTGAAAAAAAAACTGTCCATAAGGAGCTGGATCAATGGAGTCTTCTCCTCCAATGGTCCTCTGCATGTATTGAGTAAAATAATTTGGTCAGAAGTCCTTTTGTTTGTTTTGAAAAACGTTTTGTTTTCAATTTTACCACTTAATTTATCTGTTGAATTTTTTTTCTATATGTTCAAATTTACATTTAAGTGTTTAATTATTTTTTTTCTCTATATATTCAAAAAAGTTGACTATCTGTTCACTTTATTTCCCTATCTTTTCAAAAAAAAATTCCTGATTATTTTATCAATTCAATTTTAATCTGTTATCTGTTCAAATATCTATCCAAAATTTCTTATCTGTTCAACAAACCAGTCACAATGTTTAATTTATTTTTATCTGTTCAATTTTATTATTTGTTGAAATACACCAAATCAGGATCTGTTGCAATCTTTCTTTCTCTCTCTTTGGTTCTTTCTCTCTATCTGTTGAAATTCTTTCTCACATATAATACAGTATATATATATCTGTTCAATTTTCTTAATATTTTTATCTGCTTAATTTTTAATTTTTTTTTTCATTTACAACTATCTGTTGCAATTTGTTTCATCGTAGAACAACAACACAGATGAAAAACTTTAAAAAAAAAAGTGAAAGAATTGGGTCTGTGTCGTTGAAAAAAAAAACTGTCCATACGGAGCTGGATCAATGGAGTCTTCTCCTCCGATGGTTCTCTGCAGGCATTGAGTAAAAATAATTTAGTGAGAAGTCCTTTTGTTTGTTTTGAAAGACGTTTTGTTTTCAATTTTACTCCTTAATTTATCTGTTGAATTTTTTTTTTCTATATGTTCAAATTTACATTTTGGTGTTTAATTTTTTTTTTTCTCTATATATTCAAAGAAGTTAATTATCTGTTCACTTTTTTCCTATCTTTTCAAATCTTTTTTTAGATTTTATTATCAATTCAATTTTAATCTCTTATTTGTTCAAATATCTATCCAAAATTTCTTATCTGTTCAATGAACTAGTCACAATGTTCAATTTATTTTTATCTGTTCAATTTTATAATCTGTTGAAATACACCAAATCAGGATCTGTTGCAATATTTCTTTCTCCCTCTTTGGTTCTTTCTCTCTATCTGTTGAAATTCTTTCTCACATATAATCCAGTATATATATATCTGTTCAATTTTTTTAATATTTTTCTCTGCTTAATTTCTATTTTTGTTTTCATTTACAACTATCTCTTGCAATATGTTTCATCGTAGAACAACAACACAGATCAAAAACTTTAAAAAAAAAAATGGAAGAATTGGGTCTGTGTGCTTGAAAAAAAAACTGTCCATAAGGAGCTGGATCAATGGAGTCTTCTCCTCCGATGGTCCTCTGCAGGTATTGAGTAAAATAATTTGGTCAGAAGTCCTTTTGTTTGTTTTGAAAAACGTTTTGTTTTCAATTTTACTACTTAATTTATCTGTTGAATTTTTTTTCTATATGTTCAAATTTACATTTAAGTGTTTAATTATTTTTTTCTCTATATATTCAAAAAAGTTTACTATCTGTTCACTTTTTTTCCCTATCTTTTCAAAAATTTTTCTAGATTTTGTTATCAATTCAATTTTAATCTCTTATCTGTTCAAGTATCTATCGTAGATTTTGTTATCAATTCAATTTTAATCTCTTATATGTTCAAATATCTATCCAAAATTTCTTATCTGTTCAACAAACTAGTCACAATGTTCAATTTATTTTTATCTGTTCAATTTTAATATCTGTTGAAATACACCAAATCAAGATCTGTTGCAATCTTTCTTTCTCTCTCTTTGGTTGTTTCTCTCTATCTGTTGAAATTTTTTCTCACATATCATCCAGCATATATATATCTGTTCAATTTTTTTCATATTTTATCTGCAAAATTTTTAATTTTTTTTCATTTATAACTCTCTGTTGCAATTTGTTGCATCGTAGAACAAAATCACAAATCAAAAACTTAAAAAAAGAAAAAAGAAAGAAAGAAAGTGAAAGAATTGGGTCTGTGTGGTTGAAAAAAAAACTGTCAATAAGGAGCTGGATCAATGGAGTCTTCTCCTCCGATGGTCCTCTGCAGGCATTGAGTAAAATAATTTGTTGAGAAGTCCTTTTGTTTGTTTTGAAAAACGTTTTGTTTTCAATTTTATTCGTTAATTTATCTGTTGAATTTTTTTTCTATATGTTCAAATTTACATTTAAGTTTTTAATTATTATTTTTGTCTATATATTCAAAAAAGTTGACTATCTGTTCACTTTTTTTCCCTATCTTTTCAAATTTTTTTCTAGATTTTGTTAGCTATTCAATTTTAATCTCTTATCTGTTCAAATATCTATCCAAAATTTCTTATCTGTTCAACAAACTAGTCACAATGTTCAATTTATTTTTATCTGTTCAATTTTATTATCTGTTGATGTCACGACCCCAAACCGCCCCTAGTAGAATGGTGCCGTGATGGCCAGTAATCCGTGAATTACCGAAGGCCAACTTACAGGATCAAACACATTCAGAGTATAATATATGGGCTCACAAATGCGGAAGCAATATATCAAAATACAAGTGGTCCATAAGAGCTGTGCATAAATCAAATGTAATGACATACATGACATGCTTTTACATTCGGTTGATAATAAACAAAATACATATTACATCTTGATCAAAAGGCTTCTAAAGCCGACATGTGCAAATACAGAAATCACAAGCCAAAGAAGCATAATCTTCAAGATTTGCCGACGTAAATACAAATTTGCCGACATAAAACAAGTCAAGCCGATGTGACAAGAATCCAAAACAAGCTTTGCAAAACACATCTAGGCGTCGCCGCCGTCCTGCTCATCACCTGCATATATATAGAGAGGGTGAGCTTGGATACTCAGTGAATGGTACTAGTAATAAAGGTTTTGCATGAATAATAGCCGGAGTCTTTTCAAAACAAGACAAGTCAAAACTATACGAATATTAGCCGAGATTCTTTCAAGCAAGTCACATCAAACTATACCAAATCAAGGGATGAACTGTATTCATCGATCAAGTCTTACAAGTCTCAAGGGATGCTTACTGGCATCAGCAAAACACAAATCAATAGCTTTCCGAATGAACAAATCCACGCGGTAATCTGTCAGTGGCAAAACAAAGGACTGCACGATCCGTAATCGATTAGTCAAAGGTGCTGCGAAAGTTTAGAGTCCTCCAGCACGAGGGACTTGTGTTACTTAGGCCCGTAGCCCACTTTAACACGATAGTCTTTCCAAGAAAGGACCGTATCCTTTTTATCACAAGGGTACTGCACAAGTTTAGAGTCCTCCAGTACAAGGGACTTTTATGCTTAGTGCTGCAAAAGTTTAGAGTCCTCCAGCACAAGGGACTTTCCAAAGATAACATCGAAACAAAGCTTATACATGATACATCAAAATAGGCTAATCATTCATGCTTAACAAATACTTTCATCAAAACGAAGCAAGCAAGATTTATCAAAACTTTATAACATAGCTTTATTAAAAATACCACTCACCTAGCCCTTCAGGTGTAGGCTCAAAGTAAGGATCAAAGTCCTACAATCACATGGCAAATCACATTCTCAACACAAGCTTTACATGCATGCAATGATCTCGGCATTCTTACCAGATCCAAGTCAATAACAAAGCAAAACATGCTGGAAGTTTAAACATTGCTTTTCATTTCATGAGAACACGCTGGGTACCAACCAGGTTTTTGCCGAGGTCCTACACCTCTTTGCCGAGGTGTGGTCCCGATGGTCACATCCAAAAGCAAAGTCGGGAAAACCTGGGTTTCCCTTTGAAGAACATGAAGAACATGATGAACATGATCATGAAGGAGATGAATGCAAAGATCATAACTTGTTATTATAAAATCTGAGATTTCATGCCATGAGTTCAAAAACATGGACCTGGGTACCCACTCAAGGAAATCATGTGAAAACAAACACAAAACATGGTTTTTGTCATAAACTTCCGGATCAAAACAAGACTTTTCTTCAAGAACACATGAACATCATTTTCTCTTCCAAAACCAACTTCAAATCAATGCATGGCATGCAAAACAGATTCGATCATGCAATGCAGCTAGATAATCAATAAGAACAACAAGAGTAGGTTAAGATTCTAACCTCAAAACCCGAATCTAACGGTTCAATCTCCAAAGATCAAGCTCGAAAATCAACTTCTCTCTCTAAGAACTCTTCCTTCTTCCTCTAGAGCTTCTCTCTCTAAAGGCAAAGATTTGAGACAAAATGATTTGTTTCTAGGTCTGCCGGCTGTCTTAACACTCAGCTCGGACACGTGGCACTACCGGGTTGGTTCAACTCAAAAAGGTGATTGATTGACAAGACAAGTCTATGACAAAGCGTATGCAACAAACTAAGGCAAGGCACATTGGCAAGTAATGATATCGGCTAAAGTCAAAGCTTCGGCAACAGGGTAACAAAGACATTAGCTAGGAAGGACGACACTTGACTAAGCTATGCCACACCTTGGCCTGGATGTGCCACACCTCGGTCTAGGTCATACCTGCCCAGGAACAAAAATCACTAAGTGCAAAACATCTCGGCCTAGATGATACACTCCTCGGCCTTGGTTCTGAACACCTCAGTCCAGATAGCGACATCGCGGCTAACATGCCGGAGTGAAGATGGAGGTCAACCAAGTGGTTCCAAAAGGTTCTAAGTACAAGGGTTCAGAGGTGAACTAGGCTAAGCTGACATCGGTTACACACCAAGCAAGGATCAGAATCAAGCAAGCAGCACTTAAACAAAGCAAGACAAAACAAGATTTTCAAACATAACGAGACAAGATCATACATGAATGTATGCAAGCATGGCTAAGTCAAAATGAGGGTTGTTACAGTTGAAATACACCAAATCAAGATCTGTTGCAATCTTTCTTTCTCTCTCTTTGGTTCTTTCTCGCTATCTGTTAAAATTTTTTCTCACATATAATCCAGTATATATATATCTGTTCAATTTTTTTAAATATTTTTATCTGCTTAATTTTTAATTTTTTTTCTCATTTACAACTATCTGTTGCAATTTGTTTCATCGTAGAAAAACAACACAGATCAAAAACTTTAAAAAAAAAAAAAAATTGAAAGAATTGGGTCTGTGTGCTTGAAAAAAAAAACTGTCCATAAAGAGCTGGATCAATGGAGTCTTCTCCTCCGATTGTCCTCTGCAGGCATTGAGTAAAATAATTTGGTGAGAAGTCCTTTTGCTTGTTTTGAAAGATGTTTTGTTTTCAATTTTACTCCATAATTTATCTATTGAATTTTTTTTTTCTATATGTTCAAATTTGCATTTAAGTGTTTAATTAATTTTTTTCTATATATTCAAAAAAGCTGACTATCTGTTCACTTTTTTTTCCCTATCTTTTCAAATTTTTTTCTAGATTTTGTTATCCATTCAATTTTAATCTCTTATCTGTTCAAATATCTATCCAAAATTTCTTATCTGTTCAACAAACTAGTCACAATGTTCAATTTATTTTTATCTGTTCAATTTTATTATCTGTTGAAATACACCAAATCAGGATCTATTGCAATCTTTCTTTCTCTCTCTTTTGTTCTTTCTCTCTATCTGTTGAAATTCTTTCTCACATATAATCTAGTATATATATATCTGTTCAATTTTTTTATTATTTTTATCTTCTTAATTTTTTAATTTTTTTTTCATTTACAACTATCTGTTGCAATTTGTTTCATCGTAGAACAACAACACAGATCAAAAACTTTATATAAAAAAAAAAAGTGGTAGCATTGGGTCTGTGTGGTTGAAAAATAAAAACTGTCCATAAGGAGCTGGATCAATGTAGTCTTCTCCTACAATGGTCCTCTGCAGGCATTGAGTAAAATAATTTCGTAAGAAGTCCTTTTGTTTCTTTTGAAAGACGTTTTGTTTTCAATTTTACTCGTTAATTTATCTGTTGAATTTTTTTTCCTATCTGTTCAAATTAACATTTTAGTGTTTAATTATTTTTTTTTGGTCTATATATTCAAAAAAGTTGACTATCTGTTCACTTTTTTTCCCTATCTTTTCAAATTTTTTTCTAGATTTTATTATCAATTCAATTTTAATCTCTTATCTGTTCAAATATCTGTCAAAAATTTCTTATATGTTCAATGAACCAGTCACAATGTTCAATTTATTTTTATCTGTTCAATTTTATTATCTATAGAAATACACCAAATCAGGATCTGTTGACTTCTTTCTTTCCCTCTCTTTGGTTCTTTCTCTCTATCTGTTAAAATTTTTTCTCACATATAATCCAGTATATATATATCTGTTCAATTTTTATATTATTTTTATATTCTTAATTTTTTATTTTTTTTTTCACTTACAACTATCTGTTGCAATTTGTTTCATCGTAGAACAACAACACAGATCAAAAAAAAAAAAAGTTGAAGAATTGGGTCTGTGTGGTTGGAAAAAAAAACTGTCCATAAGGAGCTGGATCAATGGAGTCTTCTCCTCCGATGGTCCTTTGCAGGCATTGAGTAAAATAATTTGTTGAGAAGTCCTTTTGTTTGGTTTGAAAGGCGTTTTGTTTTCGATTTTACTCCTTAATTTATCTGTTGAATATTTTTTTCTATATGTCAAAATTTACATTTAAGTGTTCAATTTTTTTTTGTCATTATATTCAAAAAAGTTAACTATCTGTTCACTTTTTTTTCCCTATCTTATCAAATTTTTTTCTAGATTTTGTTATCAATTCAATTAATCTCTTATCTGTTCAAATATCTATCCAAAATTTCTTATCTGTTCAACAAACTAGTCACAGTGTTCAATTTATTTTTATCTGTTCAATTTTAATATCTGTTGAAATACACCAAATCAGGATCTGTTGCAATCTTTGTTTCTCTCTCTTTGGTTGTTTCTCTATATCTGTTGGAATTTTTTCTCACATATAATCCAGTATATATATCTGTTCAAATTTTTTCATATTTTTATCTGCAAAATTTTTAATTTTTTTTTTCATTTACAACTATCTGTTGCAATTTGTTTCATCGTAGAACAAAAACACATATCAAAAACGTTAAAAAAAAAAAAAAAAATGGAATAATTGGGTCTGTGTGCCTGGAAAAAAAAAACTGTCCATAAGGAGCTGGATCAATTGAGTCTTCTCCTCCGATGGTCCTCTGCAAGCATTGAGTAAAATAATTTGGTGAGAAGTCCTTTTGTTCGTTTTGAAAAACGTTTTATTTTCAATTTTATTCCTTAATTTATCTGTTAAAATTTTTTTCTATATGTTCAAATTTACATTTAAGTTTTTAATTATTTTTTTTGTCTATATATTCAAAAAAGTTGACTATTTGTTCACTTTTTTTCCCTGTCTTTTCTAATTTTTTTTCTAGATTTTGTTATCAATTCAATTTTAATCTCTTATCGGTTCAAATATCTATCCAAAATTTCTTATCTGTTCAACAAACCAGTCACAATGTTCAATTTATTTTTATCTGTTCAATTTTATTATCTGTTGAAATACACCAAATCAGGATCTGTTGCAATCTTTCTTTCTCTCTCTTTGGTTTCTTTCTCTCTATCTGTTGAAATTCTTTCTCACATATAATCCAGTATATATCTGTTCAATTTTTATAATTATTTTTATCTGCTTAATTTTTAATTTTTTTTCCATTTACAACTATCTGTTGCAATTTGTTTCATCGTAGAACAACAACACAGATCAAAAAAATTACAAAAAAAAAAAAAGTGGAAGAATTGGGTCTGCGTGGTTGAAAAAAAAAATTGTCCACAAGGAGCTGGATCAATAGAGTCTTCTCCTCCGATGGTCCTCTGCAGGCATTGAGTAAAATAATTTGGTGAGAAGTACTTTTGTTTGTTTTGAAAGACGTTTTGTTTTCAATTATACTCCTTAATTTATCTGTTGAAATTTTTTTTCTATCTGTTCAAATTTTCATTTTAGTGTTTAATTTTTTTTTTTGTTTACATATTCAAAAAAGTTGACTATTTGTTCACTTTTTTTCCCTATCTTTTGAAATTTTTTTCTAGATTTTATTATCAATTCAATTTTAATCTCTTATCTGTTCAAATATCTGTCAAAAATTTCTTATCTGTTCAATGAACCAGTCACAATGTTCAATTTATTTTTAACTGTTTAATTTTATTATCTGTTGAAATACACCAAATCAGGATCTGTTGCAATCTTTCCTTCTCTCTCTTTGGTTCTTTCTCTCTATCTGTTGAAATTTTTTCTCATATATAATCTAGTATATATATATCTGTTCAATTTTTTAAATATTTTTATTTGCTTAATTTTTAATTTTTTTTTCATTTACAACTATCTGTTGCAATTTTTTCATCGCAGAACAACAACACTGATCAAAAACTTAAAAAAAAAAAAAAAGTTGAAGAATTGGCTCTGTGTGGTTGAAAAAAAAACTGTCCATAAGGAGCTGGATCAATGGAGTCTTCTCCTCCGATGGTCCTCTGCAGGCATTGAGTAAAATAATTTGGTGAGAAGTCGTTTTGTTTGTTTTGAAAGACGTTTTGTTTTCGATTTTACTCCTTAATTTATCTATTCAATTTTTTTTTCTATATGTTCAAATTTACATTTAAGTGTTTAATTATTTTTTTTGTCCATACATTCAAAAAAGTCAACTATCTGTTCACTTTTTTTCCCTATCTTTTCAAATTTTTTTCTAGATCTTGTGATCAATTCAATTTTAATCTCTTATCTGTTCAAATATCTATCCAAAATTTCTTATCTGTTCAACAAACTAGTCACAATATTCAATTTATTTTTATCTGTTCAATTTTATTATCTGTTGAAATACACCAAATCAGGATCTATTGTAATCTTTCTTTCTCTTTTTTTGGTTGTTTCTCTCTATCTGTTGAAATTTTTTCTCACATATAATCCTGTATATATATATCTGTTCAATTTTTTTCATATTTTTATCTGCATAATTTTTAATTTTTTTTTTCATTTACAACTATCTGGTGCAATTTCTTTCATCGTAGAACAAAAACACAGATAAAAAACGTTAAAAAAAAAAAAAAGTGGAACAATTGGGTCTGTGTGCTTAAAAAAAATACTGTCCATAAGGAACTGGATCAATGGAGTCTTCTCCTCCGATGATCATCTGTAGGCATTGAGTAAAATAATTTGGTGAGAAATCCTTTTGTTTGTTTTGAAAAACGTTTTGTTTTCAATTTTATTCCTTAATTTATCTGTTGAATTTTTTTTTTATATGTTCAAATTTACATTTAAGTGTTTAATTATTTTTTTTTTGTCTATATATTCAACAAAGTTGACTATCTATTCACTTTTTTTCCCTATCTTTTCAAATTTTTTTCTAGATTTTGTTATCCATTCAATTTTAATCTTTTATCTGTTCAAATATCTATCCAAAATTTCTTATCTGTTCAACAAACTAGTCACAATGTTCAATTTATTTTTATCTGTTCAATTTTATTATCTGTTGAAATACACCAAATCATGATATGTTGCAATCTTTCTTTCTCTCTCTTTGGTTCTTTCTCTCTATCTGTTGAAATTTTTTCTCACATATAATCCAGTATATATATATCTGTTCAATTTTTTTTATTATTTTTATCTGCTTGATTTTTAATTTGTTTTTCATTTACAACTATCTGTTGCAATTTGTTTCATCGTAGAACAACAACACAGATCAAAAACATTTATAAAAAAAAAAAAAAAAAAACTGGAAGAACTGGGTCTGTGTGCCTGAAAAACAAAACTGTCCACAAAGAGCTGGATCAATGGAGTCTTCTCCTCCGATGGTGCTCTGCAGGCATTGAGTAAAATAATTTGGCGAGAAGTCCTTTTGTTTGTTTTGAAAGTCGTTTTGTTTTCAATTTTACTCCTTAATTTATCTGTTGAATTTTTTTTTTCTATATGTTCAAATTTACATTTAAGTGTTTAATTTTTTTTTTCAATATATTCAAAAAAGTTGACTATCTGTTCAGTTTTTTTCCCTATCTTTTCAAATTTTTTTCTAGATTTTGTTACATATTCAATTTTAATCTCTTATCTGTTCAAATATCTATCCAAAATTTCTTATCTGTTGAAAAAACTAGTCACAATGTTCAATTTATTTTTATCAGCTCAATTTTATTATCTATTGAAATACACCAATTCAGGATCTGTTGCAATCTTTCTTTCTCTCTCTTTGGTTCTTTCTCTCTATCTGTTGAAATTCTTTCTCACATATAATCTAGTATATATATATATTTGTTCAATTTTTTAATTATTTTTATCTGCTTAATTTTTAATTTTTTTTTTCATTTACAACTATCTGTTGCAATTTGTTTCATCGTAGAACAACAACACAGATCAGAAACATTATTAAAAAAAAAAAGTGGAACAATTGGGTCTGTGTGGTTGAAAAAAAAAACTGTCCATAAGGAGCTGGATCAATGGAGTCTTCTCTTCTGATGGTCCTCTACAGGCATTGAGTAAAATAATTTGGTGAGAAGTCCTTTTGTTGGTTTTGAAAGACGTTTTGTTTTCAATTTTACTCCTTAATTCATCTATTGAATTTTTTTCTATCTGTTCAAATTTACATTTTAGTGTTTAATTATTTTTTTTGTCTATATATTCAAAAAAGTTGACTATCTGTTTACTTTTTTTTCCCTATCTTTTCAATTTTTTTTCTAGATTTTATTATCAATTCAATTTTAATCTCTTATCTGTTCAAATATCTATCCAAAATTTCTTATCTGTCCAATGAACCTGTCACAATGTTCAATTTATTCTTATCTGTTCAATTTTATTATCTACTGAAATACACCAAATCAGGATCTGTTGCAATCTTTCTTTCTCTCTCTTTGGTTCTTTCTCTCTATCTGTTGAAATTTTTTCTCACATATAATCCAGTATATATATATCTGTTCAATTTTTTTAATATTATTATCTGCTTCATTTTTCAATTTTTTTTTCATTTACAACTATCTTTTACAATTTGTTTCATTCTAGAACAACAAAACAGATCAAAAACTTAAAAAAGAAACAAAAAAAAAAAGGAAGAATTGAGTCTGTCTGCATGAAAAAAAAAACTGTCCATAAGGGGCTTTAAAAATGGATTCTTCTCCTCCGATGGTCCTCTACAGGCATTGAGTAAAATAATTTGGTCAGAAGTCCTTGTGTTTTTCGAAAGGTGTTTTGTTTTCAATTTTACTCCTTCATTTATCTGTTGAATTTTTTTTTCTATATGTTCAAAATTACATTTAAGTGTTTAATTTTTTTTTTCTCTATATATTCAAAAAAGTTGACTATCTGTTCACTTTTTTTCCTATCTTTTCAAATTTTTTACTAGATTTTGTTATCAATTCAATTTTAATATCTTATCTGTTCAAATATCTATCCAAAATTTCTTATCTGTTCAACAAACCAGTCACAATGTTCAATTTATTTTTATCTGTTCAATTTTATTAGCTGTTCAAATACACCAAATCAGGATCTGTTGCAATCTTTCTTTCTCTCTCTTTGGTTCTTTCCCTCTATCTGTTGAAATTTTTTCTCACATATAATCCAGTATATATATATCTGTTCAATTTTTTAAATATTTTTATCTACTTAATTTTTAATTTTTTTTTCATTTACAACTATCTGTTGCAATTTGTTTTATCATAGAACAACAACCCAGATCAAAAACTTTAAAAAAAAAAAAAGTGGAAGAATTGAGTCTGTGTGCTTGAAAAAAAAACTGTCCATAAGGAGCTGGATCAATGGAGTCTTCTCCTCCGATGGTCCTCTGTAGGCATTGAGGAAAATAATTTGGTGAGAAGTACTTTTGTTTGTTTTGAAAGACGTTTGGTTTTCAATTTTACTGCGTAATTTATCTGTTGAATTTTTTTTCTATATGTTCAAATTTACGTTTAAGTGTTTAATTAATTTTTTTTGTCTATATATTCAAAAAAGTTGACTATCTGTTCACTTTTTTTCCCTATCTTTTAAATTTTTTTTCTAGATTTTGTTATCCATTCAATTTTAATCTCTTATCTGTTCAAATATCTATCCAAAATTTCTTAGCTGTTTAACAAACCAGTCACAATGTTCAATTTATTTTTATCTGTTCAATTTTATTATCTGTTGAAATACACCAAATCAGCATCTGTTGCAATCTTTCTTTCTCTCTCTTTGGTTCTTTCTCTCTATCTGTTGAAATATTTTCTCACATATAATCCAGTATATATATATCTGTTCAATTTATTTAATATTTTTATCTGCTTAATTTTTAATTTTTTTTTCGTTTACAACTATCTGTTGCAATTTGTTTCATCGTAGAACAACAACATAGATCAAAAACTTTTTAAAAAAAAAAAGTAGAAGAATTGGGTCTGTGTGCGTGAAAAACAACTGTCTATAAGGAGCTGGATCAATGGAGTCTTCTTCTCCGATGGTCCTCTGCAGGCATTGAGTAAAATAATTTGGTGAGAAGTCCTTTTGTTTGTTTTGAAAAACGTTTTGTTTTCAATTTTACTCCTTAATTTATCTATTGAATTTTTTTTCTCTATGTTCAAATTTACATTTAAGTGTTTAATTATTTTTTTTTTGTTTATATATTCAACAAAGTTGACTATCTATTCACTTTTTTTCCCTATCTTTTCAAATTTTTTTCTAGATTTTGTTATCCATTCAATTTTAATCTTTTATCTGTTCAAATATCTATCCAAAATTTCTTATCTGTTCAACAAACTAGTCACAATGTTCAATTTATTTTTATTTGTTCAATTTTATTATCTGTTGAAATACACCAAATCAGGATCTGTTCCAATTTTTCATTCTCTTTCTTTGGTTCTTTCTCTCTATCTGTCGAAATTTTTTCTCACATATAATCCAATATATATGTATCTGTTCAATTTTTTTTCGTATTTTTATCTGCTTAATTTTTATTTTTATTTTTCATTTACAACTATCCGTTGCAATTTGTTTCATCGTAGAACAACAACACAGATCAAAAACTTTAAAAAAAAAAAAAAAAAAAAAAAAGTGAAAGAATTGAGTCTGTGTGCTTGAAAAAAAAACTTACCATAAGGAGCTGGATCAATGGAGTCTTCTCCTCCGATGGTCCTCCGCAGGCATTGAGTAAAAAAATTTGGTTAGAAGTCCTTTTGTTTGTTTTGAAAGATGTTTGTTTTCAATTTTAGTCTTTAATTTATCTGTTGAATTTTTTTTTCTGCATGTTCAAATTTACATTTAAGGGTTTAATTATTTTTGTTTTTGTCTATATATTCAAAAAAGTTGACTATCTGTTCATTTTTTTTCCCAATCTTTTCGAATTTTTTTCTAGAGTTTGTTATCAGTTATATTTTAATCTCTTATCTGTTCAAGTATCTATCCAAAATTTCTTATCTGTTCAACAAACTAGTCACAATGTTCAATTTATTTTTATCTGTTCAATTTTATTATCTGTTGAAATATACCAAATCGGGATCTGTTGCAATCTTTCTTTTTCTCTCTTTGGTTCTTTCTCTCTATCTGTTGAAATTTTTTCTCGCATATAATCCAGTATATATATATCAGTTCAATTTTTTTAATATTTTTATCTGCTTAATTTTTAATATTTTTTTTCATTTACAACTATCTGTTGCAATTTGTTTCATCGTAGAACAACAACACAGATCAAAAACTTTAAATAAATAAAAAAAAAAGTGGAAGAATTGGGTCTGTGTGCTTTGAAAAAAAAAACAGTCCATAAGGAGCTGGATTAATGGAGTCTTCTGCTCCGATGGTCCTCTGCAGGCATTGAGTAAAATAATTTGGTGAGAAGTCCTTTTATTTATTTTGAAAGACGTTTTCTTTTCGATTTTACTCCTTAATTTATCTGTTAAATTTTTTTTCTATATGTTTAAATTTACATTTAAGTGTTCAATTTTTTTTTTGTCTATATATTCAAAAAAAGTTGACAATCAGTTCACTTTTTTCCCCTATCTTTTCAAATTTTTTTCTAGATTTTGTTATCAATTCAATTTTAATCTCTTATCTGCTCAAATAACTATCCAAAATTTCTTACCTATTCAAAAAACTAGTCACAATGTACAATTTATTTTTATCTGTTCAATTTTATTATCTATTGAAATATACCAAATCAGGATCTGTTGCAATCTTTCTTTCTCTTTCTTTGGTTCTTTCTCACTATCTGTTGAAATTTTTTCTCACATATAATCCAGTATATATATATCTGTTCAATTTTTTAATTATTTTTATATTCCTAATTTTTAATTTTTTTTTCATTTACAACTATCTGTTTCAATTTGTTTCATCGTAGAACAACAACAAAGATCAAAAACTTAAAAAAAAAAAAAAAAAAAAAAAAAAAAAAAAAAAAGAAAGAGAAGAAAGTGGAAGAATTGGGTCTGTGTGGTTGAAAAAAAAAACTGTCCATAAGGAGCTGGATCAATGGAGTCTTCTCCTCCGATGGTCCTCTGCAGACATCGAGTAAAATAATTTGGTGAGAAGTCGTTTTGTTTGTTTTGAAAGACGTTTTGTTTTCAATTTTACTCTGTAATTTATCTGTTGAATTTTTTTTCTATATGTTCAAATTTATATTTAAGTGTTTAATTATTTTTTTTGGTTTATATATACAAAAAAGTTGACTATCAGTTCACTTTTTTTCCCTATCTTTTCAAAAAAATTTCTAGATTTTGTTATCTATTCAATTTTAATCTCTAATCTGTTCAAATATCTATCCAAAATTTCTTATCGGTTCTACAAACTAGTCACAATGTTCAATTTATTTTTATCTATTCAATTTTATTATCTGTTGAAATACACCAAATCAGGATCTGTTGCAAACTTTCTTTCTCTATCTTTGGTTCTTTCTCTCTATCTGTTGAAATTTTTTCTCACATATAATTCAGTATATATATCTGTTCAATTTTTTTAATATTATTATCTGCTAATTTTTTTAATATTATTATCTGCTTAATTTTTAACTTTTTTTTCATTTACAACTATCTGTTGCAATTTGTTTCATCGTAGAACAACAACACAGATCAAAAACTTAAAAAAAAAAAAAAAAAAAGTAGAAGAATTGGGTCTGTGTACTTGAAAAAAAAAAACTATCCATAAGGAGCTGGATCAATGGAGTCTTCTCCTCCGATGGTCCTCTGCAGGCATTAAGTAAAATAATTTGGTGAGAAGTCCTTTTTTTTGTTTTGGACGTTTTGTTTTCAATTTTACTCCGTAATTTATCTGTTGAATTTTTTTTCTATATGTTCAAATTTACATTTAAGTGTTTAGTTATTTTTTTTTGTCTATATATTCAAAAAAGTTGACTATCTGTTCACTTTTTTTTCTATCTTTTCAAATTTTTTTCTAGATTTTATTATCAATTCAATTATAATCTCTTATCTGTTCAAATATCTGTCAAAAATTTCTTATCTGTTCAATGAACCAGTCAATATGTTCAATTTATTTTTATCTGTTCAATTTTATTATCTTTTGAAATACACCAAATCAGGATCTGTTGCAATCTTTCTTTCTCTCTCTTTGGTTCTTTCTCTCTATCTGTTGAAATTTTTTTTCACATATAATTTAGTATATATATCTGTTCAATTTTTTTAATATTATTATCTGCTTAATTTTTAACTTTTTTTTCATTTACAATTATCTTTTGCAATTTGTTTCATCGTAGAACAACAACACAGATCAAAAACTTGTAAAAAAAAAAAAAAGTAGAAGAATTGGGTCTGTGTGCTTGAAAAAAAAAATTGTCCATAAGGAGCTGGATCAATGGACTCTTCTCCTCCGATGGTCCTCTGCAGGCATTGAGTAAAATAATATGGTAAGAAGTCCTTTTGTTCGTTTTGAAAGACGTTTTGTTTTCAATTGTATTCCGTAATTTCTCTATTGAATTTTTTTTTCTATATGTTCAAATTTACATTTAAGTGTTTAATTATTTTTTTTGTCTATATATTCGAAAAAGTTGACTATCTGTTCACTTTTTTTTTCCCTATCTTTTCAAATTTTTTTCTAGATTTTTTTATCAATTCAATTTTAAACTCTTATCTGTTCAAATATCTATCCAAAATTGCTTATCTGTTCAACAAACTAGTCACAATGTCCAATTTATTTTTATCAGTTCAAATTAATTATCTGTTGAAATACACCAAATCAGGATCTGTTGCAATCTTTCTTTCTCTCTCTTTGGTTCTTTCTCTCTATCTGTTGAAATTCTTTCTCACATATAATCTAGTATATATATATATCTGTTCAATTTTTTTAATTATTTTTATCTACTTAATTTTTAATTCTTTCTTTCATTTACAACTATCTGTAGCAATTTGTTTCATCGTACAACAACAACACAGATCAAAAACTTTTTTTAAAAAAAAAGTGGAAGTATTGGGTCTGTGTGGTTGAAAAAAAAAACTGTCCATAAGGAGCTGAATCAATGGAGTCTTCTCCTCCGATGGCCCTCTGCAGGCATTGAGTAAAAAAATTTGGTCAGAAGTCCTTTTGTTTGTTTTGAAAGACGTTTTGTTTTCAATTTTACTCCTTAATTTATCTGTTGAATTTTTTTTTATATGTTCAAATTTACATTCAAGTGTTTAATTTTTTTTTTGTCTATATATTCAAAAAAGTTGACTATCTGTTCACTTTTTTTCCCAATCTTGTCAAATTTTTTTCTAGAGTTGGTTATCAGTTATATTTTAATCTCCTATCTGTTTAAATATCTATCCAAAATTTCTTATCTGTTCAACAAACTAGTCACAATGTTCAATTTATTTTTATCTGTTCAATTTTATTATCTGTTGAAATACACCAAATCAGGATCTGTTGCAATCTTTCTTTCTCTATCTTTGGTTCTTTCTCTCTATCTGTTGAAATTTTTTCTCACATATAATCCATTATATATATCTGTTCAATTTTTTTAATATTTTTATGTACTTAATTTTTAATTTTTGTTTTCATTTACAACTATCTATTGCAATTTGTTTCATCGTAGAACAACAACACACACACAAAAAATAAAAATAAAAATAAGTGGAAGAATTGGGTCTGTGTGCCTGAAAAAAAAACTGTCCATATGGAGCTGGATCAATGGAGTCTTCTCCTCCGATGGTCCTCTGCAGGCATTGAGTAAAATAATATGGTAAGAAGTCCTTTTGTTCGTTTTGAAAGACAAATTCAATTTTACTCCGTAATTTATCCATTGAATTTTTTTTCTATATGTTCAAATTTACATTTAAGTGTTTAATTATTTTTTTTTTGTCTATATATTCGAAAAAGTTGACTATCTGTTCACTTTTTTTCCCTATCTTTTCAAAAAAATTTCTAGATTTTGTTATCAATTCAATTTTAATCTCTTATCTGTTCGAATATCTATCCAAAATTTCTTATCTGTTCAACAAACTAGTCACAATGTTCAATTTATTTTTATCAGTTCAAATTAATTATCTGTTGAAATACACCAAATCAGGATCTGTTGCAATCTTTCTTTCTCTCTCTTTGGTTCTTTCTCCCTATCTGTTGAAATTCTTTCTCACATATAATCTAGTATATATATATATCTGTTCAATTTTTTTAATTATATTTATCTGCTTAATTTTTAATTCTTCTTTTCATTTACAACTATCTGTTGCAATTTGTTTCATCGTAGAACAACAACACAGATCAAAAACTTTATAAAAAAAAAACGTGGAAGAATTGGGTCTGTGTGGTTGAAAAAAAAAACTGTCCATAAGGAGCTGGATCAATGGAGTCTTCTCATCCGATGGTCCTCTGCAGGCATTGAGTAAAATAATTTGGTGAGAAGTCCTTTTGTTTGTTTTGAAAGACGTTTTATTTAAAATTTTATTCCTTAATTTATTTGTTGAATTTTTTTTTCAATTTTTTCAAATTTACATTTTAGTGTTTAATTATTATTTTTTGTCTATATATTCAAAAAAGTTGACTATCTGTTCACTTTTTTTCCCTATCTTTTCAATTTTTTTTCTAGATTTTATTATCAATTCAATTTTAATCTCTTATCTGTTCAAATATCTATCCAAAATTTCTTATCCGATCAATAAACCCGTCACAATGTTCAATTTATTTTTATCTGTTCAATTTTATTATCTGTTGAAATACACCAAATCAGGATCTGTTGCAATCTTTCTTTCTCTATCTTTGGTTCTTTCTCTCTATCTGTTGAAATTTTTTCTCACATATAACCCATTATATATATATCTGTTCAATTTTTTTAATATTTTTATCTACTTAATTTTTAATTTTTGTTTTCATTTACAACTATCTATTGCAATTTGTTGCATCGTAGAACAACAACACACAAAAAAAAAAAAAAAAAAAAAAAAAGTGGAAGAATTGGGTCTGTGTGCCTGAAAAAAAAACTGTCCATAAGGAGCTGGATCAATGCAGTCTTCTCCTCCGATGGTCCTCTGCAGGCATTGAGTAAAATAATATGGTAATAAGTCCTTTTGTTCGTTTTGAAAGACGTTTTGTTTTCAATTTTACTCCGTAATTTATCCATTGAATTTTTTTTCTATATGTTCAAATTTACATTGAAATGTTTAATTATTATTTTTTTGTCTATATATTCGAAAAAGTTGACTATCTGTTCACTTTTTTTCCCTATCTTTTCAAAAAAAATTCTAGATTTTGTTATCAATTCAATTTCAATCTCTTATCTGTTCAAATATCTATACAAAATTTCTTATCTGTTCAACAAACTAGTCACAATGTTCAATTTATTTTTATCAGTTCAATTTTATTATTTGTTGAAATACACCAAATCAGGATCTGTTGCAATCTTTCTTTCTCTCTCTTTGGTTCTTTCTCTCTATCTGTTGAAATTTTTCTCACATATAATCCAGTATATATATCTGTTCAATTTTTTTAATTATTTTTATTTGCTTAATTTTTAATTCTTTTTTTCATTTACAACTATCTGTTTCAATTTGTTTCATCGTAGAACAACAACACAGATCAAAAACTTTATAAAAAAAAAAAGTGAAAGAATTGGGTCTGTGTGGTTGAAAAAAAAAACTGTCCATAAGGAGCTGGATCAATGGAGTCTTCTCCTCCGATGGTCCTCTGCAGGCATTGAGTAAAATAATTTGGTGTGAAGTCCTTTTGTTTGTTTTGAAAGACGTTTTATTTAAAATTTTATTCCTTAATTTATTTGTTTAATTTTTTTTTCAATTTTTTCAAATTTACATTTTAGTGTTTAATTATTATTTTTTTGTCTATATATTCAAAAAAGTTGACTATCTGTTCACTTTTTTTCCCTATCTTTTCAATTTTTTTTCTAGATTTTATTATCAATTCAATTTTAATCTCTTATCTGTTCAAATATCTATCCAAAATTTCTTATCCGATCAATAAACTCGTCACAATGTTCAATTTATTTTTATCTGTTCAATTTTATTATCTGTTGAAATACACCAAATCACGATCTGTTGCAATCTTTCTTTCTCTCTCTTTGGTTCTTTCTCTTTATCTGTTGAAATTCTTTCTCACATATAATCCAGTATATATATATCTGTTCAATTTTTTTAATATTTTTATCGGCTTAATTTTTTATTTTTTTTTCATTTACAACTATCTATTGCAATTTGTTTCATCGTAGAACAACAAAACAGATCAGAAACTTTTTTTAAAAAAAAAGTGGAAGAATTGGGTCTGTCTGCTTAAAAAAAAATTGTCCATAAAGGGCTTTATAAATGGAGTCTTCTCCTCCGATGGTCCTCTGCTGGCATTGAGTAAAATAATTTGGTCAGAAGTACTTTTGTTTGTTTTGAAAGACGTTTTGTTTTCAATTTTACTCCGTAATTTATCCGTTGAATTTTTTTTCTATATGTTGAAATTTACATGTAAGTGTTTAATTATTTTTTTTGTCTATATATTCAAAAAAGTTGACTATCTGTTCACTTTTTTTCCCTATATTTTCAAATTTTTTTCTAGATTTTGTTATCAATTCAATTTTAATCTCTTATCTGTTCAAAAATCTATCCAAAATTTCTTATCTGTTCAACAAACCATTCACAATGTTCAATTTATTTTTATCTGTTCAATTTTATTATCTGTTGAAATACACCAGATCAAGATCTGTTGCAATCTTTCTTTCTCTCTATCTGTTGAAATTTTTTCTCATATATAATCCAGTATATATATATCTGTTCAACTTTTTAAATATTTTTGTCTGCTTAATTTTTAATTTTTTTTTCATCTACAACTATCTGTTGCAATTTGTTTCATCGTAGAACAACAACACAGATGAAAAACTTAAAAAAAAAAAAAAAAAGTGGAAGAATTGGGTCTGTGTGCTTGAAAAAAAAAACTGTCCATAAGGAGATGGATCAATGGAGTCTTCTCCTCCGATGGTCCTCTGCAGGCATTGAGTAAAATAATTTGGTGAGAAGTACTTTTGTTTGTTTTGAAAGACGTTTTGTTTTCAATTTTACTCCGTAATTTATCCGTTGAATTTTTTTTCTATATGTTGAAATTTACATGTAAGTGTTTAATTATTTTTTTTGTCTATATATTCAAAAAAGTTGACTATTTGTTCACTTTTTTTCCCTATCTTTTCAAATTTTTTTCTAAATTTTGTTAACCATTCAATTTTAATCTGTTATCTGTTCAAATATCTATCCAAAATTTCTAATCTGTTCAACAAACTAGTCACAATGTTCAATTTATTTTTATCTGTTCAATTTTATTATCTGTTGAAATACACCAAATCAGGATCTGTTGCAATCTTTCTTTCTCTCTCTTTGGTTCTTTCTCTCTATCTGTTGAAATTTTTTCTCACATATAATCCAGTACGTATATATCTGTTCAATTTTTTTAATATTTTTATCTGCTTAATTTTTAATTTTTTTTTCATTTACAACTATGTGTTGCAATTTGTTTCATCGTAGAACAACAACACAGATCAAAAACTTAAAAAAAAAAAAAAAAAAAGTGGAAGAATTGGGTCTGTGTGCTAAAAAAAACTGTCCATAAGGAGTATGATCAATGGAGTTTTCTCCTCCAATGGTCCTCTGCAGGCATTGAGTAAAATAATTTGATGAGAAGTCCTTTTATTTGTTTTGAAAGATGTTTTGTTTTCAATTTACTCCTTAATTTATCTGTTGAATTTTTTTTTTCTCTGTGTTCAAATTTACATTTAAGTGTTAAATTATTTTTTTTTCTACAGATGCGAAAAAGTTGACTATCTGTTAACTTTTTTTCTCTATCTTTTCAAATTTTTTTCTAGATTTTGTTATCAATTCAATTTTAATCTCTTATCGTTTTAAATATCTATCCAAAATTTCTTATCTGTTCAACAAACTAGTCACAATGTTCAATTTATTTTTATCTGTTCAATTTTATTATCTGTTGAAATACACCAAATCAGGATCTGTTGCACTCTTTCTTTCTCTCTCTTTGGTTCTTTCTCTCTATCTGTTGAAATTTTTTCTCATATATAATCCAGTATATATATATTTGTTCTATTTTTTAAATATTTTTATCTGCTTAATTTTTAATTTTTTTTTTCATTTACGACTATCTGTTGCAATTTGTTTCATCGTAGACAATAACACAGATCAAAAACTTAAAAAAAAAAATAGTGGAAGAATTGGGTCTGTGTGGTTGAAAAAAAAAACTGTCCATAAGGAGTTGGATCAATGGAGTCTTCTCCTCCGATGGCCCTCTGCAGGCATTGAGTAAAAAAATTTGATCAGAAATCCTTTTGTTTGTTTTGAAAGACGTTTTGTTTTCAATTTCACTCCTTAATTTATCTGTTGAATTTTTTTTTATATGTTCAAATTTACATTCAAGTGTTTAATTTTTTTTTTTTGTCTATATATTCAAAAAAGTTGACTATCTGTTCACTTTTTTTCCCAATCTTTTCAAAAAAATTTTCTAGAGTTTGTTATCAGTTATATTTTAATCTCCTATCTGTTCAAATATCTATCCAAAAGTTCTTATCTGTTCAACAAACTAGTCACAATGTTCAATTTATTTTTATCTGTTCAATTTTATTATCTGTTGAAATACACCAAATCAGGATCTGTTGCAATCTTTCTTTCTCTATCTTTGGTTCTTTCTCTCTACCTGTTGAAATTTTTTCTCACATATAATCCATTATATATATATATATCTGTTCAATTTTTTTAATATTTTTATCTACTTAATTTTTAATTTTTGTTTTCATTTACAACTATCTGTTGCAATTTGTTTCATCGTAGAACAACAAGACAAAAAAAAAAAAAAAAAAAAAAGTGGAAGAATTGGGTCTGTTTGCTTGAATAAAAAACTGTTCATAAGGAGCTGGATCAATGGAGTCTTCTCCTCCGATGGTACTCTGCAGGCATTGAGTAAAATAATATGGTAAGAAGTCCTTTTGTTCGTTTTGAAAGACGTTTTGTTTTCAATTTGTTCAATTTATTTTTCTCAGTTCAATTTTATTATCTGTTGAAATACACCAAATCAGGATCTGTTGCAATCTTTATTTCTCTCTCTTTGGTTCTTTCTCTCTATCTGTTGAAATTCTTTCTCACATATAATCTAGTATATATATATATCTGTTCAATTTTTTTAATTATTTTTATTTGCTTAATTTTTAATTCTTTTTTTCATTTACAACTATCTGCAGCAATTTGTTTCATCGTAGAACAACAACACAGATCAAAAACTTTATAAAAAAAAAAAAGTGGAAAAATTGGGTCTGTGTGGTTGAAAAAAAAAACTGTCCATAAGGAGCTGGGTCAATGGAGTCTTCTCCTCCGATGGCCCTCTGCAGGCATTGAGTAAAAAAATTTGGTCAGAAGTCCTTTTGTTTGTTTTGAAAGACGTTTTGTTTTCAATTTTACACCTTAATTTATCTGTTGAATTTTTTTTTTATATGTTCAAATTTACGTTCAAGTGTTTAATTATTTTTTTTTTGTCTATATATTCAAAAAATTGACTATCTGTTCACTTTTTTTCCCAATCTTTTCAAAATTTTTTCTAGAGTTTGTTATCAGTTATATTTTAATCTCCTATCTGTTCAAATATCTATCCAAAATTTCTTATCTGTTCAACAAACTAGTCACAATGTTCAATTTATTTTTATCTGTTCAATTTTATTATCTGTTGAAATACACCAAATCAGGATCTGTTGCAATCTTTCTTTCTCTATCTTTGCTTCTTTCTCTCTATCTGTTGAAATTTTTTCTCACATATAATCCGTTATATATATATATCTGTTCAATTTTTTAAATATTTTTATCTACTTAATTTTTAATTTTTGTTTTCATTTACAACTATCTGTTGCAATTTGTTTCATCGTAGAACAACAACAAAAAAAAAAAAAAAAAAAAAAAAAAAAAATTGGAAGAATTGGGTCTGTGTGTCTGAAAAAAAAAACTGTCCATAAGGAGCTGGATCAATGGAGTCTTCTCCTCCGATGGTCCTCTGCAGGCATTGAGTAAAATAATATGGTAAGAAGTCATTTTGTTCGTTTTGAAAGACGTTTTGTTTTCAATTTTACTCCGTAATTTATCCATTGAATTTTTTTACTATATGTTCAAATTTACATTTAAGTGTTTAATTATTTTTTTTTTGTCTATATATTCGAAAAAGTTGACTATCTGTTAACTTTTTTTCCCTATCTTTTCAAAAAAATTTCTAGATTTTGTTATCAATTCAATTTTAATCTCTTATCTGTTCAAATATCTATCCAAAATTTCTTATCTGTTCAACAAACTAATCACAATGTTCAATTTATTTTTATCAGTTCAATTTTATTATCTGTTGAAATACACCAAATCAGGATCTGTTGCAATCTTTCTTTCTCTCTTTTTGGTTCTTTCTCTCTATCTGTTGAAATTCTTTCTCACATATAATCCAGTATATATATATCTGTTCAATTTTTTTAATTATTTCTATCTGCTTAATTTTTAATTCTTTTTTTCATTTACAACTATCTGTTGCAATTTGTTTCATCGTAGAACAACAACACAGATCAAAAACTTTATATCAAAAAAAAAAATGGAAGAATTGGGTCTGTGTGGTTGAAAAAAAAAACTGTCCGTAAGGAGCTGGATCAAAGGAGTCTTCTCCTCCGATGGTCCTCTGCAGGCATTGAGTAAAATAATTTGGTGAGAAGTCCTTTTGTTTGTTTTGAAAGACGTTTTATTTAAAATTTTATTCCTTAATTTATCTGTTGAATTTTTTTTTCTATTTTTTCAAATTTACATTTTAGTGTTTAATTATTATTTTTTGTCTATATATTCAAAAAAGTTGACTATCTGTTCACTTTTTTTCCCTATCTTTTCAAATTTTTTTCTAGATTTTATTATCAATTCAATTTTAATCTCTTATCTGTTCGAATATCTATCCAAAATTTCTTATCTGTTCAATAAACCAGTCACAATGTTCAATTTATTTTTATCTGTTCAATTTTATTATCTGTTGAAATACACCAAATCACGATCTGTTGCAATCTTTCTTGCTCTCTCTTTGGTTCTTTCTCTCTATCTGTTGAAATTCTTTCTCATATATAATCCAGTATGTATATATATCTGTTCAATTTTTTTAATATTTTTATCTGCTTAATTTTTCATTTTTTTTTTCATTTACAACTATCTGTTGCAATTTGTTTCATCGTAGAACAATAAAACAAATCATAAACTTAAGAAAAAAAAAAAGTGGAAGAATTGGGTCTGTCTGCTTGAAAAAAAAACTGTCCATAAAGGGCTTTATAAATGGAGTCTTCTCCTCCGATGGTCCTCTGCTGGCATTGAGTAAAATAATTTGGTCAGAAGTCCTTGTGTTTTTTGAAAGAGGTTTTGTTTTCAATTTTACTCCTTAATTTATCTGTTGAATTTTTTTTCTATATGTTCAAATTTACATTTAAATGTTTACTTTTTTTTTTGTCTATATATTCAAAAAAGTTGACTATCTGTTCACTTTTTTTCCCTGTCTTTAAAATTTTTTTCTAGATTTTGTTATCAATTCAATTTTAATCTCTTATCTGTTCAAATATCAATCCAAAATTTCTTATCTGTTCAACAAACCAGTCACAATGTTCAATTTATTTTTATCTGTTCAATTTTATTATTTGTTGAAATACACCAGATCAGGATCTGTTGCAATCTTTCTTTCTCTCTATCTGTTGAAATTTTTTCTCATATATAATCCAGTATATATATCTGTTCAACTTTTTAAATATTTTTGTCTACTTAATTTTTAATTTTTTTTCATCTACAACTATCTGTTGCTATTTGTTTCATCGTAGAACAACAACACAGATCAAAAACTTAAAAAAAAAAAAAAAAAAAAAAAAGAAAAAAAAAGTGGAAGAATTGGGTCTGTGCGCTTGAAAAAAAAAGCTGTCCATAAGGAGCTGGATCAATGGAGTCTTCTCCTCCGATGGTCCTCTGCAGGCATTGAGTAAAATAATTTGGTGAGAAGTACTTTTGTTTGTTTTGAAAGACGTTTTGTTTTCAATTTTACTCCGTAATTTATTTGTTGAATTTTTTTTCTATATGTTCAAATTTACATGTAATTGTTTAATTATTTTTTTTGTCTATATATTCAAAAAAGTTGACTATTTGTTCACTTTTTTCCCCTATCTTTTCAAATTTTTTTTCTAAATTTTGTTATCCATTCAATTTTAATCTCTTATCTGTTCAAATATCTATCCAAAATTTCTAATCTGTTCAACAAACTTGTCACAATGTTCAATTTATTTTTATCTATTCAATTTTATTATCTGTTGAAATACACCAAATCAGGATCTGTTGCAATCTTTCTTTCTTTCTCTTTGGTTCTTTCTCTCTATCTGTTGAAATTTTTTCTCACATATAATCCAGTACGTATATATCTGTTCAATTTTTTTAATATTTTTATCTGCTTAATTTTTAATTTTTTTTTCATTTACAACTATCTGTTGCAATTTGTTTCATCGTAGAACAACAACACAGATCAAAAACTTTAAAAAAAAAAAAAAAAAAAAGTGGAAGAATTGGGTCTGTGTGCTAAAAAAAACTGTCCATAAGGAGTATGATCAATGGAGTTTTCTCTTCCGATGGTCCTCTGCAGGCATTGAATAAAATAATTTGGTGAGAAGTCCTTTTGTTTGTTTTGAAAGACGTTTTGCTTTCAATTTTACTCCATAATTTATCTGTTGAATTTTTTTTTTTCTATGTGTTCAAATTTACATTTAAGTGTTTAATTATTTTTTTTTCTATATAGTCGAAAAAGTTGACTATCTGTTAACTTTTTTTCGCTATCTTTTTAAATTTTTTTCTAGATTTTGTTATCAATTCAATTTTAATCTCTTATCGGTTTAAATATCTATCCAAAATTTCTTATCTGTTCAACAAACTAGTCACAATGTTCAATTTATTTTTATCTGTTCAATTTTATTATCTGTTGAAATACACCAAATCAGGATCTGTTGCAATCTTTCTTTCTCTCTCTTTGGTTCTTTCTCTCTATCTGTTGAAATTTTTTCTCATATATAATCCAGTATATATATATTTGTTCAATTTTTTTAATATTTTTATCTGCTTAATTTTTAATTTTTTTTTCATTTACGACTTTCTATTGCAATTTGTTTCATCGTAGAACAATAACACAGATCAAAAACTTAAAAAAAAAATAGTGGAAGAATTGGGTCTGTGTGGTTGAAAAAAAAAACCGTCCATAAGGAGTTGGATCAATGGAGTCTTCTCCTCCGATGGTCCTCTGTAGGCATTGAGTAAAAAAATTTGGTCAGAAGTCTTTTTGTTTGTTTTGAAAGACGTTTTGTTTTCAGTTTTATTCCTTAATTTATCTGTTGAATTTTTTTTTCTATATGTTCAATTTCACATTTAAGTATTTAATTTTTTTTTTGTCTATATATTCAAAAAAGTTGACTATCTGTTCACTTTTTTTCCCAGTCTTTTCAAATTTTTTTCTAGAGTTTGTTATCAGTTATATTTTAATCTCTTATCTGTTCAAATATCTATCCAAAATTTCTTATCTGTTCAACAAACTAGTCACAATGTTTAATTAATTTTTATCTGTCCAATTTTATTATCTGTTGAAATACACCAAATCAGAATCTGTTGCAATCTTTCTTTCTCTCTCTTTGGTACTTTCTCTCTATTTGTTGAAATTTTTTCTCACATATAATCCAGTATATATATATATCTTTTCAATTTTTTTAATATTTTTATCTGCTTAATTTTTAATTTTTTTTTGATTTACATTTATCTGTTGTAATTTGTTTCATCGTAGAACAACAACACAGATCAAAAACTTTAAAAAAAAAATTGGAAGAATTTGGTCTGTGTGCTTAAAAAAAAAACTGTCCATAAGGAGCTGGATCAATGGAGGCTTCTTCTCCGATGGTCCTCTGCAGGCATTGAGTAAAATAATTTGGTCAGAAGTCATTTTGTTTATTTTGAAAGACGTTTTGTTTTCAATTTTACTCCTTAATTTATCTGTTGAATTTTTTTTTTCTATATGTTTGAATTTACATTTAAGTGTTTAATTTTTTTTTTTGGTCTATATATTCAAAAAAGTTGACTATCTGTCCACTTTTTTTCCCTATCTTTTCAAATTTTTTCTAGATTTTGTTATAAGTTCAATTTTAGTCTCTTATCTGTTCAAATATCTATCCAAAATTTCTTATCTGTTCAACAAACTTATAGCGACCCCGGTCTTTTCCCAGTTAGTTGTTGTATCCGGACTTATGTTCCGTAGATCCCGTTGTTATAAAATTGTTGTTGTTGTCCTTTAATTCCTTATTCTTGAGTTATAGGATGTTTTGGGCAGGTTGGTTACAGGTTGGTTGGGTTGGAAACCCAGTGTTGCTGTCTAGATTTTTGGACTTTCGCTCGAGCGAGGAGTTGGTCGCTCGAGCGAGCTTTTGTTTTTGGTCCTTCGCTCGAGCGAGGGTTTGGTCGCTCGAACGAGAGTAGAGTTTTGTGTCTGGTGGCTCGAGCCAGGGTTTCTTCGCTTGAGCGAGCGATTGCATCTAGTATAGACCTGAAAGTTGTGTTTCTTAGCTCGAGCGAGCTTTTCTTCGCTCGAGCGGGCGAGGTGTATGTTTTTGAGTTCTTCACTCGAGCGAGCATTCTGTCGCTCGAACGTGCTTCTGGGTTGCAGACCTGAAGCTTCGAGTTCTTGGCTCGAGCGAGCTTTTCTTCGCTCGAGCGAGGCTTTCTTGTGTCTAGTCGTTCGAGCGACCAATCCTTCGCTCGAGCGAGCCTGTCAGGTTTAAATAGGTAGCAGCGAGTTTTAAAACACTTTTTCATCCCCTTTTTTATTCCAAAACCCTAGGTCTGACTTCTCTCTCTCTCCATTCACCTTCTCTCTTAGGTATCATCTCTTTTTAGGGTGTTTCTACCCTAGGTTCTTTATTAAAAAGATAGAGTGAGTCAAGAGCTTCGTTTTAATCTGAGCGTTTGGCGGTTTGGAGCACTTTGGATTTTGGGTCATCATCTCCGTCTTCTCCATTCAGGTTATTTACTTTGAGGTAGGGATTTCCTACTCCATATTATAAGTTTTGTTCTAAGTTTTGGTAGTTTGATATGTTGGGGGTTATTTGGTAATTTTGGGAAAAACCCTAGTTGTGTTAATAAATTAATTTGTATAATTAATTTACGGAAAATTGGGGAATTTAATTGAATTCATGGAATTGGGGTATTATAAGCTTAAATGGTGTAGTTGGATAATTTAATCACTCGCCTATTGAAATGTTGAGATTATAATTGTTGATACATTTATTTCCTGTTTAGAAATAACTGCTTGGGCTATCGGTGGGGGATAGTCATGATTGTTGTAGACATTGCATGTGGATTAGGGAAAACTGAAACTAATCACATTGGTTAAGTCATTGTTTTTGACTGTTGAATTAATACCGAAAATATGTGTATTGATTGTGTAGTGTATATGACAAGTGTTTAATACTTTGTATATGCATTTTGTTTGGGAGGAGATAGGGGATGTACTCCACGGTCTGGGAGGAGATAGGGGATGGACTCCTAAACCGGATATTGTTTGGGAGGAGATAGGGAATGGACTCCATTAGCACCACTAATATGTGTGCTTATTGATTTATGGAAGTGTTTTTACACGTTATCGATACATCACTAAAATGTGTATCAAACTGGAAGTATGGAAGTGTTTTGGTATGAGACTTAGTCTCATTTAATGTGTTGATGTTGGAAGTAATGTTAATGTGAGATGTAGTCTCACTGTTATAGTTTGGCCAGGTTCTGAGCCATATTGGTATAAATGGAAAGTTGAACAAATAATGAGAAATGAAACGTGTCATGGATATTATTGTTATGGGACTGTATGATAATGAAATCAGTAATTTGTGTTAATCATCTATTGAATACTATTGTTTTATTCAATGCTTATATTTGGTTTAGTATATTTCTACTGGGCTGTGGCTCACCCTATATGGGAACATCATTTTCAGGTCTAGGTGATATGCTACCTCCAAGGAATTAGCTTGGAAGGATTTGGAGTTGAAGACTCTGTTTAGATTAGTCGTTTATTTGGTTTGATTTTGATGTTACATGTAAACACAAGCCTAGGGCTTAATGTGTAAATGAGTTAGTACTCATATTTTTGTGTCCAAGTGTTGGCTTGGAAAGATGTAAGCCCGTAGGGCAATTACTTTCATTATTACATGTAATGTTTTTCAATAATGATACTCTGATGAATGAGATAATAATTGGTTTTCTTTTATCAATGCATGCTACTGTTATATATTATGGGTTTATTTTGAGGGCGTTACAACTTGGTATCAGAGCGTACCGGGTTCGAATACTTTGGGTACGTGGGAAGTGATTAGTATCATAATGGGTTCGTCTCGTTTGATAGAGACTTAGATGTACTGTTATATGCTTATATGATAACATGTTTATGTGACTATGTGGGTATGGAATGTAGTTTCTAGGATGTTGATTGGACCCTTGAGTTTCTGAAAGTCTTGTTGGAAAGGCACTTGATCAATGTTGTTTCCAACCGAAACTTTAGTGACGCCTCGGGATGGTCATTATCCAGTAATGAAATTCGTAGGTGCTTATGTGATTATGTGCTTACGTGGAATGAATTATTGTTGTTCAATATATTAGGACGCAAGTGTTATAGCTTCGGCACATTTATTAATGTGCTAACGTCTTTGTTACCTTTATTAGGATGTCAGGACGAGGACGAGGACGTGGTAGGCGTGGTAGGCGTGGTGGGCAGGAGATGCCCATATCGGATGAGATTCCGGCAGTGTAGGAAGGAGTTGGCTAGGCCAATGTGGCCGAGCCGGTAGGTCAGCAGGCTATGGGCGCTTTGGCCCGAGAGATAACAGGGGCATTCAGGGAGTCAGTAGACATTCTCAGAGCTGAGAATCAAGTTCAAGTTCATGTTACAGATGCAGGGCCTTCTTTTCTGAAGAGGGAGTTCTTCCGGTCTAACCCGGACGAATTTTTGGGTGATCCTAAAGAGCCACTTAAGGCAGATGAATGGCTCGAACAGACAACAAAGACGTTTGAGATGCTAGGCATCGAAGACGGGGCACTGAAGGTGACCTTGGCATCTTTCCAGCTTAAGGGAGATGCGGGTCAGTGGTGGAAGTTCACTAAGGGCTGTATAGGAGGGACTTGGGAGGCTTTTGTAGATGCTTTCCAGGAGAAGTTACTGTCTTCAGCTGTTAAGGAGAGGTTGAGAGATCAGTTCTGCCAGCTTAAGCAGAACAGTTCTTCAGTGGCCGAGTTTGAGGCCTCATTTACTAGCTTATCCAGGTTTGCACCTGAACTGGTGGCGTCTGAGGAACGCCGTTGTATAGAGTTCGAGAAGAAGTTGAGGCGCAGCCTCAAGTTGAGAATTGTCGGGACTATGATTCGTGATTATGGGCGTCTGGTTGATGCTGCAGCCCATACCGAGATCATGATGCAGGAGGAGGAGGAAGGGCAGAAAGGCTCCAAGAGGAGTCAGGATGGCCAGAGTGATGGGAGGAGACAGAAGGGTTTTAACCCTCAGCAGTCTCAGGGTAGCTTTTCTAGATCAACTTTTCCAGTACCGAGTGCTAGTTCTGGGAAAGACAGCCAGGGAGACATTACCTGTTTCAAGTGTGGTCAGCTGGGCCACAAGTCTCCAGCTTGCCCGCATAAGGGAGGAGGATAGAGATCAGCGTCATCTTCGGCTCGATCTCAAAGTCAGAGTCAGGGTAGAGGCCAGCCGCTCTCTTGTTTTCAATGTGGTCAGGCAGGGCACATGAAGAGGTTCTGCCCACAGTTGAGTGGCACATCTGGTGCATCTGGTTTGAGGCAGACTCAGAGTCAGCAGCCAGCTCAGTCCGTTCAGGCCTCGAGGGCCAACCAGGGGGCTTCATCGTCCCAGTCTGTGCAGCAGTCTTATGCTCCTAGGGGTGAGCAGGTTGATCAGAGATCGTCTGGGCGCGTGTATGCTGTTACCGCGCAGGACCTTGTACCGGCTCCATCTATTGTGAGAGGTACCTTCTTGTTTTGCAACTCAGTTGCTAGTGTTTTAATTGATACGAGTGCATCTCATTCCTTTATGTCTGCTACATTTGCATCTATTTTGGAGTTGGAGTTAGCACAGTTAGCATCCCCTATTTGTGTAGTGTCACCTCTTGGGGGTGAATTGATCTTGAAACAAGGTGTTAGGGGTTGTGATATAGAGGTCGCCGATCATAGGCTTCTGTTTCCTTTTGTAGTTATGCCCATGAAGGGCTTTGATGTTATTTTGGGTATGGACTGGTTATCGTCATACCGGGCAGTTATTGATTGCTACTGCCAGAGGGTCACTTGTTGTACCGTGAGCGGGGAATGTTTCCATTTCTTGGGGGATCGGGTTGGTAGTGTTTTGCCACCGGGGTATGATCTGTGAGGGCGGAGTGAGTTGAGTGGTCTTCTTGCTAGCCTTTTGAGTAGTGAGTGTGATGAGACCCAGGTTGTGTTGCCGAGAGTGGTTTGTGAGTACTCGGACGTCTTTCCCGAGGATCTTGTTAGTTTGCCACCTCACAGAGAGATTGAGTTCTCTATTGACTTAGTGCCCGGCACGGCGCCGATTTCTATGGCACCTTACCGTTTTGCCCCAGCTGAGTTAGTTGAGTTGAAGATTCAGCTCCAGGAGTTGTTAGATAAGGGCTATATTCGTCCTAGTGTTTCGCCGTGGGGAGCACCGGCCCTCTTTGCTAAAAAGAAAAGTGGTGCTTTGAGACTTTGTATTGATTACCGGAAGTTGAATCGAGCTACGGTTAAGAATAAGTACCCTATGCCTCGTATAGATGATATGTTCGATCAGTTGAAGGGTTCCCGTTGTTTCTCTAAGATAGACTTGAGATCAGGTTACCATCAGTTGAGAGTCAGGGAGGAAGATATTCCGAAGACGGCATTCTGTACGCGGTATGGCCATTATGAGTTTCTGGTGATGCCATTTGGGCTCACCAACGCACCGGCAGTGTTTATGGATTTGATGAACCGGATCTTCTGGAATTCTTAGATCGTTTTGTAGTCGTTTTCGTAGACGACATTCTGATTTATTCACCTTCGGAGGAGGAGCACGAGGAACACCTGAGGGTGGTGCTTGAGTTACTTAGGGCCCATAAGCTTTATGCTAAGTTTGGGAAATGTGAGTTCTGGCTAGAAGATGTGAAGTTTTTAGGCCATGTAGTTTCCGGGGAAGGGGTGTCTGTTGATACATCCAAGATAGAGGTAGTGCAAGATTGGGCACAACCTAAGAGTGTGTTTGAGATCCGCAGTTTTCTGGGATTAGCTGGGTACTATCGTCGGTTTGTGAAGGATTTCTCCAGGTTAGCTTCACCGTTGACTAGATTGACTCGGAAGGGAGTCAAATTTGTATGGAGTGAGACTTGCGAAAAGTCGTTTCAGGAGTTGAAGGTTAGATTGACCACCGCTCCGGTCTTAATTATTCCAGAGAGAGGGTTGGGTTATGCAGTCTATTGTGATGCCTCACGAGAGGGTTTGGGTTGCGTGTTGATGCAAGAGGGGAAAGTGGTTGCCTATGGCTCACGTCAGTTGAAAATACACGAGAAGAATTACCCTACCCATGACCTAGAGTTAGCAGCTGTGATCTTTGCCTTGAAGATTTGGAGGCATTACCTTTATGGTGAGAGGTGAGAGGCATTCTCGGATCATAAAAGTCTGAAATATCTGTTTACACAGAAAGACTTGAACTTGAGGCAGAGGAGGTGGATGGAGTTCATTGAGGATTATAACTTCGAATTGCATTATCATCCGGGGAAGGCCAATGTGGTGGCCGATGCCCTTAGCAGGAAATCTGTTGGTGACGTAGCTAGTATAGCCATCCGGGAATGGGAGATGTTGGGTGCACTTGGGGAGTTTGATTTGCTTCTGGGCGAATCTGTTGAGGCTGCGACCTTGTTTTCTGTTGTTGCGCAGCCTACACTTGTGACTCGAGTGTTAGAGGCACAGAGAGGTGACCTTGAGGTGGGATCTCTCCGAGAGAAGATTTCCAGTGGGAAGGTTGAGAAGAGTTTGACGGTGTATCCCGACCTGAGTGTGAGATACCGAGACCGTATGTTTGTGCCGGAGTCTTGCCGAGAGGAAGTACTCCGAGAGCTTCATCATTCACGTCTTGCAGTGCATCCGGGAGGCACTAAGATGTATCGGGATTTGAGTCGCCAATTTTGGTGGCGAGGTATGAAGAGAGATGTAGCAGCTTTCGTGTCTAAGTGCCTTACTTGTCAACAAGTGAAGGCCGAGCATCAAAGGCCAGCGGGTTTATTGCAACCCTTGCCTATTGCCGAGTGGAAGTGGGAGCATGTCACTATGGACTTCGTTGTAGGTCTTCCGAGGACTCAGCGGAGTAGTGATGCTATTTGGGTGGTTGTAGACCGGTTGACTAAGTCGGCGCACTTCATTCCTATGTGCGTGAGAGATTCAGTAGATCATCTTGCCGACTTGTATATTCGGGACATAGTGAGGTTGCACGGGGTCCCAGTAATGATCGTCTCAGATAGAGACCCTCGTTTTATTGCTAGGTTGTGGCAGAGTTTGCAGAGTGCCTTGCGAACTAAGTTGACCCTTAGCACGGCTTATCACCCTCAAACTGACGGGCAGTCCGAGCGTACTATTCAGATCCTTGAGGATATGCTTCGGGGTTGTGTTCTTGATTTCAGTGGGTCGTGGGAGAGGCACTTGCCCTTAGTGGAGTTTGCCTACAACAACAATTTCCAGTCTAGTATCGTTATGGCACCATTTGAGGCCTTGTATGGTCGACCGTGTAGGTCTCCAGTTTGTTGGGCCGAGGTGGGTGATGCACCTTTGTTGGGTTCGGAGTTGGTGAGGGAAACGACGGAGAAGGTTGAACTTATCCGTAAGAGGCTTGTTACAGCCCAGAGTCGTCAAAAATCTTATGCCGACCGTAGGAGAAGACCTTTGGTGTTTGAGGTGGGTGATCATGTCTTTCTGAAGATATCACCTAGGCGGGGATTAATGAGGTTTTGGAAGAGCGGGAAGTTGTCCCCTCGGTTTATTGGTCCTTTTGAGATCCTTCAGAGGATTAGTGAGGCTGCTTATCGTTTAGCTTTGCCGCCGCAGTTATCCGGAGTACATGACGTATTTCATGTGAGTATGCTTCGGAAGTATGAGCCGGATCCATCGCATGTATTGGATTGGACCGACTTGGTAGTAGATGAGGATGTCTCGTATGAGGAGTGTGACGACCCAGAATTTTTCCCTCCGCTCGAGCGGACTTTTGGGGTTTCCAGCAATTTTGCAGACGGCCTGAGATTCTGGGAGTTGTGAATCTCCGCTCGAGCAGAGAAGTTGACGCTCGAGCGGACTGCTTTATTGGTCTGTGTGCGCTCGAGTGGTTGAAGCGACGCTCGAGCGTGAAAAGTAAGATTGCCCTTGACATTGTAGTAGTGTATTTGGAATCTTCTTATTTTATTTTGGAGTATTGATTGAGGTGGTAATATAATGGTGAAGTAAGATAGGACCAAAAACTTTAATTCGAACAATTTGTGTATGTTCAGCCGTCACTCTTTTGCCCTTTTCTTTTTCCACACTTTGAATTTGGATGTGAGGTTGGAACCATTGGAAAACTTATTTTCGGGGCTTCAATTTGAGCACAAGAACGACCTAAAACGGAGTCCGGATGGGAGAGTTATGCCTGTTTGAAGTTTTGAAATCTGTGCTGAATGCATGTACGCTCGAGCGTGAAGATGTGCGCTCGAGCGGGTTTTACGGACCAGCAGCTTTAAAATCGGGATTTTGGATCATTTTAGATATTTTTCTTCTTTCCTCTTCCTTCCTCTCTTCCATGTCCGAAACCCTAGCCCCCAAACCTTTGAATTCCTTTACTTTGATCACAATCTACCATGGTTTTTGGCATCAAGGATGGAGAACAAGGGAGGATCAACGTTTTTACCCGATTGGAACTTGGATTTGCGAAGAATTCTGCTCAAAGCTTGCTCCTTTGTTGATTCTTGAGGTAAGGGTTCTAATACTCTTCAATACTTACATCCATAGTTAGATTTGAGGTATTTTCATTGCGTAAGTGTATAAATTTTCATTTTTATAAGTATATAGGGGAAGAAATTATGAGATTTTGGGAATTTCGGGTTTGAACATTGAGGGTTCAATTGATGGGTTAAGGTGATGGAGTATGATCCTTAGATGTATAATCAAGGAGAAAATTGGGATGTAAAGTCATGGTATGAGAAGTATGAATTTCTATGGAAAACTTTATGTTCTTGAAAACCCTAGATTAATTTGTGATGATAAAGAATGATTTTGCTCAAATTGGAATAGAATCATGGAATTGGTGGGTTGAGTTATACGTGTCCAAGTTTAATTGGATTTCTGAGATGTTTCGAAATAATGTTAAAAATTTACGAATGAACCTTGTTATGGGCATTGTAAATCATGTTAAAATGAGAAAGGAAATTAGGGGAAATGATTTAAAGAATTAATGTGTGACTTCATATGTATGTAGGACACGCTTCGGGAGGAATACATGCCCCCACCAACGCACTGTGAGTAATAGTACTCCATATGTATATTATTTTCCATTAATAATCCTTGTTATTAGCATTCTGTTTTCTGTGGCAATATGGTAACATATATGTGGATTGAGAATTGGTGTAATCCCATGTGAACGTTGAAAGAGTTGGCTTAGTTCTGTGTTGATTACGATTCAGGGTTATCGGTAATGTGCTATAACCTATAAATTACCTATGATGCCGCATAATAAGTGTATATGAACTATTAAGATGATGGAATTAGTTAACAAAAAGAGTTTGTGGGAATGATATTCTGAATGGGAACATGATATCCCGAGTACCCTATTAGGAATTCCTACAGTCTGTTGGGTACTACATGTCTTATGATATAGGTGTTTGCCTCTCATAGATGAATTTAATTGGGATTGCTTACTGTTAACGGCATTATTAACGTTCCGTTATCTGTAAATTGTCTGCATTTATTTATAGTAAACAAGAGAAACAATAATACTCGTGTACTCCAAATCATTCTGTTTGTCAGTGATGAATCAAGACTGTTATAAGGTAAATTATTCCGTCCCTATCAAGAAACGTTATTAATGTTCTGATATACATGAGACGATTATGTCTGTTGTAGTAAGCCATGAGATGATTTGTGTATACTATGATGGGACGATGTTCATATGAATTTGGGATTGTCTCGTTCCGTTTATTTATTCCGTTTATGTATTCTGTTTTATTAATCCGTTCCGTTTGTGATTTAGCATGATATGAATTGTTGGTTTTAAAACTTATTGATTTCTGGTATGGAGCAAAGTGCTGTACGGAACTAAGTGCTACACTTTGGTGGGAGCCACCTCTAGAATCCGTACGAGCCACCTCTTGAGTCCATACATCTGTTATTCCTGTTACTACGCTTTATGCGTCCTGTTACTACGCTTTATGCGTCCTGTTACCCACGCTTATGCGTCCTGTCATCACACTTATACGTACTGTTATTTCTGTTATTTTTGCTATTTTTATTATTTCTATTGTTCCTGTTATTTCTGTTATTTCTGGACCTATGGCTATTGTGGAAATAATTACAGAATGTAGTTAATCATATGCTTTTGCAGTTATATACTTTATTATTCAAGTTGAACATTACATCATTTATGTACTATTATTCACTGAGTTTCGCTCATTCTGTATTTTGTCTGTTTCTATAGGTAATCAATCGGGAGTCCAGTCCTAACCCTTAAGGCTCGTCTCTCTTTTGTCAACTTCGGTGTGTCCAGGCACTAGCTGAAGCCGTGCGTTTTGTAAAGTGTTATTAGAGTATATGTTTATGTCTTGGTTGTCTTTCATTAATATTTTTGTTATACGCCCAACTGTGGGGCTAAGTTGAGGTTTACGTGTGTAAATTTTAATTATATTCTTTACTTAGTGTGATGTTATGATCCTGGCATAATAGTGGTAGCTCAATGGCATAGATTTTTGTGTTATCAGGTGCTTCCGTCCGGGCCCCATATCTTATATATGTCAATTTTTGTGTCTGTTTCTGATGAGGTCATGCCCAAACTTTTAGGGGCAGGTTTGGGGTGTGACAAGGAGAGACCAGTTCGGGTCTTGGATAGGCGGGATCAAGTTTTGCGCGGCAAGACCATCCCTTTGGTAAAAGTTTTGTGGAAACATCGCGGGGTGGAGGAAGCCACTTGGGAGCGTGAGTTAGAAGTCCGCGAGAAATATCCGGACTTGTTGGTTGATGTGTAATCATGTATTGAGATTTTGTAATTTTAATGAACTTTAAGAACATTATATATATGTCTTAAGTTGGAAAACATTGAAAATGTTTTGGTTTAATGAAAGTATTTTGAAACTTGCCTCATAATGGAAGTTTAGTGTAACATTGCATATGTTGATTATATTGTAGAATTGGAGTTATATCATGAAATTGAATATGATATGGGAATGGAATCATGTATATTAAAAACTGTTGAAATTGAACGAAAATTGCATGTTGATAATGCAGGTTGATATATATACATATATATATTGTGAGATGCCTCTTGATAAGAGATGAAATGACCGGTATTGGGTCAAGTTGTTTATTATTGTAATGTAATATTGTTGGAATTTGAGAAAAACCTGTTTTTGAAAACTTATGCTTAATTTCGGGGACGAAATTCTTTAAGGGGGGGAGGTTATAGCGACCCCGGTCTTTTCCCAGTTAGTTGTTGTATCCGGACTTATGTTCCGTAGATCCCGTTGTTATAAAATTGTTGTTGTTGTCCTTTAATTCCTTATTCTTGAGTTATAGGATGTTTTGGGCAGGTTGGTTACAGGTTGGTTGGGTTGGAAACCCAGTGTTGCTGTCCAGATTTTTGGACTTTCACTCGAGCGAGGAGTTGGTCACTCGAGCGAGCTTTTGTTTTTGGTCCTTCGCTCAAGCGAGGGTTTGGTCGCTCGAGCGAGAGTAGAGTTTTGTGTCTGGTGGCTCGAGCCAGGGTTTCTTCGCTCGAGCGAGCGATTGCGTCTAGTATAGACCTGAAAGTTGTGTTTCTTAGCTCTAGCGAGCGAGGTGTATGTTTTCGAGTTCTTCGCTCGAGCGAGCATTCTGTCGCTCGAACGTGCTTCTGGGTTGCAGACCTGAAGCTTCGAGTTCTTGGCTCGAGCAAGCTTTTCTTCGCTCGAGCGAGGCTTTCTTGTGTCTGGTCGCTCGAGCGAGCCTGTCAGGTTTAAATAGGCAGCAGCGAGTTTTAAAACACTTTTTCATCCCCTTTTTGATTCCAAAACCCTAGGTCCGACTTCTCTCTCTCTCCACTCACCTTCTCTCTTAGGTATCATCTCTTTTTAGGGTGTTTCTACCCTAGGTTCTTTATTAAAAAGATAGAGTGAGTCGAGAGCTTCGTTTTAATCTGAGCGTTTGGTGGTTTGGAGCACTTTGGATTTTGGGTCATCATCTCCATCTTCTCCATTCGGGTTATTTACTTCGAGGTAGGGATTTCCTACTCCATATTATAAGTTTTGTTCTAAGTTTTGGTAGTTTGATATGTTGGGGGTTATTTGGTAATTTTGGGAAAAACCCTAGTTGTGTTAATAAATTAATTTGTATAATTAATTTAGGGAAAATTGGAGAATTTAATTGAATTCATGGAATTGGGGTATTATAAGCTTAAATGGTATAGTTGGATAATTTAATCACTCGCCTATTGAAATGTTGAGATTATAATTGTTTATACATTTATTTCCTGTTTAGAAATAATTATTTGGGCTATCGGTGGAGGATAGTCATGATTGTTGTAGACATTGCATGTGGATTAGGGAAAACTGAAACTAATCACATTGGTTAAGTCATTGTTTTTTACTGTTGAATTAATACCGAAAATATGTGTATTGATTGTGTAGTGTATATGACAAGTGTTTAATACTTTGTATATGCATTTTGTTTGGGAGGAGATAGGGGATGTACTCCACAGTCTGGGAGGAGATAGGGGATGGACTCCTAAACCGGATATTGTTTGGGAGGAGATAGGGAATGGACTCCATTAGCACCACTAATATGTGTGCTTATTGATTTATGGAAGTGTTTTTACACGTTATCGATACATCACTAAAATGTGTATCAAACTGGAAGTATGGAAGTGTTTTGGTATGAGACTTAGTCTCATTTAATGTGTTGATGTTGGAAGTAATGTTAATGTGAGATGTAGTCTCACTGTTATAGTTTGGCCAGGTTCTGAGCCATATTGGTATAAATGGAAAGTTGAACAAATAATGAGAAATGAAACGTGTCATGGATATTATTGTTATGGGACTGTATGATAATGAAATCGGTAATTTGTGTTAACCATCTATTGAATACTATTGTTTTATTCAATGCTTATATTTGGTTTAGTATATTTCTACTGGGCTGTGGCTCACCCTATATGGGAACATCATTTTCAGGTCTAGGTGATATGCTACCTCCAAGGAATTAGCTTGGAAGGATTTGGAATTGAAGACTCTGTTTAGATTAGTCGTTTATTTGGTTTGATTTTGATGTTACATAAACACAAGCCTAGGGCTTAATGTGTAAATGAGTTAGTACTCATATTTTTGTGTCCAAGTGTTGGCTTGGAAAGATGTAAGCCCGTAGGGCTTTTACTTTCATTATTACACGTAATGTTTTTCAATAATGATACTCTGATGAATGAGATAATAATTGGTTTTCTTTTATCAATGCACGCTACTGTTATATATTATGGGTTTATTTTGAGGGCGTTACAGAACTAGTCACAATGTTCAATTTATTTTTATCTGTTCAATTTTATTATCTGTTGAAATACACCAAATCAGGATCTGTTGCAATATTTCTTTCTCTCTCTTTGGTTCCTTCTCTCTATCTGTTGAAATTCTTTCTCACATATAATCCAGTATATATATCTGTTCAATTTTTTTATTATTTTTATCTACTTAATTTTTAATTTTTTTTTTCATTTACAACTATCTGTTGCAATTTGTTTCATCGTAGAACAACAACACAAATCAAAAACTTTATTAAAAAAAAAGTAGAAGAATTGGGTCTGTGTGCTTGAAAAAAAACTGTCCATAAGGAGCTGGATCAATGGAGTCTTCTCCTCCGATGGTCCACTGCAGGCATTGAGTAAAATAATTTGGTGAGAAGTCCTTTTGTTTGTTTTGAAAGACGTTTTGTTTTCAATTTTACTCCTTAATTTATATGTTGAATTTTTTTTCTATATGTTCAAATTTACATTTAAGTGTTTAATTATTTTTTTTGTCTATAGATTCAAAAAAGTTGACTATCTGTTCACTTTTTTTCCCTATCTTTTCAAATTTTTTTCTAGATTTTGTTATCACTTCAATTTTAATCTCTTATCCGTTCAAATATCTATCCAAAATTTCTTACCTATTCAACAAACCAGTCAGAACGTTCAATTTATTTTTATCTGTTCAATTTTATTATCTGTTGAAATATACCAAATCAGGATCTGTTGCAATCTTTCTTTCTCTTTCTTTGGTTCTTTCTCTCTATCTGTTGAAATTCTTTCTCACATATAATCCAATATATATATATCTGTTCAATTTTTTTTATTATTTTTATCTGCTTAATTTTTAATTTTTTTTCATTTACAACTATCTGTTGCAATTTGTTTCATCGTAGAACAACAACACAGATCAAAAACTTAAAAAAAAAAATGAAGAATTGGGTCTGTGTGGTTGAAAAAAAAAACTGTCCATAAGGAGCTTGATCAATGGAGTTTTCTCCTCCGATGGTTCTCTGCAGGAATTGAGTAATATAATTTGGTGAGAAGTCTTTTTATTTGTTTTGAAAGAAGTTTTTTTTTTCAATTTTACTCCTTAATTTATTTGTTGAATTTTTTTTTCTATCTGTTCAAATTTTCATTTTAGTGTTTAATTATTTTTTTTGTCTATATATTCAAAAAAGTTGACTATCTGTTCACTTTTTTTCCCTATCTTTTCAAATTTTTTTCTACATTTTGTTATCATTTCAATTTTAATCTCTTATCTGTTCAAATATCTATCCAAAATTTCTTATCTGTTCAACAAACCAGTAAATATCTTCAATTTATTTTTATCTGTTCAATTTTATTATCTGTTGAAATACACCAAATCAGGATCTGTTGCAATCTTTCTTTCTCTTTCTTTGGTTTTTTCTCTCTATCTGTTGAAATTCTTTCTCACATATAATCCAGTATATATATATCTGTTCAATTTTTTTTATTATTTTTATCTGCTTAATTTTTAATTTTTTTTCACTTACAGCTATCTGTTTCAATTTGTTTCATCGTAGAACAACAACATAGGCCAAAAACTTTTAAAAAAAAAAAGAAAAAGAAAAAAAAAAGAATCGGGTCTGTGTTTTGAAAAAAAAAAAACTGTCCATAAGGAGCTGGATCAATGGAGTCTTCTCCTCCGATGGTTCTCTGCAGGCATTGAGTAAAATAATTTGGTGAGAAGTCCTTTTGTTTGTTTTGAAAGACGTTTTGTTTTCAATTTTACTCCTTAATTTATCTGTTGAATTGTTTTTTCTATCTGTTGAAATTTACATTTTAGTGCTTAATTTTTTTTTTGTCTATATATTCAAAAAAGTTGACTATCTGTTCACTTTTTTTCCCTATCTTTTCAAATTTTTTTCTAGATTTTGTTATCAATTCAATTTTAATCTCTTATCTGTTCAAATATCTATCCAAAATTTCTTATCTGTTCAACAAACCAGTCACAGTGTTCAATTTATTATTATCTGTTCAATATATTATCTGTTGAAATACACCAAATCAAGATCTGTTGCAATCTTTCTCTCTCTCTCTTTGGTTCTTTCTCTCTATCTGTTGAAATTTTTTATCACATATAATCCAGTATATATATCTGTTCAATTTTTTTATTATTTTTATCTGCTTAATTTTTAATTTTTTTTTCTTTTACAACTGTCTGTTGCAATTTGTTTCATCGTAGAACAACAACACAGATCAAAAACTTAAAAAAAAAAAAAAATAGAAGAATTGGGTCTGTGTGCTTGAAAAAAAAACTGTCCATAACGAGCTGGATCAATGGAGTCTTCTCCTCCGATGGTCCGCTACAGGCATTGAGTAAAACAATTTGGTGAGAAGTCTTTTTGTTTGTTTTGAAAGACGTTTTGTTTTTAATTTTACTCCTTAATTTATCTGTTGAATTTTTTTTTATATGTTCAAATTTACATTAAGGTGTTTAATTTTTTTTGTCTATATATTCAAAAAAGTTGACTATCTGTTCACATTTTTTCCCTATCTTTTCAAAAAATTTTCTAGATTTTGTTATCAATTCAGTTTTGATCTCTTATCTGTTCAAATATCTATCCAAAATTTCTTATCTATTCAACAAACCAGTCACAATGTTCAATTTATTTTTATCTGTTCAATTTTATTATCTGTTGAAATACACCAAATCAGGATCTGTTGCAATCTTTCTTTCTCTCTCTTTGGTTCTTTCTCTCTATCTGTTGAAATTCTTTCTCACATATAATCCAGAATATATATATCTGTTCAATTTTTTATTATTATTTTTATCTGCTTAATTTTTAATTTTTTTTTTCATTTACAACTATCTGTTGCAATTTGTTTCATCGTAGAACAACAACACAGATCAAAAACTTAAAAAAAACTTTTTTAAAAAAAAAAAAAGTGGAAGAATTGGGTCTGTGTGCTTGAAAAAAAAAACTGTCCATAATGAGCTGGATCAATGGAGTCTTCTCCTCCGATGGTCCTCTACAGGCATTGAGCAAAATAATTTGGTCAGAAGTCCTTTTGTTTGTTTTGAAAGGCGTTTTGTTTTCAATTTTACTCCTTAATTTATCTGTTGAATTTTTTTTTTATCTGTTCAAATTTAAATATTAGTGTTTAATTATTTTTTTTTGTCTATATATTCAAAAAAGTTGACTATCTGTTCACTTTTTTTCCCTATCTTTTCAAAAAAAAATTCTAGATTTTATTATCAATTCAATTTTAATGTCTTATCTGTTCAAATATCTATCCAAAATTTCTTATCTGTTCAACAAACCAGTCATAATGTTCAATTTATTTTTATCTATTCAAGTTTATTATCTGTTGAAATACACCAAATCAGGATCTGTTGCAATCTTTTTTTCTCTCTCTGTTTGGTTCTTTCTCTCTATCTGTTGAAATTCTTTCTCACATACAATCCAGTATATATATATATATCTATTCAATTTTTTTAATATTTTTATCTGCTTAATTTTAAATTTTCTTTTTTCATTTACAACTATCTGTTGCAATTTGTTTCGTCGTAGAATAACAACACAGATCAAAAACTTAAAAAAATAAAAAAGTAGAAGAATATGTCTGTGTGCTTGAAAAAAAATCTGTCCATAAGGAGCTGGATCAATGGAGTCTTCTCCTCCGATGGTTCTCTGCAGGCATTGAGTAAAATAATTTGGTCCGAAGTCCTTTTGTTTGTTTTGAAAAACGTTTTGTTTTGAATTTTACTCGTTAATTTATCTGTTGAATTTTTTTTCTATCGGTTCAAATTTACATATTAGTGTTTAATTATTTTTTTTGTCTATATATTCAAAAAAGTTGACTATCTATTCACTTTTTTCCCCTATTTGTTCAAATTTTTTTCTATATTTTATTAAGAATTCAATTTTAATTTCTTATCTGTTCAAATATCTATCCAAAATTTCTTATCTGTTCAACAAACCAGTCACAATGTTCAATTTATTTTTATCTGTTCAATTTTATTATTTGTTGAAATATACCAAATCAGGATCTGTTGCAATCTTTCTTTCTCTCTCTTTGGTTCTTTCTCTCTATCTGTTCAAATTCTTTCTCACATATAATCTAGTATATATATATATCTGTTCAATTTTTTTATTATTTTTATCTGATTAATTTTTAAATTTTTTTTCATTTACAACTATCTGTTGCAAGTTGTTTCATCGTAGAACAACAACACAGATCAAAAACTTAAAAAAAAATAAAAATAAAAATAAAAAGTGGAAGAATTGGTTCTATGTGGTTGAAAAAAAAAACTGTCAATAAGGAGCTGGATCAACGGAGTCTTCTCCTCCGATGGTCCTCTGCAGGCATTGAGTAAAATAATTTGGTTAGAAGTCCTTTTGTTTGTTTTGAAAACCGTTTTGTTTTCAATTTTGTTCCTTAATTTATCTGTTGAATTTTTTTTTCTATCTGTTCAAATTTACATATTAGTGTTTAATTTTTTTTTTTGGTCTATATATTCAAAAAAGTTGACTATCTGTTCACTTTTTTTCCTTATGTTTTCAAATTTTTTTCTAGATTTTATTATCAATTCAATTTTAATATCTTATCTGTTCAAATATCTATCCAAAATTTCTTATCTGTTCGACAAACCAATCATAATGTTCAATTTATTTTTATCTGTTCAATTTTATTATCTGTTGAAATACACCAAATCAGGATCTGTTGCAATCTTTCTTTCTCTCTCTTTGGTTCTTTCTCTCTATCTGTTGAAATGATTTCTCACATATAATCCAGTATATATATATCTGTTCAATTTTTTTAATATGTTTATCTACTTAATTTTTAATTTTTTTTTCATTTACAACTATCTGTTGCAATTTGTTTCATCGTAGAACAACAACACAGATCAAAAACTTTTAAAAAAAAAAGTGGAAGAATTGGGTCTGTGTGGTTGAAAAAAAAAACTGTCCATAAGGAGCTGGATCAATGGAGTCTTCTCCTCCGATGGTTTTCTGCAGGCATTGAGTAAAATAATTTGGTCAGAAGTCCTTTTGTTTGTTTTGAAAGACGTTTTCTTTTCAATTTTACTCCTTAATTTATCTGTTGAATTTTTTTTTTCGAGATGTTTAAATTTACATTTAAGTGTTTAATTATTTTTTTTGTCTATATATGTAAAAAAGTTGACTATTTGTTCACTTTTTTTCCCTATCTTTTCAAATTTTTTTCTAGATTTTATTATCAATTCAATTTTAATCTCTTATCTGTTCAAATATATATCCAAAATTTTTTATCTGTTCAACAAACCAGTCACAATGTTACTTTTCATTTACCATTTTTCAATAGATAAGCATATTAGTTGTATCAACACATCAACAGATAAGCATATAAGCTATATCAACACATCAACTGGTAAGTATAAAAACTATATCACACCACCCAAGATAAGCATATGAGCTGTATCTACACTTCTCTAGACAAGCATATGAGTTGTATCTACACTTCTCAAAGATAAGCATATGAGCTGTATCTTCACTTCTCTAGACAAGTATATGAGCTGTATCTACGGAGTTCATCCCCCATCTCCTCCCAACACTATCCGGTTTAGAGGTCCATCCCACGTCTTTCCCTAAACCGCGGAGTACATCCCCTATCTCCTCCTCTACACACAATGCATATAAACACATAGGTTCTATACACAATCAATCAATACATAAAGTTAATGTATTCTAACAACAGTCATACTCTAGGACACATTCCATTGATTAGTTTTCGTTTGCCTGATCATCATGCATTGTCTACAACAATCAAGACTATCCTCCACCGATAGCCCAAAGCAGTTATCTCTAAACAAGAAATAAATGCACAAAATGAATATTATATCAGCATTTCAACTAGGTGAGCGATAAATGATCCAACTACACCCTTTAATCCCATACATTCCCAATCTCAACTTTCTCATTTCAATTCCTCATTTCTCACAATTAATTATACAAATTAATTAATCTATGTAATTAGGGCATTTTCCATAATTAACATTACAACCCTTAGGGTTCCATTTTCATCAATGTTTCAACATTAATACCATTTCTTCATGCCAAACATGCATATAGGTTTTATATATATATAAAAACCCCAACTTTTGTAAAATTACACAAAGGTCCAAACTTTCTCAAAATTACCCAACAACCCCCAACATATCAAAATGCTAAAATTTAAAGACAAAGCTCATAGAGAGGAGGATATCCCTACCTCAAGCCAAGAAGAGAAGATGAGCAAAATAAGGTTGAAACTCCAAAGTTGCACACATGTTACCATATTCCTGATGCAAACTCATAGCATGTGAAATAGTTTCCCATCCTCTCGATCTTAATCCAAATTTCATTATCCTTAGTCAGTGTTCACTCTTGGCATCCATCGTCAAGCTTTGAGTTTACGATGCACATGCAAGAAATCAATACTCGTCTCAATGGACCTTCAAAACAATCCAACTCAAATAACCTGCCATATAAAGCTAACCTGGCCCACTAAATTACATATATATATAATATACAACTCACCAAATTACATGTTTATATATTATATAAATAATATATATATATATATATATAAACCTATGTGCCAAAGAGCAACGTTTTGCAAAACAATTAAACTCGGTCAACAAACCAGTCCACTATTTCTACAATACCAACACAGTTTCATTACCAATAAACAATTCAAAAAGCAAACCTGAGTGGCAAAACAAGCTGTGTGTGCGTCCCTCTTCCCCAAAAAGACGCACCCCACCTACAGACTATACTTGTAATTACGTCCAGCCGCACCTGGAGCACGTCCATACCACTATATCTTCTTTCATACACACAGCGCACGGGCTGGTTACACCAGCAGCTGAATCACGGTGAACCCACAACTGAAGGAGTAGTAGAGCACCGCCACGGAGTATCCACTCCAACCCCACCATCAATCACACCGTTTTCACACTTAAAACAGCTGCATGCTCATATACATCTGTAATAACCCTCACACTGTCTTAGCCATACTCATGCATTTATATGATTTTGCTTTGTTAAACTTGCATGTTCAATCTTGACTTGCCTTGCATTCTTGACTTGTCTGGCATAGGTGTTGATTGATACTGTATTTCTTGGTGTGTGTGTTTAGCCGAGATGTCACCACCTAGCCGAGGTATTTATACTAGTGACCTTTGTTTCCGGGATGGTATGACATGGGCCGAGATGTGGCACACCCTGGCCAAGGTGTGGCACAGCTTAGTCAATTGTCGTCCTCCCTAGCCGATGTCCTTGTTATCCTGTGTGCCGAAGTCCTGTCTTTGGCCGATGTTATCCCTTGCCGAGGTTTTGTTGTTAGCCGATGTCATTACTCGCCGGAGTGTTTCACTGGGTAGCTTGTTAGATACGCATTGTCATAGACTAGTCTTGTCAGTCAGTCACCTTTTTGAGTTGAGCCAACCACCTGTTGCCACGTGTCCGAGCTGAAGGCTAAAGTAGCCGACAGACTTAGAAACACATCATTCTTGTCTCAAACCTTTGTTTTAGAGAGAGGAGCTCTAGGAAGGAAAGAAGAGAGTCCTAGAGAGAGGAGTGTAGTTCGAGCTTGATCCTTGAAGATTGAACCGTTGGATTTGAGTCTTGAGGTTAGATTCTTGCTCTCCTTTGATTGCTTTTATTGTTTGTTCAGTTACATTGCATGATTGAGTTTGTTTGTGTGCCATGCATGGATTTAAAGTTGGTTTTAGAAAGAAAATAAGATATTCATGTGTACTTGAGGAAAAGCCTTGATTTGATCCGGAAGCTTGCATTGAAATCTATGTTTTTGTGTTTGTTTCATCAAGATCTTCTTGTATGGGTACCCAGGTCCATGTTTTTAAACTCATGGCATGAAGTCTCAGATTTTATAAACGTAAGTTATGGTCCTTGCATTCATTCCTTCATAATCTTCATGTTTATATTCTTGATGTTCTTGAGCAGAGGGAAACCCAGATTTTCCCCGACCTCATTTGTTCTTGAATGTGGCCTCGGGACCACACCTCGGCGAGAGGGTGTGGGACCTCGGCCAAGACCTGGTTAGGTGCCCAGCATGATTTCCAAGGTAAGAAACAGTGTTTGATATGACTTGACTAAGTTTTGGGCGTTAGCCGAGATCATTTGCATGCATAAGAACCTTGTTTAAAAGTGTATTCAATAGACTTGCCATGTGATTGTAGGACTTGGACTTGCCTTGACCCCGACGTCCGAAGAACTATGTGAGTGGCATTCTTAATAAAGCTATGTTGTAATGTTTTGATAAAAGTCTTGTTTTGTCTTGTTTCGAAAAGTATTTGTAAGCATGAATGATTAACCCTATTTTGTATGCTAAGTATTATTTGTGTTCGATGACAAATCTTGGAAAGTCCTTACGTGCTGGAGGACTCTAAGCATTTGCAGCACACTCTTGATAGTCCGTATGTGCCAGGGGACTTTAAGCATTTGTGGCACCAGTCCGTACGTGCTAGGGGACTATAAGCATTTGTAGCACAAGTTTGGAAGTCCGTACGTGCTAGGGGACTATAAGCATTTGTAGCACAAGTCCTTAGTGTCGAGGACTATAATGCAACGACACTCTTGTTTTACAGATCTCTTGTCTTGCCACTGACGGTTTTACCGCGTGGGTTTGTTCGTCCGAATTGTTATCTCTTGTATTATATTGGTGCTAGTAAGCATCCCTTGAAACTTGAAAGATTTGATAAATGGACTTGTTGTACTCCTTGTATTGTTTTGTTAAAAGACCTCGGATATCATTCATGTAAACCCTTTATTGTTTATGCCATTCACTGAGTATCTAAGCTCACCCTCTCTATATATATATGTAGGTGATGAGCAGGGCGGCGACGCCTAGATGTGTTTGCCGAGGTGTTTTGCCGACGTGTTTTTGATTCGCATTTTGTGAACATCTTGAAGATCATGCTTCTTAGTCCTTTCATTGTATTTTGTATTTGAAGGCCGAGAAGCCTTTTTGTCAAGATGTAATTTTTGTACTCTATTTTGTTGTATTGAAGCTATCAATAGATGTATGTCATTTCATTCAACTTAAGCACTGCTCTTATGGACTGCTTGTATGTTAATTTATTGCTTCCGCATTTGTAAGCCCCATACGTATACTCTGTTTGTGTGTGATTTCTTGTAAGAGGCCTTCAGTAATCTCGGATTACTGGCCATCTCGGCGCCGACCTTCTAGGGGCGGGTTGGGGTCGTGACAACATCCCTTGCTAATGTCAACTCATGAACTGCATTGGGAGTTTCTTCAAACAATGGTTGCAGGCTCTTAAGCTGAGAGAGGAGTTTGGAACAAGTATCGATATCGTTCCGAATAAAAGAAGCTTTGAATCTCTCGAATAGCTGCGAAACCTCTGCTATAAAACCCATAACTAGAATTGGGTTTACTGCGAGAATTATAGACATACCCAGAAGTGCACTGACAAGGCCTCCTTCTTCTCCTTACCAGACTTAAACTCAACGGAATAACGATAGTAATCCCCTTTCATTTTATAGAAAACACTGATGATTCACCAGCAGAAGAAGATGGAATAAGATAGTCATCGATCATACTCATAATGTCACTGCAAATGCTCGACAATTCGAACTCAACCTTGCGCCTATACTCCTTGATCCGCTTTGCATTCAGCTCATTACCTTTAGCTTCCTCCAACGACTGATAAGCAAATTTTTTAGATCCAATCAAAAGAAATGAGAGAGAGAGACCCTTCGAGAGAGAAAGCAAGTGTATGTGTGTATAGTATAAAGAAAACAATCAGACCCACCTCTCTCTCTCTCTAGATAATATTCTTTACTCTTTTATCATTGTTGTCTCCCCCCTCCTATCATTCTCTCTTGCATAATAATTCTCCACTCACACATATGAAAGCTCTTCCCGAAAATCCATTCCACTCGTTCCATATTCTTCTCCATGATCTGGAAAGTTGTTCTAAATAATTGAATATTGGAAATCCTCACTGGATATGTAATTTACCACCGAAAGTGAGTCCAGCTGAAATGTAGTGACTCTCTCCCAAAGTGAGAGGGAGATATATATTAAAAAAATAAAAAGAACTTCCCACTCACTCTTGTCCCAACTTTTCTCTCAAAAGCATATATTCCATTGCTCCACCATTTTGATCATGTTCTCTAATAAATTTATTCATTTATTTATTTTTTATATAAACTTAGGTCATCACAAAATTTGTTTCATCGTAGAACAACAACACAGATCAAAAACTTTAACAAAAAAAAAATGTTCAATTTATTTTTATCTGTTCAATTTTATTATCTGTTGAAATACACCAAATCAGGATTTGTTGCAATCTTTCTTTCTCTATCTTTGGTTCTTTCTCTCTATCAGTTGAAATTCTTTCTCACATATAATCCAGTATACATATATCTGTTCAATTTTTTTAATATTTTTATCTGCTTAATTTTTAATTTTTTTTTCATTTACAACTATCTGTTGCAATTTTTTTCATCGTAGAACAACAACGCAGATCAAAAACTTAAAAATAAAAAAAAAATAGTGGAAGAATTGGGTCTGTGTGCATGAAAAAAAAAACTGTCCATAAGGAGCTGGATCAATGGAGTCTTCTCCTCCGATGGTCCTCTGTAATCATTGCGTAAAATAATTTGGTCAGAAGTCCTTTTGTTTGTTTTGAAAGACGTTTTGTTTTCAATTTTACTACTTAATTTATCTGTTGAATGTTTTTTTTTCTATCTGTTCAAATTTACATTTTAGTGTTTAATTTTTTTTTTGTCTACATATTCAAAAAAGTTGACTATCTGTTCACTTTTTTTCCCTATGTTTTCAAATTTTTTTCTAGATTTTATTATCAATTCAATTTTAATCTCTTATCTGTTCAACAAACCAGTCACAATGCTCAATTTATTTTTATCTGTTCAATTTTATTATCTGTTGAAATACACCAAATCAAGATCTGTTGCAATCTTTCATTCTCTCTCTTTGGTTCTTTCTCTCTATCTGTTGAAATTCTTTCTCAGATATAATCCAGTATATAAATATCTGTTCAATATTTTTAATATTTTTATCTGCTTAATTTTTAATTTTTTTTTCATTTACAACTATCTGTTGCAATTTCTTTCATCGTAGAGCAACAACAAGGATCAAAAACTTTTAAAAAAAATTTAAAAAAAAAATAAAAAAGTGGAAGAATATGGTCTGTGTGGTTGAAAAAAAAACTGTCCATAAGAAGTTGGATCAATGGAGTCTTCTCCTCCGATGGTTCTCTGCTGGCATTGAGTAAAATAATTCGATGAGAAGTCCTTTTATTGGTTTTGAAAAACGTTTTGTTTTCAATTTTACTCCTTAATTTATTTGTTGAATTTTTTTTCTATCTGTTCAAATTTACATTTTAGTGTTTAATTTTTTTTTGTCTATATATTCAAAAAAGTTGACTATCTGTTCACTTTTTTTCCCTATCTTTCCAAATTTTTTTCTTGATTTTGTTATCAATTCAATTTTAATCTCTTATCTGTTTAAATATCTATCCAAAATTTCTTATCTGTTCAACAAACCAGTCACAATGTTCAATTTATTTTTATCTGTTCAATTTTATTATCTGTTGAAATACACCAAATCAGGATCTGTTGTAATCTTTCTTTCTCTCTCTTTGATTCTTTCTCTCTATCTCTTGAAATTCTTTCTCACATATAGTCCAGTATATATATATATCAGTTCAATTTTTTTATTATTTTTATCTGCTTAATTTTTAATTTTTTTTTCATTTGCAAATATCTGTTGCAATTTGTTTCATCGTAGAACAACAAAACAGATCAAAAACTTAAAAAAAAAAATAAAAAGGTGGAGGAATTGGGTCTGTGTGCTTGAAAAAAAAAACTACCCATAAGCAGCTGGAGCAATGGAGTCTTCTGCTCCGATGGTCCTCTGCAGGCATTGAGTAAAATAATTTGGCCAGAAGTCCTTTTTTTGTTTTGAAAGACGTTTTCTTTTCAATTTTACTCCTTAATTTATCTGTTGAATTTTTTTTCTATCTGTTCAAATTTACATTTTAGTGTTTAATTATTTTTTTTGTCTATATATTCGAAAAAGTTGACTATCTGTTCACTTTTTTTTTCCTATCTTTTAAATTTTTTTTTCTAGATTTTGTTATCAATTCAATTTTAATCTCTTATCTATTAAAATATCTATCCAAAATTTCTTATCTGTTCAACGAACCAGTCACAATGTTCAATTTATTTTTATCTGTTCAATTTTATTATCTGTGGAAATACACCAAATCAGGATTTGTTGCAATCTTTCTTTCTCTATCTTTGGTTCTTTCTCTCTATCTATTGAAATTCTTTCTCACATATAATCCAGTATGTATATATTTGTTCAATTTTTTTAATATTTTTATCTGCTTAATTTTTAATTTTTTTTTTTCATTTACAACTATCTGTTGCAATTTTTTTTATCGTTGAACAACAACACAGATCAAAAACTTTAAAAAAAAAAAAAAAAAAGTGAAAGAATTGGATCTGTGTGCTTGAAAAAAAAACTGTCCATAAGGAGCTGAATCAATGGACTCTTCTCCTCCGATGGTCCTCTGCAGTAATTGAGTAAAATAATTTGGTCAGAAGTCCTTTTGTTTGTTTTGAAAAACGTTTTGTTTTCAATTTTACTCCTTAATTTATCTGTTGAATTTTTTTTCTATCTGTTCAAATTTTAATTTTAGCGTTTGATTTTTTTTTTTGTCGATATATTCAAAAAAGTTGACTATCTGTTCAATTTTTTTCCTTATGTTTTCAAATTTTTTTCTAGATTTTATTATCAATTCAATTTTAATCTCTTATCTGTTCAAATATCTATCCAAAATTTCTTATCTGTTCAACAAACCAGTCACAATGTTCAATTTATTTTTATCTGTTCAATTTTATTATCTGCTGAAATACACTAAATCAGGATCTATTGCAATCTTTCTTTCTCTCTCTTTGGTTCTTTCTCTCTATCTGTTGAAATTCTTTCTCACATATAATCCAGTATATATATATCTGTTAAATTTTTTTATTATTTTTATCTGCTTAATTTTTAATTTTTTTTTCATTTACAACTATCTGTTGCAAGTTGATTCATCGTAGAACAACAACACAGATCAAAAACTTTATAAAAAAAAAAAAAAGCGGAAGAATTGGGTCTTTGTGCTTGAAAAAAAAACTGTCCATAAGGAGCTGGATCAATGGACTCTTCTCCTCCGATTGTCCTCTGCAGGCATTGAGTAAAACAATTTGGTCAGAAGTCCTTTTGTTTGTTTTGAAAGACGTTTTGTTTTCAATTTTACTACTTAATTTATCTGTTGAATTTTTTTTTCTATCTGTTCAAATTTACATTTTAGTGTTTAATTTTTTTTTTGTCTATATATTCAAAACAGTTGACTATCTGTTTACTTTTTTTCCCTATGTTTTCAAATTTTTTTCTAGATTTTATTATCAATTCAATTTCAATCTCTTATCTGTTCAAATATCTATCCAAAATTTCTTATCCGTTCAACAAACCAGTCACAATGTTCAATTTATTTTTATCTGTTCAATTTTATTATCTGTTGAAATACACCAAATCAGGATCTATTGCAATCTTTCTTTCTCCCTCTTTGGTTCTTTCTCTCTATCTGTTGAAATTCTTTCTCAGATATAATCCAGTATATATATATCTGTTCAATATTTTTAATATTTTTATCTGCTTAATTTTTAATTTTTTTTCATTTACAACTATCTGTTGCAATTTCTTTCATCGTAGAGCAACAACAAGGATCAAAAACTTCAAAAAACAAAATAAAAAAAAATAAAAAAGGGGAAGAATATGGTCTGTGTGGTTGAAAAAAAAAACTGTCCATAAGAAGTTGGATCAATGGAGTCTTCTCCTCCGATGGTTCTCTGCTGGCATTGAGTAAAATAATTTGATGAGAAGTCCTTTTATTGGTTTTGAAAAACGTTTTGTTTTCAATTTTACTCCTTAATTTATCTGTTGAATTTTTTTTCTATCTGTTCAAATTTACATTTTAGTGTTTAATTCTTTTTTTTTTGTCTATATATTCAAAAAAGTTGACTATCTTTTCACTTTTTTTCCCTATCTTTTCCAATTTTTTTCAAGATTTTGATATCAATACAATTTTAATCTCTTATCTGTTCAAATATCTATCCAAAATTTCTTATCTATTCAACAAACCAGTCACAATGTTTAATTTATTTTTATCTGTTCAATTTTATTATCTGTTGAAATACACCAAATCAGGATCTGTTGCAATCTTTCTCTCTCTGTCTTTGGTTCTTTCTCTCTATCTGTTGAAATTCTTTCTCACATATAATCCAGCATATATATATCTGTTAAATTTTTTCATTATTTTTATCTGCTTAATTTTTAATTTTTTTTTCATTTACAACTATCTGTTGCAAGTTGATTCATCGTAGAACAACAACACAGATCAAAAACTTAAAAAAAAAAATGGTGGAAGAATTGGGTCTGTGTGCTTGAAAAAAAAACTGTACATAAGGAGCCGGATCAACGGAGTCTTCTCCTCCGATGGTCCTCTGCAGGCATTGAATAAAACAATTTGGTCAGAAGTCCTTTTGTTTGTTTTGAAAGACGTTTTGTTTTCAATTTTACTCCTTAATTTATCTGTTGAATTTTTTTTTCTATCTGTTCAAATTTACATTTTAGTGTTTAATTATTTTTTTTCCATATATTCAAAAAAGTTAACTATCTGTTCACTTTTTTTTCCCTATCTTTTCAAATATTTTTCTAGATTTTATTATCAATTCAATTTTAATCTCTTATCTGTTCAAATATCTATCCAAAATTTCTTATCTGTTCAACAAACCAGTCACAATGTTTAATTTATTTTTATCTGTTCAATTTTATTATCTGTTGAAATACACCAAATCAGGATCTGTTGCAATCTTTCTTTCTCTCTCTTTGGTTCTTTCTCTCTATCTGTTCAAATTCTTTCTCACATATAATCCAGTATATATATATCTGTTCAATTTTTTAAATATTTTTATCCGCTTAATTTTTAATTTTTTTTTCATTTACAACTATCTGTTGCAATTTGTTTCATCGTAGAACAACAACACAGATCAAAAACTTAAAAAAAAAAAGTGGAAGAATATGGTCTGTGTGCTTGAAAAAAAAAATGTCTATAAGGAGCCGGATCAATGGACTCTTCTCCTCCGATAGTCCTCTGCAGGCATTGAGTAAAATAATTTGGTGAGCAGTCTTTTTGTTTGTTTTGAAAGACGTTTTGTTTTCAATTTTACTCCTTAATTTATCTGTTGAATATTTTTTCTATATTCAAATTTACATTTAAGTGTTTAATTATTTTTTTTTGTCTATATATTCAAAAAAGTTGACTATCTGTTAACTTTTTTTCCCCTATCTTTTCAAATTTTTTTCTAGATTTTGTTATCAATTCAATTTTGATCTCTTATCTGTTTAAATATCTATCGAAAATTTCTTATCTGTTCAAAAAACTAGTCACAATGTTCAATTTATTTTTATCTGTTCAATTTTATTATCTGTTGAAATACACCAAATAAGGATCTGTTGCAATCTTTCTTTCTCTCTCTTTGGTTCTTTCTCTCTATCTGTTGCAATTTGTTTCATCGTAGAACAACAACACGGATCAAAAACTTTAAAAAAAAAAAAAAGCGGAAGAATTGGGTCTGTGTGGTTGAAAAAAAAACTGTCCTTAAGGAGCTGGATCAATGGAGTCTTCTTCTCCGATGATCCTCTGCAGGCATTGAGTAAAATAATTTGGTGAGAAGTCTTTTTGTTTGTTTTGAAAGACGTTTTGTTTTCAATTTTACTCCTTAATTTATCTGTTGTATTTTTTTTCTATATGTTCAAATTTACATTTAAGTGTTTAATTTTTTTTTTGTCTGTATATTCAAAAAAGTTGACTATTTTTTCACTTCTTTTCCCTATCTTTTCACATTTTTCCTAGATTTTATTATCAATTCAATTTTAATCTCTTATCTGTTCAAATATCTATCCAAAATTTCTGATCTGTTCAACAAACCAGTCATAATGTTCAATTTATTTTTATCTGTTCAATTTTATTATCTGTTGAAATAGACCAAATCAGGATCTGTGGCAATCTTTCTTTCTCTCTCTTTGGTCCATTCTCTCTATCTGTTGAAATTCTTTCTGACATATAATCTAGTTTATATATATCTGTTCAATTTTTTAAATATTTCTATGTGCTTAATTTTTATTTTTTTTTCATTTACAACTATCTGTTGCAATTTGTTTCATTGTAGAACAACAACATAGATCAAAAACTTAAAAAAAAAAAAAAAAAAAAAAAAAAAAAAAAAAGAGTGGAAGAATTGGGTCTGTGTGCTTCAAAAAAAAAACTGTCCGTAAGGAGCTGGATCAATGGAGTCTTCTCCTCCGATGGTCCTCTGCAGACATTGAGTAAAATAATTTGTTCAGAAGTCCTTTTGTTTGTTTTGAAAGATGTTTTGTTTTCAATTTTACTCAACTTATCTGTTGAATTTTTTTTCTATCAGTTCAAATTTACATTTTAGTTTTTAATTATTTTTGTTTTGTCTATATATTCAAAAAAGTTGACTATCTGTTCACTTTTTTGCCTATCTTTTCAAATTTTTTTCTCGATTTTATTATCAATTCAATTTTAATCTCTTATCTGTTCAAATATCTATTCAAAATTTCTTATATGTTCAACAAACCAGTCACAATATTCAATTTATTTTTATCTGTTCAAATTTATTATCTGTTGAAATACACCAAATCAGGATCTGTTGCAATCTTTCTTTCTCTCTATCTGTTGAAATTCTTTCTCAGATATAATCCAGTATATATATATCTGTTCAATTTTTTTTATTATTTTTGCCTGGTTAATTTTTTTTTTTTTCATTTACAACAATCTGTTGCAATTTGTTTCATCGTAGAACAACAACACAGTTCAAAAAAAAAAAAAAGTGGAAGAATTGTGTCTATGTGGTTGAAAAAAAAAAACTGTCCATAAGGAGCTAGATCAATGGAGTCTTCTCCTCCGATGGTTCTCTGCAGGCATTGAGTAAAATAATTTGATGAGAAGTCCTTTTATTTGTTTTGAAAGATGTTTTGTTTCAATTTTACTCCTTAATTTTTCTGTTAAATTTTTTTTCTATCTGTTCAAATTTACATTTTAGTGTTTAATTATTATTTTTTTTGTCTATATATATATAAAAAAGTTGACTATCTGTTCACCTTTTTTTCCAATCTTTTTAAAAAAATTTCTAGATTTTATTATCAATTCAATTTTAATCTCTTATCTGTTCAAATATCTATCCAGAATTTCTTATCTGTTCAACGTACCAATCACAATGTTCAATTTATTTTTATCTGTTCAATTTTATTATCTGTTGAAATACACCAAATCCGGATCTGTTGCAATATTTCTTTCTCTCTCTTTGGTTCTTTCTCTCTATCTGTTGAAATTCTTTCTCACATATAATCCAGTATATATATCTGTTCAATTTTTTTATTATTTTTATCTGCTTAATTTTTAATTTTTTTTTTCATTTACAACTATCTGTTGCAATTTGTTTCATCGTAGAACAACAACACAGATTAAAAACTAAAAAAAAAAAAGTAAAAGAATTGGGTCTGTGTGGTTGAAAAAAAAACTGTCCATAAGGAGCTGGATCAATGGAGTCTTCTCCTCCGATGGTTTTCTGCAGGCATTGAGTAAAATAATTTCATGAGAAGTCCTTTTATTTGTTTTGAAAGACGTTTTGTTTTCAATTTTTCTCCTTAATTTATCTGTTGAATTTTTTTTCTATCTGTTCAAATTTACATTTTAGTGTTTAATTATTTTTTTTGTCTATATATTCAAAAAAGCTGACTATCTGTTCACTTTTTTTCCCTATCTTTTCAAGTTTTTTTCTCGATTTTGTTATCAATTCAATTTTAATCTCTTATCTGTTCAAATATCTATCCAAAATTTCTTATCTGTTCAACAAACCAGTCACAATGTTCAATTTATTTTTGTCTGTTCAATTTTATTATCTGTTGAAATACACCAAATCAGGATCTGTTGCAATCTTTCTTTCTCTCTCTTTGGTTCTTTCTCACATATAATCCGGTATATATATCTGTTCAATTTTTTTCTTATTTCTATCTGCTTCATTTTTATTTTTTTTTTCATTTATAACTATCTGTTGTAGTTTGTTTCATCGTAGAACAACAACACAGATCAAAAACTTAAAAATTAAAAATTAAAAAAATAAAAAAAATAAAAAAGTGGAAGAATTGGGTCTGTGTGCTTGAAAAAAAAAACTGTCCATAAGGAGCTGGATCAATGGAGTCTTCTCCTCCGATGGTTCTCTGCAGGCATTGAGTAAAATAATTTGGTCAGAAGGCCTTTTGTTTGTTTTGAAAGACGTTTTGTTTTCAATTTTACTCCTTAATTTATCTGTTGAATTTTTTTTCTATCTGTTCAAATTTACATTTTAGTGTTTAATTATTTTTTTATCTATATATTCAAAAAAGTTGACTATTTGTTCACTTTTTTTCCCTATGTTTTCAAAATTTTTTCTAGATTTTATTATCAATTCAATTTTAATCTCTTATCTGTTCAAATATCTATCGAAAAATTCTTATCTGTTCGACGAACCAGTCACAATGTTCAATTTATTTTTATCTGTTCAATTTTATTATCTACTGAAATACACCAAATCAGGATCTGTTGCAATCTTTCCTTCTCTCTCTTTGGTTATTTCTCTCTATTTATTGAAATTCTTTCTCAGGTATAATCCAGTATATATATCTGTTCAATTTTTTTAATATTTTTATCTGCTTAATTTTTAATTTTTTTTTCATTTACAACTATCTGTTGCAATTTGTTTCATCGTAGCACAACAACACAGATCAAAAACTTTAAAAAAAAAAAAAAAAGTGCAAGAATATGGTCTGTGTGCTTGAAAAAAAAACTGTCCATAAGGAGCTGGGTTAATGGAGTCTTCTCCTCCGATGGTCCTTTGCAGGCATTGAGTAAAATAATTTGGTCAGAAGTCCTTTTGTTTCTTTTGAAAGAGTTTTGTTTTCAATTTTACTCCTTAATTAATCTGTTGAATTTTTTTTTCTATATGTTCAAATTTACATTTAAGTGTTTAATTATTTTTTTTGTCTATATATTCAAAGAAGTATACTATCTGTCCACTTTTTTTCCCTATCTTTTGAAATTTTTTTCTCGATTTTTTTATCAATTCAGTTTTAATCTCTTATCTGTTCAAATATCTATCCAAAATTTCTCATCTGTTCAGCAAACCAGTGACAATGTTCAATTTATTTTTATTTGTTAAATTTTATTATCTGTTGAAAAGCACCAAATCAGGATCTGGTGCAATCTTTCTTTCTCTCTCTTTTGTTCTTTCTCTCTATCTGTTGAAATTCTTTCTCACCTATAATTCAGTATATATATATATCTGTTCAATTTTTTTAATTATTTTTATCTGCTTAATTTTTAATTTTTTTTTCATTTACAACTATCTGTAGCAATTTGTTTCATCGTAGTACAACAACACAGATCAGAAACGTAAAAAAAAAAAAAAAAAAGTGGAAGAATTGGGTCTGTGTGGTTGAAAAAAAAAACTGTCTATAAGGAGCAGGATCAATGGAGTTTTCTCCTCCGATGGTTCTCTGCAGGCAGTGAGTAAAATAATTTGATGAGAAGTCCTTTTTTTTGTTTTGAAAGACGTTTTGTTTTCAATTTTACTCCTTAATTTATCCGTTGAATTTTTTTTTTCAATCTGTTCAAATTTACATTTTAGTGTTTAATTATTTTTTTTGTCCATATATTCAAAAAAGTTGACTATCTGTTCACTTTTTTTCCCTATCTTTTCAAATTTTTTTTTAGATTTTGTTATCAATTCAATTTTAATCTCTTATCTGTTCAAATATCTATCCAAAATTTCTTATCTGTTCAGCAAACCAGTTACAATGTTCAATTTATTTTTATCTGTTCAATTTTATTATCTGTTGAAATACACCAAATAAGGATCTGTTGCAATCTTTCTTTCTCTCTCTTTGGTTCTTTCTCTCTATCTGTTGAAATTCTTTCTCACATATAATCCAGTATATATATCTCTGTTCAGTTTTTTTATTATTTTTATCTGCTTAAGTTTTAATTTTTTTTTTCATTTACAACTATCTGTTGCAAGTTGTTTCCTCGCAGAACAACAACACAAATCAAAATTTTTTTTTAAAAAAAAAAAGTGGAAGAATTGTGTCTATGTGGTTGAAAAAAAAATACTGTACATAAGGAGCTGGATCAATGGAGTCTTCTCCTCCGATGGTTCTCTGCAGGCATTGAGTAAAATAATTTGACGAGAAGTCCTTTGCTTTGTTTTGACAGACGTTTTGTTTTAAATTTTACTCCTTAATTTATCTGTTGAATTTTTTTTCTATCTGTTCAAATTTACATTTTAGTGTTTAATTATTTTTTGTCTATATATTGAAAAAAGTTGACTATCTGTTCACTTTTTTTCCCTATCTTTTCAAAAAAATTTCTCGATTTTGTTATCAATTCAATTTTAATCTCTTATCTGTTCAAATATTTATCCCAAATTTCTTATCTGTTCAACGAACCAGTCACAATATTCAATTTATTTTTATCTGTTTAATTTTATTATCTGTTGAAATACACCAAATCAGGATCTGTTGCAATCTTTCTTTCTCTCTCTTTGGTTCTTTCTCTCTATCTGTTGAAATTCTTTCTCACATATAATCCAGTATATATATATCTGTTCAATTTTTTTATTATTTTTATCTGCTTAATTTTTAGTTTTTCTTTTCATTTACAATTATCTGTTGCAATTTCTTTCATCGTAGAACAACACAGATCAAAAAAAAAAAAAAAAGTGGAAGAATATGGTCTGTGTGCTTCAAAAAAAAAATGTCTATAAGGAGCTGGATCAATGGAATCTTCTCCTCCGATGGTCCTCTACAAGCGTTGAGTAAAATAATTTGGTGAGAAGTCCTTTTGCTTGTTTTGAAAAACATTTTGTTTTCAATTTTACTCCTTAATTTATTTGTTCAATTTTTTTTCTATATGTTCAAATTTACATTTAAGTGTTTAATTATTTTTATTTGTCTATATATTCAAAAAAGTTGACTATCTGTTAACTTTTTTCCCCTATCTTTTCAAATTTTTTTCTAGATTTTGTTATCAATTCAATTTTGATCTCTTACCTATTCAATTATCTATCCAAAATTTCTAATCTGTTCAACAAACTAGTCACAATGTTCAATTTATTTTTATCTGTTCAAATTTATTATCTGTTGAAATACACCAAATCAGGATCTGTTGCAATCTTTTTTTCTCTCTCTTTGGTTCTTTCTCTCTATCTGTTGAAATTCTTTCTCAGATATAATCCAGTATATATATCTGTACAATTTTTTTAATATTTTTATCTGCTTAATTTTTAATTTTTTTTTCTCATTTATAACTATCTGTTGCAATTTGTTTCAACGTAGAGCAACAACACAGATCAAAAACTTTAAAAAAAAAAAAAGTGGAAGAATATGGTCTGTGTGCTTGAAAAAAAAACTGTCCATAAGGAGCTGGATCAATGGAGTCTTCTCCTCCGATGGTCTTCTGCAGGCATTGAGTACAATAATTTGTTCAGAAGTCCTTTTGTTTGTTTTGAAAGTCGTTTTGTTTTCAATTTTATTCCTTAATTTATCTGTTGAATTTTTTTTTCTATATGTTCAAATTTACATTTAAGTGTTTAATTATTATTTATTTTTTTGTCTATATATTCAAAAAAGTTGACTATCTGTTCACTTCTTTTCCTTATCTTTTCAAAAAATTTTCAAGATTTTATTATCAATTCAATTTTAATCTCTTATCTGTTCAAATATCTATCCAAAATTTCTTATTTGTTCAACAAACCAGTCACAATGTTCAATTTATTTATCTGTTCATCTTTATTGTCTGTTGAAATACACCAAATCAGGATCTATTGCAATCTTTCTTTCTCTCTCTTTGGTTCTTTCTCTCTATCTGTTAAAATTCTTTCTCACATATAATCTAGTATATATATATCTGTTCAATTTTTTTAATATTTTTATCCGCTTAATTTTGAATTTGTTTTTTCATTTACAACTATCTGCTGCAATTTGTTTCATCGTAGAACGACAACACAGATCAAAAACTCAAAAAAAAAAAAAAAAAGTGAAAGAATTGGGTCTGTGTGCTGCAAAAAAAAACTGTCCATAAGGAGCTGGATCCATGGAGTCTTCTCCTCCGATGGTCCTCTGCAGGCATTGAGTAATGTAATTTGATGAGAAGTCCTTTTATTTGTTTTGAAAAATGTTTTGTTTTCAATTTTACTCTTTAATTTATCTGTTGAAATTTTTTTTTCTATATGTTCAAATTTACATTTAAGTGTTTAATTATTTGTTTTTTGTCTATATATTCAAAGAAGTTGGCTATCTGTTCACTTTTTTTCCATATCTTTTCAAATTTTTTTCTAGATTTTATTATCAATTCAATTTTAATCTCTTATCTGTTCAAATATTTATCCAAAATTTCTTATTTGTTCAACAAACCAGTCATAATGTTCAATTTATTTATCTGTTCATCTTTATTATCTGTTGAAATACACCAAATCAGGATCTATTGCAATCTTTCTTTCTCTCTCTTTGGTTCTTTCTCTCTATCTGTTAAAATTCTTTCTCACATATAATCTAGTATATATATATATCTGTTCAATTTTTTTAATATTTTTATCCGCTTAATTTTGAATTTGTTTTTTCATTTACAACTATCTGCTGCAATTTGTTTCATCGTAGAACGACAACACAGATCAAAAACTCAAAAAAAAAAAAAAAAAAGTGAAAGAATTGGGTCTGTGTGCTGCAAAAAAAAAACTGTCCATAAGGAGCTGGATCAATGGAGTCTTCTCCTCCGATGGTCCTCTGCAGGCATTGAGTAATGTAATTTGATGAGAAGTCCTTTTATTTGTTTTGAAAAATGTTTTGTTTTCAATTTTACTCTTTAATTTATCTGTTGAAATTTTTTTTTTCTATATGTTCAAATTTACATTTAAGTGTTTAATTATTTTTTTTTTGTCTATATATTCAAAGAAGTTGGCTATCTGTTCACTTTTTTTCCATATCTTTTCAAATTTTTTTCTAGATTTTATTATCAATTCAATTTTAATCTCTTATCTGTTCAAATATCTATCAAAAATTTCTTTTCTGTTCAACGAACCAGTCACAATTTTCAATTTATTTTTATCTGTTCAATTTTATTATCTGTTGAAATACACCAAATCAGGATCTGTTGCAATCTTTCTTTCTCTCTCTTTGGTTCTTTCTCTCTATCTGTTGAAATTCTTTCTCACATATAATCCAGTATATGTATATATCTGTTAAATTTTTTTAATATTTTTTTCTGCTTAATTTTTAATTTTTTTTTTCATTTACAACTATTTGTTGCAATTTGTTTCATCGTAGAACAATAACACAGATCAAAAACTTAAAAAAAAAATGTGAAAAAATATGGTCTGTGTTATTGAAAAAAAAAACTGTCCATAAGAAGTTAGATCAACGGAGTCTTCTCCTGCGATGGTTCTCTGCAGGCATTGAGTAAAATAATTTGATGAGAAGTCGTTTTATTTGTTTTGAAAAACGTTTGGTTTTCAATTTTACTCCTTAATTTATTTGTTGAATTTTTTTTTCTATCTGTTCAAATTTACATTTTAGTGTTTAGTTATTATTTTTTTGTCTATATATTCAAAAAAGTTGACTATCTGTTCACTTTTTTTCCCTATCTTTTCTAATTTTTTTCTAAATTTTATTATCAATTCAATTTTAATCTCTTGTCTGTTCAAATATCTATCCAAAATTTCTTATCTGTTCAGTAAACTAGTCACAATGTTCATATTATTTTTATCTGTTCAATTTTATTATCTGTTGAAATACACCAAATCAGGATCTGTTACAATCTTTCTTTCTCTCTCTTTGGTTCTTTCTATCTATCTGTTGAAATTCTTTCCCAGATATAATCCAGTATATATATATCTGTACAATTTTTTTAATATTTTTATCTGCTTAATTTTTAATTTTTTTTCTCATTTACAACTATCTATTGGAATTTGTTTCATCGTAGAACAACAACACAGATCAAAAACTTAAAAAAAAAAAAAAAAAAAAGTGGAAGAATATGGTTTGTGTGCTTGAAAAAAAAACTGTCCACAAGGAGCTGGATCAATGGAGTCTTCTCCTCCGATGGTCTTCTGCAGGCATTGAGTACAATAATTTGGTCAAAAGTCGTTTTGTTTGTTTTGAAAGACGTTTTGTTTTCAATTTTACTCCTTAATTTATCTGTTGAATTTTTTTTTCTATATGTTCAAATTTACATTAAAGTGTTTAATTATTATTTTTTTTGTCTATATATTCAAAAAAGTTGACTATCTGTTCATTTTTTTTCCTTATCTTTTCTAATTTTTTTCTAAATTTTATTATCAATTCAATTTTAATCTCTTATCTGTTCAAATATCTATCCAAAATTTCTTATCTGTTCAACAAACCAGTCACAATGTTCCATTTATTTTTATCTGTTCAACTTTATTATCTGTTGAAATACACCAAATCAGGATCTATTGCAATCTTTCTTTCTCTCTCTTTGGTTCTTTCTCTCTATCTATTTAATTTCTTTCTCACATATAATCTAGTATATATATATCTGTTCGATTTTTTTAATATTTTTATCCGCTTAATTTTGAATTTTTTTTCATTTACAACTATCTGTTGCAATTTGTTTCATCGTAGAACGGCAACACAGATCAAAAACTTTAAAAAAACAAAACAAAAAAAAAGTGAAAGAATTGGGTCTGTGTGCTGCAAAAAAAAAAAAAAAAACTGTCCATAAGGAGCTGGATCAATTGAGTCTTCTCCTCCGATGGTCCTCTGCAGGCATTGAGTAATGTAATTTGATGAGAAGTCCTTTTATTTGTTTTGAAAAATGTTTTGTTTTCAATTTTACTCCTTACTTTATCTGTTGAATTTTTTTTTCTATATGTTCAAATTTACATTTAAGTGTTTAATTATTTTTTTTTGTCTATATACTTAAAAAAGTTGGCTATCTGTTCACTTCTTTTCCATATCTTTTCAAATTTTTTTCTAGCTTTTATTATCAATTCAATTTTAATCTCTTATCTGTTCAAATATCTATCCAAAATTTCTTTTCTGTCCAACGAACCAGTCATAATTTTCAATTTATTTTTATCTGTTCAATTTTATTATCTATTGAAATACACCAAATCAGGATCTGTTGCAATCTTTCTTTCTCTCTCTTTGGTTCTTTCTATCTATGTGTTGAAATTATTTCTCACATATAATCTAGTATATGTATATATCTGTTCAATTTTTTTAATATTTTTATCTGCTTAATTTTTAATTTTTTTTTTCATTTACAACTTTTTGTTGCAATTTGTTTCATCGTAGAACAACAACACAGATCAAAAACTTAAAAAAAAATGTGAAAGAATATGGTCTGTGTTATTGAAAAAAAAAACTGTCCATAAGAAGTTGGATCAATGGAGTCTTCTCCTCCGATGGTTCTCTGCATGCATTGAGTAAAATAATTTGATGAGAAGTCGTTTTATTTGTTTTGAAAGACGTTTTGTTTTCAATTTTACTCCTTAATTTATTTGTTGAATTTTTTTTCTATCTGTTCAAATTTACATTAAAGTGTTTAATTATTATTTTTTTTGTCTATATATTCAAAAAAGTTGACTATCTGTTCACTTCTTTTCCTTATCTTTTCTAATTTTTTTCTAGATTTTATTATCAATTCAATTTTAATCTCTTATCTGTTCAAATATCTATCCAAAATTTCTTATCTGTTCAACAAACCAGTCACAATGTTCCATTTATTTTTATCTGTTCAACTTTATTATCTGTTGAAATACACCAAATCAGGATCTATTGCAATCTTTCTTTCTCTCTCTTTGGTTCTTTCTCTCTATTTATTTAATTTCTTTCTCACATATAATCTAGTATATATTTATCTGTTCGATTTTTTTAATATTTTTATCCGCTTAATTTTGAATTTTTTTTCATTTACAACTATCTGTTGCAATTTGTTTCATCGTAGAACGGCAACACAGATCAAAAACTTTAAAAAAACAAAACAAAAAAAAAGTGAAAGAATTGGGTCTGTGTGCTGCAAAAAAAAAAAAAAAAACTGTCCATAAGGAGCTGGATCAATTGAGTCTTCTCCTCCGATGGTCCTCTGCAGGCATTGAGTAATGTAATTTGATGAGAATTCCTTTTATTTGTTTTGAAAAATGTTTTGTTTTCAATTTTACTCCTTACTTTATCTGTTGAATTTTTTTTTCTATATGTTCAAATTTACATTTAAGTGTTTAATTATTTTTTTTTTGTCTATATACTTAAAAAAGTTGGCTATCTGTTCACTTCTTTTCCATATCTTTTCAAATTTTTTTCTAGATTTTATTATCAATTCAATTTTAATCTCTTATCTGTTCAAATATCTATCCAAAATTTCTTTTCTGTCCAACGAACCAGTCATAATTTTCAATTTATTTTTATCTGTTCAATTTTATTATCTATTGAAATACACCAAATCAGGATCTGTTGCAATCTTTCTTTCTCTCTCTTTGGTTCTTTCTATCTATGTGTTGAAATTATTTCTCACATATAATCTAGTATATGTATATATCTGTTCAATTTTTTTAATATTTTTATCTGCTTAATTTTTAATTTTTTTTTTCATTTACAACTTTTTGTTGCAATTTGTTTCATCGTAGAACAACAACACAGATCAAAAACTTAAAAAAAAATGTGAAAGAATATGGTCTGTGTTATTGAAAAAAAAAACTGTCCATAAGAAGTTGGATCAATGGAGTCTTCTCCTCCGATGGTTCTCTGCATGCATTGAGTAAAATAATTTGATGAGAAGTCGTTTTATTTGTTTTGAAAGACGTTTTGTTTTCAATTTTACTCCTTAATTTATTTGTTGAATTTTTTTTCTATCTGTTCAAATTTACATTTTAGTGTTTAATTATTTTTTTTGGTCTATATATTCAAAAAAGTTGACTATCTGTTCACTTTTTTTCCCTATCTTTTCTAATTTTTTTCTAGATTTTATTATCAATTAAATTTTAATCTCTTATCTGTTCAAATATCTATCCAAAATTTCTTATCTGTTCAGTAAACCAGTCAAAATGTTCATATTATTTTTATCTGTTCAAATTTATTATCTGTTGAAATACACCAAATCAGGATCTGTTGCAATCTTTCTTTCTCTCTCTTTGGTTCTTTCTCTCTATCTGTTGAAATTCTTTCTCAGATATAATCCAGTATATATATCTATACAATTTTTTAAATATTTTCATCTGCGTAATTTTTAATTTTTTTTCTTATTTACAACTATCTGTTGCAATTTGTTTCATCGTAGAACAACAACACAGATCAAAAACTTTAAAAAAAAAAAAAAAAAGTGGAAGAATATGGTCTGTGTGCTTGAAAAAAAAAACTGTCCATAAGGAGCTGGATCAATGGAGTCTTCTCCTCCGATGGTCGTTTGCAGGCATTGAGTACAATAATTTGGTAAGAAGTCCTTTTGTTTGTTTTGAAAGACGTTTTGTTTTCAATTTTACTCCTTAATTTATCTGTTGAATTTTTTTTTTCTATATGTTCAAATTTACATTTAAGTGTTTAATTATTTTTTTTTGTCTATATATTCAAAAAAGTTGACTATCTGTTCACTTTTTTCCCCTATCTTTTCAAAATTGTTTCTCGATTTTGTTATCAATTCAATTTCAATTCCTTATCTGTTCAAATATCTATCCAAATATTCTTATCTTTTCAACCAACCAGTCACAATGTTCAATTTATTTTTATCTGTTCAATTTTATTATCTGTTGAAATGCACCAAATCAGGATCTGTTGCAATCTTTCTTTCTCTCTCATTGGTTCTTTCTCTCTATCTGTTTAAATTTTTATCTGCTTAATTTTTATATTTTTTTTCATTTACAACTATCTGTTGCATTTTGCTTCATCGTAAAACAACAACACAGATCAAAAACGTAAAAAAAAAAAATAGAAAAAAAAAGAATTGGGTCTGTGTGGTTAAAAAAAAAACTGTCCATAAGGAGCTGGATCAATGGAGTCTTCTCCTCCGATGGTTCTCTGCAGGCATTGAGTAAAATAATTTGATAAGAAGTCATTTTCTTTGTTTTGAAAGACATTTTGTTTTCAATTTTACTCCTTAATTTATCTGTTGAATTTTTTTTTCTATCTGTTCAAATTTACATATTAGTATTTAATTATTAGTTTTTTGTCTATATATTCAAAAAAGTTGACTATCTATTCACTTTTTTTCCCTATCTTTTCAAATTTTTTTCTCGATTTTGTTATCAATTCAATTTTAATCTCTTATCTGTTCAAATATCTATCCAAAAGTACTTATCCGTTCAACGAACCAGTCACAATGTTCAATTTATTTTTATCTGTTCAATTTTATTATCTGTTGAAATACAACAAATCAGGATCTGTTGCAATCTTTCTTTCTCTCTCTTTGGTTTTTTCTCTCTATCTGTTGAAATTCTTTCTCACATATAATCCAGTATATATATATGTTCCATTTTTTTATTATTTTTATCTGCTAAATTTTTTAATTTTTTTTCATTTACAACTATCTGTTCCAAGTTGTTTCCTCGCAGAACAACAACACAGATCAAAAACTTAAAAAAAAAAAAAGAATTGTGTCTGTGTGGTTGAAAAAAAAACTGTCCATAAGGAGCTGGATCAATGGAGTCTTCTCCTCCGATGGTTCTCTGCAGGCATTGAGTAAAATAATTTGATGAGAAGTCCTTTTCTTTGTTTTGAAAGACATTTTGTTTTCAATTTTACTCCTTAATTTATCTGTTGAATTTTTTTTCTATCTGTTCAAATTTACATTTTAGTGTTTAATTATTTTTTTTTGTCTATATATTCAAAAAAGTTGACTATCTGTTCCATATTTTTCCCTATCTTTTCAAATTTTTTTCTCGATTTTGTTATCAATTCAATTTTAATCTCTTATCTGTTCAAATATCTATCCAAAATTTCTTATCCGTTCAACGAACCAGTCACAATGTTCAATTTTATTATCTGTTGAAATACACCAAATCAAGATCTTTTGCAATCTTTCTTTCGCTCTCTTTGGTGCTTTCTCTCTATCTGTTGAATTTCTTTCTCACATATAATCCAGTATATATATATGTTCAATTTTTTCATTATTTTTATCAGCTTAATTTTTAATTTTTTTTTCATTTACAACTATCTGTTGCAATTTGTTTCATCGTAGAACAACAACACAGATCAAAAACTTAAAAAAAAATGAAGAATTGAGTCTGTGTTCTTGAAAAAAAAAAACTGTCCATAAGGAGCTGGATCAATGGAGTCTTCTCCTCCGATGGTCCCCTACAGGCATTGAGTATAATAATTTGGTCAGAAGTCCTTTTGTTTGTTTTGAAAGACGTTTTATTTTCAATTTTATCCCTTAATTTATCTGTTGAATTTTTTTCTATCTGTTCAAATTTACATTTTAGTGTTTAATTATTTTTTTTGTCTATATATTCAAAAAAGTTGACTATCTGTTCACTTTTTTTCCTATCTTTTCAAATTTTTTTCTAGTTTTTATTGTCAATACAATTTTAATCTCTTATCTGTTCAAATATCTGTCCAAAATTTCTTATTTGTTCAACGAACCAGTCTCAATGTTCAATTTATTTTTATCTGTTCAATTTTATTATTTGTTGAAATACACCAAATCAAGATCTGTTGCAATCTTTCATTCTCTCTCTTTGGTTCTTTTTGCCTATCTGTTGAAATTCTTTCTCACATATAATCCAGTACATATATATCAGTTCAATTTTTTTATTATTTTTATCTACATAATTTGTAATTTTTTTTTCATTTACGACTATCTGTTGCAAGTTGTTTCCTCGCAGAACAACAACACAGATAAAAAACTTTAAAAAAAAAAAAAGTCAAAGAATTGGGTCTGTGTGGTTGAAAAAAAAACTGTCCATAAGGAGCTGGATCAATGGAGTCTTCTTCTTCGATGGTTCTCTGCAGGCATTGAGTAAAATAATTTGATGAGAAGTCCTTTTCTTTGTTTTGAAAGACATTTTGTTTTCAATTTTACTCCTTAATTTATCTGTTGAATTTTTTTTCTATGTGTTCAAATTTACATTCTAGTATTTAATTATTTTTTTTTGTCTATATATTCAAAAAAGTTGACTATTTGTTCGCCTTTTTTTCCGTATCTTTTCAAATTTTTTTCTAGATTTTTTTATCAATTCAATTTTAATCTCTTATCTGTTCAAATATCTATCCAAAATTTCTTATCTTTTCAACAAACCATTCACAGTGTTCAATTTATTTTTATTTGTTCAATTTTATTATCTGTTGAAATACACCAAATCAGGATCTGTTGCAATCTTTCTTTCTCTCTCTTTGGTTATTTCTCTCTATCTGCCGAAATTCTTTCTCACATATAATCCAGTATATTAATATCTGTTCAATTTTTTTTATTATTTTTATCTGCTTAATTTTTAAATTTTTTTTTTCATTTACAACTATCTATTGCAATTTGTTTCATCGTAGAACAACAACACAGATCAAAAACTTTTAAAAAAATAAAAGTTGAAGAATATGGTCTGTGTGCTTGAAAAAAAAAATCTGTCCATAAGGAGTTGGATCAATGGAGTCTTCTCCTCCGATGGTCCTCTGCAGGCATTGCGTACAATAATTTGGTCAGAAGTCCTTTTGTTTGTTTTAAAAGACGTTTTGTTTTGAATTTTACTCCTTAATTTATCTGTTGAATTTTTTTCAATATGTTCAAATTTACATTTCAGTGTTTAATTTTTTTTTTTGTCTATATATTCAAAAAAGTTGACTATCTGTTCACTTTTTTTCCCTATCTCTTTCAAATTTTTTTTTAGATTTTATTTTCAATTCAATTTTAATCTCTTATCTGTTCAAATATCTATCCAAAATTTCTTATCTGTTCAACGAACCAGTCACAATGTTCAATTTATTTTTATCTGTTCAATTTTATTATCTGCTGAAATACACCAAATCAGGATCTGTTGCAATCTTTCTTTCTCTCTTTGGTTCTTTCTCTCTATCTGTTGAAATTCTTTCTCACATATAATCCAGTATATATATCTGTTCAATTTTTTTATAATTTTTATCTACTTAATTTTTAATTTTTTTTTCATTTACAACTATCTGTTGCAATTTGTTTCATCGTAGAACAACAACACAGATCAAAAAAAAAAGGTGGAAGAATTGGGTCTGTGTGGTTGAAAAAAAAAACTGTCCATAAGGAGCTGGATCAATGGAGTCTTCTCCTCCGATGGTTTTCTGCAGGCATTGAGTAAAATAATTTGATGAGAAGTCCTTTATTTGTTTTGAAAGAGGTTTTGTTTTCAATTTTACTCCTCAATTTATCTGTTGAATTTTTTTTCTATCTGTTCATATTTACATTTTAGTGTTTAATTTTTTTTTGTCTATATATTCAAAAAAGTTGACTATCTGTTCACTTTTTCTCCCTATCTCTTTCAAATTTTTTTTCTAGATTTTGTTATCAATTCAATTTTAATCTCTTATGTGTTCAAATATCTATCCAAAATTTCTTATCTGTTCAACAAACAAGTCACAATGTTCAATTTATTTTTATCTGTTCAATTTTATTATCTGTTGAAATACACCAAATCAGGATCTGTTGCAATCTTTTTTTCTCTCTTTGGTTCTTTCTATCTATCTGTTGAAATTCTTTCTCACATATAATCCAATATATATATATCTGTTCAATTTTTTTATAATTTTTATCTGCTTAATTTTTAATTTTTTTTTTCATTTACAACTATCTGTTGCAATTTGTTTCATCGTAGAACAACAACACAGATCAAAAACTTAAATAATAATAATAATAATAATAATAATAATAATAATAATAATAATAATAATAATAATAATAATAATAAAGTGGACGAATTGGGTTTGTGTGGTTGAAAAAAAAAATGTCCATAAGGAGCTGGATCAATGGAGTCTTCTCCTCCGATGGTTCTCTACAGGCATAGAGTAAAATAATTTGATGAGAAGTCGTTTTACTTGTCTCGAACGACGTTTTGTTTTCAATTTTACTCCTTAATTTATCTGTTGAATTTTTTTTTCTATCTGTTCAAATTTACATTTTAGCGTTTAATTATTTTATTTTGTCTATATATTCAAAATGTTCACTATCTGTTCACTTTTTTTCCCTATCTTTTCAATTTTTTTTCTTGATTTTGTTATCAATTCAATTTTAATCTCTTATCTGTTCAAATATCTATCCAAAATTTTTTATCTGTTCAACAAACCAGTCACAATGTTCAATTTATTTTTATTATTCAATTTTATTATCTGTTGCAATCTTTTTTTTTCTCTCTCTTTGGTTCTTTCTCTCTATCTGTTGAAATTCTTTCTCACATACAATCCAGTATATATATATCTGTTCAATTTTTTAAATATTTTTATCTGCTTAATTTTTAATTTTTTTCCATTTACAACTATCTGTTGCAATTTGTTTCATCGTAGAACAACAACACAGATCAAAAACTTAAAATAAAAAAAAAGGTTGAAGAATTTGGTCTGTGTGCTTGAAAAAAAAAACCGTCCACAAGGAGCTGGATCAATGGAGTCTTCTCCTCCGATGGTCCTTTGCACACATTGAGTAAAATAATTTGGTGAGAAGTCCTTTTGTTTGTTTTTAAAGACGTTTTCTTTTCAATTTTACTCTTTAATTTATCTGTTGAATTTTTTTGTTATATATTCAAATTTACATTTAAGTGTTTAATTATTTTTTTTGTCTATATATTCAAAAAAGTTCACTATCTTTTCCCTTTTTTCCCCTATCTTTTCAAATTGTTTTCTAGATTTTGTTATCAATTCAATTTTAATCTCTATCTGTTCAAATATCTATCCAAAATTTCTTATCTGTTCAACAAACCAGTCAAAATGTTCAATTTATTTTTATCTGTTCAATTTTATTATCTGTTGAAATACACCAAATCAGGATCTATTGCAATCTTTCTTTCTCTCTCTTTGGTTCTTTCTCTCTATCTATTGAAATTCTTTCTTACATATAATCCAGTATATATATATCTGTTCAATTTATTTATAATTTTTATCTGCTTAATTTTTAATTTTTTTTTAATTTATAAGTATCTGTTGCAATTTGTTTCATCGTAGAACAACAACACAGATCCAAAAAAAAAAAAAAGTGGATGAATTGGGTCTGTGTGGTTGAAAAAAAAAAACTGTCCATAAGGAGCTTGATCAATGGAGTTTTCTCCTCCGATGGTTCCTTGAAGGCATTGAGTAAAATAATTTGATGAGAAGTCCTTCTATTTGTTTTGAAAGAGGTTTTGTTTTCAATTTTACTCCTTAATTTATCTGTTGAATTTTTTTTTTCTATCTGTTCAAATTTACATTTTAGTGTTTAATTTTTTTTTTGTCTATATATTCAAAAAAGTTGACTATCTGTTCACTTTTTTTCCCCTATCTTTTCAAATCTTTTTCTAGATTTTGTTATCAATTTAATTTTAATCTCTTATCTGTTCAAATATCTATCCAAAATTTCTTATCTGTTTAACGAACCAGTCATAATGTTCAATTTATTTTTATCTGTTCAATTTTATTATCTGTTGAAACACACCAAATCAGGATCTGTTGCAATCTTTCTTTCTCTTTCTTTTGTTTTTTCTCTCTATCTGTTGAAATTTTTTCTCACATATAATCCAGTATATATATCTGTTCAATTTTTTTATTATTTTTATCTGCTTAATTTTTAATTTTTTTTTTCATTTACAACGATCTGTTGCAATTTGTTTCTTCGTAGAACAACAACACAGATATTAAAAAAAAAAAAAGTGGAAGAATTGGGTCTGTGTGCTTGGAAAAAAAAACTGTCCATAAGGAGCGGGATCAATGGAGTCTTCTCCTCCGATGGTTCTCTGCAGGCATTGAGTAAAATAATTTGATGAGAAGTCCTTTTATTTGTTTTGAAAGACGTTTTGTTTTCAATTTTACTCCTTAATTTATCTGTTGAATTTTTTTTCTATCTGTTCAAATTTACATTTTAGTATTTAATTTTTTTTTTTTGTTTATATATTCAAACAAGTTGACTATCTGTTCATTTTTTTTCCCTATCTTTTCACAAAATTTTCTAGATTTTGTTATCAATTCGATTTTAATCTGTTATCTGTTCAAATATCTCTCCAAAATTTCTTATCTGTTCAACGAACCAGTCACAATGTTCAATTTATTTTTATCTGTTTAATTTTATTATCTATTGAAATACATCAAATCAGGATCTGTTGCAATCTTTCTTTCTCTCTCTTTGGTTCTTTCTCTCTATCTATTGAAATTCATTCTCACATATAATACAGTATATATATCTGTTCAATTTTGTAAATATTTTTCTCTGCTTAATTTTTAATTTTTTTTTCATTTACAACTACCTGTTGCAATTTTTTTCATCGTAGAACAACAACACATATCAAAAACTTTAAAAAAAAAAAAGTGGAAGAATTGGGTCTGTGTGGTTGAAAAAAAAATCTGTCCACAAGGAGCTGGATCAATGGAGTCTTCTCCTCCGATGGGCCTTTGCAGGCATTGAGTAAAATAATTTGGTCAGAAGTCGTTTTGTTTGTTTTGAAAGACGTTTTGTTTTCAATTTTACTCCTTAATTTATCTGTTGAATTTTTTTTTCTATATGCTAAAATTTACATTTAAGTGTTGAATTATTTTTTTTTGTCTATATATTCAAAAAAGTTGACTGTCTGTTCACTTTTTTTCCCAATCTTTTCAAATTTTTTTCTAGATTTTATTATCAATTCAATTTTAATCTCTTATCTGTTCAAATATCTATCAAAAGTTTCTTATCTGTTCAACGAACCAGTCACAATGTTCAATTTATTTTTATCTGTTCAATTTTATTATCTGTTGAAATACACCAAATCGGGATCTGTTGCAATCTTTCTTTTTCTCTCTTTGGTTCTTTCTCTCTATTTCTTGAAATTCTTTCTCACATATAATCCAGTATATATATATCGGTTCAATGTTTTTAATATTTTTATCTGCTTAATTTTTAATTTTTTGTTTCATTTACAAGTATATGTTGCAATTTGTTTCATCGCAGAACAACAACATAGACCAAAAACTTAAAAAAAAATATAAAAAAAAAAGTGGAAGAAAATGGTCTGTGTGCTTGAAAAAAAATACTGTCCATAAGAAGTTGGATCAACGGACTCTTCTCCTCCGATGGTTCTCTGCAGGCATTGAGTAAAATAATTTGATGAGAAGTCGTGTTATTTGCTTTGAAAGACGTTTTGTTTTCAATTTGACTCTTCAATTTATCTATTGAATTTTTTTTCTATCTGTTCAAATTTACATTTTAGTGTTTAATTATTATTTTTTGTCTATATATTCAAAAAAGTTGACTATCTGTTCACTTTTTTTCCCTATCTTTTCAAATTTTTTTCTAAATTTTGTTATCAATACAATTTTAATCTCTTATCTGTTCAAATATCTATCCAAAATTTCTTATCTGTTCAACAAACCAGTCACAATGTTCAATTTATTCTTATCTGTTCAATTTTATTATCTGTTGAAATACACCAAATCAGGATCTGTTGCAATCTTTCTTTCTCTCTCTTTTTTTCTTTCTCTCTATCTGTTCAAATTCTTTCTCACATAAAATCCAGTATATATATATCTGCTCAATTTTTTTATTCTTTTTATCTGCTTAATTTTTAATTTTTTTTTTCATTTACAACTATCTGTTGCAATTTGCTTCATCGTACTACAACAACAAAGATCAAAAACTAAAAAAAAAAAAGTTGTAGAATTGCGTCTGTGTGCTTGAAAAAAAAACTGTCCATAAGGAGCTGGATCAATGGAGTCTTCTCCTCCGATGGTCCTCTGCAGACTTTGAGTAAAATAATTTGGTCCGAAGTCGTTTTGTTTATTTTGAAAGACGTTTTGTTTTCAATTTTACTCCATAACTTATCTGTTCAATTTTACTCCATAAAAAAAGTGGAAGAATATGGTTTGTGTGCTTGAAAAAAAAAACTGTCCATAAGAAGTTGGATCAATGGAGTCTTCTCCTCCGATGGTTCTCTGCATCCATTGAGTAAAATAATTTGATGAGAAGTCGTTTTATTTGTTTTGAAAGACGTTTTGTTTTCAATTTTACTCCTTAATTTATCTGTTGAATTTTTTTTCTATCTGTTCAAATTTACATTTTAGTGTTTAATTATTTTTTTTTGTCTATATATTCAAAAAAGTTGACTATGTGTTCACTTTTTTTCCCTATCATTTCAAATTTTTTTCCAGATTTTGTTGTCAATACAATTTTAATCTCTTACCTGGCCAAATATCTATCCAAAATTTCTGATCTTTTCAACAAACCAGCCACAATGTTCAATTTATTTTTATCTGTTCAATTTTATTATCTGTTGAAATAGACCAAATCAGGATCTGTTGCAATCTTTTTTTCTCTCTCTTTGGTTTTTCTCTCTATCTCTCGAAATTCTTTCTCACATATAATCCAGTATATATATATCGGTTCAATTTTTTTATGATTTTTATCAGCTTAATTTTTAATTTTTTTTCATTTGCAACTATCTGTTGCAATTTGTTTCATCGTAGAACAACAACACAGATAAAAAACTTTAAAAAAAAAAAAAAAGTGGAAAATTTGGTCTGTGTGCTTGAAAAAAAAACTATCCATAAGGAGCTGGATCAATGGAGTCTTCTCCTCCGACGGTCCTCTGCAGGCATTGAGTAAAATAATTTGGTCAGAAGTCCTTTTGTTTGTTTTGAAAGACGTTTTGTTTTCAATTTTACACCTTCATTTATCTGTTGAAATTTCGTTTTTCTATATGTTTAAATTTACATTTAAGTGTTTAATTATTTTTTTTGTCTATATATTCAAAAAAGTTGACTATCTGTTCATTTTTTTTCCCTATCTTTTCAAATTTTTTTCTAGATTTTATTATCAATTCAATTTTAATCTCTTCTCTGTTCAAATATCTATCCAAAATTTCTTATCTGTTCAACGAACCAGTCGCAATGTTCAATTCATTTTTATCTGTTCAATTTTATTATCTGTTGAAATACACCAAATCAGGATCTGTTGCAATCTTTCTTTCTCTCTCTTTGGTTCTTTCTCTCTATCTGTTGAAATTCTTTCTCAGATATAATCCAGTATATATATCTGTTTAATCTTTTTAATATTTTTATCTGCTTAATTTTTAATTTTTTTTCATTTACAACTATCTGTTGCAATTTGTTTCATCGTAGAACAACAACACAGATCAAAAACTTAAAAAAAAATATAAAAAAAAAAGTGGAAGAATATGGTTTGTGTGCTTGAAAAAAAAAACTGTCCATAAGAAGTTGGATCAATGGAGTCTTCTCCTCCGATGGTTCTCTGCAGGCATTGAGTAAAATAATTTGATGGGCAGTCGTTTTATTTGTTTTGAAAGACGTTTTGTTTTCAATTTTACTCCTTAATTTATCTGTTGAATTTTTTTTTCTATCTGTTCAAATTTACATTTTAGTGTTTAATTATTTTTTTGGGTCTATATATTCAGAAAAGTTTACTATCTGTTCACTTTTTTTCCCTATCTTTTCAAATTTTTTTCTACATTTTGTTATCAGTACAATTTTAATCTCTTATCTATTCAAATATCTATCCAAAATTTCTTATATGTTCTACAAACCAGTCACAATGTTTAATTTATTTTTATCTGTTCAATTTTATTATCTGTTGAAATACACCAAATCAGGATCTGTTGCAATCTTTCTTTATCTCTCTTTGGTTCTTTCTCTCTATCTTTTGAAATTCTTTCTCACATATAATCCAGTATATATATATCTGTTCAATTTTTTTTATTATTTTTATCAGCTTAATTTTTAATTTTTTTTTATTTGCAACTATCTGTTGCAATTTGTTTCATCGTAGAACAACAACACAGATCAAAAACCTTAAAAAAAAAAAAAAAAAAAAAGTGGAAGAATTGGGTCTATCTGCTTAAAAAAAAACTGTACATAAGGAGCTGGATCAATGGAGACTTCTCATCCGACGGTCCTCTGCAGGCATTGAGTAAAATAATTTGGTCAGAAGTGCTTTTGTTTGTTTTGAAAGGCGTTTTGTTTTCAATTTTACTCCTTAATTTATCTGTTGAATTTTTTTTCTATCTGTTCAAATTTACATTTTAGTGTTTAAATATTTTTTTTTTGTCTATATGTTCAAAAAAGTTGACTATCTGTTCACTTTTTTTCCTTATGTTTTCAAATTTCTTTCTAGATTTTATTATCAATTCAATTTTAATCTCTTATCTGTTCAAAATTCTATCCAAAATTTCTTATCTGTTCAACAAACCAGTCACAATGTTCAATTTACTTTTATCTGTTCAATTCTATTATCTGTTGAAATACACCAAATCAGGATCTGTTGTAAGCTTTCTTTCCCTCTCTTTGGTTCTTTCTCTCTATCTGTTGAAATTTCTCACATATAATCTAGTATATATATATATGTTCACTTTTTTTAATATTTTCATTTGCTTAATTTTTAATTTTTTTTTCAGTTACAACTATCTGTTGCAATTTGTTTTATCGTAGAAGAACAACACAGATCAAAAATTTTAAAAAAAAGAAAAAATAGGAAGAATTGGGTCTGTGTGCTTGAAAAAAAAAACTGTCCATAAGAAGCTAGATCAATGGAGTCTTCTCCTCCAATGGTCCTCCGCAGGCATTGAGTAAAATAATTTGGTCAGAAGTCCTTTTCTTTGTTTTGAAAGACGTTTTGTTTTCAATATTACTCCTTAATTTATCAGTTGAATTTTTTTTTTCTATATGTTCAAATTTATATTTAAGTGTTTAATCATTTTTTTTTGTCTATATATTCAAAAAATTTGACTATCTATTCACTTTTTTTTCCTATCTATTCAAATTTTTTTCTAGATCTTATTATCAATTCAATTTTAATCTCTTATCTGTTCAATTATTTATCCAAAATTTCTTATCTGTTCAACGAACCGGTCGCAATGTTCAATTTATTTTTATCTGTTCAATTTTATTATCTGTTGAAATACACCAAATCAGGATCTGTTGCAATCTTTCTTTCTCTCTCTTTGGTTCTTTCTCTCTATCTGTTGAAATTCTTTCTCACATATAATCTAGTATATATATATCTGTTCAATTTTCTAAATATTTTTATCTGCTTAATTTTTTAATTTTTTTTTTCATTTACAACTATCTGCTGCAATTTGTTTCATCGTGGAACAGCAACACAGATCAAAAACTTTAAAAAAAAGAAAAGAAAAAAGAAGTGGAAGAATATGGACTGTGTGGTTGAAAAAAAAACTGTCCATAAGGAGCTGGATCAATGAAATCTTCTCCTCCGATGGTTCTCTGTAGGCATTGAGTAAAATAATTTAATGAGAAGTCCTTTTATTTGTTTTGAAAAACTTTTTGTTTTCAATTTTACTCCTTAATTTATATGTTGAATTTTTTTTTCTATATGTTCAAATTTATATTTCACAGTTTAATTTTTTTTTTCTCTATATATTCAAAAAAGATGACTATCTGTTCACTTTTTTTCCCTATCTTTTCAAATTTTTTTCTAGATTTTGCTATCAATTCAATTTTAATATCTTATCTGTTCAAATATCTATCCAAAATTTCTTATCTGTTCAACGAACAGGTCACAATGTTCAATTTATTTTTATCTGTTCAATTTTATTATCTATTGAAATACACCAAATCAGAATCTGTTGCAATCTTTCTTTCTTTCTCTTTGGTTCTTTCTCTCTATCTGTTGAAATTCTTTCTCACATATAGTCCAGTATAAATATATCTGTTCAACTTTTTTAATATTTTTATCTGCTTAATTTTTAAATTTTTTTTCATTTACAACAATCTGTTGCAATTTCTTTCATCATAGAAACAAAACACAGATCAAAAACTTAAAAAAAAAAAGAAAAAAAAAAGTGGAAGAATAGGGTCTGTGTGCTTGAAAAAAAAACTGTCCATAAGGAGCTGGATCAATGGAGTCTTCTTCTCCGATGGTCCTCTGCAGGCATTGAGTAAAATAATTTGGTCAGAAGTCCTTTTGTTTGTTTTGAAAGACGTTTTGTTTTCAATTTTACTCCTTAATTTATCTGTAGAATTTTTTTTTTCTATATGTTCAAATTTACATTTAAGTGTTTAATTATTTTTTTTTGGCCTATATATTCAAAAAAGTTGACTATCTGTTCACTTTTTTTCCCTATCTTTTCAAATTTTTTCTAGATTTTATTATCAATTCAATTTTAATCTCTTATCTGTTCAAATATCTATCCAAAATTTCTTATCTGTTCAACGAACCAGTCACAATGTTCAATTTATTTTTATCTGTTCAATTTTATTATCTGTTGAAATACACCAAATCAGGATCTGTTGCAATCTTTCTCTCTCTCTTTGGTTCTTTCTCTCTATCTGTTGAAATTCTTTCTCAGATATAATCCAGTATATATATATCTGTTCAATCTGTTAAATATTTTTATCTGCTTAATTTTTAATTTTTTTTTTCATTTACAACTATCTGTTGCAATTTGTTTCATCGTAGAACAACAACACATATAAAAAACTTTAAAAAAAATATAAAAGAAAAGTGAAAGAATATGGTCTGTGTGCTTGAAGAAAAAAAACTGTCCATAAGAAGTTGGATCAACGGAGTCTTCTCCTCCGATGGTTCTCTGAAGGCATTGAGTAAAATAATTTGATGAGAAGTCGTTTTATTTGTTTTGAAAGACGTTTTGTTTTCAATTTTACTCCTTAATTTATCTGTTGAATTTTTTTTCTATCTGTTCAAATTTACATTTTAGTGTTTAATTATTTTTTTGTCCATATGTTCAAAAAAGTTGACCATCTGTTCAGTTTTTTTTCCTATCTTTTCAAATTTTTTTCTAGATTTTGTTATCAATACAATTTTAATCTCTTATCTGTTCAAATATCTATCCAAAATTTCTTATCTGTTCAACAAACCAGTCATAATGTTCAATTTATTTTTATCTGTTCAATTTTATTATCTGTTGAAATACACCAAATCAGGATCTGTTGAAATCTTTCTTTCTCTATCTTTGGTTCTTTCTCCCTATCTATTGACATTCTTTCTCACATATAATCCAGTATATATATATATCTGTTCAATTTTTTTCATATTTTAATCTGTTTAATTTTTAATTTTTTTTTTTCATTTACAACTATCTGTTGCAATTTGTTTCATCGTAGAACAACAACACAGAACAAAAACTTAAAAAAAAAAAAGAAAGTGGAATAATTTCGTCTGTGTGCTTGAAAAAAAAAACTGTCCATAAGGAGCTGGATCAATGGAGTCTTCTCCTCCGATGGTCCTCTGCAGGCATTGAGTAAAATAATTTGGCCATAAGTCCATTTGTTTGTTGTGAAAGACGTTTTGTTTTCAATTTTACTCCTTAATTTATCTGTTGAATTTTTTTTTCTATATTTTCAAATTTACATTTAAGTGTTTAATTATTATTTTTTTGTCTATATATTCAAAAAAGTTGACTATCTGTTCACTTTTTTTTTCCTATCTTTTCAAAAAAAATTCTAGATTTTATTATCAATTCAATTTTAATCTCTTTTCTGTTCAAATATCTATCCAAAATTTCTTATCTGTTCAATGGACCAGTCACAATGTTCAATTTATTTTTATCTGTTCAATTTTATTATCATTTGAAATACACCAAATCCGGATCTGTTGAAATCTTTCTTTCTCTCTGTTTGGTTCTTTCTCTCTATCTGTTGAATTTCTTTCTCATATATAATCCAGTATATATATATCTGTTCAATCTTTTTAATATTTTTATCTGCTTAATTTTTAATTTTTTTTTCAATTACAACTATCTGTTGCAATTTGTTTCATCGTAGAACAACAACACGGATCAAAAACTTAAAAAAAAAAAAAAAAAAAAAAGTGGAAGAATATGGTCGGTGTGGTTGAATAAAAAAACTGTCCATAAGAAGTTGGATCAATGGAGTCTTATCCTCCGATGGTTCTTTGCAGGCATTGAGTAAAATAATTTGATGAAAAGTCCTTTTATTTGTTTTGAAAGTCGTTTTGTTTTCAATTTTACTACTTAATTTATCTGTTGAATTTTTTTTCTATCTGTTCAAATTTACATTTTAGTGTTTAATTATTTTTTTGGTCTATATATTCAAAAAAGTTGACTATCTGTTCACTTTTTTTTCCTATCTTTTCAAAAAAAAAATTCTAGATTTTGTTGTTAATACAATTTTAATCTCTTATCTGTTCAACAAACCAGTCACAATGTTCAATTTATTTTTATCTGTTCAATTTTTTTATCCGTTGAAATACACCAAATCAGGATATGTTGCAATCTTTCTTTTTCTCTCTTTCGTTCTTTCTCTCTATCTCTTGAAATTCATTCCCACATATAATCCAGTATATATATATCTATTCAATTTTTATTTTTATTTTTATTAGCTTAATTTTTAATTTTTTTTTTCATTTGCAACTATCTATTGCAATTTGTTTCATCGTAGAACAACAACACAGATCAAAAACTTAAAAAAAAAAAAAAAAAAAGTTGGAAGAATTGGGTCCCTGTGTTTGAAAAAAAAAACTGTCCATAAGGAGCTGGATCAATGGTGTCTTTTCCTCCAATGGTCCTCTGCAGGCATTGAGTAAAACAATTTGGTCAGAAGTCCTTTTGTTTGTTTTGAAAGACGTTTTGTTTTCAATTTTACTCCTTAATTTATTTGTTGAATTTTTTTTATCTGTTGAAATTTACATTTAAGTGTTTAATTATTTTTTTTGTCTATATATTCAAAAATTTTGACTATCTGTTCACTTCTATTCCCTATCTTTCCAAAATTTTTTCTAAATTTTATTATCAATTCAATTTTAATCTCTTATTTGTTCAAATATCTATCCAAAATTTCTTATTTGTTCAACAAACCAGTCACAATGTTCAATTTATTTTTATCTGTTCAATTTTATTATCTGTTGAAATACACCAAATCAGGATCTGTTGCAATCTTTCTTTCTCTCTCTTTGGTTCTTTCTCTCTATCTGTTCAAATTCTTTCTCACATAAAATCCAGTATATATATATCTGTTCAATTTTTTAAATATTTTTATCGGCTTAATTTTTAATTTTTTTTTTCATTCACAACTATCTGTTGCAATTTGTTTCATCGTAGAACAACAACATAGCTCAAAAACTTAAAATAAAAAAAATAAAAAAATAAAAAAAGTGGAAGAATTGGGTCTGTGAGCTTGAAAAAAAAACTGTCCATAAGCAGCTGGATCAATGGAGTCTTCTCCTCCGATGGTTCTCTACAGGCACTGAGTAAAATAATTTGATGAGAAGTCATTTTATTTGTTTTGAAAGGCATTTTGTTTTCAAATTTACTCCTTAATTTATCTGTTGAATTCTTTTTCTATCTGTTCAAATTTACATTTTAGTATTTAATTATTTTTTTTGTCTATATATTCAAAAAAGTTGACTATCTGTTCACTTTTTTTCCCTATCTTTTCAAATTTATTTCTAGATTTTGTTATCAATTCAATTTTAATCTGTTATCTGTTGAAATATCAATCCAAAATTTCTTATCTGCTCAACGAACCAGTCACAATGTTCAATTTATTTTTATCTGTTCAATTTTATTATCTGTTGAAATACATCAAATCAGGATCTGTTGCAATCTTTCTTTCTCTATGTTTGGTTCTTTCTCTCTATCTGTTGAAATTCTTTCTCACATATAATCCAGTATATATATATCTGTTAAATTTTTTTAATATTTTTATCTGCTTAATTTTTAATTTTTTTTTTCATTTACAACTATCTGTTGCAATTTGTTTCATCGTACAACAACAACACAGATCAAAACCTTTAAAAAAAAAAAAGTGAAAGAATTGGGTCGGTGTGCTTGAAAAAAAAACTGTCCATAAGGAGCTGGATCAATGGAGTCTTCTCCTCCGATGGTCCTCTGCAGGCATTGAGTAAAATAATTTGGTCAGAAGTCCTTTTGTTTGTTCTGAAAGACGTTTTGTTTTCAATTTTACTCCTTAATTTATCTGTTGAATTTTTTTTTTCTATATGTTAAAATTTACATTTGAGTGTTTAATTTTTTTTTGTCTATATATTCAAAAAAATTGACTACCTGTTCACTTTTTTTCCCTATCTTTTCAAATTTTTTCCTAGATTTTATTGTCAATTCAATTTTAATCTCTTATCTGTTCAAATATCTATCCAAAATTTCTTATCTATTCAACGAACAGTCACAATGTTCAATTTATTTTTATCTGTTCAATTTTATTATCTGTTGAGATACACCAAATCAGGATCAATTGCAATCTTTCTTTCTCTCTCTTTGGTTCTTTCTCTGTATCTGTTAAAATTCTTTCTCAGATATAATCCAGTATATATATATCTGTTAAATCTTTTTAATATTTTTATCTGCTTAATTTTTATTTTTATTTTTTTCATTTACAACTATCTGTTGCAATTTGTTTCATCATAGAACAACAACACAGATGAAAAACTTAAAAAAAATATGTATAAAAAAAAAGTTGAAGAATATGGTCTGTGTGCTTGAAAAAAAAACTGTCCATAAGAAGTTGGATCAGTACAGTCTTCTCCTCCGATGGTTCTCTGCAGGCATTGAGTAAAATAATATGATGAGAAGTGGTTTTATTTGTTTTGAAAGACGTTTTGTTTTCAATTTTACTCCTTAATTTATCTGTTGAATTTTTTTTCTATATGTTCAAATTTACATTTTAGTGTTTAATTATTTTTTTTGGTCTATATATTCAAAAAAGTTGACTATCTGTTCACTTTTTTTTCCTTATTTTTTCAAATTTTGTTCCAGATTTTTTTCTATCAATACAATTTTAATCTCTTATCTGTTCAAACATCTATCCAAAATTTCTTATTTGTTCAACAAACCAGTCACAATGTTCAATTTATTTTTATCTGTTCAATTTTATTATCTGTTGAAATACACCAAATCAGGATCTGTTGCAATCTTTCTTTCTCTCTATCTGTTGAAATTCTTTCTCACATAAAATCCCGTATATATATATCTGCTCAATTTTTTTACTATTTTTATCTGCTTATTTTTTAATTTTTTTTCATTTACAACTATGTTGCAATTTGTTTCATCGTAGAACAATAACAGATCAAAAACTTAAAAAAAAATAAAAAAAAAGTGGAAGAATTGGGTCTGTGTGCTTAAAAAAAACAGTACAAAAGGAGCTGGATCAATGGAGTCTTCTCATCCGATGGTCCTCTGCAGGCATTGAGTAAAATAATTTGGTCAGAAGTCCTTTTATTTGTTTTGAAAGACGTTTTGTTTTCAATTTTACTCCTTAATTTATATGTTGAATTTTTTTTTTCTATCTGTTCAAATTTACATTTTAGTGTTTAAATATTTTTTTTTGTCTATATATTCAAAAAAGTTGACTATCTGTTCACTTTTTTTCCCTATGTTTTCAAATTTATTTCTAAATTTTATTATCGATTCAATTTTAATCTCTTATCTGTTCAAAATTCTATCCAAAATTTCTTATCTGTTCTACAAACCAGTCACAATGTTCAATTTATTTTAATCTGTTCAATTTTATTATCTGTTGAAATACACCAAATCAGGATCTGTTGCAATCTTTCTTTCTATCTCTTTGGTTCTTTCTCTCTATCTCTTGAAATTTTTTATCACATATAATCCAGTATATATATATGTTCAATTTTTTTAATATTTTTATCTGCTTAATTTTTAATTTTTTTTTCATTTACAACTATCTGTTGCAATTTGTTTCATCGTAGAACAACAACACAGATCAAAAACTTAAAAAAAAAAAAAAAAAAAAAAGTGGAAGAATTGGGTCTGTGTGCTTGAAAAAAAAAACAGTCCATAAGGAGCTTGATCAATGGAGTCTTCTCCTCCGATAGTCCTCTGCAGGCATTGAGTACAATAATTTAGTCAGAAGTCTATTTGTTTGTTTTGAAAGACGTTTTGTTTTCAATTTTACTTCTTTACTTATCTGTTGAATTTTTTTTCTATCTGTTCAAATTTACATTTTAGTGTTTAATTCTTTTTTTTGTTGTCTATATATTCAAAAACGTTTACTATCTGTTCACTTCTTTTCCCTATCTTTTCAAATTTTTTTCTAGATTTTATTATCAATTCAATTTTAATCTCTTGTCTGCTCAAATATCTATCCAAAATTTTTTATCTATTCAACAAACCAGTCACAATGTTCAATTTATTTTTATATGTTCAATTTTATTATCTGTTGAAATACACCAAATCTGGATCTGTTGCAATCTCTCTTTCTCTCTCTTTGGCTCTTTCTCTATATCTGTTGAAATTTTTTCTCACATAAAATCCAGTATATATATATCTGTTCAATTTGATAAATATTTTTATCTGCTTAATTTTTAATTTTTTTTTCATTTACAACTATCTGTTGCAATTTGTTTCATCGTAGAATAACAACGCAGATAAAAAAAAAAAAAGTGGAAGAATATGGTCTGCGTGTTTGAAAAAAAAAACTGTCCATGAGGAGCTAGATCAATGGAGTCTTCTCCTCCGATGGTCCTCTGCAGGCATTGAGTAAAATAATTTAGTGAGAAGTCCTTTTGTTTGTTTTGAAAGATGTTTTGTTTTCAATTTTACTCCTTTATTTATTTGTTGAATTTTTTTTTCTATATATTCAAATTTATATTTAAGTGTTTAATTATTTTTTTTTGTCTATATATTGAAAAAAGTTGAGTATCTGTTCACTTTTTTTCCATATCTTTTCAAAATTTTTTTGTAGATTTTATTATCAATTCAATTTTAATCTCTTATCTGTTCAAATATCTATCCACGATTTCTTATCTATTCAACGAACCAGTCACAATGTTCAATTTCTTTTTATCTGTTCAATTTTATTATCTGTGGAAATACACCAAATCAGGATCTGTTGCAATCTTTCTCAGATATAATCCAGTATATATATATGTTCAATCTTTTTAATATTTTTATCTACTTAATTTTTAATTTTTTTTTTCATTTACAACTATCTGTTGCAATTTGTTTCATCGTAGAACAACAACACAGATCAAAAACTTTTAAAAAAAATTAAAAAAAAGTGGGAGAATATGGTCTGTGTGGTTGAAAAAAAAAACTATCCATAAGAAGTTGGATTAATGGAGTCTTCTCCTCCGATGGTTCTCTGCAGGCATTGAGTAAAATAATTTGATGAGAAGTCTTTTTATTTGTTTTGAAAGACGTTTTGTTTTCAATTTTTATAGCGGTCCCGGGTTTACCCCTTGTTGTACAGTGATCCGGACGTGTGTCCGTGGATGTTGGTAGTTGAGTATTGTCTTGTTTACATCCTTTCTTGCTTTGTATTTGACTTATAGGATGTGTTGGGCAGGTTTGTTACAGGTTGGTTGAGTTTGGGAGCCAAGTGTTGCTGCCCAGAATTTTGGCTGGTCGCTCGAGCGAGGGTTTGGTCGCTCGAGCGAGGGTAGTTTTTGTGTCTTGTCGCTCGAGCCAGGATGGCTTCGCTCGAGCGACCGATTGCGTCTAGCCCAGACCTGAAGGTTGCATTTTCTGGCTCGAGCGAGCTTTTCTTTGCTCGAGCGATCTGGTTAGTTCTTCGCTCGAGCGAGCTGTCCTTGGCTCGAGCGAGCGTCGTATTGCAAATCGGAAAATTTGCACTGTTGGCTCGAGCGAGCGTGTTTGGTCGCTCGAGCGAGGCCAGTTTTTGTGTCTGGTCGCTCGAGCGACGGGGTCTTCGCTCGAGCGAGCCTGTTTATATCAGCAAGGCAGCACCGAACTAAACATCACTTTTTACAAACTCTATCTTCTTCAAACCCAATTTTTGAGAGCCTCTCACTCTAAAATTACACTCTCTCTAAGATTTGATCTACCTAGGGTGATTTCCTAGCCAAGGGCCTTTGTTAAAAAGGTAGAGGTTGTTGAGGGCTTCGTTTTAATCGGAAAATCTTTGATTTTAGAGCAAGTTGGGTGTTGGGCATCATCTCCTTTTGAGCTAAATCTTTGAGGTAGGGATATCCTACTCCTCTTTATGAGTTTTGTCTTTGAATTTTAGCATTTTGATATGTTGGTAGTTGTTGTGAAATTTTGGAAAACTTTGGGCCATTGTGTAATTTTATAAAAGTTTGGGGTTTTGTCTATAATAAACCTAGAAGCATGTTTGGTATAGAAACATGGAATTAATGTTGAAACATTAATGAAATTGGAACCTAAGGGTTGTGATGTTAATTATGGAGGATGTCCTAATTACATTGATTAATTAATTTGGATAATTAATTGTGTTGATTTGTGATGTATGTAATTGTTGTTTATATGCATTGTGTTGTGTTGGAGAAGATAGGGGATGTACTCCACGGTTTAGGGGAAGATAGGGGATGGACCTCTAAGCCGGATGTTGTTGGGAGGAGATAGGGGATGAACTCCGTAGATAGTGCGTGTATGCTTATCTAGAATTGTATTGACAGAGCGTATGTGCTTGTCTTTGGAAGTGTTGATATAACTGCTAGGTTTATCGTTGATGAAGTAGGAAGTGTTGGCATGAGTGTTTGTCTCATGTGAGATGTTTGGCCAGGTTCTGAGCCAAGATTGTGAAATGGCAAGTAAAAGGAAAGGAAACGGAAATGAAAGGAAACATAGACTTAAGTGTCTTGGATTTATATCATGTTATGAAAGAATGTAAAAGTGTTGACCATCTGTTAAATTGTTAATCTTTTAGTCATTATTCATAACTGGTTTAGTATATTTCTACTGGGCTGTGGCTCACCCTATACGGGAACATCATTTTCAGGTACAGGCAACTTGCCACCTCCAAGGACTTAGCTTAGGAGGCTGGTGGCGGACAGACTTTTTGGATGTCTTTCCTTTGTTGTATTACATGTAATTTCAAGCCAAGGGCTTAATGTGTGAATGAGTTAGCACTCTACTTTTGTGTAACCAAGTGTTAACTTGGAAAGCTGTAAGCCCTTAGGGCATTGCCTTTTGTTGTTAACATGTAATACTTTTGTAATAGAACTCTGATGAATGGAAGGATGTGGATCTTTATATATCATAGCATGTCAATATTGTTGGATTTAATGTCGTTATTTTGAGGGCGTTACAACTTGGTATCAGAGCGTACCGGGTTCGAATACTTTGGGTACGTGGGAAGTGATTAGGATCACAATGGGTTTGTCTCGCTTGTTAGAGACTTAGACGTGATGTTATATGCTTGTGTGATAACATGCTTATATGATTATTTGGGTATGGGATTTAGTTTCTAGGATGTTGATTGGATCTTTGGGTTTCTGGGAGTCTTGTTGGAAAAAGCACTTGATCAATGCTGTTTCTAACCGGTACTCTAGTAACGCCTTGGGACTATCATTATCCGGAAATGAAATTCGTAAGTGCTTATGTGTTTATGTGCTTACGTGGAATGAATTTCAGTTGTCCATGCATTAGGACGTGAGTGTTTAGTTTTGGCACGTTTATAAATGTGCTAACGTTCTGTGTTACCTTTATTAGGATGTCAGGACGAGCAAGAGGTGGTAGGCGTGGTAGGCCTAGGAGGCAGGAAGTGCCATTACCGGATGAGATTCCGGCAGTTCAGGAGATTCCGGCAGTGCATGAAGGGGTTGGTCAGGCCAATGTGGCCGAACCAGTAGGCCAGCAGGCTATGGGCGCTGTCACGACCCCAACCTGCCCCTAGTAGGTCGGCGCCGAGATGGCCAGTAACCCGAGGTTACCAAAGGCCTCTTACAAGAATTCACGCACAAATCAGAGTAAACATATGGGGCTTACGAATGCGGAAGCAATAAATTAACATTCAAGCAGTCCATAAGAGCAGTGCTTAAGTTGAATGGATGACATACATCTTGATGGTTCCAATATAACAAAATAGAGTACAAAAATTACATCTTGACAAAAAGGCTTCTCGGCCTTCAAATACAAAATACAATGAAAGATCTAAGAAGCATGATCTTCAAGATGTTCACAAAAATGCGAATCAAGACACGTCGGCAAAATACTTCAGCAAAACACCTCGGCTAAACACCTCGGCAAAACATACTTAGGCGTCACCGCCCTGCTCATCACCTACATATATATATAGAGAGGGTGAGCTTGGATACTCAGTGAATGGCATAAACAATAAAGGGTTTACATGAATGATATCCGAGGTCTTTTAACTAAACAATACAAGGCATAAATCAAGTTCTTATATCAAATCTGTCAAGCTTCATCAATCAAGTCTTTCAAGGCTTTCAAGTTCCAAGGGGTTACATCAAGAGTTGTGCTACAAATGCTTATAGTCCCCTAGCACGCACGGACTTTCAAGAGTTGTGCTACAAATGCTTATAGTCCCCTAGCACGTACGGACTTTCAAGAGTTGTGCTACAAATGCTTATAGTCCCCTAGCACGTACGGACTTTCAAGAGTTGTGCTACAAATGCTTATAGTCCCCTAGCACGTACGGACTTTCAAGAGTGTGACCAAAACAAGATATAGTACTTGGCATACAAAATGGGGATGATCATTCATGCTTACAATTACTTTTCAAAACAAGGCAAAACAAGACTTTTATCAAAACATTGTAACATAGCTTTATTAAAATGCCACTCACATAGTTCTTCAGACGTCGGGGTCAAAGCAAGTCCAAGTCCTACAATCACATAACAAGTCTATTGAATGCACTTTCAAACAAGCTTCATATTCATGCAAATGACCTCGGCAGTCGCTCAAGCTAAGTCAAAACATATCAAACACTGCTTCTTACTTTGGGAAAACATGCTGGGCACCATCCAGGTCTTGGCCGAGGTTCCACACTCTCTCGCCGAGGTGTGGTCCCGAGGGCCACATTCAAGGACAAATGAAGCCGGGGAAAACCTGGGTTTCCCTCTGCTCAAGAACATGAACAAGATGATTGCAAAGATCATGACTTACATTTATGAAGTCTGAGATTTCGTGCCATGAGTTTGAAAACATGGACCTGGGTACCCATACAAGAAGATCTTGATGAAACAAACACAAAAACATAGATTTCAATGCAAGCTTTCGGATCAAATCAAGGCTTTTCCTCAAGAACACATGAATGTCTTATTTTCTTTCTAAAACCAACTTTAAATCTATGCATGGCATACAAGACAAACTCAATCATGCAATGTGACTGGACAAACAATGAAAGTAATCAAAGGAGAACAAGAATCTGACCTCAGATTGCAAATCCAACGGATCAAACACCAAGAATCAAGCTTGCTATCTACTTCTCACTCTAGAACTCTTCCTAGAGCTTCTCTCTCCTCAAGAACAAGATTTGAGACAAGAATGATGTGTTTCTAAGTCTGTCGGCTATTTATCCTTCAGCTCGGACACGTGGCAACAGGTGGTTGGCTCTATTCAAAAAGGTGACTGATTGAAAGGACAAGACTCTGACAAAGCGTATCTAACAAGCTACCCAGTGAAACACTCCGGCGGGTAATGACATCGGCTAACAACAAGACTTCGGCAAGCAATAACATCGGCCAAAGGTAGGACTTCGGTTACAGGGTAACAAGGACATCGGCTAGGGAGGACGACACTTGACTAAGCTGTGCCACACCTTGGCCAGGGTGTGCCACACCTCGGCCTATGTCATACCATCCCGGGAACAAGGTCACTAATGCAACATACCTCGGCTAAGCAGAAACATCTCGGCTAGAATGCCGGGGTGAAGGTGAAGGTTAATCAAGTGGTTCTAACATGATTCTAAGCACAAGGGTTCAAAGGTGAACTAGCCCCAAGGTTACCTCGGCTACACACGTAATCCGTAAGGAACATAACACTCAAGTAATACTTATGCAAGACAAGTCAAAGATGCAAGGCAAGTCAAGATTCAAGATACAACTTAACAAAGCAAAAATCATATAAAATGCATATGAGTATGGCTAAGACAGTGGGAGGGTTATTACATCCTACCCCCCTTAAGGAAGTTTGGTCCCCAAACTTGAGTTACCTTGGTTCAGAAATAGTTCTGGATGTCGAATGCTCATTTCTTCTTCCATTTCCCATGTGGCATCCTTGCCGTAGTGTTCCTTCCATTCAACCTTTACCATTGGTATTGCCTTATTTCTCAATTGCCTTACTTTCCTATCAATAATACGCATTGGTCTCTCTTCATAACTCAATTCTTCATCAACCATAATCCCAAAATGATCAATCACATGCAGGGGATCCCGAACATACTTTCTCAACATTGAAATATGGAACACATTGTGTACTTGGCTCAACCCTGGTGGCAAAGCAAGTCTGTAGGCAGTCGTGTTAATCTTTTCAAGAATTTCGAATGGCCCGATGTAACGAGGTGCTAACTTACCCTTCTTCCCAAATCTAAAAACTCCCTTCTTCGGCGAAATCTTCAGAAAGACATGATCCCCAACTTCAAACTCCAATTCTCTTCTCCTCTGGTCGGCGTAGCTCTTCTGCCGACTTTGGGCAGTTGTGATCCTCTGACGAATAAGCTTAATCTTCTCGGTTGTCACTTGAATCAATTCGGGGCCGATCAAAATTTTATCTCCTACTTTAGTCCAACATATCGGCGATCTGCACTTCCTTCCATACAAAGCTTCATACGGTGCCATGCCAATACTGGCTTGATAACTATTGTTGTAAGCGAACTCAACTAAAGGTAGATGTGCTTCCCAACTTCCTTTGAAATCCAATACACACAGTCTGAGCATATCTTCAAGTGTTTGAATTGTTCTTTCTGTTTGCCCATCGGTTTGGGGGTGAAAAGCTGTGCTAAATCTCAACTCGGTTCCTAAGGCTCTTTGTAAACTCTGCCAAAATCTACAAACAAACTTCGGATCTCGGTCTGAAACAATAGACATCGGCACTCCATGAAGTCTCACAATCTCATTCATATACAGTACAGCCAGTCGGTCAGCATTGAATGTAGTCTGAACAGGCAAGAAGTGTGCTGACTTGGTTAATCTGTCAACTATGACCCAAATCGAATCCATTCCCTTCTGTGTCCTCGGCAACCCAATCACAAAATCCATGGAGACATGTTCCCATTTCCATTCAGGTATTGACAAAGGTTGGAGGAGTCCTGCTGGTCTCTGATGTTCTGCCTTCACTTGTTGACATTGCAAGCATCGAGATACGAACTCGGCTATCTCTCTCTTCATGTTCGGCCACCAGAAGGTCTGCTTGACATCGTGATACATTTTAGTGTTTCCTGGATGGATAGCAATTCTGGAACTATGAGATTCTTGCAAAATCTTCCCTTTTAGCTCTGGGATGTCGGCCACGCACAACCTTCCTTCGAACTTAAGTGCTCCCTCTTCAAATGTGTAACCTGACCTCGGCTTGGTGATAATCTCGTCGGCTACCTTCTTCAGGAATTCATCCTCCATTTGTCTGGCTCTCACTTCCCCAATAATAGTTGGCTCTGCCGAGGTTATGGCTAAGCACGCCAAGCTTCCCATTGACCTTCTGCTTAATGCATTGGCTACTGAGTTGGCCTTGCCTGGGTGGTACTGAATCTCCATGTCATAGTCTTTCAGTAATTCCAACCATCTTCTCTGCCTTAAATTTAGTTCCCTCTGGGTAAATAAGTACTTTAAACTCTTGTGATCCGTGAAAACCTGACAAGAAGCTCCATACAAGTAATGGCGCCAAATCTTCAAAGCAAATACCACGGCTGCTAGTTCTAGGTCATGGGTGGGATAATTCTTCTCATGAGGTTTCAACTGTCGAGATGCGTATGCTATGACCTTACCCCCTTGCATCAGCACACAACCCAAACCTTTATGTGAAGCATCACTATAAATCTGAAATTCTTCATTACCTGTTGGAAGTGCAAGAACTGGTGCTGTAACTAACCTTGTCTTCAACTCCTGGAAGGCTGACTCTCTACCTTCAGTCCATTCATATGTCACTCCCTTCTGAGTTAACTGTGTTAGTGGTATTGCAATCCTTGAGAAATCCTTTACAAACTTTCTGTAGTAACCTGCCAAACCCAGAAAACTACGGACCTCGGACACGTTGGTCGGCGTTGGCCAATTTACCACGGCTTCAATCTTACTAGGGTCAACGGAGATACCCTCTTCATCAATCACATGCCCCAAAAATGAAATACTGGAAAGCCAAAACTCACACTTACTCAGCTTAGCATATAACTTCTTGTCCCTCAAAATCTGTAAGGCAAGTCTCAAGTGGTTTTCATGTTCAGTTTTACTCTTAGAATAGATCAGTATATCATCAATGAAGACAACTACAAACTCATCTAAATATGGCTTGAAGACTCTGTTCATTAAGTCCATAAATGCAGCAGGGGCATTGGTTACTCCAAAAGGCATTACTAAAAACTCGTAGTGACCATATCGGGTTCGGAAGGCCGTCTTCTCAACATCCTCGGCTCTAACTTTAAGCTGATGGTAACCCGACCTAAGGTCAATCTTGGAAAACACTCGTGCTCCTTGAAGTTGATCTAGCAAATCATCAATCCTAGGCAACGGGTACTTGTTCTTAATGGTTACCTTATTAAGTTCTCTATAGTCGATGCAAAGACGAAGTGTACCATCCTTTTTCTTAACAAATAACACTGGGGCTCCCCATGGTGAAGTGCTCGGCCTAACAAAACCCTTATCCAACAACTCTTGTAATTGCACCTTCAATTCCTTAAGCTCGGCTGGGGCCATTCTATAAGGCGTTTTGGAGATCGGCTGTGTTCCTGACGTAATGTCCACAGTAAATTCTATTTCCCTATCGACTAAGTGGCCAGGCAATTCATTTGGAAAGACATCAGGGAATTCGTTCACAACTGGGATGTCGGCTAGAGTAACCTTCCCATTCTGATCACTCAATATACTACACAAGTAGCCATGGCACCCTTTCTGAATTAGCTTATAAGCTTTAATGGATGAAATCAAGTAAGGCGGGGACACTACACCTCTACCCTGGAAAATAACCTCGGCTTGGCTTGGGGGTTTCAAAGTAACACTCTTAGAAACACAATCAATAGATGCATGATTCATCACTAACCAATCCATCCCTAGTATAACATCAAAGTGAGTCATGTTCAATGGCAGTAAGTCAACTAATAGTTCCACACCTTTAATCACAACAACACACTCCCTATAAATAGATGCAACAATCATAGTTCTCCCAGATGGAGCAGATACATATAACACATAATCAAGAGGTTCCTGTGGTCTATTCATCTTCTCGGCAAACTTAACAGATACGAATGAATGCGTAGAGCCCGAATCAATCAATATGTATGCATCTTGAGAGCAGATTTGAAGTATACCTGACACTACTGCCTCAGCATTTTGGGTGTCTCCTGGCACTAGTGCGAAAACTCTGCCTTGCCTCATCTGTGTCCTTCCAACATTGCTTCCCTGTGCAGAGCCCGAGGTGCTCCCACTTTTCAAACCATCAGCAGTCTTTGACTTCGGACAATCTTTCACACGGTGACCGACTTCTCCACACTCGAAACAGGCACCCGACGCCCAACGGCAAACTCCGGAATGCGATTTTCCACAACTTGTACACATCGGCCTCGTAGTACCTTCCTGGCTCAGATTGCTGGAGCTGCCGACGTTCGTCCTCTTCTTGGCGTTGAACGGAACTCGGCGGTTATCATAGTTCGGCCTTTTCCTCTGGTTCTCTCCTGCATTCTGGTATCGGTTCAAGTTGGTCTCTGCAAGAATAGCCTTGTCCAAGACTCCAGCGTAAGTCGGCATGTTGAGCATGTTGACTCTATCCTGTATCGGTGCACGCAACCCACTTTCAAACTTCCTAGCCTTTCTGTACTCATCACTGACCATATGAGGCGCATACCTCGCCAATTCTGTGAAAGCACGATCGTATTCTGCCACTGTCTTGTTTCCTTGTACCAAAGTCTGGAACTCCGTGATCTTGCGATCTCGGACACTAAGAGGAAAATGCTTGTCATAAAATAGTTCCAAGAATTTAACCCAAGTTAAGTCAGGGTTCCCTTCCCGTGTTATCATCCACCATCTTCGGGCATCGTCATCTAACGTAAATGCGGCCAATGCCACCTTCTGAGCATCTGTGCTGGGAAAGATCTCGAACAACTTCTCCATTCCTAAGACCCACGCTTCGGCTTTCATTGGTTCTACGCCCCCTTGGAATCTCGGCGGGTTCATCTTTTTGAACTCCTTAATCAAAGTCATAGTCCCATCCCCATACAAGGCTGGCTGCGAGGGTACTTGGGGCACTGGAGGAGGTGGAGGTGGAACTGCATGTCGGCCATTAGTCTGTTCGGCCTGAGTAGATGTGGCACTAACAGTCTGTTGCCTTATCTGCCTCAACTCCCGAGTTAATCCCTCAACTAGCCTTTCCAATCGGCCCAATCTGTCTTCTGATTGATCTCGGCCAACTGGTGGTCTTCCTCTCCTCATAATGCTATGAGTATGTAAAATGTAACTTTAAAACAAAATGTGCAATAAAGCATGTATGCAAGCAACAAGCTGTTATGCCAAGATGATGCACACATTGTCAAGTAGCAAGCAACATGATGCAATCCTATCATCTTTCTAAGGGAAATCCTATGCTCTTTAGGACTCAAGGTGTGTGAATAACGTACTATGAGGAACTTGTGCTCTGATACCAATCTGTCACGACCCCAACCTGCCCCTAGTAGGTCGGCGCCGAGATGGCCAGTAACCCGAGGTTACCAAAGGCCTCTTACAAGAATTCACGCACAAATCAGAGTAAACATATGGGGCTTACGAATGCGGAAGCAATAAATTAACATTCAAGCAGTCCATAAGAGCAGTGCTTAAGTTGAATGGATGACATACATCTTGATGGTTCCAATATAACAAAATAGAGTACAAAAATTACATCTTGACAAAAAGGCTTCTCGGCCTTCAAATACAAAATACAATGAAAGATCTAAGAAGCATGATCTTCAAGATGTTCACAAAAATGCGAATCAAGACACGTCGGCAAAATACTTCAGCAAAACACCTCGGCTAAACACCTCGGCAAAACATACTTAGGCGTCACCGCCCTGCTCATCACCTACATATATATATAGAGAGGGTGAGCTTGGATACTCAGTGAATGGCATAAACAATAAAGGGTTTACATGAATGATATCCGAGGTCTTTTAACTAAACAATACAAGGCATAAATCAAGTTCTTATATCAAATCTGTCAAGCTTCATCAATCAAGTCTTTCAAGGCTTTCAAGTTCCAAGGGGTTACATCAAGAGTTGTGCTACAAATGCTTATAGTCCCCTAGCACGCACGGACTTTCAAGAGTTGTGCTACAAATGCTTATAGTCCCCTAGCACGTACGGACTTTCAAGAGTTGTGCTACAAATGCTTATAGTCCCCTAGCACGTACGGACTTTCAAGAGTTGTGCTACAAATGCTTATAGTCCCCTAGCACGTACGGACTTTCAAGAGTGTGACCAAAACAAGATATAGTACTTGGCATACAAAATGGGGATGATCATTCATGCTTACAATTACTTTTCAAAACAAGGCAAAACAAGACTTTTATCAAAACATTGTAACATAGCTTTATTAAAATGCCACTCACATAGTTCTTCAGACGTCGGGGTCAAAGCAAGTCCAAGTCCTACAATCACATAACAAGTCTATTGAATGCACTTTCAAACAAGCTTCATATTCATGCAAATGACCTCGGCAGTCGCTCAAGCTAAGTCAAAACATATCAAACACTGCTTCTTACTTTGGGAAAACATGCTGGGCACCATCCAGGTCTTGGCCGAGGTTCCACACTCTCTCGCCGAGGTGTGGTCCCGAGGGCCACATTCAAGGACAAATGAAGCCGGGGAAAACCTGGGTTTCCCTCTGCTCAAGAACATGAACAAGATGATTGCAAAGATCATGACTTACATTTATGAAGTCTGAGATTTCGTGCCATGAGTTTGAAAACATGGACCTGGGTACCCATACAAGAAGATCTTGATGAAACAAACACAAAAACATAGATTTCAATGCAAGCTTTCGGATCAAATCAAGGCTTTTCCTCAAGAACACATGAATGTCTTATTTTCTTTCTAAAACCAACTTTAAATCTATGCATGGCATACAAGACAAACTCAATCATGCAATGTGACTGGACAAACAATGAAAGTAATCAAAGGAGAACAAGAATCTGACCTCAGATTGCAAATCCAACGGATCAAACACCAAGAATCAAGCTTGCTATCTACTTCTCACTCTAGAACTCTTCCTAGAGCTTCTCTCTCCTCAAGAACAAGATTTGAGACAAGAATGATGTGTTTCTAAGTCTGTCGGCTATTTATCCTTCAGCTCGGACACGTGGCAACAGGTGGTTGGCTCTATTCAAAAAGGTGACTGATTGAAAGGACAAGACTCTGACAAAGCGTATCTAACAAGCTACCCAGTGAAACACTCCGGCGGGTAATGACATCGGCTAACAACAAGACTTCGGCAAGCAATAACATCGGCCAAAGGTAGGACTTCGGCTACAGGGTAACAAGGACATCGGCTAGGGAGGACGACACTTGACTAAGCTGTGCCACACCTTGGCCAGGGTGTGCCACACCTCGGCCTATGTCATACCATCCCGGGAACAAGGTCACTAATGCAACATACCTCGGCTAAGCAGAAACATCTCGGCTAGAATGCCGGGGTGAAGGTGAAGGTTAATCAAGTGGTTCTAACATGATTCTAAGCACAAGGGTTCAAAGGTGAACTAGCCCCAAGGTTACCTCGGCTACACACGTAATCCGTAAGGAACATAACACTCAAGTAATACTTATGCAAGACAAGTCAAAGATGCAAGGCAAGTCAAGATTCAAGATACAACTTAACAAAGCAAAAATCATATAAAATGCATATGAGTATGGCTAAGACAGTGGGAGGGTTATTACAGGTGCTCTAGCCCGAGAGATAGCAGGAGCTCTGGGTATTCTTAGGGCAGGGAATCAGGCAGCTGAGGCAGGGCCTTCCTTCTTGAGGAGGGAGTTCTTCCGGTCTAACCCGGAGGAGTTTGTTGGGGATCCTAAGGAGCCACTGAAGGCAGACGAGTGGCTAGAACAGATGAGTAAAACATTCGAAATGCTAGGCATTGAGGACGGAGCATTGAAAGTGACCTTGGCATCCTTCCAGCTGAAGGGAGATGCAGGTCAGTGGTGGAAGTATGAGAAAGCTCGTGTGGGTGGTACTTGGGAGGCGTTTGTGAATGCTTTCCAGGAGAGGTTTTTATCTGCAGTGGCTAGAGAGAAACTGAGGGATCAGTTTAACAAGCTTAGGCAGGAGGGTTTATCTGTGGCCGAGTTTGAGGCTACATTTACTAGCTTGTCCAGGTTTGCACCTGAACTTGTGGCGACAGAGGAACGCCGTTGCAACGAGTTTGAGCAGAAGTTGAGGCGAGACCTCAAGTTGCAAGTTGGTGGACCTTACATTCGAGATTACAGACATTTGGTGGATGCTGCAGCTCATATGGAGCTGATGATGCAGGAGGGAGAGGAGGAGAAACATGGAGGCTCCAAGAGGGGCCAAGAGGGACAGGGTGACGGTAGGAGGCAGAGGGGTTATAACCCTCAGCTGTCCCAGGGTGGTTTGGCCAGGTCGACTTTCCCAGTATCGAGTGCAGGCTCCGGGAGGGGCAGTCAGGGAGAGTTCACCTGTTACAAGTGTGGCCAGCCGGGTCACAAGGCTTCAGTTTGCCCGCAGAAGGGCGGGGGTCAGAGAGCTGCTTCTTCGTCAGCTAGACCGCAGAGTCAGAGTTCGGGCAGGGGGCAGCCCTTGTCTTGTTATCAGTGTGGACAGCCTGGGCACATGAAGAGGTTCTGCCCACGGTTGAGTGCCACTTCAGGAGCGTCTGGTTCTAGACAGACGCAGGGATTTCAGCCAGCTCAGTCTGTGCAGGCCTCGAGGGCCAATCCGGGGGCTTCGTCGTCCCAGTCAGTGCAGCAGTCCTATGCTCCGAGAGGTGAACAGGTGGATCAGGGGCCTACAGGGCGCGTGTATGCTGTTACCGCGCAGGACCTTGTACCGGCTCCATCAGTGGTGAGAGGTACCTTTCTGTTTTGCAATTCGGTTGCTAGTGTGTTGATTGATACGGGTGCGTCTCATTCTTTTGTATCTGCTGCATTTGCATCTGTGTTAGAATTGGAGTTAGCAGTGTTGGCATCTCCTATTTGTGTAGTGTCACCTATTGGGGGTGAGATGGTTTTGAAACACGGATGTAGAGGTTGTGATATAGAGGTTGATGATCATAGGCTTCCGTTTCCTTTTGTAGTCATGCCCATGAAGGGCTTTGATGTTATTTTGGGTATGGACTGGTTATCGTCATACCGAGCTGTTATTGATTGCTACCGCCAGAGGGTTACTTGTTGTACCGTGAGCAAGGAGTTTTTCCATTTCTTGGGAGACCGGGTTGGTAGTATTGTGCCACCGGGGTATGGTTCGCGGGGACGGAATGAGCTTAGTGGTCTACTTGCTAGCTTTGAGAGTGGTGAGTGTGATGAGACCCAGATTGTATTGCCGAGGGTAGTTTGTGAGTACTCGGATGTTTTTCCCGAGGACCTTGTTGATTTGCCACCTCACCGTGAGATTGAGTTCTCTATCGATTTAGTGCCCGGCACGGCGCCGATTTCTATGGCACCTTACCGTTTTGCTCCAGCAGAGTTGGTTGAGTTGAAAGTTCAACTCCAGGAATTGCTAGATAAGGGCCTTGTACGCCCTAGTGTTTCACCGTGGGGAGCGCCGGCACTCTTTGCTAAGAAGAAAGATGGTGCCTTGAGATTGTGTATTGACTACCGGAAGTTGAATCGGGCTACGGTTAAGAATAAGTACCCTATGCCCCGTATAGATGATTTGTTTGACCAGTTGAAGGGTTCCCGTTGTTTCTCTAAGATAGATTTGAGATCGGGTTACCATCAGTTGAGGGTCAGGGAGGAGGATATTCCGAAGACGGCATTCCGTACGCGGTATGGCCATTATGAGTTTCTGGTAATGCCATTTGGGCTTACCAATGCACCGACAGTCTTTATGGACTTGATGAACCGGATCTTCCGGGAATTCTTGGATCGTTTTGTAGTCGTTTTCGTAGACGACATTCTTATCTATTCACCTTCAGAGGAGGAGCACGAGGAACACTTGAGAGTGGTGCTTGAGTTGCTTAGAGTCCATAGGCTGTATGCCAAGTTTGGGAAGTGTGAATTCTGGCTAGGAGAAGTCAAGTTCTTAGGCCATGTAGTTTCCGGGAAAGGGGTGTCTGTTGATACATCCAAGACTGAGGCAGTGCAAGATTGGGCACAGCCTAAGAGTGTGTTTGAGATCCGCAGTTTTCTGGGATTAGCTGGGTATTACCGTCGGTTTGTGAAGGATTTCTCCAGGTTAGCTTCACCGTTGACCAGATTGACTCGGAGGGGAGTCAGCTTTGTATGGAGTGAGACTTGTGAAAAGTCGTTTCAGGAGTTGAAAGTTAGACTGACCACCGCTCCGGTCTTGATTATTCCGGAGAGAGGGTTGGGTTATGCAGTCTATTGTGATGCCTCACGAGAGGGTTTGGGTTGTGTATTGATGCAGGAGGGGAAAGTAGTAGCTTATGGCTCACGTCAGTTGAAAATTCATGAGAAGAATTACCCTACGCATGATCTAGAGTTAGCGGCGGTGATCTTTGCCTTGAAAATCTGGAGGCACTACCTTTATGGTGAGAGATTCGAGGTGTTCTCGGATCATAAGAGTCTGAAATTTCTGTTTTCACAGAAAGACTTGAATTTGAGGCAGAGGAGGTGGATGGAGTTTATTAAGGATTACGACTTTGAGTTGCACTATCACCCGGGGAAGGCCAATGTTGTGGCCGATGCCCTTAGCAGGAAATCCGTTAGCGATGTAGCTTGTATAGCCATCCGGGAGTGGGAGATGTTGGGGGCCATTGGAGAGTTTGATTTGCTTCTGGGCGAATCCGTTAAGGCTGCGGCCTTGTTTTCTGTTGTTGCGCAGCCTACACTTGTGACTAGAGTGTTAGAGGCACAGAGAGGTGACCTTGAGGTAGAATCCCTCCGAGAGAAGATCTCCAGTGGGAAGGTTGAGAAGGGTTTGACGGTGTATCCCGACCTGAGTGTGAGATACCGAGACCGTTTGCTTGTACCGGAGTCTTGCCGAGAGGAAGTACTCCGAGAGTTTCACCATTCGCGCCTTGCGGTGCATCCGGGAGGTACTAAGATGTATCGAGATTTGGGTCGCCAGTTTTGGTGGCGAGGTATGAAGAGAGATGTGACAGTTTTCATGTCTAAGTGCCTTACTTGTCAGCAAGTGAAGGCCGAGCATCAGAGGCCAGCGGGTTTGTTACAACCCTTGTTTATTGCCGAGTGGAAGTGGGAGCATGTCACTATGGACTTCGTTGTAGGTCTTCCGAGGACTCAGCGGGGTAGTGATGCTATTTGGGTGGTTGTAGACCGGTTGACTAAGTCGGCGCATTTTATTCCTATGCGCGTGCGAGATTCAGTAGATCATCTTGCCGACTTGTATGTTCGGGACATAGTGAGGTTGCACGGGGTCCCAGTGACGATTGTCTCAGATAGAGATCCTCGTTTTACTGCTAGGTTGTGGCAGAGTTTGCAGAGTGCCTTGGGCACTAAGTTGACCTTTAGTACAGCTTATCATCCTCAGACTGACGGGCAGTCCGAGCGTACTATTCAGATCCTCGAGGATATGCTTCGGGGTTGTGTCCTTGATTTCAGTGGGACGTGGGAGAGGCACTTACCATTGGTAGAGTTTGCCTACAACAACAGTTTTCAGTCTAGTATTGGTATGGCACCATTTGAGGCCTTGTATGGCCGACCTTGTAGGTCTCCAGTTTGTTGGGCCGAGGTGGGTGATACACCTTTGTTGGGTCCGGAGTTGGTTAAGGAGACGACGGAGAAAGTTGAGCTTATCCGTAGGAGGCTGGTTACAGCCCAGAGTCGGCAGAAATCTTATGCAGACCGTAGGAGGAGACCATTGGAGTTTGAGATGGGTGATCATGTTTTTCTGAAGATATCACCTAGGCGGGGTTTGATGAGGTTTGGGAAGAGTGGGAAGTTATCCCCTCGGTTTATTGGGCCTTTTGAGATCCTTGAGAGGATTGGCGAGGTTGCTTATCGTTTAGCTTTGCCGCCACAGTTGACCGGAGTTCATGACGTGTTTCATGTGAGTATGCTTCGAAAGTATGAGCCGGATCCATCACATGTGTTGGATTGGACCGACTTAGAGGTAGATGAGGATGCCTCGTATGAGGAGAGACCGGTTCGGGTCTTGGATAGGCGGGATCAAGTCCTGCGTGGCAAGACCATTCCTTTGGTTAAGGTTTTGTGGAAACATCACAGAGTGGAGGAGGCTACTTGGGAACGTGAGTTGGGAGTCCGCGAGAAATATCCGGACTTGTTTGTCGATGTGTAATCAAGTATTGCAATTGTGTAGTTGTAATGAACTTTAAAAACATTCAAAATGTCTTAAGTTGAAAACATGGTGCATGTTTTGGTTAATGTAAATGTTGTAGAACTTGCCTTGTTATGGGAGTTGATTATAATATTGCATGTGTTGGCTATATTATAGAAATGGAATTGTATCATGATTATTGCTTATGATATGAATTGTGAACCATATATGTGAGAAATGGTTGAAATGGAAAGAAAATGCATGTTGAAATGTATATATTGTTGAATGCCTCTGGATAAGAGATGGAAGGACCGGTAATGGGTCGAAATGTGGAATGTTGTAGTATAACATTGTTTAAAAGAAGGAAAAACTTGCTTTTCAAAACTTGTTTTTAATTTCGGGGACGAAATTCTTTAAGGGGGGGAGGTTATAGCGGTCCCGGGTTTACCCCTTGTTGTACAGTGATCCGGACGTGTGTCCGTGGATGTTGGTAGTTGAGTATTGTCTTGTTTACATCCTTTCTTGCTTTGTATTTGAGTTATAGGATGTGTTGGGCAGGTTTGTTACAGGTTGGTTGAGTTTGGGAGCCAAGTGTTGCTGCCCAGAATTTTGGCTGGTCGCTCGAGCGAGGGTTTGGTCGCTCGAGCGAGGGTAGTTTTTGTGTCTTGTCGCTCGAGCCAGGATGGCTTCGCTCGAGCGACCGATTGCGTCTAGCCCAGACCTGAAGGTTGCATTTTCTGGCTCGAGCGAGCTTTTCTTCGCTCGAGCGATCTGGTTAGTTCTTCGCTCGAGCGAGCTGTCCTTGGCTCGAGCGAGCGTCGTATTGCAAATCGGAAAATTTGCACTGTTGGCTCGAGCGAGCGTGTTTGGTCGCTCGAGCGAGGCCAGTTTTTGTGTCTGGTCGCTCGAGCGACGGGGTCTTCGCTCGAGCGAGCCTGTTTATATCAGCAAGGCAGCACCGAACTAAACATCACTTTTTACAAACTCTATCTTCTTCAAACCCAATTTTTGAGAGCCTCTCACTCTAAAATTACACTCTCTCTAAGATTTGATCTACCTAGGGTGATTTCCTAGCCAAGGGCCTTTGTTAAAAAGGTAGAGGTTGTTGAGGGCTTCGTTTTAATCGGAAAATCTTTGATTTTAGAGCAAGTTGGGTGTTGGGCATCATCTCCTTTTGAGCTAAATCTTTGAGGTAGGGATATCCTACTCCTCTTTATGAGTTTTGTCTTTGAATTTTAGCATTTTGATATGTTGGTAGTTGTTGTGAAATTTTGGAAAACTTTGGGCCATTGTGTAATTTTATAAAAGTTTGGGGTTTTGTCTATAATAAACCTAGAAGCATGTTTGGTATAGAAACATGGAATTAATGTTGAAACATTAATGAAATTGGAACCTAAGGGTTGTGATGTTAATTATGGAGGATGTCCTAATTACATTGATTAATTAATTTGGATAATTAATTGTGTTGATTTGTGATGTATGTAATTGTTGTTTATATGCATTGTGTTGTGTTGGAGAAGATAGGGGATGTACTCCACGGTTTAGGGGAAGATAGGGGATGGACCTCTAAGCCGGATGTTGTTGGGAGGAGATAGGGGATGAACTCCGTAGATAGTGCGTGTATGCTTATCTAGAATTGTATTGACAGAGCGTATGTGCTTGTCTTTGGAAGTGTTGATATAACTGCTAGGTTTATCGTTGATGAAGTAAGAAGTGTTGGCATGAGTGTTTGTCTCATGTGAGATGTTTGGCCAGGTTCTGAGCCAAGATTGTGAAATGGCAAGTAAAAGGAAAGGAAACGGAAATGAAAGGAAACATAGACTTAAGTGTCTTGGATTTATATCATGTTATGAAAGAATGTAAAAGTGTTGACCATCTGTTAAATTGTTAATCTTTTAGTCATTATTCATAACTGGTTTAGTATATTTCTACTGGGCTGTGGCTCACCCTATACGGGAACATCATTTTCAGGTACAGGCAACTTGCCACCTCCAAGGACTTAGCTTGGGAGGCTGGTGGCGGACAGACTTTTTGGATGTCTTTCCTTTGTTGTATTACATGTAATTTCAAGCCAAGGGCTTAATGTGTAAATGAGTTAGCACTCTACTTTTGTGTAACCAAGTGTTAACTTGGAAAGCTGTAAGCCCTTAGGGCATTGCCTTTTGTTGTTAACATGTAATACTTTTGTAATAGAACTCTGATGAATGGAAGGATGTGAATCTTTATATATCATAGCATGTCAATATTGTTGGATTTAATGTCGTTATTTTGAGGGCGTTACAATTTTACTCCTTAATTTGTCTGTTGAATTTTTTTTCTATATGTTCAAATTTACATTTTAGTGTTTAATTATTTTTTTTGTCTATATATTCAAAAGAGTTGACTATCTGTTCACTTTTTTTCCCTATCTTTTCAAATTTTTTTCTCGATTTTGTTATCAATTCAATTGTAATCTCTTATCTGTTCAAATATCCATCCAAAATTTCTTATCTGTTCAACAAACCAGTCACAATGTTCAATTTATTTTTATCTGTTCAATTTTATTATATGTTGAAATACACCAAATCAGGATTTGTTGCAATCTTTCTTTCGCTCACTTTGGTTCTTTCTCTCTATCTGTTGAAATTCTTTCTCAGATATAATCCAGTATATATATATCTGTTCAATCTTTTTAATATTTTTATTTGCTTAATTTTTAATTTTTTTTTCATTTACAACTATCTGTTGCAATTTGCTTCGTCATAGAACAACAACACAGATCAAAAACTTAAAAAAAATTAAAAAAAAAAGTGAAAGAATATGTTCTGTGCGGTTGAAAAAAAAACTGTCCATAAGAAGTTGGACCAATGGAGTCTTCTCCTCCGATGGTTCTCTGCAGGCATTGACTAAAATAATTTGATGAGAAGTCTTTTTATTTGTTTTGAAAGATGTTTTGTTTTCAATTTTACTCCTTAATTTATCTGTTGAAATTTTTTTATATCTGTTGAAATTTACATTTTAGTGTTTAATTATTTTTTTTTGTCTATATATTCAAAAAAGTTGACTATCTGTTCACTTTTTTTCCCTATCTTTTCAAATTTTTTTCTAGATTTTGTTATCAATACAATTTTAATCTCTTATCTGTTCAAATATCTATCCAAAATTTCTTATCTGTTCAACAAACCAGTCACCATGTTCAATTGATTTTTATCTGTTCAATTTTATTATCTGTTGAAATACACCAAATCAGGATCTGTTGCAATCTTTCTTTTTCTCTCTTTGGTTCTTTCTCTCTATTTCTTGAAATTCTTTCTCACATATAATCCAGTATATATATATATATCGGTTCAATTTTTTATTGTTTTTATCAGCTTAATTTTTAATTTTTTTTTTCATTTGCAACTATCTGTTGCAATTTGTTTCATCGTAGAAAAACAACACAGATCAAAAAAAAAAAAAGTTCAAGAATTGGGTCTGTGTTCTTGAAAAAAAAAACTATACATAAGTAGCTGGATCAATGGACTCTTCTCCTCCGATAGTCCTCTGCAGGCATTGAGTAAAATAATTTGGTTAGAAGTCTTTTTGTTTGTTTTGAAAGACATTTTGCTTTCAATTTTACTCCTTAATTTATCTGTTGAATATTTTTCTATCTGTTCAAATTTACATTTAAGTGTTTAATTATTTTTTGTTGTCTATATATTCAAAAAAGTTGACTATCTGTTCACTTCTTTTCCCTATCTTTTCAATTTTTTTTCTAGATTTTATTATCAATTCAATTTTAATCTTTTATCTGTTCAACAAACCAGTCACAATGTTCAATATATTTTTATCTGTTCAATTTTATTATCTGTTGAAATACACCAAATCAGGATATGTTGCAATCTTTCTTTCTCTCTCTTTGGTTCTTTCTCTCTATCTGTTGAAATTCTTTCTTACATAATCCCGTATATATATATCAGTTCAATTTGTTAAATATTTTTATCTGCTTAATTCTTAATTTTTTTTTCATTTACAGTTATCTGTTGCAATTTGTTTCATCGTAGAACAACAACACAGATCAAAAACTAAAAAAAAATTAAAAAAAAAGTGGGAGAATATTGTCTGTGTCGTTGAAAAAAAAACTGTCCATAAGAAGTTGGATCAATGGAGTCTTCTCCTCCGATGGTCCTCTGCAGGCTTTGAGTAAAATAATTTGATGAGAAGTCCTTTTATTTGTTTTGAAAGACGTTTTGTTGTCAATTTTACTCCTTAATTTATCTGTTGAATTTTTTTTTTGTATATGTTCAAATTTACATTTTAGTGTTTAATTATCTTTTTTTGTCTATATATTCAAAAAAGTTGAGTATCTGTTCACTTTTTTTCCCTATCTTTTCAAATTTTTTTTGTAGATTTTATTATCAATTCAATTTTAATCTCTTATCTATTCAAATATCTATCCAAAATTTCTTATCTGTTCAACGAACCAGTCACAATGTTTAATTTATTTTCATCTGTTCAACTTTATTATCTATTGAAATACATCAAATCAGGATCTGTTGCAATCTTTCTTTCTCTCTGTTTGGTTCTTTCTCTCTATCTGTTGAAATTCTTTCTTAGATATAATCCAGTATATATATATATATCTGTTCAATCTTTTTAATATTTTTATTTCCTTAATTTTTAATATTTTTTTTTCATTTACAACTATCTGTTGCAATTTGTTTCATTGTAGAACAACAACACAGATCAAAAACTTTAAAAAAAAAAAAAAAAAAAAAAAAAAAAAAAAAAAAAAAGTGGAACAATATGGTCTTTGTGGTTGAAAAAAAAAACTGTACATAAGAAGTTGGACCAATGGAGTCTTCTCCTCTGATGGTTCTCTGCAGGCATTAAATAAAATAATATCAATGAAGTCCTTTTATTTGTTTTGAAAGACGTTTTGTTTTCAATTTTACTCCAAAATTTATCTGTTGAATTTTTTTTCTATGTTTCGAAATTTACATTTTAGTGTTTAATTATTTTTTTTTTTGCCTACATATTCAAAAATGTTGACTATCTGGTCACTTTTTTTCCCTATCTTTTCAAATTTTTTTCTAGATTTTGTTATCAATACAATTTTAATCTCTTATCTGTTCAACAAACCAGTCACAATGTTCAATTTATTTTTATCTGTTCAATTTTATTATCTGTTGAAATACACCAAACCAGGATCTGTTGCAATCTTTCTTTCTCTCTCTTTGGTTCTTTCTCTCTATCTCCTGAAATTCTTTCTCACATATAATCCAGTATATATATATATCTGTTCAATTTTTTTTATTATTTTTATCAGCTTAATTTTTAATGTTTTTTTCATTTGCAACTATTTGTTGCAATTTGTTTCATCGTAGAACAACGACACAGATCAAAAACTTTATAAAAAAAAAAAAATTTGGGTCTGGGTGCTTAAAAAAAAAAACTGTACATAAGGAGCTGGATCAATGGAGTCTTCTCCTCCGATGGTCCTATGCAGGCATAGAGTAAAATAATTTGGTCAGAAGTCCTTTTGTTTGCTTTGAATAACGTTTTGTTTTTAATTTTACTCCTTAATTTATTTGTTGAATTTTTTTTCTATCTGTTCAAATTTACATTTAAGTGTTTAATTATTTTTTTTTGTCTATATATTCAAAAAATTTGACTATCTGTTCACTTTTTTTCCCTATCTTTTTAAATTTTTTTCTAGATTTTATTATCAATTCAATTTTAACCCCTTATCTGTTCAAATATCTATCCAAAATTTCTCATCTGTTCAACTAACCAGTCACAATGTTCACTTTATTTTTATCTATCCAATTTTATTATATGTTGAAATACACCAACTAAGGATCTGTTGCAATATTTATTTCTCTCTCTTTGGTTCTTTCTCTCTACCTGTTGAAAATCTTTCTCACATATAATCCAGTATATATATATCCGTTCAATTTTTTTATTATTTTTATCTGCATAATTTTTAATTTTTTTTATTTACAACTATCTGTTGCAATTTGGTTCATCGTAAAACAACAACACAGATCAAAAACTTTTATAAAAGAAATGAAAGAATCTGGTCTGTGTGCTTGAAAAAAAACTGTACATAAGGAGCTGGATCAATGGAGTCTTCTCCTCCGATGGTCCTCTGCAGGCATTGAGTAAAATAATTTGGTCATAAGTCCTTTTGTTTGTTTTGAAAGACGTCTTGTTTTCAATTTTACTCCTTAATTTATCTGTTGAATTTTTTTTTCTATCAATCCAAATTTACATTTTAGTGTTTAATTATTTTTTTTGTCTATATATTCAAAAAAGTGGACTATCTGTTCACTTTTTTTCCCTATCTTTTCAATTTTTTTTCTAGATTTTGTTATCAATAAAATTTTAATCTCTTATCTGTTCAAATATCTATCCAAAATTTCTTATCTATTCAACGAACCAGTCACAATGTTTAATTTATTTTTATCTGTTCAATTTTATTATCTGTTGAAATACACCAAATCAGGATCTGTTGCAATCTTTCTTTCTCTCTCTTTGGTTCTTTTCTCTATCTGTTGAAATTCTTTTTCAGACATAATCCAGTATATATATATCTGTTCAATTTTTTTAAAATTTTTATATGCTTAATTTTTAAAATTTTTTTCATTTACAACTATCTGTTGCAATTTGTTTCATCGCAGAACAACAACACAGATATAAAACTTAAAATAAAATAAAATAAATAAGTGGAAGAATTGGGTCTTTGTGCTTGAAAAAAAAAACTGTCCATAAGGAGCTGGATCAATGGAGTCTTCTCCTCCGATGGTTCTCTGCAGGCATTGAGTAAAATAATTTGAGAAGAATTCCTTTTATTTGTTATGAAAGACGTTTTGTTTTCAATTTTACTCCTTAATTTATCTGTTGAATTTTTTTTCTATCTATTCAAATTCACATTTTAGTGTTTAATTGTTTTTTTTTTTGTCTATATATTAGAAAAAGTTGACTATCTGTTCACTTTTTTTCCCTATCTGATCAAATTTTTTTCTAGATTTTGTGATCAATTCAATTTTAATCTCTTATCTGTTCAAATATCTATCCAAATTTCTTATCTGTTGAGCAAACTAGTCACAATGTTCAATTTATTTTTATCTGTTGAAAACACCAAATCACGATCTGTTGCAATATTTCTTTCTCTCTCTTTGGTTCTTTCTCTCTATCTGTTGAAATTCTTTCTCACATATAATCCAATATATATATATATCTGTTCAATTTTTTTATTATTTTTATCTGCTTAATTTTTAATTTTTTTTTCATTGACAACTATCTGTTGTAATTTGTTTCATTGTAGAACAACAACACAGATCAAAAACTTTAAGAAAAAAAAATTTGGAAGAATTAGGTCTGTGTGCTTAAAAAAAACTGTACATAAGGAGCTGGATCAATGGAGTCTTCTCCTCCGATGGTCCTCTGCAGGCATTGAGTAAAATAATTTGGTCAGAAGTCCTTTTGTTTGTTTTGAAAAACGTTTTGTTTTCAATTTTACTCCTTAATTTATCTGTTGAATTTTTTTTTCTATCTGTCCAAATTTACATTTTAGTGTTTAATTATTTTTTTTGTCTATATATTAAAAAAAGTGGACTATCTGTTCACTTTTTTTCCCTATCTTTTCAAATTTTTTTCTAAATTTTGTTATCAATATAATTTTAATCTCTTATCTGTCCAAATATCTATCCAAAGTTTCTTATCTGTTCAACGAACCAGTCACAATGTTCAATTCATTTTTATCTGTTCAATTTTATTATCTGTTGAAATACACCAAATCAGGATCTGTTGCAATATTTCTTTCTCTCTCTTTGGTTCTTTCTCTCTATCTGTTGAAATTCTTTCCCACATATGATCCAGTATATATATATATCTGTTCAATTTTCTAAATATTTTTATCTGCTTAATTTTTAATTTTTTTTTCATTTACAACTATCTTTTGCAATTTGTTTCATCGTAGAACAACAACACGGATCAAAAACTTAAAAAAAAATAAAAATAATAAAAATAATAAAAAGTGGAAGAATTGGGTCTATGAGCATGGAAAAAAAACTGTCCATAAGGAGCTGGATCAATGGAGTCTTCTCCTCCGATGGTCCTCTGCAGGCATTGAGTAAAATAATTTGGTCAAAAGTCCTTTTGTTTGTTTTGAAAGACGTTTTGTTTTCAATTTTACTTCTTAATTTATCTTTTGAAATTTTTTTATATATGTTCAAATTTATATTTAAGTGTTTAATTTTTTTTTTGTCTATATATTCAAAAAAGTTGACTATCTATTCACTTTTTTTCCCTATCTTTTCAATTTTTTTTCTAAATTTTATTATCAATTCAATTTTAATCTCGTATCTGTTCAAATATTTATCCAAAATTTCTTATATGTTCAACGAACCAGTCACAATGTTCAATTTATTTTTATCTGTTGAAATACACCAAATCAGGATCTGTTGCAATCTTTCTTTCTCTCTCTTTGGTTCTTTCTCTCTATCTGTTGAAATTCTTTCTCAGATATAATCCAGTATATATATATCTGTTCAATCTTTTTAATATTTTTATCTGCTTAATTTCTATTTTTTTTTTCATTTACAACTATCTGTTGCAATTTGTTTCACCGTAGAACAACAACACAGATCAAAAACTAAAAAAAAAAGTGGTAAAATATGGTCTGTGTGGTTGAAAAAAAGAACTGTCCATAAGGAGCTGGATCAATGGAATCTTCTCCTCCGATGGTTCTCTGCAGGCATTGAGTAAAATAATTTGATGATATGTCCTTTTATTTGTTTTGAAAGACGTTTTGTTTTCAATTTTACTCCTTAATTTATCTGTTGAATTTTTTTTTTCTGTCTGTTCAAATTTACATTTTAGTGTTTAATTATTTTTTTTCTCTATATATTCAAAAAAGCTGACTATCTGTTCACTTTTTTTTTCTATGTTTTCAAATTTTTTTCTAGATTTTATTATCAATTCAGTTTTAATCTCTTATCTGTTCAAATATCTGTCCAAAATTTCTTATCTGTTCAACAAACCAGTCACAATGTTCAATTTATTTTTATCTGTTCAATTTTATTATCCGTTGAAATGCACCAAATCAGGATCTGTTGCAATTTGTTTCATTGTAGAACAATAACACAGATCAAAAACTTAAAAAAAAAATAAAATAAAGTGAAAGAATATGGTCTGTGTGGTGGAAAAAAAAAACTGTCCACAAGGAGTTGGATCAATGGAGTCTTCTGCTCCGATGGTTCTCTGCAGGCATTGAGTAAAATAATTTGATGAGAAGCCCTTTTGTTTGTTTTGAAAGACGTTTTGTTTTCAATTTTACTCCTTAATTTATCTGTTGAATTTTTTTTTCTATATGTTCAAATTTACATTTAAGTGTTTAATTTTTTTTTTGTCTATATATTCAAAAAAGTTGACTATCGGTTCACTTTTTTTCTCTATCCTTTCAAATTTTTTTCTAGACCTTATTATCAATAAAATTTTCATCTCTTACCTGTTCAAATATCTATCCAAAATTTCTTATCTGTTCAAATATCTGTCCAAAATTTCTTATCTGTTCAACGAACCAGTCACAATGTTAAATTTATTTTTATCTGTTCAATTTTATTATCTATTGAAATACACCAAATCAGGATCTGTTGCAATTTTTCTTTTTCTCTCGTTGGTTCTTTCTCTCTATCTCTTGAAATTCTTTCTCACATATAATCAAGTATATATATCTGTTCAATTTTTTTTATTATTTTTATCAGCTTAATTTTTAATTTTTTTTTCATTGGCAACTATCTGTTGCAATTTGTTTCATCGTAGAACAACAACACAAATCAAAAACTTTAAAAAAAAAAAAAAAAAAAAAGTAGAAGAATTGGGTCTGTGTGCTTGAAAAGAAAAACTGTACATAAGGAGCTGGATCGATGGAGTCTTCTTCTCCGATGGTTCACTGCAAGCATTGAGTAAAACAATTTGGTCAAAAGTCCTTTTGTTTGTTTTGAAAGACGTTTTGTTTTTAATTTTACTCCTTAATTGTAACGCCCTCAAAATAAAGACATTTAATCCCAACAATATAGACACGTTATGATACATAAAAGGTCCACATCTTTCCATTCATCAGAGTTGTATTACAAAAGTATTACATGTTAACAACAAAAGCAAATGCCCTAAGGGCTTACAGCTTTCCAAGTTAACACTTGGTTACACAAAAGTAGAGTACTAACTCATTTACACATAAAGCCCTTGGCTTAAATTTACATGTAATATATAACAAAAAGGAAAGACATCCAAAAAGTCTGTCCGCCACTAGCCTCCCAAGCTAAGTCCTTGGAGGTGGCATGCTGCCAGTACCTGAAAATGATGTTCCCATATAGGGTGAGCCACAGCCCAGTAGAAATATACTAAACCAGTTATGAATAATGACTAAAAGATTAACAATTCAACAGGTGGTCAACACTTTTACATTCTTTCATAAAATGATACAAATCCAAGACACCTAAGTCTATGTTTCCTTTCATTTCCATTTCCTTTCCTTTTTACTTGCCATTTCACAATCTTGGCTCAGAACCTGGCCAAACATCTCACATGAAACAAACGTTCATGCCAACACTTCCATTCAACAACGATAAACATAACAGTTATATCAACACTTCCAAAGACAAGCATATACGCTCTGTCAATACACTTCTAGATAAGCATACACGCTCTATCTACGGAGTTCATCCCCTATCTCCTCCCAACAACATCCGGCTTAGAGGTTCATCCCCTATCTTCCCCTAAACCGTGGAGTACATCCCCTATCTTCTCCAACACAACACAATGCATATAAACAACAATTATACACATCACATATCAATACATAAAATCAATGTATTCTTACCATTATCATGCTCAATGAGACAATTCTATTCCAATTTCTCATTCTTCCCAATTAATTATCCAAATTAATTAATCAATGTAATTAGGACATTTTCCATAATTAGCATTACAACCCTTAGGTTCCAATTTCATTAATGTTTCAACATTAATTCCATGTTTATATACCAAACATGCCTCTAGGTTTATCATAGACCAAAACCCCAAACTTTTATAAAATTACACAATGGCCCCAAAGTTTCCAAAATTACACAACAACTACCAACATGTCAAAATGCTAAAATTCAAAGACACAACTCATAAGAAGGAGTAGGATATCCCTACCTCAAAGATTTAGCTCAAAAGGAGATGATGGCCAACACCCAACTTGCTCCAAAATCAAAGATTTTCCGATTAAAACGAAGCCCTCGATGATCTCTATCTTTTTAACAAAGGCACTTGGCTAGGAAATCACCCTAGATAGATCAAATCTTAGAGAGAATAAAATTTTAGAGTGAGAGGCTCTCAAAAAGTGGGTTTGAAGAAGATAGAGTTTGCAAAAAGTGATGTTTAGTTCGGTGCTGTCTTGCTGATATAAACAGGCTCGCTCGAGCGAAGACCCCGTCGCTCGAGCGACCAGTGCAAATTTTCCGATTTGCAATACGAAGCTCGCTCGAGCGAAGGAAAAAGGTTCGCTCGAGCCAACATCCACAACCTTCAGGTCTGTACTGGACGCAGTCTGCGCTCGAGCGAAGCCTTCCTGGCTCGAGCCACCAGACACAAAAACTACCCTCGCTCGAGCGACCAAGTCCTCGCTCGAGCGACCAGCCAAAATTCTGGGCAGCAACACTTGGTTCCCAAACTCAACCAACCTGTAACAAACCTGCCCAACACATCCTATAACTCAAATACAAAGCAAGAAAGGATGTAAACAAGACAATACTCAACTACCAACATCCACGGACACACGTCCGGATCACTGTACAACAAGGGGTAAACCCGGGACCGCTATAACCTCCCCCCCTTAAAGAATTTCGTCCCCGAAATTAAAAACAAGTTTTGAAAAGCAAGTTTTCCCTTCTTTTAAACAATGTTATACCACAACATTCCACAATTCGACCCATTACCGGTCATTCCATCTCTTATCAAGAGGCATTCTACAACATATACATTTCAACATGCATTTTCTTTCCATCTCAACCATCTCCAACATATATGGTTCACAATTCATATCATAAGCAATAATCATGATACAATTCCATTTCTATAATATAGCCAACATACGCAATATTATAATCAACTCCCATAACAAGGCAAGTTCTACAACATTTACATTAACCAAAACATGCACCATGTTTTACAACTTAAGACAATTTAAATGTTCTTAAAGTTCATTACAATTACACAATTGCAATACTTGATTACACATCAACAAACAAGTCCGGATATTTCTCGCGGACTCCCAACTCACGTTCCCAAGTGGCCTCCTCCACTCCGTGATGTTTCCACAAAACTTTCACCAAAGGAATGGTCTTGCCACGCAGGACTTGATCCCGCCTACCCAAGACCCGAACCGGTCTCTCCTCATACGAGGCATCCTCATCTACCTCTAAGTCGGTCCAATCCAACACATGTGATGGATCTGGTTCATACTTCCGAAGCATACTCACATGAAACACGTCATGAACTCCGGATAACTGTGGTGGCAAAGCTAAACGATAAGCAACCTCGCCAATCCTCTCAAGAATCTCAAAAGGCCCAATAAACCGAGGGGATAACTTCCCACTCTTCCCAAACCTCAACAAACCCCGTCTAGGTGATATCTTCAGAAAAACATGATCACCTATCTCAAACTCCAACGGTCTCCTCCTACGGTCAGCATAAGATTTCTGCCGACTCTGGGCTGTAACAAGCCTCCTACGGATAAGCTCAACTTTCTCCGTCGTCTCCTTAACCAACTCCGGACCAATCAAAGGGGTATCACCCACCTCGGCCCAACAAACTGGAGACCTACAAGGTCGGCCATACAAGGCCTCAAATGGTGCCATACCAATACTAGACTGAAAACTATTGTTGTAGGCAAACTCCACCAATGGTAAGTGCCTCTCCCACGTCCCACTGAAATCAAGGACACAACCCCGAAGCATATCCTCGAGGATCTGAATAGTACGCTCGGACTGCCCGTCAGTCTGAGGATGATAAGCTGTACTAAAGGTCAACTTAGTACCCAAGGCACTCTGCAAACTCTGCCACAACCTAGCAGTAAAACGAGGATCTCTATCTGAGACAATCGTCACTGGGACCCCGTGCAACCTCACTATGTCCCGAACATACAAGTCGGCAAGATGATCTACCGTATCTCTCACGCGCATAGGAATGAAATGCGCCGACTTAGTCAACCGGTCTACAACCACCCAAATAGCATCACTACCCCGCTGAGTCCTCGGAAGACCTACAACGAAGTCCATAGTGACATGCTCCCACTTCCACTCGGCAATAAACAAGGGTTGTAACAAACCCGCTGGCCTCTGATGCTCGGCCTTCACTTGCTGACAAGTAAGGCACTTAGACACGAAAACTGCCACATCTCTCTTCATACCCCGCCACCAAAACTGGCGACCCAAATCCCGATACATCTTAGTACCTCCCGGATGCACCGCAAGGCGCGAATGGTGAAACTCTCGGAGTACTTCCTCTCGGCAAGACTCCGGTACAAGCAAACGGTCTCGGTATCTCACACTCAAGTCGGGATACACTGTTAAACCCTTCTCAACCTTCCCACTGGAGATCTTCTCTCGGAGGGATTCTACCTCAAGGTCACCTCTCTGTGCCTCTAACACTCTAGTCACAAGTGTAGGCTGCGCAACAACAGAAAACAAGGCCGCAGCCTCAACGGATTCGCCCAAATGCAAATCAAACTCTCCAATGGCCCCTAACATCTCCCACTCCCGGATGGCTATACAAGCTACATCACTAACGGATTTCCTGCTAAGGGCATCGGCCACAACATTGGCCTTTCCCGGGTGATAGTGCAACTCGAAGTCGTAATCCTCAATAAACTCCATCCACCTCCTCTGCCTCAAATTCAAGTCTTTCTGTGAAAACAGATATTTCAGACTCTTATGATCCGAGAACACCTCGAATCTCTCACCATAAAGGTAGTGCCTCCAGATTTTCAAGGCAAAGATCACAGCTGCTAACTCTAGGTCATGTGTAGGGTAATTCTTCTCATGAATTTTCAACTGACGTGAGCCATAAGCTACTACTTTCCCCTCTTGCATCAACACACAACCCAAACCCTCTCGTGAGGCATCACAATAGACTGCATAACCCAACCCTCTCTCCGGAATAATCAAGACCGGAGCGGTGGTCAGTCTAACTTTCAACTCCTGAAACGACTTTTCACAAGTCTCACTCCATACAAAGCTGACTCCCCTCCGAGTCAATCTGGTCAACGGTGAAGCTAACCTGGAGAAATCCTTCACAAACCGACGGTAATACCCAGCTAATCCCAGAAAACTGCGGATCTCAAACACATTCCTAGGCTGTGCCCAATCTTGCACTGCCTCAGTCTTGGATGTATCAACAGACACCCCTTCCCCAGAAACCACATGGCCTAAGAACTTAACTTCTCCTAGCCAGAACTCACACTTCCCAAACTTGGCATACAGCCTATGGGCTCTAAGCAACTCAAGCACCACTCTCAAGTGCTCCTCGTGCTCCTCCTCTGAAGGTGAATAGATAAGGATGTCGTCTACGAACACGACTACAAAACGATCCAAGAATTCCCGGAAGATCCGGTTCATCAAGTCCATAAAGACTGCCGGTGCATTGGTAAGCCCAAATGGCATTACCAGAAACTCATAATGGCCATACCGCGTACGGAATGCCGTCTTCGGAATATCCCCCTCCCTGACCCTCAACTGATGGTAGCCCGATCTCAAATCTATCTTAGAGAAACAACGGGAACCCTTCAACTGGTCAAACAAATCATCTATACGGGGCATAGGGTACTTATTCTTAACTGTAGCCCGATTCAACTTCCTGTAATCAATACACAATCTCAAGGCACCATCTTTCTTCTTAGCAAAGAGTGCCGGTGCTCCCCACGGTGAAACACTAGGGCGAATAAAGCCTTTATCTAACAATTCCTGGAGCTGAACTTTCAACTCAACCAACTCTGCTGGAGCAAAACGGTAAGGTGCCATAGAAATCGGCGCCGTGCCGGGCACTAGATCAATAGAGAACTCAATCTCTCGGTGAGGTGGCAAATCAACAAGATCCTCGGGAAAAACATCCGGGTACTCACAAACTACCCTCGGCAGTACAACCTGGGTCTCATCACACTCACCACTCTCAAAACTAGCAAGTAGACCACTAAGCTCATTCCGCCCCCGCGAACCATACCCCGGTGGCACAATACTACCAACCCGGTCTCCCAAGAAATGGAAAAACTCCCCGCTCACGGTACAACAAGTAACCCTCTGGCGGTAGCAATCAATAACAGCTCGGTATGACGATAACCAGTCCATACCCAAAATAACATCAAAGCCCTTCATGGGCATAACTACAAAAGGAAACGGAAGCCTATGATCATCAACCTCTATATCACAACCTCTACATCCGTGTTTCAAAACCATCTCACCCCCAATAGGCGACACCACACAAATAGGAGATGCCAATACTGCTAACTCCAATTCTAACACAGATGCAAATGCAGCAGATACAAAAGAATGAGACGCACCAGTATCAATCAATACTCTAGCAACCGAATTGCAAAACAGAAAGGTACCTCTCACTACTGATGGAGCCGGTACAAGGTCCTGCGCGGTAACAGCATACACGCGCCCTGTAGGCCCCTGATCCACCTGCTCGCCTCTCGGAGCATAGGACTGCTGAACTGACTGGGACGACGAAGCCCCGGGATTGGCCCTCGAGGCCTGCACAGACTGGGCCGGCTGAAAACTCTGCGTCTGCCTAGAACCAGACGCCCCTGAAGTGGCACTCAACCGTGGGCAAAACCTCTTCATGTGCCCAGGCTGTCCACACTGAAAACAAGTCAAGGGCTGCCCCCTGCCCGAACTCTGACTCTGCGGTCTAGCTGACGAAGAAGCAGCTCTCTGACCCCCGCCCTTCTGCGGGCAAACTGAAGCCTTGTGACCCGGCTGGCCACACTTGAAACAGGTGAACCCTCCCTGACTGCCCCTCCCGGAGCCTGCACTCGGTACTGGGAAAGTCGACCTGGCCAAACCACCCTGGGACGGCTGAGGGTTATAACCCCTCTGCCTCCTACCATCGCCCTGTCCCTCTTGGCCCCTCTTGGAGCCTCCATGCTTCTCCTCCTCTCCCTCCTGCATCATCAGCTCCATATGAGCTGCAGCATCCACTAAATACCTGTACTCTCGAATGTAAGGTCCACCAACTTGCAACTTGAGGTCTCGCCTCAACTTCCGCTCAAATTCGTAGCAACGGCGCTCCTCTGTCGCCACCAGTTCAGGTGCAAACCTGGACAAGCTAGTAAATGTAGCCTCAAACTCGGCCACAGATAAACCCTCCTGCTTAAGCTGGCTAAACTGATCCCTCAGCCTCTCTCTAGCCACTGCAGATAAAAACCTCTCCTGAAAAGCATCCACAAACGCCTTCCAAGTACCACCCACACGAGCTTTCTCATACTTCCACCACTGACCTGCATCTCCCTTCAGCTGGAAGGATGCCAAGGTCACTTTCAATGTTCCGTCCTCAATGCCTAGCATGTCGAACGTTTTACTCATCTGTTCTAGCCACTCGTCTGCCTTCAGTGGCTCCTTAGGATCCCCGACAAACTCTTCCGGATTTGACCGAAAGAACTCCCTCCTCAAAAAGGAAGGCCCTGCTTCAGCTGCCAGGTTCCCTGCTCTAAGGATGTCCAGAGCCCCTGCTATCCCCTGGGCCAAAGTACTCACGGCCGGCTGACCCGCTGGCTCGGCCACATTGGCCTGACCAACCCCCTCCTGAACCGCCGGAGTCTCCTGAACTACCGGAATCTCCTCCGGTGGGGGCACCTCCTGCCTCCTAGGCCTACCACGCCTACCACCTCTAGCTCGTCCTGACATCCTAATAAAGGTAACACAAACGTTAGCACATTTATAAACGTGCCAAAACTAAACACTCACGTCCTAATGCATGGACAATTGTAATTCATTCCACGTAAGCACATAAACACATAAGCACTTACGAATTTCATTTCCAGATAATGATAGTCCCAAGGCGTTACTAGAGTACCGGTTAGAAACAGCATTGATCAAGTGCCTTTCCAACAAGACTCCTAGAAACCCAAGGATTCAATCAACATCCTAGAAACCAAATCCCATACCCAAATAATCACATAAACATGTTATCATACAAACATATAACAATACACCTAAGTCTCTATCAAGCGAGACAAACCCATTGTGATCCTAATCACTTCCCACGTACCCAAAGTATTCGAACCTGGTACGCTCTGATACCAAGTTGTAACGCCCTCAAAATAAAGACATTTAATCCCAACAATATAGACACGTTATGATACATAAAAGGTCCACATCTTTCCATTCATCAGAGTTGTATTACAAAAGTATTACATGTTAACAACAAAAGCAAATGCCCTAAGGGCTTACAGCTTTCCAAGTTAACACTTGGTTACACAAAAGTAGAGTACTAACTCATTTACACATAAAGCCCTTGGCTTAAATTTACATGTAATATATAACAAAAAGGAAAGACATCCAAAAAGTCTGTCCGCCACTAGCCTCCCAAGCTAAGTCCTTGGAGGTGGCATGCTGCCAGTACCTGAAAATGATGTTCCCATATAGGGTGAGCCACAGCCCAGTAGAAATATACTAAACCAGTTATGAATAATGACTAAAAGATTAACAATTCAACAGGTGGTCAACACTTTTACATTCTTTCATAAAATGATACAAATCCAAGACACCTAAGTCTATGTTTCCTTTCATTTCCATTTCCTTTCCTTTTTACTTGCCATTTCACAATCTTGGCTCAGAACCTGGCCAAACATCTCACATGAAACAAACGTTCATGCCAACACTTCCATTCAACAACGATAAACATAACAGTTATATCAACACTTCCAAAGACAAGCATATACGCTCTGTCAATACACTTCTAGATAAGCATACACGCTCTATCTACGGAGTTCATCCCCTATCTCCTCCCAACAACATCCGGCTTAGAGGTTCATCCCCTATCTTCCCCTAAACCGTGGAGTACATCCCCTATCTTCTCCAACACAACACAATGCATATAAACAACAATTATACACATCACATATCAATACATAAAATCAATGTATTCTTACCATTATCATGCTCAATGAGACAATTCTATTCCAATTTCTCATTCTTCCCAATTAATTATCCAAATTAATTAATCAATGTAATTAGGACATTTTCCATAATTAGCATTACAACCCTTAGGTTCCAATTTCATTAATGTTTCAACATTAATTCCATGTTTATATACCAAACATGCCTCTAGGTTTATCATAGACCAAAACCCCAAACTTTTATAAAATTACACAATGGCCCCAAAGTTTCCAAAATTACACAACAACTACCAACATGTCAAAATGCTAAAATTCAAAGACACAACTCATAAGAAGGAGTAGGATATCCCTACCTCAAAGATTTAGCTCAAAAGGAGATGATGGCCAACACCCAACTTGCTCCAAAATCAAAGATTTTCCGATTAAAACGAAGCCCTCGATGATCTCTATCTTTTTAACAAAGGCACTTGGCTAGGAAATCACCCTAGATAGATCAAATCTTAGAGAGAATAAAATTTTAGAGTGAGAGGCTCTCAAAAAGTGGGTTTGAAGAAGATAGAGTTTGCAAAAAGTGATGTTTAGTTCGGTGCTGTCTTGCTGCGAAGACCCCGTCGCTCGAGCGACCAGTGCAAATTTTCCGATTTGCAATACGAAGCTCGCTCGAGCGAAGGAAAAAGGTTCGCTCGAGCCAACATCCACAACCTTCAGGTCTGTACTGGACGCAGTCTGCGCTCGAGCGAAGCCTTCCTGGCTCGAGCCACCAGACACAAAAACTACCCTCGCTCGAGCGACCAAGTCCTCGCTCGAGCGACCAGCCAAAATTCTGGGCAGCAACACTTGGTTCCCAAACTCAACCAACCTGTAACAAACCTGCCCAACACATCCTATAACTCAAATACAAAGCAAGAAAGGATGTAAACAAGACAATACTCAACTACCAACATCCACGGACACACGTCCGGATCACTGTACAACAAGGGGTAAACCCGGGACCGCTATATTAATTTATTTGTTGAATTTTTTTTCTATCTGTTCAAATTTACATTTAAGTGTTTAATTATTATTTTTTTGTCTATATATTAAAAAAGTTGACTATCTGTTCACTTCTTTTCCCTATCTTTTCAAATTTTTTTCTAGATTTTATTATCAATTCAATTTTAATCTCTTAGCTGTGCAAATATCTGTCCAAAATTTCTTATCTGTTCAACAAACCAGTCGCAATGTTCAATTTATTTTTATTTGTTCAATTTTATTATCTGTTGAAATACACCAAATCAGGATATGTTGCAATCTTTCTTTCTCTCTCTTTGCTTCTTTCTCTCTATCTGTTGAAATTCTTTCTCACATAAAATCCGGTATATATATATCTGTTCAATTTTTTAAATATTTTTATCTGCTTAATTTTTAATTTTTTTTTGCATTTACAAATATCTGTTGCAATTTGTTTCATCGTAGAACAACAACACAGATCAAAAATTTAAAAAAAAAAAAAAAAAAAAAAAAAAGTGGAAGAATTGGGTCCGTGTGCTTGAAAAAAAAAAACTCTCCATAAGAAGTTAGATCAATGGAGTCTTCTCCTCCGATGGTTCTCTGCAGGCATTGAGTAAAATAATTTGCTGAGAAGTCCTTTTATTTGTTTTGAAAAACGTTTTGTTTTCAATTTTACTCCTTAATTTATCAGTTGAATTTTTTTTCTGTCTGTTCAAATTTACATTTTAGTGTTTAATTATTTTTTTTGTCTATATATTCAAAAAAGTTGACTATCTGTTTACTTTTTTTCCTATCTTTTCAAATTTTTTTCTAGATTTTGTTAACAATTCAATTTTAATCTCTTATCTGTTCAAATATCGATCCAAAATTTCTTATCTATTCAACGAACCAGTCACAATGTTAAAGTTATTTTTATCTGTTCAATTTTATTATCTGTTGAAATACACAAAATCAGGATCTGTTGCATTCTTTCTTTCTCTCTCTTTGGTTCTTTCTCTCTATCATTTGAAATTCTTTCTCACATATAGTCCAGTATATACATATATCTGTTCAATTTTATTAATATTTTTATCTGCTTAATTTTTAATTTTTTTTTCATTTACAACTATCTGTTGCAATTTGTTTCATCGTAGAACAACAACAAGAATCAAAAACTTAAAAAAAAAAAAAAAAAAGTAGAAGAATTGCGTCTGTGTGCTTGAAAAAAAAACTGTCCATAAGGAGCTGGATCAATGGAGTCTTCTCCTCCGATGGTCCTCCGCAGGCATTGAGTAAAATAATTTGGTCAGAAGTTCTTTTGTTTGTTTTGAAAGACGTTTTTTTTTTCAAATTTTACTCCTTAATTTATCAGTTGAATTTTTTTTTCTATTTGTTCAAATTTACATTTAAGTGTTTAATTATTTTTTTTTCTATATATTAAAAAAAGTTGACTATCTGTTCACTTTTTTTCCCTATATTTTAAAATTTTTTTCTAGATTTTATTATCAATTCAATTTTAATTTCTTATCTGTTCAAATATCTATCCAAAATTTCTTATCTGTTCAAATATCAATCCAAAATTTCTTATCTGTTCAACGAACCAGTCACAATGTTCAATTTATTTTTATCTGTTCAATCTTATTATCTGTTGAAATACACCAAATCAGGATCTGTTGCAATCTTTCTTTCTCTCTCTTTGGTTCTTTCTCTCTATCTGTTGAAATTCTTTCTCAGATATAATCCAGTATATATATATCTGTTCAATTTTTTTAATATTTTTATCTGTTTATTTTTTAATTTTTTTTTTCATTTACAACTATCTGTTGCAATTTGTTTCATCGTAGAACAATAACACAGATCAAAAACTTAAAAAAAAAAATAAAATAAAGTGAAAGAATATGGTCTGTGTGGTTGAAAAAAAAAACTGTCCACAAGGAGTTGGATCAATGGAGTCTTCTGCTCCGATGGTTCTCTGCAGCCATTGAGTAAAATAATTTGATGAGAAGTCCGTTTGTTTGTTTTGAAAAACGTTTTGTTTTCAATTTTACTCCATAATTTATCTGTTGAATTTTTTTTTCTATATGTTCAAATTTACATTTAAGTATTTAATTATTTTTTTTGTTTATATATTCAAAAAAGTTGACTATCTGTTCACTTTTTTCCCCTATCTTTTCAAATTTTTTCTAGACTTTATTATCAATTCAATTTTAATATTTTATCTGTTCAAATATCTATCCAAAATTTCTTATCTGTTCAACAAACCAGTCACAATGTTAAATTTATTTTTATCAGTTCAATTTTATTATCTGTTGAAATACACCAAATCAGGATCTGTTGCAATCTTTCTTTCTATCTCTTTGGTTCTTTCTCTCTATCTATTGAAATTCTTTCTCACATATAATCCAGTATATATATATCTGTTCAATTTTTTTAATATTTTTATCTGCTTAATTTTTAATTTTTTTTTTCATTTACAACTATCTGTTGCAATTTGTTTCATCGTAGAACAATAACACAGATCAAAAACTTAAAAAAAAATAAAATAAAGTGAAAGAATATGGTCTGTGTGGTTGAAAAAAAAAACTGTCCACAAGGAGTTGGATCAATGGAGTCTTCTGCTCCGATGGTTCTCTGCAGGCATTGAGTAAAATAAGTTGATGAGAAGTCCTTTTGTTTGTTTTGAAAGGCGTTTTGTTTTCAATTTTACTCCCTAATTTATCTGTTGAATTTTTTTTCTATATGTTCAAATTTACATTTAAGTATTTAATTATTTTTTTTGTTTATATATTCAAAAAAGTTGACTATCTGTTCACTTTTTTTTCCCTATCTTTTCAAATTTTTTTCTAGACTTTATTATCAATTCAATTTTAATCTCTTATCTGTTGAAATATCTATCCAAAATTTCTTATCTGTTCAAATATCTATCCAAAATTTCTTATCTGTTCAACGAACCAGTCACAATGTTAAATTTATTTTTATCTGTTCAATTTTATTATCTGTTGAAATACACCAAATCAGGACCTGTTGCAATCTTTCTTTCTCTCTCTTTGGTTCTTTCTCTCTATCTGTTGAAATTCTTTCTCAGATATAATCCAGTATATATATATCTTTTCAATTTTTTTATTATTTTTATCTGCTTAATTTTTAATTTTTTTTTCATTTACAACTATATGTTGCAATTTGTATCATCGTAGAACAGTAACACAGATAAAAAATTTAAAAAAAATAAATAAAATAAAAAAGTAAAAGAATATGGTCTGTGTGGTTGAAAAAAAACTGTCCATAAGGAGTTGGATTAATGGATTCTTTTGCTCCGATGGTTCTCTGCAGGCACTGAGTAAAATAATTTGATGAGAAGTCCTTTTATTTGTTTTGAAAGACGTTTTGTTTTCAATTTTACTCCTTAATTTATCTGTTGAATTTTTTTTTTCTATCTGTTCAAATTTACATTTTAGTGTTTAATTATTTTTTTTGTCTATATATTCCAAAAAGTTGCAATCTGTTCACCTTTTTTCCCTATTTTTTCCTAGATTTTGTTATCAATACAATTTTAATCTCTTATCTGTTCAAATATCTATCCAAAATTTCTTATCTCTGTTCAACAAACCAGTCACAATGTTCAATTTATTTTTATCTGTTCAATTTTATTATCTGTTTAAATATACCAAATCAAGATCTGTTGCAATCTTTCTTTCTCTCCCTTTGGTTCTTTCTCTCTATCTCTTGAAATTCTTAATCACATATAATCCAGTATATATATATCTGTTCAATTTTTTTATTATTTTTATCTGCTTAATTTTTAATTTTTTTTTTCATTTACAACTATCTGCTACAATTTGTTTCATCGTAGAACAACAACACAGATCAAAAACTTAAAAAAAAAAAAAAAAAAGTGAAAGAATTAGGTCTGTGTGATTGAAAAAAAAAACTGTACATAAGGAGCTAGATCAATAGAGCCTTCTCCTCCGATGGTCCTCTGCAGGCATTGAGTAAAATAATTTGGTCAGAAGTCCTTTTGTTTGTTTTGAAAGACGTTTTGTTTTCAATTTTACTCCTTAATTTATCTGTTGAATTTTTTTTTCTATCTGTTCAAATTTACACTTTAGTGTTTAATTGTTTTTTTTGGTCTATATATTCAAAAAAGTTGACTATCAGTTCACTTTTTTTCCCTATCTTTTCAAATTTTTTTCTAGATTTTATTATCAATTCAATTTTAATCTTTTATCTGTTCAAATATCTATCCAAAATTTCTTATCTATTCAACGAACCAGTCACAATATTTAATTTATTTTTATCTATTCAATTTTATTATCTGTTGAAATTCACTAAATCAGGATCTATTGCAATATTTCTTTCTCTCTCTTTCGTTCTTTCTCTCTATCTGTTGAAATTCTTTCTCACATATAATCCAGTATGTATATATCTGTTCAATCTTTTTAATATTTTTATCTGCTTAATTTTTAATTTTTTTTTTCATTTACAACTATCTGTTGCAATTTGTTTCATCGTAGAACAACAACACAGATCAAAAACTTAATATAAAAAAATAAAAAAAAAGTGGAAGAATTGGGTCTGTGTGCTTGAAAAAAAAAACTGTCCATAAAGAGCTGGATCAATGGAGTCTTCTCCTCCGATGGTTCTCTGCAGGCATTGAGTAAAATAACTTGATAAGAAGTCCTTTTGTTTGTTTTGAAAGACGTTTTGTTTTCAATTTTACTCCTTAATTTATCTGTAGAATTTTCTTTCCAAACTGTTCAAATTTACATTTTAGTGTTTAACTATTTTTTTTTGTCTGTATATTCAAAAAAGTTGACTATCTGTTTTTTTTTTTTCCCTATCTTTTCAAATTTTTTTTCTAGATTTTGTTATCAATTCAATTTTAATCTTTTATCTGTTCAAATATCTATCCAAAATTTCTTATTTGTTCAACGACCCAGTCACAATGTTCAATTTATTTTTATCTGCTCAATTTTATTATCTGTTGAAATACACCAAATCAGGATCTGTTGCAATCTTTCTTTCTCTATCTTTGGTTCTTTCTTTCTATCTGTTGACATTCTTTCTCACATATAATCCAGTATATATATATCTGTTCAATTTTTTTAATATTTTTATCTGCTTAATTATTAATTTTTTTCATTTACAACTATCTGTTGCAATTTGTTTCATCGTAGAACAGCAACACATATCAAAAACTTAAAAAAAAAGAAAGAAAAGAAAGTGGAAGAATATGGTTTGTGTGCTTGCAAAAAAAAAAAACTGTCCATAAGGAGCTAGATCAATGGAGTCATCTCCTGCGATGGTCCTCTGCAGGCATTGAGTAAAATAATTTGGTGAGAAGTCCTTTTGTTTGTTTTGAAAGACGTTTTGTTTTCAATTTTACTCTTTAATTTATCTGATGAATTTTTTTTTTTCTATATGTTCAAATTTACATTTAAGTGTTTAATTATTAATTTTTTTGTCAATATATTCCAAAAAGTTGACTATCTGTTCACTTTTTTCCCCTATTTTTTCAAATTTTTTTGTAGATTTTCTTATCAATTTAATTTTAATCTCTTATCTGTTCAAATATCTATCCAAAATTTCTTATCTGTTCAACGAACCAGTCACAATGTTCAATTTATTTTTATCTGTTCAATTTTTTTATCTGTTGAAATACACCAAATCTGGATCTGTTGCAATCTTTCTTTCTCTCACTTTAGCTCTTTCTCTCTATCTGTTGAAATTCTTTCTCAGATATAATCCAGTATATATATATCTGTTCAATCTTTTTAATATTTTTATCTGCTTAATTTTTATTTTTTTTTTCATTTACAACTATCTGTTGCAATTTGTTTCATCGTAGAACAACAACACAGATCAAAAACATAAAAAATAAAAATAAAAAAAAGTGGGAGAATATGGTCTGTGTGGTTGAAAAAAAAAACTGCCCATAAGAAGTTGGATCAACGGAGTCTTCTCCTCCGATGGTTCTCTGCATGCATTGAGTAAAATAATTTGATGAGAAGTGCTTTTATTTGTTTTAAAAAACGTTTTGTTTTCAATTTTACTCCTTAATTTATCTGTTGAATTTTTTTTTCTATCTGTTCAAATTTACATTTTAGTATTTAATTATTTTTTTGTCTATATATTCAAAAAGTTGACTATCTGTTCACTTTTTTACCCTATCTTTTCAAATTTTTTTCTAGATTTTCTTATCAATACAATTTTAATCTCTTATCTGTTCAAATATCTATCCAAAATTTCTTATCTGTTCAACAAACTAGTCACAATGTTCAATTTATTTTTATCTGTTCAATTTTATTATCTGTTGAAATACACCAAATCAGGATCTGTTTCAATCTTTCTTTCTCTCTCTTTGGTTCTTTCCCTCTATCTGTTGAAATTCTTTCTCACATATAATCCAGTATATATATATCTGTTCAATTTTTTTCATATTTTTATCTGCTTAATTTTTAATTTTTTTTTCATTTTCAACAATCTGTTGCAATTTGTTTCATCGTAGAACAACACAGATCAAAAACTTAAAAAAAAAAAAAAAGAAAAAAAAAAGTTTAAGAACTTCGTCTGTGTGCTTGAAAAAAAAAACTATCCATAAAGAGTTGGATCAATGGAGTCTTTTCCTCCGATGGTTCTCTGCAGGCATTGAGTAAAATAATTTGGTAAGAAGTCCTTTTGTTTGTTTTGAAAGACGTTTTTTTTTCAATTTTACTCCTTAATTTATCTGTTGAATTTTTTTTTTCTATATGTTCAAATTTACATTTAAGTGTTTAATTATTATTTTTTTTGTCTATATATTCAAAAAAGTTGACTATCTGTTCACTTTTTTCCCTATCTTCTCAAATTTTTTTCTAGATTTTATTATCAATTCAATTTTAATCTCTTATCTGTTCAAATATCTATCCAAAATTTCTTATCTGTTCAACGAACCAGTCACAATGTTCAATTTATTTTTATCTGTTCAATTTTATTATCTGTTGAAATGCACCAAATCCGGATCTGTTGCAATCTTTCTCTCTCTCTCTTTGGTTCTTTCTCTCTATCTGTTGAAATTCTTTCTCAGATATAATCCAGTATATATATATCTGTTCAACCTTTTTAATATTTTTATCTGCTTAATTTTTAATTTTTTTTTCATTTACAACTATCTGTTGCAATAATTTTCGTCGTAGAACAACAACACAGATCAAAAACTTAAAAAAAAATTAAAAAAAAAAAGTGGAAGAATATGGTCTGTGTGGTTGAAAAAAAAAACTGTCCATAAGAAGTTGGATCAATGGAGTCTTCTCCTCGGATGGTTCTCTACAGGCATTGAGTAAAATAATTTGATGAGAAGTCCTTTTATTTGTTTTCAAAGACTTTTTGTTTTCAATTTTACTTCTTAATTTATCTGTTAAATTTTTTTTCTATCTGTTCAAATTTACATTTTAGTGCTTAATTATTATTTTTTTGTCTATATATTAAAAAAAGTTGACTATCCGTTCACTTTTTTTCCCTATCTTTTCAAATTTTTTCCTAGATTTTGTTATCAATACAATTTTAATCTCTTATCTGTTCAAATATCTATCCAAAATTTCTTATCTGTTCAACGAACCAGTCACAATGTTCAATTTATCTTTATCTGTTCAATTTTATTATCTGTTGAAATATACCAAATCAGGATCTGTTGCAATCTTTCTTTTTCTCTCTTTGGTTCTTTCTCTCTATCTCTTGAAATTATTCTCACATATAATCCAGTATATATATATCTGTTCAAAAAAAAATTTTATCAGCTTAATTTTTAATTTTTTTTCATCTGCAACTATCTGTTGCAATTTGTTTCATCGTAGAACAACAACAAAGATTAAAATCTTAAAAAAAAAAGAAAAAAAAAGTGGAAGAATTGTGTCTCTGTGCTTTAAAAAAAAAACTGTACATAAGGAGCTGGATCAATGGAGTCTTCTCCTCCGATGGTCCTCTGCAAGCATTGAGTAAAACAATTTGGTCAGAAGTCCTTTTGTTTGTTTTGAAAGACGTTTTGTTTTCAATTTTACTCCTTAATTTATTTGTTGAATTTTTTTTTATCTGTTCAAATTTACATTTAAGTGTTTAATTATTTTTTTTTGTCTATATATTCAAAAAAGTTGACTATCTGTTCACTTCTTTTCCCTTTCTTTTCAAAATTTTTTCCAGATTTTATTATCAATTCAATTTTAATCTCTTATCTGTTCAAATATCTATCCAAAATTTTTTATCTGTTCAACAAACCAGTCACAATGTTTAATTTATTTTTATCTGTTCAATTTTATTATCTGCTGAAATACACCAAATTAGGATCTGCTGCAATCTTTCTTTCTCTCTCTTTGCTTCTTTCTCTCTATCTGTTGAAATTCTTTCTCGCATAAAATCCAGTATATATATATCTGTTTAATTTTTTAAAATATTTTTATCTGCTTAATTTTAAATTTTTTTTTTCATTTACAACTATCTGTTGCAATTTGGTTCATCGTAGAACAACAACACAGATAAAAACCTTAAAAAAAAAAAAAATTGGAAGAATTGGGTCTGTGTGCTTGAAAAGAAAACTATCCATAAGGAGCTGGATAATGGAGTCTTCTACTCCGATGGTTCTCTGCAGGCATTGAGTAAAATAATTTGATGAGAAGTTCTTTTATTGGTTTTGAAAGACATTTTGTTTTCAATTTTACTCCCTAATTTATCTGTTGAATTTTTTTTCCATCTGTTCGAATTTACATTTTAGTATTTAATTATTTGTTTTGTCTATATATTCAAAAAAGTTGACTGTCTGTTCACTTTTTTCCCTATCTTTTCAAATTTTTTCTAGATTTTGTTATCAATTCAATTTTAATCTCTTATCTGTTCAAATATCTATCCAAAATTTCTTATCTGTTCAACGAGCCAGTCACAATGTTCAATTTATTTTTATCTGTTCAATTTTATTATCTGTTGAAATACAGCAAATCAGGATCTGTTGCAGTCTTTCTTTCTCTATCTTTGGTTCTTTCTCTCTATCTGTTGAAATTCTTTCTCACGTATAATCCAGTATATATATACCTGTTCAATTTTTTTAATATTTTTATCTGCTTAATTTTTAACTTTTTTTTTTCGTTTACAACTATCTGTTGCAATTTTTTTTTATCATAGAACAACAACACAGATCAAAAACTTTAAAAAAAAAAAAAAAAAAAAAAGTGGAAGAATTGGTACTGTGTGTTTGAAAAAAAAAAACTGTCCATAAGGAGATGGATCAATGGAGTCTTCTCCTCCGATGGTCCTCTGCAGGCATTGAGTAAAATAATTTGGTAAGAAGTCCTTTTGTTTGTTTTGAAAAACGTTTTGTTTCCTATTTTACTCCATTATTTATCTGTTGAATTTTTTTTTCTATATGTTAAAATTTACATTTAAGTGTTTAATTATTTTTTTTTGTCTATATATGCAAAAAAGTTGACTGTCTGTTCACTTTTTTTCCTTATCTTTTAGAATTTTTTTCTCGATTTTATTATCAATTCAATTTTAATCTCTTATCTGTTCAAATATCTATCCAAAATTTCTTATCTGTTCAACGAACCAGTCACCAATGTTCAATTTATTTTTATCTGTTCAATTTTATTATCTGTTGAAATACACCAAATCAGGATCTGTTGTAATCTTTCTTTCTCTCTCTTTGGTTCTTTTTCTCTGTCTGTTGAAATTCTTTCTCAGATATAATCCAGTATATATGTATATGTTCAATCTTTTTAATATTTTTATCTGCTTAATTTTTAATTTTTTTTTTCATTTACAACTATCTGTTGCAATTTGTTTCATCGTAGAACAACAACACAGATCAAAAACTTAAAGAAAAAAAAAAAAGTGGAAAAATATGGTCTGTGTGTTTGAAAAAAAAAACTGTCCATAAGAAGTTGGATCAATGGAGTCTTCTCCTCCGATGGTTCTCTGCAGGCATTGAGTAAAATAATTTGATGAGAAGTCGTTTTATTTGTTTTCAAAGACGTTTTGTTTTCAATTTTACACCTTAATTTATCAGTTGAATTTTTTTTCTATCGTTTCAAATTTACATTTTAGTGTTTAATTATTTTTTTTTTCTATATATTCAAAAAAGTTGACTATCTGTTAACTTTTTTTCCCTATCTTTTCAAATTTTTTTCTAGATTTTCTTATCAATACAATTTTAATCTCTTATCTGTTCAAGTATCTATCCAAAATTTCTTATCTGTTCAACAAACCAGTCACAGTTTTCAATTTATTTTTATCTGTTCAATTTTATTATCTGTTGAACTACACCAAATCAGGATCTGTTACAATCTTCCTTTCTCTCTCTTTAGTTCTTTCTCTCTATCTGTTGAAATTCTTTCTCACATATAATCCAGTATATATATCTGCTCAATTTTTTTATTATTTTTATCTGCTTAATTTTTAATTTTTTTTTCATTTACAACTATCTGTTGCAATTTGCTTCATTGTAGAACAACAACACAGATCAAAAACTTTAAAAAAAAAAAAGAAGAAGTGGAAGAATAGGGTCTGTGTGCTTAATAAAAAACTGTACATAAGGAGCTGGATCAATGGAGTCTTCTTATCCGATGGTCCTCTGCAGGCATTGAGTAAAATAATTCGGTCAGAAGCCCTTTTCTTTGTTTTGAAAGACGTTTTGTTTTCAATTTTACTCCTTAATTTATCTGTTGAATTTTTTTTTCTATTTGTTCAAATTTACATTTAATTGTTTAATTATTTTTTTTTCTATATATTAAAAAAAGTTGACTTTCTGTTCACTTTTTTTCCCTATCTTTTCAAATTTTTTTCTAGATTTTACTATCAATCCAAAATTTCTTATCTGTTCAACGAGCCAGTCACAATGTTCAATTTATTTTTATCTGCTCAATTTTATTATCTGTTGAAATACACCAAATCAGGATCTGTTGCAATCTTTCTTTCTTTCTCTTCGGTTCTTTCTCTCTATCTGTTGAAATAACAATAACACAGATCAAAAACTTAAAAAAAATAAAATAAAATAAAGTGAAAGAATATGGTCTGTGTGGTTAAAAAAAAAACTGTCCATAAGGAACTGGATCAATGGAGTCTTCTCCTCCGATGTTTCTCTGCAGGCATTGAGTAAAATAACTTGATGAGAAGTCTTTGTGTTTGTTTTGAAAGACGTTTTGTTTTCAATTTTACATTTTAGTGTTTAATTATTTTTTTTGTCTGTATATTAAAAAAAGTTGACTATCTGTTTATTAGTTTTCCTATCTTTTCAATTTTTTTTTCTAGATTTTCTTATCAATTCAATTTTAATCTCTTATCTGTTCAAATATCTATCCAAAATTTCTTATCTGTTCAACGAACCAGTCACAATGTTCAATTTATTTTTATCTGTTCAATTTTATTATCTGTTGAAATACACAAAATCAGGATATGTTGCAATCTTTCTTTCTCTATCTTTGGTTCTTTCTCTCTATTTGTTGACATTCTTTCTCACATATAATACAGTATATATATATCTGTTCAATTTTTTTAATATTTTTATCTGCTTATTTTTTAATTTTTTTTTCATTTACAACTATCTGTTGCAATTTGTTTCATCGTAGAACAACAACACAGATCAAAAACTTAAAAAAAAAAAAAAAAAAAGGGAAGAATTGTGTCTGTGTGCTTGAAAAAAAAAACTGTCCATAAGGAGCTGGATTAATGGAGTCTTCTGCTCCGATGGTCCTCTGCAGGCATTGAGTAAAATAATTTGGTCAGTAGTCCTTTGGTTTGTTTTGAAAGACGTTTTGTTTTCAATTTTACACCTTAATTTATCTGTTGAATTTTTTTTTCTATATGTTCAAATTTACATTTAAGTGTTTAATTATTATTTTTTTTGTCTATATATTCAAAAAAGTTGGCTACCTGTGCACTTTTTTTCCCTATCTTTTCAAATTTTTTTCTATATTTTATTATCAATTCAATTTTAATATCTTATCTGTTCAAATATCGATCCAAAATTTCTTATCTGTTCAACGAACCAGTCACAATGTTCAATTTATTTTTATCTGTTCAATTTTATTATCTGTTGAAATACAGCAAATCTGGATCTGTTGCAATCTTTCTTTCTCTTTCTTTGGTTCTTTCTCTCTATCTGTTGAAAGTCTTTCCTAGATATAATCTAGTATATATATATATCTGTTCAATCTTTTTAATATTTTTATCTGCTTAATTTTTATTTTTTTTTCATTTACAACTATCTGTTGCAATTTGTTTCATCGTAGAACACCAACACAGACAAAAAACTTTAAAAAAAATTTAAAAAAAAAGTGGAAGAATATGGTCTGTGTGGTTGAAAAAAAAAATTGTCCATAAGAAGTTGGATCAATGGAGTTTTCTCCTCCGATGGTTCTCTGCAGGCATTGAGTAAAATAATTTGATGAGAAGTCTTTTTATTTGTTTTGAAGGACGTTTTGTTTTCAATTTTACCCCTTAATTTATCTGTTGAATTTTTTTTCTATCTCTTCAAATTTACATTTTTGTGTTTAATTATTTTTTTTGTCTATATATGCAAAAATGTTAACTATCTGTTCACTTTTTTTCCCTATCTTTTCAAATTTTTTTCTAGATTTTAGTCTCTTATCTGTTCGCATATCTATCCGAAATTTCTTATCTGTTCAACAAACCAGTCACAATTTTTTAATTTATTTTTATCTGTTCAGTTTTATTATCTGTTGAAATACACCAAATCAGGATCTGTTGCAATCTTTCTTTCTCTCTCTTTGGTTCTTTCTCTCTATCTATTGAAATTCTTTCTCACATATAATCCAGTATATATATATCTGCTCAATTTTTTTATTATTTTTATCTGCTTAATTTTTAACTTTTTTTTTTCATTTACAACTATCTGTTGCAATTTGTTTCATCGTAGAACAATAACACAGATCAAAAACTTAAAAAAAAAAAAAAGTGGAAGAATTGGGTCTGTGTGCATAAAAAAAAAAACTGTGCATAAGGAGCTGGATCAATGGAGTCTTCTCATCTGATGGTCCTCTGCAGGCATTGTGTAAAATAATTTGGTCAGAAGTCCTTTTGTTTGTTGTGAAAGATGTTTTGTTTTCAATTTTACTCCTTAATTTATCTGTTGAATTTTTTTTTCTATCTGTTCAAATTTACATTTTAGTGTTTAATAATTTTTTTTGTCTATATATTCAAAAACGTTGACTATCTGTCCACTTTTGTTCCCTATCTTTTCTAATTTTTTTCTAGATTTTGTTATCAATACAATTTTAATCACTTATCTGTTCAAATATCTATCCAAAATTTCTTGTCTGTTCAACAAACCAGTCACAATGTTCAATTTATTTTTATCTGTTCAATTTTATTATCTGTTGAAATACACCAAATCAGGATCTGTTGCAATCTTTCTTTTTCTCTCTTTGGTTCTTTCTCTCTATCTCTTGAAATTCTTTCTCACATATAATCGAGTATATATATATCTGTTCAATTTGTTTATTATTTTTATCAGCTTAATTTTTAATTTTTTTTTTCATTTGCAACTATCTGTTGCAATTTGTTTCATCGTAGAACAACAACACAGATCAAAAACTTTAAAACAAAAAAAAAAGTTGAAGAATTGGGTCTCTGTGCTTGAAAAAAAAAACTGTACATAAGGAGCTGGATCAATGGAGTCTTCTCCTCCGATGGTCCTCTGCAGGCATTGAGTAAAATCATTTGGTGAGAAGTCTTTTTGTTTGTTTTGGAAGACGTTTTGTTTTCAATTTTACTCCTAAATTTATTTGTTGAATTTTGTTTTCTGTCTGTTCAAATTTACATTTAAGTGTTTAATTATTTTTTTTTTGTCTATATATTCAAAAAAGTTGACTATCTGTTCACTTTTTTTCTCTACGTTTTGAAATTTTTTTCTAGATTTTATTATCAATTCAATTTTAATCTCTTATCTGTTCAAATATCTATCCAAAATTTCTTATCTGTTCAACAAACCAGTCACAATGTTCAATTTATTTTTATCTGCTCAATTTTATTATCTGTTGAAATACACCAAATCAGGATCTGTTGTAATCTTTCTTTCTCTCTCTTTGGTTCTTTCTCTCTATCTGTTGAAATTCTTTCTTACATATAATCCAGTATATATATATCTGTTCAATCTTTTTAATATTTTTATCTGCTTAATTTTTAATTTTTTTTTCATTTACAACTATCTGTTGCAATTTGTTTCATCGTAGAACAATAACACAGATCAAAAACTTTAAAAAAAATAAAATAAAATAAAGTGAAAGAATATGGTCTGTGTGGTTGAAAAAAAAAACTGTCCATAAGGAGCTGGATCGATGGAGTCTTCTCCTCCGATGGTTCTCTACAGGCATTGAGTAAAATAATTTGATGAAAAGTCCTTTTGTTTGTTTTGAAAGACGTTTTGTTTTCAATTTTACTCCACAATTTATCTGTTGAATTTTTTTTTCTATATGTTCAAATTTACATTTAAGTGTTTAATTATTTTTTTTTGGTCCATATATTCAAAAAAGTTTACAATCTGTGCACTTTTTTTCCCTATCTTTTCAATTTTTTTTTCTAGACTTTATTATCAATTCAATTTTAATATCTTATCTGTTCAAATATCTATCCAAAATTTCTTATCTGTTCAACAAACCAGTCACAATGTTCAATTTATTTTTATCTGTTCAATTTTATTATCTGTTGAAATACACCAAATCAGGATCTGCTGCAATCTTTCTTTCTCTCTCTTTGGTTCTTTCTCTCTATCTGTTGAAATTCTTTCTCACATATAATCCAGTATATATATATCTGTTCAATTTTTTAAATATTTTTATCTGCTTAATTTTAATTTTTTTTTTAATTTAGAACTATCTGTTGCAATTTGTTTCATCGTAGAACAACAACACAGATTAAAAACTTTAATAAATAAAAAAAAAGTAGAAGCATTGGGTCTGTGTGCTTGAAAAAAAAACTGTCCATAAGGAGCTGGGTCAATGGAGTCTGCTCCTCCGATGGTCCTCTGTAGGCATTGAGTAAAATAATTTGGTGAGAAGTCTTTTTGTTTGTTTTGAAAGACGTTTTGTTTTCAATTTTACTCCTTAATTTATCTGTTGAATTTTTTTTTCTATATGTTCAAATTTACATATAAGTGTTTAATTATTTTTTTTTGTCTATATATTCAAAAAAGTCAACTATCTGTTCACTTTTTTTTCCCTATCATTTCAAATTTTTTTCTAGATTTTGTTATCAATTCAATTTTAATCTCTTATCTGTTCAAATATCTATCCAAATTTTCTTATCTGTTCAACGAACCAGTCACAATGTTCAATTTGTTTTTTTCTGTTCAATTTTATTATCTGTTGAAATACACCAAATCAGGATCTGTTGCAATCTTTCTTTCTCTCTCTTTGGTTCTTTCTCTCTATCTGTTGAAATTCTTTCTCACATATAATCCGGTATATATATCTGTTCAATCTTTTTAATATTTTTATCTGCTTAATTTTTAATTTTTTTTTTCATTTACAACTATTTGTTGCAATTTGTTTGATCGTAGAACAACAACACAGATCAAAAACTTAAAAAAATAATAAAAAATAAAGTAGAAGAATATGGTCTGTGTGGTTGAAAAAAAAAACTGTCCATAAGAAGTTGGATCAATGGAGTCTTCTCCTCTGATGGATCTCTGCAGGCATTGAGTAAAATAATTTGATGAGAAGTCAATTTATTTGTTTTGAAAGACGTTTTGTTTTCAATTTTACTCCTTAATTTATCTGTTGAATTTTTTTTTCTATTCTTTCAAAGTTACATTTTAGTGTTTAATTATTTTTTTTTGTCTATATATTCCAAAAAGTTGACTATCTGTTCACTTTTTTCCCCTATCTTTTCTAATTTTTTTCTAGATTTTGTTATCAATACAATTTTAATCACTTATCTGTTCAAATATCTATCCAAAATTTCTTATCTGTTCAACAAACCAGTCACAATGTTCAATTTATTTTCATCTGTTCAATTTTATTATCTGTTGAAATACACCAAATCAAGATCTGTTGCAATCTTTCTTTTTCTCTCTTTGGTTCTTTCTCTCTATCTCTTGAAGTTCTTTCTCACATATAATCCAGTATATATATATATCTGTTCAATTTGTTTATTTTTTTTATCAGCTTAATTTTTAATTTTTTTTTTCATTTGCACTTATCTGTTGCAATTTGTTTCATCGTAGAACAACAACACAGATCAAAAACTTAAACAAAAAAAAAGAAAAAAGAAAAAAAAGTTGAAGAATTGGGTCTCTGTGTGCTTAAAAAAAAAACTGTACATAAGGAGCTGGATCAATGGAGTCTTCTCCTCCGATGGTCCTCTGCAGGCATTGAGTAAAACAATTTGGTCAGAAGTCCTTTTGTTTGTTTTGAAAGACGTTTTGTTTTCAATTTTACTCCTTAATTTATTTGTTGAATTTTTTTTTCTATCTGTTCAAATTTACATTTAAGTGTTTAATTCTTTTTTTTTTGTCTATATATTCAAAAAAGTTGATTATCTGTTCACTTTTTTTCCCTACGTTTTCAAATTTTTTTCTAGATTTTGTTATCAATTCAATTTTAATCTCTTATCTGTTCAAATATCTATCCATAATTTCTTATCTGTTCAACAAACCAGTCACAATGTTCAATTTATTTTTCTCTGCTCAATTTTATTATCTGTTGAAATACACCAAATCAGGATCTGTTGCAATCTTTCTTTTTCTCTCTTTGGTTCTTTTTCTCTATCTGTTGAAATTCTTTCTTACATATAATCCAGTATATATAGTTATATATCTGTTCAATCTTTTTAATATTTTTATCTGCTTAATTTTTAATTTTTTTTTCGTTTACAACTATCTGTTGCAATTTGTTTCATCGTAGAACAACATCACAGATCAAAAACTTAAAAAAAAATAAAATAAAATAAAGTGAAAGAATATGGTCTGTGTGGTTGAAAAAAAAAACTGTCCATAAGGAGTTTAATCAACGGAGTCTTCTGCTCCGATGGTTCTCTGCAGGCATTGAGTAAAATAATTTGATGAGAAGTCCTTTTGTTTGGTTTGAAACACGTTTTGTTTTCAATTTTACTCAATAATTTATCTGTTGAATTTTTTTTTTCTATATGTTCAAATTTACATTTAAGTGTTTAATTATTTTTTTTTGTCCATATATTCAAAAAAGTTTACTATCTGTTCACTTTATTTCCCTATCTTTTCAAATTTTTTTCTAGACTTTATTATCAATTCAATTTTAATATCTTATCTGTTCAAATATCTATCCAAAATTTCTTATTTGTTCAACAAACCAGTCACAATGTTCAATTTATTTTTATTTGTTCAATTTTATTATCTGTTGAAATACACCAAATCAGGATCTGTTGCAATCTTTCTTTCTCTCTCTTTGGTTCTTTCTCTCTATCTGTTGAAATTCTTTCTCACATATAATCCAGTATATATATTTCTGTTCAATTTTTTTAAATATTTTTATCTGCTTAATTTTTAATTTTTCTTTTCATTTACAACTATCTGTTGCAATTTGTTTCATCGTAGAACAACAACACAGATCAAAAAACTTAATATAAAAAAAAAAGTTGAAGAATTGGGTCTGTGTGCTTGAAAAAAAAAACTGTCCATAAGGAGCTGGTTCAATGGAGTCTTCTCCTCCGATGTTTCTCTGCAGGCATTGAGTAAAATAATTTGATGAGAAGTCCTTTTATTTGTTTTGAAAGACGTTTTGTTTTCAATTTTACTCCTTAATTTATCTGTTGAATTTTTTTTTCTATATGTTCAAATTTACATTTTAGTGTTTAATTATTTTTTTTTGTCTGTATATTCAAAAAAGTTGACTATCTGTTTATTAGTTTTCCTATCTTTTCAATTTTTTTTCTAGATTTTGTTATCAATTTAATTTTAATCTCTTATCTGTTCAAATATCTATCCAAAATTTCTTATCTGTTCAACGAACCAGTCACAATGTTCAATTTATTTTTATCTGTTCAATTTTATTATCTGTTGAAATACACCAAATCAGGATATGTTGCAATCTTTCTTTCTCTATCTTTGGTTCTTTCTCTCTATCTGTTGTCATTCTTTCTCACATATAATCCAGTATATATATATCTGTTCAATTTTTTAAATATTTTTATCTGCTTAATTTTTAATTTTTTTTTCATTTACAACTATCTGTTGCAATTTGTTTCATCGTAGAACAACAACACAGATGAAAAACTTAAAAAAAAAATAAAAAAAAAAGTGGAAGAATTGCGTCTGTGTGCTTGAAAAAAAAAAACTGTCCATAAGGAGCTGGATCAATGGAGTCTTCTCCTCCGATGGTCCTCTGCAGGCATTGAGTAAAATAATTTGGTCAGAAGTCCTTTTGTTTGTTTTGAAAGATGTTTTGTTTTCAATTTTACACCTTAATTTATCTGTTGAATTTTTTTTTCTATATGTTCAAATTTACATTTAAGTGTTTAATTATTATTTTTTTTGTCTATATATTCAAAAAAGTTGACTATCTGTTCACTTTTTTTCCCTATCTTTTCAAATTTTTTTCTAGATTTTATTATCAATTCAATTTTAATCTCTTATCTGTTCAAATATCTATCCAAAATTTCTTATCTGTTCAACGAACCAGTCACAATGTTCAATTTATTTTTATCTGTTCAATTTTATTATCTGTTGAAATACACCAAATCCGGATCTGTTGCAATCTTTCTTTCTCTTTCTTTGGTTCTTTCTCTCTATCTGTTGAAATTCTTTCTCAGATATATTCTAGTATATATATATCTGTTCAATCTTTTTAATATTTTTATCTGCTTAATTTTTATTTTTTTTTTCATTTACAACTATCTGTTGCAATTTGTTTCATCGTAGAACACCAACACAGATCAAAAACTTAAAAAAAAATTATAAAAAAAAAAGTGGAAGAATATGGTCTGTGTTGTTGAAAAAAAAAAACTGTCCATAAGAAGTTGGATCAATGGAGTTTTCTCCTCCGATGGTTCTCTACAGGCATTGAGTAAAATAATTTGATGAGAAGTCCTTTTATTTGTTTTGAAAGACGTTTTGTTTTCAATTTTACTCCTTAATTTATCGGTTGAATTTTTTTTTTCTATCTGTTCAAATTTACATTTTTGTGTTTAATTATTTTTTTTTGTCTATATATTCAAAAATGTTGACTATCTGGTCACTTTTTTTCCCTATCTTTTCAAATTTTTTTCTAGATTTTAATCTCTTATCTGTTCAAATATCTATCCGAAATTTCTTATCTGTTCAACAAACCAGTCACAATTTTTTAATTTATTTTTATCTGTTCAATTTTATTATCTGTTGAAATACACCAAATCAGGATCTGTTGCAATCTTTCTTTCTCTCTCTTTGGTTCTTTCTCTCTATCTGTTGAAATTCTTTCTCACATATAATCCAGTATATATATATCTGCTCAATTTTTTTATTATTTTTATCTGCTTAATTTTAAATTTTTTTTTTTCATTTACAACTATCTATTGCAATTTGCTTCATCGTAGAACAACAACACAGATCAAAAACTTTATAAAAAAAAAAGTGGAAGAATTGGGTCTGTGTGCATAAAAAAAAATTGTGCATAAGAAGGTGGATCAATGGAGTCTTCTCATCTGATGGTCCTCTGCAAGCATTGAGTAAAATAATTTGGTCAGAAGTTCTTTTGTTTGTTTTGAAAGATGTTTTGTTTTCAATTTTACTCCTTAATTTATTTGTTAAATTTTTTTTTCTATCTGTTCAAATTTACATTTTAGTGTTTAAATATTTTTTTGTCTATATTTTTAAAAAAGTTGACTATCTGTTCACTTCTTTTCCATATCTTTTCGAATCTTTTTCTAGATTTTATTATCAATTCAATTTTAATCTCTTATCTGTTCAAATTTCTATCCAAAATTTCTTATCTGTTCAACAAACCAGTCACAATGTTCAATTTATTTTTATCTGTTCAATTTTATTATCTGTTGAAATACACCGAATCAGGATCTGTTGCAATCTTTCTTTCTCTCTCTTTGGTTCTTTCTCTCTATCTGTTGAAATTGTTTCTCACATATAATCCAGTATATATATATATCTGTTCAATTTTTTAAATATTTTTATCTGCTTAATTTTTAATTTTTTTTTAATTTACAACTATCTGTTGCAATTTGTTTCATCGTAGAACAACAACACAGATTAAAAACTTTAATTAAAAAAAAAAGTGGAAGAATTGGGTCTGTGTGCTTGAAAAAAAAAACTGTCCATAAGGAGCTGGATCAATGGAGTCTTCTCCTCCGATGTTTCTCTGCAGGCATTGAGTAAAATAATTTGCTGAGAAGTCCTTTTATTTGTTTTGAAAGATGTTTTGTTTTCAATTTTACTCCTTAATTTATCTGTTGAATTTTTTTTTTCTATATGTTCAAATTTACATATAAGTGTTTAATTATTATTTTTGTCTATATATTCAAAAAAGTTAACTATCTGTTCACTTTTTTTCCCTATCTGTTCACTTCATGAAGAACATGATGGACATGATGGGTACCAACCAGGTTTTTTCCGAGGTCCCACACCTCCTTGCCGAGGTGTGGTCCCGATGGTCACATCCAAAAGCAAAGTCGGGAAAACCTGGGTTTCCCTTTGAAGAACATGAAGAACATGATGGACATGATCATGAAGGAAATGAATGCAAAGATCATAACTTATTATTATAAAATCTGAGATTTCATGCCATGAGTTCAAAAACATGGACCTGGGTACCCACTCAAGGAAATCATGTGAAAACAAACACAAAACATGGTTCTTGTCATAAACTTCCGGATCAAAACATGACTTTTCTTCAAGAACACATGAACATCATTTTCTCTTCCAAAACCAACTTCAAATCAATGCATGGCATGCAAAACAGATTCGATCATGCAATGCAGCTAGATGATCAATAAGAACAACAAGAGTAGGTTAAGATTCTAATCTCAAAACCCGAATCTCACGGTTCAATCTCCAAAGATCAAGCTCGAAAATCAACTTCTCTCTCTAAAAACTCTTCCTTCTTCCTCTAGAGCTTCTCTCTCTAAAGGCAAAGATTTGAGACAAAATGATTTGTTTCTAAGTCTTACGGCTGTCTTAACACTCAGCTCCGACACGTGGCACTACCGGGTTGGTTCAACTCAAAAAGGTGATTGATTGACAAGACAAGTCTATGACAAAGCGTATGCAACAAGCTAAGGCAAGGCACATCGGCAAGTAATGATATCGGCTAAAGTCAAAGCTTCGGCAATAGGGTAACAAAGACATTAGCTAGGGAGGACGACACTTGACTAAGCTGTGCCACACCTTGGCTTGGATGTGCTACACCTCGGTCTAGGTCATACCTGCCCAGGAACAAAAATCACTAAGTGCAAAACATCTCGGCCTAGATGATACACTCCTCGGCCTTGGTTCTGAACACCTCGGCCCAGATAGCGACATCTCGGCTAACATGCCGGGGTGAAGATGGAGGTCAACCAAGTGGTTCCAAAAGGTTCTAAGTACAAGGGTTCAGAGGTGAACTAGGCTAAGCTGACCTCGGCTATACACCAAGCAAGGATTAGAATCAGGCAAGCAGCACTTAAACAAAGCAAGACAAAACAAGATTTTCAAACATAACGAGACAAGATCATACATGAATGTATGCAAGCATGGCTAAGTCAAAATGAGGGTTGTTACATCCTATCCCCCTTAAAGAAGTTTGGTCCCCTAAACTTGAGTTAGCTTGTTCCAAAAACAACTCTGGATGTCGAATTCTCATTTCCTCTTCCATTTCCCATGTGGCATCCTTGCCGTAATGCTCCTTCCATTCAATCTTTACCATTGGTATCGACTTGTTTCTCAACCGCCTAACTTGTCTGCCAATAATACACATCGGCTTCTCTTCATAGCCTAAATTCTCATTAACTTCAATCCCAGAATAGTCAATCACATGCAGTGGATCCCGAATATACCTTCTCAACATTGAAACATGAAACACATTATGGACTTGGCTTAATCCTGGTGGCAAAGCAAGTCTGTAGGCAACGGAGTTAACCTTGTCAAGAATTTCAAATGGCCCAATATAACGAGGTGCTAATTTACCTTTCTTCCCAAATCTGGAAACCCCTTTCATCGGCGAAACTTTCAGGAATACATGATCCCCAACTTCGAATTCTAACTCATTCCTTCTCTGGTCGGCATAGCTCTTTTGTCGGCTCTGAGCAGTTTTAATCATTTGCTGAATAAGTTTAATCTTCTCTGTTGTCACTTGAATTAACTCGGGACCAAGCAGAGCTTTGTCTCCAACTTCGGTCCAACATATCGGCGACCTGCACTTTCTTTCGTACAAAGCTTCATACGGCGCCATGTGAATACTAGCTTGATAACTGTTGTTGTAAGCGAATTCCACTAAGGGCAAATGCACTCCCCAACTTCCTTGGAAGTCTAATACGCATAGCCTAAGCATATCTTCAAGTGTCTGAATTGTCCTCTCTGTTTGTCTATCTGTCTGGCGGTGGAAAGCTGTGCTAAACCTCAACTTGGCTCCAAAAGCTTTTTGTAGGCTCTGCCAAAATCTGGAAACAAACTTCGGATCTCGGTCTGACACAATTGATATCGGCACTCCATGAAGTCTAACAATCTCATTCACATACAGCAAAGCAAGTTGATCGGCGTTGAAGGTAGTCTTAACAGGCAAGAAGTGTGCTGACTTAGTTAGTCTATCCACGATAACCCAAATTGAATCCATACACCTCTGTGTCTTCGGCAAACCAACTACAAAGTCCATGGAGATGTGTTCCCATTTCCACTCTGGAATCGGCAAAGGTTGTAGAAGTCCTGCTGGCCTTTGATGTTCTGCTTTCACTTGTTGACAATACAAACACTGAGACACGAATTTGGCTATTTCTCTTTTCATATTGAGCCACCAAAACGTCTGTTTCACATCTTGATACATCTTGGTATTCCCTGGATGAACAGCAAACTTGGAAGCATGAGCTTCCTGCAAATTTTTTTTTTCAACTCTGGAACGTCGGCCACACATAATCTTCCTTCAAACTTGAGCACTTGGTTCTCAATAGTGTACCCTGATCTTGGCTTTGTAACAATCTCATCGGCCACCTTTCTGAAGAATTCATCCTCCATTTGTCTTGCCTTTACTTCCTCAACAATAGTTGGTTCTACTGAAATCATGGTTAGACATGCCAAATTTCCAACTGACTTTCTACTCAGAGCGTCGGCTACGCTGTTAGCTTTACCTGGGTGATATTGAATTTGCATGTCATAGTCTTTCAACAGCTCAAGCCATCTTCTCTGTCTCAAGTTCAATTCTTTCTGAGTGAACAGGTACTTTAAACTCTTATGATCTGTAAAAACCTCGTCTTCAGTTCCTAGAAAGCTGACTCCCGATCTTCAGTCCATTCATACAGTGCTCCCTTCTTAGTCAATTGCGTCAATGGAGTTGCAATCCTTGAGAAATCCTTCACAAACTTCCTGTAATAACCTGCCAAACCCAGAAAACTACGAATCTCGGACACATTAGTCGGCCTCGGCCAGTTCACTACGGCTTCAATTTTTCCAAGATCAACCGAGATGCCCTCTTCATTAATCACATGACCCAAGAATGAGATAGTAGAAAGCCAAAACTCACACTTGTTAAACTTAGCATACAATTTCCGGTCTCTCAAAATCTGCAAGGCAAGTCTCAAATGATTTTCATGTTCAGCTTTACTCCTAGAATAGATCAATATATCATCAATGAAAACAACTACAAACTCATCTAAACATGGCTTGAAGACTCTGTTCATTAGATCCATAAATGCAGCAGGGGCATTGGTCACTCCAAAAGGCATTACCAAAAATTCGTAGTGGCCATATCTCGTCCGAAAAGCAGTTTTCTCAACATCCTCGGCTTTAACTTTAAGTTGATGGTAACCCGACCTAAGGTCAATCTTAGAAAAGACTCGTGCTCCTTGTAGTTGATCAAGCAAATCATCAATCCTAGGTAATGGGTACTTGTTCTTAATGGTGACCTTATTAAGTTCTCTGTAATCAATGCAAAGACGAAGTGTGCCGTCCTTTTTCTTAACAAATAAAACGGGCGCTCCCCATGGTGAAGTGCTCGGCCTAATAAATCCCTTATCCAACAATTCTTGTAATTGCAGTTTCAATTCCCTAAGTTCAGCTGGGGCCATTCTATAGGGTGTTTTGGAGATCGGCTGTGTTCCCAACACAATATCAACAGTAAACTCTATTTCTCTATCGACTAAGTGGCCAGGCAATTCGTTTGGGAAGACGTCGGGGAATTCATTAACAACTGGGATATCGGCTAAATTAACATTTCCATTCCGATCACTCAGTATACTACACAAGTAGCCTCGACACCCTTTCTGAATTAGCTTATAAGCCTTAATGGACGAAATCAAGTAAGGTGGGGACACTACCCCTTTACCATAGAAAATAACCTCGACTTGGTTTGGGGGTTTTAGTGTGACACTCTTCGAAACACAATTGATAGATGCATGATTTGCTACTAACCAATCCATTCCCAATATAACATCGAAATGAGTTATGTCCAGAGGCATTAAATCAACTAACAATTCAACATTCTCAAAACAACAACACATGCTCTATAAATGGATGCAACAATCATAGATCTTCCAGACGGAGTAAACACAGATAATACATAATCAAGGGGTTCTAGTTTCCTATTAATCTTCTCAGCAAACTTAGCAGATACAAACGAATGCGTAGAGCCCGAATCAATCAACACATAAGCATCTTGGGAGCAAATTAGGAGTATACCTGACACCACTATCTCAGCATTCTAAGTGTCTCCTGGTACTAGCGCAAACACTCTGCCCTGCCTCATCTGCCCTTTTCCAACATTACCCTTCTGAACGAAACCCGAAGTATTCTCACCTTTCTTGCTGTTATCAGCCCTTGTCTTAGGGCAGTCTCTCACATAATGACCCATTTCACCACACTCATAACAAGCTCCAGACGCCCGACGGTAGACCCCGAAATGGGGTTTCCCACAACTTGAACATGTCGGCTTAGCACCACTTTCCTGCCTTGGGTTGCTTGAACTGTCGACATTCACTTTCTTCTTGGTGCCAAACTGTGCTCAGCGACTGTCATAATTCTGCCTCTTTCGCTGGTTCTCTCCCGAGCTCTGGTATATGTTCTATAGCGGTCCCGGGTTTACCCCTTGTTGTATAGTGATCCGGACATGTGTCCGTGGATGTTGGTAGTTGAATATTGTCTTGTTTACATCCTTTCTTGCTTTGTATTTGAGTTATAGGATGTGTTGGGCAGGTTTGTTACAGGTTGGTTGAGCTTAGGAACCAAGTCTAGTTGCCCAGGTTTTGGCTGGTCCGCTCGAGCGGAGATGTTTACGCTCGAGCGGAGAGGTTGTTGTTGCTTGTACACTCGAGCGGAGGTTTTGGCGCTCGAGCGGAGAATGCACCCATTCAGTATTTCGTGCACCTGCAAAACTTCTACAAGCGTGGTTTCTATGCTCTAGCGGGCTTGGTGAGCTCGAGCGGGTTGCGCTCGAGCGGGGATGTTGCGCTCGAGCGGACAGTGTGTTTTTGGTGAGAGTTCTGGGAGGGGGAGACCTGCGCTCGAGCGGGCTGGAATCTGCGCTCGAGCGGACGAGCTTTGTGTCTGTGTCTTGGCGCTCGAGCGGACAATGTTGCGCTCGAGCGGAACCTGTTTTATGTGTCTGTACGCTCGAGCGGAGTGTCTTACGCTCGAGCAGACCTGTCGTATAACTGAGTGGGACTGGGCATTTTAAATCACTTTTTGACTTATCTTCTTTCTCCTACTTTACCAAAACGCCATTTTCAGAGCTTCTCACTCAAAAACCTTAACTTCTCTCTAAGTGTTGATCTAGCTAGGGTGTGTTGTTCACCTTTGGTCTTCACAAAAAGGGTGTTGATCGTCGAGGGCGTCTTTTTGATCCGAATAGTTTGGTGTTTGGAGCATTTTGGTTTTGGGTCCTTCTCCTTTGGAGCTCATCTTTTGAGGTAGGGATATCCTACTCCTCTTTATGAGTTTTGTCTTTAAATTTTAGCATTTTGATATGTTGGAAGTTGTTGTGTAGTTTTGGGAAACTTTGGGCCATTGTGTAATTTTACAAAAGTTAGGGGTTTTTATCTATGATAAACCTAGAAGCATGTTTGGTATAGAAACATGGAATTAATGTTGAAACATTAGTGAAATTGGAACCTAAGGGTTGTGATGTTAATTATGGAGAATGCCCTAATTACATTGATTAATTAATTTGGATAATTAATTGTGTTGATTTGTGATGTGTATAATTGTTGTTTATATGCATTGTGTTGTGTTGGAGGAGATAGGGGATGTACTCCACGGTTTAGGGGAAGATAGGGGATGGACCTCTAAACCGGATGTTGTTGGGAGGAGATAGGGGATGAACTCCGTAGATAGAGCGTGTATGCTTATCTAGAAATGTATTGACAGAGCGTATATGCTTGTCTTTGGAAGTATTGATATAACTGTTATGTTTATCGTTGTTGAAGTGAAAAGTGTTGGCATGAATGTTTGTTTCATGTGAGATGTTTGGCCAGGTTCTGAGCCAAGGTTTTGAAATGGCAAGAAAAAGGAATGGAAATGGAAACGAAAGGAAATATGGACTTAAGTGTCTTGGAATTGTGTTATGTTATGAAAGAATGTAAAAGTTTTGACCATCTATCAACTGTTAATCTTTTAGTCATTATTCATAACTGGTTTAGTATATTTCTACTGGGCTGTGGCTCACCCTATATGGGAACATCATTTTCAAGTGCAGGTAGCATGCCACCTCCAAGGACTTAGCTTGGGAGGCTCGTGGCGGACATACTTTTTGGTTGTCTTTCCTTTTGTTGTATTACATGTAAATTCAAGCCAAGGGCTTAATGTGTAAATGAGTTAGCACTCTACTTTTGTGTAACCAAGTGTTAACTTGGAAAGCTGTAAGCCCTTAGGGCATTTGCTTTTGTTGTTAACATGTAATACTTTTTGTAATACAACTCTGATGAATGGAAGGATGTGGATCTTTTGTATGTCACAAAATGTCTATATTATTGGGTTTAATGTCATTATTTTGAGGGCGTTACATGTTCAAGTTAGCTTCGGCCAAAATGGCTTTGTCCAACACTTCGGCGTAAGTCGGCATATTGTGCAGATTAACCCGGTCTTGAATCAGTCCGCGTAGCCCACTCTCGAACTTCCTAGCCTTCATATATTCATCGTTGGCCATGTGAGGTGCAAACCTCGCCAATTCAGTAAAAGCGCGGTCGTATTCTGCTATTGTTCAGTTGCCCTGTGTCAAAGTCTGAAATTCGATAGCCTTGCGGTTTCAAACACTTAGGGGAAAGTGTTTGTTGTAGAACAACTCCAAAAATCTGGTCTAGGTTAAGTCTGGATTGCTTTCTCGAACCATCATCCACCATCTGCGAGCGTCATCATCTAAGGTGAACGCTACCAATGTCACCTTCTGAGTGTCAGTGCTAGGGAAGATCTCGAACAACTTTTCCATTTCCAAAACCCACGCCTCGGCCTTCATCGGCTCTATACCCCCAGAGAATCTCGGCGGTTTCATCCTCTTAAACTCCCTAATCAAGGCGATCGTGCCGTCCCCATACAAGGCTGGCTGCGGAGGAACTTGCGGCACTGGAGGAGGTGGAGGCGGAACTACATTTCGGCCGTTTGTATGCTCGGCCTGAGTCGAAGTAGCACTAGCATACTGCTGCCTTGTTTGCCTTAACTCGCGGGCCAACCCTTCAACTAACCTTTCTAGTCTGTCTAATCTGTCTTCGGACCGATCTCGGCCAATTGGAGGTCTACCTCTCCTCATGATGCTATGAGTATGCAAAGTGTGACTTTTAAGCAAAATAAGCAAATAACCACATAGGCAAGTAACATATAGGCATGTCAGGACAATGCACACCTTGTTCAAATAGCAAGCACTATGATGCAATCCTAACATCTTTTTAAGTGAAAATCCTATGTTCTTTAGGACTCAAAGTGTGTGAATACCGTATACTAAGGAACTTGTGCTCTGATACCATTCTGTCACGACCCCAAACCGCCCCTAGTAGAATGGTGCCGTGATGGCCAGTAATCCGTGAATTACCGAAGGCCAACTTACAGGATCAAACATATTCAGAGTATAATATATGGGCTCACAAATGCGGAAGCAATATATCAAAATACAAGTGGTCCATAAGAGCTGTGCATAAATCAAATGTAATGACATACATGACATGGTTTTACATTCGGTTGATAATAAACAAAATACATATTACATCTTGATCAAAAGGCTTCTAAAGCTGACATGTGCAAATACAGAAATCACAAGCCAAAAAAGCATAATCTTCAAGATTTGCCGACGTAAATACAAATTTGCCGACATAAAACAAGTCAAGCCGATGTGACAAGAATCCAAAACAAGCTTTGCAAAACACATCTAGGCGTCGCCGCTGTCCTGCTCATCACCTACATATATATAGAGAGGGCGAGCTTGGATACACAGTGAATGGTACTAGTAATAAAGGTTTTGCATGAATAATAGCCGGAGTCTTTTCAAAACAAGACAAGTCAAAACTATACGAATATTAGTCGAGATTCTTTCAAGCAAGTCACATCAAACTATACCAAATCAAGGGATGAATCGTATTCATCGATCAAGTCTTACAAGTCTCAAGGGATGCTTACTGGTATCAGCAAAACACAAATCGATAGCTTTCCGAATGAACAAATCCACGCGGTAATTCGTCAGTGGCAAAACAAAGGACTGCACGATCCGTAATCGATTAGTCAAAGGTGCTGCGAAAGTTTAGAGTCCTCCAGCACGAGGGACTTGTGTTACTTAGGCCCGTAGCCCGCTTTAACACGATAGTCTTTCCAAGAAAGGACCGTATCCTTTTTATCACAAGGGTACTGCACAAGTTTAGAGTCCTCTAGTACAAGGGACTTTTATGCTTAGTGCTGCGAAAGTTTAGAGTCCTCCAGCACAAGGGACTTTCCAAAGATGACATCGAAACAAAGCTTATACATGATACATCAAAATAGGCTAATCATTCATGCTTAACAAATACTTTCATCAAAACGAAGCAAGTAAGATTTATCAAAACTTTATAACATAGCTTTATTAAAAATACCACTCACCTAGCCCTTCAGGTGTAGGCTCAAAGCAAGGATCAAAGTCCTACAATCACATGGCAAATCACATTCTCAACACAAGCTTTACATGCATGCAATGATCTCGGCATTCTTACCAGATCCAAGTCAATAACAAAGCAAAACATGCTGGAAGTTTAAACATTGCTTTTCATTTCATGAGAACACGCTGGGTACCAACCAGGTTTTTGCCGAGGTCCCACACCTCCTTGCCGAGGTGTGGTCCTGATGGTCACATCCAAAAGCAAAGTCGGGAAAACCTGGGTTTCCCTTTGAAGAACATGAAGAACATGATGGACATGATCATGAAGGAGATGAATGCAAAGATCATAACTTGTTATTATAAAATCTGAGATTTCATGCCATGAGTTCAAAAACATGGACCTGGGTACCCACTCAAGGAAATCATGTGAAAACAAACACAAAACATGGTTCTTGTCATAAACTTCCGGATCAAAACAAGACTTTTCTTCAAGAACACATGAACATCATTTTCTCTTCCAAAACCAACTTCAAATCAATGCATGGCATGCAAAACAGATTCGATCATGCAATGCAGCTAGATGATCAATAAGAACAACAAAAGTAGGTTAAGATTCTAACCTCAAAACCCGAATCTAACGGTTCAATCTCCAAAGATCAAGCTTGAAAATCAACTTCTCTCTCTAAGAACTCTTCCTTCTTCCTCTAGAGCTTCTCTCTCTAAAGGCAAAGATTTGAGACAAAATGATTTGTTTCTAGGTCTGTCAGCTGTCTTAACACTCAGCTCGGACACGTGGCACTACCGGGTTGGTTCAACTCAAAAAGGTGATTGATTGACAAGACAAGTCTATGACAAAGCGTATGCAACAAACTAAGGCAAGGCACATCGGCAAGTAATGATATCGGCTAAAGTCAAAGCTTCGGCAACAGGGTAACAAAGACATTAGCTAGGGAGGACGACACTTGACTAAGCTATGCCACACCTTGGCCTGGATGTGCCACACCTCGGTCTAGGTCATACCTACCCAGGAACAAAAATCACTAAGTGCAAAACATCTCGGCCTAGATGATACACTCATCGGCCTTGGTTCTGAATACCTCGGTCCAGATAGCGACATCTCGGCTAACATGCTGGGGTGAAGATGGAGGTCAACCAAGTGGTTCCAAAAGGTTCTAAGTACAAGGGTTCAGAGGTAAACTAGGCTAAGCTGACCTCGGCTACACACCAAGCAAGGATCAGAATCAAGCAAGCAGCACTTAAACAAAGCAAGACAAAACAAGATTTTCAAACATAACGAGACAAGATCATACATGAATGTATGCAAGCATGGCTAAGTCAAAACGAGGGTTGTTACAGTTGAAATACACCAAATCAGGATCTGTTGCAATCTTTCTTTCTCTCTCTTTGGTTCTTTCTCGCTATCTGTTGAAATTTTTTCTCACATATAATCCAGTATATATATCTGTTCAATTTTTTAAATATTTTTATCTGCTTAATTTTTAATTTTTTTTTTCATTTACAACTATCTGTTGCAATTTGTTTCATCGTAGAAAAACAACACAGATCAAAAACTTAAAAAAAAAAAAGTGGAAGAATTGGGTCTGTGTGCTTGAAAAAAAAAACTGTCCATAAAGAGCTGGATCAATGGAGTCTTCTCCTCCGATTGTCCTCTGCAGGCATTGAGTAAAATAATTTGGTGAGAAGTCCTTTTGCTTGTTTTGAAAGATGTTTTGTTTTCAATTTTACTCCGTAATTTATCTGTTGAATTCTTTTTTCTATATGTTCAAATTTACATTTAAGTGTTTAATTATTATTTTTTTCTATATATTCAAAAAAGCTGACTATCTGTTCACTTTTTTTCCCTATCTTTTCAAAATTTTTCTAGATTTTGTTATCCATTCAATTTTAATCTCTTATCTGTTCAAATATCCATCCAAAATTTCTTATCTGTTCAACAAACTAGTCACAATGTTCAATTTATTTTTATCTATTCAATTTTATTATCTGTTGAAATACACCAAATCAGGATCTGTTGCAATCTTTCTTTCTCTCTCTTTTGTTCTTTCTCTCTATCTGTTGAAATTCTTTCTCACATATAATGCAGTATATATATCTGTTCAATTTTTTTATTATTTTTATCTTCTTAATTTTTAATTTTTTTTTTCATTTACAACTATCTGTTGCAATTTGTTTCATCGTAGAACAACAACACAGATCAAAAACTTTAAAAAAAAAAAAAAAAAAAAAAGTGGAAGAATTGGGTCTGTGTGCTTGAAAAAAAAACTGTCCATAAGGAGCTAGATTAATGCAGTCTTCTCCTCCGATGGTCCTCTGCAGGCATTGAGTAAAATAATTTGGTGAGAAGTCATTTTGTTTGTTTTGAAAGACGTTTTGTTTTCAATTTTACTCCTTAATTTATCTGTTGAATTTTTTTTTATATGTTCAAATTTACATTTAAGTGTTTAATTATTTTTTTTGTCTATATATTCAAAAAAGTTGACCATCTATTCACTTTTTTTTTCCCTATCTTTTCAAAAAAAATTTCTAGATTTTGTTATCAATTCAATTTTCATCTCTTATCTGTTCAAATATCTATCCAAAATTTCTTATCTGTTCAACAAACTAGTCACAATGTTCAATTTATTTTTATCTGTTCAATTTTATTATCTGTTGAAATACACTAAATCAGGATCTGTTGCAATCTTTCTTTCTCTCTCTTTTGTTCTTTCTCTCTATCTGTTGAAATTTTTTCTCACATATAATCCAGTATATATATATCTGTTCAATTTTTTTTTTTATTTTTATCTGCTTAATTTTTTTTTTTTTTTTATTTACAACTATCTGTTGCAATTTGTTTCATCGTAGAACAACAACACAGATCAAAAACTTTAAAAAAAATGGAAGAATTGGGTCTGTGTGGTTGAAAAAAAAACTGTCCATAAGGAGCTGGATCAATGGAGTCTTCTCCTCCGATGGTCCTCTGCAGGCATTAAGCAAAATAATTTGGTGAGAAGTCCTTTTATTTGTTTTGAAAGACGTTTTGTTTTCAATTTTGCTCCTTAATTTATCTGTTGAATTTTTTATTCTATATGTTCAAATTTACTTTTTAGTGTTTAATTATTTTTTTTTTGTCTATATATTCAAAAAAGTTGACTATCTGTCCACTTTTTTTCCTTTTCTTTTCAATTTTTTTCTAGATTTTATTATCAATTCAATTTTAATCTCTTATCTGTTCAAATATCTATCCAAAATTTCTTATCTGTTCAACAAACTAGTCACAATGTTCAATTTATTTTTATCTGTTCAATTTTATTGTCTGTTGAAATACAGCAAATCAGGATCTGTTGCAATCGTTTTTCTCTCTCTTTGGTTCTTTCTCTCTATCTGTTGAAATTCTTTCTCACACATAATACAGTATAAATATATCTGTTCAAGTTTTTTAATATTTTTATATGCTTAATTTTAAATTTTTTTTTCATTTACAACTATCTGTTGCAATTTGTTTCATCGTAGAACAACAACACAGATCAAAAACTTAAAAAAAAAAAAGAAGGTGGAAGAATTGGGTCTGTGTGCTTGAAAAAAAAAACTTTCCATAAAGAGCTAGATCAATGGAGTCTTCCTCTCCGATGGTCCGCTGCAGGCATTGAGTAAAATAATTTGGTGAGAAATCATTTTGTTTGTTTTGAAAGATGTTTTGTTTTCAATTTTATTCCTTAATTTATCTGTTGAATTTTTTTTTCTATATGTTCAAATTTACATTTAAGTGTTTAATTATTTTTTTTTGTCTATATATTCAAAAAAATTGACTATCTGTTCACTTTTTTTCCTATCTTTTCAAATTTTTTTCTAGATTTTGTTATCAATTAAATTTTAATCTCTTATCTGTTCAAATATCTATCCAAAATTTCTTATCTGTTCAACAAACCAGTCACAATGTTCAATTTATTTTTATCTGTTCAATTTTATTATCTGTTGAAATACACCAAATCAGGATCTGTTGCAATCTTTCTTTCTCTCTCTTTGGTTTCTTTCTATCTATCTGTTGACATTCTTTCTCACATATAATCCAGTATATATATATCTGTTCAATTTTTTTAATTATTTTTATCTGCTTAATTTTTAATTTTTTTTCATTTACAACTATCTGTTGCAATTTGTTTCATCGTAGAACAACAACAAAGACAAAAAAACTTTATAAAAAAAAAAAAAAAAAGTGAAAGAATTGGGTCTGTGTGGTTGAAAAAAAAAACTGTCCATAAGGAGCTAGATCAACGGAGTCTTCTCCTTCGATGGTACTCTGCAGGCATTGAGTAAAATAATTTCGTAAGAAGTCCTTTTGTTTGTTTTGAAAGACGTTTTGTTTTCAATTTTACTCGTTACTTTATCTGTTGAATTTTTTTTCTATCTGTTCAAATTTACATTTTAGTGTTTAATTATTTTTTTTGGTCTATATATTCAAAAAAGTTGACTATCTGTTCATTTTTTTTTTCCTATCTTTTCAAATTAGTTTCTAGATTTTATTATCAATTCAATTTTAATCTCTTATCTGTTCAAATATTTGTCAAAAATTTCTTATCTGTTCAATGAACCAGTCACAATGTTCAATTTATTTTTATCTGTTCAATTTTATTATCTATTGAAATGCACCAAATCAGGATCTGTTGCAATCTTTCTTTCTCTCTCTTTGGTTCTTTCTCTCTATCTGTTGAAATTTTTTCTCACATATAATCTAGTACATATATATATCTGTTCAATTTTTTAAATATTTTTATCTACTTAATTTTTAATTTTTTTTTTCATTTACAACTATCTGTTGCAATTTGTTTCATCGTAGAACAACACTGATAAATAAAAAGGTGGAAGAATTGGGTCTATGTGGTTGGAAAAAAAAACTGTCCATAAGGAGCTGGATCAATGGAGTCTTCTCCTCCGATGGTCCTCTGCAGGCATTGAGTAAAATAATTTGTTGAGAAGTCCTTTTGTTTGTTTTGAAAGACGTTTTGTTTTCGATTTTACTCCTTAATTCATCTGTTGAATTTTTTTTTCTATATGTCAAAATTTACATTTAAGTGTTTAATTATTTTTTTTGGTCATTATATTCAAAAAAGTTAACTATCTGTTTACTTTTTTTCCCTATCTTTTCAAATTTTTTTCTAGATTTTGTTATCAATTCAATTAATCTCTTATCTGTACAAATATCTATCCAAAATTTCTTATCTGTTCAACAAACTAGTCACAATGTTCAATTTATTTTTATCTGTTCAATTTTAATATCTGTTGAAATACACCAAATCAGGATCTGTTGCAATCTTTCCTTCTCTCTCTTTGGTTGTTTCTCTATATCTGTTGAAATTTTTTCTTCCATATAATCCAGTATATATATCTGTTCAATTTTTTTCATATTTTTATCTGCAAAATTTTTAATTTTTTTTTTCATTTACAACTATCTGTTGCAATTTGTTTCATCGTAGAACAAAAACACAGATCAAAAACGTAAAAAAAAAAAAAAAAAAAAAAAGTGGAAGAATTGGGTCTGTGTGCTTGAAAAAAAAACTGTCCATAAGGAGCTGGATCAATGGAGTCTTCTCCTCCGATGGTCTTCTGCAGGCATTGAGTAAAATAATTTGGTGAGAAATCCTTTTGTTTGTTTTGAAAAACGTTTTGTTTTCAATTTTATTCATTAATTTATCTGTTGAATTTTTTTCTATATGTTCAAATTTACATTTAAGTTTTTAATTATTTTTTTTGTCTATATATTCAAAAAAGTTGACTATCTGTTCACTTTTTTTCCCTGTCTTTTCTAATTTTTTTTCTAGATTTTGTTATCAATTCAATTTTAATCTCTTATCTGTCCAAATATCTATCCAAAATTTCTTATCTGTTCAACAAACCAGTCACAATGTTCAATTTTTTTTATCTATTCAATTTTATTATCTGTTGAAATACACCAAATCAGGATCTGTTGCAATCTTACTTTCTCTCTTTTTGGTTTCTTTCTCTCTATCTGTTGAAATTCTTTCTCACATAAAATCAAGTATATATATCTATTCAATTTTTTTAATTATTTTTATCTGCTTAATTTTTAAATTTTTTTTCATTTACAACTATCTGTTGCTTTGTTTCATCGTAGAACAACAACACAGATCAAAAACTTTATAAAAAAAAAACTATCCATAAGGAGCTGGATCAATGGAGTCTTCTCCTCCGATGGTCCTCTGCAGGCATTGAGTAAAATAATTTGGTGAGAAGTACTTTTGTTTGTTTTGAAAGACGTTTTGTTTTCAACTATACTCCTTAATTTATCTGTTGAAATTTTTTTTCTATCTGTTCAAATTTACATTTTAGTGTTTAATTATTTTTTTTGTCTATATATTCAAAAAAGTTGACTATCTGTTCACTTTTTTTCCCTATCTTTTCAAATTTTTTTCTAGATTTTATTATCAATTCAATTTTAATCCCTTATCTGTTCAAATATCAGTCAAAAATTTCTTATTTGTTCAATGAACCAGTCACAATGTTCAATTTATTTTTAACTGTTCAATTTTATTATCTGTTGAAATACACCAAATCAGGATCTGTTACAATCTTTCTTTCTCTCTCTTTGGTTCTTTCTCTCTATCTGTTGAAATTTTTTCTCACATATAATCTGGTATGTATATATATCTGTTCAGATTTTTAAATATTTTTATCTACTTAATTTTAAATTTTTTTTTCATTTACAACTATCTGTTGCAATTTTTTCATCGCAGAACAACAACACTGCTCAAAAACTTAAAAAAAAAAAAAAAAAAAAAAAAAAAAAGTGGGAGAATTGGGTCTGTGTGGTTGAAAAAAAAAACAGTCCATAAGGAGCTGGATCAATGGAGTCTTCTCCTCCGACGGTCTTCTGCAGGCATTGAGTAAAATAATTTGGTGAGAAGTCCTTTTGTTTGTTTTGAAAGACGTTTTGTTTTCGATTTTACTCCTTAATTTATCTGTTAAATTTTTTTTTATATGTTCAAATTTACATTTAAGTGTTTAATTATTTTTTTTGTCTATATATTCAAAAAAGTGAACTATCTGTTCACTTTCTTTCTCTATCTTTTCAAATTTTTTTCTAGATTTTGTAATCAATTGAATTTTAATCTCTTATCTGTTCAAATATCTATCCAAAATTTCTTATCTGTTCAACAAACTAGTCACAATGTTCAATTTATTTTTATCTGTTCCATTTTATTATCTGTTGAAATACACCAAATCAGGATCTGTTGCAATCTTTCTTTCTCTCTCTTTGGTTGTTTCTCTCTATCTGTTGAAATTTTTTCTCACGCATAATCCAGTATATATATATCTGTTCAATTTTTTTCATATTTTTATCTACATAATTTTTAAATTTTTTTTTTCATTTACAACTATCTGGTGCTTCAATTTTTTTCATATTTTTATCTACATAATTTTTAAATTTTTTTTTTCATTTACAACTATCTGGTGCAATTTCTTTCATCATAGAACAAAAACACAGATCAAAAACTTAAAAAAAAAAAAGTGGAACAATTGGGTCTGTGTGGTTGAAAAAAAAAACTATCCATAAGGAGCTGGATCAATGGAGTCTTCTCCTCCGATGGTCCTCTGCAGGCATTGAGTAAAATAATTTGGTGAGAAGTCCTTTTGTTTGTTTTGAAAAACGTTTTGTTTTCAGTTTTATTCCTTAATTTATCTGTTGAATTTTTTTTTCTATATGTTCAAATTTACATTTAAGTGTTTAATTATTTTTTTTGTCTATATATTCCACAAAGTTGACTATATATTCATTTTTTTTCCCTATCTTTTCAAAAAAAATTTCTAGATTTTGTTATCAATTCAATTTTAATCTCTTATCTGTTCAAATATCTATCCAAAATTTCTTATCTGTACAACAAACTAGTCACAATGTTCAATTTATTTTAATCTGTTCAATTTTATTATCTGTTGAAATACACCAAATCAGGATCTGTTGCAATCTTTCTTTCCCTCTCTTTTGTTCTTTCTCTCTATCGGTTGAAATTTTTTCTCACATATAATCCAGTATATATATATCTGTTCAAATTTTTTTTTTATTTTTATCTGCTTGATTTTTAATTTTTTTTTTCATTTACAACTATCTCTTGCAATTTGTTTCATCGTAGAACAACAACACAGATCAAAAACTTAAAAAAAAACAAAAAGTGGAGGAATTGGGTCTGTGTGCTTAAAAAAAAAAACTGTCCACAAAGAGCTGGATCAATTGAGTCTTCTCCTCCGATGGTCCTCTGCAGGCATTGAGTAAAATAATTTGGTGAGAAGTTCTTTTGTTTGTTTGGAAAGACGTTTTGTATTCAATTTTACTCATTAATTTATCTGTTGATTTTTTTTTCTATATGTTCACATTTACATTTAAGTGTTTAATTTTTTTTTTTGTCTATATATTCAAAAAAGTTGACTATATGTTCACTTTTTTTCCCTATCTTTTCAAATTTTTTTTCCAGATTTTGTTATATATTCAATTTTAATCTCATATCTATTCAAATATCTATCAAAAATTTCTTATCTGTTCAACAAATTAGTCACAATGTTCAATTTATTTTTATCAATTCAATTTTATTATCTATTGAAATACACCAATTCAGGATCTGTTGCAATCTTTCTTTCTCTCTCTTTGGTTCTTTCTCTCTATCTGTTGAAATTCTTTCTCACATATAATCCAGTATATATATATATCTGTTCAATTTTTTAATTATTTTTATCTGCTTAATTTTAAATTTTTTTTTTTCATTTACAGCTATCTGTTGCAATTTGTTTCATCGTAGAACAACAACACAGATCAAAAACTTTATTAAAAAAAAAAAAGTGGAACAATTGGGTCTGTGTGGTTGAAAAAAAAAACTGTCCATACGGAGCTGGATCAATGGAGTCTTCTCCTCTGATGGTCCTCTGCAGGCATTGAGTAAATTAATTTGGTGATAAGTCCTTTTGTTTGTTTTGAAAGACGTTTTGTCTTCAATTTTACTCCTTAATTTATCTATTTAATTTTTTTTCTATCTGTTCAAATTTACATTTTAGTGTTTAATTATTTTTTTTTGTCTATATATTCAAAAATGTTGACTATCTGTTCACTTTTTTTCCCTTATCTTTTCAATTTTTTTCTAGATTTTATTATCAATTCAATTTTAATCTCTTATCTGTTCAAATATCTATCCAAAATTTCTTATCTGTCCAATGAACCTGTCACAATGTTCAATTTATTTTTATCTGTTCAATTTTATTATCTGTTGAAATAAACCAACTTAGGATCTGTTACAATCTTTGTTTCCCTCTCTTTGGTTCTGTCTCTCTATCTGTTGAAATTTTTTCTCACATATAATCCAGTATATATATATCTGTTCAGTTTTTTAAATATTTTTATCTGCTTAATTTTTCATTTTTTTTTCATTTACAACTATCTAGTGCAATTTGTTTCATCGTAGAACAACAAAACAGATCAAAAACTTAAAAAAGAAAAAAAAAAAGGGGGAAGAATTGGGTCTGTCTGCTTGAAAAAAAAAACTGTCCAAAAGGGGCTTTATAAATGGAGTCTTCTCCTCCGATGGTCCTCTGCAGGCATTGAGTAAAATAATTTGGTCAGAAGTCCTTGTGTTTTTTGAAAGGCGTTTTGTTTTCAATTTTACTCCTTAATTTATCTGTTGAATTTTTTTTCTATATGTTCAAAATTACATTTAAGTGTTTAATTTTTTTTTTTTGGTCTATATATTCAAAAAAGTTGACTATCTGTTCACTTTTTTTTCCTATCTTTTCAAATTTTTTTCTAGATTTTGTTATCAATTCAATTTTAATATCTTATCTGTTCAAATATCTATCCAAAATTTCTTATCTGTTCAACAAATCAGTCATAATGTTCAATTTACTTTTATCTGTTCAATTTTATTATCTGTTGAAATACACCAAATCAGGATCTGTTGCAATCTTTCATTCTCTCTCTTTGGTTCTTTCTCTCTATCTGTTGAAATTTTTTCTCACATATAATCCAGTATTTATATATCTGTTCAACTTTTTTAATATTTTTATCTGCTTAATTTTAATTTTTTTTTTCATTTACAACTATCTGTTGCAATTTGTTTCATCGTAGAACAACAACCCAGATAAAAAAAAAAAGTGAAAGAATTGGGTCTGTGTGCTTGAAAAAAAAACTGTCCATAAGGAGCCGGATCAATGGAGTCTTCTCCTCCGATGGTCCTCTGCAGGCATTGAGTAAAATAATTCGGTGAGAAGTACTTTTGTTTGTTTTGAAAGACGTTTTGTATTCAATTTTACTCCGTAATTTATCTGTTGAATTTTTTTTCTATATGTTCAAATTTACACTTAAGTGTTTAATTATTTTTTTTTGTCTATATATTCAAAAAAGTTGACTATCTGTTCCCTTTTTTTCCCTATCTTTTAATTTTTTTTTAGATTTTGTTATCCATTCAATTTTAATCTCTTATCTGTTCAAATATCTATCCAAAATTTCTTAGCTGTTCAACAAACCAGTCACAATGTTCAATTTATTCTTATCTGTTCAATTTTATTATCTGTTGAAATACACCAAATCAGGATCTGTTGCGATCTTTCTTTCTCTCTCTTTGGTTCTTTCTCTCTATCCGTTGAAATTTTTTCTCACATATAATGCAGTATATATATAAATCTGTTCAATTTTTTTAAATATTTTTGTCTACTTAATTTTTAATTTTTTTTTCGTTTACAACTATCTGTTGCAATTTGTTTCATCGTAGAACAACAGCACAGATCAAAAACTTAAAAAAAAAAATGGAAGAATTGGGTCTGTGTGCCTGAAAAACAACTGTCTATAAGGAGCTGGATCAATAGAGTCTTCTTCTCCGATGGTCCTCTGCAGGCATTGAGTAAAATAATTTGCTGAGAAGTCCTTTTGTTTGTTTTGAAAGACGTTTTGTTTTCAATTTTACTCCGTAATTTATCTGTTGAATTTTTTTTTATATGTTCAAATTTACATTTAAGTGTCGAATTATTTTTTTGGTCTATATATTCAAAAAAGTTCACTATCTGTTCACTTTTTTTCCCTATCTCTTAAAATTTTTTTCTAGATTTTGTTATCCATTCAATTTTTATCTTTTATCTCTTCAAATATCTATCCAAAATTTCTTATCTGTTCAACAAACTAGTCACAATGTTCAATTTATTTTTATCTGTTCAATTTTATTATCTGTTGAAATACACCAAATCAGGATCTGTTGCAATTTTTCTTTCTCTTTCTTTGGTTCTTTCTCTCTATCTGTTGAAATTTTTTGTCACATATAATCCAGTATATACATATCTGTTCAATTTTTTTTCATATTTTTATCTGCATAATTTTTACTTTTTTTTTTCATTTACAACTATCTGTTGCAATTTGTTTCATCGTAGAATAAAAACACAGATCAAAAACTTAAAAAAAAAAAAAAGTGGAACAATTGGGTCGGTGTGCTTGAAAAAAAAACTGTCCATAAGGAGCTGGATCAATGGAGTCTTCTCCTCCAATGGTCCTCTGCTGGCATTGAGTAAAATAATTTGGTGAGAAGTCCTTTTGTTTGTTTTCAAAAACGTTTTGTTTTCAATTTTATTCCTTAATTTATCTATTGAATTTTTTTTCTCTATGTTCAAATTTACATTTAAGTGTTTAATTATTTTTTTTGTCTATATATTCAACAAAGTTGACTATCTATTCACTTTTTTTCCTTATCTTTTCAAATTTTTTTTCTAGATTTTGTTATCAATTCAATTTTAATCTCTTATCTGTTCAAATATCTATCCAAAATTTCTTACCTGTTCAACAAACAAGTCATAATGTTCAATTTATTTTTATCTGTTCAATTTTATTATCTGTTGAAATACACCAAATCAGGATCTGTTGCAATCTTTCTTTTTCTTTCTTTGGTTCTTTCTCTCTATCTGTTGAAATTTTTTCTCGCATATAATCCAGTATATATATATCTGTTCAATTTTTTTAATATTTTTATCTACTTAATTTTTAATTTTATTTTCATTTACAACTATCTGTTGCAATTTGTTTCATCGTAGAACAACAACACAGATCAAAAACTTAGAAAAAAAAAAAAAAACAAAGTGGAAGAATTGGATCTGTGTGTTTGAAAAAAAAAAGTCCATAAGGAGCTGGATTAATGGAGTCTTCTGCTCCGATGGTGCTCTGCAGGCATTGAGTAAAATAATTTGGTGAGAAGTCCTTTTATTTGTTTTGAAAGACGTTTTGTTTTCGATTTTACTCCTTAATTTATTTGTTAAATTTTTTTTCTATATGTTCAAATTTACATTTAAGTGTTTAATTATTTTTTTTTGTCTATATATTCAAAAAAGTTGACAATCTGTTCACTTTTTTTCCTATCATTTCAAATTTTTTTCTAGACTTTGTTATCAATTAAATTTTAATCTCTTATCTGCTCAAATAACTATCCAAAATTTCTTACATGTTCAAAAAACTAGTCACAATGTGCAATTTATTTTTATCTGTTCAATTTTATTATTTGTTGAAATGTACCAAATCAGGATCTGTTGCAATCTTTCTTTCTCTTTCTTTGGTTCTTTCTCTGTATCTGTTGAAATTTTTTCTCACATATAATCCAGTATATATATATTTGTTCAATTTTTTTATTATTTTTATCGGCTTAATTTTTAATTTTTTTTCATTTACAACTATATGTTGCAATTTGTTTCATCGTAGAACAACAAGACAGATCAAAAACTTAAAAAAAAAAAAAAAAAAAAAAAAAAGGTGGAAGAATTGGGTCTGTGTGGTTGAAAAGAAAAAACTGTCCAGAAGGAGCTGGATCAATGGAGTCTTCTCCTCCGATGGTCCTCTGCAGGCATCGAATAAAACAATTTGGTGAGAAGTCCTTTTGTTTGTTTTGAAAGACGCTTTGTTTTCAATTTTACACTGTAATTTATGTGTTGAATTTTTTTTTCTATATGTTCAAATTTACATTTAAGTGTTTAATTATTTTTTTAGGTTTATATATTCAAAAAAGTTGACTATCTGTTCACTTTTTTTACCTATCTTTTTAGAAATTTCTACATTTTGTTATCCATTCAATTTTAATCTCTTATCTGTTCAAATATCTATCCAAAATTTCTTATCTGTTCTACAAACTAGTCACAATGTTCAATTTATTTTTATCTGTTTAATTTTATTATCTGTTGAAATACACCAAATCAGGATCTGTTGCAATCTTTCTTTCTCTCTCTTTGGTTCTTTCTCTCTATCGGTTGAAATTTTTTCTCACATATAATCCAGTATATATATATCTGTTCAATTTTTTTAATATTTTTATCTGCTTAATTTTTAATTTTTTTTTCATTTACAACTATCTGTTGCAATTTGTTTCATCGTAGAACAACAACACAGATCAAAAACTTTTTTTAAAAAAAAGTAGAAGAATTGGGTCTGTGTGCTTGAAAAAAAAAACTGTCCATATGGAGCTGGATCAATGGAGTCTTCTCCTCCGATGGTCCTTTGCAGGCATTAAGTAAAATAATTTGGTGAGAAGTCCTTTTTTTTGTTTTGAAAGACGTTTTGTTTTCAATTTTACTCCGTAATTTATCTGTTGAATTTTTTTTTATATGTGCAATTTTACATTTAAGTGTTGAATTATTTTTTTTGTCTATATATTCAAAAAAGTTGACCATCTATTCACTTTTTTTTTTCCCTATCTTTTCAAATTTTTTTTTCTAGATTTTGTTATCAATTCAATTTTAATCTCTTATCTGTTCAAATATCTATCCAAAATTTCTTATCTGTTCAACAAACTAGTCACAATGTTAAATTTATTTTTATCTGTTCAATTTTAATATCTGTTGAAACACACCAAATCAGGATCTGTTGCAATCTTTCTTTCTCTCTCTTTGGTTCTTTCTCTCTATCTAGTGAAATTTTTTTTCACATATAATCCAGTATATATAAATATCTGTTCAATTTTTATATTATTTTTATATTCTTAATTTTTAATTTTTTTTTTCGTTTACAACTATCTGTTACAATTTGTTTCATCGTAGAACAACAACACAGATCAAAAACTTAAAAAAAAAAAAAAAAAAAAAAGTGGAAGAATTGGGTCTGTGTGGTTGAAAAAAAAAAACTGTCCATATGGAGCTGGATCAATGGTGTCTTCTCCTCCGATGGTCCTCTGCAGGCATTGAGTAAAATAATATGGTAAGAAGTCCTTTTGTTCGTTGTGAAAGACGTTTTGTTTTCAATTTTACTCCGTAATTTATCTATTGAATTTTTTTTTCTATATGTTCAAATTTACATTTAAGTGTTTAATTATTATTTTTTTTGTCTATATATTCGAAAAAGTTGACTATCTGTTCACTTTTTTTCCCTATCTTTTCAAATTTTTTTCTAGATTTTGTTATCAATTCAATTTTAATCTCTTATCTGTTCAAATATCTATTCAAAATTTCTTATCTGTTCAACAAACTAGTCACAATGTTCAATTTATTTTTATCTGTTCAATTTTATTATCTGTTGAAATACACCAAATCAGGATCTGTTGCAGTCTTTCTTTCTCTCTCTTTGGTTCTTTCTCTCTATCTGTTGAAATTCTTTCTCACATATAATCCAGTATATATATATATCTGTTCAATTTCTTTAATTATTTTTATCTGCTTAATTTTTAATTTTTTTTTCATTTACAACTATCTGTTGCAATTTGTTTCATCGTAGAACAACAACACAGATAAAAAACTTTACAAAAAAAAAAGTTGAAGAATTGGGTCTGTGTGGTTGAAAAAGAAAACTGTTTATAAGGAGCTGGATCAATGGAGTTTTCTCCTCCGATGGTCCTCTGCAGGCATTGAGTAAAATAATTTGGTGAGAAGTCTTTTTGTTTGTTTTGAAAGACGTTTTGTTTAAAATTTTACTCCTTAATTTATCTGTTGAATTTTTTTTTCTATTTTTTTAAATTTACATTTTAGTGTTTAATTATTTTTTTTGTCTATATATCTAAAAAAGTTGACTATCTGTTCACTTTTTTTCCCTATCTTTTCGAATTTTTTTCTAGATTTTATTATCACTTCAATTTTAATCTCTTATCTGTTCAATTATCTATCCAAAATTTCTTATCTGTTCAATGAACCAGTCACAATGTTCAATTTGTTTTTATCTGTTCAATTTTATTATCTGTTGAAATACACCAAATCAGGATCTGTTGCAATCTTTCTTTCTCTTTCTTTGGTTCTTTCTCTCTATCTGTTGAAATTTTTTGTCATATATAATGCAGCATATATATAAATCTGTTCAATTTTTTTAAATATTTTTATCTACTTAATTTTTAATTTTTTTTTTCGTTTACAACTATCTGTTGCAATTTGTTTCATCGTAGAACAACAGCACAGATCAAAAACTTAAAAAAAAAAGTGGAAGAATTGGGTCTGTGTGCCTGAAAAACAACTGTCTATAAGGAGCTGGATCAATAGAGTCTTCTTCTCCGATGGTCCTCTGCAGGCATTGAGTAAAATAATTTGCTGAGAAGTCCTTTTGTTTGTTTTGAAAGACGTTTTGTTTTCAATTTTTGTCACGCCCCACTTTTTATTACTCGAGGTCATTACCAAGTTCATTAACTTAATTCAATTTCAGAGATAATATGCAAAAATAAACTCATACATTTAATCCATAGCAATGAATATCAGTACTCTCATTCGTATGCAAGTAAATGTTACATGAACATACTAATAAATTGCCCTTAGGCTTACAACTTTTAAATAAACAACTGAAGGGTGTAACCCTTTTACACATATGGCGTTCCGCCAACAAGAAAGAGGCCCCGTGGCCAACAAATAAGTAGATCCAAATCTTGCAGCTCAACCTGCTTAATACCTGAAAAAGATTCAACAACGTGGGATGAACATATAGTCCAGTAGGGATCTCAACTTGATCCTCAACAATAACAACAGTACAGATAGCTATGATCATGCACACTCATTCTCATACTAGAATAGTAATGTGACAGTTTAGACAAAATATATATGTATATAAACTTTTCTCAAAAACAACTATTTCATTCAATGCTATAAGCGTTTCATCTTTCCCTTTTTCCTTTCATTAACCCCGTACCCAACCTTTTATACATAAGCAATTACTTAGGAAATAAATTCACTAAGACCACTACTATTCTCCAATTTCCACACATACAACAGATGTGCCTTTCTAGAACATATTTCTAAAATGTTTGATTCTCTTTACACTTCTAAAAGACAAGGGGTAGCAACTAATACAAGATTAACACAAGATAATCCAATTACAATTTCATGACACGAATGTCTACATTGCCTATGACACATAGTCTATGGCACAATCCACCTTCCAATTATGGCTCAGAACCTGGCCAAATAACTCAACAAGGGTTCCGTCTCTCATTAACAATATTTCCAAATTCAACAGGGATAACAAATCAAGTTAAACATATCTGATAACATAACGAATACACATGTTGGTATCGTAACAATCACAATCAAACTCACTTCCATACTTCCCAACTGATACACATTTTGGTGATGTATCATATCAAATAAACAAACACTTTAAGTTAAACCTCTCTATAACATAACAAATACACATGCTGGTATTGTATCAATCATAACCACATTCACTTCCATACTTCCCAACTGATACACATTTTGGTGATGTATCATATCAACAATAAATAGAAATACTTCTATTAACAATAAGCACACATATATGTGATGCTAGTGGAGTCCATCCCCTTTCTCCTCCCAACAAATCTGGTTTAGAGGTCCATCCCCTTTCTTCCCCTAAACCCTCCAACAATTCCGGTTTAGAGGTCCATCCCCCATCTTCCCCTAAACCGGGAGTACATCCCCTATCTCCTCCCATACACAAGTAATGCATTTAAACACAACGTCATATACACAATCAATCAATAGTGTAATGCATACACAACAGTTCAACGCAACCGTGTCATCCTCCACCGATGACCAAGGACAAAACCTCTAGATGCAGGTATATTGTACATCTATAAACATACTCAATTGTCATGAGATTATCAACTTATCACTAATACTAGCATAGTGGTATAAGATACAACAATCCAACATTCATACTTATTTCAAAGTGTCTTTCCCATTCCACAAAACCAATCTTGCTTCCTTTTGTTTTCACAAAACCGTTTTCATTCCTTTTGTTTCCACAAAACCAAATCCAAAGGCAACAAAGCCAAAACTCATTTTAATCTACCACATTCCTTTCAAAGCCATTCCAATTTAATTTTATAAATTAAATCATAACTATTAAATTAGGGTTTTACTCCCTCTTTCTCAATATTGAACAAAATGCCTCAATCATCTATAATAACCAATAATGGCTTCAATTAAATCCAAATACCCAAGTATTTACCCAAAGATCAAACCCCTCTATCTTATTATTAAATCAATAAATATTAGGGTTTCCTCTCCTTTCAACAACAACTAGCTAATTAACACCCAATTAGCCCCAAAACACATCTAATAATCATGGATCTAAAACCCACAACCAACCCAAAGATCAACCTCATGAATTTATACAAAAATCCAACATGATATAGTTTTCATGCAATACAAAAATTACCACATGTCTATCTATAGATGAAGTATTGAAAAAGATCAAGGAGAATCCCTACCTCAAGAACCAAGCAAGAAACCAAACCTAGAGAAGAATCCTACGCAATCTCGAATTCCAATCGGTTGAAAAAAATGTTCATCTCCTCTTGTTCTTCATCCTTGATACAAGAATCATGGTGGGTTGTTGATCAAAGTAAAGGAATTCAAGGGTTTGGAGCTAGGGTTTCGGACTTAGGAGAAGGGGAAAGAAGAGGGGAAAAGAAAATATCAATAACTGATCAAAAATCTCGTTTTTAAAGCTGCTGTCCCGAAACCCTCGCTCGAGCGTCCAAATGCTCGCTCGAGCGGACCTGTTCCAGCACAGATTCCAAAACTTCAAATAGGTGTAACTCTCCTATCCGGACTCCGTTTTAGGTCATTCTTGTGTCCAAATTGAAGCCCCGGAAATAAGCTTTCCAATGGTTCTAACCTCATATCCAAATTCAAAGTGTGGAAAAAGAAAAGGGAAAAAGAGTGGCAGCTATTCGTAAAATAACTATCCGAATTAAATTCTTTGGTTCAATCATACATTACCATCATATTACCACCTCAACTAGAATCCCAAAATAAAATAAAGACGCTCCAAATACACTAATAGGATGTCAAAAATGAGTCCACATGCCTCAGAAATACAACTCATCCTGGAGACCCGCTTGAGCGCCAACTCCCCCACTCGAGCGGAAGGAGAAATTCTGGGTCATTACACCCTTCCCTCCTAAAAAAAAAATTTCGTCCTCGAAATTGAGGATGCGCCAAAACACAAGGCCAACTGATTACACAATACCAACACCCCCCCAATACCAGGAGTGAAACCGCTCTCACTACAAACCGTCAAGCCACTCTTACCAAGGAAGAGATTTACTAAAGGAATACGTTCGAAACGACAACATTTAGGTACGAAAACCCTAACAAACCAAACCTTTCATGAAACAATTACCAACAACTGACTAGCGCTTCAAACTAAGTCACTACTCAACCACATAATTCCCGAAAGCCAACCCAAGCAAATTTTATGAGTAAACAATAAGAAAACATTTTCTTGTTCAAGAGGCATTTCTCAAAGATAGTCAAATTTTCAATGCCAACATTCCAAAATAAATCTTTCATTTTCCATGCGAAGCTCAACAGTTTTGTAAATATTTTTCAAAAATACAGTGTTATCCAAAACACAAAATCATCCACTGTTCATTTACTAAAAAGATTCATTTGGAATTCCTCAAAACCCTTGAATTAAATCAATTTCTCAACAACACCCTTAGGTGGCCTAAACACTATGAAAAATTTTTGTTTTCCATTTCTTTCCAAAATAGCACTATCAACAACCATCACGCACACAGTGATGCCACAACCAACACAGAACATGACATTTCTATAATGATAGTTAATAGAAATAACAACAATACTATCAACACATAAGGCATAAGAATTTCATGGTTTTGCAATTTCATCCCGCCTCCCTTTACTTAACCAGTTTAATAACATACACCTGGCCAAACAATAAAATGAGATAGCAACCCATATAAAGCATTTTTCACTTCACCACAGATAAGCATATTAGCTATATCATATTAACAACAAATAGAAATATTTCTATTATCAATGAGCACACACATAAGTGATGTTAATGGAGTTCATCCCCTATCTCCTCCCAACAAATATAAGCACACATAAAAGTAATGCTAATGGAGTTCATCCCCTATCTTCTCCAAACAACATGCATATGCAATGAAACACACGATTGCCATATACAACACATAATCAATACAAGTAATGTTCTGTATTAATTCAACAGTCAGCATAAATGACTTAATTTCAGTTATACCTAAGCCACTCGCAAGGTCTACAACAATGAAGACTATCCTCAAGGTGACCAATATCAACCCAAAACACAATACCAATAAGCTGACTAATCAACTCAACAAACCCCACACTCAGTAATCCACACACTGATGTGCCACTCAAATTACTAACCCCAAACACGGAGTTCTCTACATAAATCCCCAAATTTTGGAATCTCACTGGATCGCCTCAAATTTAAACCGCATCAACACTGTGCCTAAGGGTATCACCACCCTCTATGGCCACACAACAAGCCTGCTCATCCCCTCAACTCAAAATCGACAAGGTCAACCTCAATCATACCAACCCAATCACGAAGGACAATTTGACCAACGTTATTCTCGTTATTCTAGAACACAAACGCTGCCAGCATTCACTCACAAACCATACTCCACAATTGATAACCAATCACAACACGAACACTACCCCCATACAACCGATGGGGTCACTACAGACTCGCTAACTAGCAAAGCCCAAAACACAAACCAACAAACAGGTACCATTCCCGCTAACCCGAGATACAAATCTCACATAACCTTGCTGATACCACACAACTCTCGAAACCATCACGTCTAACCCATACACCCATGGATTCCCGCTCTCAACAATTAATCTCAAAAGTGAACAGGGCCCACAGGCCGCCACAAGATTATCTCAACATACAGTACCAAGCAAGCAACAACACTAGGATCATTGACCCCATTAACAACTTCTCGATACATAAAATAGAGAGTTCAAAATTCCATACATACTCCCCAATACATGAGGATTAAACAAACAATACTATGCATATAAATGCAATACATAAACATGGTGCCTCAGCATCCACAGTACACCGGTCAACAACAAAATCAATAAACATGATACACCACCGGCCAATATTACAAAAAGTCCCTCCCCAAGGTAACACTATAGGGCTCACTAATTAGTCGCCCCTCGCAGAGGACAAGAACGTCAACCATGGCCCAGCTGGCCACAAACAAAACAACCGCCAGACCTTCTACCCAGAGACTGGTCTGAAATCTGCACCTCCCCGGAACCCCCAACAGAAAGATCCGAAACCCCTGGCGAAGAAAGGAACCAGCCCCTAACTGAGCATGTTTCCGTCTCCACCCCTTACTGAGCCTAGAGTGCTTAGGAACTACAAGACTGACCGAGATGGTCTCCTCCTTAACCCCATCATCACTAGCAATCAAGGCCTCTACATGGGCCGCTGCCTCAACTAAAGTATAATAATCCTTCCACAAGGATCCAGCTACCTTCTCCCGAATATCGGAACACAACCGCCTTTCGAACTCAAAACAACGACACTCCTCTGTTGTCACCAACTCTGGAGCAAACCTCGACAAACTATCACATAGCATTTCAAACTGTGCCATAGGAGTGTCATCCTGACGCAACTCCAAAACTGTTCTCTCAACCTTTCCCGAGCAGAAGGAGGGAAATACTTGGCCAAAAAGGCCTCGGTAAAAGCAACCCACGTGTCACCCACATTATTCTTAGTCTTCTTCCACCAATAACTCGCATCACTCTTCAACTGAAAAGTCGCCAAAGAAACCTTCAACTCCTCACCTTCGACTCTGGGCATATCAAGAGTCTTAGTAAACTGCTCTAACCAACTCTCTGCTTCCAACGGTCTAGCCTCCCCCACAGCTCAGGTGGACCAGAGCGAAAGAACTCCTTAGTAAGCTTGAGAGCATGCCCTCTGCCGCCCTCAGTACGAGCTAGGGCATCTTGCACTGCTCTCACAATCTCACGTGCGATATCCTCGCCGACAGCCGATGCTGCAACGGCAGGTACTAAAGGAACTGCTGTGCCTCTCCCGGCGTTCCTACTACTCAACCGACCTCTACTCTCTCGTGTAGACATCCTATAAAGCACCAATTAAAATACACTTAGTGCCAACACAATAGCCTTCTCCGAGGCACACCCTACTACTGGTACGTCACAAGACACACTTAGCCTCAAACTTTACATCTCTACTGCATATAAACATCTAAACATGTAACCACATAATCGAATCAAGTCTACAAAGATAGCCACTCATCCCGGAACTCTCAAGGAATTCCTATCAGAAACCACGTTGATCAGGCGCGTTTCCAAAAGGACCTCAAAGCAAGTTCACCGGCTATGAATACTATCCAAGAGACTGAATCCCATGCTCACATAAATGCAACACATAAGTCCTAATTCTCATGGTATCTATATGCAACGTCCTCACTACACGTAGTAAACCCACTGTGGTAAAAACCACTTCCCACGAGCTCAAGGTATTCAAACCCGGTAGCTCTGATACCAAGTTGTCACGCCCCACTTTTTATTACTCGAGGTCATTACCAAGTTCATTAACTTAATTCAATTTCAGAGATAATATGCAAAAATAAACTCATACATTTAATCCATAGCAATGAATATCAGTACTCTCATTCGTATGCAAGTAAATGTTACATGAACATACTAATAAATTGCCCTTAGGCTTACAACTTTTAAATAAACAACTGAAGGGTGTAACCCTTTTACACATATGGCGTTCCGCCAACAAGAAAGAGGCCCCGTGGCCAACAAATAAGTAGATCCAAATCTTGCAGCTCAACCTGCTTAATACCTGAAAAAGATTCAACAACGTGGGATGAACATATAGTCCAGTAGGGATCTCAACTTGATCCTCAACAATAACAACAGTACAGATAGCTATGATCATGCACACTCATTCTCATACTAGAATAGTAATGTGACAGTTTAGACAAAATATATATGTATATAAACTTTTCTCAAAAACAACTATTTCATTCAATGCTATAAGCGTTTCATCTTTCCCTTTTTCCTTTCATTAACCCCGTACCCAACCTTTTATACATAAGCAATTACTTAGGAAATAAATTCACTAAGACCACTACTATTCTCCAATTTCCACACATACAACAGATGTGCCTTTCTAGAACATATTTCTAAAATGTTTGATTCTCTTTACACTTCTAAAAGACAAGGGGTAGCAACTAATACAAGATTAACACAAGATAATCCAATTACAATTTCATGACACGAATGTCTACATTGCCTATGACACATAGTCTATGGCACAATCCACCTTCCAATTATGGCTCAGAACCTGGCCAAATAACTCAACAAGGGTTCCGTCTCTCATTAACAATATTTCCAAATTCAACAGGGATAACAAATCAAGTTAAACATATCTGATAACATAACGAATACACATGTTGGTATCGTAACAATCACAATCAAACTCACTTCCATACTTCCCAACTGATACACATTTTGGTGATGTATCATATCAAATAAACAAACACTTTAAGTTAAACCTCTCTATAACATAACAAATACACATGCTGGTATTGTATCAATCATAACCACATTCACTTCCATACTTCCCAACTGATACACATTTTGGTGATGTATCATATCAACAATAAATAGAAATACTTCTATTAACAATAAGCACACATATATGTGATGCTAGTGGAGTCCATCCCCTTTCTCCTCCCAACAAATCTGGTTTAGAGGTCCATCCCCTTTCTTCCCCTAAACCCTCCAACAATTCCGGTTTAGAGGTCCATCCCCCATCTTCCCCTAAACCGGGAGTACATCCCCTATCTCCTCCCATACACAAGTAATGCATTTAAACACAACGTCATATACACAATCAATCAATAGTGTAATGCATACACAACAGTTCAACGCAACCGTGTCATCCTCCACCGATGACCAAGGACAAAACCTCTAGATGCAGGTATATTGTACATCTATAAACATACTCAATTGTCATGAGATTATCAACTTATCACTAATACTAGCATAGTGGTATAAGATACAACAATCCAACATTCATACTTATTTCAAAGTGTCTTTCCCATTCCACAAAACCAATCTTGCTTCCTTTTGTTTTCACAAAACCGTTTTCATTCCTTTTGTTTCCACAAAACCAAATCCAAAGGCAACAAAGCCAAAACTCATTTTAATCTACCACATTCCTTTCAAAGCCATTCCAATTTAATTTTATAAATTAAATCATAACTATTAAATTAGGGTTTTACTCCCTCTTTCTCAATATTGAACAAAATGCCTCAATCATCTATAATAACCAATAATGGCTTCAATTAAATCCAAATACCCAAGTATTTACCCAAAGATCAAACCCCTCTATCTTATTATTAAATCAATAAATATTAGGGTTTCCTCTCCTTTCAACAACAACTAGCTAATTAACACCCAATTAGCCCCAAAACACATCTAATAATCATGGATCTAAAACCCACAACCAACCCAAAGATCAACCTCATGAATTTATACAAAAATCCAACATGATATAGTTTTCATGCAATACAAAAATTACCACATGTCTATCTATAGATGAAGTATTGAAAAAGATCAAGGAGAATCCCTACCTCAAGAACCAAGCAAGAAACCAAACCTAGAGAAGAATCCTACGCAATCTCGAATTCCAATCGGTTGAAAAAAATGTTCATCTCCTCTTGTTCTTCATCCTTGATACAAGAATCATGGTGGGTTGTTGATCAAAGTAAAGGAATTCAAGGGTTTGGAGCTAGGGTTTCGGACTTAGGAGAAGGGGAAAGAAGAGGGGAAAAGAAAATATCAATAACTGATCAAAAATCTCGTTTTTAAAGCTGCTGTCCCGAAACCCTCGCTCGAGCGTCCAAATGCTCGCTCGAGCGGACCTGTTCCAGCACAGATTCCAAAACTTCAAATAGGTGTAACTCTCCTATCCGGACTCCGTTTTAGGTCATTCTTGTGTCCAAATTGAAGCCCCGGAAATAAGCTTTCCAATGGTTCTAACCTCATATCCAAATTCAAAGTGTGGAAAAAGAAAAGGGAAAAAGAGTGGCAGCTATTCGTAAAATAACTATCCGAATTAAATTCTTTGGTTCAATCATACATTACCATCATATTACCACCTCAACTAGAATCCCAAAATAAAATAAAGACGCTCCAAATACACTAATAGGATGTCAAAAATGAGTCCACATGCCTCAGAAATACAACTCATCCTGGAGACCCGCTTGAGCGCCAACTCCCCCACTCGAGCGGAAGGAGAAATTCTGGGTCATTACAATTTTACTCCGTAATTTATCTGTTGAATTTTTTTTTATATGTTCAAATTTACATTTAAGTGTCTAATTATTTTTTTGGTCTATATATTCAAAAAAGTTGACTATCTGTTCACTTTTTTTCCCTATCTTTTAAATTTTTTTTCTAGATTTTGTTATCCATTCAATTTTAATCTTTTATCTGTTCAAATATCTATCCAAAATTTCTTATCTGTTCAACAAACTAGTCACAATGTTCAATTTATTTTTATCTGTTCAATTTTATTATCTGTTGAAATACACCAAATCTGGATCTGTTGCAATTTTTCTTTCTCTTTCTTTGGTTCTTTCTCTCTATCTGTTGAAATTTTTTGTCACATATAATCTAGTATATACATATCTGTTCAATTTTTTTCATATTTTTATCTGCATAATTTTTAATTTTTTTTTTCATTTACAACTATCTGTTGCAATTTGTTTCACCGTAGAATAAAAACACAGATCAAAAACTTTAAAAAAAAAAAAGTGGAACAATTGGGTCTGTGTGCTTGAAAAAAAAACTGTCCATAAGGAGCTGGATCAATGGAGTCTTCTCCTCCAATGGTCCTCTGCTGGCATTGAGTAAAATAATTTGGTGAGAAGTCCTTTTGTTTGTTTTGAAAAACGTTTTGTTTTCAATTTTATTCTTTAATTTATCTGTTGAATTTTTTTTCTCTATGTTCAAATTTACATTTAAGTGTTTAATTATTTTTTTGTCTATATATTCAACAAAGTTGACTATCTATTCACTTTTTTTCCTTATCTTTTCAAATTTTTTTTCTAGATTTTGTTATCAATTCAATTTTAATCTCTTATCTGTTCAAATATCTATCCAAAATTTCTTACCTGTTCAACAAACAAGTCACAATGTTCAATTTATTTTTATCTGTTCAATTTTATTATCTGTTGAAATACACCAAATCAGGATCTGTTGCAATCTTTCTTTTTCTTTCTTTGGTTCTTTCTCTCTATCTGTTGAAATTTTTTCTCGCATATAATCCAGTATATATATATCTGTTCAATTTTTTTAATATTTTTATCTACTTAATTTTTAATTTTATTTTCATTTACAACTATCTGTTGCAATTTGTTTCATCGTAGAACAACAACACAGATCAAAAACTTAGAAAAAAAAAAAAACAAAGTGGAAGAATTGGATCTGTGTGCTTGAAAAAAAAAAGTCCATAAGGAGCTGGATTAATGGAGTCTTCTGCTCCGATGGTGCTCTGCAGGCATTGAGTAAAATAATTTGGTGAGAAGTCCTTTTATTTGTTTTGAAAAACGTTTTGTTTTCGATTTTACTCCTTAATTTATCTGTTAAATTTTTTTTCTATATGTTCAAATTCACATTTAAGTGTTTAATTATTTTTTTTGTCTATATATTCAAAAAAGTTGACAATCTGTTCACTTTTTTTCCCTATCATTTCAAATTTTTTTCTAGACTTTGTTATCAATCTAATTTTAATCTCTTATCTGCTCAAATAACTATCCAAAATTTCTTACATGTTCAAAAAACTAGTCACAATGTGCAATTTATTTTTATCTGTTCAATTTTATTATTTGTTGAAATGTACCAAATCAGGATCTGTTGCAATCTTTCTTTCTCTTTCTTTGGTTCTTTCTCTCTATCTGTTGAAATTTTTTCTCACATATAATCCAGTATATATATATCTGTTCAATTTTTTTATTATTTTTATCTGCTTAATTTTTAATTTTTTTTCATTTACAACTATATGTTGCAATTTGTTTCATCGTAGAACAACAAGACAGATCAAAAACTTAAAAAAAAAAAAAAAAAAAAAAAGGTGGAAGAATTGGGTCTGTGTGGTTGAAAAAAAAAACTGTCCAGAAGGAGCTGCATCAATGGAGTCTTCTCCTCCGATGGTCCTCTGCAGGCATCGAATAAAACAATTTGGTGAGAAGTCCTTTTGTTTGTTTTGAAAGACGCTTTGTTTTCAATTTTACACTGTAATTTATGTGTTGAATTTTTTTTCTATATGTTCAAATTTACATTTAAGTGTTTAATTATTTTTTTTGGTTTATATATTCAAAAAAGTTGACTATCTGTTCACTTTTTTTACCTATCTTTTCGGAAATTTCTACATTTTGTTATCCATTCAATTTTAATCTCTTATCTGTTCAAATATCTATCCAAAATTTCTTATCTGTTCTACAAACTAGTCACAATGTTCAATTTATTTTTATCTGTTTAATTTTATTATCTATTGAAATACACCAAATCAGGATCTGTTGCAATCTTTCTTTCTCTCTCTTTGGTTCTTTCTCTCTATCTGTTGAAATTTTTTCTCACATATAATCCAATATATATATCTGTTCAATTTTTTAAATATTTTTATCTGCTTAATTTTTAATTTTTTTTTTCATTTACAACTATCTGTTGCAATTTGTTTCATCGTAGAACAACAACACAGATCAAAAACTTTTTTTAAAAAAAAGTAGAAGAATTGGGTCTGTGTGCTTGAAAAAAAAAACTGTCCATATGGAGCTGGATCAATGGAGTCTTCTCCTCCGATGGTCCTTTGCAGGCATTAAGTAAAATAATTTGGTGAGAAGTCCTTTTTTTTTGTTTTGAAAGACGTTTTGTTTTCAATTTTACTCCGTAATTTATCTGTTGAATTTTTTTTTATATGTGCAATTTTACATTTAAGTGTTGAATTATTTTTTTTGTCTATATATTCAAAAAAGTTGACCATCTATTCACTTTTTTTTTCCCTATCTTTTCAAATTTTTTTTTCTAGATTTTGTTATCAATTCAATTTTAATCTCTTATCTGTTCAAATATCTATCCAAAATTTCTTATCTGTTCAACAAACTAGTCACAATGTTAAATTTATTTTTATCTGTTCAATTTTATTATCTGTTGAAACACACCAAATCAGGATCTGTTGCAATCTTTCTTTCTCTCTCTTTGGTTCTTTCTCTCTATCTAGTGAAATTTTTTTTCACATATAATCCAGTATATATAAATATCTGTTCAATTTTTATATTATTTTTATATTCTTAATTTTTAATTTTTTTTTCATTTACAACTATCTGTTACAATTTGTTTCATCGTAGAACAACAACACAGATCAAAAACTTTAAAAAAAAAAAAAAAAAAAAAAAGTGGAAGAATTGGGTCTGTGTGGTTGAAAAAAAAAAACTGTCCATATGGAGCTGGATCAATGGTGTCTTCTCCTCCGATGGTCCTCTGCAGGCATTGAGTAAAATAACATGGTAAGAAGTCCTTTTGTTCGTTGTGAAAGACGTTTTGTTTTCAATTTTACTCCGTAATTTATCTATTGAATTTTTTTTTCTATATGTTCAAATTTACATTTAAGTGTTTAATTATTATTTTTTTTGTCTATATATTCGAAAAAGTTGACTATCTGTTCACTTTTTTTCCCTATCTTTTCAAATTTTTTTCTAGATTTTGTTATCAATTCAATTTTAATCTCTTATCTGTTCAAATATCTATTCAAAATTTCTTATCTGTTCAACAAACTAGTCACAATGTTCAATTTATTTTTATCTGTTCAATTTTATTATCTGTTGAAATACACCAAATCAGGATCTGTTGCAGTCTTTCTTTCTCTCTCTTTGGTTCTTTCTCTCTATCTGTTGAAATTCTTTCTCACATATAATCCAGTATATATATATATATCTGTTCAATTTCTTTAATTATTTTTATCTGCTTAATTTTTAATTTTTTTTTCATTTACAACTATCTGTTGCAATTTGTTTCATCGTAGAACAACAACACAGATAAAAAACTTTACAAAAAAAAAGTGGAAGAATTGGGTCTGTGTGGTTGAAAAAGAAAACTGTCTATAAGGAGCTGGATCAATGGAGTTTTCTCCTCCGATGGTCCTCTGCAGGCATTGAGTAAAATAATTTGGTGAGAAGTCTTTTTGTTTGTTTTGAAAGACGTTTTGTTTAAAATTTTACTCCTTAATTTATCTGTTGAATTTTTTTTTCTATTTTTTTAAATTTACATTTTAGTGTTTAATTATTTTTTTTGTCTATATATCTAAAAAAGTTGACTATCTGTTCACTTTTTTTCCCTATCTTTTCGAATTTTTTTCTAGATTTTATTATCACTTCAATTTTAATCTCTTATCTGTTCAAATATCTATCCAAAATTTCTTATCTGTTCAATGAACCAGTCACAATGTTCAATTTATTTTTATCTGTTCAATTTTATTATCTGTTGAAATACACCAAATCAGGATCTGTTGCAATCTTTCTTTCTCTTTCTTTGGTTCTTTCTCTCTATCTGTTGAAATTTTTTGTCATATATAATGCAGCAAATATATAAATCTGTTCAATTTTTTTAAATATTTTTATCTACTTAATTTTTAATTTTTTTTTTCGTTTACAACTATCTGTTGCAATTTGTTTCATCGTAGAACAACAGCACAGATCAAAAACTTAAAAAAAAAAGTGGAAGAATTGGGTCTGTGTGCCTGAAAAACAACTGTCTATAAGGAGCTGGATCAATAGAGTCTTCTTCTCCGATGGTCCTCTGCAGGCATTGAGTAAAATAATTTGCTGAGAAGTCCTTTTGTTTGTTTTGAAAGACGTTTTGTTTTCAATTTTACTCCGTAATTTATCTGTTGAATTTTTTTTTTTATATGTTCAAATTTACATTTAAGTGTCTAATTATTTTTTTGGTCTATATATTCAAAAAAGTTGACTATCTGTTCACATTTTTTCCCTATCTTTTAAATTTTTTTTCTAGATTTTGTTATCCATTCAATTTTAATCTTTTATCTGTTCAAATATCTATCCAAAATTTCTTATCTGTTCAACAAACTAGTCACAATGTTCAATTTATTTTTATCTGTTCAATTTTATTATCTGTTGAAATACACCAAATCTGGATCTGTTGCAATTTTTCTTTCTCTTTCTTTGGTTCTTTCTCTCTATCTGTTGAAATTTTTTGTCACATATAATCTAGTATATACATATCTGTTCAATTTTTTTCATATTTTTATCTGCATAATTTTTAATTTTTTTTTTCATTTACAACTATCTGTTGCAATTTGTTTCATCGTAGAATAAAAACACAGATCAAAAACTTAAAAAAAAAAAAAAGTGGAACAATTGGGTCTGTGTGCTTGAAAAAAAAACTGTCCATAAGGAGCTGGATCAATGGAGTCTTCTCCTCCAATGGTCCTCTGCTGGCATTGAGTAAAATAATTTGGTGAGAAGTCCTTTTGTTTGTTTTGAAAAACGTTTTGTTTTCAATTTTATTCTTTAATTTATCTGTTGAATTTTTTTTCTCTATGTTCAAATTTACATTTAAGTGTTTAAATATTTTTTTGTCTATATATTCAACAAAGTTGACTATCTATTCACTTTTTTTCCTTATCTTTTCAATTTTTTTTTCTAGATTTTGTTATCAATTCAATTTTAATCTCTTATCTGTTCAAATATCTATCCAAAATTTCTTACCTGTTCAACAAACAAGTCACAATGTTCAATTTATTTTTACCTGTTCAATTTTATTATCTGTTGAAATACACCAAATCAGGATCTGTTGCAATCTTTCTTTTTCTTTCTTTGGTTCTTTCTCTCTATCTGTTGAAATTTTTTCTCGCATATAATCCATTATATATATCTGTTCAATTTTTTTAATATTTTTATCTACTTAATTTTTAATTTTATTTTCATTTACAACTATCTGTTGCAATTTGTTTCATCGTAGAACAACAACACAGATCAAAAACTTAGAAAAAAAAAAAAAAACAAAGTGGAAGAATTGGATCTGTGTGCTTGAAAAAAAAAAGTCCATAAGGAGCTGGATTAATGGAGTCTTCTGCTCCGATGGTGCTCTGCAGGCATTGAGTAAAATAATTTGGTGAGAAGTCCTTTTATTTGTTTTGAAAGACGTTTTGTTTTCGATTTTACTCCTTAATTTATCTGTTAAATTTTTTTTCTATATGTTCAAATTTACATTTAAGTGTTTAATTATTTTTTTTTGTCTATATATTCAAAAAAGTTGACAATCTGTTCACTTTTTTTCCCTATCATTTCAAATTTTTTTCTAGACTTTGTTATCAATCTAATTTTAATCTCTTATCTGCTCAAATAACTATCCAAAATTTCTTACATGTTCAAAAAAACTAGTCACAATGTGCAATTTATTTTTATCTGTTCAATTTTATTATTTGTTGAAATGTACCAAATCAGTATCTGTTGCAATCTTTCTTTCTCTTTCTTTGGTTCTTTCTCTCTATCTGTTGAAATTTTTTCTCACATATAATCCAGTATATATATATCTGTTCAATTTTTTTATTATTTTTATCTGCTTAATTTTTAATTTTTTTTCATTTACAACTATATGTTGCAATTTGTTTCATCGTAGAACAACAAGACAGATCAAAAAAAAAAAAAAAAAAGGTGGAAGAATTGGGTCTGTGTGGTTGAAAAAAAAAACTGTCCAGAAGGAGCTGCATCAATGGAGTCTTCTCCTCCGATGGTCCTCTGCAGGCATCGAATAAAACAATTTGGTGAGAAGTCCTTTTGTTTGTTTTGAAAGACGCTTTGTTTTCAATTTTACACTGTAATTTATGTGTTGAATTTTTTTTCTATATGTTCAAATTTACATTTAAGTGTTTAATTATTTTTTTTGGTTTATATATTCAAAAAAGTTGACTATCTGTTCACTTTTTTTACCTATCTTTTCGGAAATTTCTACATTTTGTTATCCATTCAATTTTAATCTCTTATCTGTTCAAATATCTATCCAAAATTTCTTATCTGTTCTACAAACTAGTCACAATGTTCAATTTATTTTTATCTGTTTAATTTTATTATCTATTGAAATACACCAAATCAGGATCTGTTGCAATCTTTCTTTCTCTCTCTTTGGTTCTTTCTCTCTATCTGTTGAAATTTTTTCTCACATATAATCCAATATATATATCTGTTCAATTTTTTAAATATTTTTATCTGCTTAATTTTTAATTTTTTTTTCATTTACAACTATCTGTTGCAATTTGTTTCATCGTAGAACAACAACACAGATCAAAAACTTTTTTTAAAAAAAAGTAGAAGAATTGGGTCTGTGTGCTTGAAAAAAAAAACTGTCCATAAGGAGCTGGATCAATGGAGTCTTCTCCTCCGATGGTCCTTTGCAGGCATTAAGTAAAATAATTTGGTGAGAAGTCCTTTTTTTTGTTTTGAAAGACGTTTTGTTTTCAATTTTACTCCGTAATTTATCTGTTGAATTTTTTTTTATATGTGCAATTTTACATTTAAGTGTTAAATTATTTTTTTTGTCTATTTATTGAAAAAAGTTGACCATCTATTCACTTTTTTTTCCCTATCTTTTCAAATTTTTTTTTCTAGATTTTGTTATCAATTCAATTTTAATCTCTTATCTGTTCAAATATCTATCCAAAATTTCTTATCTGTTCAACAAACTAGTCACAATGTTAAATTTATTTTTATCTGTTCAATTTTATTATCTGTTGAAATACACCAAATCAGGATCCGTTGCAATCTTTCTTTCTCTCTCTTTGGTTCTTTCTCTCTATCTAGTGAAATTTTTTTTCACATATAATCCAGTATATATAAATATCTGTTCAATTTTTATATTATTTTTATATTCTTAATTTTTAATTTTTTTTTTCATTTACAACTATCTGTTACAATTTGTTTCATCGTAGAACAACAACACAGATCAAAAACTTAAAAAAAAAAAAAAAAAAAAAAAGTGGAAGAATTGGGTCTGTGTGGTTGAAAAAAAAAAACTGTCCATATGGAGCTGGATCAATGGTGTCTTCTCCTCCGATGGTCCTCTGCAGGCATTGAGTAAAATAATATGGTAAGAAGTCCTTTTGTTCGTTTTGAAAGACGTTTTGTTTTCAATTTTACTCCGTAATTTATCTATTGAATTTTTTTTTCTATATGTTCAAATTTACATTTAAGTGTTTAATTATTATTTTTTTTGTCTATATATTAAAAAAAGTTGACTATCTGTTCACTTTTTTTCCCTATCTTTTCAAATTTTTTTCTAGATTTTGTTATCAATTCAATTTTAATCTCTTATCTGTTCAAATATCTATTCAAAATTTCTTATCTGTTCAACAAACTAGTCACAATGTTCAATTTATTTTTATCTGTTCAATTTTATTATCTGTTGAAATACACCAAATCAGGATCTGTTGCAGTCTTTCTTTCTCTCTCTTTGGTTCTTTCTCTCTATCTGTTGAAATTCTTTCTCACATATAATCCAGTATATATATATCTGTTCAATTTCTTTAATTATTTTTATCTGCTTAATTTTTAATTTTTTTTTCATTTACAACTATCTGTTGCAATTTGTTTCATCGTAGAACAACAACACAGATAAAAAACTTTACAAAAAAAAAAGTGGAAGAATTGGGTCTGTGTGGTTGAAAAAGAAAACTGTCTATAAGGAGCTGGATCAATGGAGTTTTCTCCTCCGATGGTCCTCTGCAGGCATTGAGTAAAATAATTTGGTGAGAAGTCTTTTTGTTTGTTTTGAAAGACGTTTTGTTTAAAATTTTACTCCTTAATTTATCTGTTGAATTTTTTTTTCTATTTTTTTAAATTTACATTTTAGTGTTTAATTATTTTTTTTGTCTATATATCTAAAAAAGTTGACTATCTGTTCACTTTTTTTCCCTATCTTTTCAAATTTTTTTCTAGATTTTATTATCACTTCAATTTTAATCTCTTATCTGTTCAAATATCTATCCAAAATTTCTTATCTGTTCAATGAACCAGTCACAATGTTCAATTTATTTTTATCTGTTCAATTTTATTATTTGTTGAAATACACCAAATCAGGATCTGTTGCAATCTTTCTTTCTCTCTCTTTGGTTCTTTCTCTCTATCTGTTGAAATTCTTTCTCACATATAATCCAGTATATATATATCTGTTCAATTTTTTTAATATTTTTATCTGCTTAAATTTTCATTTTTTTTTTCATTTACAACTATCTGTTGCAATTTGTTTCAACGTAGAACAACAAAACAGATCAGAAACTTAAAAAAGAAAAAGAAAAAAAAAAAGTGGAAGAATTGGGTCTGTCTGCTTGAAAAAAAAACTGTCCATAAGGGGCTTTATAAATGGAGTCTTCTCCTCCGATGGTCCTCTGCTGGCATTGAGTAAAATAATTTGGTCCGAAGTCCTTGTGTTTTTTGAAAGACGTTTTGTTTTCAATTTTACTCCTTAATTAATCTGTTGAATTTTTTTTCTATATGTTCAAATTTACATTTAAGTGTTTAATTTTTTTTTTGTCTTTATATTCAAAAAAGTTGACTATCTGTTCACTTTTTTTCCCTATCTTTTCAAATTTTTTTTCTAGATTTTGTTATCAATTCAATTTTAATCTCTTATCTGTTCAAATATCTATCCAAAATTTCTTATCTGTTCAACAAACCAGTCACAATGTTCAATTTATTTTTATCTGTTCAATTTTATTATCTGTTGAAATACACCAAATCAGGATCTGTTGCAATCTTTCTTTATCTCTATCTGTTGAAATTTTTTCTCATATATAATCCAGTATATATATATCTGTTCAATTTTTTTTATATTTTTATTTGCTTAATTTTTAATTTTTTTTCATCTACAACTATCTGTTGCAATTTGTTTCATCGTAGAACAACAACACAGATCAAAAACTTTAAAAAAAAAAGAAAAGTGGAAGAATTGGGTCTGTATGCTTGAAAAAAAAAAACTGTCCATAAGGAGCTGAATCAATGGAGTCTTCTCCTCCGATGGTCCTCTGCAGGCATTGAGGAAAATAATTTGGTGAGAAGTACTTTTGTTTGTTTTGAAAAACGTTTTGTTTTCAATTTTACTCTGTAATTTATCTGTTGAATTTTTTTTCTATATGTTCAAATTTACATGTAAGTGTTTAATTATTTTTTTTGTCTATATATTCAAAAAAGTTGACTATTTGTTCACTTTTTTTCCCTGTCTTTTCAAATTTTTTTCTAGATTTTGTTATCCATTCAATTTTAATCTCTTATCTGTTCAAATATCTATCCAAAATTTCTACTCTGTTCAACAAATTACTCACAATGTTCAATTTATTTTTATCTGTTCAATTTTATTATCTGTTGAAATACACCAAATCAGGATCTGTAGAAATATTTCTTTCTCTCTCTTTGGTTCTTTCTCTCTATCTATTGAAATTTTTTCTCACATATAATCCAATATATATATATATCTGTTCAATTTTTTTAATATTTTTATTTGCTTAATTTTTAATTTTTTTTGATTTACAACTATCTTATAGCGGTCCCGGGTTTACCCCTGTTGTACTGTGATCCGGACGTGTGTCCGTGGATGTTGGTAGTTGAGTATTGTCTTGTTTACATCCTTTCTTGCTTTGTATTTGAGTTATAGGATGTGTTGGGCAGGTTTGTTACAGGTTGGTTGTGCTTGGGAGCCAAGTGTTGCTGCCCAGATTTTTGGCTGGTCGCTCGAGCGAGGGTAGTTTTTGTTTCTGGTGGCTCGAGCCAGGATGGCTTCGCTCGAGCGACCGATTGCGTCTGACCCAGACCTGAAGGTTGCATTTTCTGGCTCGAGCGAGCTTTTCTTCGCTCGAGCGATCTGGTCCGTTCTTCGCTCGAGCGAGATGTCCTTAGCTCGAGCGAGCGTCGTGTTGCAAATCGGAAGATTTGAACTGTTGGCTCGAGCGAGCGTATCTTCGCTCGAGCGAGGCCAGTTTTTGTGTCTGGTCGCTCGAGCGACCTATTCTTCGCTCGAGCGAGCCTGTTTATATCAGCAACGCAGCACCGAATTAAACTTCACTTTTTCAACATTCTATCTTCTTCAAACCCTTGATTTGAGAGCTTCCCTCTCTACACTTGCACTCTCTCTAAGATTTGATCTACTTAGGGTGATTTCCTACCCTAAGGCCTTTGTTAAAAAGATAGAGGGTGACTTGGGCTTCATTTTAATCGGAACAAATTTGGTTTTGGAGCAAGTTGGGTGTTGGCCATCATCTCCTTTTGAGCTAAATCTTTGAGGTAGGGATATCCTACTCCTCTTTATGAGTTTTGTCTTTCAATTTTGGCATTTTGATATGTTGGAAGTTGTTGTGTAATTTCGGAAAACTTTGGGCCATTGTATAATTTTATAAAAGTTTGGGGTTTTGTCTATAATAAACCTAGAAGCATGTTTGGTATAGAAACATGGAATTAATGTTGAAACATTAGTGAAATTGGAACCTAAGGGTTGTGATGTTAATTATGGAGAATGCCCTAATTACATTGATTGATTAATTTGAATAATTAATTGTATTGAATTGTGATGTATATAATTGTTGTTTATATGCATTGTGTTGTGTTGGAGAAGATAGGGGATGTACTCCACGGTTTAGGGGAAGATAGGGGATGGACCTCTAAACCGGATGTTGTTGGGAGGAGATAGGGGATGAACTCCGTAGATAGAGCGTGTATGCTTATCTAGAAAGGTATTGACAGAGCGTATATGCTTGTCTTTGGAAGTATTGATATAACTGTTATGTTTATCATTGTTGAAGTGAAAAGTGTTGGCATGAATGTTTGTTTCATGTGAGATGTTTGGCCAGGTTCTGAGCCAAGGTTTTGAAATGGCAAGAAAAAGGAATGGAAATGGAAACGAAAGGAAATATAGACTTAAGTGTCTTGGAATTGTGTTATGTTATGAAAGAATGTAAAAGTGTTGACCATCTATCAACTGTTAATCTTTTAGTCATTATTCATAACTGGTTTAGTATATTTCTACTGGGCTGTGGCTCACCCTATATGGGAACATCATTTTCAAGTACAGGTAGCATGCCACCTCCAAGGACTTAGCTTGGGAGGCTAGTGGCGGACGGACTTTTTGGTTGTCTTTCCTTTTGTTGTATTACATGTAAATTCAAGCCAAGGGCTTAATGTGTAAATGAGTTAGCACTCTACTTTCTTGTAACCAAGTGTTAACTTGGAAAGCTGTAAGCCCTTAGGGCATTTGCTTTTGTTGTTAACATGTAATACTTTTTGTAATAGAACTCTGATGAATGGAAGGATGTGGATCTTTTATATATCATAGCATGTCTATATTGTTAGGATTAATGTCATTATTTTGAGGGCGTTACAACTTGGTATCAGGGCATACCGGGTTCGAATACTTTGGGTACGTGGGAAGTGATTAGGATCACAATGGGTTCATCTCGCTTAATAGAGACTTGGGTGTACTGTTATATGCTTGTGTGATAACATGCTTATGTGATTATTTGGGTATGGGATTTAGTTTCCAGGATGTTGATTGGATCTTTGGGTTTCTGGGAGTCTTGTTGGAAAGGCACTTGATCAATGCTGTTTCTAACCGGTACTCTAGTAACGCCTTGGGACTATCATTATCCGGAAATAAAATTCGTAAGTGCTTATGTGTTACGTGGAATGAATTACAGTTGTCCATGCATTAGGACGTGAATGTTTAGTTTTGGCACGTTTATGAATGTGCTAACGTTCTGTGTTACCTTTATTAGGATGTCAGGACGAGCAAGAGGTGGTAGGCGTGGTAGGCCTAGGAGGCAGGAAGTGCCATTCCCGGAGGAGATTCCGGCAGTTCAGGAGGGGGTTGGTCAGGCCAATGTGGCCGAGCCAGCGGGTCAGCAGGCCATGAGTGCCTTGGCCCAGGAGATAGCAGGGGCTTTGGGTATTCTCAGAGCAGGGAATCAGGCAGCTGAGGCAGGGCCTTCTTTCTTGAAGAGGGAGTTCTTCCGGTCTAACCCGGAGGAGTTTGTTGGGGATCCTAAGGAGCCACTGAAGGCAGACGAGTGGCTAGAACAGATGAGTAAAACGTTCGAGATGCGAGGCATTGAGGACGGAGCATTGAAAGTGACCTTGGCATCCTTCCAGCTGAAGGGAGATGCGGGTCAATGGTGGAAGTATGAGAAAGCTCGTGTGGGTGGTACTTGGGAGGCGTTTGTGAATGCTTTCCAGGAGAGGTTTTTATCTGCAGTGGCTAGAGAGAGACTGAGGGACCAGTTTAGCAAGCTTAAGCAGGAGGGTTTGTCTGTGGCCGAGTTTGAGGCTACATTCACTAGCTTGTCTAGGTTTGCACCTGAACTTGTGGCGACAGAGGAGCGCCGTTGCTACGAGTTTGAGCGGAAGTTGAGGTGGGACCTCAAGTTGAAAGTAGGTGGACCTTACATTCGAGAGTACAGGCATTTGGTGGATGCTGCAGCTCATATGGAGCTGATGATGCAGGAGGGAGAGGAGGAGAAACATGGAGGCTCCAAGAGGGGCCAAGAGGGACAGGGTGACGGTAGGAGGCAGAGGGGTTATAACCCTCAGCCGTCCCAGGGTGGTTTGGCCAGGTCGACTTTCCCAGTACCGAGTGCAGGCTCCGGGAGGGGCAATCAGGGAGAGTTCACCTGTTTCAAGTGTGGCCAGCCGGGTCACAAGGCTTCAGTTTGCCCACAGAAGGGCGAGGGTCAGAGAGCTGCTTCTTCGTCAGCTAGACCGCAGAGTCAGAGTTCGGGCAGGGGGCAGCCCTTGTCTTGTTATCAGTGTGGACAGCCTGGGCACATGAAGAGGTTTTGCCCACGGTTGAGTGTCACTTCAGGAGCGTCTGGTTCTAGACAGACGCAGGGATTTCAGCCAGCTCAGTCTGTGCAGGCCTCGAGGGCCAATCCGGGGGCTTCGTCGTCCCAGTCAGTGCAGCAGTCCTATGCTCCGAGGGGCGAGCAGGTGGATCAGGGGCCTACAGGGCGCGTGTATGCTGTTACCGCGCAGGACCTTGTACCGGCTCCATCAGTAGTGAGAGGTACCTTTCTGTTTTGCAATTCGGTTGCTAGTGTGTTGATTGATACGGGTGCGTCTCATTCTTTTGTATCTGCTGCATTTGCATCTGTGTTAGAATTGGAGTTAGCAGTATTGGCATCTCCTATTTGTGTAGTGTCACCTATTGGGGGTGAGATGGTTTTGAAACACGGATGTAGAGGTTGTGATATAGAGGTTGATGATCATAGACTTTCGTTTCCTTTTATGGTTATGCCCATGAAGGGCTTTGATGTTATTTTGGGTATGGACTGGTTATCGTCATACCGAGCTGTTATTGATTGCTACCGCCAGAGGGTTACTTGTTGTACCGTGAGCGGGGAGTGTTTTCATTTCTTGGGAGACCGGGTTGGTAGTATTGTGCCACCGGGGTATGGTCCGCGAGGGCGGAATGAGCTTAGTGGTCTACTTGCTAGCTTTGAGAGTGGTGAGTGTGATAAGACCCAGATTGTGTTGCCGAGGGTAGTTTGTGAGTACTCGGATGTTTTTCCCGAGGACCTTGTTGATTTGCCACCTCACCGAGAGATTGAGTTCTCTATCGATTTAGTGCCCGGCACGGCGCCGATTTCTATGGCACCTTACCGTTTTGCTCCAGCAGAGTTGGTTGAGCTGAAAGTTCAGCTCCAGGAATTGCTAGATAAGGGCTTTATTCGCCCTAGTGTTTCACCGTGGGGAGCACCGGCACTCTTTGCTAAGAAGAAAGATGGTGCCTTGAGATTGTGTATTGACTATCGGAAGTTGAATCGGGCTACGGTTAAGAATAAGTACCCTATGCCCCGTATAGATGATTTGTTTGACCAGTTGAAGGGTTCCCGTTGTTTCTCTAAGATAGATTTGAGATCGGGTTACCACCAGTTGAGGGTCAGGGAGGAGGATATTCCGAAGACGGCATTCCGTACGCGGTATGGCCATTATGAGTTTCTGGTAATGCCATTTGGGCTTACCAACGCACCGGCAGTCTTTATGGACTTGATGAACCGGATCTTCCGGGAATTCTTGGATCGTTTTGTAGTCGTTTTCGTAGACGACATTCTTATCTATTCACCTTCAGAGGAGGAGCACGAAGAACACTTGAGAGTGGTGCTTGAGTTGCTTAGAGCCCATAGGCTGTATGCCAAGTTTGGGAAGTGTGAGTTCTAGCTAGGAGAAGTTAAGTTCTTAGGCCATGTGGTTTCCGGGAAAGGGGTGTCTGTTGATACATCCAAGACTGAAGCAGTGCAAGATTGGTAACAGCCTAAAAGTGTGTTTGAGATCCGCAGTTTTCTGGGATTAGCTGGGTATTACCATCGGTTTGTGAAGGATTTCTCCAGGTTAGCTTCACCGTTGACTAGATTGACCCGGAGGGGAGTCAGCTTTGTATGGAGTGAGACTTGTGAAAAGTCGTTTCAGGAGTTGAAAGTTAGATTGACCACTGCTCCGGTCTTGATTATTCCGGAAAGAGGGTTGGGTTATGCAGTCTATTGTGATGCCTCACGAGAGGGTTTGGGTTGTGTGTTGATGCAAGAGGGGAAAGTGGTAGCTTATGGCTCACGTCAGTTAAAAATTCACGAGAAGAATTACCCTACGCATGATCTAGAGTTAGCGGCTGTGATTTTTGCCTTGAAAATCTGGAGGCACTACCTTTATGGTGAGAGATTCGAGGTGTTCTCGGATCATAAGAGTCTGAAGTATCTGTTTTCACAGAAAGACTTGAATTTGAGGCAGAGGAGGTGGATGGAGTTTATTGAGGATTACGACTTTGAGTTGCATTATCATCCGGGGAAGGCCAATGTTGTGGCCGATGCCCTTAGCAGGAAATCCGTTAGTGATGTAGCTTGTATAGCCATTCGGGAGTGGAAGATGTTGGGGGCCATTGGAGAGTTTGATTTGCTTTTGGGCGAATCCGTTGAGGCTGCGGCCTTGTTTTCTGTTGTTGCGCAGCCTACACTTGTGACTAGAGTGTTAGAGGCACAGAGAGGTGACCTTGAGGTAGAATCCCTCCGAGAGAAGATCTCCAGTGGGAAGGTTGAGAAGGGTTTGACGGTGTATCCCGACCTGAGTGTGAGATACCGAGACCGTTTGCTTGTACCGGAGTCTTGCCGAGAGGAAGTACTCCAGGAGTTTCATCATTCGCGCCTTGCGGTGCATCCGGGAGGTACTAAGATGTATCGGGATTTGGGTCGCCAGTTTTGGTGGCGGGGTATGAAAAGAGATGTGGCAGTTTTCGTATCTAAGTGCCTTACTTGTTAGCAAGTGAAGGCCGAGCATCAGAGGCCAGCGGGTTTGTTACAACCCTTGCCTATTGCCGAGTGGAAGTGGGAGCATGTCACTATGGACTTCGTTGTAGGTCTTCCGAGGACTCAGCGGGGTAGTGATGCTATTTGGGTGGTTGTAGACCGGTTGACTAAGTCGGCGCATTTCATTCCTATGCGCGTGAGAGATTCGGTAGATCATCTTGCTGACTTGTATGTTCGGGACATAGTGAGGTTGCACGGAGTCCCAGTGACGATTGTCTCAGATAGAGATCCTCGTTTTACTGCTAGGTTGTGGCAGAGTTTGCAGAGTGCCTTGGGCACTAGGTTGACCTTTAGTACAGCTTATCATCCTCAGACTGACGGGCAGTCCGAGCGTACTATTCAGATCCTCGAGGATATGCTTCGGGGTTGTGTCCTTGATTTCAGTGGGACGTGGGAGAGGCACTTACCATTAGTAGAGTTTGCCTACAACAACAGTTTTCAGTCTAGTATTGGTATGGCACCATTTGAGGCCTTGTATGGCCGACCTTGTAGGTCTCCAGTTTGTTGGGCCGAGGTGGGTGATACACCTTTGTTGGGTCCGGAGTTGGTTAAGGAGACGACGGAGAAAGTTGAGCTTATCTGTAGGAGGCTTGTTACAGCCCAGAGTCGGCAGAAATCTTATGCTGACCGTAGGAGGAGACCATTGGAGTTTGAGGTGGGTGATCATGTATTTCTGAAGATATCACCTAGACGGGGTTTGATGAGGTTTGGGAAGAGTGGGAAGTTATCCCCTCGGTTTATTGGTCCTTTTGAGATCCTTGAGAGGGTTGGCGAGGTTGCTTATCGTTTAGCTTTGCCGCCACAGTTGACCGGAGTTCATGACGTGTTTCATGTGAGTATGCTTCGGAAGTATGAGCCGGATCCATCACATGTGTTGGATTGGACCGACTTAGAGGTAGATGAGGATGCCTCGTATGAGGAGAGACCGGTTCGGGTCTTGGATAGGCGGGATCAAGTCCTGCGTGGCAAGACCATCCCTTTGGTGAAGGTTTTGTGGAAACATCACGGAGTGGAGGAGGCCACTTGGGAACGTGAGTTGGGAGTCCGCGAGAAATATCCGGACTTGTTTGTTGATGTGTAATCAAGTGTTGCAATTGTGTAATTGTAATGAACTTTAAGAGCATTAGAAATGTCTTAAGTTGAAAAACATGGTGCATGTTTTGGTTAATGTAAATGTTGTAGAACTTGCCTTGTTATGGGAGTTGATTATAATATTGCATGTGTTGGCTATATTATAGAAATGGAATTGTATCATGATTATTGTTTATGATATGAATTGTGAACCATATATGTGGGAAATGGTTGAAATGGAAAGAAAATGCATGTTGAAATGTATATGTTGTAGAATGCCTCTTGATAAGAGATGGAATGGCCGGTATTGGGTCGAATTGTGGAATGTTGTGGTATAACATTGTTTAAAAGAAAGGAAAACTTGCTTTTCAAAAACTTGTTCTTAATTTCGAGGACGAAATTCTTTTAGGGGGGAGGTTATAGTGGTCCCGGGTTTACCCCTTGTTGTACTGTGATCCGGACGTGTGTCCGTGGATGTTGGTAGTTGAGTATTGTCTTGTTTACATCCTTTCTTGCTTTGTATTTGAGTTATAGGATGTGTTGGGCAGGTTTGTTACAGGTTGGTTGTGCTTGGGAGCCAAGTGTTGCTGCCCAGATTTTTGGCTGGTCGCTCGAGCGAGGGTTTGGTCGCTCGAGCGAGGGTAGTTTTTGTTTCTGGTGGCTCGAGCCAGGATGGCTTCGCTCGAGCGACCGATTGCGTCTGACCCAGACCTGAAGGTTGCATTTTCTGGCTCGAGCGAGCTTTTCTTCGCTCGAGCGATCTGGTCCGTTCTTCGCTCGAGCGAGATGTCCTTAGCTCGAGCGAGCGTCGTGTTGCAAATCGGAAGATTTGAACTGTTGGCTCGAGCGAGCGTATCTTCGCTCGAGCGAGGCCAGTTTTTGTGTCTGGTCGCTCGAGCGACCTATTCTTCGCTCGAGCGAGCCTGTTTATATCAGCAACGCAGCACCGAATTAAACTTCACTTTTTCAACATTCTATCTTCTTCAAACCCTTGATTTGAGAGCTTCCCTCTCTACACTTGCACTCTCTCTAAGATTTGATCTACTTAGGGTGATTTCCTACCCTAAGGCCTTTGTTAAAAAGATAGAGGGTGACTTGGGCTTCGTTTTAATCGGAACAAATTTGGTTTTGGAGCAAGTTGGGTGTTGGCCATCATCTCCTTTTGAGCTAAATCTTTGAGGTAGGGATATCCTACTCCTCTTTATGAGTTTTGTCTTTCAATTTTGGCATTTTGATATGTTGGAAGTTGTTGTGTAATTTTGGGAAACTTTGGGCCATTGTATAATTTTATAAAAGTTTGGGGTTTTGTCTATAATAAACCTAGAAGCATGTTTGGTATAGAAACATGGAATTAATGTTGAAACATTAGTGAAATTGGAACCTAAGGGTTGTGATGTTAATTATGGAGAATGCCATAATTACATTGATTGATTAATTTGAATAATTAATTGCATTGAATTGTGATGTATATAATTGTTGTTTATATGCATTGTGTTGTGTTGGAGAAGATAGGGGATGTACTCCACGGTTTAGGGGAAGATAGGGGATGGACCTCTAAACCGGATGTTGTTGGGAGGAGATAGGGGATGAACTCCGTAGATAGAGCGTGTATGCTTATCTAGAAAGGTATTGACAGAGCGTATATGCTTGTCTTTGGAAGTATTGATATAACTGTTATGTTTATCATTGTTGAAGTGAAAAGTGTTGGCATGAATGTTTGTTTCATGTGAGATGTTTGGCCAGGTTCTGAGCCAAGGTTTTGAAATGGCAAGAAAAAGGAATGGAAATGGAAACGAAAGGAAATATAGACTTAAGTGTCTTGGAATTGTGTTATGTTATGAAAGAATGTAAAAGTGTTGACCATTTATCAACTGTTAATCTTTTAGTCATTATTCATAACTGGTTTAGTATATTTCTACTGGGCTGTGGCTCACCCTATATGGGAACATCATTTTCAGGTACAGGTAGCATGCCACCTCCAAGGACTTAGCTTGGGAGGCTAGTGGCGGACGGACTTTTTGGTTGTCTTTCCTTTTGTTGTATTACATGTAAATTCAAGCCAAGGGCTTAATGTGTAAATGAGTTAGCACTCTACTTTCTTGTAACCAAGTGTTAACTTGGAAAGCTGTAAGCCCTTAGGGCATTTGCTTTTGTTGTTAACATGTAATACTTTTTGTAATAGAACTCTGATGAATGGAAGGATGTGGATCTTTTATATATCATAGCATGTCTATATTGTTGGGATTAATGTCATTATTTTGAGGGCGTTACATATCTGTTGCAATTTGTTTCATCGTAGAACAACAACACAGATTAAAAACTTAAAAAAAAAAAAAACAAAAGTGGAAGAATTTGGTCTGTGTGCTAAAAAAAAAACTGTCCATAAGGAGTTGGATCAATGGAGTCTTCTCCTCCGATGGTCCTCTGCAGGCATTGAGTAAAATAATTTGGTGAGAAGTCCTTTTGTTTGTTTTGAAAGACGTTTTATTTTTAATTTTACTCCATAATTTATCGATTGAATTTTTTTTTTCTATGTGTTCAAATTTACATTTAAGTGTTTAATTTTTTTTTTTGTCTATATATTCAAAAAAGTTGACTATCTGTTCACTTTTTTTCCCTATCTTTTCAAATTTTTTTCTAGATTTTTTTATCAATTCAATTTTAATCTCTTATCGGTTCAAATATCTATCCAAAATTTCTTATTTGTTCAACAAACTAGTCACAATGTTCAATTTATTTTTATCTGTTCAATTTTATTATCTGTTGAAATACACCAAATTAGGATCTGTTGCAATCTTTCTTTCTCTCTCTTTGGTTCTTTCTCTCTATCTGTTGAAATTTTTTCTCACTTATAATCCAGTATATATATATTTGTTCAATTTTTTAAATATTTTTATCTGCTTAATTTTTAATTTTTTTTCATTTACAACTATCTGTTGCAATTTGTTTCATCGTAGAACAACAACACAGATCAAAAACTTAAAAAAAAAATAGTGCAAGAATTGGGTCTGTGTGCTTGAAAAAAAAAACTGTCCATAAGGAGTTGGATCAATGGAGTCTTCTCCTCCGATGGTCCTCTGTAGGCATTGAGTAAAAAAATTTGGTCAGAAGTCCTTTTGTTTGTTTTGAAAGACGTTTTGTTTTCAATTTTATTCCTTAATTTATCTGTTGAATTTTTTTTTCTATATGTTCAAATTCACATTTAAGTGTTTAATTATTTTTTTTTGTCTATATATTCAAAAAAGTTGACTATCTGTTCACTTTTTTTCCCAATCTTTTCAATTTTTTTTCTAGAGTTTGTTATCAGTTATATTTTAATCTCTTATCTGTTCAAATATCTATCCAAAATTTCTTGTCTGTTCAACAAACTAGTCACAGTGTTCAATTAATTTTTCTCTGTCCAATTTTATTATCTGTTGAAATACACCAAATCAAAATCTGTTGCAATCTTTCTTTCTCTCTCTTTGGTACTTTCTCTCTATCTATTGAAATTTTTTCTCACATATAATCCAGTATATATATATCTTTTCAATTTTTTTAATATTTTTATCTGCTTCATTTTTATTTATTTTTTCATTTACATCTATCTGTTGCAATTTGTTTCATCGTAGAACAACAACACAGATCAAAAACTTAAAAAAAAAAAAAAAAAAGTGGAAGAATTGGGTCTGTGTGCTTAAAAAAAAACTGTCCATAAGGAGCTGGATCAATGGAGTCTTTTCCTCCGATGGTCCTCTGCAGGCATTGAGTAAAATAATTTGGTAAGAAGTTCTTTTGTTTGTTTTGAAAGACGTTTTGTTTTCAATTTTACTCCTAATTTATCAGTTGAATTTTTTTTTCTATATGTTCAAATTACATTAAAGTGTTTAATTATTATTTTTTGTCTATATATTCAAAAAAGTTTTTTTTTTTTTTTTTTTTTTTTGGGTGGGTAAGTCATAATTTAAAAACAAGAGTTTACACATTTACAAGGGGCATTCCCCAGGTAATACAACAAAATTCACTCCGTCCCCCCAAAAAGGGGGGACTAAAATAACTTCTAAAAACATTAATAAATTTAAATGCCCATATATTTTATCCCCTAATTAACCCCTACCATCAAAGATAATAGGAAAAAAATTGGGAAAATATATGGGGCAAATGCAACAATAAAATAACCCAAAAACCACATGCTAGTTTAACAAAATCTGCGTGCCCAAAATTACAACTCATACAAAATCACTAAGAGGCGCCACGTGTAAAGTGAGCAGCCCCTATAACAATTACAATTACAACATAATAGCTGTATAACACTGCCCAACAAAACCAGGCTATCACGTCGGCCCACGTGAGGGCACAAGAAACACGCAACATCAGGACAATAGCCACGCGCGGATGAAACGAATCACAGACGAGGCTTCACCATAACCGTCACCGGTGTAGCAGCGGCGCCAACAGTCTGAACCCATATCATCGGCGCCGGAAAAGAGCCACTGACGGAATGCGTGAATCACGACCACTAAGCATGGAGCACACACCTCAGCAAAAACCTTGCAAAAAATGCATCATCTGCACACACCAGATCATCGGTGTAATTGCAGAACCCAGAAACCACCACCAGCGATTGAGTTGGATACAAACCCAGCGCCGGCATAAACAAACAGCACACAGCCAGACAGCCAGACAGACAGCCAGCAAACAGCATCACCGGCGACGGAAGACCGCTGACGGAAATAAGCAAAAAAACCTCGCCATGGCCGATCATAGCCACGGCACAGCAACACAACTCACCAATGGGGAGAACCTCAAAGCAAGGAGGCTGGAGCGTTTCTCTGTAGTGAAACCAGCGAACCGAACCAGCACACCTTACGTAAACATTAAGCAATCTCACCCGGACATAGCAGCCCCAACATCTCTAGCAACCCAAAACCGTGGATGACACCAGTGAATCAAGTAGAGATCCAGTCTTGCTGAACTGTGAGCCAATCCACCTAGCCGAACCATTGACGACCACATTGGCGCGATGACCCAACCCAGAACATGATGCAACAAACATGGACACCCACAGGTCACCTGAGTATAAACCAGGATTAAGGCAACACCCCCAGCCAGCCATGAGAATAGATGGACGAGGAGCTTAGATATGTTGAACTTCCATGAAACCGAGAGAAAATGCACAACACACGGCCAGGGATAAACACCCGGACTCATACTCACATGCTCACTAACACTCAAAGAATGAGTATAGAAGCTAAAACAACTAGCCGGAGGAGCACCAGAAACAACAACACTCAGTACCACCCAAACCAGACAAAATCTGATAAGGAAACCATCAAAAGACTCCGAGGGTAACAACGGAGGGAGCTCTCTCTCTCTAAAATCTAGAGAGAGGAGCTCTCAACCTAATCCCCTCATATTCAAAAAAGTTGACTATCTGTTCACCTTTTTTCCCTATCTTTTCAAAATTTTTTCTAGATTTTGTTATCCATTCAATTTTAATCTCTTATCTGTTCAAATATCTATCCAAAATTTCTTATATGTTCAACAAACTAGTCACAATGTTCAATTTATTTTTATCTATTCAATTTTATTATCTGTTGAAATACACCAAATCAGGATTTGTTGCAATCTTTCTTTCCCTCTCTTTGGTTCTTCTCTCTATCTGTTGGAATTTTTTCTCACATATAATCCAGTATATATATATCTGTTCAATTTTTTTATTATTTTTATCTTCTTAATTTTTAATTTTTTTTTTCATTTACAACTATCTGTTGCAATTTGTTTCATCGTAGAACAACAACACAGATCAAAAACTTTAAAAAAAATGGAAGAATTGGGTCTGTGTGGTTGAAAAAAAAAACTGTCCATAAGGAGCTGGATCAATGGAGTCTTCTCCTCTGATGGTCCTCTGCAGGCATTGAGTACAATAATTTGGTCAGAAGTCCTTTTGTTTGTTTTGAAAGACATTTTGTTTTCAATTTTACTTCTTAATTTATCTGTTGAATTTTTTTTCTATCTGTTCAAATTTACATTTTAGTGTTTAATTATTTTTTTTTTGTCTTTATATTAAAAAAAGTTGACTATCTGTTCACTTTTTTTCCTATCTTTTCAAATTTTTTTCTAGATTTTATTATCAATTCAATTTTAATCTCTTATCTGTTCAAATATCTATCCAAAATTTCTTATCTGTTCAACGAACCAGTCACAATGTTCAATTTATTTTTATCTGTTCAATTTTATTATCTGTTGAAATACACCAAATCAGGATCTGTTGCAATCTTTCTTTCTCTCTCTTTGGTTCTTTCTCTCTATCTGTTGAAATTTTTTCTCACATATAATCCAGTATATATATATCTGTTCAATTTTTTTAATTATTTTTATCTGCTTAATTTTTAATTTTTTTTTCATTTACAACTATCTGTTGCAATTTGTTTCATCGTAGAACAACAACACAGACCAAAAACTTAAGGGAAAAAAAAAGTGGAAGAATTGGGTCTGTGTGATTAAAAAAAAAAAATTGTCCATAAGGAGCTGGATCAATGGAGTCTTCTCCTCCGATGGTCCTCTGCAGGCATTGAGTAAAATAATTTGGTTAGAAGTCATTTTGTTTGTTTTGAAAGACGTTTTGTTTTCAGTTTTACTCCTTAATTTATCTGTTGAATTTTTTTTCTATATGTTTGAATTTACATTTAAGTGTTTAATTTTTTTTTTTCTATATATTCAAAAAAGTTGACTATCTGTTCACTTTTTTTCCCTATCTGTTCAAATTTTTTTTCTAGATTTTGTTATCAGTTCAATTTTAGTCTCTTATCTGTTCAAATATCTATCCAAAATTTCTTATCTGTTCAACGAACTTATAGCGACCCCGGTCTTTTCCCAGTTAGTTGTTGTATCCGGACTTATGTTCCGTAGATCCCGTTGTTATAAAATTGTTGTTGTTGTCCTTTAATTCCTTATTCTTGAGTTACAGGATGTTTTGGACAGGTTGGTTACAGGTTGGTTAGGTTGGAAACCCAGTGTTGCTGTCCAGATTTTTGGACTTTCGCTCGACCAAGGAGTTGGTCGCTCGAGCGAGCTTTTGTTTTGGTCCTTCGCTCGAGCGAGGGTTTGGTCGCTCGAGCGAGAGTAGAGTTTTGTGTCTGGTGGCTCGAGCCAGGGTTTCTTCGCTCGAGCGAGCGATTACGTCTAGTATAGACCTGAAAGTTGTGTTTCTTAGCTCGAGCAAGCTTTTCTTCGCTCGAGCGAGCGAGGTGTATGTTTTCGAGTTCTTCGCTCGAGCGAGCATTCTGTCGCTCGAACGTGCTTCTGGGTTGTAGACCTGAAGCTTCGAGTTCTTGGCTCGAGCGAGCTTTTCTTCGCTCGAGCGAGGCTTTCTTGTGTCTAGTCGCTCGGGCGACCAATCCTTCGCTCGAGCGAGCCTGTCAGGTTTAAATAGGCAGCAGCGGGTTTTAAAACACTTTTTCATCCCCTTTTTTATTCCAAAACCCTAGGTCCGACTTCTCTCTCTCTCCACTCACCTTCTCTCTTAGGTATCATCTCTTTTTAGGGTGTTTCTACCCTAGGTTCTTTATTAAAAAGATAGAGTGAGCTGAGAGCTTCGTTTTAATCTGAGTGTTTGGCGGTTTGGAGCACTTTGGATTTTGGGTCATCATCTCCGTCTTCTCCATTCGGGTTATTTACTTCGAGGTAGGGATTTCCTACTCCATATTATAAGTTTTGTTCTAAGTTTTGGTAGTTTGATATGTTGGGGGTTATTTGGTAATTTTGGGAAAAACCCTAGTTGTGTTAATAAATTAATTTGTATAATTAATTTAGGAAAAATTGGGGAATTTAATTGAATTCATGGAATTGGGGTATTATAAGCTTAAATGGTGTAGTTGGATAATTTAATCACTCGCCTATTGAAATGTTGAGATTATAATTGTTGATACATTTATTTCCTGTTTAGAAATAACTGTTTGGGCTATCGGTGGAGGATAGTCATGATTGTTGTAGACATTGCATGTGGATTAGGGAAAACTGAAACTAATCACATTGGTTAAGTCATTGTTTTTGACTGTTGAATTAATACCGAAAATATGTGTATTGATTGTGTAGTGTATATGACAAGTGTTTAATACTTTGTATATGCATTTTGTTTGGGAGGAGATAGGGGATGTACTCCACGGTCTGGGAGGAGATAGGGGATGGACTCCTAAACCGGATATTGTTTGGGAGGAGATAGGGAATGGACTCCATTAGCACCACTAATATGTGTGCTTGTTGATTTATGGAAGTGTTTTTACACGTTATCAATACATCACTAAAATGTGTATTAAACTGGAAGTATGGAAGTGTTTTGGTATGAGACTTAGTCTCATTTAATGTGTTGATGTTGGAAGTAATGTTAATGTGAGATGTAGTCTCACTGTTATAGTTTGGCCAGGTTCTGAGCCATATTGGTATAAATGGAAAGTTGAACAAATAATGAGAAATGAAACGTGTCATGGATATTATTGTTATGGGACTGTATGATAATGAAATCGGTAATTTGTGTTAACCATTATTGAATACTATTGTTTTATTCAATGCTTATATTTGGTTTAGTATATTTCTACCGGGCTGTGGCTCACCCTATATGGGAACATCATTTTCAGGTCCAGGTGATGTGCTACCTCCAAGGAATTAGCTTGGAAGGATTTGGAGTTGAAGACTCTGTTTAGATTAGTCGTTTATTTGGTTTGATTTTGATGTTACATGTAAACACAAGCCTAGGGCTTAATGTGTAAATGAGTTAGTACTCATATTTTTGTGTCCAAGTGTTGGCTTGGAAAGATGTAAGCCCGTAGGGCATTTACTTTCATTATTACACGTAATGTTTTTCAATAATGATACTCTGATGAATGAGATAATAATTGGTTTTCTTTTATCAATGCATGCTACTGTTATATATTATGGGTTTATTTTGAGGGCGTTACAACTTGGTATCAGAGCGTACCGGGTTCGAATACTTTGGGTACGTGGGAAGTGATTAGTATCACAATGGGTTCGTCTCGTTTGATAGAGACTTAGATGTACATATGCTTATATGATAACATGTTTATGTGACTATGTGGGTATGGAATGTAGTTTCTAGGATGTTGATTGGACCCTTGAGTTTCTGAAAGTCTTGTTGGAAAGGCACTTGATCAATGTTGTTTCCAACCGGAACTTTAGTGACGCCTCGGGACGGTCATTATCCAGGAATGAAATTCGTAGGTGCTTATGTGATTATGTGCTTACATGGAATGAATTATTGTTGTTCAATATATTAGGACGCAAGTGTTATAGCTTCGGCACATTTATTAATGTGCTAACGTCTTTGTTACCTTTATTAGGATGTCAGGACGAGGACGAGGACGTGGTAGGCGTGGTAGGCGTGGTGGGCAGGAGATGCCCATACCGGATGAGATTCTGGCAGTGCAGGAAGGAGTTGGCCAGGCCAATGTGGCTGAGCCGGTAGGTCAGCAGGCTATGGGCGCTTTGGCCCGAGAGATAGCAGGGGCATTCAGGGAGTCAGTAGGCATTCTCAGAGCTGAGAATCAGGCTCAAGTTCATGTTACAAATGCAGGGCCTTCTTTTCTGAAGAGGGAGTTCTTCCGGTCTAACCCGGACGAATTTTTGGGTGATCCTAAAGAGCCACTTAAGGCAGATGAATGGCTCGAACAGACAACAAAGACGTTTGAGATGCTAGGCATCGAAGACGGGGCACTGAAAGTGACCTTGGCATCTTTCCATCTTAAGGGAGATGCGAGTCAATGGTGGAAGTTCACTAAGGGCCGTATAGGAAGGACTTGGGAGGCTTTTGTAGATGCTTTCCAGGAGAAGTTCCTGTCTTCAGCTGTTAAGGAGAGGTTGAGAGATCAGTTCTGCCAGCTTAAGTAGAACAGTTCTTCAGTGGCCGAGTTTGAGGCCTCATTTACTAGCTTATCCAGGTTTGCACCTGAACTGGTGGCGTCTGAGGAACGCCGTTGTATAGAGTTCGAGAAGAAGTTGAGGCGTGGCCTCAAGTTGAGAATTGTCGGGACTATGATTCGTGATTATGGGCGTCTGGTTGATGCTGCAGCCCATACCGAGATCATGATGCAGGAGGAGGAGGAAGGGCAGAAAGGCTCCAAGAGGAGTCAGGATGGCCAGAGTGATGGGAGGAGACAGAAGGGTTTTAACACTCAGCAGTCTCAGGGTAGCTTTTCTAGATCAACTTTTCCAGTACCGAGTGCTAGTTCTGGGAAAGGCAGCCAGGGAGACATTACCTGTTTCAAGTGTGGTCAGCTGGGCCACAAGTCTCCAGCTTGCCCGCAAAAGGGAGGAGGACAGAGAACAGCATCATCTTCGGCTCGATCTCAGAGCCAGAGTCAGGGTAGAGGCCAGCCGCTCTCTTGTTTTCAGTGTGGTCAGGCAGGGCACATGAAGAGGTTCTGTCCACAGTTGAGTGGCACATCTGGTGCATCTGGTTTGAGGCAGACTCAGAGTCAGCAGCCAGCTCAGTCCGTTCAGGCCTCGAGGGCCAACCAGGGGGCTTCATCGTCCCAGTCTGTGCAGCAGTCTTATGCTCCTAGGGGTGAGCAGGTTGATTAGAGATCGTCTGGGCGCGTGTATGCTGTTACCGCGCAGGACCTTGTACCGGCTCCATCTGTTGTGAGAGGTACCTTCTTGTTTTGCAACTCAGTTGCTTGTGTTTTGATTGATACGGGTGCATCTCATTCCTTTGTGTCTGCTGCATTTGCATCTATTTTGGAGTTGGAGTTAGCACAGTTAGCATCCCCTATTTGTGTAGTGTCACCTCTTGGGGGTGAATTGATCTTGAAACAAGGTGTTAGGGGTTGTGATATAGAGGTCGCCGATCATAGGCTTCCGTTTCCTTTTGTAGTTATGCCCATGAAGGGCTTTGATGTTATTTTGGGTATGGACTGGTTATCGTCATACCGGGCAGTTATTGATTGCTACCGCCAGAGGGTCACTTGTTGTACCGTGAGTGGGGAATGTTTCCATTTCTTGGGGGATCGGGTTGGTAGTGTTTTGCCACCGGGGTATGATCCGCGAGGGCGGAGTGAGTTGAGTGGTCTTCTTGCTAGCCTTTTGAGTAGTGAGTGTGATGAGACCCAGGTTGTGTTGCCGAGAGTGGTTTGTGAGTACTCGGACGTCTTTCCCGAGGATCTTGTTAGTTTGCCACCTCACAGAGAGATTGAGTTCTCTATTGACTTAGTGCCCGGCACGGCGCCGATTTCTATGTCACCTTACCGTTTTGCCCCAGTTGAGTTAGTTGAGTTGAAGATTCAGCTCCAGGAGTTGTTAGATAAGGGCTATATTCGTCCTAGTGTTTCGCCGTGGGGAGCACCGGCCCTCTTTGCTAAAAAGAAAGGTGGTGCTTTGAGACTTTGTATTGATTACCGGAAGTTGAATCGGGCTACGGTTAAGAATAAGTACCCTATGCCTCGTATAGATGATCTGTTCGATCAGTTGAAGGGTTCCCGTTGTTTCTCTAAGATAGACTTGAGATCAGGTTACCACCAGTTGAGAGTCAGGGAGGAAGATATTCCGAAGACGGCATTCCGTACGCGGTATGGCCATTATGAGTTTCTGGTGATGCCATTTGGGCTCACCAACACACCGGCAGTGTTTATGGATTTGATGAACCGGATCTTTCGAAATTCTTAGATCATTTTGTAGTCGTTTTTGTAGACGACATTCTGATTTATTCACCTTCGGAGGAGGAGCACGAGAAACACCTGAGGGTGGTGCTTGAGTTACTTAGGGCCCATAAGCTTTATGCTAAGTTTGGAAAATGTGAGTTCTGGCTAGAAGAGGTGAAGTTTTTAGGCCATGTAGTTTCCGGGGAAGGGGTGTCTGTTGATACATCCAAGATAGAGGCAGTGCAAGATTGGGCACAACCTAAGAGTGTGTTTGAGATCCGCAGTTTTCTGGGATTAGCTGGGTACTATCGTCGGTTTGTGAAGGATTTCTGCAGGTTAGCTTCACCGTTAACTAGATTGACTCGGAAGGGAGTCAAATTTGTATGGAGTGAGACTTGCGAAAAATCGTTTCAGGAGTTGAAGGTTAGATTGACCACCGCTCCGATCTTAATTATTCCAGAGAGAAGGTTGGGTTATGCAGTCTATTGTGATGCCTCACGAGAGGGTTTGGGTTGCGTGTTGATGCAAGAGGGGAAAGTGGTTGCCTATGGCTCACGCCAGTTGAAAATACACAAGAAGAATTACCCTACCCATAACCTAGAGTTAGCAGCTGTGATCTTTGCCTTGAAGATTTGGAGGCATTACCTTTATGGTGAGAGGTTCGAGGTATTCTCGGATCATAAAAGTCTGAAATATCTGTTTACACAGAAAGACTTGAACTTGAGGCAGAGGAGGTGGATGGAGTTCATTGAGGATTATGACTTCGAATTGCATTATCATCCGGGGAAGGCCAACGTGGTGGCCGATGCCCTTAGCAGGAAATCTGTTGGTGATGTAGCTAGTATAGCCATCCGGGAATGGGAAATGTTGGGTGCACTTGGGGAGTTTGATTTGCTTCTGGGCGAATCCGTTGAGGCTGCGACCTTGTTTTCTGTTGTTGCGCAGCCTACACTTGTGACTCGAGTGTTAGAGGCACAAAGAAGTGACCTTGAGGTGGGATCTCTCTGAGAGAAGATTTCCAGTGGGAAGGTTGAGAAGGGTTTGACGGTGTATCCCGACCTGAGTGTGAGATACCGAGACCGTATGTTTGTGCCGGAGTCTTGCCGAGAGGAAGTACTCCGAGAGTTTCATCATTCACGTCTTGCGGTGCATCTGGAAGGCACTAAGATGTATCGGGATTTGAGTCGCCAATTTTGGTGGCGGGGTATGAAGAGAGATGTAGCAGCTTTCGTATCTAAGTGCCTTACTTGTCAACAAGTGAAGGCCGAGCATCAGAGGCCAGCGGGTTTGTTGCAACCCTTGCCTATTGCCGAGTGGAAGTGGGAGCATGTCACTATGGACTTCGTTGTAGGTCTTCCGAGGACTCAGCGGGGTAGTGATGCTATTTGGGTGGTTGTAGACCGGTTGACTAAGTCAGCGCACTTCATTCCTATGTGCGTGAGAGATTCAGTAGATTATCTTGCCGACTTGTATATTCGGGACATAGTGAGGTTGCACGGGGTCCCAGTGACGATCGTCTCAGATAGAGACCCTCGTTTTACTGCTAGGTTGTGGCAGAGTTTGCATAGTGCCTTGCGCACTAAGTTGACCCTTAGCACGGCTTATCACCCTCAGACTGACGGGCAGTCCGAGCGTACTATTCAGATCCTTGAGGATATGCTTCGGGGTTGTGTTCTTGATTTCAGTGGGTCGTGGGAGAGGCACTTGCCCTTAGTGGAGTTTGCCTACAACAACAGTTTTCAGTCTAGTATCGGTATGGCACCATTTGAGGCCTTGTATGGCCGACCGTGTAGGTCTCCAGTTTGTTGGGCCGAGGTGGGTGATGCACCTTTGTTGGGTCCGGAGTTGGTGAGGGAAACGACGGAGAAGGTTGAACTTATCCGTAAGAGGCTTGTTACAGCCCAGAGTCGTCAAAAATCTTATGCCGACCGTAGGAGGAGACCTTTGGTGTTTGAGGTGGGTGATCATGTCTTTCTGAAGATATCACCTAGGCGGGGATTAATGAGGTTTGGGAAGAGCGGGAAGTTGTCCCCTCGGTTTATTGGTCCTTTTGAGATCCTTGAGAGGATTGGCGAGGCTGCTTATCGTTTAGCTTTGCCGCCGCAGTTATCCGGAGTACATGACGTGTTTCATGTGAGTATGCTTCGGAAGTATGAGCCGGATCCATCGCATGTATTGGATTGGACCGACTTGGTAGTAGATGAGGATGTCTCGTATGAGGAGTGTGACGACCCAGAATTTTTCCCTCCGCTCGAGCGGAGGAGTCGACGCTCGAGCGGACTTTTGGGGTTTCCAGCAATTTTGCAGACGGCCTGAGATTCTGGGAGTTGTGAATCTCCGCTCGAGCAGAGAAGTTGACGCTCGAGCGGACTGCTTTATTGGTCTGTGCGCGCTCGAGCGTGAAAAGTAAGATTACCCTTGACATTGTAGCAGTGTATTTGGAATCTTCTTATTTTATTTTGGAGTATTGATTGAGGTGGTAATATAATGGTGAAGGAAGATAGGACCAAAAACTTTAATTCGAACAATTTGTGTATGTTCAGCCGTCACTCTTTTACCCTTTTCTTTTTCCACACTTTGAATTTGGATGTGAGGTTAGAACCATTGGAAAGCTTATTTTTGGGGCTTCAATTTGACCACAAGAACGACCTAAAACGGAGTCCAGATGGGAGAGTTATGCCTGTTTGAAGTTTTGAAATCTGTGCTGAATGCATGTACGCTCGAGCGTGAATATGTGCTCTCGAGCGGGTTTTACGGACCAGCAGCTTTAAAATCGGGATTTTGGATCATTTTAGATATTTTTCTTCTTTCCTCTTCCTTCCTCTCTTCCATGTCCGAAACCCTAGCCCCCAAACCTTTGAATTCCTTTACTTTGATCACGATCTACCATGGTTTTTGGCATCAAGGATGGAGAACAAGGGAGGATCAATGTTTTTACCCGATTGGAACTCGGATCTGCGAAGAATTCTGCTCAAAGCTTGCTCCTTTGTTGATTCTTGAGGTAAGGGTTCTAATACTCTTCAATACTTACATCCATAGTTAGATTTGAGGTATTTTCATTGCGTAAGTGTATAAATTTTCATTTTTATAAGTATATAGGGGAAGAAATTATGAGATTTTGGGAATTTCGGGTTTGAACATTAAGGGTTCAATTGATGGGTTAAGGTGATGGAGTATGATCCTTAGATGTATAATTAAGGAGGAAATTGGGATGTAAAGTCATGGTATGAGAAGTATGAATTTCTATGGAAAACTTTATGTTCTTGAAAACCCTAGATTAATTTGTGATGATAAAGAATGATTTTGCTCAAATTGGAATAGAATCATGGAATTGGTGGGTTGAGTTATACGTGTCCAAGTTTAATTGGATTTCTGAGATGTTTCGAAATAATGTTAAAAATTTACGAATGAACCTTGTTATGGGCATTGTAAATCATATTAAAATGAGAAAGGAAATTAGGGGAAATGATTTAAAGAATTAATGTGTGACTTCATATGTATGTAGGACACGCTTCGGGAGGAATAAATGCCCCACCAACGCACTGTGAGTAATAGTACTCCATATGTATATTATTTTCCATTAATAATCCTTGTTATTAGCATTCTGTTTTCCGTGGCAATATGGTAACATATATGTGGATTGAGAATTGGTGTAATCCCATGTGAACGTTGAAAGAGTTGGTTTAGTTCTGTGTTGATTACGATTCAGGGTTATCGGTAATGTGCTATAACCTACAAATTACCTATGATGCCGCATAATAAGTGTATATGAACTATTAAGATGATGGAATTAGTTAACAAAAAGAGTTTGTGGGAATGATATTCTGAATGGGAACATGATATCCCGAGTACCCTATTAGGAATTCCTACAGTTTGTTGGGTACTACATGTCTTATGATATAGGTGTTTGCCTCTCATAGATGAATTTATTTGGGATTGCTTACTGTTAACGGCATTATTAACGTTCCGTTATCTGTAAATTGTCTGCATTGATTTATAGTAAACAAGAGAAACAATAATACTCGTGTACTCCGAATCATTCTGTTTGTCAGTGATGAATCAAGACTGTTATGAGGTAAATTATTCCGTCCCTATCAAGAAACGTTATTAATGTTCTGATATACATGAGACGATTATGTCTGTTGTAGTAAGCCATGAGATGATTTGTGTATACTATGATGGGACGATGTTCATATGAATTTGGGATTGTCTCGTTTCGTTTATTTATTCAGTTTATGTATTCTGTCTTATTAATCCGTTCCGTTTGTGATTTAGCATGATACGAATTATTGGTTTTAAAACTTATTGATTTCTGGTATAGAGCAAAGTGCTATATGGAACTAAGTGCTACACTTTGGTGGGAGCCACCTCTAGAATCCGTACGAGCCACCTCTTGAGTCCATACATCTGTTATTCTTGTTACTACGCTTTATGTGTCCTGTTACCACGCTTTATGCGTCCTGTTACCCACGCTTATGCGTACTGTTATTTCTGTTATTTTTGCTATTTTTGTTATTTCTGTTGTTCCTGTTATTTCTAGACCTATGGCTATTGTGGAAACAATTACAGAATGCAGTTAATCATATGCTTCTGCAGTTATATACTTTATTATTCAAGTTGAACATTACATCATTTATGTACTATTATTCACTGAGTTTCGCTCATTTTGTATTTTGTCTGTTTCTGTAGGTAATCAATCGGGAGTCTAGTCCTAACCCTTAAGGCTCGTCTCTCTTTTGTCAACTTCGGTGTGTCCAAGCACTAGCTGAAGCCATGCGTTTTGTAAAGTGTTATTAGAGTATATGTTTATGTCTTGGTTGTCTTTCATTAATATTTTTGTTATACGCCCAACTGTGGGGCTAAGTTGAGGTTTACATGTGTAAATTTTAATTATATTCTTTACTTAGTGTGATGTTATGATCCTGGCATAATAGTGGTAGCTCAATGGCATAGATTTTTGTGTTATCAGGTGCTTCCGTCTGGGCCCCATATCTTATATATGTCAATTTTTGTGTTTGTTTCTGATGAGGTCATGCCCAAACTTTTAGGGGCAAGTTTGGGGTGTGACAAGTGGTATCAGAGCACGAGTTGCTGTCTCACACACGAAGCCATTGAGCTTTAGGATGTCTAGAAAAGACTTTGGCATCATGCATGACATCCTTAATGTATATGAAGAATTGATAGCAACGATAATGGTGCATGTATATTGCTAACTGTAATGGTTATGGTTTATGTCAATTGTACATTTCTTGTGTATAGTATGCTTGATTGCTATGCAGAACATAGTACGACCTGCAGATAGGATTAAATCAATAAAGTTGCGCAGCGGAAGCGTGGTGAGGATTCGAGCTGGCCGGTAAGACAACTTATATGCAAATGTGTTATCATGAGAATAATGATAATATGATTGGGCTTTTAGCATCTGCTTAAGTGATTTGATTAGACTTTAAGTACAAAGTATTCCTAAAATCACAGGAAATGCTATGTGTATGATATTTTCTTTGGTTAAGTTTTCCTTACCATAACCATGCCTAGATTCGTGATTTTAAGAATCTACTGCATTTGAATATTTAATAAGGTAGTATGACCGGTTCTGAGAGAAGTCATACGTGTGGTGGTGACCCCCTAAATTTGTGAAAGAGATCAATTACTTGTGACTGTGCTAATGATTTAAATAAATAAGTTATGTGGACGAAATGGTTAAGGAAATTACTGAAGACTTCTGATAGGGAATTATGGGAGTCTGTGACCATAATTCTGTCTGCTCAAGAGTTAAGCAATCTGTAACTTGTACTCTGTACTCTGCGCTCTATAATCTGTAATGTATAATTTGAAATCTGCATTCTGTAATCTGTAATCTGTTCTGTTTAAGTATAATCTGTAACCTGTGATTGAGACTTCTTAAAAGCAATAGTCATATGACCTGAGGAATCCCATCTATAATACATGTCTGTCTATATAGTACTCGTAAAACAATAGACAGTCAGTAACTGATTTAACATCAAACCTAAATAATTGGTGATCTGATAAGTCATTGTATAAAAAAAAAAAAAAAAAAAAAGAGGCAGCTATTGGAAGTTAAACTAAATAGATAAGCCACCGCAAGAATTTAAATCCTGCCTTCGTATATTAATTGATTTAAGGTTGGGAAATCATTCCTGTGAAATATTTATGTGTAATTATGTAAATGTTCGATATTGCGGAATTGTCCTCCATCACCTATATGGAGGTTATGATGTGAACTGTTCTGCATGATATCAAGGAATAACTGGAAACTCTATGAATGTTAACTAATCTGGCCAAATGATTGGTCTCTAATTTCTGTATGACCGTTTGTTGATCCACAAAAATTACAAGATGTAAAGACGAAACCATGTGAGTGACTTCGTGTCTTCCAGTGAGGAAAGAAAGAATTGTTTGAATAGTGGAAAAAGGGGGCCAAATTAATTTGTGCTGTGACAAGAGAAAGTGCTAGTAAAGGAAAATGTTATACCTTACGGTTATGAATGATTAGTCAAGTATGATTTTGAATTCAATTTCTGGCCTTGTTTTGATAGTTGTATTTATTATTTAGATTTGAACATATGACGGCATGATCAGGTGTCTCTAATGGGGATTCTTCTTTCCACCGTTCAGATTTTGTCAAGAAGTAGAGAATGTGGTTTAAAATCTACATAACGATATGATTTTGATATGTTTTCGTAAATGGAAGATATGGAATCCCTTAGGCAGAACCTTATTTGGTAGGTTCTGAAATCTTATTCAATGATACATAATCGGATTTAAGTCTAATTATTTTAGGAACTATATGTAACCGTACTGGTCATGTACCACCGAGTAAATTGCATTATAAGATAAGTTTGAACATGTACTCTCGAATTAAAATTGCGTATGACCTATTACGGCTGGGCTGACCCAATTAGAGATTTAGTGGAGAGTACTTTCATTATGATTGAACTTAATGCATGCTGTGGGAATTTATTTCGAATAATCGAATAAGAAATTGGAAGCCTTAAAGGGTAATTATCTGAATTGATTATGTATCTGTGATCAACATAATTTTTATGTAATCTTAAGTATGTTTACAAGATTTCAATTTCGGAATGATTTAACGATTGAATTTTGTCCTATATGCTTTTATATATGACTATCTATATGTATACCTAAGTCTTCTTACGTATGGAAAGAAGTAAAGGTTGAAAAGAAGAGCATAGATCTTCTAGGGAGCAAATGAGAAAGTGAAAAGGTTGTAGAGATCCTAAAGCTTAACGTATGTTTGATTGACTTCTCTTGAAGTTAAGTAGGAACTCCTCTATGTGATTGTCTTTAAAGAGAAATCGTATGATGATCTTCACTGTTCCTTTTTTTTTAAAATGTCAAGTGGAATAAAGAATTGGTGGTGCCGTTAAGTGAAGTGTAATTGAAAATTTGTTAATAATTGAGAAGTTGTTATGGACTTTGGGATTATAAATGGTTAGTGTTGCTCCTTACCCGTTGAAATTCTGATGTGTGTGTGTTAATCGAAAGTATTTGTGATCCTTTCCTATCTCAAGTGTGGATCTAGTTTTGGAACATTACAGAATGTGTTTCCGTTTATGTTTGAACTGTCTTCTATTTGGTCTTCTTCAATTTCGAGGACGAAATTTCTTTTAAGGAGGAAAGGATGTGACGACCCAGAATTTTTCCCTCCGCTCGAGCGGAGGAGTCGACGCTCGAGCAGACTTTTGGGGTTTCCAGCAATTTTGCAGACGGCCTGAGATTCTGGGAGTTGTGAATCTCCGCTCGAGCGGAGAAGTTGACGCTCGAGCGGACTGCTTTATTGGTCTGTGCGCGCTCGAGCGGTTGAAGCGACGCTCGAGCGTGAAAAGTAAGATTGCCCTTAACATTGTAGTAGTGTATTTGGAATCTTCTTATTTTATTTTGGAGTATTGATTGAGGTGGTAATATAATGGTGAAGTAAGATAGGACCAAAAACTTTAATTCGAACAATTTGTGTATGTTCAGCCGTCACTCTTTTACCCTTTTCTTTTTCCACACTTTGAATTTGGATGTGAGGTTGGAACCATTGGAAAGCTTATTTTTGGGGCTTCAATTTGAGCACAAGAACGACCTAAAACGGAGTCCGGATGGGAGAGTTATGCCTGTTTGAAGTTTTGAAATCTGTGCTGAATGCATGTACGCTCGAGCGGGTTTTACGGACCAGCAGCTTTAAAATCGGGATTTTGGATCATTTTAGATATTTTTCTTCTTTCCTCTTCCTTCCTCTCTTCCATGTCCGAAACCCTAGCCCCCAAACCTTTGAATTCCTTTACTTTGATCACGATCTACCATGGTTTTTGGCATCAAGGATGGAGAACAAGGGAGGATCAACGTTTTTACCCGATTGGAACTCGGATCTGCGAAGAATTCTGCTCAAAGCTTGCTCCTTTGTTGATTCTTGAGGTAAGGGTTCTAATACTCTTCAATACTTACATCCATAGTTAGTTTGAGGTATTTTCATTGCGTAAGTGTATAAATTTTCATTTTTATAAGTATATAGGGGAAGAAATTATGAGATTTTGGGAATTTCGGGTTTAAACATTGAGGGTTCAATTGATGGGTTAAGGTGATGGAGTATGATCCTTAGATGTATAATCAAGGAGGAAATTGGGATGTAAAGTCATGGTATGAGAAGTATGAATTTCTATGGAAAACTTTATGTTCTTGAAAACCCTAGATTAATTTGTGATGATAAAGAATGATTTTGCTCAAATTGGAATAGAATCATGGAATTGGTGGGTTGAGTTATACGTGTCCAAGTTTAATTGGATTTCTGAGATGTTTCGAAATAATGTTAAAAATTTACGAATGAACCTTGTTATGGGCATTGTAAATCATGTTAAAATGAGAAAGGAAATTAGGGGAAATGATTTAAAGAATTAATGTGTGACTTCATATGTATGTAGGACACGCTTCGGGAGGAATAAATGCCCCACCAACGCACTATGAGTAATAGTACTCCATATGTATATTATTTTCCATTAATAATCCTTGTTATTAGCATTCTGTTTTTCGTGGCAATATGGTAACATATATGTGGATTGAGAATTGGTGTAATCCCATGTGAACGTTGAAAGAGTTAGCTTAGTTCTGTGTTGATTACGATTCAGGGTTATCGGTAATGTGCTATAACCTATAAATTACCTATGATGCCGCATAATAAGTGTATATGAACTATTAAGATGATGGAATTAGTTAACAAAAAGAGTTTGTGGGAACGATATTCTGAATGGGAACATGATATCCCGAGTACCCTATTAGGAATTCCTACAGTCTGTTGGGTACTACATGTCTTATGATATAGGTGTTTGCCTCTCATAGATGAATTTAATTGGGATTGCTTACTGTTAACGGCATTATTAACGTTCCGTTATCTGTAAATTGTCTGCATTGATTTATAGTAAACAAGAGAAACAATAATACTCGTGTACTCCGAATCATTCTGTTTGTCAGTGATGAATCAAGACTGTTATAAGGTAAATTATTCCGTCCCTATCAAGAAACGTTATTAATGTTCTGATATACATGAGACGATTATGTCTGTTGTAGTAAGCCATGAGATGATTTGTGTATACTATGATGGGACGATGTTCATATGAATTTGGGATTGTCTCGTTTCGTTTATGTATTCTGTCTTATTAATCCGTTCCGTTTGTGATTTAACATGATATGAATTGTTGGTTTTAAAACTTATTGATTTCTGGTATGGAGCAAAGTGCTGTACGGAACTAAGTGCTACACTTTGGTGGGAGCCACCTCTAGAATCCGTACGAGCCACCTCTTGAGTCCATACATCTGTTATTCCTGTTACTACGCTTTATGCGTCCTGTTACCACGCTTTATGCGTCCTGTTACCCACGCTTTATGCGTCCTGTTACCACGCTTATGCGTCCTGTCATCACGCTTATGCGTACTGTTATTTCTGCTATTTCTGTTATTTCTGTTATTTCTGTTATTTCTGGACCTATGGCTATTGTGGAAATAATTACAGAATGTAGTTAATCATATGCTTCTGCAGTTATATACTTTATTATTCAAGTTGAACATTACATCATTTATGTACTATTATTCACTGAGTTTCGCTTATTCTGTATTTTGTCTGTTTCTGTAGGTAATCAATCAGGAGTCCAGTCCTAACCCTTAAGGCTCGTCTCTCTTTTGTCAACTTCGGTGTGTCCAGGCACTAGCTGAAGCCGTGCGTTTTGTAAAGTGTTATTAGAGTATATGTTTATGTCTTGGTTGTCTTTCATTAATATTTTTGTTATATGCCCAACTGTGGGGCTAAGTTGAGGTTTACGTGTGTAAATTTTAATTATATTCTTTACTTAGTGTGATGTTATGATCCTGGCATAATAGTGGTAGCTCAATGGCATAGATTTTTGTGTTATCAGGTGCTTCCGTCCGGGCCCCATATCTTATATATGTCAATTTTTGTGTCTGTTTCTGATGAGGTCATGCCCAAACTTTTAGGGGCAGGTTTGGGGTGTGACAAGGAGAGACCGGTTCGGGTCTTGGATAGGCGGGATCAAGTTTTGCGTGGCAAGACCATCCCTTTGGTAAAAGTTTTGTGGAAACATCGCGGGGTGGAGGAAGCCACTTGGGAGCGTGAGTTGGAAGTCCGCGAGAAATATCCGGACTTGTTGGTTGATGTGTAATCATGTATTGAGATTTTGTAATTTTAATGAACTTTAAGAACATTATATATATGTCTTAAGTTGGAAAACATTGAAAATGTTTTGGTTTAATGAAAGTATTTTGAAACTTGCCTCATAATGGAAGTTTAGTATAACATTGCATATGTTGATTATATTGTAGAATTGGAGTTATATCATGAAATTGAATATGATATGGGAATGGAATCATGTATATTAAAAACTGTTGAAATTGAACGAAAATTGCATGTTGATAATGCAGGTTGATATATATACATATATATATTGTGAGATGCCTCTTGATAAGAGATGAAATGACTGGTATTGGGTCAAGTTGTTTATTATTGTAATGTACTATTGTTGGAATTTGAGAAAAACCTGTTTTTGAAAACTTATGCTTAATTTCGAGGACGAAATTCTTTAAGGGGGGGAGGTTATAGCGACCCCGGTCTTTTCCCAGTTAGTTGTTGTATCCGGACTTATGTTCCGTAGATCCCTTTGTTATAAAATTGTTGTTGTTGTCCTTTAATTCCTTATTCTTGAGTTATAGGATGTTTTGGGCAGGTTGGTTGGGTTGGAAACCCAGTGTTGCTGTCCAAATTTTTGGACTTTCGCTTGAGCGAGGAGTTGGTCGCTCGAGCGAGCTTTTGTTTTTGGTCCTTCGCTCGAGCGAGGGTTTGGTCGCTCGAGCGAGAGTAGAGTTTTGTGTCTGGTGGCTCGAGCCAGGGTTTCTTCGCTCGAGCGAGCGATTGCGTCTAGTATAGACCTGAAAGTTGTGTTTCTTAGCTCGAGCGAGCTTTTCTTCGTTCGATCGAGCGAGATGTATGTTTTTGAGTTCTTCGCTCGAGCGAGCATTCTGTCGCTCGAACGTGCTTCTGGGTTGCAGACCTGAAGCTTCGAGTTCTTGGCTCGAGCAAGCTTTTCTTCGCTCGAGCGAGGCTTTCTTGTGTCTGGTCGCTCGAGCGACCAATCCTTCGCTCGAGTGAGCCTGTCAGGTTTAAATAGGCAGCAGGGGGTTTTAAAATACTTTTTCATCCCCTTTTTTATTCCAAAACCCTAGGTCCGACCTCTCTTTCTCTCCACTCACATTCTCTCTTAGGTATCATCTCTTTTTAGGGTGTTTCTACCCTAGGTTCTTTATTAAAAAGATAGAGTGAGTCGAGAGCTTCGTTTTAATCTGAGCGTTTGGCTGTTTGGAGCACTTTGGATTTTGGGTCATCATCTCCGTCTTCTCCATTCGGGTTATTTACTTCGAGGTAGGGATTTCCTACTCCATATTATAAGTTTTGTTCTAAGTTTTGGTAGTTTGATATGTTGGGGGTTATTTGGTAATTTTGGGAAAAACCTTAGTTGTGTTAATAAATTAATTTGTATAATTAATTTAGGAAAAATTGGGGAATTTAATTGAATTCATGGAATTGGGGTATTATAAGCTTAAATGGTGTAGTTGGATAATTTAATCACTCGCCTATTGAAATGTTGAGATTATAATTGTTGATACATTTATTTCCTGTTTAGAAATAACTGTTTGGGCTATCGGTGGAGGATAGTCATGATTATTGTAGACATTGCATGTGGATTAGGGAAAACTGAAACTAATCACATTGGTTAAGTCATTGTTTTTAACTGTTGAATTAATACCGAAAATATGTGTATTGATTGTGTAGTGTATATGACAAGTGTTTAATACTTTGTATATGCATTTTGTTTGGGAGGAGATAGGGGATGTACTCCACGGTCTGGGAGGAGATAGGGGATGGACTCCTAAACCGGATATTGTTTGGGAGGAGATAGGGAATGGACTCCATTAGCACCACTAATATGTGTGCTTATTGATTTATGGAAGTGTTTTTACACGTTATCGATACATCACTAAAATGTGTATCAAACTGGAAGTATGGAAGTGTTTTGGTATGAGACTTAGTCTCATTTAATGTGTTGATGTTGGAAGTAATGTTAATGTGAGATGTAGTCTCACTGTTATAGTTTGGCCAGGTTCTGAGCCATATTGGTATAAATGGAAAGTTGAACAAATAATGAGAAATGAAACGTGTCATGGATATTATTGTTATGGGACTGTATGATAATGAAATCAGTAATTTGTGTTAACCATCTATTGAATACTATTGTTTTATTCAATGCTTATATTTGGTTTAGTATATTTCTACTGGGCTGTGGCTCACCCTATATGGGAACATCATTTTCAGGTCCAGGTGATGTGCTACCTCCAAGGAATTAGCTTGGAAGGATTTGGAGTTGAAGACTCTGTTTAGATTAGTCGTTTATTTGGTTTGATTTTGATGTTACATGTAAACACAAGCCTAGGGCTTAATGTGTAAATGAGTTAGTACTCATATTTTTGTGTCCAAGTGTTGGCTTGGAAAGATGTAAGCCCGTAGGGCATTTACTTTCATTATTACACATAATGTTTTTCAATAATGATACTCTGATGAATGAGATAATAATTGGTTTTCTTTTATCAATGCATGCTACTGTTATATATTATGGGTTTATTTTGAGGGCGTTACAGAACTAGTCACAATGTTCAATTTATTTTTATCTGTTCAATTTTATTATCTGTTGAAATATACCAAATCAGGATCTGTTGCAATCTTTCTTTCTCTCTCTTTGGTTCTTTCTCTCTATCTGTTGAAATTCTTTATCACATATAATCCAGTATATATATCTGTTCAATTTTTTAAATATTTTTATATGCTTAATTCTTATTTTTTTTTTTTCATTTACAACTATCTGTTGCAATTTGTTTCATCGTAGAACAACAACACAGATCAAAAACTTTTAAAAAAAAAAGTGGAAGAATTGGGTCTGTGTGCTTGAAAAAAAAACTGTCCATAAGGAGCTGGATCAATGGAGTCTTCTCCTCTGATGGTCCTCTGCGGCATTGAGTAAAATAATTTGGTGAGAAGTACTTTTGTTTGTTTTGAAAGACGTTTTGTTTTCAATTTTACTCCTTAATTTATCTATTGAATTTTTTTTCCTATCAATTCAAATTTACATTTTAGTGTTTAATTATTATTTTTTTGTCCATATATTCAAAAAAGTTGACTATATGTTCACTTTTTTTCCCTATCTTTTCAAATTTTTTTCTAGATTTTGTTATCAATTCAATTTTAATCTCTTATCTGTTCAAATATCTATCCAAAATTTCTTATCTGTTCAACAAACCAGTCACAAAGTTCAATTTATTTTTATCTGTTCAATTTTATTATCTGTTAAAATACACCAAATCAGGATCTGTTGCAATCTTTCTTTCTCTCTCTTTGGTTCCTTCTCTCTATCTGTTGAAATTCTTTCTCACATATAATCCAGTATATATATACATCTGTTCAATTTTTTTATTATTTTTATCTGCTTAATTTTTAATTTTTTTTCATTTACAACTATCTGTTGCAATTTGTTTCATCGTAGAACAACAACACAGATCAAAAACTTAAAAAAAAAAAAGTGAAAGAATTGGGTCTGTGTGGTTGAAAAAAAAACTGTCCGTAAGGAGCTGGATCAAGGGAGTCTTCTCCTCCGATGGTCCTCTGCAGGCATTGAGTACAATAACTTGGTGAGAAGTCCTTTTGTTTGATTTCAAAGACGTTTTGTTTTCAATTTTACTCCTTAATTTATCTGTTGAATTTTTTTTCTATCTGTTCAAATTTACATTTTAGTGTTTAATTATTTTATTTTTTTTGTCTATATATTCAAAAAAGTTGACTATCTGTTCACTTTTTTTCCCTATCTTTTCAAGTTTTTTTCTAGATTTTATTATCAATTCAATTTTAATCTCTTATCTGTTCAAATATCTATCCAAAATTTCTTATCTGTTCAACGAACCAGTCACAATGTTCAATTTATTTTTATCTGTTCAATTTTATTATCTGTTGTAAAATACACCAAATCAGGATCTGTTGCAATCTTTCTTTCTCTCTCTTTGGTTCTTTCTCTCTATCTGTTGAAATTCTTTCTCACATATAATCCAGTATATATATATATCTGTTGAATTTTTTTAATATTTTTATCTGCTTAATTGTTAATTTTTTTTTCATTTACAACTATCTGTTGCAATTTGTTTCATCGTAGAACAACAACACAGACCAAAAACTTTTTTAAAAAAAAAAAGTGGAAGAATTGGGTCTGTGTGGTTAAAAAAAAAAAACTATCCATAAGGAGCTGGATCAATGGAGTCTTCTCCTCCGATGGTCCTCTGCAGGCATTGAGTACAATAATTTGGTCAGAAGTCCTTTTGTTTGTTTTGAAAGACCTTTTGTTTTCAATTTTACTCCTTAATTTATCTATTGAAATTTTTTTCTATCTGTTCAAATTTACAGTTTAGTGTTTAATTATTTTTTTTGTCTATATATTCAAAAAAGTTGACTATCTGTTCACTTTCTTTCCCTATCTTTTCAAATTTTTTTCTAGATTTTATTATCAGTTCAATTTTAATCTCTTATCTGTTCAAATATCTATCCAAAATTTCTTATCTGTTCAACGAACCAGTCACAATGTTCAATTTATTTCTATCTGTTCAATTTTATTATCTGTTGAAATACACCAAATCAGGAGCTGTTGCAATCTTTCTTTCTCTCTCTTTGGTTCTTTCTCTCTATATGTAGAATTTTTTTCTCACATACAATACAGTATATATATCTGTTCAATTTTATTATTATTTTTATCTGCTTAATTTTTAATTTTTTTTTTCATTTACAACTATCTGTTATAATTTGTTTCATCGTAGGACAATAACACAGATCAAAAACTTTAAAAAAAAAAAAGTGGAAGAATTGGGTCTGTGTGGTTGAAAAAAAAAACTGTCCATAAGGAGCTGGATCAATGGAGTCTTCTCCTCTGATGGTCCTCTGCAGGCATTGAGTAAAATAATTTGGTGAGAAGTCCTTTTGTTTGTTTTGAAAAACGTTTTGTTTTCAATTTTACTCCTTAATTTATCTGTTGAATTTTTTTTTCTATATGTTAAAATTTACATTTAAGTGTTTAATTATTTTTTTTGTCAATATATTCAAAAAAGTTGACTATCTGTTCACTTTTTTTCCCTAACTTTTTAAATTTTTTTCTAGATTTTGTTATCAGCTTAATTTTAATCTCTTATCTGTTCAAATATCTATCCAAAATTTCTTATCTGTTCAGCAAACCAGTCACAATGCTCAATTTATTTTTATCTCTTCAATTTTATTATCTGTTGAAATACACCAAATCAGGATCTGTTGTAATCTTTCTTTCTCTCACTTTGGTTCTTTCCCTCTATCTGTTGAAATTCTTTCTCACATATAATTTAGTATATATATATATCTGTTCAATTTTTTTAATAATTTTATCCGCTTAATTTTTTATTTTTTTTTTCATTTACAACTATCTGTTGCAATTTGTTTCATCGTTGAACAACAACACAGATCAAAAACTTAAAAAAAAAAAAAGTAGAATAATTGGGTCTGTGTGCTTGAAAAAAAAACTGTCCATAAGGAGCTGGATCAATGGAGTCTTCTCCTCCGATGGTCCTCTGCAGGCATTGTGTACAATAATTTGGTGAGAAGTTCTTTTGTTTGTTTTGAAAGACGTTTTGTTTTCAATTTTACTCCTTAATTTATCTGTTGATTTTTTTTTTCTATCGGTTCAAATTTACATTTTAATGTTTAATTATTTTTTTTTGTCTATATATTCAAAAAAGTTGATTATCTGTTCACTTTTTTTCCCTATCTTTTCAAGTTTTTTTTCTAGATTTTAATATCAATTCAATTTTAATCTCTCATATGTTCAAATATCTATCCAAAATTTCTTATCTGTTCAACGAACCAGTCACAATGTTCAATTTATTTTTATCTGTTCACATTTATTATCTGTTGAAATAAACGAAATCAGGATCCGTTGTAATCTTTCTTTCTCTCTCTTTGGTTCTTTCTCTCTGTCTGTTAAAATTCTTTCTCACATATAATGCAGTATAGATATATCTGTTCAATTTTTTTAATATTTTTATCCGCTTAATTTTTAATTTTTTTTTCATTTACAACTATCTGTTGCAATTTGTTTCATCGTAGAACAACAACACAGATCAAAAAAAAAAAGTGGAATAATTGGGTCTTTGTGCTTGAAAAAAAAAACTGTCCTGAAGGAGCTGAATCAATGGAGTCTTCTCATCCGATGGTCCTCTGCAGGCATTGTGTACAATAATTTGGTGAGAAGTCCGTTTGTTTGTTTTGAAAATCATTTTGTTTTCAATTTTACTCCTTAATTTATCTGTTGAATTTTTTTTTTATATGTTCAAATTTACATTTAAGTGTTTAATTTTTTTTTTTGCCTATATATTCAAAAAAGTTGACTATCTGTTCACTTTTTTTCCCTATCTTTTAAAATTTTTTTCTAGATTTTGTTATCAGTTCAATTTTAATCTCTTATCTGTTCAAATATCTATCCAAAATTTCTTATCTGTTCAACGAACCAGTCACGATGTTCAATTTATTTTTATCTATTCAATTTTATTATCTGTTGAAATACACCAAATCAAGATTTGTTGCAATCTTTCTTACTCTCTTTTTTGATTTTTTCTCTCTATATGTAGAAATTTTTTCTCACATATAATACAGTATATATATATCTGTTCAATTTTTTTATTATTTTTATCTGCTTAATTTTTAATTTTTTTTTCATTTACAACTATCTGTTGCAGTTTGTTTCATCATAGAACAACAACACAGATCAACAACTCAAAAAAAAAAAAAAAGTGGAAGAATTGGGTCTGTGTGCTTGAAAAAAAAAAACTGTCCATAAGGAGCTGGATCAATGGAGTCTTCTGCTCCGATGGTCCTCTGCAGGCATTGAATACAATAATTTAGTGAGAAATCCTTTTATTTGTTTTGAATGACGTTTTGTTTTCAATTTTACTCCTTAATTTATCTGTTTAATTTTTTTTCTATCTGTTCAAATTTTGCATTTTAGCGTTGAATTATTTTTTTTTGTCTATATATTCAAAAAAGTTGACTATCTGTTCACTTTTTTTTCCCTATCTTTTCAAGTTTTTGTCTAGATTTTATTATCAATTCAATTTAATCTCTTATCTGTTCAAATATCTATCCTAAATTTCTTATCTGTTCAACGAACCAGTCACAATGTGCAATTTATTTTTATCTGTTCAATTTTATTATCTGTTGAAATACACGAAATCTGGATCTGTTGCAATCTTTCTTTCTCTCTTTGGTTCTTTCTCTCTATCTGTTGAAATTCTTTCTCACATATAATCCAGTATATATATCTGTTCAATTTTTTTAATATTTTTATCCGCTTAATTTTTAATTTTTTTTTCATTTACAACTATCTGTTGCAATTTGTTTCATCGTTGAACAACAACACAGATCAAAAACTTTAAAAAAAAAAAAAGTGGAAGAATTGGGTCTGTGTGCTTGAAAAAAAAAACTGTCCATAAGGAGCTGGATCAATGGAGTCTTCTTCTCCGATGGTCCTCTGCAGGCATTGAGTACAATAATTTGGTGAGAAGTCCTTTTGTTCGTTTTGAAAGACGTTTTGTTTTCAATTTTACTCCTTAATTTATTTGTTGAATGTTTTTTCTATCTGTTCAAATTTATATTTTAGTGTTTAATTTTTTTTTTTGTCTATATATTCAAAAAAGTTGACTATATGTTCACTTTTTTCCCCTATCTTTTCAAGTTTTTTTTCTAGATTTTATTATCAATTCAATTTTAATCTCTTATCAGTTCAAATATCTATCCAAAATTTCTTATCTGTTCAACGAACCAGTAACAATGTTCAATTTATTTTTATCTGTTCAATTTTATTATCTGTTGAAATACACCAAATCAGGATCTGTTGCAATCTTTCTTTCTCTCTCTTTGGTTCTTTCACTCTATCTGTTGAAATTATTTCTCCCATATAATCCAGTACATATATATCTATTCAATTTTTTTAATATTTTTATCTGCTTAATTTTTAATTTTTTTTTCATTTCCAACTATCTGTTGCAATTTGTTTCATCGTTGAACAAAAACACAGATCAAAAACTTAAAAAAAAAAAAAAAAAGTTGAAGAATTGGGTCTCTGTGGTTGAAAAAAAAAATGTCCATAAGGAGCTGGATCAATGGAGTCTTCTCCTCCGATGGTCCTCTGCAGGCATTGAGTAAAATAATTTGGCCAGAAGTCCTTTTCTTTGTTTTGAAAAACGTTTTGTTTTCAATTTTACTCCGTAATTTATCTGTTGAATTTTTTTTTTCTATATGTTCAAATTTACATTTAAGTGTTTAATTTTTTCTTTTTTTGTCTATATATTCAAAAAAGTTGACTACCTGTTCACTTTTTTTCCTATCTTTTCAAATTTTTTTCTATATTTTGTAATCAGTTCAATTTTAATCTCTTATCTGTTCAAATATCTATCTAAAATTTCTTATCTGTTCAACAAACCAGTCACAATGTTCAATTTATTTTTATCTTTTCAATTTTATTATCAGTTGAAATACACCAAATCAGGATCTGTTGTAATCTTTCTTTCTCTCTCTTTGGTTCTTTCTCCCTATATGTTGAAATTCTTTCTCACATATAATCCAGTATATATATATGTTCAATTTTTTTAATATTTTTATCTGCCTAATTTTTAATTTTTTTTTCATTTACAACTATCTGTTGCAATTTGTTTCATCGTAGAACAACAACACAGATCAAAAACATAAAAAAAAGAAAAAAGAAAAAAAGAATTAGGTCCATGTGGTTGAAAAAAAAATGTCCATAAGGAGCTGGATCAATGGAGTCTTCTCCTCCGATGGTCCTCTGCAGGCATTGTGTAAAATAATTCGGTCAGAAGTCCTTTTGTTTGTTTTGAAAGACGTTTTGTTTTCAATTTTACTCCTTAATTTATCTGTTGAATTTTTTTTTTCTATCTGTTCAAATTTACATTTTAGTATTTAATTATTTTTTTTCTATATATTCGAAAAAGTTAACTATCTGTTCACTTTTTTTCCCTATCTTTTCAAATTTTTTTCTAGATTTCATTATAACTTTAATTTTAATCTCTTATTTGTTCAAATATCTATCCAAAATTTCTTATCTGTTGAATGACCCAGTCACAATGTTCAATTTATTTTTATCTGTTCAATTTTATTATCTATTGAAATACACCAAATCAAGACCTGTTTCAAAATACTCTTTCTCTCTCTTTGGTTCTTTCTCTCGATATGTTGAAATTCTTTCTCACATATAATCTAGTATATATATATGTTCAATTTTTATTTTATTTTTTTATCTTCTTAATTTTTAATTTTTTTTTTCATTTACAACTATCTGTTGGAATTTGTTTCATCGGTGAACAACAACACAGATCCAAAAAAAAAAAAAGTGAAAGAATTGGGTCTGTGTGGTTGAAAAAAAAAACTGTCCATAAGGATCTGGATCAATGGAGTCTTCTCCTCCGATGGTCCTCTGCAGGCATTGAGTAAAATAATTTGATCAGAAGTCCTTTTGTTTGTTTTGAAAGACGTTTTGTTTTCAATTTTACTCCTTAATTTATCTGTTGAATTTTTTTTTCTATCTGTTCAAATTTACATTTTAGTGTTTAATTATTTTTTTTTGTCTATATATTCAAAAAAGTTGACTATCTGTTCACTTTTTTTCCCTATCTTTTCAAATTTTTTTCTAGATTTTGTTATCAGTTTAATTTTAATCTCTTATCTGTTCAAATATCTATCCAAAATTTCTTATCTGTTCAACAAACCAGTCACAATGTTCAATTTATTTTTATCTTTTCAATTTTATTATCTGTTGAAATACACCAAATCAGGATCTGTTGCAATCTTTCTTTCTCTCTCTTTGGTTCTTTCTCTCTATATGTTGAAATTCTTTCTCACATATAATCCGGTATATATATATATATGTTCAATTTTTTCAATTATTTTTATCTTCTTAATTTTTAATTTTTTTTCATTTACAACTATCTGTTGCAATTTGTTTCATCGTAGAACAACAACACAGATCAAAAACTTTTTTAAAAAAAAAAAAAAGTAGAAGAATTGGCTCTGTGTGCTTGAAAAAAAAAACGGTCCATAAGGAGCTAGATCAATGGAGTCTTCTCCTCCGATGGTCCTCTGCAGGCATTGTGTAAAATAATTTGGTGAGAAGTCCGTTTGGTTGCTTTGAAAGGCGTTTTGTTTTCAAATTTACTCCTTAATTTATCTGTTGAATTTTTTTTTTCCATCTGTTCACATTTATATTTTAGTGTTTAATTATTTTTTTTGTCTATATATTCAAAAAAGTTGACTATCTGTTCACTTTTTTTTCCCTATCTTTTCAAATTTTTTTCTACATTTTATTATCAGTTCAATTTTAATCTCTTATCTGTTCAAATATCTATCCAAAATTTCTTATCTGTTCAACGAACCAGTCAAAATGTTCAATTTATTTTTATCTGTTCAATTTTATTATATGTTGAAATACACCAAATCAGGATCTGTTGCAATCTTTCTTTCTCTCTCTTTGGTTCTTTCTCTCTACCTATTGAAATTCTTTCTCACATATAATCCAGTATATATATATCTGTTCAATTTTTTAAATATTTTTATCTGCTTAATTTTTAATTTTGTTTTCATTTACAACTATCTGTTGCAATTTGTTTCATCGTAGAACAAAGACACAGATCAAAAACAAAAAGTGGAAGAATTGGTCTGTGTGGTTGAAAAAAAAAACTGTCCATAAGGAGCTGGATCAAGGGAGTCTTCTCCTCCGATGGTCCTCTGCAGGCATTGAGTAAAATAATTTGGTGAGAAGTCATTTTGTTTGTTTTAAAAGACGTTTTGTTTTCAATTTTATTCCTTAATTCATCTGTTGAATTTTTTTTTCTATATATTCAAATTTACATTTAAGTGTTTAATTTTTTTTTTGTCTATATATTCAAAAAAGTTGACTATCTGTTTACGTTTTTTCCCAATCTTTTCAAATTTTTTTCTAGATTTTGTTATCAGTTCAATTTTAATCTTTTATCTATTCGAATATCTATCCAAAATTTCTTATCTGTTCAACAAACCAGTCACAATGTTCAATTTATTTTTATCTGTTCAATTTTAATATCTGTTGAAATACACCAAATCAGGATCTGTTAAAATTTTTCTTTCTCTCTCTTTGGTTGTTTCTCTCTATATGTTGAAATTCTTTCTCACATATAATCCAATATATATATCTTTTGAATTTTTTTAATTATTTTTATCTGCTTAATTTTTTAATTTTTTTTCATTTACAACTATCTGTTGCACTTTGTTTCATCGTAGAACAACAACACAGATCAAAAACTTAAAAAAAAAAAAAAGGTGGAAGAATTGGGTCTGTGTGGTTGAAAAAAAAAACTGTCCATAAGGAGCTGGATCAATGGAGTCTTCTCCTCCGATGGTTCTCTGCAGGCACTGAGTAAAATAATTTAGTGACAAGTCTTTTTGCCTGTTTTGAAAGACGTTTTGTTTTCAATTTTACGACTTAATTTATCTGTTGAATTTTCTTTTCTATCAGTTCAAATTTACATTTTAGTGTTTAATTATTATTTTTTTGTCTATATCTTCAAAAAACTTGACTATCTGTTCACTTTTTTTCCATATTTTTTCAAATTTTTTTCTAGATTTTATTATCAATTCAATTTTAATCTCTTATCTGTTCAACGAACCAGTCACAATGTTCAATTTATTTTTATCTGTTCAATTTTATTATCTACTAAATTACACCAAATCAGGATCTGTTGCAATCTTTCTTTCTCTCTCTTTGGTTCTTTCTCTCTATCTGTTAAAAATCTTTCTCACATATAATTCAGTATATATATCTGTTCAATTTTTTTAATATTTTTATCTGATTAATTTTTAATTTTTTTTTCATTTAAAACTATCTGTTGCAATTTGTTTCATCGTAGGACAACAACACAGATCAAAAACTTTAAAAAAAAAAATGGAAGAATTGGGTCTGTGTGCTTGAAAAAAAAACTGTCCATAAGGAGCTGGATCAATGGAGTCTTCTCCTCCGATGGTCCTCTGCAGGCATTGAGTAAAATAATTTGGTCAGAAGTTCTTTTGTTTGTTTTGAAAGACGTTTTGTTTTCAATTTTACTCCTTAATTTGTCTGTTGAATTTTTTTCTATCTGTTGATATTTAAATTTTAGTGTTTAATTTTTTTTTTTGTCTATATAATCAAAAAAGTTGACTATCTGTTCACTTTTTTTCCCTATCTTTTCAAAAAATTTCTAGATTTTATTATCAATTCAATTTTAATCTCTTATCTGTTCAAATATCTATTCAAAATTTATTATCTGTTCAACGAACCAGTCAGAATGTTCAATTTATTTTTATCTGTTCAATTTTATTATCTGTTGAAATACACCAAATCAGGATCTGTTGCAATCTTTCTTTCTCTCTTTTTGTTTCTTTCTCTCTATCTGTTGAAATTCTTTCTCACATATAATTCAGTAGTTATATATATCTGTTCAATTTTTTTAATATTTTTATCTGCTTAATTTTTTATTTTTTTCATTTACAACTATATGTTGCAATTTGTTTCATCGTTGAACAACAACACAGATCAAAAACTTTTAAAAAAAAAAAAAAAAAAAAAAGTGGAAGAATTGGGTCTGTGTGCTTGAAAAAAAAAACAGTCCATAAGGAGCTGGAACAATGGAGTCTTCTCCTCCGATTGTCTTCTACAGGCATTGAGTAAAATAATTTGGTGAGAAGTCCTTTTATTTGTTTTGAAAGACGTTTCGTTTTTAATTTTACTCCTTAATTTATCTGTTGAATTTTTTTTTTCTATCTGTTCAAATTTACATTTTAGTGTTTAATTATTTTTTTTTGTCTATATATTCAAAAAAGTCGACTATCTGTTCACTTTTTTTCTTTATCTTTTCAAATTTTTTTCTAGATTTTATTATCAGTTCAATTTTAATCTCTTATCTGTTCAAATAACTATCCAAAATTTCTTATCTGTTCAACGAACCAGTCACAATGTTCAATTTATTTTTATCTGTTCAATTTTATTATCTGTTGAAATACACAAAATCAGGATCTGTTGCAATCTTTCTTTTTCTCTCTTTGGTTCTTTCTCTCTATCTGTTGAAATTCTTTCTCACATATAATCCAGTATATATATATCTGTTCAATTTTTTTAATATTTTTATCTGCTTAATTTTTAATTTTTTTTTTCATTTACAACTATCTGTTGCAATTTGTTTCATCGTTGAACAACAACATAGATCAAAAACTTAAAAAAAAAAAAAAAAAAGAAGGAAGAATTGGGTCTGTGTGCTTGAAAAAAAAAACTGTCCATAAGGAGCCGGATTAATGGAGTTTTCTCCTCCGGTGGTCCGCTGTAGGCATTGAGTAAAGTAATTTGGTCAGAAGTCTTTTTGTTTGTTTTGAAAAACGTTTTGTTTTCAATTTTACTCCTCAATTTTTCTGTTGAATTTTTTTTTCTAAATGTTCAAATTTACATTAAAGTGTTTAATTTTTTTTTTCTGTATATTCAAAAAAGTTGACTATCTGTTCACTTTTTTTTCCTATCTTTTAGAATTTTTTTCTGGATTTTGTTATCAGTTCAATTTTAATCTCTTATCTGTTCAAATATCTATCCAAAATTTCTTATCTGTTCAACAAACCGGTCACAATGTTCAATTTATTTTTATCTGTTCAACTTTATTATCTGTTGAAATACACCAAATCAGGTTCTGTTGCAATCTTTCTTTCTCCCTCTTTGATACTTTCTCTCTATCTATTGAAATTCTTTCTCACATATAGTCCAGTATATATATATCTGTTCAATTTTTTAAATATTTTTATCAGCTAAATTTTTAATTTTTTTTTCGTTTACAACTATCTGTTGCAATTTGTTTCATCGTAGAACAACAACACAGATCAAAAACTATAAAAAAAATAAAAAATAAAAAATAAAAAAAAAGTGGAAGAATTGGGTCAGTGTGGTTGAAAAAAAACTGTCCATAAGGAGCTGGATCAATGGAGTCTTCTTCTCCGATGGTCCTCTGCAGGCATTGAGTAAAATAATTTGGTCAGAAGTCATTTTGTTTGTTTTGAAAGACGTTTTGTTTTCAATTTTAATCCTTAATTTATCTGTTTAATTTTTTTTTATCTGTTCAAATTTACATTTTAGTGTTTAATTATTTTTTTTCGTCTATATATTCAAAAAAGTTGACTATCTGTTCACTTGTTTTCCCTATCTTTTCAAATTTTTTTCTAGATTTTATTATCTATTCAATTTTAATCTCTTATCTGTTAAAATATATATCCAAAATTTCTGATCTGTTCAACGAACCAGTCAGAATGTTCAATTTATTTTTATCTGTTTACCTTTATTATCTGTTGAAATACACCAAATCAGGATCTGTTGCAATCTTTCTTTCTCTCTCTTTGGTTCTTTCTCTCTATATGTTGAAATTTTTTCTCACATATAATCCTATATATATATCTATCTGTTCAATTTTTTTTATTATTTTTATTAGCTTAATTTTTAATTTTTTTTCATTTACAACTATCTGTTGCAATTTCTTTCATCGTAGAAGAACAACATAGATCAAAAACTTAAAAAAAAAAAAAAAAAAGAGAAAGAAGAATTGGGTCAGTGTGGTTGAAAAAAAAACTGTCCATAAGGAGCTGGATCAATGGAGTCTTCTCCACCGATGGTCCTCTGCAGGCATTGAGTAAAATAATTTGGTTAGAAGTTCTTTTGTTTGTTTTGAAAGACGTTTTGTTTTCAATTTTACTACTTAATTTATCTGTTGAATTTTTTTTTTCTATCTGTTCAAATTTATATTTTAGTGTTTAATTATTTTTTTGTCTATATATTCAAAAAAGTTAACTATCTGTTCACTTTTTTTCCTATCTTTTCAAATTTTTTTCTAGATTTTATTATCAATTCAATTTTAATCTCTTATCTGTTCAAATATCTATCCAAATTTCTTATCTGTTCAACGAACCAGTCACAATGTTCAATTTATTTTTATCTGTTCAATTTTATTATCTGTTGAAATACACCAAATCAGGATCTGTTGTAATCTTTCTTTCTTTGTCTTTGGTTCTTTCTCTGTATATGTCGAAATTCTTTCTCATATATAATCCAGTATATATATATCTGTTCAATTTTTTAAATATTTTTCTCTGCTTAATTTTTAATTTTTTTTTCATTTACAACTACCTGTTGCAATTTGTTTCATCGTAGAACAACAACACAGATCAAAACTTAAAAACAAAAAAGAAAAAAAGAATTGGGTCTGTGTGCTTTAAAAAAAAACTATCCATAAAGAGCTGGATCAATGGAGTCTTCTCCTCCGATGGTCCTCTACAGGCATTAAATAAAATAATTTGGTCGGAAGTCCTTTTGTTTGTTTTGAAAGACGTTTTGTTTTCAATTTTATCCCTTAATTTATTTGTTGAATTTTTTTTTCTATCTGTTCAAATTTACATTTTAGTGTTTAATTTTTTTTTGTCTATATATTCAAAAAAGTTGACTATCTGTTCACTTTTTTTCCTATCTTTTCAAATTTTTTTTAGATTTTATTATCAATTTAATTTTAATCTCTTATCTGTTCAAATATCTATCCAAAATTTATTATATGTTCAACGAACCAGTCTCAATGTTCAATTTATTTTTATCAGTTCAATTTTATTATCTGTTGAAATACACCAAATCAGGATCTGTTGCAATCTTTCTTTCTCCCTCTTTGGTTCTTTCCCTCTATCTGTTGAAATTCTTTTTCACATATAATCCAGTATATATATCTGGTCAATTTTTTAAATATTTTTATATGCTTAATTTTTAATTTTTTTTTCATTTACAACTATCTGTTGCAATTTGTTTCATCGTAGAACAACAACACAGATCAAAAAGTTAAAAAAAAAAAAAAAAAGAATTGGGTCCGTGTGGTTGAAAAAAAAAACTGTCCATATGGAGCTGGATCAATGGAGTCTTCTCCTCCGATGGTCCTCTGCAGGCATTGAGTAAAATAATTTGGTGAGAAGTCCTTTTGTTTGTTTTGAAAAACGTTTTGTTTTCAGTTTTACTGCTTAATTTTTCTGTTGAATTTTTTTTTCTAAATGTTCAAATTTACATTTAAGTATTTAATTATTTTTTTTTGTCTATATATTCAAAAAATTTGACTATCTGTTCACTTTTTTTCCGTATCTTTTCAAAAAAATTTCTAGATTTTTTTACCAGTTCAATTTTAATCTCTTGTCTATTCAAATATCTATTCAAAATTTCTCATCTGTTCAACGAACCAGTGACAATGTTCAATTTAATTTTATCTTTTCAATTTTATTATCTGTTGAAATACACCAAATCAGGATCTGTTGCAATCTTTCTTTCTCTCTCTTTGATTCTTTCTCTCTATCTGTTGAAATTCCTTCTCACATATAATCCTATATATATATCTGTTCAATATTTTTAATATTTTTATCTGCTTAATTTTTAATTTTTTTTTTCACCTACAACTATCTGTTGCAATTTGTTTCATCGTTGAAAAACAACACAGACCAAAAACTTAAAAAAAAAAAAAACAAAAAAAGTGGAAGAATTTGGTCTGTGTGCTTGACAAAAAAACTGTCCATAAGGAGCTGGATCTGTGGAGTCTTCTCCTCCGATGGTCCTCTGCAGGCATTGAGTAAAATAATTTTGCCAGAAGTCCTTTTATTTGTTTTGACAAACGTTTTGTTTTCAATTTTACTCCTTAATTTATCTGTTGAATTTTTTTTTCTACATCTTCAAATTTACATTAAAGTGTTTAATTTTTTTTTTCTCTATATATTCAAAAAAGTTGACTCTCTGTTCACTTTTTTTCCCAATCTTTTCAAATTTTTTTCTAGATTTATTTATCAGTTCAATTTTAATCTCTTATCTGTTCAAATATCTATCCAAAATTTCTTATCTGTTCAACAAACCAGTCACAATGTTCAATTTATTTTTATCTTTTCAATTTTATTATCTTTTGAAATACACCAAATCCGGATCTGTTGCAATCTTTCTTTCTCTCTCTTTGGTTCTTTCTCTCTATATGTTGAAATTCTTTCTCACATATAATCCAGTATATATATATCTGTTCAATTTTTTTAATTATTTTTATCTGCTTAATTTTTAATTTTTTTTTCATTTACAACTATCTGTTGCAATTTGTTTCATCGTAGAACAACACAAATCAACAACTTAAAAAAAAAAAAAAAAAAAAGTGGAAGAATTGGCTCTGTGTGGTTGAAAAAAAAAACTGTCCAAAAGGAGCTGGATCAATGGAGTCTTCTCCTCCGATGGTCCTCTGCAGGCCTTGAGTAAAATAATTTGGTCAGAAGTCCTTTTGTTTGTTTTGAAAAACGTTTTGTTTTCAATTTTACTCCTTAATTTATTTGTTGAATTTTTTTTTCTATCTGTTCAAATTTACATTTTAGTGTTTAATTATTTTTTTTTGTCTATATATTCAAAAAAGTTGACTATCTGTTCACTTTTTTTCCCTATCTTTTCAAATTTTTTTCTAGATTTTATTATCAATTCAATTTTAATCTCTTATCTGTTCAAATATCTATCCAAAATTTCTTATCTGTTCAACGAACCAATCACAATGTTCAATTTATTTTTATCTGTTCAATTTTATTATCTGCTGAAATACACCAAATCAAGATCTGTTGCAATCTTTCTTTCTCTCTATCTGTTGAAATTCTTTCTCACATATAATCCAGTATATGTATATATCTGTTCAATATTTTTAATATTTTTATCTGCTTAATTTTTAATTTTTTTTTCACCTACAACTATCCGTTGCAATTTGTTTCATCGTTGAAAAACAACACAGACCAAAAACTTTAAAAAAAAAAAGTGCAAGAATTGGGTCTGTGTGCTTGAAAAAAAAAGCTGTCCATAAGGAGCTGGATCAATGGAGTCTTCTCCTCCGATGGTCCTCTGCAGGCATTGAGTAAAATAATTTGGTCAGAAGTCCTTTTGTTTGTTTTGAAAAACGTTTTGTTTTCAATTTTACTCCTTAATTTATCTGTTGAATTTTTTTTTCTATATGTTCAAATTTACATTTAAGTGTTTAATTATTTTTTTTGTCTATATATTCAAAAAAGTTGACTATCTGTTCACTTTTTTTCCCTATCCTTTCAAATTTTTTTCTAGATTTCGTTATCAATTCAATTTTAATCTCTTATCTGTTCAAATATTTATACAAAATTTCTTATCTGTTCATCAAACCAGTCACAATGTTCAATTTTATTATCTGTTGAAAACACCAAATCAGGATCTGCTGCAATCTTTCTTTCTCTTTCTTTGGTTCTTTCTCTCTATCTGTTGAAATTCTTTCTCACATATAAGCCAGTATATATATATATATCTGTTCAATTTTTTTTATTATTTTTATCTGCTTAATTTTTAATTTTTTTTTTCATTTACAATTATCTGTTACGATTTGTTTCATCGTGGAACAACAACACCGATGAAAAACTTTAAAAAAAAAAAAGAAAAAAAGAATTGGGTCTGTGTGGTTGAAAAAAAAAACTATCCATAAGGAGCTTGATCAATGGAGTCTTCTCCTCCGATGGTTCTCTGCAGGCATTGAGTAAAATAATTTGGTGAGATGTCCTTTTGTTTGTTTTGAAAGACGTTTTGTTTTCAATTTTACTCCTTAATTTATCTGTTGAATTTTTTTTCTATCTGTTCAAATTTACATTTTAGTGTTTAATTATTATTTTTTGTCTATATATTCAAAAAAGTTGACTATCTGTTCACTTTTTTTCCCTATCTTTTCAAATGTTTTTCTAGATTTTGTTATCAATTCAATTTTAATCTCTTATCTGTTTAAATATTTATCCAAAATTTCTTATCTGTTCAACAAACTAGTCACAATGTTCAATTTATTTTTATCTGTTCAATTTTATTATCTGTTGAAATACACCAAATCAGGATCTGTTGCAATATTTCTTTCTCTCTCTCTCGTTCTTTCTCTCTATCTGTTAAAATTCTTTCTCGCATATAATCCAGTATATATATATATCTGTTCAAGACCGGGTTAACCTGCACAACATGCCGACCTACGCCGAAGTGTTGGACAAAGCCATTCTGGCCGAAGCTAACTTGAATAAATACCAGAGTTCGGGAGAGAACCAGAAAAAGATACAGAATTATGATAGTCGCCGAGCACAGTTGGGCACCAAGAAGAAGACAAACATGGGCAGTACTGGTTACCTAAGGCAGGAAGGTAATACTAAACCGATGTGTTCGGATTGTGGGAAACAACATTTCGGGGTCTGTCGTCGGGCGTCTGGAGCTTGTTATGAATGTGGTGAAATGGGGCATTATGTGAAAGATTGTCCTAAGACAAAGGCTGATAACAGCAAGAAAAGTGAGAATACCTCAGGTTCCGTTCAGAAGGGTAACGTTGGAAAAGGACAGATGAGGCAGGGCAGAGTGTTTGCGCTAGTACCAGGAGACACTCAGAATGCTGAGACAGTGGTGTCAGGTATACTCTCAATTTGCTCTCAAGATGCTTATGTATTGGTTGATTCGGGTTCTACGCATTCGTTTGTATCTGCTAAGTTTGCCGAGAAGATTGATAGGAAACTAGAACCCCTTGATTATGTGCTATCTGTGTCTACTCCAACTGGGGGATCCATGATTGTTGCATCTATTTATAGAGCATGTGTTATTGTGATTGAGAATGTTGAATTGTTAGTTGATTTAATGCCATTGGACATAGCTTATTTTGATGTTATATTGGGAATGGATTGGTTAGTAGCAAATCACGCATCTATTAATTGTGTTTCGAAGAGTGTCACACTGAAACCCCCAAACCAAGCCGAGGTTATTTTCCAGGGTAAAGAGGTAGTGCCCCCACCTTATTTGATTTCGTCCGTTAGGGCCTATAAGTTAATCCGGAAAGGGTGTCAAGGTTACTTGTGTAGTATACTGAATGATCAGAATGGAAATGCTAATCTAGCCGACATTCCAGTTGTTAATGAATTCCCCGACGTCTTTCCAAATGATTTGCCTGGTCACTTAGTCGATAGAGAAATAGAGTTCACTGTTGATATCATGTCGGGAACACTGCCGATCTCCAAAACACCATATAGAATGGCCCCAGCTGAACTTAGGGAATTGAAACTGCAATTACAAGAACTGTTGGATAAGGGATTTATTAGGCCGGGCACTTCACCTTGGGGAGCACCCGTTTTATTTGTTAAGAAAAAGGATGGCTCACTTCGTCTCTGCATCGATTACAGAGAACTTAACAAGGTCACCATTAAGAACAAGTACCCATTACCTAGGATTGATGATTTGCTTGACCAACTACAAGGAGCACGAGTCTTCTCTAAGATTGACCTTAGGTCGGGTTACCATCAACTAAAAGTTAAAGCCGAGGATGTTGAGAAAACTGCTTTTCGGATGAGATATGGCCACTACGAATTTTTGGTAATGCCTTTTGGAGTGACCAATGCCCCTGCTGTATTTATGGATTTAATGAACAGAGTCTTCAAGCCATACTTAGATGAGTTTGTAGTTGTCTTCATTGATGATATATTGATCTATTCCAAGAGTAAAGCTGAACATGAGAATCATTTGAGACTTGCCTTGCAGATTTTGAGAGACCGAAAATTGTATGCTAAGTTTAACAAGTGTGAGTTTTGGCTTTCTACTATTTCATTTTTGGGTCACGTGATTAATGAAGAGGGTATCTCGGTTGATCCTAGTAAAATTGAAGCCGTAGTGAACTGGCCGAGGCCGACTAATGTGTCCGAGATTCGTAGTTTTCTGGGTTTGGCAAGTTATTACAGGAAGTTTGTGAAAGATTTCTCAAGGATTGCAGTTCCATTGACGCAATTGACTAAGAAGGGAGCACCGTATGAATGGACTGAAGATCGGGAATCAGCTTTCCAGGAACTGAAGGCGAGGTTAGTTACAGCACCAGTACTTGTACTTCCATCAGGTAATGAAGAGTTTCATATCTATAGTGATGCATCGCATAAGGGCTTGGGTTGTGTATTAATGCAAAAGGGTAGAGTCATAGCATATGCATCTCGTCAGTTGAAGCCACACGAAAAGAACTATCCTACCCATGATTTGGAATTAGCAGCCGTTGTATTTGCTTTAAAGATTTGGCGTCACTACTTGTATGGAGCTTCTTGTCAGGTTTTTACAGATCATAAGAGTTTAAAGTACCTGTTCACTCAAAAAGAGTTGAATTTGAGACAGAGGAGATGGCTTGAGTTGTTGAAAGACTATGATATGCAGATTCAATATCACCCAGGTAAAGCTAACAGCGTAGCCGGCGCCCTGAGCAGAAAGTCAGTTGGGCATTTGGCATGTCTAACCATGATTTCAGTAGAACCAGCTATCATTGAGGAAGTAAAGGCAAGACAAATGGAGGATGAATTCTTTAGAAAGGTAGCCGATGAGATTGTTACAAAGCCAAGATCAGGGTACACTATCGAGAACCAAGTGCTCAAGTTTGAAGGAAGATTGTGTGTGGCCGACGTTCCAGAGTTGAAAAGAAAAATTTTGCAGGAAGCTCATGGTTCCAAGTTTGCTGTTCATCCAGGAAATACCAAGATGTATCAGGATGTGAAACAGACGTTTTGGTGGCCAAATATGAAAAGAGAGATAGCCGAATTTGTGTCCCAGTGTTTGCATTGTCAACAAGTAAAAGCAGAACATCAGAGACCAGCAGGACTTCTTCAACCTTTGCCGATTCCTGAGTGAAAATGGGAACACATCTCCATGGATTTTGTGATTGGTTTGCCAAAGACACAGAAAAGTATGGATTCAATCTGGGTTATTGTTGATAGATTAACCAAGTCAGCACACTTTTTGCCTGTTAAGAGTACCTTCGGTGCCGATCAACTTGCCCTGTTATATATATGAACGAGATTGTTAGACTTCATGGAGTGCCGATGTCAATTGTGTCAGACCAGGATCCGAAGTTCGTTTCCAGATTTTGGCAGAGTCTACAGAGAGCTTTTGGAGCCGAGTTGAGATTTAGTACAGCTTTTCATCCCCAGATGGATGGGCAAACAGAGAGAACTATTCAGACACTTGAAGATATGCTTAGACTTTGTGTATTGGACTTCCAAGGAAGTTGGGAAATGCATTTGCTAGAATTCGCTTACAACAACAGTTATCAGGCTAGCATTGGCATGGCGCCATATGAAGCTTTGTATGTGAGAAAGTGCAGATCGCCGATATGTTGGACCGAAGTTGGAGACAAAGCTCTGCTTGGTCCCGAGTTAATTCGAGTAGCAACAGAGAAGATTAAACTTATTCAACAGAGGATTAAAACTGCCCAGAGCCGACAAAAGAGTTACGCCGACCAGAGAAGGAATGAGTTAGAATTCGAAGTTGGGGATCATGTATTCCTAAAAGTTTCACCAATGAAAGGAGTTTCCAGATTTGGGAAGAAAGGTAAGTTAGCACCTCGTTATATTGGGCCATTTGAAATTCTTGACAAGGTTAACTCCGTTGCCTACAGACTTGCTTTGACACCAGGATTAAGCCAAGTCCATAATGTATTTCATGTTTCAATGTTGAGAAAGTATATTCGGGATCCGCTGCATGTGATTGACTATTCTGGGATTGAAGTTAATGAGAATTTAGGCTATGAAGAGAAGCCGATGTGTATTATCGACAGGCAAGTTAGACAATTGAGAAACAAGCCGATACCAATGGTAAAAATTGAATGGAAGGAGCATTACGGCAAGGATGCCACATGGGAAATGGAAGAGGAAATGAGAATCCGACATCCAGAGTTGTTTTTGGAGCAAGGTAACCTAAGTTTGGGGACCAAACTTCTTTAAGGGGGGTAGGATGTAATAACCCTCACTTTGATTTAGTCATACTTGCATACCTTTATGCGTGATTTTGTCTTGTTACGTGGTGCTTGCAAGTTTTGCCTTGTCTTGTTTTGTTCGGGACTCATCTTGTTTATCTTGTTTCGTCTTGTTTTGTTTAAGTATTGCTTGCATGGTTTTGTTCTTTGCTTGGTGTGTAGCCGAGGTCATCTTGAACCTAGTTCACCGCTGAACCCTTGTACGTAGAACCATTTTGGAACCACTTGGTTGACCTCCATCTTCACCCCGGCATGTTAGCCGAGATGTCGCTATCTTGGCCGAGGTGTTCAGAACCAAGGCCGAGGAGTGTATCATCTAGGCCGAGATGTTTTACACTTAGTGATCTTTGTCCTTGGGCAGGCGTGGCCTAGACCGAGGTGTGGCACAGCTTAGTCAAGTGTCGTTCTCCCTAGCCGATGTCCTTGTTACCCTGTTGCCGAAGTTTTGTCTTTAGCCGATATCACTGCTTGCCGATGTGTCTTGCCTTAGCTTGTTAGATACGCTTTGTCAGAGACTTGTCTTATCAATCAGTCACCTTTTTGAGTTGAACCAACCCGGTAGCGCCACGTGTCCGAGTTGAAGGTTAAGACAGCCGGCAGACCTAGAAACAAATCATTTTGTCTCAAATCTTTGTCTTTAGAGAGAGAAGCTCTAGAGGAAGAAGAAAGAGTTCTTAGAGAGAGAAGTTGATTTTCGAGCTTGATCTTTGGTGTTTGAACCGTTAGATTTGAGTTTTGAGGTTAGATTCTTGCTCTACTTTGGTTATTCTTGTTGATCATCTAGCTGCATTGCATGATCGAATCTGTTTTGCATGTCATGCATCGAGTTAGAGTTGGTTTTGGAAGAGAAAATGGTGTTCATGTATTCTTGAAGAAAAGTCTCATTTTGATCCGAAAGATGTTACAAGAACCATGTTTTTGTGTTTGTTTTTACATGATTTCTTTAAGTGGGTACCCAGGTCCATGTTTTTGAACTCTTGGCATGAAATCTCAGATTTTTGTATAAACAAGTTATGATTTTAGCATGCATGTTCTTGAGGTTCTTGATAATCTTGTTCTTCATGTTCTTCAAAGGGAAACCCAGGTTTTCCCGACTTTGCTTTTGAATGTGGCCATCGGGACCACACCTCGGCAAGGAGGTGTGGGACCTCGGCAAAGACCTGGTTGGTACCCAGTGTGTTTCCATGAGATGAGAAGCAGTGTTTTGACTCCCAGCATGTTTTGTTTAGTTATTGACTTGGATCTGGTGAGAATGCCGAGATCATTTGCATGCATGTAAAGCTTGTTTTGAGAATGTGATTTGCCATGTGATTGTAGGACTTTGACCTTTGCTTTGGGCCTTTACCCGAGAAGAACTAGGTAAGTGGTGCTTTTAATAAAGCTATGTTATAATGTTTTGATAAATCTTGTTTTGCTTCGTTTTGATGAAAGTATTTGATAAGCATGAATGGTTAGCCTTATTTCGATGTATCAAGTATAAGCTTTGTTTTGATGTTATCTTTGGAAAGTCCCTTATGCTGGAGGACTCTAAACTTTCGCAGCACTAAGTATAAAAGTCCCATGTGCTGGAGAACTCTAAACTTTCGCAGCACCCTTGTGTTAAAAGGATACGGTCCTTTCTTGGAAAACCATCGTGTTAAAAGGGGCTACGGGCCTAAGTAACACAAGTCCCTTGTGCTGGAGGACTTTAAACTTTCGCAGTACCTTTGACTAATCGATTACGGATCGTGCAGTCCTTTGTTTTGCCACTGACGGATTACCGCGTGGATTTGTTATTCGGAAAGCTTGATTTGTGTTTTGCCGATGCTAGTAAGCATCCCTTGAGACTCGTAAGACTTGACAGATGAATACGGTTCATCCTTTGATTTGATAAAGTTTCGATGTGTTTTGCTTTGAAAGGATCTCGGCTATTATTCGTATGGTTTGGGCATGTTTTGTTTTGGAAAGACTTCGGCTTATATTCATGCAAAACCTTTATTACTAGTACCATTCACTGAGTATCCAAGCTCACCCTCTCTATATATATGTAGGTGATGAGCAGGACGGCGGCGACGCCTAGACGTGTTTTGCAAAGCTTGTTTTGGATTTTTGACATGTCGGCTTGACTTGTTTTATGTCGGCAAACTTGTATTTACGTCGGCGAATCTTAAAGATTATGCTTCTTTGGCTTGTGATCATTGTATTTGCACATGTCGGCTTTAGAAGCCTTTTGATCAAGATGTAACTTGTATTTTGTTTATTTGAAACCGAATGTAAAGCCATGTTATGTTTGTCATTACATTTGATCTATGCACAGCTCTTATGGACCACTTGTATTTGATTTATTGCTTCCACATTTGTAAGCCCCTATTTATACTCTGATTGTGTTAGTAAGTTGGCCTTCGGTAATCACGGATTACTGGCCATCACGGCACCTTCCTACTAGGGGCGGGTTGGGGTCGTGACAAATTTGGTCAGAAGTCATTTTGTTTGTTTTGAAAGACGTTTTGTTTTCAATTTTACGCCTTAATTTATCTGTTGAATTTTTTTTTTCTATATGTTCAAATTTACATTTTAGTGTTTAATTATTTTTTTTTTGTCTATATATTCAAAAAAGTTGACTATCTGTTCACTTTTTTTCCCTATCTTTTCAAATTTTTTTCTACATTTTGTTATCAGTTCAATTTTAATCTCTTATCTTTTCAAATATCTATCCAAAATTTCTTATCTTTTCAACAAACCAGTCACAATGTTCAATTTATTTTTATCTTTTCAATTTTATTATCTGTTGAAATACATCAAATCAGGATCAGTTGCAATCTTTATTTCTCTCTCTTTGCTTCTTTCTCTCTATATGTTGAAATTCTTTCTCACATACAATCAAGTATATATATATATATGTTCAAAATTTTTAATTATTTTTATCTGTTTATTTTTTAAAATTTTTTTCATTTACAACTATCTGTTGCAATTTGTTTCATCGTAGAACAACAAAACAGATCAAAAACTTTAAAAAAAAAAAAAGGTGGAAAAATTGGGTCTGTGCGCTTGAAAAAAAAAACTGTCCATAAGGAGCTGGATCAATGGAGTCTTCTCCTCCGATGGTCCTCTGCAGGCATTGAGTAAAATAATTTGGTCAGAAGTCCTTTTGTTTGTTTTGAAAGATGTTTTGTTTTCAATTTTACTCTTTAATTTATCTGTTGAATTTTTTTTCTATCTGTTCAAATTTACATTTTAGTGTTTAATTATTTTTTTTGTCTATATATTCAAAAAAGTTGACTATCTGTTCACTTTTTTTTCCCTATCTTTTCAAATTTTTTTCTAGATTTTATTATCAATTCAATTTTAATCTCTTATCTGTTCAAATATCTATCAGAAATTTCTTATCTGTTCAACGAACCAGTCACAATGTTCAATTTATTTTTATCCGTTCAATTTTATTATCTGTTGAAATACACCAAATCAGGATCTGTTGAAATCTTTCTTTCTCTATCCTTGGTTCTTTCTCTCTATCTGTTGAAATTCTTTCTCACATATAATACAGTATATATATCTTTTCAATTTTTTTAATATTTTTCTCTGCTTAATTTTTAATTTTTTTTCATTTACAACTATCTGTTGCAATTTGTTTCATCGTAGAACAACAACACAGATCAAAAACTTTAAAAAAAAAAAAAAAAAAGTGGAAGAATTGGGTCTGTGTGCTTGAAAAAAAAAACTGCCCATAAGGAGCTGGATTAATGGAGTCTTCTCCTCCGATGGTCCACTGCAGCCATTGAGTAAAATAATTTTGTCAGAAATCCTTTTGTTTGTTTTCAAAGACGTTTTGTTTTCAATTTTACTTCTTAATTTATTTGTTGAATTTTTTTTCTATCTGTTCAAATTTAGATTTTAGTGTTTAATTATTATTTTTTGTCTATATATTCAAAAAAGTTGACTATCTGTTCACCTTTTTTCCCTATCTTTTCAAATTTTTTTCTAGATTTTATTATCAATTCAATTTTAATCTCTTATCTGTTCAAATATCTATCCAAAATTTCTTATCTCTTCAACGAACCAGTCAGAATGTTCAATTTATTTTTATCTGTTCAATTTTATTATCTGTTGAAATACACCAAATCAGGATCTGTTGCAATCTTTCTTTTTCTCTCTTTGGTTCTTTCTCTGTATCTATTGAAATTCTTTCTCACATATAATCCAATATATATATCTGTTCAATTTTTTTAGTATTTTTATCAGCTTAATTTTTAAATTTTTTTTCATTTACAAGTATCTGTTGCAATTTGTTTCATCGTAGAACAACAACACAGATCACAAACTTAAAAAAAAAATAAAAAAAAAAAAGAAGAATTGGGTCTGTGTGGTTAAAAAAAAAAACTGCCCATAAGGAGCTGGATCAATGGAGTCTTCTCCTTCGATGGTTCTCTGCAGGCATGGAGTAAAATAATTTGCTGAGAAGTCTTTTTGTTTGTTTTGAAAGACGTTTTGTTTTCAATTTTACTCCTTAATTTATCTGTTGAATTTTTTTTCTATCTGTTCAAATTTACATTTTAGTGTTTAATTATTTTTTTTGTCTATATATTCAAAAAATTGACTATTTGTTTACCTTTTTTCCCTATTTTTTCAAATTTTTTCCTAGATTTTGTTATCAATTCAATTTTAATCTCTTATCTGTTCAAATATCTATCCAAAATTTCTTATCTGTTCAACAAACCAGTCACAATGTTCAATTTATTTTTATCTGTTCAATTTTATTATCAGTTGAAATACACCAAATCAGGATCTGTTGCAATCTTTCTTTCTCTCTCTTTGGTTCTTTCTCTCTATCTGTTGAAATTTTTTCTCACATATAATCCAGTATATATATATCTAGTCAATTTTTTAAATATTTTTCTCTGCTTAATTTTTAATTTTTTTTTCATTTACAACTATCTGTTGCAATTTGTTTCATCGTAGAACAACAACACAGATCAAAAACTTTAAAAAAAAAAAAAAAAAAAAAAAAGAGTGAAAGAATTGGGTCTGTGTGCTTAAAAAAAAAAACTGTCCGTAAGGAGCTGGATCAATGGAGTCTTCTCCTCCAATGGTCCTCTGCAGGCATTGAGTAAAATAATTTGGTCAGAAGTGTTTTTGTTTGTTTTGAAAAACGTTTTGTTTTCAATTTTACTCCTTAATTTATCTGTTGAATTTTTTTTTCTATATGTTCAAATTTACGTTTAAGTGTTTAATTATCATTTTTTTTGCCTATATATTCAAAAAAGTTGACTATCTTTTCATTTTTTTTCCATATCATTTCAATTTTTTTTCTAGATTTTTGTTATCAATTCAATTTTAATCTCTTATCTGTTCAAATATCTATCCAAAATTTCTTATTTGTTCAACAAACCAGTCAAAATGTTCAATTTATTTTTATCTGTTCAATTTTATTATCTGTTGAAATACACCAAATCAGCATCTGTTGCAATCTTTCTTTCCCTTTCTTTGGTTCTTTCTCTCTATCTTTTGAAATTCTTACTCACATATAATCCAGTATATGCATATCTGTTAAATTTTTTTTTATAATTTTTATCTGCTTAATTTTTAATTTTTTTTTCATTTACAACTATCTATTGCAATTTGTTTCATCGTAGAACAACAACACAGATCAAAAACTTTAAAAAAAAAAAAAAAAAAAAAAAGAAGAATTGGGTCTGTGTGGTTGAAAAAAAAAAACTGTCCATAAGGAGCTGGATCAACGGAGCCTTCTCCTCCGATAGTTCTCTGCAGGCATTGAGTAAAATTATTTAGTGATAAGTCCTTTTGTTTGTTTGAAAGACGTTTTGTTTTGAATTTTACTCCTTAATTTATCTGTTGAATTTTTTTTTTCTATCTGTTCAAATTTACATTTTTGTGTTTAATTTTTTTTTGTCCATATATTCAAAAAAGTTGACTATCTGTTCACTTTTTTTCCCTATCTTTTCAAATTTTTTTCCAGATTTTGTTATCAATTCAATTTTAATCTCTTATCTGTTCAAATATCTATCCAAAATTTCTTATCTGTTCAACAAACCAGTCACAATGTTCAATTTATTTTATCTGTTCAATTTTATTATCTGTTGAAATACAACAAATCAAAATCTGTTGCAATCTTTCTTTCTCTTTCTTTGGTTCTTTCTCTCTATCTCTTGAAATTATTTCCCACATATAATCCAGTATACATATATCTGTTCAAATTTTTTTTAATTATTTTTATCTGCTTAATTTTTAAATTTTTTTTCATTTACAACTATCTGTTGCAATTTGTTTCATCGTAGAACAACAACACAGATCACAAACTTAAAAAAAAATAAAAAATGAAGAATTGGGTCTGTGTGGTTGAAGAAAAAAAAACTGTCCATAAGGAGCTGGATCAATGGAGTCTTCTCCTCCGATGGTTCTCTGCAGGCATTGAGTAAAATGATTTGGTGAGAAGTCTTTTTGTTTGTTTTGAAAGACGTTTTGTTTTCAATTTTACTCCTTAATTTATCTGTTGAATTTTTTTTTCTATCAGTTCAAATTTACATTTTAGTGTTTAATTATTATTTTTTTGTCTATATATTCAAAAAAGTTGACTATCTGTTCACTTTTTTTCCCTATCTTTTCAAATTTTTTTCTAGATTTTGTTATCAATTCAATTTTAATCTATTATCTGTTCAAATATCTATCCAAAATTTCTTATCTGTTCAACAAACCAGTCAGAATGTTCAATTTATTTTTATCTGTTCAATTTTATTATCTGTTGAAATACACCAAATCAGGATCTGCTGCAATCTTTCTTTCTCTTTCTTTGGTTATTTCTCTCTATCTGTTGAAATTCTTTCTCACATATAATCTAGTATATATATATCTGTTCAATTTTTTTTATTATTTTTATCTGCTTAATTTTTAATTTTTTTTCATTTACAGCTATCTGTTGTAATTTGTTTCATCGTAGAACAACAACATAGATCAAAAACTTTAAAAAAAGAAGAAGAATTGATTCTGTGTGGTTGAAAAAAAAGCTGTCCATAAGGAGCTGGATCAATGTAGTCTTCTCCTCCGATGGTTCTCTGCTGGCATTGAGTAAAATAATTTGGTGAGAAGTCCTTTTGTTTGTTTTGAAAGACGTTTTGTTTTCAATTTTACTCCTTAATTTATCTGTTGAATTTTTTTTTTCTATCTGTTGAAATTTACATTTTAGTGTTTATTTTTTTTTTGTCTATATATTCAAAAAAGTTGACTATCTGTTCATTTTTTTTTTCCTATTTTTTCAAATTTTTTTCTAGATTTTGTTATCAATTCAATTTTAATCTCTTATCTGTTCAAATATCTATCCAAAATTTATTATCTGTTCAACAAACCAGTCACAGTGTTCAATTTATTTTTATCTGTTCAATATTATTATCTGTTGAAATACACCAAATCACCCAACCCAAAAAAAAAAAAATACACCAAATCAGGATCTGTTGCAATCTTTCTCTCTCTCTCTCTTTGGTTCTTTCTCTCTATCTGTTGAAATTTTTTATCACATATAATCCAGTATATATATCTGTTCAATTTTTTTTTTATTTTTATCTACTTAATTTTTTTTTCTTTTACAACTGTCTGTTGCAATTTGTTTCATCGTAGAACAACAACACAGATCACAAACTTAAAAAAAAATAAAAAATGAAGAATTGGGTCTGTGTGGTTGAAGAAAAAAAAACTGTCCATAAGGAGCTGGATCAATGGAGTCTTCCCCTCCGATGGTCCTCTGCAGGCATTGAGTAAAATAATTTGGTGAGAAGTCTTTTTGTTTGTTTTGAAAGACGTTTTGTTTTCAATTTTACTCCTTAATTTATCTGTTGAATTTTTTTTTTCTATATGTTCAAATTTACATTTAGGTGTTTAATTATTTTTTTTTGTCTCTATATTCAAAAAAGTTGACTATCTGTTCACTTTTTTTCCCTATCTTTTCAATTTTTTTTCTAGATTTTGTTATCAATTCAATTTTAATCTCTTATCTGTTCAAATTTCTATCCAAAATTTCTTATCTGTTTAACAAACAAGTCATGATGTTCAATTTATTTTTATCTGTTCAATTTTATTATCTGTTGAAATACACCAAATCAGGTTTTGTTGCAATCTTTCTTTCTCTTTCTTTGGTTCTTTCTCTCTATCTGTTCAAATTCTTTCTCCCATATAATCCAGTATATATATATCTGTTCAATTTTTTTATTATTTTTATCTGCTTAATTTTTAATTTTTTTTTCGTTTACAACTATCTGTTGCAATTTGTTTCATCGTAGGACAACAACACAGATCAAAAACATAAAAAAAAAAAAGGAAAAAAAGAAAAGACTTTGGTCTGTGTGGATGAAAAAAAAAACTGTCCATAAGGAGCTGGATTAATGGAGTCTTCTCCTCCGATGGTCCTCTACAGGCATTGAGTAAAATTATTTCGTCAGAAGTCCTTTTGTTTGTTTTGAAAAACGTTTTGTTTTCAATTTTACTCCTTAATTTATCTATTGAATTTTTTTTTTGTATCTGTTCAAATTTACATTTAAGTGTTTAATATTTTTTTTTGTCTATATATTCAAAAAAGTTGACTATCTGTTCACTTTTTTTCCGTATCTTTTCAAATTTTTTTCGAAATTTTGTTATCAGTTCAATTTTAATCTCTTATCTGTTCAAATATCTATCCAAAATTTTTTATCTTTTCAACAAACTAGTCACAATGTTCAATTTATTTTTATCTGTTCGATTTTATTATCTGTTGAAATACACCAAATCAGGATCTATTGCAATCTTTCTTTCTCTCTCTTTGGTTCTTTCTCTCTATATGTTGAAATTCTTTCTCACATATAATCCAGTATATATATCTGTTCAATTTTTTTTAATTATTTTTATCTGCTTAATTTTTAATTTTTTTTTTCATTTACAACTATCTATTGTAATTTGTTTTAGCGTAGAACAACAACACAGATCAACAACTTAAAAAAAAAAAAAAAAACAAAACAAAAGAAAAAAAAAAGTGGAAGAATTGGGTCTGGGTGGTTGAAAAAAAAAAACTGTCCATAAGGAGCTGGATCAATGGAGTCTTCTCCTCCGATGGTTCTCTCCAGGCATTGAGTAAAATAATTTGATGAGAAATCCTTTTATTTGTTTTGAAAGACGTTTTGTTTTCAATTTTACTTCTTAATTTATCTGTTGAATTTTTTTCTATCTGTTCAAATTTACATTTTAGTGTTTAATTTTTTTTTGTCTATATATTCAAAAAAGTTGAATATCTGTTCACTTTTTTTCCCTATCTTTTGAAATTTTTTTTCTAGATTTTGTTATCAATTCAATTTTAATCTCTTATCTGTTGAAATATCTGTCCAAAATTTCTTATCTATTCAACAAACCAGTCGCAATGTTAAATTTATTTTTATTTGTTCAATTTTATTATCTGTTGAAATACACCAAATTAGGATCTGTTGCAATCTTTCTTTCTCTTTCTTTGGTTCTTTCTCTCTATCTTTTGAAATTCTTACTCACATATAATCCGGTATATGCATATCTGTTAAATTTTTTTTTTTATAATTTTTATCTGCTTAATTTTTAATTTTTTTTTCATTTGCAACTATCTATTGCAATTTGTTTCATCGTAGAACAACAACACAGATCAAAAACTTAAAAAAAAAGAAAAAAAAAAGAAGAATTGGGTCTGTGTGGTTGAAAAAAAAAACTGTCCATAAGGAGTTGGATCAACGGAGCCTTCTCCTCCGATAGTTCTCTGCAGGCATTGAGTAAAATAATTTAGTGAGAAATCCTTTTGTTTGTTTGAAAGACGTTTTGTTTTGAATTTTAGTCCTTAATTTATCTGTTGAATTTTTTTTTCTATCTGTTCAAATTTACATTTTTGTGTTTAATTTTTTTTTGTCTATATATTCAAAAAAGTTGACTATCTGTTCACTTTTTTTCCCTATCTTTTCAAATTTTTTTCCAGATTTTGTTATCAATTCAATTTTAATCTCTTATCTGTTCAAATATCTATCCAAAATTTCTTATATGTTCAACAAACTAGTCACAATGTTCAATTTATTTTCTCTATTCAATTTTATTATCTGTTGAAATACAACAAATCAAGATTTGTTGCAATCTTTCTTTCTCTTTCTTTGGTTCTTTCTCTCTATCTCTTGAAATTATTTCTCACATATAATCCAGTATACATATATCTGTTCAAATTTTTTTTATTATTTTTATCTGCTTAATTTTTAAATTTTTTTTCATTTACAACTATCTATTGCAATTTGTTTCATCGTAGAACAACAACACAGATCACAAACTTAAAAAAAAATAAAAAATGAAGAATTGGGTCTGTGTGGTTGAAGAAAAAAAAACTGTCCATAAGGAGCTGGATCAATGGAGTCTTCTCCTCCGATGGTCCTCTGCAGGCATTGAGTAAAATAATTTGGTGAGAAGTCTTTTTGTTTGTTTTGAAAGACGTTTTGTTTTCAATTTTACTTCTTAATTTATCTGTTGAATTTTTTTTTTCTATATGTACAAATTTACATTTAGGTGTTTAATTTTTTTTTTTTGTCTCTATATTCAAAAAAGTTGACTATCTGTTCACTTTTTTTCCCTATCTTTTCAATTTTTTTTCTAGATTTTGTTATCAATTCAATTTTAATCTCTTATCTGTTCAAATATCTATCCAAAATTTCTTATCTGTTTAACAAACAAGTCATGATGTTCAATTTATTTTTATCTGTTCAATTTTATTATCTGTTGAAATACACCAAATCAGGATCTGTTGCAATCTTTCTTTCTCTTTCTTTGGTTCTTTCTCTCTATCTGTTCAAATTCTTTCTCCCATATAATCCAGTATATATATCTGTTCAATTTTTTTATTATTTTTATCTGCTTAATTTTTAATTTTTTTTTCATTTACAACTATCTGTTGCAATTTGTTTCATCGTAGGACAACAACACAGATCAAAAACATAAAAAAAAAAAAAAAGGAAAAAAAGAAAAGACTTTGGTCTGTGTGGTTGAAAAAAAAAAAAACTGTCCATAAGGAGCTGGATTAATGGAGTCTTCTCCTCCGATGGTCCTCTACAGGCATTGAGTAAAATTATTTCGTCAGAAGTCCTTTGGTTTGTTTTGAAAAACGTTTTGTTTTCAATTTTACTCCTTAATTTATCTATTGAATTTTTTTTTGTATCTGTTCAAATTTACATTTAAGTGTTTAATTTTTTTTTTTTGTCTATATATTCAAAAAAGTTGACTATCTGTTCACTTTTTTTCCGTATCTTTTCAAATTTTTTTCTAAATTTTGTTATCAGTTCAATTTTAATCTCTTATCTGTTCAAATATCTATCCAAAATTTTTTATCTTTTCAACAAACTAGTCACAATGTTCAATTTATTTTTATCTGTTCGATTTTATTATCTGTTGAAATATACCAAATCAGGATCTATTGCAATCTTTCTTTCTCTCTCTTTGGTTCTTTCTCTCTATATGTTGAAATTCTTTCTCACATATAATCCAGTATATATATCTGTTCAATTTTTTTTAATTATTTTTATCTGCTTAATTTTTATTTTTTTTTTCATTTACAACTATCTATTGTAATTTGTTTCAGCGTAGAACAACAACACAGATCAACAACTTTAAAAAAAAAAAAAACAAAACAAAAGAAGAAAAAAAAGTGGAAGAATTGGGTCTGGGTGGTTGAAAAAAAAAAAATGTCCATAAGGAGCTGGATCAATGGGGTCTTCTCCTCCGATGGTTCTCTCCAGGCATTGAGTGAAATAATTTGATGAGAAATCCTTTTATTTGTTTTGAAAGACGTTTTGTATTCAATTTTACTTCTTAATTTATCTGTTGAATTTTTTTCTATCTGTTCAAATTTACATTTTAGTGTTTAATTTTTTTTTGGGCTATATATTCAAAAAAGTTGAATATCTGTTCACTTTTTTTCCCTATCTTTTCAAATTTTTTTCTAGATTTTGTTATCAATTCAATTTTAATCTCTTATCTGTTGAAATATCTATCCAAAATTTCTTATCTGTTCAACAAACCAGTCGCAATGTTAAATTTATTTTTATTTGTTCAATTTTATTATCTGTTGAAATACACCAAATTATGATCTGTTGCAATCTTTCTTTCTCTCTCTTTGGTTCTTTCTCTCTATCTGTTGAAATTCTTTCTCACATATAATCCAGTATATATATATCTGTTCCATTTTTTTTTATCTGTTTAATTTTTAATTTTTTTTTTCATTTACAACTATCTATTGCAAGTTGTTTCATCGTAGAACAACAGCACAGATCAAAAACATATAAATAAATAAATAAAAAAAGTGGAAGAATTGGGTCTGTGTGCTTGAAAAAAAAAACTGTCCATAAGGAGCTGGATCAATGGAGACTTCTTCTCCGATGGTCTTCTACAGGCATTGAGTAAAATAATTTGGTCAGAAGTCCTTTTTTTTTTGTTTTGAAAGTCGTTTTATTTTCAATTTTACTCCTTAATTTATCTGTTGAATTTTTTTTTTCTATATGTTCAAATTTACATTTAAGTGTTTAATTTTTTTTTTCTATATATTCAAAAAATTTGACTCTCTGTTCACTTTTTTTCCCGATCTTTTCAAATTTTTTTCTAGATTTTATTATCAATTCAATTTTAATCTCTTATCTGTTCAAATATCTATCCAAAATTTCTTATCTGTTCAACAAACCAGTCACAATGTTCAATTTATTTTTATCTGTTCAATTTTATTATCTGTTGAAACACACCAAATCAGGATCTGTTGCAATCTTTTTTTTTCTCTCTTTGGTTCTTTCTCTCTATCTGTTGAAATTCTTTCTCACATATAATCCAGTATATATATATCTGTTCAATTTTTTTTTATCTGCTTAATTTTTAATTTTTTTTTCATTTACAACTATCTGTTGCAAGTTGTTTCATCGTAGAACAACAACACAGATAAAAAACTTTAAAAAAAAAAAAGTGGAAGAATATGGTCTGCGTGCTTGAAAAAAAAAACTGTCCAAAAGGAGCTGGATCAATGGAGTCTTCTCCTCCGATGGTCCTCTGCAGGCCTTGAGTAAAATAATTTGGTCAGAAGTCCTTTTGTTTGTTTTGAAAAACGTTTTGTTTTCAATTTTACTCCTTAATTTATCTGTTGATTTTTTTTTTCTATATGTTCAAATTTACATTTTAGTGTTTACTTATTTTTTTTGTCTATATCGTCAAGAAAGTTGACTATTTGTTCACTTTTTTTCCCTATCTTTTCAAATTTTTTTCTAGATTTTATTATCAATTCAATTTTAATCTCTTATCTGTTCAAATATCTATCCAAAATTTCTTATCTGTTCAACGAATCAGTCACAATGTTCAATTTATTTTTATCTTTTGAATTTTTTTTATCTGTTGAAATACACCAAATCAGGATCTGTTGCAATCTTTCTTTCTCTCTCTTTGGTTCTTTCTCTCTGTCTGTTGAAATTCTTTCTCACATATAATCCAGTGTATATATCTGTTCAATTTTATTATTATTTTTATCTGCTTAATTTTTAACTTTTTTTTCATTTACAACTATCTGTTGCGAGTTGTTTAATCGTAGAACAACAGCACAGATCAAAAACTTATAAATAAAAAAAAAAGTGGAAGAATTTGGTCAGTGTGCTTGAAAAAAAAAACTATCCATAAGGAGCTGGATCAATGGAGACTTCTCCTCCGATGGTCTTCTGCAGGCATTGAGTAAAATAATTTGGTCAGAAGTCCTTTTTTTTTTGTTTTGAAAGACGTTTTCTTTTCAATTTTACTCCTTAATTTATCTGTTGAATTTTTTTTTCTATATGTTCAAATTTACATTTACGTGTTTAATTATTTTTTTTTGTCTATATATTCAAAAAAGTTGACTATCTGTTCACTTTTTTTCCTTATCTTTTCAAATTTTTTTCTAGATTTTATTATCAATTCAATTTTAATCTCTTATCTGTTCAAATATCTATCCCAAATTTCTTATCTGTTCAACAAACCAGTCATAATGTTCAATTTATTTTTATCTGTTCAATTTTATTATCTATTGAAATACACCAAATCAGGATCTGTTGCAATCTTTCTTTCTCTCTCTTTGGTTCTTTCTCTCTATCTGTTGAAATGTTTTCTCACATACAATCAAGTATATATATATATGTTCAATTTTTAAAATTATTTTTATCCGCTTAATTTTTATTTTTTTTTTCATTTACAGCTATCTGTTGCAATTTGTTTCGTCGTAGAACAACAACACAGATCCAAAAAAAAAAAAAAAGTGGAAGAATTGGGTCTTTCTGCTTGAAAAAAAAAACTGTCCTGAAGGAGCTGAATCAATGGAGTCTTATCCTCCGATGGTCCTCTGCAGACATTGAGTAAAATAATTTAGTTAGAAGTCCTTTTGTTTGTTTTGAAAAACGTTTTGTTTTCAATTTTACTCCTTAATTTATCTGTTGAATTTTTTTTTCTATATGTTCAAATTTACATTTAAGCGTTTAATTTTTTTTTTGTCTATATATTCAAAAAAGTTGACTTTCTGTTCACTTTTTTTCCCTATCTTTTAAATTTTTTTTCTAGATTTTGTTATCAGTTCAATTTTAATCTCTTATCTGTTCAAATATCTATCCAAAATTTCTTATCTGTTCAACGAACCAGTCACAATGTTCAATTTATATTTATCTATTCAATTTTATTATCTGTTGAAATACACCCAATCAGGATTTGTTGCAATCTTTCTTTCTCTCTCTTTGGTTTTTTCTCTCTATATATAGAAATTTTTTCCCACATATAATACAGTATATATATCTGTTCAATTTTTTTTATTATTTTTATCAACTTAATTTTTAATTTTTTTTTCAATTACAACTATCTGTTGCAATTTGTTTCATCATAGAACAACAACACAGATCAACAACTCAAAAAAAAAAAAAATGGAAGAATTGGGTCTGTGTGCTTGAAAAAAAAAACTGCCCATAAGGAGCTGGATCAATGGAGTCTTCTGCTCCGATGGTCCTCTGCAGGCATTGAGTACAATAATTTGGTGAGAAGTCCTTTTACTTGTTTTGAATGACGTTTTGTTTTCAATTTTACTCCTTAATTTATCTGTTGAATTTTTTTTCTATCTGTTCAAATTTGCATTTTAGTGTCGAATTATTATTTTTTGTCTATATATTAAAAAAAGTTGACTATCTGTTCACTTTTTTTCCCCATCTTTTCAAATTTTTTTCTAGATTTTATTATCAATTCAATTTTAATCTCTTATCTGTTCAAATATCTATCCAAAATTTCTTATCTGTTCAACGACCCAGTCACAATGTGCAATTTATTTTTGTCTATTCAATTTTATTATCTGTTGAAATAAACGAAATCTGGATCTGTTACAATCTTTCTTTCTCTCTCTTTGGTTCTTTCTCTCTATCTGTTGAAATTCTTTCTCACATATAATCCAGTATATATATATGTCTGTTCAATTTTTTTTTATCCGCTTAATTTTTAATTTTTTTTTCATTTACAACTATCTGTTGCAATTTGTTTCATCGTTGAACAACAACGCAGATCAAAAACTTTAAAAAAAAAAAAAAAAAAAGAAGAAGAAAAAAAATTGGGTCAGTGTGGTTGAAAAAAAACTGTCCATAAGGAGCTGGATCAATGGAGTCTTCTCCTCCGATGGTCCTCTGCAGGCATTGAGTAAAATAATTTGGTCAGAAGTCATTTTGTTTGTTTTGAAAGACGTTTCGTTTTCAATTTTAATCCTTAATTTATCTGTTTAATTTTTTTCTATCTGTTCAAATTTACATTTTAGTGTTTAATTATTTTTTTTCGTCTATATATTCAAAAAAGTTGACTATCTGTTCACTTGTTTTCCCTATCTTTTCAAATTTTTTTCTAGATTTTATTATCTATTCAATTTTAATCTCTTATCTGTTAAAATATATATCCAAAATTTCTGATCTGTTCAACGAACCAGTCAGAATGTTCAATTTATTTTTATCTGTTTACCTTTATTATCTGTTGAAATACACCAAATCAGGATCTGTTGCAATCTTTCTTTCTCTCTCTTTGGTTCTTTCTCTCTATCTGTTGAAATTCTTTCTCACATATAATCCAGTACATATATATCTGTTCAATTTTTTTAATATTTTCATCTGTTTAATTTTTAATTTTTTTTTCATTTACAACTATCTGTTGCAATTTGTTTCATCGTTGAACAACAACACAGATCAAAAACTTAAAAAAAAAAAGTGGAAGAATTGGGTTTGTGTGGTTGAAAAAAAAAACTGTCCATAAGGAGCTGGTTCAATGGAGTCTTCTCCTCCGATAGTCACCTGCAGGCATTGAGTAAAATAATTTGGCCAGAAGTCCTTTTGTTTGTTTTGAAAAACGTTTTGTTTTCAATTTTACACCTTAATTTATCTGTTGAATTTTTTTTTCTATATGTTCAAATTTACATTGAAGTGTTTAATTATTTATTTTTTTTGTCTATATATTCAAAAAAGTTGACTATCTGTTCACTTTTTTTCCTATCTTTTCAAATTTTTTTCTAGATTTTGTAATCAGTTCAATTTTAATCTCTTATCTGTTCAAATATCTATCTAAAATTTCTTATCTGTTCAACAAACCAGTCACAATGTTCAATTTATTTTTATCTTTTCAATTTTATTATCAGTTGAAATACACCAAATCAGGATCTGTTGCAATTTTTCTTTCTCTCTCTTTGGTTCTTTCTCCTTATATGTTGAAATTCTTTCTCACATATAATCCAGTATATATATATGTTCAAATTTTTTTAATTATTTTTATCTGCTTAATTTTTATTTTTTTTTTCATTTACAACTATCTGTTGCAATTTGTTTCATCGTAGAACAACAACACAGATCAAAAACATAAAAAAAAGAAAAAAGAAAAAAAGAATTAGGTCTGTGTGGTTGAAAAAAAAATGTCCATAAGGAGCTGGATCAATGGAGTCTTCTCCTTCGATGGTCCTCTGCGGGCATTGTGTAAAATAATTTGGTCAGAAGTCCTTTTGTTTGTTTTGAAAGACGTTTTGTTTTCAATTTTACCCCTTAATTTATCTGTTGAATTTTTTTTCTATCTGTTCGAATTTACATTTTAGAATTTAATTATTTTTTTTATATATTCAAAAAAGTTAACTTTCTGTTCACTTTTTTTCCCTATCTTGTCAAATTTTTTTCTAGATTTCATTATAACTTCAATTTTAATCTCTTATTTGTTCAAATATCTATCCAAAATTTCTTATCTGTTGAACGAACCAGTCACAATGTTCAATTTATTTTTATCTGTTCAATTTTATTATCTGTTGAAATACACCAAATCAAGATCTGTTGCAATATTTCTTTCTCTCTCTTTGGTTCTTTCTCTCTATATGTTAAAATTCTTTCTCACATATAATCTAGTATATATATATGTTCAATTTTTTTTTATTATTTTTATCTTCTTAATTTTTAATTTTTTTTTCATTTACAACTATATGTTGGAATTTGTTTCATCGTAGAACAACAACATAGATCAAAAACTTAAAAAAAAAAAAAAAAAAAAAAAAGTGGAAGAATTGGGTCTGTGTGGTTGAAAAAAAAAACTGTCCATAAGGAGCTGGATCAATGGAGTCTTCTCCTCCGATGGTCCTCTGCAGGCATTGAGTAAAATAATTTGATCAGAAGTCCTTTTGTTTGTTTTGAAAGACGTTTTGTTTTCAATTTTACTCCTTAATTTATCAGTTGAACTTTTTTTTTCTATCTGTTCAAATTTACATTTTAGTGTTTCATTATTTTTTTTTGTCTATATATTCAAAAAAGTTGACTATCTGTTCACTTTTTTTCCCTATCTTTTCAAATTTTTTTCTAGATTTTGTTATCAGTTTAATTTTAATCTCTTATCTGTTCAAATATCTACCCAAAATTTCTTATCTGTTCAACAAACCAGTCACGATGTTCAATTTATTTTTATCTGTTCAATTTTATTATCTGTTGAAATACACCAAATCAGGATATGTTGCAATATTTCTTTCTCTTTCTTTGGTTCTTTCTCTCTATCTGTTGAAATTCTTTCTCACATATAATCCAATATATATTTATCTGTTCAATTTTTTAATATTTTTATCTGCTTAATTTTTAATTTTTTTTTCATTTACAACTATCTGTTGCAATTTGTTTCATCAGTGAACAACAACACAGATCAAAAACTTAAAAAAAAAAAAAAAAAAAAAAGTGGAAGAATTGGGTCTTTGTGCTTGAAAAAAAAAACTGGCCATAAGGAGCTGAATCAATGGAGTATTCTCCTCCGATGGTCCTCTGCAGGCATTGAGTAAAATAATTTGGTTAGAAGTCCTTTTGTTTGTTTTGAAAAACGTTTTGTTTTAAATTTTACTCCTTAATTTATCTGTTGAATTTTTTTTTTCTACATGTTCAAATTTACATTTAAGTGTTTAATTATTTTTTTTTTGTCTATATATTCAAAAAAGTTGAATATCTGTTCACTTTTTTTCCCTATCTTTTCAAATTTTTTTCTTGATTTTATTATCAATTCAATTTTAATCTCTTATCTGTTGAAATATCTATCCAAAATTTCTTATCTGTTCAACGAACCAGTCACAATGTTCAATTTATTTTTATTTGTCCAATTTTATTATCTATTGAAATACACCAAATGAGGATCTATTTCAATCTTTCTTTCTCTCTCTTTGGTTCTCTCTCTCTATCTGTTGAAATTCAATCTCATATATAATCCAGTATATATATCTGTTCAATTTTTTTAATATTTTTATCTGCTTAATTTTGAATATTTTTTTCATTTACAACTATCTGTTGCAATTTGTTTCATCGTAGAACAACAACACAGATAAAAAACTTTAAAAAAAAAAAAGTGGAAGAATTGGGTCTGTGTGCTTAAAAAAAACTGTCCACAAGGAGCTGGATCAATGGAGTCTTCTGCTCCGATGGTCCTCTGCAGGAATTGAGTAAAATAATTTGGTGAGAAGTCCTTTTGTTTGTTTTGAAAGACGTTTTGTGTTCAATTTTACTCCCTAATTTATCGGTTGAATTTTTTTTATCTGTTCAAATTTACATTTTAGTGTTTAATTATTTTTTTTGTCTATATATTTAAAAAAGTTGACTATCTGTTCACTTTTTTTCCCTATCTTTTCAAAATTTTTTCTATATTCTATTATCAATTCAATTTTAATCTCTTATCTGTTAAAATATCTATCCGAAATTTCTTATCTGTACAACGAACCAGTCACAATGTTCAATTTATTTTTATCTGTTCAATTTTATTATCTGTTGAATACACCAACTCAGGATCTGTTGCAATCTTTCTTTCTCTCTCTTTGGTTCTTTCTCTCTATCTGTTGAAATTCTTTCTCACATATAATCCAGTATATATATCTGTTCAATTTTATTATTATTTTTATCTGCTTAATTTTTAATTTTTTTCATTTACAACTATCTGTTGTAATTTGTTTCATCGTTGAACAACAACACAGATCAAAAACTTAAAAATAAAAAAAAAATAAAAAAAAAGTGAAAGAATTGGGTCTGTGTGCTTGAAAAAAAAACTGTCTATAAGGAGCTGGATCAATGGAGTCTTCTCCTCCGATGGTCTTCTGCAGGCATTGTGTAAAATAATTTGGTCAGAAGTCTTTTTGTTTGTTTTGAAAAACGTTTTGTTTTCAATTTTACTGCTTAATTTATCTGTTGAATTTTTTTTTCTATATGTTCAAATTTACATTTAAGTGTTTAATTATTATTTTTTTGTCTATACATTCAAAAAAGTTGGCTATCTGTTCACTTTTTGTTCCTTATCTTTTCAAATTTTTTTCTAGATTTTGTTATCAGTTCAATTTAATCTCTTATCTGTTCAAAAAAGCAGTCACAATGTTAAATTTATTTTATCTTTTCAATTTTATTATCTGTTGAAATACACCAAATCAGGATCTGTTGCAATCTTTCTTTCTCTCTCTTTGGTTCTTTCTCTCTATATGTTGAAATTCTTTCTCACATATAATCCGGTATATATATATCTGTTCAATTTTTTTAATATTTTCATCTGTTTAATTTTTAATTTTTTTTTCATTTACAACTATCTGTTGCAATTTGTTTCATCGTAGAACAACAACACAGATCAAAAACTTAAAAAAAAAAAAAAAAAGTGGAAGAATTGGCTCTGTGTGCTTGAAAAAAAAAACGGTCCATAAGGAGCTAGATCAATGAAGTCTTCTCCTCTGATGGTCCTCTGCAGGCATTGAGTAAAATAATTTTGTGAGAAGTCCGTTTGGTTGCTTTGAAAGGCGTTTTGTTTTCAAATTTACTCCTTAATTTATCTGTTGAATTTTTTTTCCATCTGTTGACATTTATATTTTAGTGTTTAATTATTTTTTTTGTCTATATATTCAAAAAAGTTGACTATCTGTTCACTTTTTTTTCCCTATCTTTTCAAATTTTTTTCTAGATTTTATTATCAGTTCAATTTTAATCTCTTATCTGTTCAAATATCTATCCAAAATTTCTTATCTGTTCAACGAACCAGTCAGAATGTTCAATTTATTTTTATCTGTTCAATTTTATTATCTGTTGAAATACACCAAATCCGAATCTGTTGCAATCTTTCTTTCTCTCTCTTTGGTTCTTTCTCTCTATCTGTTGAAATTCTTTCTCACATATAATCTAGTATATATATAATCTGTTCAATTTTTTAAATATTTTTATCTGCTTAATTTTTAATTTTGTTTTCATTTACAGCTATCTATTGCAATTTGTTTCATCGTAGAACAAAGACACAGATCAAAAACCTTTATAAAAAAAAAAAGTGGAAGAATTGGTCTGTGTGGTTGAAAAAAAAACTGTCCATAAGGAGCTGGATCAAGGGAGCCTTCTCCTCTGATGGTCCTCTGCAAACATTGAGTAAAATAATTTGCTGAGAAGTCCTTTTGTTTGTTTTAAAAGACGTTTTGTTTTCAATTTTATTCCTTAATTCATCTGTTGAATTTTTTTTTCTATATATTCAAATTTACATTTAAGTGTTTAACTTTTTTTTGTCTATATATTCAAAAAATTTGACTATCTGTTCATGTTTTTTCCCAATCTTTTCAAATTTTTTTCTAGATTTTGTTATCAGTTCAATTTTAATCTTTTATCTATTCAAATATCTATCCAAAATTTCTTATCGGTTCAACAAACCAGCCACAATGTTCAATTTATTTTTATCTGTTCAATTTTAATATCTGTTGAAATACACCAAATCAGGATCTGTTAAAATCTTTCTTTCTCTGTCTTTGGTTGTTTCTCTCTATATGTTGAAATTCTTTCTCACATATAATCCAATATATATCTTTTGAATTTTTTTAATTATTTTTATCTGCTGAATTTTTAATTTTTTTTCATTTACAACTATCTGTTGCACTTTGTTTCATCGTAGAACAACAACACAGATCAAAAACTTTTAAAAAAAAAAAAAAAGGCGAAAGAATTGGGTCTGTGTGGTTGAAAAAAAAAACTATCCATAAGGAGCTGGATCAATGGAGTCTTCTCCTCCGATGGTTCTCTGCAGGCACTGAGTAAAATAATTTAGTGACAAGTCTTTTTGTCTATTTTGAATGACGTTTTGTTTTAAATTTTACGACTTAATTTATCTGTTGAATTTTTTTTTCTATCAGTTCAAATTTACATTTTAGTGTTTAATTTTTTTTTTGTCTATATGTTCAAAAAACTTGACTATCTGTTCACTTTTTTTTCCATATCTTTTCAAATTTTTTTCTAAATTTTATTATCAATTCAATTTTAATCTCTTATCTGTTCAACGAACCAGTCACAATGTTCAATTTATTTTTATCTATTCAATTTTATTATCTATTGAATTACACCAAATCAGGATCTGTTGCAATCTTTCTTTCTCTCTCTTTGGTTCTTTCTCTCTATCTGTTAAAATTCTTTCTCACATATCATTCAGTATATATATATCTGTTCAATTTTTTTAATATTTTTATCTGTTTAATTTTTAATTTTTTTTTTCATTTAAAACTATCTGTTGCAATTTGTTTCATCGTAGGACAGCAACACAGATCAAAAAATTTTTAAAAAAATGGAAGAATTGGGTCTGTGTGCTTGAAAAAAAAAACTGTCCATAAGGAGCCGGATCAATGGAGTCTTCTCCTCCGATGGTCCTCTGTAGGCATTGAGTAAAATAATTTGGTCAGAAGTTCTTTTGTTTGTTTTGAAAGACGTTTTGTTTTCAATTTTACTCCTTAATTTGTCTGTTGAATTTTTTTTCTATCTGTTGAAATTTAAATTTTAGTGTTTAATTTTTTTTTGTCTATATATTCAAAAAAGTTGACTATCTGTTCACTTTTTTCCCTATCTTTTCAAATTTTTTTCTAGATTTTATTATCAATTCAATTTTAATCTCTTATCTGTTCAAATATCTATCCAAAATTTATTATCTGTTCAACGAACCAGTCACAATGTTCAATTTATTTTTATCTGTTCAATTTTATTATCTTTTGAAATACACCAAATCAGGATCTGTTGCAATCTTTCTTTCTCTCTCTTTGTTTCTTTCTCTCTATCTGTTAAAATTATTTCTCACATATAATTCAGTATATATATATCTGTTCAATTTTTTAAATATTTTTATTTGCTTAATTTTTTGTTTTTTTTTCATTTACAACTATCTGTTGCAATTTGTTTCATCGTTGAAAAACAACACAGATCAAAAACTTAAAAAAAAAAAAAAAGGAGAATAATTGGGTTTGTGTGCTTGAAAAAAAAAAACAGTCCATAAGGAGCTGGAACAATGGAGTCTTCTCCTCCGATAGTCTTCTACAGGCATTGAGTAAAATAATTTGGTGAGAAGTCCTTTTATTTGTTTTGAAAGACGTTTCGTTTTTAATTTTACTCCTTAATTTATCTGTTGAATTTTTTTTTTCTATCTGTTCAAATTTACATTTTAGTGTTTAATTTTTTTTTGTCTATATACTCAAAAAAGTCGACTATCTGTTCAAATTTTTTTTCTAGATTTTATTATCAGTTCAATTTTAATCTCTTATCTGTTCAAATAGCTATCCAAAATTTCTTATCTGTTCAACGAACCAGTCACAATGTCCAATTTATTTTTATCTGTTCAATTTTATTATCTGTTGAAATGCACCAAATTAGGATCTGTTGCAATCTTTCTTTCTCTCTCTTTGGTTCTTTCTCTCTATCTGTTGAAATTCTTTCTCACATATAATCCAGTATATATATATCTGTTCAATTTTTTTAATATTTTCATCTGCTTAATTTTTAAATTTTTTTTCGTTTACAACTATCTGTTGCAATTTGTTTCATCGTAGAACAACAACACAGATCAAAAACTATAAAAAAAAAAAAGTGGAAGAATCGGGTTTGTGTGCTTGAAAAAAAAAACTGTCCATAAGGAGCTGGATTAATGGAGTCTTCTCCTCCGATGGTCTGCTGTAGGCATTGAGTAAAATAATTCGGTCAGAAGTCGTTTTGTTTGTTTTGAAAAACGTTTTGTTTTCAATTTTACTCCTCAATTTATCTGTTGAATTTTTTTTTCTATATGTTCAAATATACATTAAAGTGTTTAATTTTTTTTTTCTATAAATTCAAAAAAGTTGACTACCTGTTCACTTTTTTTCCGTATCTTTTAGCATTTTTTTCTGGATTTTGTTATCAGTTCAATTTTAATCTCTTATCTGTTCAAATATCTATCCAAAATTTCTTATCTGTTCAACAAACCAGTCACAATGTTCAATTTATTTTTATCTGTTCAATTTTATTATCTGTTGAAATACATCAAATCAGGTTCTGTTGCAATCTTTCTTTCTCTCTCTTTGGTACTTTCTCTCTATATGTTGAAATTTTTTCTCACATATAATCCAGTATACATATATATCTGTTCAATTTTTTAAATATTTTTATCAGCTTAATTTTTAATTTTGTTTTCATTTACAACTATCTGTTGCAATTTGTTTCATCGTAGAACAACAACACAGATCAAAAACTATATAAAAAAAAAGTGGAAGAATTGGGTCAGTGTGGTTGAAAAAAAAAACTGTCCATAACAAGCTGGATCAATGGAGTCTTCTCCTCCGATGGTCCTCTGCAGGCATTGAGTAAAATAATTTGGTCAGAAGTCATTTTGTTTGTTTTGAAAGACGTTTTGTTTTCAATTTTAATCCTTAATTTATCTGTTTAATTTTTTTCTATCTGTTCAAATTTACATTTTAGTGTTTAATTATTTTTTTCGTCTATATATTCAAAAAAGTTGACTATCTGTTCACTTTTTTTCCCTATCTTTTCAAATTTTTTTCTAGATTTTATTATCTATTCAATTTTAATTTCTTATCTGTTAAAATATCTGTCCAAAATTTCTTATCTGTTCAACGAAACAGTCAGAATGTTCAATTTATTTTTATCTGTTTACTTTTATTATCTGTTGAAATACACCAAATCAGGATCTGTTGCAATCTTTCTTTCTCTCTCTTTGGTTCTTTCTCTCTATATGTTGAAATTCTTTCTTACATATAATCCAGTATATATATATATCTGTTCAATTTTTTTAATTAATTTTATCTGCTTAATTTTTAATTTTTTTTTTCATTTACAACAATCTGTTGCAATTTCTTTCATCGTAGAACAACAACATAGATCAAAAACTTAAAAAAAAAAAAAAAAAAAAAGAAGAATTGGGTCAGTGTGGTTGAAAAGAAAAAACTGTCCATAAGGAGTTGGATCAATGGAGTCTTCTCCGCCGATGGTCCTCTGCAAGCATTGAGTAAAATAATTTGGACAGGAGTTCTTTTGTTTGTTTTGAAAGACATTTTGTTTTCAATTTTACTACTTAATTTATCTGTTGAATTTTTTTTTTCTATCTGTTCAAATTTACATTTTAGTGTTTAATTATTTTTTGTCTATATATTCAAAAAAGTTAACTATCTGTTCACTTTTTTTCCTATCTTTTCAAATTTTTTTCTAGATTTTATTATCAAATCAATTTTAATCTCTTATCCGTTCAAATATCTGTCCAAATTTGTTATCTGTTCAACGAACCAGTCACAATGTTCAATTTTATTATCTGTTGAAATACACCAAATCAGGATCTGTTGCAATCTTTCTTTCTCTCTCTTTGGTTCTTTCTCTGTATATGTTGAAATTCTTTCTCACATATAATCCAGTATATATATCTGTTCAATTTTTTAAATATTTTTCTCTGCTTAATTTTTAATTTTTTTTTCATTTACAACTACCTGTTGCAATTTGTTTCATCGTAGAACAAAAACACAAATCAAAAACTTAAAAAAAAAAGAAAAAAAGAATTGGGTCTGTGTGCTTGAAAAAAAAAACTGTCCATAAAGAGCTGGATCAATGGAGTCTTCTCCTCCGATGGTCCTCTGCAGGCATTGAATAAAATAATTTGGTCGGAAGTCCTTTTGTTTATTTTGAAAGACGTTTTGTTTTCAATTTTATTACTTAATTTATCTGTTGAATTTTTTTTTCTATCTGTTCAAATTTACATTTTAGTGTTTAATTTGTTTTTTGTCTATATATTCAAAAAAGTTGACTATCTGTTCACTTTTTTTCCTATCTTTTCAAAAAAAAATTTAGATTTTATTATCAATTTAATTTTAATCTCTTATCTGTTCAAATATCTATCCAAAATTTATTATCTTTTCAACGAACCAGTCACAATGTTCAATTTATTTTTATCAGTTCAATTTTATTATCTGTTGAAATACACCAAATCAGGATCTGTTGCAATCTTTCTTTCTCCCTCTTTGGTTCTTTTCCTCTATCTGTTGAAATTCTTTTTCACATATAATCCAGTATATATATATCTGTTCAATTTTTTTAATATTTTTATTTGCTTAATTTTTAATTTTTTTTTTCATTTACAACTATCTGTTGCAATTTGTTTCATCGTAGAACAACAACACAGATCAAAAAATTTAAAAAAAAAAAAGAATTGGGTCCGTGTGATTGAAAAAAAAACTGTCCATATGGAGCTGGATCAATGGAGTCTTCTCCTCCGATAGTCGTCTGCAGGCATTGAGTAAAATAATTTGGTGAGAAGTCCTTTTGTTTGTTTTGAAAAACGTTTTGTTTTCAATTTTAATCCTTAATTTTTCGGTTAAATTTTTTTTTTCTAAATGTTCAAATTTATAATTAAGTGTTTAATTATTATTTTTTGTCTATATATTCAAAAAAGTTGACTATCTGTTCAGTTTTTTTTCCTCTCTTTTCAAATTTTTTTCTAGATTTTGTTATCAGTTCAACTTTAATCTCTTATCTGTTCAAATATCTATCCGAAATTTCTCATCTGTTCAACGAACCAGTCACAATGTTCAATTTATTTTTATCTTTTGAATTTTATTATCTGTTGAAATACACCAAATCAGGATCTGTTGCAATCTTTCTTTCTCTCTCTTTGATTCTTTCTCTCTATCTGTTGAAATTCCTTCTCACATATAATCCAGTATATATATATATCTGTTCAATATTTTTAATATTTTTATCTGCTTAATTTTTAATTTTTTTTTTCACCTACAACTATCCGTTGCAATTTGTTTCATCGTTGAAAAACAACACAGACCAAAAACTTTTAAAAAAAAAAAAGTGGAAGAATTTGGTCTGTGTGCTTGAAAAAAAAAACTGTCCATAAGGAGCTGGATCTGTGGAGTCTTCTCCTCCGATGGTCCTCTGCAGGCATTGAGTAAAATAATTTGGTCAGAAGTCCTTTTATTTGTTTTGACAAACGTTTTGTTTTCAATTTTACTCCTTAATTTATCTGTTGAATTTTTTTTTCTACATCTTCAAATTTACATTAAAGTGTTTAATTTTTTTTTCTCTATATATTCAAAAAAGTTGACTCTCTGTTCACTTTTTTTCCCAATCTTTTCAAAAAATTTTCAAGATTTATTTATCAGTTCAATTTTAATCTCTTATCTGTTCAAATATCTATCCAAAATTTCTTATCTGTTCAACAAATCGGTCATAATGTTCAATTTATTTTTATCATTACAATTTTATTATTTGTTGAAATACACCAAATTCGGATCTGTTGCAATCTTTCTTTCTCTCTCTTTTGTTCTTTCTCTCTATATGTTGAAATTCTTTCTCACATATAATCCTGTATATATATATCTGTTCAATTTTTTTAATTATTTTTATCTACTTAATTTTTAATTTTTTTTTCATTTACAACTATCTGTTGCAATTTGTTTCATCGTAGAACAACAACACAGATCAACAACTTAAAAAAAAAGTGGAAGAATTGGGTCTGTGTGGTTGAAAAAAAAAACTGTCCATAAGGAGCTAGATCAATGGGGTCTTCTCCTCCGATGGTTCACTGCAGGCATTGTGTAAAATAATTTGGTGAGAAGTCCTTTTGTTTGTTTTGAAAGACGTTTTGTTTTCAATTTTACTCCTTAATTTATCGTTGAATTTTTTTTTCTATCTGTTCAAATTTACATTTTAGTGTTTAATTATTTTTTTTGTCTATATATTCAATAAAGTTAACTATCTGTTCACTTTTTTTCCCTATCTTTTAGAATTTTTTTCTAGATTTTATTATCAATTCAATTTTAATCTCTTATCTGTTCAAATATCTATCCAAAATTTCTTATATGTTCAACGAACCAGTCACAATGTTCAATTTATTTTTATCTGTTCAATTTATTATCTGCTGAAATACACCAAATTAAGATCTGTTGCAATCTTTCTTTCTCTCTCTTTGGTTCTTTCTCTCTATCTGTTGAAATTCTTTCTCACATATAATCCAGTATATATATCTGTTCAATTTTTTAAATATTTTTCTCTGCTTAATTTTTAATTTTTTTTTCATTTACAACTATCTGTTGCAATTTGTTTCATCACAGAACAACAACACAGATCAAAAACTTTAAAAAAAAAAGTGCAAGAATTGGGTCTGTGTGCTTGAAAAAAAAAAAGCTGTCCATAAGGAGCTGGATCAATGGAGTCTTCTCTTCCGATGGTCCTCTGCAGGCATTGAGTAAAATAATTTGGTCAGAAGTCCTTTTGTTTGTTTTGAAAAACGTTTTGTTTTCAATTTTACTCCTTAATTTATCTGTTGAATTTTTTTTTCTATATATTCAAATTTACATTTAAGTGTTTAATTATTTTTTTTGTCTATATATTCAAAAAAAGTTGACTATCTGTTCACTTTTTTTCCCTATCCTTTCAAATTTTTTTCTAGATTTCGTTATCAATTCAATTTTAATCTCTTATCTGTTCAAATATTTATACAAAATTTCTTATCTGTTCATCAAACCAGTCACAATGTTCAATTTTATTATCTGTTGAAATACACCAAATTAGGATCTGCTGCAATCTTTCTTTCTCTTTCTTTGGTTGTTTCTCTCTATCTGTTGAAATTCTTTCTCACATATAAGCCAGTATATATATATATCTGTTCAATTTTTTTTTATTATTTTTATCTGCTTAATTTTTAATTTTTTTTTCATTTACAACTATCTGTTGCAATTTGTTTCATCGTAGAACAACAACACCGATCAAAAACTAAAAAAAAGAAAGAAAAAAAGAATTGGGTCTGTGTGGTTGAAAAAAAAAACTGTCCATAAGGAGCTTGATCAATGGAGTCTTCTCCTCCGATGGTTCTCTGCAGGCATTGAGTAAAATAATTTTGTGAGATGTCCTTTTGTTTGTTTTGAAAGACGTTTTGTTTTCAATTTTACTCCTTAATTTATCTGTTGAATTTTTTTTCTATCTGTTCAAATTTACATTTTAGTGTTTAATTATTATTTTTTTGTCTATATATTCAAAAAAGTTGACTATCTGTTCACTTTTTTTCTCTATCTTTTCAATTTTTTTTCTAGATTTTGTTATCAATTCAATTTTAATCTCTTATCTGTTCAAATATTTATCCAAAATTTCTTATATGTTCAACAAACCAGTCACAATGTTTAATTTATTTTTATCTGTTCAATTTTATTATCTGTTGAAATACACCAAATCAGGATCTGTTGCAATATTTCTTGCTCTCTCTCTGTTCTTTCTCTCTATATGTTGAAATTCTTTCTCGCATATAATCCAGTATATATATATATATCTGTTCAAGACCGGGTTAACCTGCACAACATGCCGACCTACGCCGAAGTATTGGACAAAGCCATTCTGGCCGAAGCTAACTTGAATAGATACCAGAGTTCGGGAGAGAACCAGAAAAAGAGACAGAATTATGACAGTCGCCGAGCACAGTTGGGCACCAAGAAGAAGACGAACATAGGCAGTACTGGTTACCTAAGGCAGGAAGGTAATACTAAACCGATGTGTTCGGATTGTGGGAAACAACATTTCGGGGTCTGTCGTCGGGAGTCTGGAGCTTGTTATGAATGTGGTGAAGTGGGGCATTATGTGAAAGATTGTCCTAAGACAAAGGCTGATAACAGCAAGAAAAGTGAGAATACCTCAGGTTCCGTTCAGAAGGGTAACGTTGGAAAAGGACAGATGAGGCAGGGCAGAGTGTTTGCGCTAGTACTAGGAGACACTCAGAATGCTGAGACAGTGGTGTCAAGTATACTCTCAATTTGCTCTCAAGATGCTTATGTATTGGTTGATTCGGGTTCTACGCATTCGTTTGTATCTGCTAAGTTTGCCGAGAAGATTGATAGGAAACTAGAACCCCTTGATTATGTGCTATCTGTGTCTACTCCAACTGGGAGATCCATGATTGTTGCATCTATTTATAGAGCATGTGTTATTGTGATTGAGAATGTTGAATTGTTAGTTGATTTAATGCCATTGGACATAGCTTATTTTGATGTTATATTGGGAATGGATTGGTTAGTAACAAATCACGCATCTATTAATTGTGTTTCGAAGAGTGTCACACTGAAACCCCCAAACCAAGCCGAGGTTATTTTCCAGGGTAAAGAGGTAGTGCCCCCACCTTATTTGATTTCGTCCGTTAGGGCCTATAAGTTAATCTGAAAAGGGTGTCAAGGTTACTTGTGTAGTATACTGAATGATCAGAATGGAAATGCTAATCTAGCTGACATTCCAGTTGTTAATGAATTCCCCGACGTCTTTCCAAATGATTTGCCTGGTCACTTAGTCGATAGAGAAATAGAGTTCACTGTTGATATCATATCGGGAACACTGTCGATCTCCAAAACACCATATAGAATGGCCCCAGCTGAACTTAGGGAATTGAAACTGCAATTACAAGAACTGTTGGATAAGGGATTTATTAGGCCGAGCACTTCACCTTGGGGAGCACCCGTTTTATTTGTTAAGAAAAAGGATGGCTCACTTCGTCTCTGCATCGATTACAGAGAACTTAACAAGGTCACCATTAAGAACAAGTACCCATTACCTAGGATTGATGATTTGCTTGACCAACTACAAGGAGCACGAGTCTTCTCTAAGATTGACCTTAGGTCGGGTTACCATCAACTAAAAGTTAAAGCCGAGGATGTTGAGAAAACTGCTTTTCGGACGAGATATGGCCACTACGAATTTTTGGTAATGCCTTTTGGAGTGACCAATGCCCCTGCTGTATTTATGGATTTAATGAACAGAGTCTTCAAGCCATACTTAGATGAGTTTGTAGTTGTCTTCATTGATGATATATTGATCTATTCCAAGAGTAAAGCTGAACATGAGAATCATTTGAGACTTGCCTTGCAGATTTTGAGAGACCGAAAATTGTATGCTAAGTTTAACAAGTGTGAGTTTTGGCTTTCTACTATTTCATTTTTGGGTCACGTGATTAATGAAGAGGGTATCTCGGTTGATCCTAGTAAAATTGAAGCCGTAGTGAACTGGCCGAGGCCGACTAATGTGTCCGAGATTCGTAGTTTTCTGGGTTTGGCAGGTTATTATAGGAAGTTTGTGAAAGATTTCTCAAGGATTGCAGTTCCATTAACGCAATTGACTAAGAAGGGCGCACCGTATGAATGGACTGAAGATCGGGAATCAGTTTTCCAGGAACTGAAGGCGAGGTTAGTTACAGCACCAGTACTTGTACTTCCATCAGGTAATGAAGAGTTTCATATCTATAGTGATGCATCGCATAAGGGCTTGGGTTGTGTATTAACGCAAAAGGGTAGAGTCATAGCATATGCATCTCGTCAGTTGAAGCCACACGAAAAAAACTTTCCTACCCATGATTTGGAATTAGCAGCCGTTGTATTTGCTTTAAAGATTTGGCGTCACTACTTGTATGGAGCTTCTTGTCAGGTTTTTACAGATCATAAGAGTTTAAAGTACCTGTTCACTCAGAAAGAGTTGAATTTGAGACAGAGGAGATGGCTTGAGTTGTTGAAAGACTATGATATGCAGATTCAATATCACCCAGGTAAAGCTAACAGCATAGCCGACGCCCTGAGCAGAAAGTCAGTTAGGCATTTGGCATGTCTAACCATGATTTCAGTAGAACTAGCTATCGTTGAGGAAGTAAAGGCAAGACAAATGGAGGATGAATTCTTCAGAAAGGTAGCCGATGAGATTGTTACAAAGCCAAGATCAGGGTACACTATTGAGAACCAAGTGCTCAAGTTTGAAGGAAGATTGTGTGTGGCCGACGTTCCAGAGTTGAAAAGAAAAATTTTGCAGGAAGCTCATGGTTCCAAGTTTGCTGTTCATCCAGGAAATACCAAGATGTATCAGGATGTGAAACAGACGTTTTGGTGGCCAAATATGAAAAGAGAGATAGCCGAATTCGTGTCCCAGTGTTTGCATTGTCAACAAGTAAAAGCAGAACATCAGAGACCAGCAGGACTTCTTCAACCTTTGCCGATTCCTGAGTGGAAATGGGAACACATCTCCATGGATTTTGTGATTGGTTTGCCAAAGACACAGAAAAGTATGGATTCAATCTGGGTTATTGTTGATAGATTAACCAAGTCAGCACACTTTTTGCCTGTTAAGAGTACCTTCGGTGCCGATCAACTTGCCCTGTTATATATGTGAACGAGATTGTTAGACTTCATGGAGTGCCGATGTCAATTGTGTCAGACCGGGATCCGAAGTTCGTTTCCAGATTTTGGCAGAGTCTACAGAGAGCTTTTGGAGCCGAGTTGAGATTTAGTACAGCTTTTCATCCCCAGATGGATGGGCAAACAGAGAGAACAATTCAGACACTTGAAGATATGCTTAGACTTTGTGTATTGGACTTCCAAGGAAGTTGGGGAATGCATTTGCCCTTAGTAGAATTCGCTTACAACAACGGTTATCAGGCTAGCATTGGCATGGCGCCATATGAAGCTTTGTATGTGAGAAAGTGCAGATCGCCGATATGTTGGACCGAAGTTGGAGACAAAGCTCTGCTTGGTCCCGAGTTAATTCGAGTAACAACAGAGAAGATTAAACTTATTCAACAGAGGATTAAAACTGCCCAGAGCCGACAAAAGAGTTACGCCGACCAGAGAAGGAATGAGTTAGAATTCGAAGTTGGGGATCATGTATTCCTAAAAGTTTCACCAATGAAAGGAGTTTCCAGATTTGGGAAGAAAGGTAAGTTAGCACCTCGTTATATTGGGCCATTTGAAATTCTTGACAAGGTTAACTCCGTTGCCTACAGACTTGCTTTGTCACCAGGATTAAACGAAGTCCATAATGTATTTCATGTTTCAATGTTGAGAAAGTATATTCGGGATCCGCTGCATGTGATTGACTATTATGGGATTGAAGTTAATGAGAATTTAGGCTATGAAGAGAAGCCGATGTGTATTATCGACAGGCAAGTTAGACAGTTGAGAAACAAGTCGATACCAATGGTAAAAATTGAATGGAAGGAGCATTACGGCAAGGATGCCACATGGGAAATGGAAGAGGAAATGAGAATCCGACATCCAGAGTTGTTTTTGGAGCAAGGTAACCTAAGTTTGGGGACCAAACTTCTTTAAGGGGGGTAGGATGTAATAACCCTCACTTTGATTTAGTCATACTTGCATACCTTTATGCGTGATTTTGTCTTGTTACGTGGTGCTTGCAAGTTTTGCCTTGTCTTGTTTTGTTCGGGACTCATCTTGTTTATCTTGTTTCGTCTTGTTTTGTTTAAGTATTGCTTGCATGGTTTTGTTCTTTGCTTGGTGTGTAGCCGAGGTCATCTTGAACCTAGTTCACCGCTGAACCCTTGTACTTAGAACCATTTTGGAACCACTTGGTTGACCTCCATCTTCACCCCGGCATGTTAGCCGAGATGTCGCTATCTTGGCCGAGGTGTTCAGAACCAAGGCCGAGGAGTGTATCATCTAGGCCGAGATGTTTTGCACTTAGTGATCTTTGTCCTTGGGCAGGCGTGGCCTAGACCAAGGTGTGGCACATCTAGGCCAAGGTGTGGCACAGCTTAGTCAAGTGTCGTCCTCCCTAGCCGATGTCCTTGTTACCCTGTTGCCGAAGTTTTGTCTTTAGCCGATATCACTGCTTGCCGATGTGTCTTGCCTTAGCTTGTTAGATACGCTTTGTCAGAGACTTGTCTTATCAATCAGTCACCTTTTTGAGTTGAACCAACCCGGTAGCGCCACGTGTCCGAGCTGAAGGTTAAGACAGCCGGCAGACCTAGAAACAAATCATTTTGTCTCAAATCTTTGTCTTTAGAGATAGAAGCTCTAGAGGAAGAAGAAAGAGTTCTTAGAGAGAGAAGTTGATTTTCGAGCTTGATCTTTGGTGTTTGAACCGTTAGATTTGAGTTTTGAGGTTAGATTCTTGCTCTACTTTGGTTATTCTTGTTGATCATCTAGCTGCATTGCATGATCGAATCTGTTTTGCATGTCATGCATCGAGTTAGAGTTGGTTTTGGAAGAGAAAATGGTGTTCATGTATTCTTGAAGAAAAGTCTCATTTTGATCCGAAAGATGTTACAAGAACCATGTTTTTGTGTTTGTTTTTACATGATTTCTTTGAGTGGGTACCCAGGTCCATGTTTTTGAACTCTTGGCATGAAATCTCAGATTTTTGTATAAACAAGTTATGATTTTAGCATGCATGTTCTTGAGGTTCTTGATAATCTTGTTCTTCATGTTCTTCAAAGGGAAACCCAGGTTTTCCCGACTTTGCTTTTGAATGTGGCCATCGGGACCACACCTCGGCAAGGAGGTGTGGGACCTCGGCAAAGACCTGGTTGGTACCCAGTGTGTTTCCATGAGATGAGAAGCAGTGTTTTGACTCCCAGCATGTTTTGTTTAGTTATTGACTTGGATCTGGTGAGAATGCCGAGATCATTTGCATGCATGTAAAGCTTGTTTTGAGAATGTGATTTGCCATGTGATTGTAGGACTTTGACCTTTGCTTTGGGCCTTTACCCGAGAAGAACTAGGTAAGTGGTGCTTTTAATAAAGCTATGTTATAATGTTTTGATAAATCTTGTTTTGCTTCGTTTTGATGAAAGTATTTGATAAGCATGAATGGTTAGCCTTATTTCGATGTATCAAGTATAAGCTTTGTTTTGATGTTATCTTTGGAAAGTCCCTTGTGCTGGAGGACTCTAAACTTTCGCAGCACTAAGTATAAAAGTCCCATGTGCTGGAGAACTCTAAACTTTCGCAGCACCCTTGTGTTAAAAGGATACGGTCCTTTCTTGGAAAACCATCGTGTTAAAAGGGGCTACGGGCCGAAGTAACACAAGTCCCTTGTGCTGGAGGACTTTAAACTTTCGCAGTACCTTTGACTAATCGATTACGGATCGTGCAGTCCTTTGTTTTGCCACTGACGGATTACCGCATGGATTTGTTATTCGGAAAGCTTGATTTGTGTTTTGCCGATGCCAGTAAGCATCCCTTGAGACTCGTAAGACTTGACAGATGAATACAGTTCATCCTTTGATTTGATAAAGTTTCGATGTGTTTTGCTTTGAAAGGATCTCGGCTATTATTCGTATGGTTTGGGCATGTTTTGTTTTGGAAAGACTTCGGCTTATATTCATGCAAAACCTTTATTACTAGTACCATTCACTGAGTATCCAAGCTCACCCTCTCTATATATATATAGGTGATGAGCAGGACGGCGGCGACGCCTAGACGTGTTTTGCAAAGCTTGTTTTGGATTTTTGACATGTCGACTTGACTTGTTTTATGTCGGCAAACTTGTATTTACGTCGGCGAATCTTGAAGATTATGCTTCTTTGGCTTGTGATCATTGTATTTGCACATGTCGGCTTTAGAAGCCTTTTGATCAAGATGTAACTTGTATTTTGTTTATTTGAAACCAAATGTAAAGCCATGTTATGTTTGTCATTACATTTGATCTATGCACAGCTCTTATGGACCACTTGTATTTGATTTATTGCTTCCGCATTTGTAAGCCCCTATTTATACTCTGATTGTGTTAGTAAGTTGGCCTTCGGTAATCACGGATTACTGGCCATCACGGCACCTTCCTACTAGGGGCGGGTTGGGGTCGTGACAAATTTGGTCAGAAGTCATTTTGTTTGTTTTGAAAGACGTTTTATTTTCAATTTTACACCTTAATTTATCGGTTGAATTTTTTTTTCTATATGTTCAAATTTACATTTAAGTGTTTAATTATTTTTTTTTTGTCTATATATTCAAAAAAGTTGACTATCTGTTCACTTTTTTTCCCTATCTTTTCAAAAAATTTTCTAGATTTTGTTATCAGTTCAATTTTAATCTCTTATCTGTTCAAATATCTATCCAAAATTTCTTATCTTTTCAACAAACCAGTCACAATGTTCAATTTATTTTTATCTTTTCAATTTTATTATCTGTTGAAATACATCAAATCAGGATCAGTTGCAATCTTTATTTCTCTCTCTTTGGTTCTTTCTCTCTATATGTTGAAATTCTTTCTCACATACAATCAAGTATATATATATGTTCAATTTTTTAAATTATTTTTATCTGCTTATTTTTTTTTAAAAAAAATTTCATTTACAACTATCTGTTGCAATTTGTTTCATCGTAGAACAACAAAATAGATCAAAAACTTTTTTTTAAAAAAAAGGTGGAAAAATTGGGTCTGTGTGCTTGAAAAAAAAAACTGTCCATAAGGAGCTGGATCAATGGAGTCTTTTCCTCCGATGGTCCTCTGCAGGCATTGAGTAAAATAATTTGGTCAGAAATCCTTTTGTTTGTTTTGAAAGATGTTTTGTTTTCAATTTTACTCCTTAATTTATCTGTCGAATTTTTTTTTCTATCTGTTCAAATTTACATTTTAGTGTTTAATTATTTTTTGTTGTCTATATATTCAAAAAAGTTGACTATCTGTTCACTTTTTTTCCCCTATCTTTTCAAATTTTTTTTTAGATTTTATTATCAATTCAATTTTAATCTCTTATCTGTTCAAATATCTATCAGAAATTTCTTATCTGTTCAACGAACCAGTCACAATGTTCAATTTATTTTTATCTGTTCAATTTTATTATCTGTTGAATTACACCAAATCAGGATCTGTAGAAATCTTTCTTTCTCTCTCTTTGGTTCTTTCTCTCTATCTGTTGAAATTCTTTCTCACATATAATACAGTATATATATATCTTTTCAATTTTTTTTAATATTTTTCTTTGCTTAATTTTTAATTTTTTTTCATTTACAACTATCTGTTGCAATTTGTTTCATCGTAGAACAACAACACAGATCAAAAACTTAAAAAAAAAAAAAAGAAGTGGAAGAATTGGGTCTGTGTGCTTGAAAAAAAAGACTGTCCATAAGGAGCTGGATTAATGGAGTCTTCTCCTCCAATGGTCCTCTGCAGGCATTGAGTAAAATAATTTTGTTAGAAGTCCTTTTGTTTGTTTTCAAAGACGTTTTGTTTTCAATTTTACTCCTTAATTTATTTGTTGAATTTTTTTTCTATCTGTTCAAATTTAGATTTTAGTGTTTAATTATTTTTTTTTTTGTCTATATATTCAAAAAAGTTGACTATCCGTTCACCTTTTTTCCCTATCTTTTCAAATTTTTTTCTAGATTTTATTATCAATTCAATTTTAATCTCTTATCTATTCAAATATCTATCCAAAATTTCTTATCTCTTGAACGAACCAGTCAGAATGTTCAATTTATTTTTATCTGTTCAATTTTATTATCTGTTGAAATACACCAAATCAGGATCTATTGCAATCTTTCTTTTTCTCTCTTTGGTTCTTTCTCTGTATCTATTGAAATTCTTTCTCACATATAATCCAGTATATATATATATCTGTTCAATTTTTTTAGTATTTTTATCAGCTTAATTTTTAATTTTTTTTTCATTTACAACTATCTGTTGCAATTTGTTTCATCGTAGAACAACAACACAGATCACAAACTTAAAAAAAAAAAAAAAAAAAGAAGAAGAATTGGGTCTGTGTGGTTGAAAAAAAAAACTGTCTATAAGGAGCTGGATCAATGGAGTCTTCTCCTCCGATGGTTCTCTGCAGGCATTGAGTAAAATAATTTGGTGAGAAGTCTTTTTGTTTGTTTTGAAAGACGTTTAGTTTTCAATTTTACTCCTTAATTTATCTGTTGATTTTTTTTTCTATCTGTTCAAATTTACATTTTAGTGTTTAATTATTTTTTTTGTCTATATATTCAAAAAAGTTGACTATCTGTTCACCTTTTTTCCCTATTTTTTCAAATTTTTTTCTAGATTTTGTTATCAATTCAATTTTAATCTCTTATCTGTTCAAATAACTATCCAAAATTTCTTATCTGTTCAACAAACCAGTCACAATGTTCAATTTATTTTTATCTGTTCAATTTTATTATCAGTTGAAATACACTAAATCCGGATCTGTTGCAATCTTTCTTTCTCTCTCTTTGGTTCTTTCTCTCTATCTGTTGAAATTTTTTCTCACATATAATCCAGTATATATATATCTGTTCAATTTTTTAAATATTTTTCTCTGCTTAATTTTTATTTTTTTTTTTCATTTACAACTATCTGTTACAATTTGTGTCATCGTAGAACAACAACACAGATCAAAAACTTAAAAAAAAAAAAAAAAAAAAATGAGTGAAAGAATTGGGTCTGTGTGCTTAAAAAAAAAAAACTGTCCATAAGGAGCTGGATCAATGGAGTCTTCTCCTCCGATGGTCCTCTGCAGGCATTGAGTAAAATAATTTGGTCAGAAGTGTTTTTGTTTGTTTTGAAAAACGTTTTGTTTTCAATTTTACTCCTTAATTTATCTGTTGAATTTTTTTTTCTATATGTTGAAATTTACATTTAAGTGTTTTTTTTTTTTTTTTTTTTTTGTCTATATATTCAAAAAAGTTGACTATCTTTTCACTTTTTTTCCATATCATTTCAATTTTTTTTTCTAGATTTTTGTTATCAATTCAATTTTAATCTCTTATCTGTTCAAATATCTATCCAAAATTTTCTTATTTGTTCAACAAACCAATCACAATGTTTAATTTATTTTTATCTGTTCAATTTTATTATCTGTTGAAATACACCAAATCAGGATCTGTTGCAATTTTTCTTTCTCTTTCTTTGGTTCTTTCTGTCTATCTTTCGAAATTCTTACTCACATATAATCCAGTATATACATATCTGCTAAATTTTTTTTATAATTTTTATCTGCTTAATTTTTAATTTTTTTTTCATTTACAACTATCTATTGCAATTTGTTTCATCGTAGAACAACAACACAGATCAAAAACTTAAAAAAAAGAAAAAAAAAAATGAATTGGGTCTGTGTGGTTGAAAAAAAAAACTGTCCATAAGGAGCTGGATCAACGGAGTCTTCTCCTCTGATAGTTCTCTGCAGGCATTGAGTAAAATAATTTGGTGAGAAGTCCTTTTGTTTGTTTGAAAGACGTTTTGTTTTGAATTTTACTCCTTAATTTATCTGTTGAATTTTTTTTCTATCTGTTCAAGTTTACATTTTTGTGTTTAATTTTTTTTTTGTCTATATATTCAAAAAAGTTGACTATCTGTTCACTTTTTTTCCCTATCTTTTCAAATTTTTTTCCGGATTTTGTTATCAATTCAATTTTAATCTCTTATCTGTTCAAATATCTATCCAAAATTTCTTATCTGTTCAACAAACCAGTCACAATGTTCAATTTATTTTTATCTGTTCAATTTTATTATCTGTTGAAATACAACAAATTAGGATCTGTTGCAATCTTTCTTTCTCTTTCTTTGGTTCTTTCTCTCTATCTCTTGAAATTATTTCTCACATATAATCTAGTATATATATATCTGTTCAAATTTTTTTTTATTAATTTTATCTGCTTAATTTTTAATTTTTTTTCATTTACATTTATCTGTTGCAATTTGTTTCATCGTAGAACAACAACACAGATCACAAACTTAAAAAAAAAATAAAAAATGAAGAATTGGGTCTGTGTGGTTGAAGAAAAAAAAAACTGTCCATAAGGAGCTGGATCAATGGAGTCTTCTCCTCCGATGGTTCTCTGTAGGCATTGAGTAAAATGATTTGGTGAGAAGTCTTTTTGTTTGTTTTGAAAGACGTTTTGTTTTCAATTTTACTTCTTAATTTATCTGTTGAATTTTTTTTTCTATCAGTTCAAATTTACATTTTAGTGTTTAATTATTATTTTTTTGTCTATATATTCAAAAAAGTTGACTATCTGTTCACTTTTTTGCCGTATCTTTTCAAATTTTTTTCTAGATTTTGTTATCAATTCAATTTTAATCTATTATCTGTTCAAATATCTATCCAAAATTTCTTATCTGTTCAACAAACCAGTCAGAATGTTCAATTTATTTTTATCTGTTCAATTTTATTATCTGTTGAAATACACCAAATCAGGATCTGTTGCAATCTTTCTTTCTCTTTCTTTGGTTCTTTCTCTCTATCTGTTGAAATTCTTTCTCACATATAATCCAGTATATATATATCTGTTCCATTTTTTTTTTATTATTTTTATCTGTTAATTTTTAATTTTTTTTCATTTACAGCTATCTGTTGAATTTGTTTCATCGTAGAACAACAACATAGATCACAAACTAAAAAAAAAATAAAAAATGAAGAATTGGGTCTATGTGCTTGAAAAGAAAAACTTTCCATAATGAGCTGGATCAATGGAGTCTTCTCCTCCGATGGTCCTCTGCAGGCATTGAGCAAAATAATTTGGTTAGAAGTCCTTTTGTTTGTTTTGAAAGACGTTTTGTTTTCAATTTTACTCCTTAATTTATCTGTTGAATTTCTTTTTCTATCTCTTCAAATATACATATTAGTGTTTAATTATTATTTTTTTGTCTATATATTCAAAAAAGTTGACTATCTGTTCACTTTTTTTTTCCTATCTTTTCAAATTTTTTCTAGATTTTATTATCAATTCAATTTTAATCTCTTATCTGTTCAAATATCTATCCAAAATTTCTTATCTGTTCCACGAACCAGTCACAATGTTCAATTTATTTTTATCTGTTCAATTTTATTATCTATTGAAATACACAAAATTAGGATCTGTTGCAATCTTTCTTTCTCTCTCTTTGGTTCTTTCTCTCTAACTGCTGAAATTATTTCCCAGATATAATACAGTATTTATATATATGTTAAATTTTTTTAATATTTTTATATGCTTAATTTTTAATTTATTTCTGTTGCAATTTGTTTCATCGTAGAACAACAACACAGATCAAAAACTTAAAAAAAACTTTATAAAAAAAAAAAAGTGGAAGAATTGGGTCTGTGTGATTCAAAAAAAAAACTGTCCATAATGAGCTCGATCAATGGAGTCTTCTCCTCCGATGGTTCTCTGCAGGCATTGAGCAAAATAATTTGGTCCGAAGTCCTTTTGTTTGTTTTGAAAGACGTTTTGTTTTCAATTTTACTCCTTAATTTATCAGTTAAATTTTTTTTTCTATCTGTTCAAATTTACATATTAGTGTTTAATTATTTTTTTTTGTCTATATATTCAAAAAAGTTGACTATCTGTTCACTTTTTTTCCTATCTTTTCAAATTTTTTTCTGGATTTTATTATCAATTCAATTTTAATCTCTTATCTGTTCAAATATCTATCCAAAATTTCTTATCTGTTCAACAAACCAGTCATAATGTTCAATTTATTTTTATCTGTTCAATTTTATTATCTGTTGAAATACACCAAATCAGGATCTGTTGCAATCTTTCTTTCTCTCTCTTTGGCTCTTTCTCTCTATCTGTTGAAATTCTTTCCCACATATAATCCAGTATTTATATATATGTTAAATTTTTTAAATATTTTTATCTGCTTAATTTTTAATTTATTTCTGTTGCAATTTGTTTCATCGTAGAACAACAACACAGATCAAAAACATAAAAAAAACTTAAAAAAAAAAAAAAAAAAGTGGAAGAATTAGGTTTGTGTGCTTGAAAAAAAAAACTATCCATAATGAGCTGGATCAAGGGAGTCTTCTCCTCCGATGGTCCTCTGCAGGCATTGAGCAAAATAATTTGGTCAGAAGTCCTTTTGTTTGTTTTGAAAGACGTTTTGTTTTCAATTTTACTCCTTAATTTATCTGTTGAATTTTTTTTCTATCTGTTCAAATTTAAATATTAGTGTTTAATTATTTTTTTTTGTCTATATATTCAAAAAAGTTGACAATCTGTTCACTTTTTTCCCTATCTTTTCACATTTTTTTCTAGATTTTATTATCAATTCAATTTTAATCTCTTATCTGTTTAAATATCTATCCAAATTTTCTTATCTGTTCCACGAACCATTCACAATGTTCAATTTATTTTTATCTGTTCAATTTTATTATCTATTGAAATACACCAAATCAGGATCTGTTGCAATCTTTCTTTCTCTCTCTTTGGTTCCTTCTCTCTATCTGCTGAAATTCTTTCTCAGATATAATACAGTATATATATCTGTTCAATTTTTTTAATATTTTTATCTACTTAATTTTTAATTTTTTTACATTTATGACTATCTGTAGCAATTTGTTTCATCGTAGAACAACAACACAGATCAAAAACTTTAAAAAAAAAAAAAAAAAAAAGTGGTAGAATATGGTCTGTGTGCTTGAAAAAAAAAAACTGTCCATAAGGAGTTGGATCAATGGAGTATTCTCGTCCGATGGTCCTCTGCAGGCATTGAGTAAATTAATTTGGTCAGAAGTCCTTTTGTTTGTTTTGAAAGACGTTTTGTTTTCAATTTTACTCCTTAATTTATCTGTTGAATTTTTTTTTCTATCTGTTCAAATTTACATATTAGTGTTTAATTATTTTTTTTGTCTATATATTCAAAAAAGTTGACTATCTGTTCACTTTTTTTCCCTATCTTTTCAAAAAAATTTCTAGATTTTATTATCAATTCAATTTCAATGTCTTATCTGTTCAAATATCTATCCAAAATTTCTTATCTGTTCAACAAACCAGTCATAATGTTCAATTTATTTTTATCTGTTCAATTTTATTATCTGTTGAAATACACCAAATCAGGATCTGTTGCAATCTTTCTTTCTCTCTCTTTGGTTCTTTCTCTCTATCTGTTGAAATTATTTCTCACATATAATCCAGTATATATATATCTGTTGGCTTATTTTTCCTACGAAGGAAAATATCATAAATGCGAGCGTGCCAGCAAGGATTGAAAAATCCTTACAGATTAAATTCAAGCCAATTATCAAGCGATTGCGTTGACGGTTCTTTTGCCTCAACGAAGAGGACTTCAAAATTGCCAAGTGTAGCGAAAAGAAAAATTAAAAGAAGAAAGGGAGATGGAGAAAGACGATTGAGTGAACAATCAAGGTGATAATTACTTACCTCTACTCCTATGCTTCGAAAAGGAAGTGCATGAAAATAAATGCTTCGAAATGAAAGTGCTGAAAGTAAATGCTTCGAAATATAAATCTATGTTAAACTACTCCTAAGATAAAGAAAATGACAAGAAATATAGAAATCAAGTGTCTTTGATTTAAGTTCTGGGTCCCTTACAATGTAGCCATTAATGGCTATTTATAGAGGAAAAAATACAGCAATAACTACTTAGTAACTACCCATTTCTTCCATCTTCAATCTTGTCTTGCCACATGTCCTTCCGCTTATCCTTCATATTCTCCATCATCTCTATAACTTCTTTTAACTTCCAAATGAATAAGAGGATGCCACGTGTCCTGCAATTATATAAATAATAAAAATTGCAGATTTATGGTGCTAACAATATCTGTTCAATTTTTTTAATATGTTTATCGGCTTAATTTTTAATTTTTTTTTTCATTTACAACTATCTGTTGCAATTTGTTTCGTCGTAGAACAACAACACAGATCAAAAACTTGAAAAAAAAAAAAGAGTGGAAGAATAAGGTTTGTGTGCTTGGAAAAAAAACTGTTCATAAGGAGCTGGATCGATGGAGTCTTCTCCCCCGATGGTCCTCTGCAGGCATTGAGTACAATAATTTGGTCAGAAATCCTTTTCTTTGTTTTGAAAGACGTTTTGTTTTCAATTTTACTCCTTAATTTATCTATTGAATTTTTTTCTCTATATGTTCAAATTTACATTTAAGTGTTTAATTATTTTTTTTGTCTATATATTCAAAAAAGTTGACTATCTGTTCACTTTTTTTCCCTATCTTTTCAAATTTTTTTCTCGATTTTGTTATCAGTTCAATTTTAATCTCTTATCTGTTCAAATATCTATCCAAAACTTCTTATCTGTTCAACAAACCAGTCACAATTTGCAATTTATTTTTATCTGTTCAATTTTATTATCTGTTGAAATACACCAGATCAGGATCTGTTGCAATCTTTCTTTCTCTCTCTTTGGTTCTTTCTCTCTATCTGTTGAAATTCTTTCTCACATATAATCCAGTATATATATCTGTTCAATTTTTTTATTATTTTTATCTGCTTAATTTTTAATTTTTTTTTTATTTACAACTATCTGTTGCAATTTGTTTCATCGTAGAACAACAACATAGATCAAAAACTTAAAAAAAATAAAAAAAATGGGAAGAATATGGTCTGTGTGCTTAAAAAAAAAACTGTCCATAAGGAGCTGGATCAATGGAGTCTTCTCCTCCGATGGTTCTCTGCAGACTTTGAGTAAAATAATTTGGTCAGAACTCCTTTTGTTTGTTTTGAAAAACGTTTTGTTTTCAATTTTACTCCTTAATTTATCTGTTGAAATTTTTTTTCTATCTGTTCAAATTTACATATTAGTGTTTAATTATTTTTTTTTTGTCTATATATTCAAAAAAGTTGACTATCTGTTCACTTTTTTTCCCTATCTTTTTAATTTTTTTTCTAGATTTTATTATCAATTCAATTTAATCTCTTATCTGTTCAACAAACCAGTCATAATGTTCAATTTATTTTTATCTGTTCAATTTTATTATCTGTTGAAATACACCAAATCAGGATCTGTTGCAATTTTTCTTTCTCTCTCTTTGTTTCTTTCTCTCTATCTGTTGAAATTCTTTCTCACATATAATCCAGTATATATATATATCTGTTCAATTTTTTTAATTTGTTTTTCTGTTTAATTTTTATTTTTTTTTCATTTACAACTATCTGTTGCAATTTGTTTCATCGTAGAACAACAACACAGATCAAAAACTTAAAAAAAAATAAAAATAAAAATAAAAGTGGAAGAATTGGGTCTGTGTGCTTGAAAAAAAAAACTGTCCATAAGGAGCTGGATCAATGGAGTCTTCTCCTCCGATGGTCCTCTGCTAGCATTGAGTAAAATAATTTGGTCAGAAGTCCTTTTGTTTGTTTTGAAACACGTTTTCTTTTCAATTTTACTCCTTAATTTATCTGTTGAATTTTTTTCTATATGTTCAAATTTACATTTTAGTGTTTAATTATATTTTTTGCCTGTAGATTCAAAAAAGTTGACTATCTGTTCACTTTTTTTCCCTATCTTTTCAATTTTTTTTCTCGATTTTATTATCAATTCAATTTTAATCTCTTATCTGTTCAAATATCTATCCAAAATTTCTTACCTGTTCAACAAACCAGTCATAATGTTCAATTTATTTTTATCTGTTCAATTTTATTATCTATTGAAATACACCAAATCAGGATCTGTTACAATCTTTCTCTCTCTCTTTGGTTCTTTCTCTCTATCTGTTGAAATTCTTTCTCACATATAATCCAGTATATATATATTTGTTCAATTTTTTTAATATTTTTATCTGCTTAATTTTTAATTTTCTTTTTTCATTTACAACTATCTGTTGCAATTTGTTTCAACGTAGAACAACAACACAGATCAAAAACTTTAAAAAAAAAAAAAAAAGTGGAAGAATATGGTCTGTGTGCTTGAAAAAAAATTGTCCATAAGGAGCTGGATCAATGGAGTCTTCTCCTCCGATGGTTCTCTGCAGGCATTGAGTAAAATAATTTGGTCAGAAGTCCTTTTGTTTGTTTTGAAAGACGTTTTGTTTTGAATTTTACTCCTTAATTTATCTGTTGAATTTTTTTTTCTATCTATTCAAATTTACATATTAGTGTTTAATTATATTTTTTGTCTATATATTCAAAAAAGTTGACTATCTGTTCATTTTTTTCCCCTATCTTTTCAAAAAAAATTCTAGATTTTATTATCAATTCAATTTTAATCTCTTATCTGTTCAAATATTTATCCAAAATTTCTTATCTGTTCAACAAACCAGTCATAATGTTCAATTTGTTTCTATCTGTTCAATTTTATTATCTGTTGAAATACACCAAATCAGGATCTGTTGCAATCTTTCTTTCTCTATCTTTGGTTCTTTCTCTCTATCTGTTGAAATTATTTCTCACATATAATCCAGTATATATATATCTGTTCAATTTTTTTAATATATTTATCAGCTTAATTCTTAATTTTTTTTTCATTTACAACTATCTGTTGCAATTTGTTTCATCGTAGAACAACAACACAGATCAAAAACTTTAAAAAAAAAAAAAAAAAAAAAGAGTGGAAGAATATGGTCTGTGTGCTTGAAAAAAAAAACTGTTCATAAGGAGCTGGTTCAATGGAGTCTTCTCCCCCGATGGTCTTCTGGAGGCATTGAGTACAATAATTTGGTCAGAAGTCCTTTGGTTTGTTTTGAAAGACGTTTTGTTTTCAATTTTACTCCTTAATTTATCTATTGAATTTTTTTCTCTATATGTTCAAATTTACATTTAAGTGTTTAATTTTTTTTTTGTCTATATATTCAAAAAAGTTGACTATCTGTTCACTTTTTTTTCCCTATCTTTTCAAATTTTTTTCTCGATTTTGTTATCAAATCAATTTTAATCTCTTATCTGTTCAAATATCTATCCAAAACTTCTTATCTGTTTAACAAACCAGTCACAATTTGCAATTTATTTTTATTTGTTCAATTTTATTATCTGTTGAAATACACCAAATCAGGATCTGTTGCAATCTTTCTTTCTCTCTCTTTGGTTCTTTCTCTCTATCTGTTGAAATTCTTTCTCACATATAATCCAGTATATATATATCTGTTCAATTTTTTTATTATTTTTATCTGCTTAATTTTTAATTTTTTTTTTCATTTACAACTATCTGTTGCAATTTGTTTCATCGTAGAACAACAACACAGATCAAAAACTTAAAAAAAATAAAAAAAAGTGGAAGAATATGGTCTGTGTGCTTGAAAAAAAAACTGTCCATAAGGAGCTAGATCAATGGAGTCTTCTCCTCCAATGGTTATCTGCAGGCATTGAGTAAAATAATTTGGTCAGAAGTCCTTTTGTTTGTTTTGAAAAACGTTTTGTTTTCAATTTTACTCCTTAATTTATCTGTTAAATTTTTTTTTCTATCTGTTCAAATTTACATATTAGTGTTTAATTATTTCTTTTGTCTATATATTCAAAAAAGTTGACTCTCTGTTCACTTTTTCTCCCTTTCTTTTCAATTTTTTTTCTAGATTTTATTATCCATTCAATTTTAATCTCTTATCTGTTCAAATATCTATCCAAAATTTCTTATCTGTTCAACAAACCAGTCATAATGTTCAATTTATTTTTATCTGTTCAATTTAATTATCTATTGAAATACACCAAATCAGGATCTGTTGCATCTTTCTCTCTCTCTTTGGTTCTTTCTCTCTATCTGTTGAAATTATTTCTCACATATAATCCAGTATATATATCTGTTCAATTTTTTTAATATTTTTATCTGCTTAATTTTTAATTTTCTTTTTTCATTTACAACTATCTGTTGCAATTTGTTTCAATGTAGAACAACAACACAGATCAAAAAGTTTAATAAAAAAAAAGTGGAAGAATATGGTTTGTGTGCTTGAAAAAAAATTGTCCATAAGGAGTTGGATCAATGGAGTCTTCTCGTCCGATGGTTTTCTGCAGGCATTGAGTAAAATAATTTGGTCAGAAGTCTTTTTGTTTGTTTTGAAAGAGTTTTTGTTTTCAATTTTACTCCTTAATTTATCTGTTGAATTTTTTTTTTCTATCTGTTCAAATTTACATATTAGTGTTTAATTATTTTTTTTGTCTATATATTCAAAAAAATTGACTATCTGTTCACTTTTTTTCCCTATCTTTTCAAAAAAAATTCTAGATTTTATTATCAATTCAATTTCAATGTCTTATCTGTTCAAATATCTATCTAAAATTTCTTATCTGTTCTACAAACCAGTCATAATGTTCAATTTATTTTTATCTGTTCAATTTTATTATCTGTTGAAATATACCAAATCAGGATCTGTTGCAATCTTTCTTTCTCTCTCTTTGGTTCTTTCTCTCTATCTGTTGAAATTATTTCTCACATATAATCCAGTATATATATATATCTGTTCAATTTTTTTAATATGTTTATCGGCTTAATTTTTAATTTTTTTTTCATTTACAACTATCTGTTGCAATTTGTTTAATCGTAGAACAACAACACAGATCAAAAACTTGAAGAAAAAAAAAAGAGTGGAAGAATATGGTCTGTGTGCTTGAAAAAAAAAAACTGTTCATAAGGAGCTGGATCAATGGAGTCTTCTCCCCCGATGGTCTTCTGCAGGCATTGAGTACAATAATTTGGTCAGAAGTCCTTTTGTTTGTTTTGAAAGACGTTTTTTTTTATATTTTACTCCTTCATTTATCTATTGAATTTTTTTTTCTATATGTTCAAATTTACATTTATGTGTTTAATTTTTTTTTGTCTATATATTCAAAAAAGTTGACTATCTGTTCACTTTTTTTCCCTATCTTTTCAAATTTTTTTCTCGATTTTGTTATCAATTCAATTTTAATCTCTTATCTGTTCAAATATCTATCCAAAACTTCTTATCTGTTCAACAAACCAGTCACAATTTGTAATTTATTTTTATCTGTTCAATTTTATTATCTGTTGAAATACACCAAATCAGGATCTGTTGCAACCTTTCTTTCTCTCTCTTTGGTTCTTTCTCTCTATCTGTTGAAATTCTTTCTCACATATAATCCAGTATATATATATCTGTTCAATTTTTTTATTATTTTTATCTGCTTAATTTTTAATTTTTTTTTCATTTATAACTATCTGTTGCAAGTTGTTTCATCGTAGAACAACAACACAGATCAAAAACTTAAAAAAAAAATAAAATAAAATAAAAAAAGTGGAAGAATATGGTCTGTGTGGTTGAAAAAAAAACTGTCCATAAGCAGGTGGATCAATGGAGTCTTCTCCTCCGATGGTTCTCTGCAGGCATTGAGTAAAATAATTTGGTCAGAAGTCCTTTTGTTTGTTTTGAAAAACGTTTTGTTTTCAATTTTACTCCTTAATTTATCAGTTGAATTTTTTTTCTATCTGTTCAAATTTACATTTAAGTGTTTAATTATTTTTTTTTTGTCTATATACGTAAAAAAGTTGACTATTTATTCACTTTTTTTCCCTATCTTTTCAAATTTTTTTTTTAGATTTTATTATCAATTCAATTTTAATATCTTATCTGTTCAAATATATATCCAAAATTTCTTATCTGTTCAACAAACCAGTCACAATGTTACTTTTCATTTACCATTTTTCAATAGATAAATGTATCAACACATCAACAGATAAGCATATAAGCTATATCAACACATCAACTGGTAAGTATAAAAACTATATCACACCACCCAAGATAAGCATATGAGCTGTATCTACACTTCTCTAGACAAGCATATGAGCTGTATCTACACTTCTCAAAGATAAGCATATAAGCTGTATCTTCACTTCTCTAGACAAGTATATGAGCTGTATCTACGGAGTTCATCCCCCATCTCCTCCCAACACTATCCGGTTTAGAGGTCCATCCCCCATCTTCCCCTAAACTGCGGAGTACATCCCCTATCTCCTCCCAACACTATCCGGTTTAGAGGTCCATCCCCCATCTTCTCCTAAACCGCGGAGTACATCCCCCATCTCCTCCTCTACACACAATGCATATAAACACATAGGTTCTATACACAATCAATCAATACATAAAGTTAATGTATTCTAACAACAGTCATACTCTATGACACATTCCATTGATTAGTTTTCGTTTGCCTGATCATCATGCATTGTCTACAACAATCAAGACTATCCTCCACCGATAGCCCAAAGCAGTTATCTCTAAATAGGAAATAAATGCACAAAATGAATATTATATCAGCATTTCAACTAGGTGAGCGATAAATGATCCAACTACACCCTTTAATCCCATACATTCCCAATCTCAACTTTCTCATTTCAATTCCTCATTTCTCACAATTAATTATACAAATTAATTAATCTATGTAATTAGGGCATTTTCCATAATTAACATTACAACCCTTAGGGTTCCATTTTCATCAATGTTTCAACATTAATACCATTTCTTCATGCCAAACATGCATATAGGTTTTATATATGTAAAAACCTCAACTTTTGTAAAATTACACAAAGGTCCAAACTTTCTCAAAATTACCCAACAACCCCCAACATATCAAAATGCTAAAATTTAAAGATAAAGCTCATAGAGAGGAGTAGGATATCCCTATCTCAAGCCAAGAAGAGAAGATGAGCAAAATAAGGTTGAAACTCCAAAGTTGCACACATGCTACCATATTCCTGATGCAAACTCATAGCATGTGAAATAGTTTCCCATCCTTTCGATCTTAATCCAAATTTCATTATCCTTAGTTAGTGTTCACTCTTGGTATCCATCGTCAAGCTTTGAGTTTACGATGCACATGCAAGAAATCAATACTCGTCTCAATGGACCTTCAAAACAATCCAACTCAAATAACCTGCCATATAAAGCTAACCTGGCCCACTAAATTACATATATATATATAATATACAACTCACCAAATTACATGTTTATATACTATATAAATAATATATATATATAAATGTACGTACCAAAGAGCAACATTTTGCAAAACAATTAAACTCGGTCAACAAACCAGTCCACTATTTCTACAATACCAACACAGTTTCATTACCAATAAACAATTCAAAAAGCAAACCTGAGTGGCAAAACAAGCTGTGTGTGCGTCCCTCTTCCCCAAAAAGACGCACCCCACCTACAGACTATACTTGTAATTACGTCCAGCCGCACTTGGAGCACGTCCATACCACTATATCTTCTTCCATACACACAACGCACGGGCTGGTTACACCAGCAGCTGAATCACGGTGAACCCACAACTGAAGGAGCAGTAGAGCACCGCCACAGAGTATCCACTCCAACCCCACCATCAATCACACCGTTTTCACACTTAAAATAGCTGCATGCTCATATACATCCCTTGCTAATGTCAACTCATGAACTGCATTGGGAGTTTCTTCAAACAATGGTGGCAGGCTCTTAAGCTGAGAGAGGAGTTTGGAACAAGTATCGATATCGTTCCGAATAAAAGCAGCTTTGAATCTCTCGAATAGCTGCGAAACCTCTGCTATAAAACCCATAACTAGAATTGGGTTTACTGCGAGAATTATAGACATACCCAGAAGTGCACTGACAAGGTCTCCTTCTTCTCCTTACCAGACTTAAACTCAGCGGAATAACGATAGTAATCCCCTTTCATTTTATAGAAAAACACTGATGATTCACCAGCAGAAGAAGATGGAATAAGATAGTCATCGATCATACTCATAATGTCACTGCAAATGCTGGACAATTCGGACTCAACCTTGCGCCTATACTCCTTGATCCGCTTTGCATTCAGCTCATTACCTTTAGCATCCTTCAACGGCTGATAAGCAAATTTTTTAGATCCAATCAAAAGAAATGAGAGAGAGACCCTTTGAGAGAGAAAGCAAGTGTATGTGTGTATAGTATAAAGAAAACAATCAGACCCACCTCTCTCTCTCTAGATAATATTCTTTACTCTTTTATCATTGCTGTCTCCCCCTCCTATCATTCTCTCTTGCATAATAATTCTCCACTCACACATATGAAAGCTCTTCCCGAAAATCCATTCCACTCATTCCATATTCTTCTCCATGATCTGGAAAGTTGTTCTAAATAATTGAATATTGGCAATCCTCACTGGATATGTAATTTACCACCGAAAGTGAGTCCAGCTGAAATGTAGTGACTCTCTCCCAAAGTGAGAGGGAGATATATATTAAAAAAAATAAAAAGAACTTCCCACTCAATCTTGTCCCAACTTTTCTCTCAAAAGCATATATTCCATTGCTCCACCATTTTGATCATGTTCTCTAATAAATTTATTTATTTATTTATTTTTTATATAAACTTTGGTCATCACATAATTTGTTTCATCGTAGAACAACAACACAGATCAAAAACTTTAAAAAAAAAAAAAAAAAAAAAAAAAAAAGAGTGGAAGAATTGGGTCTGTGTGCTTGAAAAAACAAACTGTACATAAAGAGCTGGATCAATGGAGTCTTCTCCTCCGATGGTCTTCTGCATGCATTGAGTAAAATAATTTGGTCAGAAGTCCTTTTGTTTGTTTTGAAAAACGTTTTGTTTTCAATTTTACTCCTTAATTTATCTGTTGAATTTTTTTTTCTATCTGTTCAAATTTACATTTTAGTGTTTAATTATTATTTTTTGTCTATATATTCAAAAAAGTTGACTATCTGTTCACTTTTTTTCCTATCTTTTCAATTTTTTTTCTAGATTTTATTATCAATTCAATTTTAATCTCTTATCTGTTCAAATATCTATCCAAAATTTCTGATCTGTTCAACAAACCAGTCACAATGTTCAATTTATTTTTATCTGTTCAATTTTATTATCTATTGAAATACACCAAATCAGGATCTGTTGCAATCTTTCTTCCTCTCTCTTTGGTTCTTTCTCTCTATCTGTTGAAATTCTTTCTCACATATAATCCAGTATATATATATCTGTTCAATTTTTTTAATATTTTTATCTGCTTAATTTTAATTTTTTTTCATTTACAACTATCTGTTGCAATTTGTTTCATCGTACAACAACAACACAGATCAAAAACTTAAAATAAAAATAAAAAAGTGGAAGAATTGGGTCTGTGTGCTAGAAAAAAAAAACTGTCCATAAGGAGCTGGATCAATGGAGTCTTCTCCTCCGATGGTTCTCTGCAAGCATTGAGTAAAATAATTTGATGAGAAGTCCTTTTATTTGTTTTGAAAGACGTTTTCTTTTCAATTTTACTCCTTAATTTATCTGTTGAATTTTTTTTTTCTATCTGTTCAAATTTACATTTTAGTGTTTAATTATTTTTTTTTGTCTATATATTAAAAAAAGTTGACTATCTGTTCACTTTTTTTCCCTATCTTTCCAATTTTTTTTCTAGATTTTGCTATCAATTCAATTTTAATCTCTTATCTGTTCAAATATCTATCCAAAATTTCTTATCTGTTCAACAAACCAGTCACAATGTTCAATTTATTTTTATCTGTTCAATTCTATTATCTGTTGAAATACACCAAATCAGGATCTGTTGCAATCTTTCTTTCTCTCTCTTTGGTTCTTTCTCTCTATCTGTTGAAATTCTTTCTCACATATAATCCAGTATATATATCTGTTCAATTTTTTTATTATTTTTATCTGCTTAATTTTGTTATTTTTTTTTCATTTACAACTATCTGTTGCAATTTGTTTCATCGTAGAACAACAACACAGATCAAAAACTTAAAAATAAAAATTTTAAAAAAAAAGTAGAAGAATTGGGTCTGTGTGTGCTTGAAAAAAAAACTGTCCATAAGGAGCTGGATCAATGGAGTCTTCTCCTCCGATTGTTCTCTGTAGGCATTGAGTAAAATAATTTGGTGAGAAGTCCTTTTATTTGTTTTGAAAGACTTTTTGTTTTCAATTTTACTCCTCAATTTATCTGCTGAATTTTTTTTTCTATATGTTCAAATTTACATTTAAGTGTTTAATTATTTTTTTTTGTTTATATATTCAAAAAAGTTGACTATCTGTTCACTTTTTTTTCCCTATCTTTTCAATTTTTTTTTAGATTTTATTATCAATTCAATTTTAATCTCTTATCTGTTCAAATATCTATCCAAAATTTCTTATCTGTTCAAATATCTATCCAAAATTTCTTATCTGTTCAACGAACCAGTCACAATGTTCAATTTATTTTTATCTGTTCAATTTTATTATCTGTTGAAATACACCAAATCAGGATCTGTTGCAATCTTTCTTTCTCTCTCTTTGGTTCTTTCTCTCTATCTGTTGAAATTCTTTCTCACATATAATCCAGTATAGATATATCTGTTCAATTTTTTTATTATTTTTATCTGCTTAATTTTGTTATTTTTTTTTCATTTACAACTATCTGTTGCAATTTGTTTCATCGTAGAACAACACCACAGATCAAAAACATAAAAATAAAAATTTTTAAAAAAAAGTAGAAGAATTGGGTCTGTGTGTGCTTAAAAAAAAAACTGTCCATAAGGAGCTGGATCAATGGACTCTTCTCCTCCGATGGTTCTCTGCAGGTATTGAGCAAAATAACTTGATGAGAAGTCCTTTGATTTGTTTTGAAAGACGTTTTGTTTTCAATTTTACTCCTTAATTTATCTGTGGAATTTTTTTTTCTATCTGTTCAAATTTACATTTTAGTGTTTAATTATTTTTTTGTCTATATATTCAAAAAAGTTGACTATCTGTTCAACTTTTTTCCCTATCTTTTCAAATTTTTTTCCAGATTTTGTTATCAATTCAATTTTAATCTCTTATCTGTTCAAATATCTATACAAAATTTCTTATTTGTTCAACAAACCAGTCACAATGTTCAATTTATTTTTATCTGTTCAATTTTATTATCTGTTGAAATACACCAAATCAGGATCTGTTGCAATCTTTCTTTCTCTCTGTTTGGTTCTTTCTCTCTATCTGTTGAAATTCTTTTTCACATATAATCCAGTATGTATATATCTGTTCAATTTTTTTATTATTTTTATCTGCTGAATTTTTAATTTTTTTTTCATTTACAACTATCTGTTGCAATTTGTTTCATCGTAGAACAACAACACAGATCAAAAAATTAAATAAAAAAAAAAAAAACAAAAGTGGAAGATTTGGGTCTGTGTGCTTGAAAAAAAAAACTGTACATAAGGAGCTAGATCAATGGAGTATTCTCCTTCCGTTTGTTTTGAAAAACCTTTTGTTTTCAATTTTACCCCTTAATTTATCTGCTGAATTTTTATTTCTATCTGTTCAAATTTACATTTTAGTGTTTAATTGTTTTTTTTTTGTCTATATATTCAAAAAAGTTGACTATCAGTTCATTTTTTTTCCCTATCTTTTCAAAAAATTTTCTAGATTTTATTATCAATTCAATTTTAATCTCTTATCTGTTCAAATATCTATCCAAAATTTCTTATCTGTTCAACAAACCAGTCAAAATGTTCAATTTATTTTTATCTGTTCAATTTTATTTTCTGTTGAAATACACCAAATCAGGATCTGTTGCAATATTTCTTTCTCTCTCTTTGGTTCTTTCTCTTTATCTGTTGAAATTCTTTCTCACATATAATCCAGTATATATATATATCTGTTCAATTTTTTTAATATTTTTATCTGCTTAATTTTTAATTTTTTTTTCATTTACAACTATCTGTTGCAACTTGTTTCATCGTAGAACAACAACACAGATCAAAAACTTTATAAAAAAAAAAAGTGGAAGAATTGGGTCTTTGTGCTTGAAAAAAAAAACTGTCCATAAGGTGCTGGATCAATGGAGTATTCTCCTCCGATAGTTCTCTGCTGGCATTGAGTGAAATATTTTGATGAGAAGTCCTTTTATTTGTTATGAAAGACGTTTTGTTTTCAATTTGACTCCATAATTTATCTGTTGAATTTTTTTTCCATCTGTTCAAATTTACATTTTAGTGTTTAATTATTATTTTTGTGCATATATTCAAAAAAGTTGACTATCTGTTCACTTTTTTTCCCTATCTTTTCAAATTTTTTTTATAGATTTTGTTATCAATTCAATTTTAATCTCTTATCTGTTCAAATATCTATCCAAAATTTCTTATCTGTTCAACGAACCACTCACAATGTTCAATTTATTTTTATCTACTCAATTTTATTATCTGTTGAAATACACCAAATCAAGATCTGTTGCAATCTTTCTTTCTCTCTCTTTGGTTCTTTCTCTCTATCTGTTGAAATTCTTTCTCACACATAGTCCAGTATATATATATCTGTTCAATTTTTTTAATATTTTTATTTGATTAATTTTTATTTTTTTTTCATTTACAACTATCTGTTGCAATTTGTTTCATCGTAGAACAACAACACAGATCAAAAACTTTAAAAAAAAAATGGAAGAATTGGGTCTGTGTGCTTGAAAAAAACTGTCTATAAAGAGCTGGATCCATGGAGACTTCTCTTCCGTTGGTCCTCTGTAGGCATTGAGTAAAATAATTTGGTGAGAAGTCCTTTTGTTTGTTTTGAAAGACATTTTGTTTTCAATTTTACTCCTTAATTTATCTGTTGAATTTTTTTTCTGTATGTTCAAATTTACATTTAAGTATTTAATTATTTTTTTTGTCTATATATTCAAAAAAGTTGACTATCTGTTCACTTTTCTTTCCTTATCTTTTCAATGTTTTTTTTAGATTTTATTATCAATTCAATTTTAATCTCTCATCTGTTCAAATATCTATCCAAAATTTCTTATCTGTTCAAATATCTATCCAAAATTTCTTATCTGTTCAACGAACCAGTCACAATGTCCAATTTATTTTTATCTGTTCAATTTTATTATCAGTTGAAATACACCAAATCAGGATCTGTTGCAATCTTTCATCTCTCTCTTCGGTTCTTTCTCTCTATCTGTTGAAATTCTTTCTCACATATAATCCAGTATAAATATATCTGTTCAATTTGTTTATTATTTTTATCTGCTTAGTTTTTATTTATTTTTTTCATTCACAACTATCTGTTGCAATTTGTTTCATCGTAGAACAACAACCCAGATCAAAAACTTAAAAAAAAAAAAACAAAAGTTGAAGAATTGGGTCTGTGTGCTTGAAAAAACAAACTGTACATAAGGAGCTGGATCAATGGAGGCTTCTCCTCCGATGGCCCTCTGCAGGCATTGAGTAAAATAATTTGGTCAGAAGTCCTCTTGTTTGTTTTGAAAGACGTTTTGTTTTCAGTTTTACTTCTTAATTTATCTGTTGAATTTTTTTCTCTATCTGTTCGAATTTACATTTTAGTGTTTAATTGTTTTTTTTGTCTATATATCCAAAAAAGTTGACTATCAGTTCAATTTTTTCCCCATCTTTTCAAATTTTTTTCCTGATTTTATTATCAATTCAATTTTAATCTCTTATCTGCTCAAATATCTATCCAAAATTTCTTATATGTTCAACAAACCAGTCAAAATGTTCAATTTATTTTTATCTGTTCAATTTTATTATCTGTTGAAATACAACAAATCAGGATCTCTTGCAATCGTTCTTTCTCTCTCTTTGGGTCTTTCTCTCTATCTGTTGAAATTCTTTCTCACATATAATCCAGTATATATATCTGTTCAATTTTTTTAATATTTTTATCTGCTTAATTTTTAACTTTTTTTTCATTTACAACTATCTGTTGCAATTTGTTTCATTGTAGAACAACAACACAGATCAAAAAATTAAAAAAATTTAAAAAAAAGAAAAAAGAATTGGATCTTTGTGCTTGAAAAAAAAAACTGTCCATAAGGAACTGGATCAATGGAGTCTTCTCCTCCGATTGTTCTCTGAAGGCATTGAGTAAAATAATTTGATGAGAAGTCCTTTTATTTGTTATGCAAGACGTTTTGTTTTCAATTTTACTCCTTAATTTATCTGTTGAATTTTTTTTCTATCTGTTCAAATTTACATTTTAGTGTTTAATTATTATTTTTTGTCTATATATTCAAAAAAGTTGACTATCTGTTCACTTTTTCTCCCTATCTTTTCAAAAAAATTTCTTGATTTTGTCATCAATTCAATTTTAATCTCTTATCTCTTTAAATATCTATCCAAAATTTCTAATCTATTCAATAAACCAGTCACAATGTTCAATTTATTTTTATCTGTTCAATTTTATTATCTGTTGAAATACACCAAATCAGGATCTGTTGTAATCTTTCTTTCTCTTTCTTTGGTTCTTTCTCTCTATCTCTTGAAATTCTTTCTCATATATAATCCAGTATATATATATCTGTTCAATTTTTTTATTATTTTTATCTGCTTAGTTTTTAATTTTTTTTTTCATTTGCAACTATCTGTTGCAATTTGTTTCATCGTAGAATAACAACACAGATAAAAAACTTTAAAAAAAAAAAAAGATGAAAGAATTGGGTCTGTGTGCTTGAAAAAAAAATGTCCATAAGGAGCTAGATCAATGGAGTCTTTTCCTCCGATGGTCTTCTGCAGGCATTGAGTAAAATAATTTGGTCAGAAGTCTTTTTGTTTGTTTTGAAAGACGTTTTGTTTTCAATTTTACTCCTTAATTTATCTGTTGAATTTTTTTTTCTATCTGTTCAAATTTACATTTTAGTGTTTAATTATTTTTTTTGTCTATATATTCAAAAAAGTTGACTATCTGTTCACTTTATTTTCCCTATCTTTTCAATTTTTTTTCTAAATTTTGTTATCAATTCAATTTTAATCTCTTATCTGTTCAAATATCTATCCAAAATTTCTTACCTGTTCAACGAACCAGTCACAATGTTCAATTTATTTTTATCTGTTCAATTTTATTATCTGTTGAAATACACCAAATCAGGATTTGTTGCAATCTTTCTTTCTCTATCTTTGGTTCTTTCTCTCTATCTGTTGACATTCTTTCTCACATATAATCCAGTATATATATTTTTTCAATTTTTTTAATATTTTAATCTGCTTAATTTTTAATTTTTTTTCATTTACAACTATCTGTTGTAATTTTTTTCATCGTAGCACAATAACACAGATCAAAAACTTAAAAAAAAAAAAAAAAAGTCGAAGAATTGGGTCTGTGTGCTTGAAAAAAAAAACTGTCCATAAGCAGCTGGATCAATGGAGTCTTCTCCTCCGATGATCCTCTGCAGTCATTGAGCAAAATAATTTGGTCACAAGTCCTTTTGTTTGTTTTGAAAGACGTTTTGTTTTCAATTTTACTCCTTAATTTATCTGTTGAATTTTTTTTCTATCTGTTCAAATTTACATTTTAGTGTTTAATTATTTTTTTTGTCTATATATTCAAAAAAGTTGACTATCTGTTCACTTTTTTTCCCTATGTTTTAAAATTTTTTTCTAGATTTTATTATCAATTCAATTTTAATCTCTTATCTGTTCAAATATCTATCCAAAATTTCTTATCTGTTCAATTTTATTATCTGTAGAAATACACCAAATAAGGATCTGTTGCAATCATTCTTTCTCTCTCTTTGGTTCTTTCTCTCTATCTGTTGAAATTCTTTCTCAGATATAATCCAGTATATATATATCTGTTCAATATTTTTAATATTTTTATCTGCTTAATTTTTAATTTTTTTTTTCATTTACAACTATCTGTTGCAATTTCTTTCATCGTAGAGCAACAACAAGGATCAAAAACTTAAAAAAAAAAATAAATAAGTGGGAGAATATGGTCTGTGTGGTTGAAAAAAAAAACTGTCCATAAGAAGTTGGATCAATGGAGTCTTCTCCTCCGATGGTTCTCTGCTGGCATTGAGTAAAATAATTTGATGAGAAGTCCTTTTATTGGTTTTCAAAAACGTTTTGTTTTCAATTTTACTGCTTAATTTATCTGTTGAATTTTTTTTCTATTTGTTCAAATTTACATTTTAGTGTTTAATTATTTTTTTTGTCTATATATTCAAAAAAGTTGACTATCTATTCACTTTTTTTCCCTATCTATTGAAATTTTTTTCTACATTTTGTTATCAATACAGTTTTAATCTCTTATCTGCTCAAATATCTATCCAAAATTTCTTATCTGTTCAACAAACCAGTCACAATGTTCAATTTATTTTTATCTGTTCAATTTTATTATCTGTTGAAATACACCAAATCAGGATCTGTTGCAATCTTTTTTTCTCTCTCTTTGGTTCTTTCTCTCTATCTGTTGAAATTCTTTCTCACATATAATCTAGTATATATATATCTATTCAATTTTTTTATTATTTTTATCTGCTTAATTTTTAATTTTTTTTTTCATTTACAACTATCTGTTGCAAGTTGTTTCATCGTAGAACAACAACACAGATCAAAAACTTAAAATAAAAATAAAAATAAAAATAAAAAAGTGGAGGAATTGGGTTTGTGTGCTAGAAAAAAAACTTTACATAAGGAGCCAGATCAGTGCAGTTTTCTCCTCCGATGGTCCTCTGCAGGCATTGAGTAAAAAAATTTGGTCAGAAGTCCTTTTGTTTGTTTTGAAAGACGTTTTGTTTTCAATTTTACTCCTTAATTTATCTGTTGAATTTTTTTTCTGTCTATTGAAATTTACATTTTAGTGTTTAATTATTTTTTTTCTATATATTCAAAAAAGTTGACTATCTGTTCACTTTTTTTCCCCATCTTTTCAAATAGTTTTCTAGATATTATTATCAATTCAATTTTAATCTCTTATCTGTTCAAATATCTATCCAAAATTTCTTATCTGTTCAACGGGCCAGTCACAATGTTCAATTTATTTTTATCTGTTCAATTTTATTATCTGTTGAAATACACCAAATCATGATCTGTTACAATCTTTCTTTCTCTCTCTTTGGTTCTTTCTATCTATCTGTTCAAATTCTTTCTCACATATAATCTAGTATATATATATCTTTTCAATTTTTTTAATATTTTTATTCGCTTAATTTTTAATTTTTTTTTTCATTTACAACTATCTGTTGCAATTTGTTTCATCGTAGAACAACAACACAGATCAAAAACTTTAAAAAAAAAAAAAAGTGGAAGAATATGGTCTGTGTGCTTGAAAAAAAAATGTCTATAAGGAGCTAGATCAATGGACTCTTCTCCTCCGACGGTCCTCTGCAGGCATTGAGTAAAATAATTTGGCCAGAAGTCCTTTTGTTTGTTTTGAAAGACGTTTTGTTTTCAATTTTACTCCTTAATTTATCTGTTGAATATTTTTTCTATATGTTCAAATTTACATTTAAGTGTTTAATTATTTTTTTTGTCTATATATTCAAAAAAGTTGACGATCTGTTAACTTTTTTTTCCCTATCTTTTCAAAATTTTTTCTAGATTTTGTTATCAATTCAATTTTGATCTCTTATCTGTTCAAATATCTATCCAAAATTTCTTATCTATTCCAAAAACTAGTCACAATGTTCAATTTATTTTTATCTGTTCAATTTTATTATCTGTTGAAATACCCCAAATCAAGATCTGTTGCAATCTTTCTTTCACTCTCTTTGGTTCTTTCTCTCTATCTGTTGAAATTCTTTCTCACATATAATCCAGTATATATATATCTGTTCAATTTTTTTATTATTTTTATCTGCTTAATTTTTAATTTTTTTTTCATTTACAACTATCTGTTGCAAGTTGTTTCATCGTAGAACAACAACACAGATCAAAAACTTAAAATAAAAATAAAAAAGTGGAAGTATTGGGTCTGTGTGCTTGAAAAAAAAACTGTACATAAGGAGCCGGATCAATGGAGTCTTCTCCTCCGATGGTCCTCTACAGGCATTGAGTAAAAAAATTTGGTCAGAACTCCTTTTGTTTGTTTTGAAAAATGTTTTGTTTTCAATTTTACACCTTAATTAATTTGTTGAATTTTTTTTTCTATCTGTTCAAATTTACATTTTTGTGTTTAATTATTTTTTTTTCTATATATTTAAAAAAGTTGACTATCTGTTCACTTTTTTTCCATATCTTTTCGAATAGTTTTCTAGATTTTATTATCAATTCAATTTTAATCTCTTATTTGTTAAAATATCTATCCAAAATTTCTTATCTGTTCAACGAGCCAGTCACAATGTTCAATTTAGTTTTATCTATTCAATTTTATTATCTGTTGAAATACACCAAATCAGGATCTGTTGCAATCTTTCTTTCTCTCTCTTTGGTTCTTTCTCTCTATCTGTTGAAATTCATTCTCAGATATAATCCAGTATATATATATATATATCTGTTCAATATTTTTAATATTTTTATCTACTTAATTTTTAATTTTTTTTTTCATTTACAACTATCTGTTGCAATTTCTTTCATCGTAGAGCAACAACAAGGATCAAAAACTTAAAATAATAATAAATAAATAAGTGGGAGAATATGGTCTGTGTGGTTGAAAAAAAAAACTGTCCATAAGAAGTTGGATCAATGGAGTCTTCTCCTCCGATGGTTCTCTGCTGGCATTGAGTAAAATAATTTGATGAGAAGTCCTTTTATTGGTTTTGAAAAACGTTTTGTTTTCAATTTTACTCCTTAATTTGTCTGTTGAATTTTTTTTCTATCTGTTCAAATTTACATTTTAGTGTTTAATTATTTTTTTTGTCTATATATTCAAAAAAGTTGACTATCTATTCACTTTTTTTCCCTATGTTTTCAAATTTTTTCTAGATTTTATTATCAATTCTATTTTAATATCTTATCTGTTCAAATATCTATCCAAAATTTCTTATCTGTTCAACAAACCAGTCACAATGTTCAATTTATTTTTAACTGTTCAATTTTATTATCAGTTGAAATACACCAAATCAGGATCTGTTGCAACCTTTCTTTCTTTCTCTTTGGTTCTTTCTCTCTATCTGTTGAAATTCTTTCTCAGAAATAATCCAGTATATGTATATCTGTTCAATATTTTTAATATTTTTATCTGCTTAATTTTTATATTTTTTTTCATTTACAACCATCTGTTGCGATTTCTTTCATCGTAGAGCAACAACAAGGATCAAAAACTTAAAAACAAAAAATAAATAAGTCGGAGAATATGGTCTGTGTGGTTGAAAAAAAAAACTGTCCATAAGAAGTTGGATCAATGGAGTCTTCTCCTCCGATGGTTCTCTGCTGGCATTGAGTAAAATAATTTGATGAGAAGTCCTTTTATTGGTTTTCAAAAACGTTTTGTTTTCAATTTTACTGCTTAATTTATCTGTTGAATTTTTTTTTTCTATTTGTTCAAATTTACATTTTAGTGTTTAATTATTTTTTTTGTCTATATATTCAAAAAAGTTCACTATTTGTTCACTTTTTTTTCCCTATCTTTTGAAATTTTTTTCTAGATTTTGTTATCAATACAGTTTTAATCTCTTATCTGTTCAAATATCTATCCAAAATTTCTTATCTGTTCAACAAACCAGTCACAATGTTCAATTTATTTTTATCTGTTCAGTTTTATTATCTGTTGAAATACACCAAATCAGGATCTGTTGCAATCTTTCTTTCTCTCTCTTTGGTTCTTTCTCTTTATCTGTTGAAATTGTTTCTCACATATAATCTAGTATATATATATCTATTCAATTTTTTTTTATTATTTTTATCTGCTTAATTTTTAATTTTTTTTTTCATTTACAACTACCTGTTGCAAGTTGTTTCATCGTAGAACAACAACACAAATCAAAAACTTAAAATAAAAATAAAAATAAAAATAAAAAAGTGGAAGAATTGGGTTTGTGTGCTTGAAAAAAAACTGTACATAAGGAGCCGGATCAATGGAGTCTTCTCCTTCGATGGTCCTCTGCAGTCATTGAGTAAAAAACTTTGGTCAGAAGTCCTTTTGTTTGTTTTGAAAGACGTTTTGTTTTCAATTTTACTCCTTAAGTTATCTGTTGAATTTTTTTTCTATCTATTGAAATTTACATTTTAGTGTTTAATTATTTTTTTTGTCTATATATTCAAAAAAGTTGACTATTTGTTCACTTTTTTTCCCTATGTTTTAAAAATTTTTTCTAGATTTTATTATCAATTCAATTTTAATCTCTTATCTGTTCAAATATCTATCCAAAATTTCTTATCTGTTCAATTTTATTATCTGTTGAAATACACCAAATAAGGATTTGTTGCAATCATTCTTTCTCTCTCTTTGGTTCTTTCTCTCTATCTGTTGAAATTCTTTCTCAGATATAATCCAGTATATATATATCTGTTCAATATTTTTAATATTTTTATCTGCTTAATTTTTAATTTTTTTTTTCATTTACAACTATCTGTTGCAATTTCTTTCATCGTAGAGCAACAACAAGGATAAAAAACTTTAAAAAAAAAATAAATAAGTGGGAGAATATGGTCTGTGTGGTTGAAAAAAAAAACTGTCCATAAGAAGTTGGATCAATGGAGTCTTCTCCTCCGATGGTTCTCTGCTGGCATTGAGTAAAATAATTTGATGAGAAGTCCTTTTATTGGTTTTCAAAAACGTTTTGTTTTCAATTTTACTGCTTAATTTATCTGTTGAATTTTTTTTCTATTTGTTCAAATTTACATTTTAGTGTTTAATTATTTTTTTTGTCTATATATTCAAAAAAGTTGACTATCTATTCACTTTTTTTCCCTATCTGTTGAAATTTTTTTCTACATTTTGTTATCAATACAGTTTTAATCTCTTATCTGTTCAAATATCTATCCAAAATTTCTTATCTGTTCAACAAACCAGTCACAATGTTCAATTTATTTTTATCTGTTCAATTTTATTATCTGTTGAAATACACCAAATCAGGATCTGTTGCAATCTTTTTTTCTCTCTCTTTGGTTCTTTCTCTCTATCTGTTGAAATTCTTTCTCACATATAATCTAGTATATATATATCTATTCAATTTTTTTATTATTTTTATCTGCTTAATTTTTAATTTTTTTTTTTCATTTACAACTATCTGTTGCAAGTTGTTTCATCGTAGAACAACAACACAGATCAAAAACTTAAAATAAAAATAAAAATAAAAATAAAAAAGTGGAGGAATTGGGTTTGTGTGCTAGAAAAAAAACTTTACATAAGGAGCCAGATCAGTGCAGTTTTCTCCTCCGATGGTCCTCTGCAGGCATTGAGTAAAAAAATTTGGTCAGAAGTCCTTTTGTTTGTTTTGAAAGACGTTTTGTTTTCAATTTTACTCCTTAATTTATCTGTTGAATTTTTTTTCTGTCTATTGAAATTTACATTTTAGTGTTTAATTATTTTTTTTCTACATATTCAAAAAAGTTGACTATCTGTTCACTTTTTTTCCCTATCTTTTCAAATAGTTTTCTAGATATTATTATCAATTCAATTTTAATCTTTTATCTGTTCAAATATCTATCCAAAATTTCTTATCTGTTCAACGGGCCAGTCACAATGTTCAATTTATTTTTATCTGTTCAATTTTATTATCTGTTGAAATACACCAAATCATGATCTGTTACAATCTTTCTTTCTCTCTCTTTGGTTCTTTCTATCTATCTGTTCAAATTCTTTCTCACATATAATCCAGTATATATATATATCTTTTCAATTTTTTTAATATTTTTATTCGCTTAATTTTTAATTTTTTTTTTCATTTACAACTATCTGTTGCAATTTGTTTCATCGTAGAACAACAACACAGATCAAAAACTTTAAAAAAAAAAAAAAAAAAAGTGGAAGAATATGGTCTGTGTGCTTGAAACAAAAATGTCTATAAGGAGCTAGATCAATGGACTCTTCTCCTCCGACGGTCCTCTGCAGGTATTGAGTAAAATAATTTGGCCAGAAGTCCTTTTGTTTGTTTTGAAAGACGTTTTGTTTTCAATTTTACTCCTTAATTTATCTGTTGAATATTTTTTCTGTATGTTCAAATTTACATTTAAGTGTTTAATTATTTTTTTTGTCTATATATTCAAAAAAGTTGACGATCTGTTAACTTTTTTTTCTCTATCTTTTCAAAATTTTTTCTAGATTTTGTTATCAATTCAATTTTGATCTCTTATCTGTTCAAATATCTATCCAAAATTTCTTATCTATTCCAAAAACTAGTCACAATCTTCAATTTATTTTTATCTGTTCAATTTTATTATCTGTTGAAATACCCCAAATCAAGATCTGTTGCAATCTTTCTTTCACTCTCTTTGGTTCTTTCTCTCTATCTGTTGAAATTCTTTCTCACATATAATCCAGTATATATATATCTGTTCAATTTTTTTATTATTTTTATCTGCTTAATTTTTAATTTTTTTTTCATTTACAACTATCTGTTGCAAGTTGTTTCATCGTAGAACAACAACACAGATCAAAAACTTAAAATAAAAATAAAAAAGTGGAAGTATTGGGTCTGTGTGCTTGAAAAAAAAACTGTACATAAGGAGCCGGATCAATGGAGTCTTCTCCTCCGATGGTCCTCTACAGGCATTGAGTAAAAAAATTTGGTCAGAACTCCTTTTGTTTGTTTTGAAAAATGTTTTGTTTTCAATTTTACATCTTAATTAATTTGTTGAATTTTTTTTTCTATCTGTTCAAATTTACATTTTTGTGTTTAATTATTTTTTTTTCTATATATTTAAAAAAGTTGACTATCTGTTCACTTTTTTTCCATATCTTTTCGAATAGTTTTCTAGATTTTATTATCAATTCAATTTTAATCTCTTATTTGTTAAAATATCTATCCAAAATTTCTTATCTGTTCAACGAGCCAGTCACAATGTTCAATTTAGTTTTATCTATTCAATTTTATTATCTGTTGAAATACACCAAATCAGGATCTGTTGCAATCTTTCTTTCTCTCTCTTTGGTTCTTTCTCTCTATCTGTTGAAATTCATTCTCAGATATAATCCAGTATATATATATCTGTTCAATATTTTTAATATTTTTATCTACTTAATTTTTAATTTTTTTTTTCATTTACAACTATCTGTTGCAATTTCTTTCATCGTAGAGCAACAACAAGGATCAAAAACTTAAAATAATAATAAATAAATAAGTGGGAGAATATGGTCTGTGTGGTTGAAAAAAAAAACTGTCCATAAGAAGTTGGATCAATGGAGTCTTCTCCTCCGATGGTTCTCTGCTGGCATTGATTAAAATAATTTGATGAGAAGTCCTTTTATTGGTTTTGAAAAACGTTTTGTTTTCAATTTTACTCCTTAATTTGTCTGTTGAATTTTTTTTCTATCTGTTCAAATTTACATTTTAGTGTTTAATTATTTTTTTTGTCTATATATTCAAAAAAGTTGACTATCTGTTCACTTTTTTTCCCTATGTTTTCAAATTTTTTCTAGATTTTATTATCAATTCTATTTTAATATCTTATCTGTTCAAATATCTATCCAAAATTTCTTATCTGTTCAACAAACCAGTCACAATGTTCAATTTATTTTTAACTGTTCAATTTTATTATCAGTTGAAATACACCAAATCGGGATCTGTTGCAACCTTTCTTTCTTTCTCTTTGGTTCTTTCTCTCTATCTGTTGAAATTCTTTCTCAGAAATAATCCAGTATATGTATATCTGTTCAATATTTTTAATATTTTTATCTGCTTAATTTTTATATTTTTTTTCATTTACAACCATCTGTTGCAATTTCTTTCATCGTAGAGCAACAACAAGGATCAAAAACTTAAAAACAAAAAATAAATAAGTCGGAGAATATGGTCTGTGTGGTTGAAAAAAAAAACTGTCCATAAGAAGTTGGATCAATGGAGTCTTCTCCTCCGATGGTTCTCTGCTGGCATTGAGTAAAATAATTTGATGAGAAGTCCTTTTATTGGTTTTCAAAAACGTTTTGTTTTCAATTTTACTGCTTAATTTATCTGTTGAATTTTTTTTTCTATTTGTTCAAATTTACATTTTAGTGTTTAATTATTTTTTTTGTCTATATATTCAAAAAAGTTCACTATTTGTTCACTTTTTTTTCCCTATCTTTTGAAATTTTTTTCTAGATTTTGTTATCAATACAGTTTTAATCTCTTATCTGTTCAAATATCTATCCAAAATTTCTTATCTGTTCAACAAACCAGTCACAATGTTCAATTTATTTTTATCTGTTCAATTTTATTATCTGTTGAAATACACCAAATCAGGATCTGTTGCAATCTTTCTTTCTCTCTCTTTGGTTCTTTCTCTTTATATGTTGAAATTGTTTCTCACATATAATCTAGTATATATATATCTATTCAATTTTTTTTATTATTTTTATCTGCTTAATTTTTAATTTTTTTTTTCATTTACAACTATCTGTTGCAAGTTGTTTCATCGTAGAACAACAACACAAATCAAAAACTTAAAATAAAAATAAAAATAAAAATAAAAAAGTGGAAGAATTGGGTTTGTGTGCTTGAAAAAAAACTGTACATAAGGAGCCGGATCAATGGAGTCTTCTCCTCCGATGGTCCTCTGCAGGCATTGAGTAAAAAACTTTGGTCAGAAGTCCTTTTGTTTGTTTTGAAAGACGTTTTGTTTTCAATTTTACTCCTTAAGTTATCTGTTGAATTTTTTTTCTATCTATTGAAATTTACATTTTAGTGTTTAATTATTTTTTTTCTATATATTCAAAAACGTTGACTATCTGTTCACTTTTTTTCCCTATCTTTTCAAATAGTTTTCTAGATTTTATTATCAATTCAATTTTAATCTCTTATCTGTTCAAATATCTATCCAAAATTTCTTATCTGTTCAATGAGCCAGTCACAATGTTCAATTTATTTTTATCTGTTCAATTTTATTATCAGTTGAAATACGACAAATCAGGATCTGTTGTAATCTTTCTTTCTCTCTCTTTGGTTCTTTCTCTCTATCTGTTCAAATTCTTTCTCACATATAATCCAGTATATATATATATCTGTTCAATTTTTTAAATATTTTTATCCTCTTAATTTTTAATTTTTTTTTCATTTACAACTATCTGTTGCAATTTGTTTCATCGTAGAACAACAACACAGATCAAAAGCTTTAAAAAAAAAGTGGAAGAATATGGTCTGTGTGCTTGAAAAAAAAAAGTCTATAAGGAGCTGGATCAATGGACTCTTTCTCCTCCAGCGGTCCTCTGCAGGCATTGAGTAAAATAATTTTGTCAGAAGTCGTTTTGTTTGTTTTGAAAGACGTTTTGTTTTCAATTTTACTCCTTAATTTATCTGTTGAATATTTTTTCTATATGTTCAAATTTACATTTAAGTGTTTAATTTTTTTTTTTGTCTATATATTCAAAAAAGTTGACGATCTGCTAACTTTTTTTTCCCTATCTTTTCAAATTTTTTTCTAGATTTTGTTATCAATTCAATTTTGATCTCTTATCTGTTCAAATATCTATCCAAAATTTCTTATCTGTTCCAAAAACTAGTCACAATGTTCAATTTATTTTTATCTGTTCAATTTTATTATCTGTTGAAATACCCCAAATCAGGATCTGATGCAATCTTTCTTTCACTCTCTTTGGTTCTTTCTCTCTATCTGTTGAAATTCTTTCTCACATATAATCCAGTATATATATATCTGTTCAATATTTTTATTATTTTTATCTGCTTAATTTTTAATTTTTTTTTCATTTACAACTATCTGTTGCAAGTTGTTTCATCGTAGAACAACAACACAGATCAAAAACTTAAAATAAAAATAAAAAAGTGGAAGTATTGGGTTTGTGTGCTTGAAAAAAAAACTGTACATAAGGAGCTGGATCAATGGAGTCTTCTCCTCCGATGGTCCTCTGCAGGCATTGAGTAAAAAAATTTGGTTAGAAGTCCTTTTGTTTGTTTTGAAAAACGTTTTGTTTTCAATTTTACATCTTAATTTATCTGTTGAATTTTTTTTTTCTTTTTTTTTTTTTTTTCTTTTTTTTTTTTTTTTTTTGTTACAGGGAAATCCTCTCACCCTCCCGCAGGTCCAAGGCAGCGCCCCATGAGGAGATCACCAGGGTGTCCTGTTGTCCGTTCCGAGTAAGAGACTATAACCTGGAAGCTTGTCCCGACCTCCCAAGGCAAGCTTCGATTAAGTCAAGACTTTCGTCTAGGAGATTGGCCCAGGAGGGAATTGAACTTGTGACCTTGGGGCTTAAACCCCAAGGCCTTACCACAATGCCACAACCCTTGGGTTAAATTTTTTTTTTCTATTTGTTCAAATTTACATTTTAGTGTTTAATGATTTTTTTTCCATATATTTTAAAAAGTTGACTATCTGTTCACTTTTTTTCCATATCTTTTCGAATAGTTTTCTAGATTTTATTATCAATTCAATTTTAATCTCTTATTTATTAAAATAACTATCCAAAATTTCTTATCTGTTCAACGAGTCAGTCACAATGTTCAATTTATTTTTGTCTATTCAATTTTATTATCTGTTGAAATACACCAAATCAGGATCTGTTGCAATCTTACTTTCTCTCTCTTTGGTTCTTTCTCTCTATCTGTTGAAATTCATTCTCAGATATAATCCAGTATATATATATCTGTTCAATATTTTTAATATTTTTATCTGCTTAATTTTTAATTTTTTTTTTCATTTACAACTATCTGTTGCAATTTCTTTCATCGTAGAGCAACAACAAGGATCAAAAACTTAAAAAAAAAAAAAAATAAATAAGTGGGAGAATACGGTCTGTGTGGTTAAAAAAAAAACTGTCCATAAGAAGTTGGATCAATGGAGTCTTCTCCTCCGATGGTTCTCTGCTGGCATTGAGTAAAATAATTTGATGAGAAGTCCTTTTATTGGTTTTCAAAAACGTTTTGTTTTCAATTTTACTCTTTAATTTGTCTGTTGAATTTTTTTTCTATCTGTTCAAATTTACATTTTAGTGTTTAATTATTTTTTTTTGTCTATATATTCAAAAAAGTTGACTATCTGTTCACTTTTTTTCCCTATCTTTTCAAATTTTTTTCTAGAATTTGTTATCAATACAATTTTAATCTCTTATCTGTTCAAATATCTATCCAAAATTTCTTATCCATTCAACAAACCAGTCACAATGTTCAATTTATTTTTAGCTGTTGAAATACACCAAATCAGGATCTGTTGCAATCTTTCTTTTTCTCTATCTGTTGAAATTCTTTCTCACATATAATCCAGTATATATCTACCTGTTCAATTTTATTATTATTTTTATCTGCTAAATTTTTAATTTTTTTTTCATTTACAACTATCTGTTGCAAGTTGTTTCATCGTAGAACAACAACACAGATCAAAAACATAAAATAAAAATAAAAATAAAAATAAAAATAAAAAAGTGGAAGAATTGGGTCTGTGTGCTTGAAAAAAAAAACTGTACATAAGGAGCCGGATCAATGGAGTCTTCTCCTCCGATGGTCCTCTGCAGGCATTGAGTAAAAAAATTTGGTCAGAAGTCCTTTTGTTTGTTTTGAAAGACGTTTTCTTTTCAATTTTACTCCTTAATTTATCTGTTGAATTTTTTTTCTATCTGTTCAAATTTACATTTTAGTGTTTAATTATTTATTTTTCTATATATTCAAAAAAGTTGACTAGCTGTTCACTTTTTTTCCCTATCTTTTCAAATAGTTTTCTAGATTTTATTATCAATTCAATTTTAATCTCTTATCTGTTCAAATATCTATCCAAAATTTCTTATCTGTTCAACGAGCCAGTCACAATATTCAATTTATTTTTATCTGTTCAATTTTATTATCTGTTGAAATACACCAAATCAGGATCTGTTGCAATCTTTCTTTCTCTCTCTTTGGTTCTTTCTCTCTATCTGTTCAAATTTTTCTCACATATAATCCAATATATATATCTGTTCAATTTTTTAAATATTTTTATCCGCTTAATTTTTAATTTTTTTTTTCATTTAATCAATTTGTTGCAATTTGTTTCATCGTAGAACAACAACACTGATCAAATTTTTTTTTTAAAAAAAAATGGAAGAATATGGTCTGTGTGCTTGAAAAAAAATGTCTATAAGGAGCTGGATCAATGGACTCTTCTCCTCCGATGGTCCTCTGCAGGCATTGAGTAAAATAATTTGGTGAGAAGTCCTTTTATTTGTTTTGAAAGACGTTTTGTTTTCAATTTTACTCCTTAATTTATCTGTTGAATATTTTTTCTATATGTTCAAATTTACATTTAAGTGTTTAATTTTTTTTTTGTCAATATATTCAAAAAAGCTGACTATCTGTTCACTTTTTTTCCCTATCTTTTCAATGTTTTTTTTAGATTTTATTATCAATTCAATTTTAATCTCTTATCTGTTGAAATATCTATCCAAAATTTCTTATCTGTTCAAATATCTATCCAAAATTTCTTATATGTTCAACAAACCAGTCACAATGTTCAATTTATTTTTATCTCTTTAATTTTATTATCTGTTGAAATACACCAAATCAGGATCTGTTGTAATCTTTCTTTCTCTCTCTTTGGTTCTTTCTCTCTATCTCTTGAAATTCTTTCTCATATATAATCCAGTACATATATATCTGTTAAATTTTTTTATTATTTTTATCTGCTTAATTTTTAATTTTTTTTCATTTGCAACTATCTGTTGCAATTTGTTTCATCGTAGAACAACAACACAGATCAAAAACTTAAAAAAAAAAAAAAAAAGTGGAAGAATTGGGTCTGTGTGCTTGAAAAAAAAATGTCCATAAGGAGCTGGATCAATGGAGTTTTTTCCCCCGATGGTCCTCTGCAGGCATTGAGTAAAATAATTTGGTCAGAAGTGCTTTTATTTGTTTTGAAAGACGTTTTGTTTTCAATTTTACTCCTTAATTTATCTGTTGAATTTTTTTTTTCCATCTGTTCAAATTTACATTTTAGTGTTGAATTATTTTTTTGTGTATATATTCAAAAAAGTTGACTATCTGTTCGCTTTTTTTCCTTTTCTTTTCAATTTTTTTTCTAGATTTTGTTATCAATTCAATTATAATCTCTTATCTGTTCAAATATCTATCCAAAATTTCTTACCTGTTCAACGAACCAGTCACAATGTTCAATTTATTTTTATCTGTTCAATTTTATTATCTGTTGAAATACACCAAATCAGGATTTGTTGCAATCTTTCTTTCTCTATCTTTGGTTCTTTCTCTCTATCTATTGAAATTCTTTCTCATATATAATCCAGTATATATATATTTTTTCAATTTTTTTAATATTTTTATCTGCTTAATTTTTAATTTTTTTTTCATTTACAACTATCTGTTGCAATTTTTTTCATCGTAGAACAACAACACAGATCAAAAACTTAAAAAAAAAAAAAAAAAAAAGTCGAAGAATTGGGTCTGTGTGCTTGAAAAAAAAAACTGTCCATAAGGAGCTGGATCAGTGGAGTCTTCTCCTCCGATGGTCCTCTGCAGTCATTGAGTAAAATAATTTGGTCAGAAGTCCTTTTGTTTGTTTTGAAAGACGTTTAGTTTTTAATTTTACTCCTTAATTTATTTGTTGAATTTTTTTTTGCTATCTGTTCAAATTTACATTTTAGTGTTTAATTTTTTTTTTGTCTATATATTCGAAAAAGTTGACTATCTGTTCACTTTTTTTCCCTATGTTTTCAATTTTTTTTTTTGGATTTTATTATCAATTCAATTTTAATCTCTTATCTGTTCAAATATCTATCCAAAATTTCTTATCTGTTCAACAAACCGGTCACAATGTTCAATTTATTTTTATCTGTTCAATTTTATTATCAGTTGAAATACACCAAATCAGGATCTGTTGCAACCTTTCTTTCTCTCTGTCTGGTTCTTTCTCTCTATCTGTTGAAATTCTTTCTCTCTAATAATCCAGTATATATATATCTGTTCAATATTTTTAATATTTTTATCTGCTTAATTTTTAATTTTTTTTTCATTTACAACTATCTGTTGCAATTTCTTTCATCGTAGAGCAACAACAAGGATCAAAAACTTAAAAAATAAATAAATAATATAAGTGGGAGAATATGGTCTGTGTGGTTGAAAAAAAAAAAACTGTCCATAAGAAGTTGGATCAATGGAGTCTTCTCCTCCGATAGTTCTCTGCTGGCATTGAGTAAAATAATTTGATGAGAAGTCCTTTTATTGGTTTTGAAAAACGTTTTGTTTTCAATTTGACTCCTTAATTTATCTGTTGAATTTTTTTTCTATCTGTTCAAATTTACATTTTAGTGTTTAATTATTTTTTTTTGTCTATATATTCAAAAAAGTTGACTATCAGTTCACTTTTTTCCCTATCTTTTCAAATTTTTTTCCAGATTTTATTATCAATTCAATTTTAATCTCTTATCTGTTCAAATATCTGTCCAAAATTTCTTATCTGTTCAACAAACCAGTCAAACTGTTCAATTTATTTTTATCTGTTCAATTTTATTATCTGTTGAAATACACCAAATCAGGATCTGTTGCAATCGTTATTTCTCTCTCTTTGGTTTTTTCTCTCTATCTGTTGAAATTCTTTCTCACATATAATCCAGTATATATATATCTGTTCAATTTTTTTAAAATTTTTATCTGCTTAATTTTTATTTTTTTTTCATTTACAACTATATGTTGCAAGTTGTTTCATCGTAGAACAACAACACAGATAAAATACTTAAAATAAAAATAAAAAAGTGGAAGAATTGGGTTTGTGTGTGTAATAACCCTCACATTGTCCTAACCATACTCATATGCATTTATATAATTCTGTCCTGTTAAGCTTGCATTTTAGATCTTGTCTTTGATTTGCTTGAGTGTTATTTGCATGCTCTGTTCCTTGTTTGGTGTGTGTGTGTTTCAGCCGAGGTCATCTTGGGCCTAGGTCGCTCCTTTGATACTCTTACACTTAGAACCATTTTGAGATTTCTTTGGTTGACCTCCACCCTTTGCCCTAACATGTTGGCCGGGATGTCGCTATCTAGGCCGAGATGTTACCCTTGAACCCGAGCGATCTTGCTCCTGGACTGGTACGACCTAGACCGAGGTGTGGCACATCTAGGCCAAGGTGTGGCACAGCTAGGCCAAGTGTTGTCCTTTCTAGCCGAGGTCATTGTTCCCTTGCTTGCCGAAGTCTTGTTTTAGCCGATGTCATTGCTCGCCGGAGTCCCTTGCCGCCTAACTTGTTGAACACACTTTGTCAGAGTCTTGTCCTTTCAATCAGTCACCTTTTTGAGCTGAACCAACCAACCATTGCCACGTGTCCGAGCTGAGTGTTAAGTCAGCCGGCAGAGAGAGAGAGATGTATCACTTTGTATCATATCTTTGTTCTTGAGGAGAGAGAAGCTCTAGGAGAAGAAGGAAGAGCTTTAGAGTGAGAAAGTAGATTGCAAGCTTAATCTTTGGAGTTTGAACCGTTTGATTCGAGTCTTGAGGTTAGAATCTAAATCTACTCTTGTTGTTCTTATTGATCATCTAGCTGCATTGCCTGATTGGATCTGTTCTACATGCCATGCATTGATTTAAAGTTGGTTTTAGAAAGAGAAAGTTAATGTTCATGTGTTCTTGAAGAAAAGCCATGATTTGATCCGAAAGCTTGCATCAAGATTCATGTAATTGTGTTTGTTTCCCTAAGATCTTCAAGTATGGGTACCCAGGTCCATGTTTTCAAACTCATAGCATGAAATCTCAGATTTTATAATAATAAGTTATGATCCTTGCATTCATCTTCTTCATGATCTTCATGTTCATGTTCTCCATGTTCTTGAGCAGAGGGAAACCCAGATTTTTCCCGACTTCATTTCCTTGAATGTGGCCAACGGGACCTCACATCGGCGAGGAGGTGTGGGACCTCGGCCAAGACCTGGTTGATGCCCAGCATGTTTTCCCGAGATGGAAGACAGTGTTTTATTTTGATTTGACCTAACATCTGAGGAATGCCGAGATCATCTGCATGCATGTGAAACTTATTTGGAAGTGCATTCAACAGATTTCTGCCATGTGTTTGTAGGACTTGGACTTGCCTTGACCCCGACATTTGAAGAAATAAGTGAGTGGTATTTCTAATAAAGATATGTTATAAAGCTTTGATAAAAAAACTTGTTTTGCCCCGTTCGGAAAGTATTTATAAGCATGAATGATTATTCCTATTTTGTATACCAAATGCTATCTTGTTTAGATGACATTCTTGGAAAGTCCTTACGTGCTGAAGGACTCTAAGCCTTTGCAGCACAATCTTGAAAGTCCGTATGTGCTAGGGGACTATAAGCATTTGTAGCACAAGTCCTTAGTGTCCGCGGACTATAATGCAACGACACCATTGTTTTGAGATCTCTCTTGTCTTGTCTTGCCTTGCCGCTGACGGTTTTACCGCGTGGGTTTGTTTGTCCGGAATGTCATCTCTTGTATTATATTTATGTTAGTAAGCATCCCTTGAAGCTTTGAAAGATTTGACAGACGAACTTGATTTATTCCATGTACTGTTTTGATTAAAAGATCTCGGATGTCATTCATGTAAATCCCTTTATTTCTTATACCATTCACTGAGTATCCAAGCTCACCCTCTCTATATATATGTAGGTGATGAGCAGGACGGCGGTGACGCCTAGATGTGTTTTGCCGATGTGTTTTTGGATTCGTGTTTTACAACGTCTTGAAGATCATGCTTCTTGGTTATTTCATTTTATTTTGTATTTGATGGCTGAGAAGCCTTTTGGTCAAGATGTAATTTTTGTACTCCATTTTGTTGTATTAAAGCTATTATAAGATGTATGTCATTTCATTTAACTTAAGCACTGCTCTTATGGACTACTTAGCTTTTATTTATTGCTTCCGCATTCGTAAGCCCCATATGTATACCTTGATTTGTGTGTGAATTCTTGTAAGTGGCCTTGGGTAATCTCGAATTACTGGCCATCATGGCACCATTCTACTAGGGGCAGAATGGGGTCGTCAGAGTGTGCTTGAAAAAAAAACTGTACATAAGGAGCCGGATCAATGGAGTCTTCTCCTCCGATGGTCCTCTGCAGGCATTGAGTAAAAAAATTTGGTCAGAAGTCCTTTTGTTTGTTTTGAAAGACGTTTTGTTTTCAATTTTACTCCTCAATTTATCTGTTGAATTTTTTTTCTATCTATTCAAATTTACATTTTAGTGTTTAATTATTTTTTTTTATATATTCAAAAAAGTTGACTATCTGTTCAATTTTTTTCCCTATCTTTTCAAATAGTTTTCTAGATTTTATTATCAATTCAATTTTAATCTCTTATCTGTTCAAATATCTATCCAAAATTTCTTATCTGTTCAACGAGCCAGTCACAATGTTCAATTTATTTTTATCTGTTCAATTTTATTATCTGTTGAAATACACCAAATCAGGATCTGTTGCAATCTTTCTTTCTCTCTCTTTGGTTCTTTCTCTCTATCTGTTGAAATTCTTTCTCACATATAATCCAGTATATATATATCAGTTCAATTTTTTTTTTTTTTTATCTTCTTAATTATTAATTTTTTTTTCATTTATAACTATCTGTTGCAAGTTGTTTCATCGTAGAACAACAACACAGATCAAAAACTTAAAATAAAAATAAAAATAAAAAAGTGGAAGAATTGGGTCTGTGTGCTTGAAAAAAAAAACTGTACATAAGGAGCCGGATCAATGGAATCTTCTCCTCCGATGGTCCTCTGCAGGCATTGAGTAAATAAATTTGGTCAGAAGTCCTTTTGTTTGTTTCGAAAAACGTTTTGTTTTCAATTTTACTCCTTAATTTATCTGTTGAATTTTTTTTCTATCTGTTCAAATTTGCATTTTAGTGTTTAATTATTTTTTTTCTATATATTCAAAAAAGTTGACTATCTGTTCACTTTTTTTCCCTATCTTTTCAAATAGTTTTCTAGATTTTATTATCAATTCAATTTTAATCTCTTATCTGTTCAAATATCTATCCAAAATTTCTTATCAGTTCAACGAGCCAGTCACAATGTTCAATTTATTTTTATCTGTTCAATTTTATTATCTGTTGAAATACACCAAATAAGGATCTGTTGCAATCTTTCTTTCTCTCTCTTTGGTTCTTTCTCTCTATCTGTTCAAATTCTTTCTCACATATAATCCAGTATATATATATCTGTTCAATTTTTTAAATATTTTTATCCGCTTAATTTTTAATTTTTTTTTTCATTTACAACTATCTGTCGCAATTTGTTTCATCGTAGAACAACAACACAGATCAAAAACTTAAAAAAAAAAAAAAAAAAGTGGAAGAATATGGTCTGTGTGCTTGAAAAAAAAAATGTCTATAAGGAGCTGGATCAATGGACTCTTCTCCTCCGATGGTCCTCTGCAGGCATTGAGTAAAATAATTTGGTGAGAAGTCCTTTTGTTTATTTTGAAAGACGTTTTGTTTTCAATTTTACTCCTTAATTTATCTGTTGAATATTTTTTCTATATGTTCAAACTTACATTTAAGTGTTGAATTATTTTTTTTTTGTCTATATATTCAAAAAAGTTGACGATCTGTTAACTTTTTTTTCCCTATCTTTTCAAATTTTTTTCTAGATTTTGTTATCAATTCAATTTTGCTCTCTTATCTGTTCAAATATCTATCCAAAATTTCTTATTTGTTCAAAAAACTAGTCACAATGTTCAATTTATTTTTATCTGTTCAATTTTATTATCTGTTGAAATACACCAATTCAGGATCTGTTGCAATCTTTCTTTCACTCTCTTTGGTTCTTTCTCTCTATCTGTTGAAATTATTTCTCACATATAATCCAGTGTATATATATCTGTTCAACTTTTTATTATTTTTATCTGCTTAATTTTTTTTTTTTTGTCATTTACAACTATCTGTTGCAAGTTGTTTCATCGTAGAACAACAACACAGATCAAAATCTTAAAATAAAAATAAAAATAAAAATAAAAATAAAAAAGTGGAAGAATTGGGTCTGTGTACTTGAAAAAAAAAACTGTACATAAGGAGCCGGATCAATGCAGTCTTCTCCTCCGATGGCCCTCTGCAGGCATTGAGTTAAAAAATTTGGTCAGAAGTCCTTTTGTTTGTTTTGAAAAATGTTTTGTTTTCAATTTTACTACTTAATTTACCTGTTGAATTTTTTTTCTATCTGTTCAAATTTACATTTTAGTGTTTAATTATTTTTTTTTTCTATATATTCAAAAAAGTTGACTATCTGTTCACTTTTTTTCCCTATCTTTTCAAATAGTTTTCTAGATTTTATTATCAATTCAATTTTAATCTCTTATCTGTTCAAATGACTATCCAAAATTTCTTATCTGTTCAACGAGCCAGTCACAATGTTCAATTTATTTTTATCTGTTCGATTTTATTATCTGTTGAAATACACCAAATCAGGATCTGTTGCAATCTTTCTTTCTCTCTCTTTGGTTCTTTCTCTCTATCTGTTCAAATTATTTCTCACATATAATCCAGTATATATATATCTGTTCAATTTTTTAAATATTTTTATCCGCTTAATTTTTAATTTTATTTTTTCATTTACAACTATCTGTTTCAATTTGTTTCATCGTAGAACAAAAACACAGATCAAAAACTTAAAAAAAAAAAAAAAAAAAAGTGGAAGAATATGGTCTGTGTGCTTGAAAAAAAAAATGTCTATAAGTAGCTGGATCAATGGACTCTTCTCCTCCGATGGTCCTCTGCAGGCATTGAGTAAAATAATTTGGTCAGAAGTCCTTTTGTTTATTTTGAAAGACGTTTTGTTTTCAATTTTACTCCTTAATTTATCTGTTGAATATTTTTTCTATATGTTCAAATTTACATTTAAGTGTTGAATTATTTTTTTTTTCTATATATTCAAAAAAGTTGACGATCTGTTAACTTTTTTTTCCCTATCTTTTCAAATATTTTTTCTAGATTTTGTTATCAATTCAATTTTGATCTCTTATCTGTTCAAATATCTATCCAAAATTTCTTATTTGTTCAAAAAACTAGTCACAATGTTCAATTTATTTTTATCTGTTCAATTTTATTATCTGTTGAAATACACCAATTCAGGATCTGTTGCAATCTTTCTTTCACTCTCTTTGGTTCTTTCTCTCTATCTGTTGAAATTATTTCTCACATATAATCCAGTGTATATATATCTGTTCAACTTTTTATTATTTTTATCTGCTTAATTTTTATTTTTTTTTCATTTACAACTATCTGTTGCAAGTTGTTTCATCGTAGAACAACAACACAGATCAAAAACTTAAAATAAAAATAAAAATAAAAATAAAAAAGTGGAAGAATTGGGTCTGTGTACTTGAAAAAAAAAACTGTACATAAGGAGCCGGATCAATGCAGTCTTATCCTCCGATGGTCCTCTGCAGGCATTGAGTTAAAAAATTTGGTCAGAAGTCCTTTTGTTTGTTTTGAAAAACGTTTTGTTTTCAATTTTATTCCTTAATTTACCTGTTGAATTTTTTTTCTATCTGTTCAAATTTACATTTTAGTGTTTAATTATTTTTTTTTCTATATATTCAAAAAAGTTGACTATCTGTTCACTTTTTTTCCCTATCTTTTCAAATAGTTTTCTAGATTTTATTATCAATTCAATTTTAATCTCTTATCTGTTCAAATATCTATCCAAAATTTCTTATCTGTTCAACGAGCCAGTCACAATGTTCAATTTATTTTTATCTGCTCAATTTTATTATCTGTTGAAATACACCAAATCAGGATCTGTTGCAATCTTTCTTTCTCTCTCTTTGGTTCTTTCTCTCTATCTGTTCAAATTATTTCTCACATATAATCCAGTATATATATATCTGTTCAATTTTTTAAATATTTTTATCCGCTTAATTTTTAATTTTTTTTTTCATTTACAACTGTCTGTTTCAATTTGTTTCATCGTAGAACAACAACACAGATCAAAAACTTAAAAAAAAAAAAAAAAAAAAAAGTGGAAGAATCTGGTCTGTGTGCTTGAAAAAAAAAATGTCTATAAGGAGCTGGATCAATGGACTCTTCTCCTCCGATGGTCCTCTGCAGGCATTGAGTAAAATAATTTGGTCAGAAGTCCTTTTGTTTATTTTGAAAGACGTTTTGTTTTCAATTTTACTCCTTAATTTATTTGTTGAATATTTTTTCTATATGTTCAAACTTACATTTAAGTGTTGAATTATTTTTTTTTTCTATATATTCAAAAAAGTTGACGATCTGTTAACTTTTTTTCCCTATCTTTTCAAATTTTTTTCTAGATTTTGTTATCAATTCAATTTTGCTCTCTTATCTGTTCAAATATCTATCCAAAATTTCTTATTTGTTCAAAAAACTAGTCACAATGTTCAATTTATTTTTATCTGTTCAATTTTATTATCTGTTGAAATACACCAATTCAGGATCTGTTGCAATCTTTCTTTTACTCTCTTTGGTTCTTTCTCTCTATCTGTTGAAATTATTTCTCACATATAATCCAGTGTATATATATCTGTTCAACTTTTTATTATTTTTATCTGCTTAATTTTTATTTTTTTTTCATTTACAACTATCTGTTGCAAGTTGTTTCATCGTAGAACAACAACACAGATCAAAAACTTAAAATAAAAATAAAAATAAAAATAAAAAAGTGGAAGAATTGGGTCTGTGTACTTGAAAAAAAAAACTGTACATAAGGAGCCGGATCAATGCAGTCTTATCCTCCGATGGTCCTCTGCAGGCATTGAGTTAAAAAAGTTGGTCAGAAGTCCTTTTGTTTGTTTTGAAAAACGTTTTGTTTTCAATTTTATTCCTTAATTTACCTGTTGAATTTTTTTTCTATCTGTTCAAATTTACATTTTAGTGTTTAATTATTTTTTTTTCTATATATTCAAAAAAGTTGACTATCTGTTCACTTTTTTTCCCTATCTTTTCAAATAGTTTTCTAGATTTTATTATCAATTCAATTTTACTCTCTTATCTGTTCAAATATCTATCCAAAATTTCTTATCTGTTCAACGAGCCAGTCACAATGTTCAATTTATTTTTATCTGTTCGATTTTATTATCTGTTGAAATACACCAAATCAGGATCTGTTGCAATCTTTCTTTCTCTCTCTTTGGTTCTTTCTCTCTATCTGTTCAAATTATTTCTCACATATAATCCAGTATATATATATATCTGTTCAATTTTTTAAATATTTTTATCCGCTTAATTTTTAATTTTTTTTTTCATTTACAACTATCTGTTTCAATTTGTTTCATCGTAGAACAAAAACACAGATCAAAAACTTAAAAAAAAAAAAAAAAAAAAAAGTGGAAGAATATGGTCTGTGTGCTTGAAAAAAAAAATGTCTATAAGTAGCTGGATCAATGGACTCTTCTCCTCCGATGGTCCTCTGCAGGCATTGAGTAAAATAATTTGGTCAGAAGTCCTTTTGTTTATTTTGAAAGACGTTTTGTTTTCAATTTTACTCCTTAATTTATCTGTTGAATATTTTTTCTATATGTTCAAATTTACATTTAAGTGTTGAATTATTTTTTTTTTTCTATATATTCAAAAAAGTTGACGATCTGTTAACTTTTTTTTCCCTATCTTTTCAAATATTTTTTCTAGATTTTGTTATCAATTCAATTTTGATCTCTTATCTGTTCAAATATCTATCCAAAATTTCTTATTTGTTCAAAAAACTAGTCACAATGTTCAATTTATTTTTATCTGTTCAATTTTATTATCTGTTGAAATACACCAATTCAGGATCTGTTGCAATCTTTCTTTCACTCTCTTTGGTTCTTTCTCTCTATCTGTTGAAATTATTTCTCACATATAATCCAGTGTATATATATCTGTTCAACTTTTTATTATTTTTATCTGCTTAATTTTTATTTTTTTTTCATTTACAACTATCTGTTGCAAGTTGTTTCATCGTAGAACAACAACACAGATCAAAAACTTAAAATAAAAATAAAAATAAAAATAAAAAAGTGGAAGAATTGGGTCTGTGTACTTGAAAAAAAAAACTGTACATAAGGAGCCGGATCAATGCAGTCTTATCCTCCGATGGTCCTCTGCAGGCATTGAGTTAAAAAATTTGGTCAGAAGTCCTTTTGTTTGTTTTGAAAAACGTTTTGTTTTCAATTTTATTCCTTAATTTACCTGTTGAATTTTTTTTCTATCTGTTCAAATTTACATTTTAGTGTTTAATTATTTTTTTTCTATATATTCAAAAAAGTTGACTATCTGTTCACTTTTTTTCCCTATCTTTTCAAATAGTTTTCTAGATTTTATTATCAATTCAATTTTAATCTCTTATCTGTTCAAATATCTATCCAAAATTTCTTATCTGTTCAACGAGCCAGTCACAATGTTCAATTTATTTTTATCTGCTCAATTTTATTATCTGTTGAAATACACCAAATCAGGATCTGTTGCAATCTTTCTTTCTCTCTCTTTGGTTCTTTCTCTCTATCTGTTCAAATTATTTCTCACATATAATCCAGTATATATATATCTGTTCAATTTTTTAAATATTTTTATCCGCTTAATTTTTAATTTTTTTTTTCATTTACAACTGTCTGTTTCAATTTGTTTCATCGTAGAACAACAACACAGATCAAAAACTTAAAAAAAAAAAAGAAAAAAAAAGTGGAAGAATTTGGTCTGTGTGCTTGAAAAAAAAAATGTCTATAAGGAGCTGGATCAATGGACTCTTCTCCTCCGATGGTCCTCTGCAGGCATTGAGTAAAATAATTTGGTCAGAAGTCCTTTTGTTTATTTTGAAAGACGTTTTGTTTTCAATTTTACTCCTTAATTTATTTGTTGAATATTTTTTCTATATGTTCAAACTTACATTTAAGTGTTGAATTATTTTTTTTTTCTATATATTCAAAAAAGTTGACGATCTGTTAACTTTTTTTCCCTATCTTTTCAAATTTTTTTCTAGATTTTGTTATCAATTCAATTTTGCTCTCTTATCTGTTCAAATATCTATCCAAAATTTCTTATTTGTTCAAAAAACTAGTCACAATGTTCAATTTATTTTTATCTGTTCAATTTTATTATCTGTTGAAATACACCAATTCAGGATCTGTTGCAATCTTTCTTTCACTCTCTTTGGTTCTTTCTCTCTATCTGTTGAAATTATTTCTCACATATAATCCAGTGTATATATATCTGTTCAACTTTTTATTATTTTTATCTGCTTAATTTTTATTTTTTTTTCATTTACAACTATCTGTTGCAAGTTGTTTCATCGTAGAACAACAACACAGATCAAAAACTTAAAATAAAAATAAAAATAAAAATAAAAAAGTGGAAGAATTGGGTCTGTGTACTTGAAAAAAAAAACTGTACATAAGGAGCCGGATCAATGCAGTCTTATCCTCCGATGGTCCTCTGCAGGCATTGAGTTAAAAAATTTGGTCAGAAGTCCTTTTGTTTGTTTTGAAAAACGTTTTGTTTTCAATTTTACTACTTAATTTACCTGTTGAATTTTTTTTCTATCTGTTCAAATTTACATTTTAGTGTTTAATTATTTTTTTTTCTATATATTCAAAAAAGTTGACTATCTGTTCACTTTTTTTCCCTATCTTTTCAAATAGTTTTCTAGATTTTATTATCAATTCAATTTTAATCTCTTATCTGTTCAAATATCTATCCAAAATTTCTTATCTGTTCAACGAGCCAGTCACAATGTTCAATTTATTTTTATCTGTTCAATTTTATTATCTGTTGAAATACACCAAATCAGGATCTGTTGCAATCTTTCTTTCTTTCTCTCTCTTTGGTTCTTTCTCTCTATCTGTTCAAATTATTTCTCACATATAATCCACAATATATATATCTGTTCAATTTTTTAAATATTTTTATCCGCTTAATTTTTAATTTTTTTTTTCATTTACAACTATCTGTTTCAATTTGTTTCATCGTAGAACAACAACACAGATCAAAAACTTAAAAAAAAAAAAAAATGGAAGAATATGGTCTGTGTGCTTGAAAAAAAAAATGTCTATAAGGAGCTGGATCAATGGACTCTTCTCCTCCGATGGTCCTCTGCAGGCATTGAGTAAAATAATTTGGTGAGAAGTCCTTTTGTTTATTTTGAAAGACGTTTTGTTTTCAATTTTACTCCTTAATTTATCTGTTGAATATTTTTTCTATATGTTCAAATTTACATTTAAGTGTTGAATTATTATTTTTTTTTCTATATATTCAAAAAAGTTGACGATCTGTTAACTTTTTTTTCCCTATCTTTTCAAATTTTTTTCTTGATTTTGTTATCAATTCAATTTTGATATCTTATCTGTTCAAATATCTATCCAAAATTTCTTATTTGTTCAAAAAACTAGTCACAATGTTCAATTTATTTTTATCTGTTCAATTTTATTATCTGTTGAAATACACCAATTCAGGATCTGTTGCAATCTTTCTTTCACTCTCTTTGGTTCTTTCTCTCTATCTGTTGAAATTATTTCTCACATATAATCCAGTGTATATATATCTGTTCAACTTTTTATTATTTTTATCTGCTTAATTTTTATTTTATTTTTTCATTTACAACTATCTGTTGCAAGTTGTTTCATCGTAGAACAACAACACAGATCAAAAACTTAAAATAAAAATAAAAATAAAAATAAAAATAAAAAAGTGGAAGAATTGGGTCTGTGTACTTGAAAAAAAAAACTGTACATAAGGAGCCGGATCAATGCAGTCTTCTCCTTCGATGGTCCTCTGCAGGCATTGAGTTAAAAAATTTGGTCAGGCGTCCTTTTGTTTGTTTTGAAAAACGTTTTGTTTTCAATTTTACTCCTTAATTTACCTGTTGAATTTTTTTTCTATCTGTTCAAATTTACATTTTAGTGTTTAATTATTTTTTTTTTTCTATATATTCAAAAAAGTTGACTATCTGTTCACTTTTTTTCCCTATCTTTTCAAATAGTTTTCTAGATTTTATTATCAATTCAATTTTAATCTCTTATCTGTTCAAATATCTATCCAAAATTTCTTATCTGTTCAACGAGCCAGTCACAATGTTCAATTTATTTTTATCTGTTCAATTTTATTATCTGTTGAAATACACCAAATCAGGATCTGTTGCAATCTTTCTTTTTTTCTCTCTCTTTGGTTCTTTCTCTCTATCTGTTCAAATTCTTTCTCACATATAATCCAGTATATATATATCTGTTCAATTTTTTAAATATTTTTATCCGCTTAATTTTTAATTTTTTTTTTCATTTACAACTATCTGTTTCAATTTGTTTCATCGTAGAACAACACAGATCAAAAACTTAAAAAAAAAAAAAATGGAAGAATATGGTCTGTGTGCTTGAAAAAAAAATGTCTATAAGGAGCTGGATCAATGGACTCTTCTCCTCCGATGGTCCTCTGCAGGCATTGAGTAAAATAATTTGGTGAGAAGTCCTTTTGTTTATTTTGTAAGACGTTTTGTTTTCAATTTTACTCCTTAATTTATCTGTTGAATATTTTTTCTATATGTTCAAATTTACATTTAAGTGTTGAATTATTATTTTTTTTTCTATATATTGAAAAAAGTTGACGATCTGTTAACTTTTTTTTCCCTATCTTTTCAAATTTTTTTCTAGATTTTGTTATCAATTCAATTTTGATATCTTATCTGTTCAAATATCTATCCAAAATTTCTTATTTGTTCAAAAAACTAGTCACAATGTTCAATTTATTTTTATCTGTTCAATTTTATTATCTGTTGAAATACACCAATTCAGGATCTGTTGCAATCTTTCTTTCACTCTCTTTGGTTCTTTCTCTCTATCTGTTGAAATTATTTCTGACATATAATCCAGTGTATATATATCTGTTCAACTTTTTATTATTTTTATCTGCTTAATTTTTATTTTATTTTTTCATTTACAACTATCTGTTGCAAGTTGTTTCATCGTAGAACAACAACACAGATCAAAAACTTAAAATAAAAATAAAAATAAAAATAAAAATAAAAAAGTGGAAGAATTGGGTCTGTGTACTTGAAAAAAAAAACTGTACATAAGGAGCCGGATCAATGCAGTCTTCTCCTCCGATGGTCCTCTGCAGGCATTGAGTTAAAAAATTTGGTCAGGAGTCCTTTTGTTTGTTTTGAAAAACGTTTTGTTTTCAATTTTACTCCTTAATTTACCTGTTGAATTTTTTTTCTATCTGTTCAAATTTACATTTTAGTGTTTAATTATTTTTTTTTTCTATATATTCAAAAAAGTTGACTATCTGTTCACTTTTTTCCCCTATCTTTTCAAATAGTTTTCTAGATTTTATTATCAATTCAATTTTAATCTCTTATCTGTTCAAATATCTATCCAAAATTTCTTATCTGTTCAACGAGCCAGTCACAATGTTCAATTTATTTTTATCTGTTCAATTTTATTATCTGTTGAAATACACCAAATCAGGATCTGTTGCAATCTTTCTTTCTTTCTCTCTCTTTGGTTCTTTCTCTCTATCTGTTCAAATTCTTTCTCACATATAATCCAGTATATATATATATCTGTTCAATTTTTTAAATATTTTTATCCGCTTAATTTTTAATTTTTTTTTTCATGTACAACTATCTGTTTCAATTTGTTTCATCGTAGAACAACAACACAGATCAAAAACTTAAAAAAAAAAAAAAAAAAAAAAGTGGAAGAATATGGTCTGTGTGCTTGAAAAAAAAAATGTCTATAAGGAGCTGGATCAATGGACTCTTCTCCTCCGATGGTCCTCTGCAGGCATTGAGTAAAATAATTTGGTGAGAAGTCCTTTTGTTTGTTTTGAAAGACGTTTTGTTTTCAATTTTACTCCTTAATTTATCTGCTGAATATTTTTTCTATATCTTCAAATTTACATTTAAGTGTTGAATTATTTTTTTTTTGTCTATATATTCAAAAAAGTTGACGATCTGTTAACTTTTTTTTTCCTCTCTTTTCAAATTTTTTTCTAGATTTTGTTATCAATTCAATTTTGATCTCTTATCTGTTCAAATATCTATCCAAAATTTCTTATTTGTTCAAAAAACTAGTCACAATGTTCAATTTATTTTTATCTGTTCAATTTTATTATCTGTTGAAATACACCAAATCAGGATCTGTTGTAATTTTTCTTTCTCTCTCTTTGGTTCTTTCTCTCTATCTGTTGTAATTTTTTCTCACATATAATCCAATATATATATATATATATCTATTCAATTTTTTTATTATTTTTATCTGCTTAATTTTTATTTTTTTTTTCCTTTTACAACTATTTGTTGCAATTTGTTTCATCGTAGAACAACAACAGGGATCAAAAACTTCAAAAAAAAAAAAGGTGGAAGAATATGGTCTGTGTGCTTGAAAAAAAAAACTGTCCATAAGGAGCTGGATCAATGGAATCTTCTTTTCCGATGGTCCTCTGCAGGCATTGAGTAAAATAATTTGGTGAGAAGTCCTTTTGTTTGTTTTGAAAGACGTTTTGTTTTCAATTTTACTCCTTGATTTATCTGTTGAATTTTTTTTCTATATGTTAAAATTTACATTTAAGTGTTTAATTATTTTTTTTTTGTCTATATATTCAAAAAAATTGACTATCTGTTCACTTCTTTTCCCTATCTTTTCAAATTTTTTTCTAGATTTTATTATCAATTCAGTTTTAATCTCTTATCTGTTCAAATATCTATCCAAAATTTCTTATCGGTTCAACAAACCAGTCACATTGTTCAATTTATTTTTATCTGTTCAATTTTATAATCTGTTGAAATACACCAAATCAGGATCTGTTGCAATCTTTCTTTCTCTCTCTTTGGTTCTTTCTCTCTATCTGTTGAAATTTTTTCTCACATATAATCCAATATATATATATCTATTCAATTTTTTTATTATTTTTATCTGCTTAATTTTTAATTTTTTTTTCATTTACAACTATCTGTTGCAATTTGTTTCATCGTAGAACAACAACACAGATTAAAAACTTTAAAAAAAAAAGTAAAAGAATTGGGTCTGTGTGGTTGAAAAAAAAAACAGTCCATAAGGAGCTGGATCAATGGAGTCTTCTCCTCCGATGGTTCTCTGCTGGCATTGAGTAAAATAATTTGATTAGAAGTCCTTTTATTTGTTTTGAAAGACGTTTTGTTTTCAATTTTACTCCTTAATTTATCTGTTGAATTTTTTTTCTATCTGTTCAAATTTACATTTTAGTGTTTAATTATTTTTTTTGTCAATATATTCAAAAAAGCTGACTATATGTTCACTTCTTTTCCCTATCTTTTCAAGTTTTTTTCTCGATTTTGTTATCAATTCAATTTTAATCTCTTATCTGTTCAAATATCTATCCAAAATTTCTTATCTGTTCAACAAACCAGTCACAATGTTCAATTTATTTTTATCTGTTCAATTTTATTATCTGTGGAAATGCACCAAATCAAGATCTGTTGCAATCTTTCTTTCTCTCTCTTTGGTTCTTTCTCTCTATCTGTTGAAATTCTTTCTCACATATAATCCAGTATATATATCTGTTCAATTTTTTTTATTATTTCTATCTGCTTAATTTTTATTTTTTTTTCATTGATAACTATTTGTTGCAATTTGTTTCATCGTAGAACAACAACACAGATCAAAAACTTAAAATAAAAAAAAATAAAAAATAAAAAGTGGAAGAATTGGGTGTGTGTGCTTGAAAAAAAAAACTGTCCATAAGGAGCTGGATCAATGGAGTCTTCTCCTCCGATCGTTTTCTGCAGGCATTGAGTAAAATAATTTGGTCAGAAGTCCTTTTATTTGTTTTGAAAGACGTTTTGTTTTCAATTTTACTCCTTAATTTATCTTTTGAATTTTTTTTTCTATCTGTTCAAATTTACATTTTAGTGTTTACTTATTTTTTTTATCTATATATTCAAAAAAAGATGACTATCTGTTCACTTTTTTTCCCTATGTGTTCAAATTTTTTTCTATATTTTATTATCAATTCAATTTTAATCTCTTATCTGTTCAAATATCTATCGAAATTTCTTATCTGTTCAACGAACCAGTCACAATGTTCAATTTATTTTTATCTGTTCAATTTTATTATCTATTGAAATACACCAAATCAGGATCTGTTGCAATCTTTCTTTCTCTCTCTTTGGTTCTTTCTCTCTATTTGTTGAAATTCTTTCTCAGGTATAATCCAGTATATATATCTGTTCAATTTTTTAAATATTTTTATCTGCTTAATTTTTTAATTTTTTTTTCATTTACAACTATCTGTTGCAAGTTGTTTTATCGTAGAACAACACAGATCAAAAACTTAAAAAAAAATAAAAATAAAAAAGTGGAAGAATTGGGTCTGTGTGATTGAAAAAAAAACTCTACATAAGAAGCCGGATCAATGGAGTCTTCTCCTCCGATGGTCCTCTGCAGGCATTGAGTAAAAAAATTTGGTCAGAAGTCCTTTTGTTTGTTTTGAAAGACGTTTTGTTTTCAATTTTACTACTTAATTTATCTGTTGAAATTTTTTTTCTATCTGTTCAAATTTACATTTTAGTGTTTAATTATTTTTTTTTCTATATATTCAAAAAAGTTGACTATCTGTGCACTTTTTTTCCCTATCTTTTCAAATATTTTTCTAAATTTTATTATCAATTCAATTTTAATCTCTTATCTGTTCAAATATCTATCCAAATTTTCTTATCTGTTCAACGAGCCAGTCACAATGTTCAATTTATTTTTATCTGTTCAATTTTATTATCTGTTGAAATACACCAAATCAGGATCTGTTGCAATCTTTCTTTCTCTCTCTTTGGTTCTTTCTCTCTATCTGTAACAACCCTCATTTAACTTAGCCATTCTTAACATACCTTTTATATGAACCTGTCTTGTTATACTGTTTCGATAGTTTTGCCTTGCTTTGATTACTTGCTTGATCTTGTTCCTTGCTTGGTGTGGCCGAGGTCAGCTCAGTCTAGTCCACCTTTGAACCTTTGTACTTAGAACTATTTTGGAGCCATCTGTTGACCTCCATCTCCACCTCGGCATGTTTGCCGAGATGTTGCTCTTTGGGCCGAGGTGTTTGGAACCAAGGCCGAGATGTGTTGTACTTGTGGTCTTTTGTAACGACCCTCGTACTGCTTACCGAATAACCACTGAATTATATACTGATTACTGCTAATTGAGATCGATAATGACTGATAAGTGAACTAGATAAAGTACTGGATAGACCGATTGAAATCGAAACTGAAATTGAATAGGTCATCTACTGAATTGCATATTGTATCTGTTGATTTATGTGATTATCTGTTTGAGTTTATATGTTTAAATTGCTAATTGAAGGCCTTATCGGCGGCCGATTGAGAAACCGTTTGATGTTTTGTGATCAGCATAATTTATGTGATTTAATGGTATATTTATCTGAAAATTGATTAGGAATGATTAAATTAGATTAAACGAGTTAATTACGAACTTAGACGTATTTACCAAATTGCCATGTGAGTGGACCCTTTTGTTTATTCAACTCTATTGTGCCTTAAACACTTAATTAGCATTTTTGATCAGCCATTTCCTTCCCCCTTGGCCGGCCAAACCTAGAGAAATAGAGGGAGAGTGAGAGAATTAAGCCTATTTGTTGAAATTGCTCAAGAACTTGGAGATTGGTAGGATAAATTGCTAAAGTGAACTCCTAAACAAGAAATTGAAGACTTAGGTAAGAAAAACATCATCTTCTTGTCATTCCTAAGTTCCATCTTGCATGCATCATGGTTATAGAGATGTAAGTCATGAATTTGCTCATAAATGGGGTATTGAAGCTCGAATGTTACATGCATGTTTATATTGAGGCATTTTGAGTTGATTTCATGGTTAATGGTCACATGCATGCCCATATTTATGTAAGAGACCATGTTTTCATTGTGTTCTCCAACTTTTGAGCTCACTAGAGCAAGATTTAAAGCTGAAAATTGGTTTGAAGTTCATACATTTCATGTTTGGAAAACATTCTTGAAAATGGGTTTGAAAATGGCTTTGATTGACCAACCCTTGGCCCTTGCATGTGCAAATTAGCTTTTGAAACTTGTAATACATTGAGTTTAAAGTGTTTTCCCAGATTTTGGGGCCAAGAGGTTGAGTTTTGGATGGTTGAATGCTTGGTTCGAACTTGGGAGACAAATCTGGAAATTCCAGATTTTGCTTCCTCGCTCGAGCGAAGGATTCCTCGCTCGAGCGAGCACCTTTGTTCAGGGCTCCGCTCGAGCGAGCATCGAGCGTGGTATCGCGCGTAAAAATCGAGCATCCAGTACTTTTACTGTTCATGCAGCTCGCTCGAGCGAAGGATTTCTCGCTCGAGCGAAGCATTTGATTTTGGAAGCTCGCTCGAGCGAAGGAAGGCTCGCTCGAGCGAGGTGCCTATTTCCAGCAACTTTTGAAACATGCCTTCCAAGTGTAATTTTGCATCCTCATCTCATCCTAGGCATTCTTAGGCCTAGTTTAAGGCATCTTAATGAGGATTTAGACATAGAACCACACCGAGGAAATTTAGGGATTTAATTAACATCCTTTCCAACTGTAAACTTAGTGTGTGTTCTATTCTGTTAATTGTTTAGGGTTGGCTCTCGGGGACACGCTCTAGCTGCTAATAGCCCAATCTCTGTGAGTAACAGATTGTGTAAAGATATGTTCAAAATGGTTATATTTTGAATACCGAACTGAACTGTTTATTGAACTAATATTGTTTATTGAATGAATGTATGTCCTGTATTTCGAATTGTATTGTGGCATCCTTAGCACCCATTGTTATCGACTGATACAGAGCTCTGTCGGTTTCCTCGTGGAACCATATTGTTATTGATTGATGGCCATCACTATTGTTGGGTCTGTTAAGGCCCGGTCCTTTTGGACCTATTGTTTATAGGCTAATGGATGTACCACATATGACTGACTGATTGAAATACTGATTGATCGAAATACTGATTGATTGAAATATTGAAAGATTGAAATACTGTTTAATGAATTGATTTCATTACTGTAAGGACATTCATTCATAACCCCTTTACACATTATGTTATTCACTGGGCTTTAGCTCACTGTTTATATATATATGTAGGTTCTCAGCAGCCAGACCGGAGCTAGGAGCGTGGGATTGGTCCCCAGTTTTGTCAAGCCAGCCTATGTGCCTCACTGCGAGGTTCCGTGTTGCCATGCTATGGCTTTGGGGTCTTTTGTACTTCCCCTGACTGTCTCACTGTTTTGTACTGTTGTGGGACCATTGTATAGACTGTTACCGTTTACTGTACTGTCCAAGGGGTTAAGTCCCTGTTTTCACCGACTGTTATGGATGTGTATATATGTATGCCGTATTGTACTGTACTGTTTTATGTACATGTGAATGAAAAACTTTTTGGCATACAGATTGTCACAGCTCATTGGACACTATTCATTTATTGTTTTGGCTTCCGCCAGGCCCTGAACTCTGTTATATTGTATGATTGTTAAGCGGGCCTTTGGTAATCACGGATTACTGGCCAGTTACGGTGCTAAACCCATAGGGCCGGGTTTGGGTCGTGACATCTTTGCCCTTGGGCAGGTATGACCCAGGCCGAAGTGTGGCACAGCTTAGTCGAGCGCTGTCCTCCCTAGCCGATGTCTTTGTTACTCTGTTGCCGAGGCCTTGTCGTTAGCCGATGTCCTTGATTGCCGACGCGCCTTGCCTTAGCTTGTCAAGAACGCTTTGTCAGTGACTTGTCTTATCAATCAGTCACCTTTTGAGTTAAGCCAACCCGGTGACGCCACGTGTCCGAGCTGAAGCTTAAGGCAGCAGACAGACTTAGAGACAAATCATTTTGTCTCAAATCTTTGTCTCTAGAGAGAGAAGCTCTCAAGGGAGAAGGAAGAGTTTTAGAGAGAGAGTAGAGTTCCGAGCTTGATCTCCAAGGATCGAACCGTTGGATTCGAGTTTTGAGGTTTGATTCTTGCTCTCCTCTGTTTGTTCTTATTGTTTACCGAGCTGCATTGCATGATTGGGTTCGTCTTGCACACCATGCATTGTGTTGAAGTTGGTTCTTGAATGAGTGAAATGATGTTCATGTGTTCTTGAGAGAAAAACCTTGTTTTGATCCGAAAGCTTGAGGCAAGAACCATGTTTTTGTGTTTGTTCTTGCATGGTCTTCTTGTATGGATACCCAAGTCCATGTTTTTGAACTCTTAGCCTGAAATCTCAGTTTTGAATAACCGAGTTATGATTTTAGCATGCATGTTCTTGATGTTCTTGATGATTTCGTTCCTTGCATTCTTCAAGGGGGAAACCCAGATTTTTCCCGACTTTGTTTTGTATGTGGCCTCAGGACCGCACCTCGGCGAGGAGGTGTGGGACCTCGGCTAGACCTGAATGATACCCAGAGTGTTCCAAGAGATGGAAAGTAGTGTCTTGACATTCAGCATGTTTTGCTTAGTTATTGAATTGGGTCCGGTGGGAGTGCCGAGATTATTGCATATATGTGAAACTTGTTTTGAAAATGTGATTTGTCATGTGATTTGTCAGGACCTTGATCCTTGCTGTGAGCCTCACCAAGAAGATCTAGGTGAGTGGTGCTTTTAATAAAGCTATGTTATAATGTTTTGATAAAATCTTGTCTTGCTTTGTTTTGATGAAAGTCTTTGATAAGCATGAACGATTAGCCTATTTCGATGTATCAAGTAATAGCCTTGCTTTGATGTTAAGTGTAAAAGTCCCTTGGCTGGAGGACTATAAACTTTCGCAGCACTACCTGTAAAAGTCCCTTGGCTGGAGGACTATAAACTTTCACAGCACTACCTGTAAAAGTCCCTTGGCTGGAGGACTATAAACTTTCGCAGCACTACTTGTAAAAGTCCCTTGGCTAGAGGACTATAAACTTTCGCAGCACCACCTTGTCAAAGAGGGCTACGGGCCTAAGTGACATTAGTTCTTGTGTTAAAAAGGATACGGTCCTTTCTTGGAAAAGCCAACGTGTTAAAAAGGGCTACGGGCCTAAGTAACACAAGTCCCTTGTGCTGGAGGACTTTAAACTTTCGCAGTACCCTTGATAAATCGATTACGGATCGTACAGTCCCTTGTTTGCCGATGTTAATAAGCATCCCTTGAGTTTTGTAAGACTTGATTGATGAATACGGTTCATCCTTTGACTTGGTAAATCTTGATTGGTACTTCGCCAATGTTGGTAAGCATTCCTAGATTTGATGGATGAATACGGTTCATCCCTTGGTTTGGTAAAGTTTTGATATATTCTGCTTCAGAAGGACTTCGGCTAATATTCGTATGTTTTAGTATGTTTTGTTTTGCTTTGAAGGACCTCGGCTATATTCATGCAAAACCTTTATTACTTGTACCATTCACTGAGTTGTCAAACTCACCCTCTCTATATATATGTAGGTGATGAGCAGGACGGCGGCGACGCCTAGTTCTATTTTGCAAAGCTTGTTTTGGACTCTTGACATGTCGGCCTGACTTGTTTTACGTCGGCAGTTTTGTGCTTACATCGGTTGTTTTGTCTTTATGTCGGCATTTCTGTATTTACGTCGGCAACTCTTGAAAATCATGCTTCTTGGCTTGTAATTGCTGTATTTTGTCCTTGTCGGCCGAGAAGCCTTTTGATCAAGTTGTAAATTCGTATTTTGTTATTTTTGGACTGGATGTGAACCATATGGTATATGTTGTCTCATTTGATCTACGCACAAGCTCTTATGGACCACTTGCATTTGATTTATTTCTTCCGCATTGTAAGCCCCGTACATTACACTCTGATTGTCATTGATCTTTTTGTAAGCTGGCCTTCGGTAATTATGGATTACTGGCCATCACGGCACCATCCTACTAGGGGCGGGTTGGGGTCGTGACAGAATGGTATCAGAGCACAAGTTCCTTAGTATACGTTATTCACACACTTTGAGTCCTAAAGAGCGTAGGGTTCCCTTTAGAAAGATGCTAGGATTGCATCATTGTGCTTGCTATTTGAACAAGGTGTGCATTGTCTTGACATGTCTACTTGCTACTTGCCTATGTGGTTATTTATTTGTTTGCTTAAAAGTCACACTTTGCCTACTCTAGCATCATGAGGAGAGGTAGACCTCCACTGGGCCGAGAACAGTCCGAAGACCGAATGGACAGATTGGAAAGATTAGTCGAAGGTTTGGCCCGTGAATTGAGGCAAACCAGACAGCAGTTTGCTAGTGCCACTTCGACTCAGGCTGAACAGACAAACGGCCGAAATGTAGTTCCGCCTCCACCTCCTCCAGTGCCGCAAATTCCTTCACAGCCCGCCTTATATGGGGATGGCACCATAGCTTTAATCAGGGAGTTCAAGAAAATGAAGCCGCCGAGATTCTCTGGGGGGATAGAGCCGATGAAGGCCGAGGCATGGGTTTTGGAAATGGAGAAGTTGTTTGAGATCTTCCCTAGCACTGACACTCAGAAGGTCACATTGGCAACATTCACATTGGATGATGATGCTCGCAGATGGTGGGTAATGGTTCGAGAAAGCAATCCAGACTTAACCTGGACCAAATTTTTGGAGTTGTTTTACAACAAACACTTTCCCTTAAGTGTTCGGAACCGTAAAGCTACTGAATTCCAGACCTTGACCCAAGGCAACAGAACAGTGGCGGAATATGACCGCGCTTTTACTGAATTGGCGAGGTTCGCACCTCACATGGCCAACGATGAATATATGAAGGCCAGAAATTTTGAAGGTGGGCTTCGCGGACCGATTCAAGACCGTGTTAACCTGCACAATTTACCGACCTACGCCGAAGTATTGGACAAAGCTATTTTGGCAGAGGCTAACTTGAACCGATACCAGAGCTCGGGAGAGAACCAGCGGAAGAGACAGAACTATGACAGTCGCCGAGCATCGATGGGCACCAAAAAGAAAACGAACAAGGACAGTACTGGTTACCGGAGACAGGAAGGTAGTGCTAAGCCGATATGTTCTGATTGTGGGAAACAACACTTCGGGATTTGTCGTCGGACGTCAGGAGCTTGCTATGAGTGTGGAGAGGTGGGTCATTATGTGAAAGATTGCCCTAAGACAAAGACTGATAACAGTAAGAAGGGTGAAAGCACCTCAGGTACCGTTCAGAAAGGCAATGTGGGGAAAGAACAGATGAGGCAAGGTCGAGTGTTTGCGCTAGTACCAGGAGACACTCAGAATGCTGAAGCAGTGGTGTCAGGTATACTCTCTATTTGCTCTCAAGATGCTTATGTATTGATTGATTCGGGTTCTACGCATTCGTTTGTATCTACTATATTTGCCGAGAAGATTAATAGGAAACTAGAACCTCTTGGTTATACATTATCTGTGTCTACCCCATCTGGGAAACCTATGACTGTTGCATCCATCTATAGAGCATGTGATGTTGTGATTGAGAGTGTTGAACTGTTAGTTGACTTAATGCCATTGGGCATAGCTTATTTTGATGTTATACTGGGAATGGATTGGTTAGTAGCGAACTGCGCATCTATTAATTGTGTTTTGAAGAGTGTCACACTGAAACCCCCAAACCTAGCCGAGGTTACTTTTCAGGGTAAAGGGGTAGTACCACCACCTTACTTGATCTCATCCATGAAGGCCTTTAAGTTGATCCAAAAAGGGTGTAAGGGTTATCTGTGTAGTATACTGAGTAATCAGGATGGGAGTATTAATTTAGCCGACATTCCAGTCGTTAGTGGATTTCCCGACGTCTTTCCAAACGAACTACCTGGCCACCTAGTTGATAGAGGAATAGAGTTTACTGTCGATGTCATCTCGGGAACACAGCCGATCTCCAAAACACCATATAGAATGGCCCCAACTGAACTTAGGGAACTGAAACTGCAACTACAAGAATTGCTGGATAAGGGGTTTATTAGGCCGAGCACTTCACCATGGGGAGCACCCGTCTTATTTGTTAAGAAAAAGGATGGCACACTTCGACTTTGTGTGGATTACAGAGAGCTTAATAAGGTCACCATTAAGAACAAGTACCCATTACCTAGGATTGATGATTTACTTGATCAGTTGCAAGGAGCACAAGTCTTTTCTAAGATAGACCTTAGGTCGGGCTACCACCAGCTTAAAGTTAAGGCCGAGGATGTTGAGAAGACTGCTTTCCGGACGAGATATGGCCACTACGAGTTTTTAGTGATGCCTTTTGGAGTGACCAATGCCCCTGCTGCATTTATGGATTTAATGAACAGAGTTTTCAAGCCATACTTAGATGAGTTTGTAGTCGTCTTCATTGATGATATATTAATCTATTCCAAGAGTAAAGCTGAACATGAGAATCATTTGAGACTTGCTTTGCAGATTTTGAGAGGCCGGAAATTGTATGCTAAACTTAACAAGTGTGAATTTTGGCTTTCTACTATCTCATTTTTGGGTCATGTGATTAATGAAGAGGGTATCTCGGTTGATCCTAGCAAAGTGGAAGCCGTAGTGAATTGGCCGAGGCCGACTAATGTGTCCGAGGTTCGAAGTTTTTTGGGTTTGGCAGGTTATTACAGAAAGTTTGTGAAAGATTTCTCAAGGATCGCAGTTCCATTGACGCAATTGACTAAGAAGGGAGCACCGTATGAATGGACTGAAGATCGGGAGTCAGCTTTCCAAGAACTGAAGACAAGGTTAGTTACAGCACCAGTGCTGGTACTTCCATCAGGTAATGAAGAGTTTCATATCTACAGTGATGCATCGCATAAGGGTTTGGGTTGTGTACTGATGCAAAAGGGTAGAGTCATAGCATATGCGTCTCGTCAGTTGAAACCTCATGAGAAGAACTACCCTACCCATGATTTGGAGTTAGCAGCCGTTGTATTTGCTTTAAAAATTTGGCGTCATTACTTGTATGGAGCTTCTTGTCAGGTTTTTACAGATCACAAGAGCTTGAAGTACCTGTTCACTCAGAAGGAATTGAATTTGAGGCAAAGAAGATGGCTTGAGTTGCTGAAGGACTATGATATGCAGATTCAATATCACCCAGGAAAGGCTAACAGCGTAGCCGACGCATTGAGCAGAAAGTCAGTTGGGAGTTTGGCATGTTTAACAGTGATATCAGTGGAACCAACTATTGTTGAAGAAGTAAAGGCTAGTCAAATGGAGGATGCGTTCTTCAGAAAGGTAGCCGATGAGATTGCTACGAAGCCGAGATCAGGGTACACAGTTGAGAACCGAGTGCTCAAGTATGAAGGAAGACTGTGCGTGGCCGACGTTCCAGAGTTGAAAAGGAAAATTTTGCTGGAAGCTCATAATTCCAAGTTTGCTGTTCATCCAGGAAATACCAAAATGTACCGAGATGTGAGGCAGACGTTCTGGTGGCCAAATATGAAGAGGGAAATAGCCGAATTCGTGTCCCAGTGTTTGCATTGTCAACAAGTAAAAGCAGAACATCAGAGACCAGCAGGACTTCTCCAACCCTTGCCGATTCCTGAGTGGAAATGGGAACACATCTCCATGGATTTTGTAATTGGGTTGCCGAAGACACGGAGAGGTATGGATTCGATTTGGGTTGTTGTTGATAGATTGACTAAGTCAGCACACTTTTTGCCAGTTAAGACTACTTTCAACGCCGATCAACTTGCCTTGCTATATGTGAACGAGATTGTTAGACTTCATGGGGTGCCGATGTCAATCGTGTCAGACCGAGATCCGAAGTTCGTTTCCAGATTTTGGCAGAGTCTACAAAAAACTTTTGGAGCCGAGTTGAGGTTCAGCATAGCTTTTCACCCACAGACTGATGGGCAAACGGAGAGAACAATTCAGACACTTGAAGATATGCTTAGACTATGTGTTTTAGACTTCCAAGGAAGTTGGGAAATGCATTTGGCTTTAGTGGAATTCGCGTACAACAACAGTTATCAAGCTAGCATTGGCATGGCGCCATATGAAGCTTTGTATGGAAGAAAGTGCAGATCGCCGATATGTTGGACCGAAGTGGGAGACAAAGCTCTGCTTGGTCCCGAATTGATTCAAGTAACAACAGAGAAGATTAAACTTATCCAACAGAGGATTAAAACTGCCCAAAGCCGGCAAAAGAGCTACGCCGACCAGAGAAGGAACGAGTTAGAATTCGAAGTTGGGGATCATGTATTCCTGAAAGTTTCGCCAATGAAAGGAGTTTCCAGATTTGGGAAGAAAGGTAAGCTAGCACCTCGTTATATTGGGCCATTTGAAGTTCTTGATAAGGTTAACTCCGTTGCCTACAGACTTGCCTTGCCACCTGAATTAAGCCAAGTCCATAATGTGTTTCATGTTTCGATGTTAAGAAAGTATGTCAAGGATCCATTGCATGTGATTGATTACTCTGGGATTGAAGTCAATGAGAATATGGGCTATAAAGAGAAGCCAATGTGTATTATCGACAGACAAGTTAGGCAATTAAGAAACAAGTCGATACCAATGGTAAAGGTTGAATGGAAAGAGCATTACGGCAAGGATGCCACATGGAAAATGGAAGAAGAGATGAGGATTCGACATCCAGAACTGTTTTCGGAACAAGGTAACTTAAGTTTGGGGACCAAACTTCTTTAAGGGGGGTGGGATGTAACAACCCTCATTTAACTTAGCCATTCTTGACATACCTTTTATATGAACCTGTCTTGTTATACTGTTTCGATAGTTTTGCCTTGCTTTGATTACTTGCTTGATCTTGTTCCTTGCTTGGTGTGGCCGAGGTCAGCTCAGTCTAGTCCACCTTTGAACCTTTGTACTTAGAACTATTTTGGAGCCATCTGTTGACCTCCATCTCCACCTCGGCATGTTTGCCGAGATGTTGCTCTTTGGGCCGAGGTGTTTGGAACCAAGGCCGAGATGTGTTGTACTTGTGGTCTTTGCCCTTGGGCAGGTATGACCCAGGCCGAAGTGTGGCACAGCTTAGTCGAGCGCTGTCCTCCCTAGCCGATGTCTTTGTTACTCTGTTGCCGAGGCCTTGTCGTTAGCCGATGTCCTTGATTGCCGACGCGCCTTGCCTTAGCTTGTCGAGAACGCTTTGTCAGTGACTTGTCTTATCAATCAGTCACCTTTTGAGTTAAGCCAACCCGGTGACGCCACGTGTCCGAGCTGAAGCTTAAGGCAGCAGACAGACTTAGAGACAAATCATTTTGTCTCAAATCTTTGTCTCTAGAGAGAGAAGCTCTCAAGGGAGAAGGAAGAGTTTTAGAGAGAGAGTAGAGTTCCGAGCTTGATCTCCAAGGATCGACCCGTTGGATTCGAGTTTTGAGGTTTGATTCTTGCTCTCCTCTGTTTGTTCTTATTGTTTACCGAGCTGCATTGCATGATTGGGTTCGTCTTGCACGCCATGCATTGTGTTGAAGTTGGTTCTTGAATGAGTGAAATGATGTTCATGTGTTCTTGAGAGAAAAACCTTGTTTTGATCCGAAAGCTTGAGGCAAGAACCATGTTTTTGTGTTTGTTCTTGCATGGTCTTCTTGTATGGATACCCAAGTCCATGTTTTTGAACTCTTAGCCTGAAATCTCAGTTTTGAATAACCGAGTTATGATTTTAGCATGCATGTTCTTGATGTTCTTGATGATTTCGCTCCTTGCATTCTTCAAGGGGGAAACCCAGATTTTTCCCGACTTTGTTTTGTATGTGGCCTCAGGACCGCACCTCGGCGAGGAGGTGTGGGACCTCGGCTAGACCTGAATGATACCCAGAGTGTTCCAAGAGATGGAAAGTAGTGTCTTGACATTCAGCATGTTTTGCTTAGTTATTGAATTGGGTCCGGTGGGAGTGCCGAGATTATTGCATATATGTGAAACTTGTTTTGAAAATGTGATTTGTCATGTGATTTGTCAGGACCTTGATCCTTGCTGTGAGCCTCACCAAGAAGATCTAGGTGAGTGGTGCTTTTAATAAAGCTATGTTATAATGTTTTGATAAAATCTTGTCTTGCTTTGTTTTGATGAAAGTCTTTGATAAGCATGAACGATTAGCCTATTTCGATGTATCAAGTAATAGCCTTGCTTTGATGTTAAGTGTAAAAGTCCCTTGGCTGGAGGACTATAAACTTTCGCAGCACTACCTGTAAAAGTCCCTTGGCTGGAGGACTATAAACTTTCGCAGCACTACCTGTAAAAGTCCCTTGGCTGGAGGACTATAAACTTTCGCAGCACTACTTGTAAAAGTCCCTTGGCTGGAGGACTATAAACTTTCGCAGCACCACCTTGTCAAAGAGGGCTACGGGCCTAAGTGATATTAGTTCTTGTGTTAAAAAGGATACGGTCCTTTCTTGGAAAAGCCAACGTGTTAAAAAGGGCTACGGGCCTAAGTAACACAAGTCCCTTGTGCTGGAGGACTTTAAACTTTCGCAGTACCCTTGATAAATCGATTACGGATCGTACAGTCCCTTGTTTGCCAATGTTAATAAGCATCCCTTGAGTTTTGTAAGACTTGATTGATGAATACGGTTCATCCTTTGACTTGGTAAATCTTGATTGGTACTTCGCCGATGTTGGTAAGCATTCCTAGATTTGATGGATGAATACGGTTCATCCCTTGGTTTGGTAAAGTTTTGATATATTCTGCTTCAGAAGGACTTCGGCTAATATTCGTATGTTTTAGTATGTTTTGTTTTGCTTTGAAGGACCTCGGCTATATTCATGCAAAACCTTTATTACTTGTACCATTCACTGAGTTGTCAAACTCACCCTCTCTATATATATGTAGGTGATGAGCAGGACGGCGGCGACGCCTAGTTCTATTTTGCAAAGCTTGTTTTGGACTCTTGACATATCGGCCTGACTTGTTTTACGTCGGCAGTTTTGTGCTTACATCGGCTGTTTTGTCTTTATGTCGGCATTTCTGTATTTACGTCCGCAACTCTTGAAAATCATGCTTCTTGGCTTGTAATTGCTGTATTTTGTCCTTGTCGGCCGAGAAGCCTTTTGATCAAGTTGTAAATTCGTATTTTGTTATTTTTGGACTGGATGTGAACCATATGGTATATGTTGTCTCATTTGATCTACGCACAAGCTCTTATGGACCACTTGCATTTGATTTATTTCTTCCGCATTGTAAGCCCCGTACATTACACTCTGATTGTCATTGATCTTTTTGTAAGCTGGCCTTCGGTAATTATGGATTACTGGCCATCACGGCACCATCCTACTAGGGGCGGGTTGGGGTCGTGACACTATCTGTCCAAATTCTTTCTCACATATAATCCAGTATATATATATCTGTTCAATTTTTAAAATATTTTTATCCGCTTAATTTTTAATTTTTTTTTCATTAACAACTATCTGTTGCAATTTGTTTCTTCGTAGAACAACAACACAGAACAAAAACTTTAAAAAAAAAAGTGGAAGAATATGGTCTGTGTGCTTGAAAAAAAAAATGTCTATAAGGAGCTGGATCAATGGACTCTTCTCCTCCGATGGTTCTCTGCAGGCATTGAGTAAAATAATTTGGTGAGAAGTCCTTTTGTTTGTTTTGAAAGACGTTTTGTTTTTAATTTTATTCCTTAATTTATCTGTTGAATATTTTTTCTATATGTTCAAATTTACATTTAAGTGTTTAATTATTTTTTTTTGTCTATATATTCAAAAAAGTTGACTATCTGTTGACTTTTTTTCCCTATCTTTTCAAATTTTTTTTCTAGATTTTGTTATCAATTCAACTTTGATCTCTTATCTGTTCAAATATCTATCCAAAATTTCTTATCTGTTCAAAAAACTAGTCACAATGTTCAATTTATTTTTATCTGTTCAATTTTATTATCTGTTGAAATACACCAAATCAGGATCTGTTGCAATCTTTCTTTCTCTCTCTTTGGTTCTTTCTCTCTATCTGTTGAAATTTTTTCTCACATATAATCCAATATATATATATCTGTTCACTTTTTTTATTATTTTTATCTGCTTAATTTTTATTTTTTTTTTCATTTACAACTATCTGTTGCAATTTGTTTCATCGTAGAACAACAACACGGATCAAAAACTTTTAAAAAAAAAAAGGTGGAAGAATTGGGTCTGTGTGGTTGAAAAAAAAAAAACTGTCCATAAGGAGCTGGATCAATGGAGTCTTCTGCTCCGATGGTCCTCTGCAGGCATTGAGTAAAATAATTTGGTGAGAAGTCCTTTTGTTTATTTTGAAAGACGTTTTGTTTTCAATTTTACTCCTTAATTTATCTGTTGAATTTTTTTTCTATATGTTCAAATTTACATGTAAGTGTTTAATTATTTTTTTTTGTCTATATATTCAAAAAATTTGACTATCTGTTCACTTCTTTTCCCTATCTTTTGAATTTTTTTTCAAGAGTTTATTATCAATTCAATTTTAATCTGTTATCTGTTCAAATATCTATCCAAAATTTCTTATCTGTTCAACAAACCAGTCACAATGTTCAATTTATTTTTATCTGTTCAATTTTATTATCTGTTGAAATAAACCAAATCAGGATCTGTTGCAATCTTTCTTTCTCTCTCTTTGGTCCTTTCTCTCTATCTGTTGAAATACTTTCTCACATATAATCTAGTTTATATATATCTGTTCAATTTTTTAAATATTTTTATCTGCTTAATTTTTAATTTTTTTTTTTCATTTACAACCATCTGTTGCAATTTGTTTCATCGTAGAACAACAACGCAGATCAAAAACTTAAAAAAAAAAAAAAAAAAAAAAAGTGAAAGAATTGGGTCTGTGTGCTTCAAAAAAAAAAACTGTCCATAAGGAGCTGGATCAATGGAGTCTTCTCCTCCGATGGTCCTCTGCAGGCATTGAGTAAAATAATTTGGTCAGAAGTCTTTTTGTTTGTTTTGAAAGACTTTTTGTTTTCAATTTTACTACTTAATTTATCTGTTGAATTTTTTTCTATCAGTTCAAATTTACATTTTAGTTTTTAATTATTTTTGTTTTGTCTATATATTCAAAAAAGTTGACCATCTCTTCACTTTTTTTCCATATCTTTTCAAAAAATTTTCTAGATTTTATTATCAATTCAATTTTAATCTCTTATCTGTTGAAATATCTATCTAAAATTTCTTATCTGTTCAACAAACCAGTCACAATATTCAATTTATTTTTATCTGTTCATTTTTATTATCTGTTGAAATGCACCAAATCAGGATCTGTTGCAATCTTTCTTTCTCTCTCTTTGGTTCTTTCTCTCTATCTGTTGAAATTCTTTCTCACATATAATCTAGTATATATATATCTGTTCAATTTTTTTTATTATTTTTATCTGCTTAATTTTTTATTTTATTTTTTCATTTACAACTATCTGTTGCAATTTGTTTTATCGTAGAACAACAACACAGATCCAAAAAAAAAATTGGAAGAATTGGGTCTATGTGGTTGAAAAAAAAAACTGTCCATAAGGAGCTAGATCAATGGAGTCTTCTCCTCCGATGTTTCTCTGCAGGCATTGAGTAAAATAATTTGATGAGAAGTCCTTTTATTTGTTTTGAAAGATGTTTTGTTTCAATTTTACTCCTCAATTTATCTGTTGAATTTTTTAATTTATCTTTTCAAATTTACATTTTAGTGTTTAATTATTTTTTTTGTCTATATATTCAAAAAAGTTGACTTTCTGTTCACTTTTTTTTCCTATCTTTTTAAATTTTTTTCTAGATTTTATTATCAATTCAATTTTAATCTCTTATCTGTTCAAATATCTATCAGAAATTTCTTATCTGTTCAACGAACCAGTCACAATGTTCAATTTATTTTTATCTGTTCAATTTTATTATCTGTTGAAATACACCAAATCAGGATCTGTTGCAATCTTTCTTTCTCTCTCTTTCGTTCTTTCTCTCTATCTGTTGAAATTCTTTCTCAGGTATCATCCAGTATATATATCTGTTCAATTTTTTTAATATTTTTATCTGCTTAATTTTTAATTTTTTTTTCATTTACAACTATCTGTTGCAATTTGTTTCATCGTAGAACAACAACACAGATTTAAAACTTTAAAAAAAAAATTAAAAGAATTGGGTCTGTGTGGTTGAAAAAAAAAACTGTCCATAAGGAGCTGGATCAATGGAGTCTTCTCCTCCGATGGTTCTCTGCAGGCATTGAGTAAAATAATTTGATGAGAAGTCCTTTTATTTGTTTTGAAAGACGTTTTATTTTCAATTTTACTCCTTAATTTATCTGTTGAATTTTTTTTCTATCTGTTCAAATTTACATTTTAGTGTTTAATTATTTTTTTTGTCTATATATTAAAAAACGCTGAGTATCTGTTCACTTTTTTTCCCTATCTTTTCAAGTTTTTTTCTCGATTTTGTTATCAATTCAATTTTAATCTCTTATCTGTTCAAATATCTAACCAAATTTTCTTATCTGTCCAACAAACCAGTCACAATGTTCAATTTATTTTTGTCTGTTTAATTTTATTATCTGTTGAAATACACCAAATCAGGATCTGTTGCAATCTTTCTTTCTCTCTCTTTGGTTCTTTCTCTCTATCTATTGAAATTCTTTCTCACATATAATCCAGTATATATATCTGTTCAATTTTTTTAATATTTCTATCTGCTTAATTTTTATTTTTATTTTCATTTATAACTATCTGTTGCAATTTGTTTCATCGTAGAACAACAACACAGATCAAAAACTTTAAAAAAAAAAAATGTGGAAGAATTGGGTCTGTGTGCTTGAAAAATAAACTGTCCATAAGGAGCTGGATCAATGGAGTCTTCTCCTCCGATGGTTCTCTACAGGCATTGAGTAAAATAATTTTGGTCAGAAGTCTTTTTGTTTGTTTTGAAAGACGTTTTGTTTTCAATTTTACTCCTTAATTTATCTGTTGAATTTTTTTTTCTATCTATTGAAATTTACATTTTGGTGTTTAATTATATTTTTTATCTATATATTCAAAAAAGTTGACTATCTGTTCACTTTTTTCCCCTATGTTTTCAAATTTTTTTCTTGATTTTATTATCAATTCAATTTTAATCTCTTATCTGTTCAAACATCTATTGAAAATTTCTTATCTGTTCAACGAACCAGTCACAATGTTCAATTTATTTTTATCTGTTCAAATTTATTATCTGTTGAAATACACCAAATCAGGATCTGTTGCAATCTTTCTTTCTCTCTCTTTGGTTCTTTCTCTCTATCTGTTGAAATTCTTTCTCAGATATAATCCAGTATATATATCTGTTTAATTTTTTAAATATTTTTATCTGCTTAATTTTTAATTTTTTTTCTCATTTACAACTATCTGTTGCAATTTGTTTCATCGTAGAACAACAACACAGATCAAAAACTTAAAAAAAAATGAAAGAAAAGTGGAAGAATATGGTCTGTGTGCTTGAAAAAAAAAACTGCCCATAAGGAGCTAGATCAATGGAGTCTTCTCCTCCGATGGTCTTCTGCAGGCATTGAGTACAATAATTTGGTCAGAAGTCCTTTTGTTTGTTTTGAAAGACGTGTTGTTTTCAATTTTACTCCTTAATTTATCTGTTGTGTTGAATTTTTTTTTTCTATATGTTCAAATTTACATTTAAGTGTTTAATTTTTTTTTTGTCTATATATTCAAAAAAGTTGACTATTTGTTCACTTTTTCCCCCCATCTTTTCAAATTTTTTTCTCGATTTTGTTATCAATTCAATTTTAATCTCTTATCTATTCAAATATCTATCCAAAATTTCTTATCTTTTCAACCAACCAGTCACAATGTTCAATTTATTTTTATCTGTTCAATTTTATTATCTGTTGAAATGCACCAAATCAGGATCTGTTGCAATCTTTCTTTCTCTCTCTTTGGTTCTTTCTCTCTAGCTATTGAAATTCTTTCTCACATATAATCCAGTATATATATATCTGTTCAATTTTTTTATTATTTTTATCTGCTTAATTTGTAATTTTTTTTTTCATTTACCACTATCTGTTGCAAGTTGTTTCCTCGCAGAACAACATCACAGATCAAAAACTTTAAAAAAAAAAAAAAAAAAAGTGGAAGAATTGGGTCTGTGTGGTTGAAAAAAAAAACTGTCCATAATGAGCTAGATCAATGGAGTCTTCTCCTCCGATTGTTCTCTGCCTGCATTGAGTAAAATAATTTGAAGAGAAGTCCTTTTATTTGTTTTGAAAGACGTTTTGTTTTCGATTTTACTCCTTAATTTATCTGTTGAATTTTTTTTCTATATGTTCAAATTTACATTTTAGGGTTTCATTATTTTTTTTGTCTATATTATTCAAAAAAGGTTGACTATCTGTTCACTTTTTTTCCCTATCTTTTCAAATTTTTTTCTCGATTTTGTTATCAATTCAATTTTAATCTCTTATCTGTTCAAATATCTATCCAAAATTTCTTATCCGTTCAACGAACCAGTCACAATGTTCAATTTATTTTTATCTGTTCAATTTTATTATCTGTTGAAATACACCAAATCAAAATCTGTTGCAATCTTTCTTTCTCTCTCTTTGGTTATTTCTCTCTATCTGTTGAAATTCTTTCTCACATATAATCCAGTATATATATATCTATTCAATTTTTTTATTATTTTTATCTGCTTAATTTTTAATTTTTTTTTTCATTTACAACTATTTGTTCCAAGTTGTTTCCTCGCAGAACAACAACACAGATCAAAAACTTAAAAAAAAAAAAAAAAAAAAAAAAAAAAAAAAGGTGGAAGAATTGGGTCTGTGTGGTTGAAAAAAAAACTGTCCATAAGGAGCTGGATCAATGGAGTCTTCTCCTCCGATGGTTCTCTGCAGGCATTGAGCAAAATAATTTGATGAGAAGTCCTTTTTTTTTGTTTTGAAAGACATTTTGTTTTCAATTTTACTCCTTAATTTATCTGTTGAATTTTTTTTTCTATCTGTTCAAATTTACATTTTGGTGTTTAATTTTTTTTTTTTTTGTCTATATATTCAAAAAAGTTGACTATATAGCGATCCCGGTTCTTTCTCCTTTGGTTGTTGTATCCGGACTTAGTTTCGTGGATGCCGGTTGTTGTTTTGAACTTGTTTATATCCTTCAATTATTAATATTTGAGTTATAGAATGTTTTGGACTTGTTTGTTCTAGGTTGGGTGTGATTGGGAGCAAGTGGCTGCTGCCCAGGTTTTTAGTCCTTCGCTCGAGCGAGCTGTTTGTTGCTCGAGCGAGCTTTTTGTTTTGACCCTTCGCTCGAGCCGGGGTTTGGTCGCTCGAGCGAGAGTGGAGTCTTTGTGTCTGGTGGCTCGAGCCAGGGTGGCCTCGCTCGAGCGTGTGTCTACGTCTGGGTTCAGACCTGAGAATTGTGTTTCTTGGCTCGAGCAAGCTTTTCTTCGCTCGAGCGAGTTGGTTTTCTGTTTCTGGTCGCTCGAGCGACCAAGTCTTCGCTTGAGCGAGCCTGTTTATATCAGTTAGCAGCAGCCGGGGAGAACATCTCTTTTTCTCCTCTTTTTATTTTTGAAACCCTAGATCCGAGACTTTCTCTCTCTAAACTCACCTTCTCTCTAGATTTTCATCTCCTTCTAGTGTGAATCCATCCTAGGCTCTTTGTTAAAAAGGTAGAGGGTGGCTTGGGCTTCGTTCTAATCTGAAGAATAGTGGATTTGGAGCACTTTGATTTCGAGTCATCTTCTCCATTCGAGTTCTCTGTTTGAGGTAGGGATTCTCCTTGTTTCTTTTCAATACTCCATCTATAGATAGACATGTGGTAATTTTTGTATTGCATAAAAACATTATATCATGTTGGATTTGTTAAAAATCATGAGGTTGAACCTTGGGTTGGTCGTTGGATTTGGGTTTATTATCATTAGTTATGGTTTAGGCTAATTGGGGTGTTAATTAGCATAGTGTTGTTGAAAGGAGGGGAAACCCTAATTTTATTTGATTTAATAAATTAATAGAGGGGTTTTGATCATTGGGCAAACACTCATGTATTTTGGGTCTTAAATTTGATCATTGTTGTTCGTCGTTGATAATTGAGCCTTTTAGGTCAATATTGAGAAAGAGGGAGGAAAACCCTAATTTAATGATTGTGACTTAATTTGCATAATTAAATTGGGATGGCTTTGAAAAGAATGTAGTGGACTAAAATGAGTTATGGCCTTATTGTCCATGGAATTGAATTTGTGAAAACAAAAGGTATGAGAATTGGATTGTTGTAATATGAGTGTTGAACACACATATGTGGAGGTTATATCTTTAACTATCATGTTAATGTTGTTGTTGGGTTGTGATCTCATGATAACTGAGTCTTTTAATAGATGTACTAAATACCTGCATCTAGAGGTTTTGTCCTTGGTCATCGGTGGAGGATGACACGGTTGCGTTGAATTGTCGTGTATAAATTACACCATTGTTGATTGAACATCATATGTGATGAAATGTTGAGATACATTTTATATGTATACTTGTTAGGGAGGAGAGAGGGGTTGTACTCCAGTGTGTGTGAGAAGATAGGGGATGGACTCCACACATCTATGTGTTCATATATCTTAACACATTGTTTATATCTTGATAGTTTATGTGTATGTTTTACACATGTTGATTATACCTTGTTGTATTGTGGTTGTTGGTGTTATACCCTGCGCTGATAATCAGAGGTACCGTTACCTTCCAGCTAGTGCCTGGAGAACTGTATGCACTAATAATCTAAGGTGCCACACCCTTCCAACTAGCGCCTGGTAAACTGGTAGTTCGTTGTGAGAAGTGTATCTTTGGCTTACTACGCACATAGCTAGTAGAGCAAAGTTTTGTTGTTATTGTTTCAGTGTATCTGGGAACATTGTGGATTGTGTTGGTTACAGTTTTGGAGGGCCGAGTTACCTCCTTGGTTGGTTATATACATGTTGGTGAGTTGTTATCTCCTTTTTATAAAGATATGCATGTATAGTTATAATTGAATTGGGAATGAACCAAAATGTCTTTTGTCTTTTGGAAATGTGAAGAAGATCAAACATTTTAGAAATATGTTTTGAAAGGGTACATCTGTTGTACGTATGGAAAATGGAATAGGGTAATGGGCTTAGTGAATTTATTTCCTAAGTAATTATTGATGTTATAAAAGATCGGGAACGGGAGTTAATGAAAGGAAAAAGGAAAGATGAATCGCTTATAGCGTTGAATGAAATAGTTGTTTTTGAGAAAAGTTTATATATATATATTTTGTATAAACTGTCACATTATTATTCTAGTACGAGAATGAGTGTTCATGATCATAGCTATCTGTAATGTTGTTATTGTTGAGGATCATGTTGAGATCCCTACTGGACTATATGTTCATCCCACGTTGTTGAATTTTTTTCAGGTGTTTAGCAGGATGTGCTACAAGATTTGGATCTTCTTATTTGTTGGCCACGGAGCCTCTTTGTTGTTGGCGAAATGCCTTATGTGTAAAAGGGTTACACCCTTCATTTGATTATTTAATGTTGTAAGCCTGAGGGCAATTTATTTAAGGATGCTCATGTTGTAATTAGTTTTCATTCGAATGAGAGAGTTGTTGTTCATTACTTTTAATGGAACATTTGAGTTTATTTCCGCATGTTATCTCTGAAATTGAATTAAGTTAAGGAACTTGGTAATGACTTCGAGTAATAAAAAGTGGGGCGTGACAACTTGGTATCAGAGCTACCGGGTTTGAATACCTTGAGCTCGTGGGAAGTGATTTTTATCACAGTGGGTTTACTACGTATAGTGAGGACGTTGCATATAGATATCATGAAAGTTAGGACTTATGTGTTGCATTTATGTGAGTATGGGATTCAGTTTCCTGGATAGTATTCATAACCGGTGAACTTGCTTTGAGGTCCTTTTGGAAACGCACCTGATCAACGTGGTTTCTGATAGGAATTCCTTGAGAGTTCCGGGATAAGTGGCTATCTTTGTGGACTTGATTCGATTATGTGTTTACATGTTTAGATGTTTATATGTAATAGAGATGTAAATTTTGAGACTAAGTGTGTCTTGTGACTGAGTGGTGGTAAGTGTGTGCCTCGGAGAAGGCTATTGTGTTATGCACTAAGTGTAATTTACTTGTGTGCTTTATAGGATGTCTACACGAGGGAGTAGAGGACGGTTGAATAGTAGAAGTGTCGGTAGGGGCACATCAGTTCCTTTAGCACCTGCCGTTGCAGCATCGGCTGTCGGCGAGGATGTTGCACGTGAGATTGCGAGAGCAGTGCAAGATGCCTTGGTTCGCACTGAGGGCAGCACCGGGCATGCTCTCAAACTTACTAAGGAGTTTTTCCGCTCCGGCCCACCAGAGTTTGTGGGGGAGGCTAAACCGTTGAAAGCAAAGAGTTGGCTAGAGCAGATTACCAAGACTCTTGATATGCTCAGAGTCGAAGATGAGGAGTTGAGGGTTTCTTTGGCGACTTTTCAGTTGAAGAGTGATGCGAGTTATTGGTGGAAGTATGCTAAGAATAATGTGGGTAGCACGTGGGTTGCTTTTACCGAGGCCTTTTTGGCCAAGTATTTCCCTCATTCTGCTCGGGAAAGGTTGAGGGATCAGTTTTTGGAGTTGCGTCAGGATGATACTCCTGTGGCACAGTTTGAGATTAGGGGTGAGCAGCAGATATACCGATCCGCCAAAACCGACCGAACCAAACCGATCCGCCACATTTTGGATGGATGCGTGATGACGAGCGGACGGTTGCGGATTGATTTTCTCCAATCCGCCAATTTGGCAGACGGATGGCGGATTTGAGGTTCATTTGGCCGCAATCGAACCGCCAAATCGCGAGCACCCTTAGTAATTTATAAAACTTTGTGCTTTCAATTTATTTAAATATTTTGTTTGTGTTTTCAATTGAAAAAGAGTTTAAATATTCTGTTAAAAAAAGTTTTCAACTTGAATATATTTTTTGAATTAAAAAAAATAAACGTATTAGTTATCTATATTTTTTAGTCTTTAAATCTAACTCTAAAAGTAATAAATAGAAAATATGATATATGCTGGTTGGTTTTTGTTTTCAAAAACATATATAAATGTAACAATACAGAGACATACAATCTCTACTATTGCTTTGTTCATGGTTTTGGTGGTTTGAATTGTTTTTATATTTTAAGAACCACAAATTGTAATATTTTATGTGGATAAGGCATACTGTGATTGTAATATGTGGATGAGGCATGCAGTGATTGTGATAGTCTAAAGTTTCAAACTTTCTTTTTTTGGATGAGGCATGCAGTAATTGTAATACTTTTTTAAGTCGTTGACTGTAATATTTTCTCTCTTCTTTTTTTTTTTCTTTTTTTTTTTGAGGAAGTGCACACGTTGAATTATGTTGAAAATTTATAAAATTTCAAACCGCCAAACTGATTCGCATCCATCCGCCAAACCGTCAATCCGCTCAATCCACATCCGCCGGATTGGCAGATGGATGTGGATTGATTTTTTCCAATCCGCCAATCTGGCGGACGGATGGCGGATTGAAGGTTTCGTGGCCACAACCGACCCGCGCCCACCCCTATTTGAGATGCGGTTTGCTAGCTTGCCGAGGTTTGCTCCAGAGTTAGTGGCAACAGAGGAGCGTCGTTGTTATGAGTTTGAGAAGCGGTTGTGTTTCGATATTCGGGAGAAGTTAGCTGGATCCTTTTGGAAGGATTATTATAATTTGGTCGAGGCAGCGGCCCATGTGGAGGCCATGGTTGCAAGTGATGATAGGGTTAAGGAGGAGACCATCTCGGTAAGTCCTACGGTTCCTAAGCACTCTAGGCTCAGTAAGGGGTGGAGGCGGAAACATGCTCAGTCAGGGGCTGGTTCCTTTTCTTCGCCAGGGGTTTCGGATCCTTCTGTTGGGGGTTCCGAGGAGGTATAGATTTCAGACCAATCTCAGAGTAGGGGGTTTGGTGGTTGTTTTGTTTGTGGTCAGTTGGGCCATGGTAGGCGTTTTTGCCCTTTGCGTGTGAATTCTGCGGGTGTTTCAAAACCTAGTCAGACTCAGTCGTACCTGTCCAGTCGAGGACGCTATCGGTACCAGAAACGGGCAGGCCAGGTTTCGGGAGCCTCGCGAGGGGCGACTTATTAGTTAGCCCTATAGTGTTACCCTGGAGAGGGACTTTTTGTAAGGTTGGCCGGTGGTGTATCATGTTTATTGATTTTGTTGTTGACCGGTGTACTATTGGATGCTGAGGCACCATGTTTATGTATCGCATATGTATGCATATTATTGTTTGTTTTATCCTCATGTATTGGGGAGTAGGTATGGAATTTCGAACCGTCTGTTTTATGTATTGAGAAGTTGTTAATGGGATCAATGATCCTAGTGTTGTTGCTTGCTTGGTACTGTATATTGAGATAGTCTTGTGGCGGCCTGTGGGCCTTGTTCACTTATAGAGATTATTTGTTGAGAAACGGAAATCCGTGGGAGTATGTGTTAGATGTGAGGGTTTTGAGAGTTGCGTGGTGTTGGCAAGGTTATGTGAGAATGTTTGTAGGGATGTGAGATTTGTATCTTGAGTTAGCGGGAATGGTACCTGTTTGTTGATTTGTGTTTTGGGCTTTGCTAGTTAGCAAGTCCGTAGTGACCCCATCGGTTGTATAGGGGTAGTGTTCATGTTGTGATTGGTTATCAATTGTTGGGTATGGTTTGTGAGTGGAGGCTGGCAGCATTCTTTGGAGGAAGAACAGTTGTGTTCTAGAGTAACGAGAATAGCGTTGGTTAAATTATCCTTCGTGATTGGGTAGTCGTAATTAAGGTTGACCACGTCGGTCTTCGGTTGAGGAGATGAGCAAGCTTGCTATCTAGCCATGGAGGGTGGTAATTCCCTTAGAAACAATGTTGGTGTGGTATGGTTTTAGGAGATCCGGTGGGATTCCATACTTTAGGGTTTGTGTAGGGAACTCCGTGTTTGGGGTTTGATGGTTTGAGTGGCACATCAGTGTGTGGATTACTGAGTGTAGAGCTTATTGAGTTGATTAGTCAGCTTGTTGGTATTGTGTTTTGGGTTGACATTGGTCACCTTGAGGTTAGTCTCGTTTGTTGTAGACTTTGTGTGTTGATTAGGGAAAACTGAAACTAATCATCCAGGTTGTGTCATTGAATATGACGGTTATAATAATACAGCAAATATGTGTATTGAATGATCATTGTGAATGATTGAAATTTTTTTTTATATATATACATTATGTGTATATTGTTTGGGAGGAGATAGGGGATGGACTCCGATGATACAGCACCAAAATGTGTATCTATTGAAAGATTGATATAGCTCATATGCTTATCTATTGTGAAGTGAAAAATGTTTTATATGAGTTACTATCTCATCTAATTGTTTGGCCAGGTTCTGAGCCAAGTGTATGTTATTTAATTGGTTAAGTAAAAGGAGGCGGAATGAAATTGCAAAACCATGAATTTTTTATGCCTTATGTGTTGATAATACTGTTGTTATTTCTATTAACTATCATTATAGAAATGTTATGTTCTGTGTTGGTTGTGGCATCACTGTGTGCGTGATGGTTGTTGATAGTGTTATTTTGGAAAGAAATGGAAAACAAAACTTTTTCCTAGTGTTTGGACCACCTAAGGGTGTTGTTGAGAAATTGATTTAATTCAAGGGTTTTGAGGAATTCCAAATGAATCATTTTGGTAAATAAACTGTGGATGATTTTGTGTTTTGGATAACACCGTATTTGTGAAAAATATTTACAAAACTTTTGAGTTTCGCATGAAAAATGAAAGATTTATTTTGGAATGTTAACATTGTAAATTTGACTATCCTTGAGAAATGTCTCTTGAACAAGAAAATGTTTTCTTATTATTTTCTCAGAAGATTTGCTTTGGTTACATTTTGAGAGTTATGTTGTTGAATAGTGGCTTAGCTTGAAGCGCTAGTCGGTTGTTCGCGAATTGTTTCGGGAAAGGTTTGGTTTGTTGAGGCCTTCGTGCCTAAGTGTTGTCTTTCGGAACGTGTTCCCTTAGTGAGTCTCTTCCTTGGTAAGAGTGGATTGACGGTTTGTAGTGAGAGCGGTTTCACTCCTAGTATTGGGGGGTGTTGGTGTTGTGTAATCAGTTGGCCTTGTGTTTTGGCGCATTCTTAATTTCGGGGACGAAATTCTTTAAGGGGGGGAGGTTATAGCGATCCCGGTTCTTTCTCCTTTGGTTGTTGTATTCGGACTTAGTTTCGTGGATGCCGGTTGTTGTTTTGAACTTGTTTCTATCCTTCAATTATTAATATTTGAGTTATAGAATGTTTTGGACTTGTTTGTTCCAGGTTGGGTGTGATTGGGAGCAGGTGGTTGCTGCCCAGGTTTTTAGTCCTTCGCTCAAGCGAGTTGTTTGTCGCTCGAGCGAGCTTTTTGTTTTGACCCTTCGCTCGAGCCAGGGTTTGGTCGCTCGAGCGAGAGTGGAGTCTTTGTGTCTGGTGGCTCGAGCCAGGGTGGCCTCGCTCGAGCGTGTGTCTGCGTCTGGGTTCAGACCTGAGAATTGTGTTTCTTGGCTCGAGCGAGCTTTTCTTCGCTCGAGCGAGTTGGTTTTCTATGTCTGGTCGCTCGAGCGACCAAGTCTTCGCTCGAGCGAGCCTGTTTATATCAGTTAGCAGCAGCAGGGGAGAACATCTCTTTTTCTCCTCTTTTTATTTTTGAAACCCTAGATCCGAGATTCTCTCTCTCTAAACTCACCTTCTCTCTAGATTTTCATCTCCTTCTAGTGTGAATCCATCCTAGGCTCTTTGTTAAAAAGGTAGAGGGTGGCTTGGGCTTCGTTCTAATCTGAAGAATAGTGGATTTGGAGCACTTTGATTTCGAGTCATCTTCTCCATTCGAGTTCTCTGTTTGAGGTAGGGATTCTCCTTGTTTCTTTTCAATACTCCATCTATAGATAGACATGTGGTAATTTTTGTATTGCATAAAAACATTATATCATGTTGGATTTGTTAAAAATCATGAGGTTGAACCTTGGGTTGGTCGTTGGATTTGGGTTTATTATCATTAGTTATGGTTTAGGCTAATTGGGGTGTTAATTAGCATAGTGTTGTTGAAAGGAGGGGAAACCCTAATTTTATTTGATTTAATAAATTAATAGAGGGGTTTTGATCATTGGGCAAACACTCATGTATTTTGGGTCTTAAATTTGATCATTGTTGTTCGTCGTTGATAATTGAGCCTTTTAGGTCAATATTGAGAAAGAGGGAGGAAAACCCTAATTTAATGATTATGACTTAATTTGCATAATTAAATTGGGATGGCTTTGAAAAGAATGTAGTGGCTTAAAATGAGTTATGGCCTTATTGTCCATGGAATTGAATTTGTGAAAACAAAAGGTATGAGAATTGGATTGTTGTAATATGAGTGTTGAACACACATATGTGGAGGTTGTATCTTTAACTATCATGTTAATGTTGTTGTTGGGTTGTGATCTCATGATAACTGAGTCTTTTAATAGATGTACTAAATACCTGCATCTAGAGGTTTTGTCCTTGGTCATCGGTGGAGGATGACACGGTTGCATTGAATTGTCGTGTATAAATTACACCATTGTTGATTGAACATCATATGTGATGAAATGTTGAGATACATTTTATATGTATACTTGTTAGGGAGGAGAGAGGGGTTGTACTCCAGTGTGTGTGAGAAGATAGGGGATGGACTCCACACACCTATGTGTTCATATATCTTAACACATTGTTTATATCTTGATAGTTTATGTGTATGTTTTACACATGTTGATTATACCTTGTTGTATTGTGGTTGTTGGTGTTATACCCTGCACTGATAATCAGAGGTACCTGTCACACCCCAAACCCGCCCCTAAAAGTTTGGACATGACCCATTCGAAAACAGACACTAATCCTGTTATACATATCATACGGGGCCTGAACGGAAGCGTTCAATAATATAAAATACATAGAATAACATCCATTGAGCTATTCCTAACATGCCAGGATCTCAATATCACACTAAGTAAATATTATACAGAAAATTTACACACATATGCCTAGACTCAACCCCACAAATAGGCGTATAATAAAAATATTAATGAAGAAGGAATTATATACAATCAACCATAAATAGATGTCCAAAGCGTAAATCAAAACTCAGCAAAACTTTACATAATACACGGCTTCAGGTGGTGCCTGGACGCATCAAAGTTGACAAGAGAAACACAAGCCTTAAGGTTAGGACTGAACTCCCGGTTGGTTACCTACAGAAATAGACAGACAAAATACAGAATGAGCGAAACTCAGTGAATAATAGTACATAAATAATGTAATGTTTAACCTGAATAATCAAACCTATAACTGCAGATACATATGATTAATTACATTCCGTAATTATTTCCAAAACAGCCATGGGTCCAATTTCCGTAACAGAATGGCTTTAAGCCCAGTATATACAGAACAGCCATCGGCCCAAAAATAACAGAGATAGCAGAAATAACAGAAATAACAGAAATAACAGAAATAACAGAACTAACAGAAATAACAGAAATAACAGAACTAACAGAAATAACAGGAATAACAGAACGCATAAGCGTGGGTAACAGAACGCATAAAGCGTGGTAACAGAACGCATAAGCGTGGGTAACAGAACGCATAAAGCGTGGGTAACAGAACACATAAAGCATGGTAACAGAACGCATAAGCGTGGGTAACAGAACGCATAAGCGTGGGTAACAGAACGCATACAGTGTGGTAACAGAACGCATAAGCGTGGGTAACAGAACGCATAAAGCGTGGTAACAGAACGCATAAGCGTGGGTAACAGAACGCATAAACCGTGGGTAACAGAAATAACAGATGTATGGACTAAAGAGGTGGCTCGTACGGATTCTAGAGGTGGCTCCCACCAAAGTGTAGCACTTAGTTCCGTACAGCACTTTGTTCCATACCAGAAAACAATAAGTTCATTATATCATAATATAAATGAACGAACATCATAACAGAATAACCACAAATGTCATCAGAACAGACTAGTCTTATTATTATACAGAGGCACACGGTTTCTTTTTATCATTCACATGAGTTAGCACAATTAGGTTACATTTAACAGAGTGCTAATAGCAACCATTAATTTCATAGGTACATAAATACTGTAGTTTCATAGTGTACTCACATTTCACTTGTTCATCATGAAATAATGCCACTAACTTGCAGATAACAGAATGTGCATAAACATAAACATTAACGAGGATCAAGAGTGAATATTCCATAGCCTTTATGAAGATAGAACACTTCACATTCTATCATGGGTTATATGATAACATTAGACCTTAGCATTTATGTCATAGGATCTGAATGATCTCAAGTTCATGTGTCATATAACAAAATAATCTTGATTCATTAGTGGTAATCCATAATGATCTTAAATTCAACAGATTCCATCATTCAAAGATGAACATAAGTTCCATTTATTCATTTAGAAACGATATAGTTTTCTTACAGCTGACAGAGGGTTCTTATGCATTATAGACAGAACAGAATGATTCCAAAGACATACCGATGTATGCAACCCTTTCAACGTTCACACTGATTTCCAACTGACATAATGCTAGTGTAATCACTTACGAGGAACAGAGCGTTAGTACAATAATCATTAACAGTAAGAAAAATATTCATATGGCGTACTATTACTCACAGTGTTTAGATGCTAGGTCCGTCCCTGTAGCTAACCCTACACAAGTCACGTAATTCAAACATAAGTCATCATAGTACAACATCATTTAGTTCATTAACACCATTTATAATTCAACATAATTCAAAATAAATCGCTAAGGCTCAATTCAACATTCCATAACCAAGTTTACATCATCCACATCATTAACGAACCTTTCCCCCCAATTTCCTTTCTCATTAAAACATGATTCACAATGCTCATAACAAAGTTCATTCGCAAATTTTAAACATAATTTCCAAGTATCACCAAATTCCAATTAAACTTGTATGTACATAATTCAATACCTCAATTTCATTATTCTACTTTCAATTTGGGCCAAATCTTTGGTTATCATCCTTAATCAACCTAGGGTTCCAAGAAAATATTGAAATTTCATGAAATAATCAAACTTATTAACCCAACACTTTTTATTCCAACTTTTCCATTGATTATACACCTAGGACTCATAATCCACCATTTTAATCCATCAATTAACTCCCAACATCTTCAAACCATAAAACCCCAAATCTCATACTATACACTACATGCTCTAAATATGGAAATTTTTGTATTTAGATAATAAAATGTCACAAATCTATCTATGGATGTAAATATTGAAGAGTATTCAAACCCTTACCTCAATAATCAAGCAAAGGGGTGAGTTTGAGAAGAAGCCTTCACAAATCCAAATTCTAATCAGGTAAAAAACATTGATCCTCCCTTGTTCTCCTTCCTTGATGCCAAAAACCATGGTGGATTGCGATCGAAGTAAAGGAATTCAAGGATTTGGGGCTAGGGTTTCGGACTTAGGCAAAGAGGAAGGAAGAGGGAAGAAGAAAATATGGAAAAAGATCTCAAAAACTCGTTTTTAAAGCTGCTGTCCCAAAATTCCCGTTCGAGCGTCCCTATTCTCGCTCGAGCGTCCCTATTCCCGCTCGAGCGGACCTGTCCTCAGTACAAATTCCAAAACTTCAAACAGGTGTAACTCTCCCATCCGGACTCCGTTTTAGGTCGTTCTTGTGTCCAAATTGAAGCCCCGGAAATAAGCTTTCCAATGGTTCAAACCTCACATCCAAATTCAAAGTGTGGAAAAAGAAAAGGACAAAAGAGTGACGGCTGGTCGCAGACAAATTATTCTAATTAAAGCTTTTGGTCCAATCTTACTTTACCATCATATTATCAACTCAACCAATACTCCAAAATAAAATAAGAAAGTTCCAAATACACTAATAAAAATGTCCAAAAACGAACCCACGTACCTCAGAAATACAACTCAACTTGGAGACCCGCTCAAGCGCCCAACCTTGCGCTCGAGCACGAAGACCAACAAAGACGTCCGCTCGAGCGTCAACTCCCCCGCTCGAGCGGAAAATCACAACTCCCAGAATCTCAGGCCGTCTGCAAAATTTGCTGGAAACCCCGAAAGCACGCTCGAGCGCCAACTACACCGCTCGAGCGGAGGTAAAAATTTTCAGATTGTTTGGTAAGGTCACCAACTCCAGTTTCAAAGACATAACTTGACGGATAGTTCTTCAATTCCAATGGCAAACACATTAACCCCTAATTAAATAAGGATAACCTTCTATACGCATTTTGGGGTCATTACAGTACCGTTACCTTCCAGCTAGCGCCTGGAGAACTGTATGCGCTAATAATCTAAGGTGCCACACCCTTCCAGCTAGCGCTTGGTAAACTGGTAGTTCGTTGTGAGAAGTGTATCTTTGGCTTACTACGCACATAACTAGTAGAGCAAAGTTTTGTTGTTATTGTTTCAGTGTATCTGGGAACATTGTGGATTGTGTTGGTTACAGTTTTGGAGGGCCGAGTTACCTCCTTGGTTGGTTATATACATGTTGGTGAGTTGTTATCTCCTTTTTATAAAGATATGCATGTATAGTTATAATTGAATTGGGAATGAACCAAAATGTCTTTTGTCTTTTGGAAATGTGAAGGAGATCAAACATTTTAGAAATATGTTTTGAAAGGGTACATCTGTTGTACGTATGGAAAATGGAATAGGGTAATGGGCTTAGTGAATTTATTTCCTAAGTAATTATTGATGTTATAAAAGATCGGGAACGGGAGTTAATGAAAGGAAAAAGGAAAGATGAATCGCTTATAGCGTTGAATGAAATAGTTGTTTTCGAGAAAAGTTTATATATATATATATATATTTTGTATAAACTGTCACATTATTATTCTAGTACGAGAATGAGTGTTCATGATCATAGCTATCTGTAATGTTGTTATTGTTGAGGATCATGTTGAGATCCCTACTGGACTATATGTTCATCCCACGATGTTGAATTTTTTTCAGGTGTTTAGCAGGATGTGCTACAAGATTTGGATCTTCTTATTTGTTGGCCACGGGGCCTCTTTGTTGTTGGCGGAATGCCATATGTGTAAAAATGTTACACCCTTCATTTGATTATTTAATGTTGTAAGCCTGAGGGCAATTTATTTAAGGATGCTCATGTTGTAATTAGTTTTCATTTGAATGAGAGAGTTGTTGTTCATTACTTTTAATGGAACATTTAAGTTTATTTCCGCATTTATCTCTGAAATTGAATTAAGTTAAGGAACTTGGTAATGACTTTGAGTAATAAAAAGTGGGGCGTGACAGACTATCTGTTCAATTTTTTTCCCTATCTTTTCAAAAAAATTTCTCGATTTTGTTATCAATTCAATTTTAATCTCTTATCTGTTCAAATATCTATCCAAAATTTCTTATCCGTTCAACGAACCAGTCACAATGTTCAATTTATTTTTATCGGTTCAATTTTATTATCTGTTGAAATACACCAAATCAGGATCTTTTGCAATCTTTCTTTCTCTCTCTTTGGTTCTTTCTCTCTATCTGTTGAAATTCTTTCTCACAAATAATCCAGTATATATATCTGTTCAATTTTTTTATTATTTTTATCAGCTTAATTTTTTATTTTTTTTTCATTTACAACTATCTGTTGCAATTTGTTTCATCGTCGAACAACAACACAGATCAAAAACTTAAAAAAAAAAAAAATTGAAGAATTGGGTCTGTGTTCTTGAAAAAAAAAACTGTCCATAAGGAGCTGGATCAATGGAGTCTTCTCCTCCGATGGTCCCTTGCAGGCATTGAGTACAATAATTTGGTCAGAAGTCCTTTTGTTTGTTTTGAAAGACGTTTTATTTTCAATTTTACTCCTTAATTTATCTGTTGAATTTTTTTTCTATCTGTTCAAATTTACATTTTAGTGTTTAATTATTTTTTTTTTGTCTATATATTCAAAAAAGTTGACTATCTGTTCACTTTTTTTCCCTATCTTTTCAAATTTTTTCCTAGATTTTATTATCAATACAATTTTAATCTCTTATCTGTTCAAATATCTATCCAAAATTTCTTATCTGTTCAACGAACCAGTCACAATGTTCAATTTATTTTTATCTGTTCAATTTTATTATTTGTTGAATACACCAAATCAGGATCTGTTGCAATCTTTCTTTCTCTCTCTTTGGTTCTTTCTCTCTATCTGTTGAAATTCTTTCTCACATATAATCCAGTATATATATATCTGTTCAATTTTTTTATTATTTTTATCTGCTTAATTTGTATTTTTTTTTCATTTACCACTATCTGTTGCAAGTTGTTTCCTCGCAAAAACAACATCATAGATCAAAAACTTAAAAAAAAAAAAAAAAAAAAAAAATGGAAGAATTGGGTCTGTGTGGTTGAAAAAAAAACTGTCCATAAGGAGCTGGATCAATGGAGTCTTCTCCTCCGATGGTTCTCTGCAGGCATTGAGCAAAATAATTTGATGAGAAGTCCTTTTATTTGTTTTGAAAGACGTTTTGTTTTCGATTTTACTCCTTAATTTATCTGTTGAATTTTTTTTCTATCTGTTCAAATTTACATTTTAGGATTTCATTATTTTTTTTGTCTATATATTCAAAAAAGTTGACTATCTGTTCACATTTTTTCCCTATCTTTTCAAATTTTTTTCTCGATTTTGTTATCAATTCAATTTTAATCTCTTATCTGTTCAAATATCTATCCAAAATTTCTTATCTATTCAACAAACCAGTCACAATGTTAAATTTATTTTTATCTGTTCAATTTTATTTTCTGTTGAAATACACCAAATCAGGATCTGTTGCAATCTTTCTTTCTCTCTCTTTGGTTCTTCCTCTCTATTTGTTGAAATTCTTTCTCACATATAATCCAGTATATATATATCTGTTCAATTTTTTTATTATTTTTATCTACTTAATTTTTATTTTTTTTCATTTACAACTATCTGTTGCAATTTGTTTCATCGTAGAACAACAACACAGATCAAAAAAAAAAAAAAGTGGAAGAGTTGGGTATGTGTGGTTGAAAAAAAAAACTTTCCATAAGGAGCTGGATCAATGGAGTCTTCTCCTCCGATGGTTCTCTGCAGGCATTGAGTAAAATATTTTGACGAGAAGTCCTTTTATTTATTTTGAAAGACGTTTTGTTTTCAATTTTACTCCTTAATTTATCTGTTGAATTTTTTTTTCTATCTGTTCAAATTTACATTTTAGGGTTTAATTTTTTTTTTGTCTATATATTCAAAAAAGTTGACTATCTGTTCACTTTTTTTCCCTATCTTTTCAAATTTTTTTCTCGATTTTGTTATCAATTCAATTTTAATTTCTTATCTGTTCAAATATATATCAAAAATTTCTTAACTGTTCAACAAACCAGTCACAATGTTCAATTTATTTTTATCTGTTCAATTTTCTTTTCTGTTGAAATACACCAAATCAGGATCTGTTACAATCTTTCTTTCTCTCTCTTTGGTTCTTTCTCTCTATCTGTTGAAATTCTTTCTCACATATAATCTAGTATATATATATATTTATATCTATTCAATTTTTTAATTTTTTTTTTCATTTACAACTATCTGTTGCAATTTGTTTCATCGTAGAACAACAACCCAGATAAAAAAAAAAAAGAAGTGGAAGAATTGGGTCTGTGTGGTTGAAAAAAAAACTGTCCATAAGGAGCTAGATCAATGGAGTCTTCTCCTCCGATTGTTCTCTGCAGGCATTGAGTAAAATAATTTGATGAGAAGTCCTTTTATTTGTTTTGAAAGACGTTTTGTTTTCAATTTTTCTCCATAATTTATCTGTTGAATTTTTTTTTTCTATCTGTTCAAATTTATATTTTAGTCTTTAATTATTTTTGTTTGTCTATATATTCAAAAAAGTTGACTATCTGTTCACTTTTTTTTCCCTATCTTTTCAAATTTTTTTCCCGATTTTGTTATCAATTCAATTTCAATCTCTTATCTGTTCAAATATGTATCCAAAATTTCTTATCTGTTCAATAAACCAGTCACAATGTTAAATTTATTTTTATATGTTCAATTTTATTTTCTGTTGAAATACACCAAATCAGAATCTGTTGCAATTTTTCTTTCTCTCTCTTTGGTTCTTCCTCTCTATCTGTTGAAGTTCTTTCTCACATATAATCCAGTATATATATCTGTTCAATTTTTTTATTATTTTTATCTGCTTAATTTTTAATTTTTTTATCATTTACAACTATCTGTTGCAATTTGTTTCATCGTAGAACAACAACACGGACCAAAAAAAAATGTAGAAGAATTGAGTCTGTGTGGTTGAAAAAAAAAACATTAAATAAGGAGCTGGGTCAACGGAGTCTTCTCCTTCGATGGTTCTCTGCAGGCATTGAGTAAAATAATTTGGCGAGAAGTCATTTTATTTGTTTTGAAAGATGTTTTGTTTTCAATTTTACTCCTTAATTTATCTATTGAATTTTTTTTACTGTCTGTTCAAATTTACATTTTAGTGTTTAATTTTTTTTTGTCTATATATTCAAAAAAGTTGACTATCTGTTCACTTTTTTTCCCTATCTTTTCAAATTTTTCCCTAGATTTTATTATCAATTCAATTTTAATCTCTTATCTGTTCTAATATCTATTCAAAATTTCTTAACTGTTCAACAAACCAGTCACAATGTTCAATTTATTTTTATCTGTTCAATTTTATTATCGGTTGAAATACACCAAATCAGGATCTGTTACAATCTTTCTTTCTCTCTCTTTGGTTCTTTCTCTCTATCTGTTGAAATTCTTTCTCACATATAATCCAGTATATATATATCTTTTCAATTTTTTTTATTATTTTTATCTGCTTAATTTTTAATTTTTTTTCATTTACAACTATCTGTTGCAATTTGTTTCATCGTAGAACAACAACACAGATCAAAAACTTACTTAATAAAAAAAAAAAAAAAAAAAGTGGAAGAATTGGGTCTGTGTGGTTGAAAAAAAAACTATCCATAAGGAGCTGGATCAATGGAGTCTTCTCCTCCGATGGTTCTTTGCAGGCAATGAGTAAAATAATTTGATGAGAAGTCCTTTTATTCGTTTTGAATGACGTTTTGTTTTCAATTTTACTCCTTAATTTATCAGTTGAATTTTTTTTACTGTCTGTTCAAATTTACATTTTAGTGTTTAATTTTATTTTTTTTTTGTATATATATTCAAAAAAGTTGACTATCTGTTCACTTTTTTTCGCTATCTTTTCAAATTTTTTTCTAGATTTTGTTATCAATTCAATTTTAATCTCTTATCCGTTCAAATATCTATCAGAAATTTCTTATATGTTTAACGAACCAGTCACAATGTTCAATTTATTTTTATCTATCCAATTTTATTATCTGTTGAAATACACCAAATCAGGATCTGTTGCAATCTTTCTTTCTCTCTCTTTGGTTCTTTCTCTCTATCTGTTGAAATTCTTTCTCACATATAATCCAGTATATATATCTGTTGAATTTTCTTAATATTTTTATCTGCTTAATTTTTAATTTTTTTTTTCATCTACAACTATCTGTTTCAATTTGTTTCATCGTAGAACAACAACACAAATGAAAAAAAAAAAAAAGTGAAAGAATATGGTCTGTGTGGTTGAAAAAAAAACTGTCCATAAAGAGCTGGATCAATGGAGTCTTCTCCTCCGATGGTTCTCTGCGGCATTGAGTAAAATAATTTCATGAGAAGTCCTTTTATTCGTCTTGAAAGACGTTTTGTTTTCAACTTTACTCCTTAATTTATCTGCTAAATTTTTTTTACTGTCTGTTCAAATTTACATTTTAGTGTTTAATTATTTCTTTGTCTATATATTCAAAAAAGTTGACTATCTGTTCACTTTTTTTCCCTATCTTTTCAAAAAAATTTCTAGATTTTGTTATCAATTCAATTTTAATCTCTTATCTGTTCAAATATCTATCCAAAATTTCTTATTTGTTCAACAAACCAGTCACAATGTTCAATTTATTTTTATCTGTTCAATTTTATTATCTGTTGAAATACACCAAATCAGGATCTGTTGCAATCTTTCTTTCTCTCTCTTTAGTTCTTTCTCTCTATCTGTTGAAATTCTTTCTCACATATAATCCAGTCTATATATATCTGTTCAATTTTTTTATTATTTTTATCTGCTTAATTTTTAATTTTTTTTTTCATTTACAACTATCTGTTGCAATTTGTTTCATCGTAGAACAACAACACAGATCAAAAACTTATAAAAAAAAAAAAAAAAAAAAAAGTGGAAGAATTGGGTCTGTGTGGTTGAAAAAAAAACTGTCCATAAGGAGCTGGATCAATGGAGTCTTCTCCTCCGATGGTTCTCTGCAGGCAATGAGTAAAATAATTTGATGAGAAGTCCTTTTATTCCTTTTGAATGACGTTTTGTTTTCTATTTTACTCCTTAATTTATCAGTTGAATTTTTTTTACTGTCTGTTCAAATTTACATTTTAGTGTTTAATTTTTTTTTTGTATATATATTCAAAAAAGTTGACTATCTGTTCACTTTTTTTCCCTATCTTTTCAAATTTTTTTCTAGATTTTGTTATCAATTCAATTTTAATCTCTTATCCGTTCAAATATCTATCCAAAATTTCTTATATGTTTAATGAACCAGTCACAATGTTCAATTTATTTTTATCTGTCCAATTTTATTATCTGTTGAAATACACCAAATCAGGATCTGTTGCAATCTTTCTTTCTCTCTCTTTGGTTCTTTCTCTCTATCTGTTGAAATTCTTTCTCACATATAATCCAGTATATATATCTGTTGAATTTTCTGAATATTTTTATCTGCTTAATTTTTAATTTTTTTTTTCATCTACAACTATCTGTTTCAATTTGTTTCATTGTAGAACAACAACACAGATGAAAAAAAAAAGTGAAAGAATATGGTCTGTGTGGTTGAAAAAAAAAACTGTCCATAAGGAGCTGGATCAATGGAGTCTTCTCCTCCGATGGTTCTCTGCGGCATTGAGTAAAATAATTTGATGAGAAGTCCTTTTATTTGTTTTGAAAGACGTTTTGTTTTCAATTTTACTCCTTAATTTATCTGCTGAATTTTTTTTACTGTCTGTTCAAATTTACATTTTAGTGTTTAATTATTTTTTTGTCAATATATTCAAAAAAGTTGACTATCTGTTCACTTTTTTCCCTATCTTTTCAAATTTTTTTCTAGATTTTGTTATCAATTCAATTTTAATCTCTTATCTGTTCAAATATCTATCAAAAATTTCTTATCTGTTCAACAAACCAGTCACAATGTTCAATTTATTTTTATCTGTTCAATTTTATTATCTGTTGAAATACACCAAATCAGGATCTGTTTCAATCTTTCTTTCTCTCTCTTTGGTTCTTTCTCTCTATCTGTTGAAATTCTTTCTCACATATAATCCAGTCTATATATATCTGTTCAATTTTTTAAATATTTTTATCTGCTTAATTTTTTTTTTTCATTTACAACTATCTGTTGCAATTTATTTCATCGTAGAACAACAACACAGATCAAAACTTAAAAAAAAAAAGAAGGAAGAATTGGGTCTTTGTGCTTGAAAAAAAAAACTGTCCATAAGGAGCTTGATCAATGGAGTCTTCTGCTCCGATGGTCCTCTGCAGGCATTGAGTAAATTAATTTGGTGAGAAGTCCTTTTGTTTGTTTTGATAGACGTTTTGTTTTCAATTTTACTCCTTAATTTATCTGTTGAATTTTTTTTTCTATATGTTCAAATTTACATTTAAGTGTTTAATTATTTTTTTTCTCTATATATTAAAAAAAGTTTACTATCTGTTCACTTCTTTTCCATATCTTTTCAAATGTTTTTTCTATATTTTATTATCAATTCAATTTTAATCTCTTATCTGTTCAAATATCTATCCAAAATTTCTTATCTGTTCAACGAACCAGTCACAATGTTCAATTTATTTTTATCGGTTCACTTTTATTATCTGTTGAAATACACCAAATCAGGATCTGTTGCAATCTTTCTTTCTCTCTCTTTGGTTCTTTCTCTCTATCTGTTGAAATTCTTTCTCACATATAATCTAGTATACATATATCTGTTCAATTTTTTTAATATTTTTATCTGCTTAATTTTTAATTTTTTTTTTCATTTACAACTATCTGTTGCAATTTGTTTCATCGTAGAACAACAACACAGATCAAAAACTTCAAAGAAAGAAAAACAAGAAAAAAATGGAAGAATTGGGTCTGTGTGCCTGAAAAAAAAAACTGTCCATAACGAGCTGGATCAATGGAGTCTTCTCCTCCGATGGTCCTCTGCAGGAATTGAGTAAAATAATTTGGTCACAAGTCCTCTTGTTTGTTTTTAAAGACGTTTTGTTTTCAATTTTTACTCCTTAATTTATCTGTTGAATTTTTTTTCTATCAGTTCAAATTTACATTTTAGTGTTTAATTATTTTTGTTTTGTCTGTATATTCAAAAAAGTTGACTATCTGTTCACTTTTTTTCCCTATCTTTTCAAATTTTTTTCTAGATTTTATTATCAATTCAATTTTAATCTCTTATCTGTTCAAATATCTATAATAAATTTCTTATCTGTTCAACAAACCAGTCATAATGTTCAATTTATTTTTATCTGTTCAATTTTATTATCTGTTGAAATACACCAAATCAGGATATGTTACAATCTTTCTTTCTCTCCCTTTGGTTCTTTCTCTCTATCTGTTGAAATTCTTTCTCACATATAATCCAGTATATACCTGTTCAATTTTTTTTTTATCTGCTTAATTTTTAATTTTTTTTTTCATTTACAACTATCTGTTGCAATTTGTTTCATCGTAGAACAACAACACAGATCAAAAACTTTAAACAAAAAAAAAAATGGTGGAAGAATTGGGTCTGTGTGGTTGAAAAAAAAACTGTCCATAAGGAGCTTGATCAATGAAGTCTTCTCCTCCGATGGTTCTCTGCAGGCATTGAGTAAAATAATTTGATGGGAAGTCCTTTTATTTGTTTTGAAAGACGTCTTGTTTTCAATTTTACTACTTAATTTATCTGTTGAATTTTTTTTACTGTCTGTTCAAATTTACATTTTAGTGATTAAATATTTTTTTTTGTCTATATATTCAAAAAAGTTGACTATCTGTTCACTTTTTTTCCATATCTTTTCAAAAAAATTTCTGGATTTTTTATCAATTCAATTTTAATCTCTTATCTGTTCAAATATCTATCCAAAATTCCTTATCTGTTCAACAAACCAGTCACAATGTTCAATGTATTTTTATCTGCTCAATTTTATTATCTGTTGAAATACACCAAATCAGGATCTGTTGCAATCTTTCTTTCTCTCTCGTTGGTTCTTTTTCTCTATCTGTTGAAATTCTTTCTCACATATAATCCAGTGCAAATATATCTGTTCAATTTTTTTATTATTTTTATCTTCTTAATTTTTAATTTTTTTTTCATTTACAACTATCTGTTGTAATTTGTTTCATCGTAGAACAACAACACAAATCAAAAACTTCAAAAAAAAAAAAAAAAAAAAGTGGAAGAATTGGGTCTGTGTGCTTGAACAAAAAAATTGTCCATAAGAAGCTGGATCAATGGAGTCTTCTCCTCCGATGGTCCTCTGCAGGCATTGAGTAAAATAATTTGGTGAGAAGTCCTTTTGTTTGTTTTGAAAGGCGTTTTGTTTTCAATTTTACTCCTTAATTTATCTGTTAAATTTTTTTTCTATATGTTCAAATTTACATTTAAGTGTTTAATTATTTTTTTTTGGTCTATATATTCAAAAAAGTTGACTATCTGTTCACTTTTTTTTCATATCTTTTCGAATCTTTTTTCTAGATTTTATTATCAATTCAATTTTAATCTCTTATCTGTTCAAATATCTATCCAAAATTTCTTATCTGTTCAACGAACCAGTCACAATGTTCAATTTTTTTTTATCTGTTCAATTTTATTATCTGTTGAAATACACCAAATCAGGATATGTTGCAATCTTTCTTTCTCTCTCTTTGGTTCTTCCTCTCTATCTGTTGAAATTCTTTCTCACATATAATCTAGCATATATATATCTAATCAATTTTTTAAATATTTTTATCTGCTTAATTTTTTTTTTTCATTTACAGTATCTGTTGCAATTTGTTTCATCGTAGAACAACAACACAGATCAAAAACTTTAAAAAAAAAAAAAAAAGTGGAAGAATTGGGTCTGTGTGCTTGAAAAAAAAAACTGTCCATAAGAAGCTGGATCAATGGAGTCTGCTCCTCCGATGGTTCTCTGCAGGCATTAAATAAAATAATTTGATGAGAAGTCGTTTTATTTGTTTTGAAAGACGTTTTGTTTTCAATTTTACTCCTTAATTTATCTGTTGAATTTTTTTTACTGTCTGTTCAAATTTACATTTTAGTGTTTAATTTTTTTTTGTCTATATACTAAAAAAAGTTGTCTATCTGTTCACTTTTTTTCCCTATCTTTTAAATTTTTTTTTCTAGATTTAGTTATCAATTCAATTTTAATCTCTTATCTGTTCAAATATCTATCCAAAATTTCTTATCTGTTCAACAAACCAGTCACAACGTTCAATCTATTTTTATCTGTTTGATTTTATTATCTGTTAAAATACACCAAATCAGGATCTGTTCCAATCTTTCGTTCTCTCTCATTGGTTCTTTCTCTCTATCTGTTGAAATTCTTTCTCACATATAATCCAGTATATATATATCTGTTCAATTTTTTAAATATTTTTATCTACTTCATTTTTAATTTATTTTTCATTTACAACTATCTGTTGCAATTTATTTTATCGTAGAACAACAACACAGATCAAAAACTTTTAAAAAAAAAAAAAGAAAAAATGAACGAATTGGGTCTTTGTGCTTGAAAAAAAAAACTGTCCATAAGGAGCTGGATCAATGGAGTCTTCTCCTCCGATGGTCCTCTGTAGGCATTGAGTAAAATAATTTGGTGAGAAGTCCTTTTGTTTGTTTTGAAATACGTTTTGTTTTCAATTATACTCCTTAATTTAACTGCTGAATTTTTTTTTCTATATGTTCAAATTTACATTTAAGTGCTTAATTATTTTTTTTGTCTATATATTCAAAAAAGTTGACTATCTGTTCACTTTTTTTCCCTATCTTTTCAAATTTTTTCCTAGATTTTATTATCAATACAATTTTAATCTCTTATCTGTTCAAATATCTATCCAAAATTTCTTATCTGTTCAACGAACCAGTCACAATGTTCAATTTATTTTTATCTGTTCAATTTTATTATTTGTTGAATACACCAAATCAGGATCTGTTGCAATCTTTCTTTCTCTCTCTTTGGTTCTTTCTCTCTATCTGTTGAAATTCTTTCTCACATATAATCCAGTATATATATCTGTTCAATTTTTTATTATTATTTTTATCTGCTTAATTTTTAATTTTTTTTTCATTGTTTCTTCGTAGAACAACAGCACAGATCAAAAACCTAAAAAAAAAAAAAGTGGATGAATTGGGTCTGTGTGGTTGAAAAAAAAACTGTCCATAAGGAGCTGGATCAATGGAGTATTCTCCTCCGATGGTTTTCTGCAGGCGTTGAGTAAAATAATTTGATGAGAAGTCCTTTTATTTGTTTTGAAAGACGTTTTGTTTTCAATTTCACTCCTTAATTTATCTGTTGAATTTTTTTTATATCTGTTCAAATTTACATTTTAGTGTTTAATTATTTTTTTTGTCTATATATTTGAAAAAGTTGACTATCTGTTCACTTTTTTTCCCTATCTTTTCAATTTTTTTTCTAGATTTTGTTATCAATTCAATTTTAATCTCTTATCTGTTCAAATATCTATCCCAAATTTCTTATCTGTTCAACAAACCAGTCACAATGTTCAATTTATTTTTATCTGTTCAATTTTATTATCTGTTGAAATACACCAAATCAGGATCTTTTGCAGTCTTTCTTTCTCTCTATCTGTTGAAATTCTTTCTCACATATAATCCAGTATATATATATATCATTTCTATTTTTTTATTATTTTTATCAGCTTAATATTTAATTTTTTTTTTCATTTACAACTATCTGTTGCAATTTGTTTCATCGTAGAACAACAACACAGATAAAAAACTTTAAAAAAAAAAAAGAGTGGAAGAATTGGGTCTGTGTGCTTGAAAAAAAAAACTGTCCATAAGGAGCTGGATCAAAGGAGTCTTCTCCTCCGATGGTTCCCTGCAGGCATTGAGTACAATAATTTGGTCAGAAGTCCTTTTGTTTCTTTTGAAAGACGTTTTGTTTTCAATTTTACTCCTTAATTTATCTGTTGAATTTTTTTTTCTATCTGTTCAAATTTACATTTTAGTGTTTAATTATTTTTTTTTTGTCTATATATTCAAAAAAGTTGACTATCTGTTCACTTTTTTTTCCTTATGTTTTCAAATTTTTTTTTCTAGATTTTATTATCAATTCAATTTTAATCTCTTATCTGTTCAAATATCTATCCAAAATTTCTTATCTGTTCAACGAACCAGTCACAATGTTCAATTTATTTTTATATGTTCAATTTTATTATTTGCTGAAATACACCAAATCAGGATCTATTGCAATCTTTCTTTCTCTCTCTTTGGTTCTTTCTCTCTATCTGTCGAAATTCTTTCTCACATATAATCCAGCATATATATCTGTTCCATTTTTTTATTATTTTTATCTGCTTAATTTTTAATTTTTTTTTCATTTACAACTATCTGTTCCAAGTTGTTTCCTCGCAAAACAACAACACAGATCAAAAACTTGAAAAAAAAAATGGAAGAATTGGGTCTGTGTGGTTCCAAAAAAAAAATGTCCATAAGGAGCTGGATCAATGGAGTCTTCTCCTCCGATGGTTCTCTGCAGGCATTGAGTAAAATAATTTGATGAGAAGTCCTTTTCTTTGCTTTAAAAGACATTTTGTTTTCAATTTTACTCCTTAATTTATCAGTTGAATTTTTTTTTCTATCTGTTCAAATTTACATTTTAGTGTTTAATTATTTTTTTTGTCTATATATTCAAAAAAGTTGACAATCTATTCACTTTTTTTCCTTATCTATTCAATTTTATTATCTGTTGAAATACACCAAATCAGGATCTATTGCAATATTTCTTTCTCTCACTTTGGTTCTTTCTCTCTATCTGTTGAATTTCTTTCTCACATATAATCCAGTATATATATCTGTTCAATTTTTTTATTATTTTTATCTTCTTAATTTTTAATTTTTTTTTTCATTTACAACTATCTGTTGTAATTTGTTTCATCGTAGAACAACAACACAAATCAAAAACTTCAAAAAAAAAACAAAAAAAAAAAAAGTGGAAGAATTGGGTCTGTGTGCTTGGAAAAAAAAATTGTCCATAAGGAGCTGGATCAATGGAGTCTTCTCCTCCGATGGTTCTCTGCAGGCAATGAGTAAAATAATTTGATAAGAATTCCTTTTATTTGTTTTGAAAGACGTTTTGTTTTCAATTTTGCTCCTTAATTTATCTGTTGAATTTTTTTTACTGTCTGTTGAAATTTACATTTTAGTGTTTAATTATTTTTTTGTCTATATATTCAAAAAAGTTGACTATCTGTTCACTTTTTTTCCCTATCTTTTCAAATTTTTTTCCAGATTTTGTTATCAATTCAATTTTAATCTCTTATCTGTTCAAATATCTATCCAAAATTTCTTATCTGTTCAACGAACCAGTCACAATGTTCAATTTATTTTTATCTGTTCAATTTTATTATCTGTTGAAATACACCAAATCAGGATCTGTTGCAATCTTTCTTTCTCTCTCATTGGTTCTTTCTCTCTATCTGTTGAAATTCCTTCTCACTTATAATCCAGTATATATATATATCTGTTCAATTGTTTAAATATTTTTATCTGCTTAATTTTTAAATTCTTTTTTCATTTACAACTATCTGTTGCAATTTATTTCATCGTAGAACAACAACACAGATCAAAAACTTATAAAAAAAAAAGAAAAAAAAAGTGAAAGAATTGGGTATGTGCGCTTGAAAAACAAAACTGTCCATAACGAGCTGGATCAATGGAGTCTTCTACTCCGATGGTTCTCTGCAGCCATTGAGTAAGATAATTTGATGAGAAGTCCTTTTATTTGTGTTGAAAGATATTTTGTTTTCAATTTTACTCCTTAATTTATCTGTTGAATTTTTTTTACTGTCTGTTCAAATTTATATTTTAGTGTTTAATTATTTTTTTTGTCTGTATATTCAAAAAAGTTGACTATCTGTTCACTTTTTTCCCCGATCTTTTCAAATTTTTTTTCTAGATTTTATTATCAATTCAATTTTAAATCTCTTATCTTTTCAAAAATCTATCCAAAATATCTTATCTGTTCAACAAACCAGTCACAATGTTCAATTTATTTTTATCTGTTTAATTTTATTATCTGTTGAAATACACCAAATCAGGATATGTTGCAATCTTTCTTTCTCTCTCTTTGGTTCTTTCTCTCTATCTGTTGAAATTCTTTCTCACATATAATCCAGTATATATATATCTGTTCAATTTTATTATTATTTTTATCTGCTTAATTTTTAATTTTTTTTTCATTTACAACTATCTGTTGCAATTTGTTTCATCGTAGAACAAAAAAACAGATCAAAAACTTAAAAAAAAAAAAAAAAAAGTGGAAGAATTGGCTACGTGTGCTTGAAAAAAAAAACTGTCCATAAAGAGCTGGATCAATGGAGTCTTCTGCTCCGTTGGTTCTCTGCAGGCATTGAGTAAAATAATTTGATGAGAAGTCCTTTTATTTGTATTGAAAGACGTTTTGTTTTCAATTTTACTCCTTAATTTATCTGTCGAATTTTTTTTACTGTCTATTCAAATTTACATTTTAGTGTTTAATTATTTTTTTTTCTGTATATTCAAAAAAGTTGACTATCTGTTCACTTTTTTTCCCTATCTTTTCAAATTTTTCTCTAGATTTTGTTAACAATTCAATTTTAATCTCTTATCTGTTCAAATATCTATCAAAAATTTCTTATCTGTTCAACAAACCAGTCACAATGTTCAATTTATTTTTATCTGTTCAATTTTATTATCTCTTGAAATACACCAAATCAGGATCTGTTGCAATCTTTCATTCTCTGTCATTGGTTCTTTCTCTCTATCTGTTGAAATTCTTTCTCACATATAATCCAGTATATATATATCTGTTCAATTTTTTTAATATTTTTATCTGCCTAATTTTTAAATTTTTTTTTTCATTTACAACTATCTGTTGCAATTTGTTTCATCGCAGAACAACAACACAGATCAAAAACTTAAAAAAAAAAAAAAAAGAGTGGAAGAATTGGGTCTGTGTGCTTGAAAAAAAAAACTATCCATAAGGAGCTGGATCAATGGAGTCTTCTCCTCCGATGGTCCTCTGCAGGCATTGAGTAAATTAATTTGGTGAGAAGTCCTTTTGTTTGTTTTGAAAAACGTTTTGTTTTCAATTTTACTCCTTAATTTGTCTGTTGAATATTTTTTTCTATATGTTCAAATTTAAATTTAAGTGTTCTATTATTTTTTTTTTGTCTATATATCTAAAAAAATTCACTATCTGTTTACTTCTTTTCCATATCTTTTAAAAAAAAAATTTTCTAGATTTTATTATCAATTCAATTTTAATCTCTTATCTGTTCAAATATCTATCCAAAATTTCTTATCTGTTCAACGAACCAGTCACAATGTTCAATTTATTTTTATCTGTTCAATTTTATTATCTGTTGAAATACACTAAATCAGGATCTGTTGCAATCTTTTTTTCTCTCTCTTTGGTTCTTTCTCTCTATCTATTGAAATTCTTTCTCACATATAATCTAGTATATATATCTGTTCAGTTTTTTTAATATTTTTATTTGCTTAATTTTTAATTTTTTTTTTCATTTACAACTATCTGTTGCAATTTGTTTCATCGTAGAACAACAACACATAGCAAAAACTTTATTAAAACAAAAATGGAAGAATTGGGTCTTCGTGCTTGAAAAAAAAAAAACTGTCCATAAGGAGCTGGATCAATGGAGTCTTCTCCTCCGATGGTCCTCTGCAAGCATTGAGTAAAATAATTTGGTGAGAAGTCCTTTTATTTGTTTTGAAAGACGTTTTGTTTTCAATTTTACTCCTTAATTTATATGTTGAATTTTTTTTACTGTTTGTTCAGATTTATGTTTTAGTGTTTAATTATTTTTTTTTGTCTACATATTCAAAAAAGTTGACTATCTGTTCACTTTTTTTCCCTATCTTTTAAAATTTTTAGCTACATTTTGTTATCAATTCAATTTTAATCTCTTATCTGTTCAAATATCTGTCCAAAATTTCTTATCTGTTCAACAAACCAGTCACAATGTTAAATTTATTTTTATCTATTCAATTTTATTATCTGTTGAAATAAACCAAATCAGGATCTATTGCAATCTTTCTTTCTCTCTCATTGGTTCTTTCTCTCTATCTGTTGAAATTCTTTCTCACATATAATCCAGTATATATATCTGTTCAATTTTTAAAATATTTTTATCTGCTTAATTTTTAATTTTTTTTTTCATTTACGACTATCTGTTGCAATTTATTTTATCATAGAACAACGACACAGATCAAAAACTTTAAAAAAAAATGAAATGAAAAAATGGAAGAATTAGGTCTTTGTGCTTGAAAAAAAAAACTGTCCATAAGGAGCTGGATCAGTGGAGTGTTCTCCTCCAATGTTCCTCTGCAAGCATTGAGTAAAATAATTTGGTGAGAAGTCCTTTTGTTTATTTTGAAAGAAATTTTGTTTTCAATTTTACTCCTTAATTTATCTGTTGAATTTTTTTTCTATATGTTCAAATTTACATTTAAATGTTCAATTTTTTTTTTTTTTTTTTTGTCTATATATCTAAAAAAGTTCACTATCTGTTTACTTCTTTTCCATATCTTTTCAAATTTTTTTTTCTAGATTTTGTTATCAATTCAATTTTAATCTCTTATCTGTTCAAATATCTATCCAAAATTTCTTATCTGTTCAACGAACCAGTCACAATGTTCAATTTATTTTTATCTGTTCAATTTTATTATCTGTTGAAATACACCAAATCAGGATCTGTTGCAATCTTTCTTTCTCTCTCTTTGGTTCTTTCTCTCTATCTGTTGAAATTCTTTCTCACATATAATCTAGTATATATATATATATCTGTTCAATTTTTTAAATATTTTTATCTGCTTAATTTTTATTTTTTTTTTCATTTACAACTATCTGTTGCAATTTGTTTCATCGTAGAACAACAACACAGATCAAAAACTTTTGAAAAAAAAAACAGTGGAAGAATTCGGTCTGTGTGCTTGAAAAAAAAACAGTCCATAAAAAGCTGGATCAATGGAGTCTTCTCCTCCGATGGTTCTCTGCAGGCATCGAGTAAAATAATTTGATGAGAAGTCCTTTTATTTGTTTTGAAAGTTGTTTTGTTTTCAATTTTACTCCTTAATTTATCTGTTGAATTTTTTTTACTATCTGTTCAAATTTGCATATTAGTTTTTAATTATTTTTTTTGTCTATATATTAAAAAAAGTCGACTTTCTGTTCACTTTTTTTCCCTATCTTTTCAAATTTTTTTCTAGATTTTGTTATCAATTCAATTTTAATCTCTTATCTGTTCAAATATCTATCCAAAATTTCTTATCTTTTCAACAAACCAGTCACAATGTTCAATTTATTTTTATCTGTCCAATTTTATTATCTATTGAAATACACCAAATCAGGATCTGTTGCAATCTTTCTTTCTCTCTATCTGTTGAAATTCTTTCTCACATATAATCTAGTATATATATATATATCTTTTCAATTTTTTTAATATTTTTATCTCCTTAATTTTTAATTTTTTTTTCATTTACAACTATCTGTTGTAATTTGTTTCATCGTAGAACAACAACATAGATCAAAAAAAAAAAAAAAAAAGTGGAAGAATTGGGTTTGTGTGGTTGAAAAAAAAAACTATCCATAAGGAGCTAGATCAATGGAGTCTTCTCCTCCGATGGTTCTCTGTAGGCATTGAGTAAAATAATTTGATGAGAAGTCCTTTTATTTGTTTTGAAAGACGTTTTGTTTTCAATTTTACTCCTTAATCTATCTGTTGAATTTTTTTTACTGTCTGTTCAAATTTACATATTAGTTTTTAATTATTTTTTTTTGTCTATATATTCAAAAAAGTGGACTATCTGTTCACTTTTTTTCCCTATCTTTTCAATTTTTTTTTCTAGATTTTGTTATCAATTCAATTTTAATCTCTTATCTGTTTAAATATCTATCCAAAATTTCTTATCTTTTCAACAAACCAGTCACAATGTTCAATTTATTTTTATCTGTTCTATTTTATTATCTATTGAGATACACCAAATCAGGATCTGTTGCAATCTTTCTTTCTCTCTCATTGGTTCTTTCTCTCTATCTATTGAAATTCTTTCTCACTTATAATCCAGTATATATATATCTGTTCAATTTTTTAAATATTTTTATCTCCTTAATTTTTAATTTTTTTTCATTTACAACTATCTGTTTTAATTTGTTTCATCGTAGAACAACACAGATCAAAAAAAAAAAGTGGAAGAATTGGGTCTTTGTGGCTGAAAAAAAAAACTGTCCATAAGGAGCTGGATCAATGGAGTCTTCTCCTCTGATGGTTCTCTGCAGGCATTGATTAAAATAATTTGATGAGAAGTCCTTTTATTTGTTTTGAAAGACGTTTTGTTTTCAATTTTACTCGTTAATTTATCTGTTCAATTTTTTTTTTCTATCTGTTCAAATTTATATTTTAGTGTTTAATTATTTTTTTTATTCTATATATTCAGAAAAGTTGACTATCTGTTCACTTTTTTCCCCTATCTTTTCAAATTTTTTTCACGATTTTGTTATCAATTCAATTTTAATCTCTTATCTGTTCAAATATCTATCCAAAATTTCTTATCTGTTCAACAAACCAGTCACAATGTTAAATTTATTTTTATCTGTTCAATTTTATTATCTGTTGAAATACACAAAATCAGGATCTGTTGCAATCTTTCTTTCTCTCTCTTTGGTTCTTTCTCTCTATCTGTTGAAATTCTTTCTCACATATAATCCAGTATATATATATGTTCAATTTTTTTTATTATTTTTATCTGCTTAATTTTTAATTTTTTTTTCATTTACAACTCTCGTTGCAATTTGTTTCATCGTAAAACAACAACACAGATCAAAAACTCAAAAAAAAAAAAAAAAGAAACAAAAAGTGGAAGAATTGGGTCTGTGTGGTTGAAAAAAAAAACTGTCCATAAGGAGCTGGATCAATGGAGTCTTCTTCTCCGATGGTTCTCTGCAGGCATTGAGTAAAATAATTTGATGAAAAGTCCTTTTATTTGTTTTGAAAAACGTTTTGTTTTCAATTTTACTCCTTAATTTCTCTGTTGAATTTTTTTTTACTGTCTGTTGAAATTTACATTTTAGTGTTTAATTATTTTTTTTGTCTATATATTCAAAAAAGTTGACTATCTGTTCACTTTTTTTCCCCATCTTTTCAATTTTTTTCTAGATTTTGTTATCAATTCAATTTTAATCTCTTATCTGTTCAAATATCTATCCAAAATTTCTTATCTGTTCAACAAACCAGTCACAATGTTCATGTCACGACCCCATTCCGCCCCTAGTAGAATGGTGCCATGATGGCCAGTAATTCGAGATTACCAAAGGCCACTTACAAGAATCCACACGCAGATCAGAGTATACATATGGGGCTTACAAATGCGGAAGCAATAAATCAAAACTAAGAAATCCATAAGAGCAGTGCATAAGTTGAATGAAATGTCATACATCATTACATAGCTTTAATACAACAAATGAAGTACAAAAATACATCTTGACCAAAAGGCTTCTCAGCCACCAGATACAAAATAAAATAAAATAACCAAGAAGCATGATCTTCAGGATGTCGCAAAACATGAATCCGAAAACACAATGGAAAAATACTTCGGCAAAACACCTCGGCAAAACACAGTTAGACGTCATCGCCGCCCTGCTCATCACCTACATATATATAGAGAGGGTGAGCTTGGATACTCAGTGAATGGTATAAATAATAAAGGGGTTTACATGAACGATATCCGAGATCTTTTAACAAAACAGTATACGAAATAATTCAAGCTCATTTATCAAATCCTTCAAGGCTTCAAGGAATGTTTACTAACATCAATATAACACAAGAGATGACATTCCGGACAAACAAACCCACGCGGTAAAACCGTCAGTGGCAAGACAAGACGAGACAAGACAAGACAAGAGAGATCTCTATACAATGGTGTCGTTGCATTATAGTCCCCGGACACTAAGGACTTGTGCTACGAGTGCTTATAGTCCCCTAGCACGTACGGACTTCCAAACTTTGTGCTACAAGTGCTTATAGTCCCCTAGCACGTACGGACTTCCAAGAATGTCATCAAAACAAGATATAGTACTTCTTGCAAGTAGGATTAATCATTCATGCTTGTAAATAATTTCCGAACAAAGTAAAACAAGGTTTTATCAAAGCTTTATAACATATCTTTATTAAAATACCACTCACATAATCCTTCAAACGTCGGGGTCGAGGCAAGTCCAAGCCCTACAAACACATGGCAAGTTTATTGAATGCGCTTTTAAACAAACTTCACATGCATACAAATGATCTCGGCATTTACCAAAACTAAGTCAAATCAAAACAAACACTGTTTCTCATCTCGGGAAAACATGCTGGGCACCAACCAGGTCTTGGCCGAGGTCCCACACCTCCTCGCCGAGGTGAGGTCCCGCTGGCCGTACTCAAGGAAATGAGGTCGGGAAAAATCTGGGTTTTCCCTCTGCTCAAGAACACGAAGGACATGAACATGAAGATCATGAAAAGATGAATGCGAAGATCATTACTTATCATTATAAAATCTGAGATTTCATGCTATTGAGTTCGAAAACATGGACCTGGGTACCCATGCTTAAAGATTTTGGGAAAACAAACACAAATACATGTAACTTGTTGCAAACTTTCGGATCAAACAAGGCTTTTCTTCAAGAACTTATGAACACTAACTTTCTCTTTCTAAAACCAAATTTAAATCGATGCATGGCATACAAAACAGATTCAATCATGCAATGCAGCTAGATGATCGACAAGAATAGCAAGAGTGGATCAAGGTTCTAACCTCAAAACTCGAATCTAACGGTTTGAACTCCAAAGATCAAGCTTGCTATCTACTTTCTCACTCTAAAATTCCCCTTTCTCCTTCTAGAGCTTCTCTCTCCTCAAGAACATAGATTTGAGACAAAATGATTTGATTCAAAGTCTGCCGGCTGTCTTAACACACAGCTCGGACACGTGGCAACGGTTGGTTGGCTCTATTTGAAAAGGTGACTGATTGAAAAGACAAGACTCTGACAAAGTGTTTTCAACAAGCTAGGCGGCGAGGGACTCCGGCGAGCAAAGACATCGGCGAAGGATAAGACATCGGCAAACAAAGGACAAAGTTTCGGGAACTAAGGTGACAATGATCTCGGCTAGGAAGGTCAACACTTGACTAAGCTGTGCCACACCTTGGCCTAGATGTGCCACACCTCGGTCTAGGTCATACCACCTCCAAGACAAGATCACTTCGATTCAAGATAACATCTCGGCCTAGATAATACACATCTCGGCCTTGGCGATACACACCTCGGCCCAGATGTTAATCATCTCGGCCAATATGCCAGGACAAAGGTGGAGGTCAACAAAGAGAAATCCCAAGATGGTCCTAAGTGCAACAGTATCAAAGGGGTGACCTAGGCTCAGGATGGACCTCGGCTGAAACACACACACACTAAGAAGGAACATACCATTCAAGTAACACTTATGCAAGACAAATCAAGGAATGCAAATGTAACATATTGGGATAATATCATGTAATACATGCAAGCATGACTAGAGTGGAGTGGGGGTTGTTACAGTTCAATTTATTTTTATCTGTTCAATTTTATTATCTGTTGAAATACACCAAATCAGAATCTGTTGCAATCTTTCTTTCTCTCTCTTTGGTTCTTTCTCTCTATCTGTTGAAATTCTTTCTCACATATAATCCAGTATATATATATCTGTTCAATTTTTTAAATATTTTTATCTGCTTAATTTTTAATTTTTTTTTTCATTTACAACTATCTGTTGCAATTTGTTTCATCGTAGAACAACAACACAGATCAAAAACTTTTAAAAAAAAATTAAAAAAAAAATAATAAAAAAGTGGAAGAATATGGTCTGTGTGGTTGAAAAAAAAAACTGTCCATAAGGAGCTGGATCAATGGAGTCTTTTCCTCCGATGGTTCTCTGCAGGGGTTGAGTAAAATAATTTGATGAGAAGTCCTTTTATTTGTTTTGAAAGACGTTTTGTTTTCAATTTTACTCCTTAATTTATCTGTTGAATTTTTTTTACTGTCTGTTCAAATTTACATTTTAGTGTTTAATTATTTTTTTTGGTCTATATATTCAAAAAAGTTGACTATCTGTTCACTTTTTTTCCCTATCTTTTCAAAAATTTTTCTAGATTTTGTTATCAATTCAATTTTAATATCTTATCTGTTCAAATATCTATCCAAAATTTCTTATCTGTTCAACAAACCAGTCACAATCTTCAATTTATTTTTATCTGTTCAATTTTATTATCTATTGAAATACACCAAATCAGGATCTGTTGCAATCTTTCTGTAATAACCCACATTTCATGCCATAGTCATGTTCATGTGCATTTGCATAACCATGTTTTTGTGAAGTTGCATTCATGAATCTTGCCTTGTTTTGTGCTTATGTGATTTTCCTAAGTGTTATATCCATGCTTTGTTCCTCCCTTGCTATCCCTAGACTAAGTCATGCCAAGCTTATGTTATGTTAAGCCTAGGTCATTTCCAAGCGGAGGTCATCCGAAGCCTTTAACTATTTTGGAATCTCTCTGTTTGACCTCCACCTTCGTCCTGGCATATTGGCCGAGATGTCATTATCTAGGCCGAGGTGTTCATTACCAAGGCCGAGATGTTATCTTGAACCCAAGTGATCTTGTCCTGGAGTGGTATGACCTAGACCAAGGTGTGGCACATCTAGGCCGAGGTGTGGCACAGCTTAGTCAAGTGTTGTCCTTCCTGGCCGAGGTCATTGTCACCTTAATCGCCGAAGTCATCACTTGCCGGAGTGTCTTGTCATCTAGCTTGTTAGATACGATGTCTTGTCAATCTATCACCTTTTTGAGGAGAACCAACCAGCCGTTGCCACGTGTCCGAGCTGAGTGTTAAATCAGCCGGCAGAGGAAGAGAAACCCATCATTTGTTATATCCTTGTTTTGTAGAGGAGAGAGAAGCTCTAGAAGAGGGAGAAGAGTTCTTGAGAGAGAGAGTAGATTTCCAAGCTTGATTCCTAGAGATCAAACCGTTAGATCCGTGTTCTAAGGTTAGATTCTTGATCTGCTCATGTTGTTCTTTATGATCATGTTATTGCATTGCATGATTGAATATGATTTGTAAGCCATGCATTGCTTTGAAGTTCGGTTTTAGAAAGAGAAAATAGTATTCATGTGTTCTTCAAGAAAAGTCACGTTTTGATCCGAAAGCTTGCATCAAGATCCATGTTTTTGTGTTTGTTTTCATATGATCTTCAAGTATGGGTACCCAGGTCTATGTTTTCGAACTCATAGCATGAAAAACCAAGATTTTGAATAAAGGAGTTATGATTTTAGCATTCATCTCATTCATGTTCTTCAAGATTCTTCATGTTCATGTTCTTCATGTTCTTCACGGGTGAAACCCAGATCTCCAGACTTCACTTTCCGAAGTGTAGTCGCCGAAATCACTCTTGCCTAGACCTCACACTTAGGCCAAGCATCGTATCTCACCTTGGTCTACCTTGCATGATCACTTGCACCTTTAGTTTGTCTTGTTTGAACCTCGGCATGCAGCCGTACGACGAAGCCTTGGTAACCACACCTCGACCAGGAGGTGTGGGACCTCGGCAAAGACCTGGTGGGTACCCAGCATGTCTTTCTGACATGTAAAACAGTGTTTTGACTTCCAGCATGTTTTCCCGAGATCATTTGCATGCATGTAAGACTTGTTTTGAGAAGTATGTTCAGTAGACTTTGCCATGTGTTTGTAGGACTTAGACCTTTGCTTTGATCCCGACGTCCCAAGAACTAAGTGAGTGGTATTTTTAATAAAGTTATATTATAAAGTTTTGTTAAAGCTTCACTTTGTTTTAGAAAAGTATTTAATCAAGCATGAATGATTATCTCTATTTTATGTATCAAGTAAGTTTTGTTTTGATGACATTTTTGGAAAGTCCTTAGTGTCGGGGACTATAATGCAACGATACCATCGTGTTAGAAGGATACGGTCCTTTGTAACATAGGTCCCTTGTGCTGGAGGACTCTAAACTTGTGCAACACCCTTGTCTAATCGATTACGAATCGGTTATTCCCTTGTTAAGTAAGTAAGTAAGTATGTCTGGAATGTCATCACCCCATGTATTATGTAGATGCTATTAACATCCAAAGTACGTAAGCAAGTTTTGAAGATCAAGATTGATGAATATGGTTCATCCCTTGATATATGTAAAGTTTTGATATGTATGTTTTGAAAAGATCTCGGATATTATTCATGCAAAAACCTTTATTACTTGTACCATTCACTGAATATCCAAGCTCACCCTCTCCATATATATATGTAGGTAACAAGCAAGAAGTCGGCTACGCCGAGATATGTGTTTTGTATGTATGTTTGGTCGGCAGTTAGGATGTCGGCAACCTGGAAGATTATGTTTTCTTGACTTGTAATTCATGTATTTTGTTTATATCGGCTTGAGAAGCCCTTTTGTTAAAAATGTAATATGTATTTTATTTTGTTGTATTCAAGTTGTAAGACTTTAATTAAGATGTATGACATTTCATTGGATCTATGCACAGCTCTTATGGACTAGTTAGATTTACATATAATGCTTCCGCACATGTAAGCCCATATATTATACTCTGATTGTGTGTGATTTTGTAAGTTGGCCTTCGGTAATCTCGGATTACTGGCCATCACGGCACCATTCTACTAGGGGCGGTTTGGGGTCGTGACACTTTCTTTCTCTCTCTTTGGTTCTTTCTCTCTATCTGTTGAAATTCGTTCTCACATATAATCCAGTATATATATATCTGTTCAATTTTTTTATTATTTTTATCTGCTTAATTTTTAAATTTTTTTTCATTTAAAACTATCTGTTGCAATTTGTTTCATCGTAAAACAACAACACAGATCACAAACTTAAAAAAAAAAAAAAAAGGTGGAAGAATTGGGTCTGTGTGCTTGCAAAAAAAAACTGTCCATAAGGAGCTGGATCAATGGAGTCTTCTCCTCCGATGGTTCTCTGCAGGCATTGAGTAAAATAATTTGATGAGAAGTCCATTTATTTGTTTTGAAAGACATTTTGTTTTCAATTTTACCCCTTAATTTATCTGTTGAATTTTTTTTATTGTCTGTTCAAATTTACATTTTAGTGTTTAATTATTTTTTTTTTGCCTATACATTCAAAAAAGTTGACTATCTGTTCACTTTTTTTTCCCTATCTTTTCAAATTTTTTTCTAGATTTTGTTATCAACTCAATTTTAATCTCTTATCTGTTCAACAAACTAGTCACAATGTTCAATTTATTTTTATATGTTCAATTTTATTATCTGTTGAAATACACCAAATCAGGATATGTTGCAATCTTTCTTTCTCTCTCTTTGGTTCTTTCTCTCTATTTGTTGCAATTCTTTCTCACATATAATCCAGTATATATATACCTGTTCAATTTTTTTTATTATTTTTATCTGCTTAATTTTTAATTTTTTTTTCATTTACAACTATCTGTTGCAATTTGTTTCATCGTAGAACAACAACATAGATCAAAAACTTAAAAAAAAAAAAAAAAAAAAAAAAGTGGAAGAATTGGGTCTGTGTGCTTGAAAAAAAAACTGTCCATAAGGAGCTGGATCAATGGAGCCTTCTCCTCCGGTGGTCCTCTGCAGGCATTGAGTAAAATAATTTGGTGAGAAGTCCTTTTGTTTCTTTTGAAAGACGTTTTGTTTTCAATTTTACTCCTTAATTTATCAGTTGAATTTTTTTTTCTATATGTTCAAATTTACATTTAAGTGTTTAATTTTTTTTTTGTCTATATATTTAAAAAAGTTGACTATCTGTTCACTTTTTTTCCCTATCTTTTCAGATTTTTTTCTAGATTTTTTTATCAATCCAATTTTAATCTCTTATCTGTTCAAATATCTATCCAAAATTTCTTATCTGTTCAACAAACCAGTCACAATGTTCAATTTATTTTTGTCTGTTCAATTTTATTATCTGTTGAAATACACCAAATCAAGATCTATTGCAATCTTTCTCTCTCTCTCTTTGGTTCTTTCTCTCTATCTGTTGAAATTCTTTCTCACATATAATCCAGTATATATATATCTGTTCAATTTTTTTATTATTTTTATCTACTTAATTTTTAATTTTTTTTTTCATTTACAACTGTCTGTTGCAATTTGTTTCATCGTAGAACAACAACACAGATCAAAAAATTAAGAAAAAAAAAACATCGAAGAATATGGTCTGTGTGCTTGAAAAAAAAAACTGTCCATAAGGAGCTGGATCAATGGAGTCTTCTCCTCCGATGGTCCTCTGCAGGCATTGAGTAAAATAATTTGGTTAGAAGTCCTTTTGTTTGTTTTGAAAAACGTTTTGTTTTCAATTTTACTCCTTAATTTATCTGTTGATTTTTTTTTTTCTATCTATTAAAATTTACATTTTAGTGTTCAATTATTATTTTTTTGTCTAAATATTCAAAAAAGTTGACTATCTGTTCACTTTTTTTCCGTATCTTTTCAATTTTTTTTTTCAAGATTTTATTATCAATTCAATTTTAATCTCTTATTTGTTCAAATATCTATCCAAAATTTTTTATCTATTCAACAAACCAGTCACAATGTTCAATTTATTTTTATCTGTTTAATTTTATTATCTGTTGAAATACACCAAATCAGGATCTGTTACAATCTTTCTTTCTCTCTCTTTGGTTCTTTCTCTCTATCTCTTGAAATTATTTCTCAGATATAATCCAGTATATATATATATCTGTTCAACTTTTTAAATATTTTTATCTGCTTAATTTTTAATTTTTTTTTCATTTACAACTATCTGTTGCAATTTGTTTCATCGTAGAACAACAACACAGATGAAAAACTTTAAAAAAAAAAATGAAAGAATTGGGTCTGTGTGCTTGAAAAAAAAAACTGTCAATAAGGAGCTGGATCAATTTAGTCTTCTTCTCCGATGGTTCTCTGCACGCATTGAGTAAAATAATTTGATGAGAAGTCCTTTTATTTGTTTTGAAAAACGTTTTGTTTTCAATTTTACTCCTTAATTTATTTGTTGAATTTTTTTTACTGTCTGTTCAAATTTACATTTTAGTGTTTAATTATTTTTTTTGTCTATATATTCAAAAAAGTTGACTATCTGTTCACTTTTTTTCCGTATCATTTCAAATTTTTTTCTAGATTTTGTTATCAATTCAATTTTAATCTCTTATCTGTTCAAATATCTATCCAAAATTTCTTATCTGTTAAACAAACAGTCACAATGTTCAATTTATTTGTATCTGTTGAAATACACCAAATCAGGATCTGTTGCAATCTTTTATTCTCTCTCTCTTTGGCTCTTTCTCTCTATCTGTTGAAATTCTTTCTCACAAATAATGCAGTATATATATATCTGTTCGATTTTTAATTTTTTTTCATTTACAACTATCTGTTGCAATTTGTCTCAGCGTAGAACAACAACACAATCAAAAAAATTAACGGAAAAAAAAAAAAAAAAAAACGTCGAAGAATTTGGTCTGTGTGGTTGAAAAAAAAAACTGTCCATAAGGAGCTGGATCAATGGAGTCTTCTCCTCCGATAATCCTCTGCAGGCGTTGAGTAAAATAATTTGGTCAGAAGTCCTTTTGTTTGTTTTGAAAAACGTTTTGTTTTCAATTTTACTCCTTAATTTATCTGTTGAATTTTTTTTTCTATCTATTCAAATTTACATTTTAGTGTTCAATTATTATTTTTTTGTCTAAATATTCAAAAAAGTTGACTATTTGTTCACTTTTTTTCCATATCTTTTCAATTTTTTTTTCAAGATTTTATTATCAATTCAATTTTAATCTCTTATCTGTTCAAATATCTATCCAAAATTTCTTATCTGTTCAACAAACCAGTCACAATGTTCAATGTATCTTTATCTGCTCAATTTTATTATCTGTTGAAATACACCAAATCAGGATCTGTTGCAATCTTTCTTTATATCTCTGTGGTTCTTTCTCTCTATCTGTTGAAATTCTTTCTCACATATAATCCAGTATATATATATGTTCAATTTTTTTATTATTTTTATCTGCTTAATTTTTAATTTTATATTTTTATTTACAACTATCTGTTGCAATTTGTTTCATCGTAGAACAACAACACAGATCAAAAAATTAAGAAAACAAAATGTCTAAGAATATGGTCTGTGTGCTTGAAAAAAAAAAACTGTCCATAAGGAGTTGGATCAATGGAGTCTTCTCCTCCGATGGTCCTCTGCAGGCATTGAGTAAAATAATTTGGTCAGAAGTCCTTTTGTTTGTTTTGAAAAACGTTTTGTTTTCAATTTTACTCCTTAATTTATCTGTTGAATTTTTTTTTCTATCTATTAAAATTTACATTTTAGTGTTCAATTATTATTTTTTTGTCTAAATATTAAAAAACATTGACTATCTGTTCACTTTTTTTTCCGTATCTTTTCAATTTTTTTTTTCAAGATTTTATTATCAATTCAATTTTAATCTCTTATCTGTTCAAATATCTATCCAAAATTTCTTATCTATTCAACAAACCAGTCACAATGTTCAATTTATTTTTATCTGTTTAATTTTATTATCTGTTGAAATACACCAAATCAGGATCTGTTGCAATCTTTCTTTCTCTCTCTTTGGTTCTTTCTCTCTATCTGTTGAAATTGTTTCTCAGATATAATCCAATATATATATCTGTTCAATTTTTTTAATATTTTTATCTGCTTAATTTTTAATTTTGTTTTTTTCATTTACAACTATCTGTTGCAATTTGTTTCATCGTAGAACAACAACACAGAGCAAAAACTTTAAAAAAAAAAAAAAAAGTGGAAGAATTGGGTCTGTGTGCTTGAAAAAAAAACTGTCCATAAGGAGCTGGATCAATTTAGTCTTCTTCTCCGATGGTTCTCTGCAGGCATTGAGTAAAATAATTTGATGAGAAGTCCTTTTATTTGTTTTGAAAGACGTTTTGTTTTCAATTTTACTCCTTAATTATTTTTTTTGTCATATATTCAAAAAAGTTGACTATCTGTTCACTTTTTTTCCGTATCTTTTCAAATTTTTTTCTAGATTTTGTTATCAATTCAATTTTAATCTCTTATCTGTTCAAATATCTATCCAAAATTTCTTATCTGTTAATCAAACCAGTCACAATGTTCAATTTATTTTTATCTGTTCAATTTTATTATCTGTTGAAATACACCAAATCAGGATCTGTTGCAATCTTTTATTCTCTCTCTCTTTTGGTTCTTTCTCTCTATCTGTTGAAATTCTTTCTCACATATAATGCAGTATATATATAGCTATTCAATTTTCAATTTTTTTTTTTCATTTACTACTATCTATTGCAATTTGTTTCATCGTAGAACAACAACACAATCAAAAAATTAAGAAAAAAAAAAAAAAAAGTCGAAGAATATGGTCTGTGTGGTTGAAAAAAAAAACTGTCCATAAGGAGCTGGATCAATGGAATCTTTTCCTCCGATGGTCCTCTGCAGGGATTGAGTAAAATAATTTCGTCAGAAGTTCTTTTGTTTGTTTTGAAAAATATTTTGTTTTCAATTTTATTCCTTAATTTATCTGTTGAATTTTTTTAACTGTCTGTTCAAATTTACATTTAAGTGTTTAATTAATTTTTTTGTCTATATATTCAAAAAAGTTGACTATCTGTTCACTTTTTTTCCCTATCTTTTCAAATTTTTTTCTAGATTTTGTTATCAATTCAATTTTAATCTCTTATCTGTTCAAATATCTATCCAAAATTTCTTATCTGCTCAACAAACCAGTTACAATATTCAATTTATTTTTATCTGTTCAATTTTATTATCTGTTGAAATACACCAAATCAGGATCTGTTACAATCTTTCTTTCTCTCTCTTTGGTTCTTTATCTCTATCTGTTGAAATTCTTTCTCACATATAATCCAGTATATATATTTGTTCAATTTTTTTATTATTTTTATCTGCTTAATTTTTAATTTTTCTTTTCATTTACAACTATCTGTTGCAATTTGTTTCATCGTAGAACAAAAACACAGATCAAAAACTTAAAAAAAAAAAAAAGTTGAAAAATTGTGTCGGTGTGCTTGAAAAAAAAAATGTCCATATGGAGCTGGATCAATGGAGTCTTCTCCTCCGATGGTTCTCTGCAGGCATTGAGTAAAATAATTTGATGAGAAGTCCTTTTATTTCTATTGAAAGACGTTTTGTTTTCAATTTTACTCCTTAATTTATCTATTGAATTTTTTTTACTGTCTGTTCAAATTTACATTTTAGTGATTAATTATTTTTTTTTGTCAATATATTCAAAAAAGTTGACTATCTGTTCACTTTTTTTCCCTATCTTTTCAAAAAAGTTTCTAGATTTTTTTATCAATTCAATTTTAATCTCTTATCTGTTCAAATATCTATCCAAAATTTCTTATCTGTTCAACAAACCAGTCACAATGTTCAATTTATTTTTATTTGTTAAATTTTATTATCTGTTGAAATACACAAAATCAGGATCTGTTGCAATCTTTCATCGTCTCTCTCTGGTTCTTTCTCTCTATCTGTTGAAATTCTTTCTCAGATATAATCCAGTATATATATCTGTTTAATTTTTTTTATTATTTTTATCTGCTTAATTTTTATTTTTATTTTTTTTCATTTACAACTATCTGTTGCAATTTGTTTCATCGTAGAACAACAAAACAGATCAAAAACTTTTAAAAAAAAAAAGTGGAAGAATTGGGTCTGTGTGCTTGAAAAAAAAAACTGTCCATAAGGAGCTGGATCAATGGAGTCTTCTCATCCGATGGTCCTCTGCAGGCATTGAGTACAATAATTTGGTCAGAAGACCTTTTGTTTGTTTTGAAAGACGTTTTGTTTTCAATTCTACTCCTTAATTTATCTGTTGAATTTTTTTTTCTACCTGTTCAAATTCACATTTTTGTGTTGAATTATTTTTTTTTGTCTATATATTCAAAAAAGTTGACTATCTGTTCACTTTTTTCCCCTATATTTTCAAATTTTTTTCTAGATTTTTTTATCAATTCAATTTTAATCTCTTTTCTGTTCAAATATCTATCCAAAATTTCTTATCTGTTCAACAAACCAGTCACAATGTTCAATTTATTTTTATCTATTCAATTTTATTATCTGTTGAAATACACCAAATCAGGATCTGTTGCAATCTTTCTTTCTCTCTCTTTGGTTCTTTCTCTCTATCTGTTGAAATTCTTTCTTAGATATAATCCAGTATATATATATCTGTTCAATTTTTTTAATATTTTTATCTGCTTAATTTTTAATTTTTTTTTTCATTTCCAACAATCTGTTGCAATTTGTTTTATCGTAGAACAACAACACAGATGAAAAACTTTAAAAAAAAAAAAAAAAAAGTGAAAGAATTGGGTCTGGGTGCTTGAAAAAAAAAATGTCTATAAGGAGCTGGATCAATGGAGTCTTCTCCTCCGATGGTCCTTTGCAGGCATTGCGTACAATAATTTGGTCAGAAGTCCTTTTGTTTGTTTTGAAAGACGTTTTGTTTTCAATTTTACTCCTTAATTTATCTGTTGAATTTTTTTTTCTATCTGTTCAAAATTACATTTTAGTGTTTAATTATTTTTTTTTGTCTATATATTCAAAAAAGTTCACTAACTGTTCACTTTTCTTCCCTATCTTTTCAAATTGTTTTCTAGATTTTGTTATCATTTCAATTTTAATGTCTTATATGTTCAAATATCTATCCAAAATTTCTTATCTGTTCAACAAACTAGTCAAAATGTTCAATTTATTTTTATCTGTTCAATTTTATTATCTGTTGAAATACACCAAATCAGGATCTGCTGCAATCTTTCTTTCTCTCTCTTTGGTTCTTTCCCTCTATCTGTTGAAATTCTTTCTCAGATATAATCCAGTATATATATATATCTGTTCAATTTTTTTAAATATTTTTATCTGCTTAATTTTTAATTTTTTTTTCATTTACAACTATCTGTTGCAATTTGTTTTATCGTAGAACAACAACACAGATCAAAAACTTAAAAAAAAAAAGTGAAAGAATTCGTTCTGGGTGCTTAAAAAAAAAACTGTCCATAAGGAGCTGGATCAATGGAGTCTTCTCCTCCGATGGTCCTCTGCAGGCATTGCGTACAATAATTTGGTCAGAAGTCGTTTTGTTTGTTTTGAAAGACGTTTTCTTTTCAATTTTACTCCTTAATTTATCTTTTGAATTTTTTTTTATATGTTCATATTTACATTTAAGTGTTTAATTATTTTTTTTGTCTATATATTCAAAAAAGTTCACTATCTGTTCACTTTTTTTCCCTATCTTTTCCAATTGTTTTCTAGATTTTGTTATCAATTCAATTTTAATCTCTTATCTGTTCAAATATCTATCCAACATTTCTTATCTGTTCAACGAACCAATCACAATGTTCAACTTATTTTTATCTGTTCAATTTTATTATCTGTTGAAATACACCAAATCAGGATCTAATGCAATCTTTCTTTCTCTCTCTTTGGTTCTTTCTCTCTATCTGTTGAAATTTTTTCTCACACATAATCCAGTATATATATATCTGTTCAATTTTTTTATAATTTTTATCTGCTTAATTTTTAATTTTTTTTTCATTTACAACTATCTGTTGCAATTTGTTTCATCGTAGAACAACAACACAGAACAAAAACTTTTATAAAAAAATGTGGAAGAATTGGGTCTGTGTGGTTGAAAAAAAAAATTGTCCATAAGGAGCTGGATCAATGTAGTCTTCTCCTCCGATGGTTCTCTGCAGGCATTGAGTAAAATAATTTTATGAGAAGTCCTTTTCTTTGTTTCGAAAGACGTTTTGTTTTCAATTTTACTCCTGAATTTATCTGTTGAATTTTTTTTTCTATCTGTTCAAATTTACATTTTAGCGTTTAATTATTTTTTTTTTCTCTATATATTCAAAAAGTTGACTATCTGTTCAATTTTTTTCCCTATCTTTTCAAAAAAATTTCTAGATTTTGTTATCAATTCAATTTTAATCTCTTATCTGTTCAAATATCTATCCAAAATTTCTTATTTGTTCAACAAACTAGTCACAATGTTCAATTTATTTTTAATTTTTTTTTTCATTTACAACTATCTGTTGCAATTTGTTTCATCGTCGAACAACAACACAGATCAAAAACGTTAAAAAAAATGGAAGAATTGGGTCTGTGTGGTTGAAAAAAAAACTGTCCATAAGGAGCTGGATCAATGGAGTCTTCTCCTCCGATGGTTCTCTGCAGGCATTGAGTAAAATAATTTGATGAGAAGTCATTTTCTTTGTTTCGAAAGACGTTTTGTTTTCAATTTTACTCCTGAATTTATCTGTTGAATTTTTTTTTTTCTATCTGTTCAAATTTACATTTTAGCGTTTAATTATTATTTTTTTTGTCTATATATTCAAAAAGTTGACTATCTGTTCACTTTTTTTCCCTATCTTTTCAAATTTTTTTCTAGATTTTGTGATCAATTCAATTTTAATCTCTTATCTGTTCAAATATCTATCCAAAATTTCTTACCTGTTCAACAAACCAGTCACAATGTTCAACTTATTTTTATCTTTTCAATTTTATTATCTGTTGAAATACACCAAATCAGGATCTGTTGCAATCTTTTTATCTTTCTCTTTGGTTCTTTCTCTTTGTCTGTTGAAATTATTTCTCACACATAATCCAGTATATATATATATATGTTCAACTTTTTTAATATTTTTATTTGCTTAATTTTTTTTTTTTCATTTACAACTGTCTGTTGCAATTTGTTTCATCGTAGAACAAAAACACAGATTAAAAACTTTAAAAAAAAAAAAAGGTGAAAGAATTGGGTCTGTGTGCTTGAAAAAAAAAAACGTCCACAAGGAGCTCAATCAATAGAGTCTTCTCCTCCGATGGTCCTCTGCAGGCATTGACTAAAATAATTTGGTGAGAAGTCCTTTTGTTTGTTTTGAAAGACGTTTTCTTTTCAATTTTACTCCTTAATTTATCTGTTGAATTTTTTTTTCTATATGTTCAAATTTACATTTAAGTTTTAATTATTTTTTTTTGTCTATATACTCAAAAAAGTTGACTATCTGTTCACTTTTTTCCCTATCTTTTCAAATTTTTTTCAAGATTTTGTTATCAATTCAATTTTAATGTCTTATATGTTCAAATATCTATCCAAAATTTCTTATCTGTTCAACAAACTAGTCACAATGTTCAATTTATTTTTATCTGTTCAATTTTATTATCTGTTGAAATACACCAAATCAGGATCTGTTGCAATCTTTCTTTCTCTCTCTTTGGTTCTTTCTCTCTATATGTTGAAATTCTTTCTCAAATATAATCCAATATATATATATCTGTTCAATTTTTTTATTATTTTTATCTGCTTAATTTTTAATTTTTTTTTTCACTTACAACTATCTGTTGCAATTTGTTTCATCGAAGAACAACAACACAGATCAAAAACTTTTAAAAAAAAATGGAAGAATTGGGTCTGTGTGGTTGAAAACAAAACTGTCCATAAGGAGCTAGATCAATAGAGTCTTCTCCTCCGATAGTTCTCTGCGGGCATTGAGTAAAATATTTTGATGAGAAGTCCTTTTATTTGTTTTGAAAGACGTTTTGTTTACAATTTTACTCCTTAATTTATCTGTTGAATTTTTTTTTCTATCTGTTCAAATTTACATTTAAGTGTTTAATTATTTTTTTTTTTGTCTATATATTAAAAAAAGTTGACTATCTGTTCACTTTTTTTCCTATCTTTTCAAATTTTTTTTCTAGATTTTGTTATCAATTCAACTTTAATCTCTTATCTGTTCAAATATCTATCCAAAATTTCTTATCTGTTCAACAAAGCAGTCACAATGTTCAATTTATTTTTATGTGTTCAATTTTATTATCTGTTGAAATATACCAAATCAGGATCTGTTGCAATCGTTCTTTCTCTCTCTTTGGTTCTTTCTCTCTATCTGTTGAAATTCTTTCTCAGATATAATCCAGTACAAATATATCTGTTCAATTTTTTAAATATTTTTATCGGCTTAATTTTTAATTTTTTTTTCATTTACAACTATCTGTTGCAATTTGTTTCATCGTAGAACAACAACACAGATCAACAAATAAAAAAAAAGTGGAAGAATTGGGTCTGTGTGGTTAAGAAAAAAAACTGTCCATAAGGAGCTGGATCAATGGAGTCTTCTCCTCCGATGGTTCTCTGCAGCCATTGAGTAAAATAATTTGATGAGAAGTCCTTCTATTTGTTTTGAAAGAGGTTTTGTTTTCAATTTTACTCCTTAATTTATCTGTTGAATTTTTTTTCTTTCTGTTCAAATTTACATTTTAGTGTTTAATTTTTTTTTGTCTATATATTCAAAAAAGTTGACAATCTGTTCACTTTTTTCCCTATCTTTTCAAATTTTTTTCTAGATTTTGTTATCAATTCAATTTTAACCTCTTATCTGTTCAAATATCTATCCAAAATATCTTATCTGTTCAACAAACCAGTCACAATGTTCAATTTATTTTTATCTGTTCAATTTTTTTATCTGTTGAAATATACCAAATCAGGATCTGTTACAATCTTTATTTTTCTCTCTATGGTTCTTTCTCTCTGTCTGTTGAAATTCTTTCTCACATATAATCTAGTATATATATATCTATTCAATTTTTTTAATATTTTTATCTGCTTAATTTTTAATTTTTTTTCATTTACAACTATCTGTTGCAATTTGTTTCATCGTAGAACAACAACACAGATCAAAAACTTAAAAAAAAAAAAAAAGAATTGGCACTGTGTGCTTTAAAAAAAAACTGTCCATAATGTAACAACCCTCATTTGACTTAGCCATTCTTGGCATACATTTTATATGATCTTGTCTTGTTATACTGTTTCGATAGTTTTGCCTTGTCTTGATTTGTTAAGACTGCCTTGCTTTGATTACTTGCTTGATCTTGTTCCTTGCTTGGTGTGGCCGAGGTCAGCTCAGTCTAGTCCACCTTTGAACCTTTGTACTTAGAACTATTTTGGAGCCATCTGTTGACCTCCATCTCCACCTCGGCATGTTTGCCGAGATGTTACTCTTTGGGCCGAGGTGTTTGGAACCAAGGCCGAGATGTTTTGTACTAGTGATCCTTGTCCTCGGGCAGGTTTGGCCTAGACCGAGATGTGGCACACCCAGGCCAAGGTGTGGCACAGCTTAGTCAAGCGCCGTCCTCCTTAGCCGATGTCTTTGTTACCCCGTTGCCGAAGTTTTGACTCTAGCCGATGTCCTTGCTTGCCGATGTGTCTTGCCATCTAGCTTGTTGAGTACGCTTTGTCAGAGACTTGTCTTGTCAATCAGTCACTTTTGAGCTGAACCAACCCGGTAGTGCCACGTGTCCGAGCTGTGTGTTAAGACAGCCGGCAGACCTTGAACCAAATCATTTTGTCTCAAATCTTTGTTTTAGAGAGAGAAGCTCTCAAGGGAGAAGGAAGAGTTTTAGAGAGAGAGTAGAGTTCCGAGCTTGACCTTCAAGGATCGAACCGTTGGATTCGAGTTTTGAGGTTTGATTCTTGCTCTCCTCTGTTTGTTCTTATTGTTTACCGAGCTGCATTGCGTGATTGGGTTTGTTTTGCATGCCATGCATGGATTTGGAGTTGGTTCTTAAAGAGAAAAATAATATTCTTGTGTTGTTGAAGAAGATGTTGTTTGATCCGAATGTGTTTGGCAAGAACCACGTTTGGTGTTTGTTTCACATGATTTCTTGTGAGGGTACCCAGGTCCATGTTTTTGAACTCTTGGCATGAAATCTTAGTTTTGAATAAGCAAGTTATGATTTTGGCATGCATGTTTTTGATGCTCTTGATGATGTCGGTCCTTGCATTCTTCAAAGGGAAACCCAGATTTTTCCCGATTTCGTTTTGTATATCAGGACCACACCTCGGCAAGGAGGTGTGGGACCTCGGCAAGACCTGGACGATACCCAGTGTGTTTGTTTTGACTCCCAGCATGTTTTGCTTTGTTATTGACTTGGATTCGGTGAGAGTGCCGAGATCATTGTGCGCATATAAAGCTTGTTTTGAGAATGTGATTTGTCATGTGATTGTAGGACTTTGATCTTTGCTTTGAGCCTACACCTGAAGACCGAGGTGAGTGGTGCTTTTAATAAAGCTATGTTATACTGTTTTGGATAAACTTTGTCTTGCCTTGTTTTGATAAAAGTATTTGATGAGCATGAATGATTAGCCCGTTCCGATGTATCAAGTACAAGCCTTGTTTTGGTGTTATCAGTAAAAGTCCTTTGTACTGGAGGACTATAAACTTTTGCAGTACCAAGTATGAAAGTCCCTTGGCTGGAGGACTATAAACTTTCGCAGCACTAAGTGTAAAAGTCCCTTGTACTGGAGGACTATAAACTTTTGCAGTACCAAGTATGGAAGTCCCTTGGCTGGAGGACTCTAAACTTTCGCAGCACCACCTTGTCAAAAAGGGCTACGGGCCTAAGTGACACAAGTTTCGCATGTTAAAAAGGATATGGTCCTTTCTTGAAAAGCTATCGTGTTAAAAAGGGCTACGGGCCTAAGTAACACAAGTCCCTTGTGCTGGAGGACTTTAAACTTTCGCAGTACCCTTGACAAATCGATTACGGATCGTACAGTCCCTTGTTGCCGATGTTAATAAGCATCCCTCGATATTGTAAGGCTTGATTGATGAATACGGTTCATCCCTTGACTTGGTAAATCTTGATTTGTGTTTCGCCGATGTTGGTAAGCATCCCTTGAGTTTTGTAAGACCTGTTAGATGAATACGGTTCATCCCTTGTTTCGGTAAAGTTTTGATGTGTCTGGTTTGGAATGTTTGTTTTGCTTTGAAGGATTTCGGCTATATTCATGCAAAACCTTTATTTTTAGTACCATTCACTGAGTTCAAAACTCACCCTCTCTATATATATGTAGGTGATGAGCAGGACGGCGGTGACGCCTAGATGCATTTTGCAAAGCTTGTTTTTGGATTCTTGCCACGTCGGCTTAGGCTTGCATTCATGTCGGCGACGACTCCTTTACGTCGGCCTTTTTGTATTTACGTCGGCAAATCTTGAAAATCATGCTTCTTGGCTTGTATTTCCTGTATTTTGTATATGTCGGCTGAGAAGCCTTTTCATCAAGATGTAAACTGTATTTTTGTTATATATGGATTTGGATATGAACCATATTGTATATGTCTTATCATTTGATCTAAGCACAGCTCTCATGGACCACTCGCATTTGATTTATTTGCTTCCGCATTTGTGAGCCCCATACATTATACTCTGATTGTGTTGTTTTGATCGGTTGGCCTTCGGTAATTCACGGAATTACTGGCCATCACGGCACCATCCTACTAGGGGCGGGGTGGGGTCGTGACACATAAGGAGCTGGATCAATGGAGTCTTCTCCTCCGATGGTCCTCTGCAGGCATTGAGTAAAATAATTTGGTGAGAAGTCCTTTTGGTTGTTTTGAAAGACGTTTTGTTTTCAATTTTACTCCTTAATTTATCTGTTGAATTTTTTTTTCTATATGTTCAAAATTACATTGAAGTGTTTAATTATTTTTTTTTTTGTCTATATATTCAAAAAAGTTGACTATCTGTTCACCTCTTTTCCCTATCTTTTCAAATTTTTTTCTAGATTTTATTATCAATTCAATTTTAATCTCTTATCTGTTCAAATATCTATCCAAAATTTCTTATCTGTTTAACGAACCAGTCACAATGTTCAATTTATTTTTATCTGTTCAATTTTATTATCTGATGAAATACACCAAATCAGAATCTGTTGCAATCTTTCTTTCTCTCTCTTTTGTTTTTTCTCTCTATCTGTTGAAATTTTTTCTCACATATAATCCAGTATATATATATCTGTTCAATTTTTTTATTATTTTTATCTGTTTAATTTTTAATTTTTTTTTTCATTTACAACTATCTGTTGCAATTTGTTTCATCGCAGAACAACAACACAGATCAAAAAAAAAAAAAAAGTTTAAGAATTGGGTCTGTGTGCTTGGAAAAAAAAAAACTGCCCATAAGGAGCTGGATCAATGGAGTCTTCTCCTCCAATGGTCCTCTGCAGGCATTGAGTAAAATAATTTGGGGAGAAGTCTTTTTGTTTGTTTTGAAAGACGTTTTGTTTTCAATTTTACTCCATAATTTATTTGTTGAATTTTTTTTTCTATATGTACAAATTTACATTTTAGTGTTTAATTATTTTTCTTTGTCTATATATTCAAAAAAGTTGACTATCTGTTCACTTTTTTCCCTATCTTTTTAAATTTTTTTCTAGATTTTGTTATCAATTCAATTTTAACCTCTTATCTGTTCAAATATCTATCCAAAATTTCTTATCTGTTCAATAAACCAGTCACAATGTTCAATTTATTTTTATCTGTTCAATTTTATTATCTGTTGAAATACACTAAATCAGGATCTGTTGCAATCTTTCTTACTCTCTCTTTGGTTCTTTCTCTCTATCTGATTAAATTCTTTCTCAGATATAATCCAGTATATATATATGTTCAATTTTTTAAATATTTTTATCTGCTTAATTTTTATTTATTTTTTTCATTTACAACTATCTGTTGCAATTTGTTTCATCGTAGAACAACAACACAGATCAAAAACATTAAAAAAAAAAAAGTGGAAAAATTGGGTCTGTGTGCTTGAAAAAAAAAACCGTCCATAAGGAGCTGGATCAATGTAGTCTTCTCCTCCGATGGTACTCTACAGGCATTGAGTAAAATAATTTGGTGAGAAGTCCTTTTGTTTGTTTTGAAAGACGTTTTGTTTTCAATTTTACTCCAAAATTTATCTGTTGAATTTTTTTTTCTATATGTTCAAATTTACATTATAGTGTTTAATTATTTTTTTTGTCTATATATTCAAAAAAGTTGACTATCTGTTCATTTTTTTTCGCTATCGTTTCAAATTTTTTTCTAGATTTTATTATCAATTTAATTTGATCTCTTATCTGTTCAAATATCTATCCAAATTTCTTATCGGTTCAACAAACCAGTCACAACGTTCAATTTATTTTTATCTGTTCAATTTTATTATCTGATGAAATACACCAAATCAGGATCTGTTACAATCTTTGTTTCTCTCTCTTTGGTTCTTTCTCTCGATCTTTTGAAATTCTTTCTCAGATATAATCCAGTATATATATATCTGTTCCATTTTCTTAATATTTTTATTTGCTTAATTTTTAAATTTTTTTTTCCTTTACAACTATCTATTGCAACTTGTTTCATCGTAGAACAACAACACAGATCAAAAACTGTTTTAAAAAAAAGTGGAAGAATTGGTCTGTGTGATTGGAAAAAAAAAACTGTCCATAAGGAGGTGGATCAATGCAGTCTTCTCCTCCGGTGGTCCTCTGCAGGCATTGAGTAAAATAATTTGGTGAGAAGTCTTTTTGTTTGTTTTTAAAGACGTTTTGTTTTCAATTTTACTTCTTAATTTCTCTGTTGAATTTTTTTTTCTATATGTACAAATTTACATTTTAGTGTTTAATTATTTTTTTTTTGTCCATATACTCAAAAAAGTTGACTATCTGTGCACTTTTTTCCCTATGTTTTCAAAAAATTTTTCTAGATTTTGTTATCAATTCAATTTTAATCTCTTATTCGTTCAAATATCTATCCAAAATTTCTTATCTATTCAACAAACCAGTCACAGTGTTCAATTTATTTTTATCTGTTCAATTTTATTATCCGTTGAAATACAACAAATCAGGATCTGTTGCAATCTTTCTTACTCTCTCTTTGGTTCTTTCTCTCTATCTGTTGAAATTCTTTCTCAGATATAATCTAGTATATATATATCTGTTCAATTTTTTTAATATTTTTATCTACTTAATTTTTAATTTTTTTTTTCATTTACAACTATCTGTTGCAATTTGTTTCATCGTAGAACAACAACACAAATGAAAAACTTAAAAAAAAGAAAAGTGGAGGAATTGGGTCTGTGTGCTTGAAAAAAAAAACTGTCCATAAGGAGCTGGATCAATGGAGTCTTCTCATCCGATGGTCCTCTGTAGGCATTGTGTAAAATAATTTGGTGAGAAGTCCTTTTGTTTGTTTTGAAAAACGTTTTGTTTTCAATTTTACTCCTTAATTTATCTGTTGAATTTTTTTTTATCTGTTCAAATTTACATTTAAGTGTTTAATTATTTTTTTTATCTATACATTCAAAAAAGTTGACTATCTGTTCACTTTTTTTTCCCTATCTTTTCAAATTGTTTTCTAGATTTTGTTATCAATTCAATTTTAATCTCTTATCTGTTCAAATATCTATCCAAAATTTCTTATCTGTTCAACAAACCAGTCACAATGTTCAATTTATTTTTATCTGTTCAATTTTATTATCTGTTGAAATACACCAAATCAGGATCTGTTGCAATCTTTCTTTCTCTCTCTTTGGTTCTTTCTCTCTATCTGTTGAAATTCTTTCTCAGATATAATCCAGTATATATATCTGTTCAATTTTTTAAATATTTTTATCTGCTTATTTTTTAATTTTTTTTTCATTTACAACTATCTCTTGCAATTTGTTTCATCGTAGAACAACAACACAGATCAAAAAAAAAAAAAAGTAGAAGAATTGGGTCTGTGTGCTTGGAAAAAAAAAACTGTCCATAAGGAGTTGGATTAATGGAGTCTTCTCCTCCGATGGTCCTCTGCAGGCATTGAGTAAAATAATTTGGTGAGAAGTCTTTTTGTTTGTTTTGAAAGACGTTTTGTTTTCAATTTTACCCCTTAATTTATTTGTTGAATTTTTTTTTCTATATGTACAAATTTACATTTTAGTTTTTAATTATTTTTTTTTGTTTATATATTCAAAAAAGTTGACTATCTGTTCACTTTTTTTCCCTATCTTTTCAAATTTTTTTCTAGATTTTGTTATCAATTCAATTTTAATCTCTTATCTGTTCAAATATCTATCCAAAATTTCTTATCTGTTCAACAAACTAGTCACAATATTCAATTTATTTTTATCTGTTCAATTTTATTATCTGTTGAAATACACCAAATCAGGATCTGTTGCAATCTTTCTTTCTCTCTCTTTTGTTCTTTCTCTCTATCTGTTGAAATTCTTTCTCAGATACAATCCAGTATATATATATCTGTTCATTTTTTTAAATATTTTTATCTGCTTAATTTTTAATTTTTTTTTCATTTACAACTATCTGTTGCAATTTGTTTCATCGTAGAACAACAACACAGATCAAAACGTTAAAAAAAAAAAGTGAAAGAATTGGGTCTGGGGGCTTTAAAAAAAAAACTGTCCATAAGGAGCTGGATTAATGGAGTCTTCTCCTCCGATGGTCCTCTGCAGGCATTGGGTAAAATAATTTGGTCAGAAGTCCTTTTGTTTGTTTTGAAAGACGTTTTGTTTTCAATTTTACTACTTAATTTATCTGTTGAATTTTTTTTTCTATATGTTCAAATTTACATTTAAGTGTATAATTTTTTTTTTTGACTATCTGTTTACTTCTTTTCCTTATCTTTTCAAATTTTTTCCTAGATTTTAATATCAATTCAATTTTAATCTCTTATCTGTTCAAATATCTATCCCAAATTTCTTATCTGTTCAATGAACCTGTCACAATGTTCAATTTATTTTTATCTATTCAATTTTATTATCTGTTAAAATACACCAAATCAGGATCTGTTGCAATCTTTCTTTCTCTATCTTTGGTTCTTTCTCTCTATCTGTTGAAATTCTTTCTCACATATAATCCAGTATATATATATCTGTTCAATTTTTTGAATATTTTTATCTGCTTAAATTTTAATTTTTTTTTTCATTTACAACTATATGTAGAAATTTTTTTCGTCGTAGAACAACAACATAGATTAAAAACTTTAAAAAAAAAAAAAGTGGAAGAATTGGGTCTGTGTGGTTGAAAAAAAAAACTGTCCATAAGGAGCTGGATCAATGGAGTCTTCTTCTCCGATGGTCCTCTGCAGGCATTGAGTAAAATAATTTGGTGAGACGTCCTTTTGTTTGTTTTGAAAGACGTTTTGTTTTCAATTTTACTCAATTTATCGGTTGAATTTTTTTTTTCTATATGTTCAAATTTACATTTAAGTGTTTAATTTTTTTTTCTATATATATTCAAAAAAGTTGACTATCTGTTCACTTCTTTTCCCTATCTTTTCAAATTTTTTTCTAGATTTTATTATCAATTCAATTTCAATCTCTTATCTGTTCAAATATCTATCCAAAGTTTCTTATCTGTTCAACGAACCAGTCACAATGTTCAATTTATTTTTATCTGTTGAATTTTATTATCTGTTGAAATACACCAAATCTGGATCTGTTGCAATCTTTCTTTCTCTCTGTTTTGTTTTTTCTCTCTATCTATTGAAATTTTTTCTCACATATAATCCAGTATATATATATCTGTTCAATTTTTTTTATTATTTTTATCTGCTTAATTTTTAATTTTTTTTTGTTACAACTATCTGTTGCAATTTGTTTCATCGTTGAACAGCAACACGGATCAAAAACTTAAAGAAAAAAAAAAGTGGAAGAATTGGGTCTATGTGCTTGGAAAAAAAAAACTGTCCATAAGATGCCGGATCAATGGAGTCTTCTCCTCCGATGGTCCTCTGCAGGCATTGTGTAAAATAATTTGGTGAGAAGTCTTTTTGTTTGTTTTGAAAGACGTTCTGTTTTCAATTTTACTCCTTAATTTATCTGTTGAATTTTTTTTTCTATATGTACAAATTTACATTTTAGTGTTTAATTATTATTTTTTTGTCTATATATTTAAAAAAGTTGACTATCTGTTCACTTTTTTTCCCTATCTTTTAAATTTTTTTTCTAGATGTCGTTATCAATTCAATTTTAATCTCTTATCTGTTCAAATATCTATCCAAAATTTCTTATCTGTTCAACAAAGCAGTCACAATGTTCAATTTATTTTTATATGTTCAATTTTATTATCTGTTGAAGTACACCAAATCAGTATCTGTTGCAATCTTTCTTTCTCTCTCTTTGTTTCTTTCTCTCTATCTGTTGAAATTCTTTCTCAGATATAATCCAGTACATATATATCTGTTCAATTGTTTTAATATTTTTATCTGCTTAATTTTTAATTTTTTTTCATTTACAACTATCTGTTACAATTTGTTTCATCGTTGAACCACAACACAGATCAACAAATAAAAAAAAAGTGGGAGAATTGGGTCTGTGTGGTTGAGAAAAAAAAACTGTCCATAAGGAGCTGGATCAATGGAGTCTTCTCATCCGATGGTCCACTGCAGGCATTGAGTAAAATAATTTGGTCAGAAGTCCTTTTGTTTGTTTTGAAAGACGTTTTGTTTTCAATTTTACTCCTTAATTTATCTGCTGAATTTTTTTTTTCTATTTGTTCAAATTTACATTTTAGTGTTTAATTTTTTTTTGTCTATATATTCAAAAAAGCTGACTATCTGTTCTCTTTTTTTCCCTATCTTTTCAAATTTTTTTCTAGATTTTATTATCAATTAAATTTTAATCTCTTATCTGTTCAAATATCTATCCAAAATTTCTTATCTGTTAAACGAACCAGTCACAATGCTCAATTTTATTATCTGTTGAAATACACCAAATCAGGATCTGTTGCAATCTTTCTTTCTCTCTCTTTGGTTCTTTCTCTCTATCTGTTGAAATTGTTTCTCACATATAATCCAATATATATTTATCTGTTCACTTTTTTGAATATTTTTATCTGCTTAACTTTTAATTTTTTTTTTTCAATACAACTATCTGTAGCAATTTTTTACATCGTAGAACAACAACACATATCTAAAACTTTTTTTAAAAAAAAAAGTGGAAGAATTGGGTCTGTGTGGTTGAGAAAAAAAACAGTCCATAAGGAGCTGGATCAATGGAGTCTTCTCCTCCGATGGTCCTCTACAGGCATTGAGTAAAATAATTTGGTCAGAAGTCCTTTTGTTTGTTTTGAAAGGCGTTTTGTTTTCAATTTTACTCCTTAATTTATCTGTTGAATTTTTTTTCTATATGTTCAAATTTAAATTTAAGTGTTTAATTTTTTTTTTCTATATATTCAAAAAAGTTGACCATCTGTTCACTTTTTTTCCCTATCTTTTCAAATTTTTTTTAGATTTTATTATCAATTCAATTTTAATCTCTCATCTGGTCAAATATCTATCAAAAATTTCTTATCTGTTCAACGAACCAGTCAAAATGTTCAATTTATTTTTATCTATTCAATTTTATTATCTATTGAAATACACCAAATCAGGATTTGTTGCAATCTTTCTTTCTAGCTCTTTGGTTCTTTCTCTCTATCTATTGAAATTATTTTTCACATATAATCCAGTATATATTTATCTTTTCAATTTTTTGAATATTTTTATCTGCTTAATTTTTAATTTTTTTTTTCATTACAACTATCTGTAGCAATTTTTTTCAACGTAGAACAACAACACAGATCAAAAACTTAAAAAAAAAAAAAAGTGGAAGAATTGGGTCTGTGTGGTTGAGAAAAAAAACTGTCCATAAGGAGCTGGGTCAATGGAGTCTTCTCCTCCGATGGTCCTCTACAGGCATTGAGCAAAATAATTTGGTCAAAAGTCCTTTTATTTGTTTTGAAAGGCGTTTTGTTTTCAATTTTACTCCTTAATTTATCTGTTGAATTTTTTTTCTATATGTTAAAATTTAAATTTAAGTGTTGAATTTTTTTTTTCTATATATTCAAAAAAGTTGACTATCTGTTCACTTCTTTTCCCTGTCTTTTAAATTTTTTTTCTAGATTTTATTATCAATTCAATGTTAATCTCTTATCTGTTCAAATGTCTATCCAAAATTTCTTATCTGTTCAACGAACCAGTCACAATGTTCAATTTATTTTTATCTGTTCAATTTTATTATCTGTTGAAATACACCAAATCAGGTTTTGTTGCAATCTTTCTTTCTCTCTCTTTGGTTCTTTATCTCTATCTGTTGAAATTCTTTCTCACTATCTGTTGAAATTCCTTCTCACATATAATCCAGTATATATATATCTGTTCAATTTTTTAATATTTTTATCTGCTTAATTTTTAATTTTTTTTTCATTTACAACTATCTGTTGCAATTTATTTCATCATAGAACAACAACACAGATCAAAAACGTTTTTAAAAAAAATGGAAGAATTGGGTCTTTGTGCTTGAAAAAAAAAACCCTCCATAAGGAGCTGGATCAATGGAGTCTTCTCCTCCGATGGTGCTCTGCAGGCATTGAGTAAAATAATTTGGTGAGAAGACCTTTTGTTTGTTTTGAAAGGCGTTTTGTTTTCAATTTTAATCCTTAATTTATCTGTTGAATTTTTTTTCTACATGTTCAAATTTACATTTCAGTGTTTAATTATTTTTTTTTTGTCTATATATTCAAAAAATTGACTATCTGTTCACTTCTTTTCCATATCTTTTCAAATTTTTTTCTAGATTATATTATCAATTAAATTTTAATCTCTTATCTGTTCAAATATCTATCCAAAATTTCTTATCTGTTCAACGAACCTGTTACAATGTTCGATTTATTTTTATCTGTTCAATTTTATTATCCGTTGAAATACATCAAATCAGGATCTGTTGCAATATTTCTTTCTCTCTCTTTGGTTTTTTCTCTCTATCTATTGAAATTCTTTTCACATATAATCTAGTATATATATATCTGTTCAATTATTTTAATATTTTTATTTGCTTAATTTTTAATTTTTTTTTCATTTACAACTATCTGTTGCAATTTGTTTCATCGTAGAACAACAACACAGATCAAAAACTTTATAAAAAAAAAAAAGTGGAAGAATTGGGTCTGTGTGCTTTAAAAAAAAACTGTCCATAAGGAGCTGGATCAATGGAGTCTTCTCCTTCGATGGTCCTCTGCAGACATTGAGTAAAATAATTTGGTCAGAAGTCCCTTTGTTTGTTTTGAAAGACGGTTTGTTTTCAATTTTACTCCCTAATTTATTTGTTGAATTTTTTTTTTCTATCAGTTCAAATTTACATTTTAGTGTTTAATTATTTTTTTTGTCTATATATTGAAAAAGTTGACTATCTGTTCACCTTTTTTCCCTATCTTTTAAAATTTTTTTCTAGATTTTATTATCAAATCAATTTTAAGCTCTTATCTGTTCAAATGTCTATCCAAAATTTCTTATCTGTTCAACAAACCAGTCACAATGTTTAATTTATTTTTATCTGTTCAATTTTAATATCTGTTGAAATACACCAAATCCGGATCTGTTGCAATCTTTCTTTCTCTCTCTTTGGTTTTTCACTCCATCTGTTGAAATTCTTTCTCACATATAATCCAATATATATATATATATATATCTGTTCAATTTTTTTATTATTTTTATCTGCTTAATTTTTAATTTTTTTTCATTTACAGCTATCTGTTGCAATTTGTTTCATCGTAGAACAACAACACAGATCAAAAACTTAAAAAAAATAAAAAATAAAAAAAATTGGAAGAATTGGGTCTGTGTGGTTGAAAAAAAAACTGTCCATAAGGAGCTGGATCAATGGAGTCTTCTCCTACAATGGTCCTCTGTAGGCATTGAGTAAAATAATTTGGTGAGAAGTCCTTTTGTTTGTTTCGAAAGACGTTTTGTTTTTAATTTTTCTACTTAATTTATCTGTTGAATTTTTTTTTCTATCTGTTCAAATTTACATTTTAGTGTTTAATTATTATTTTTGTCTATATATTCCAAAAAGTTGACTATCTGTTCACTTCTTTTTCCTATCTTTTCATATTTTTTTCTAGATTTTTTTATCAATTCAATTTTAATCTCTTATCTGTTCAAATATCTATCCAAAATTTCTTATCCGTTCAACAAACCAGCCAAAATGTTCAATTTATTTTTATCTGTTCAATTTTATTATCTGTTGAAATACACCAAATTTGGATCTGTTGCAATCTTTCTCTCTCTCTCTTTGGTTCTTTCTCTCTATCTGTTGAAATTCTTTCTCACATATGATCCAAGATATATATATAGCGACCCCGGTCTTTTCCCATTTGATTATTTTATCCGGACTTAGATTCCGTAGATTCTATCTTTGTGTAATTGTTGTTGTCATCCTATATTTTCTTATTTGGAGTTATAGGATGGGTTGGGCAGGTTTGGAACAGGTTGGTTGATCTTAGGAACCAAAACTAGTTGCCCAGATTTTGGCTTGTTCGCTCGAGCGGGGAGTTTGACGCTCGAGCGGGGACTTGTTGTTGCTTGTCCGCTCGAGCGGAAGTTTTGGCGCTCGAGCGGGAAAAACACCCATCCAGTATTTCTAGTGCAGGGTTGGACGCTCGAGCGGGAGTTGGGCCGCTCGAGCGTAAGTGTGTGAGTGCCGCTCGAGCGGGAAGTTGGGCGCTCGAGCGGGGACCTGCTGTGTCGAGATGCTGGGAGCGTGCATCCGCCGCTCGAGCGTGGGATTGTCCGCTCGAGCGGGAGTCTGTGAGTGTCCGCTCGAGCGTAGGTTTGTCTGCTCGAGCGGAGAGACGGGGTATAAAATCGTATTTTAGCGTTTTTAAAGCAGTTTTTCATCTTCTTTCAGATTCCAAACCCTAGTTTACGAGTTCTCTCTCTCCCAACTCACCTTCTCTCCTAAGATTGATCTATCTAGAGTGTGTTTCTACCCTAATTCCTTCATTAAAAAGGTAGAGTGAGTCGAGGGCTTTCATTTAACCTGAACAGTTTTGGATTTGGAGCACTTTGGAGTTTGGGCATCATCTTCATCTTCTTCTTTTTGAGTTGTTTTTTCGAGGTAGGGATTTCCTACTCCATTTATACGTTTTAATCCTAAGTGGTGGTATTTTGGTATGTGGGGGTAGTTTGGTAATTTTGGGAGAAACCTTAGGGTTTGTCATAGATTAATTGATATAATTAATTTAAGGGAATATTGTGATATTGGGTTTAATTCATGAGATTGGGGAATTTAGTGATTTAACTGTGTAATTGGGTAGTTTAAATACTTACCTATGAGAATGATGAAATTTCATTGTGTTGTTATATTTATTTCTTGTTTAGAAATAATTGTTTTGGGCTATCGGTGGAGGATAGCCATTGATTGTCGTAGACCTTGCATGCGGCTTAGGTATAACTGAAATTGAGTCATTTATTTGACTGTTGAGTTAATACAGAACATTCGTGTATTGATTATGTGTTGTATATGGCAAATATTGATTATGTTGCATATGCATTTGGTTTTTGAGGAGATAGGGGATGAACTCCACGGTTTAGGGGAAGATAGGGGATGGACCTCTAAACCGGATTTGTTGGGAGGAGATAGGGGATGGACTCCAGTAGCATCACATATGTGTGTGCTTATTGATAATAGAAATATTTCTATTTGTTGTTGATATGATACATCACCACCATTTGTATCAGTTGGGAAGTATGGAAGTGGATTTGATTGAGATTGTTATAACACCAGTATGTGTGTTTATTTTGTTATAAGAAAGGTTTAACCTGATTTGTTATCCTTGTTGAGTTGTTTGGCCAGGTTCTGAGCCATATCTGTATAAATGGAAAGTGTATTGTGTCATAGACCATGTGTCATAGACAATGTAGACATTCGTGTCATAAAATTGTAAATTGATTATTTTGTGTTAACTATGTATCGGGTGTTACTGCTTTAGTTAATTCTTATGCTTGGTTTAGTATTTCTCTACTGGGCTGTGGCTCACCCTATATGGGAACTTCATTTTCAGGTTCAGGTGGTTCACTACCTCCAAAGACTTAGCTTGTGAGGACTTGGACTTGAAGACTTGCTTTATTTGTTTTATTTGTTTTATTTGAACTATGTAAACATTCAAGCCTAGGGCTTTATTTGATTTGAGTTAGAACTCATGGAATTGTGTCCAAGTGTTGGCTTGGCAAGATGTAAGCCCGTAGGGCATTTATTTTAATGTTTTATTTCGTAATACTCTGATGATTGAAATAATATAATGTTTTCTTTTAATGATGCATGTTAAATATATATATTATGGGCTTAATTTTGAGGGCGTTACAATATATCTGTTCAATTTTTTTTTAATTTTTATCTGCCTAAATTTTATTTTATTTTTTTATTTACAACTATCTGTTGCAATTTGTTTCATCGTAGAACAACAACACAGATCAAAAACTTTAAAAAAAAAAAGTAGAAGAATTGGGTCTGTGTGCTTGAAAAAAGAAACTGTCCATAAGGAGCTGGATCAATGGAGTCTTCTCATCCGATGGTCCTCTGCAGGCATTGAGTACAATAATTTGGTCAGAAGTCCTTTTGTTTGTTTTGAAAAACGTTTTGTTTTCAATTTCACTCCTTAATTTTATCTGCTGAACTTTTTTTCTATATGTTCAAATTTACATTTTAGTGTTAAATTTTTTTTTTGTCTATATATTCAAAAAAGTTGACTATCACTTCACTTCTTTTCCCTATCTTTTAAAATTTTTTTCAAGATTTTATTATCAAATTTAATTTTAATCTCTTATCTGTTCAAATATCTATCCAAAATTTCTTATCTGTTCAACGAACCAATCACAATGTTCAATTTATTTTTATCTGTTCAATTTTATTATCTGTTGAAATACACCAAATCTGGATATGTTACAATCTCTCTTTCTCTCTCTTTGGTTCTTTCTCTCTATCTGTTGAAATTTTTTCTCACATATAATCCAATATATATATCTGTTCAACTTTTTAAATATTTTTACCTGCTTAATTTTTAATTTTTTTTTTCATTTACAACAATATGTTGCAATTTGTTTCATCGTAGAAGAACAACACAGATCAAAAACTTTTAAAAAAAAAAAAAAAAGAGTGGAAGAATTGGGTCTGTGTGCTTGAAAAAAAAACTGTCCATAAGGAGCTGGATCAATGGATTCTCCTCCGATGGTCCTCTGCAGGCATTGAGTAAAATAATTTGGTCAGAAGTCCTTTTGTTTGTTTTGAAAGACGTTTTGTTTTCAATTTTACTCCTTAATTTATCTGTTGAATTTTTTTTCTATCTGTTCAAATTTACATTTTAGTATCTAATTATTTTTTTTGTCTATATATTCAAAAAAGATGACTATCTGTTCACTTTTTTTCCCTATCTTTTCAATTTTTTTTTCTAGATTTTAGGATCAATTCAATTTTAATCTCTTATCTGTTCAAATATCTATCCAAAATTTCTTATATGTTCAACGAAGCAGTCACAATGTTCAATTTATTTTTATCTGTTCAATTTTATTATCTGTTGAAATACACCAAATCATGATCTGTTGTAATCTTTCTTTCTCTCTCTTTGGTTTTTATCTCTATCTGTTGAAATTCTTTCGCACATATAATCCAGCATATATATCTGTTCAATTTTTAATTATTTTTATCTGCTTAATTTTGATTTTTTTTTTCACTTACAACTATCTGTTGCAACTTATTTCATCGTAGAACAACAACACAGATCAAAAACTTTAAAAAAAAAAAAAAAAAAAAGTGGAAGAATTGGGTCTGTGTGGTTGAAAAAAAATTGTCCGTAAGGAGCTGGATCAATGGAGTCTTCTCCTCTGATGGTCCTCTGCAGGCATTGAGTAAAATAATTTGGTCAGAAGTCCTTTTGTTTGTTTTGAAAAACGTTTTGTTGTCAATTTTATTCCTTAATTTATCTGTTGAATTTTTTTTTCTATCTGTTCAAATTTGCATTTTAGTATTTAATTATTTTTTTTTCTATATATTCAAAAAAGTTTGCTATCTGTTCACTTTTTTTTCCCTATCTTTTCAAATTTTTTTCTAGCTTTTATTATCAATTCAATTTTAATCTCTTATCTGTTCAAATAACTATCCAAAATTTTTTATTTGTTCAACAAACAAGTCACAATGTTCAATTTATTTTTATCTGTTCAATTTTATTATCTGTTGAAATACACCAAATCAGGATCTCTTTTAATCTTTCTTTCTCTCTCTTTGGGTTTTCTCTCTATCTGTTGAAATTCTTTCTCACGTATAATCCAGTATATATATATATATCTGTTCAATTTTTTTTATTATTTTTCCCTGCTTAATTTTTAATTTTTTTTCCACTTACAACTATCTGTTGCAATTTGTTTCATCGTAGAACAACAACACAGATCAAAAACTTTTATAAAAAAAATTTGGAAGAATTGGGTCTGTGTGGTTAAAAAAAAATTGTCCATAAGGAGCTGGATCAATGGAGTCTTCTCCTCTGATGGTCCTCTGCAGGCATTGAGTAAAATAATTTGGTGAGAAGCCTTTTTGTTTGTTTGTTTTGAAAGACGTTTTGTTTTCAATTTTACTACTTAATTTATCTGTAAATTTTTTTTTCTATCTGTTCAAATTTACATTTTAGTGTTTAATTATTTTTTTTTGTCTATATATTCAAAAAAGTTGGCTACCTGTTCACTTTTTTTTCCCTATCTTTTCAAATTTTTTTCTAGATTTTATTATCAATTCAATTTTAATCTCTTATCTGTTCAAATATTTATCCAAAATTTCTTATCTGTTAAACAAACCAGTCACAATGTTCAATTTATTTTTATTTGTTCAATTTTAATATCTATTGAAATACACCAAATCAGGATCTGTTGCAATCTTTCTTTCTCTCTCTTTGGTTCTTTCTCTCTATCTGTTGAAATTCTTTGTCACATATAATCCAGTATATATATATTTGTTCAATTTTTTTAATATTTTTATCTGCTTAATTTTTAATTTTTTTTTCATTTACAACTATCTGTTGCAATTTATTTCATCGTAGAACAACAACACAAATAAAAAAACTTTAAAAAAAAAAAAGTGGAAGAATTGGTTCAGTGTGCTTGAAAAAAAACTGTGCATAAAGAGCTGGATCAATGGAATCTTCCCCTCCGATGGTCCTCTGCAGGAATTGAGTAAAATAATTTGGTCAGAAGTCCTTTTTTTTGTTTTGAAAGACGTTTTGTTTTCAATTTAACTCCTTAATTTATCTGTTGAATTTTTTTTCTATCTGTTCAAATTTACATTTTTGAATTTAATTACTTTTGTTGTCTATATATTCAAAAAAGCTGACTATCTGTTCACCTTTTTTCCCTATCTTTTCAAAATTTTTTCTAGATTTTATAATCAATTCAATTTTAATCTCTTATATGTTCAAATATCTATCCAAAATTTCTTATCTGTTCAACAAACCAGTCATAATGTTCAATTTATTTTTATCTGTTCAATTTTATTATCTATTGAAATACACCAAATCAGGATCTGTTGTAATCTTTCTTTCTCTCTCTTTGGTTTTTCTCTCTATCTGTTGAAATTCTTTCTCACATATAATCCAGTATATATATATCTGTTCAATTTTTTTATTATTTTTATCTGCTTAATTTTTAATTTTTTTTTCATTTACACCTATCTGTTGCAATTTGTTTCATCGTAGAACAACAACACAGATCAAAAACTTAAAAAAAAAAAAAAAGTGGAAGAATTAGGTCTGTGTGGTTGAAAAAAAAACTGTCCATAAGGAGCTGAATCAATGGAGTCTTCTCCTCTGATGGTGCACTGCAGGCATTGAGTAAAATAATTAGATGAGAAGTCCTTTTATTTGTTTTGAAAGACGTTTTGTTTTCAATTTTACTCCTTAATTTATCTGTTGAATTTTTTTTTCTAACTGTTCAAATTTACCTTTTAGTGTTTAATTATTTTTTTATCTATATATTAAAAAAAGTTGACTATCTGTTCACTTTTTTCCCTATCTTTCAAATTTTTTTCTAGATTTTGTTATCAATTCAAATTTAATCTCCTATCTGTTCAAATATCTATCCAAAATTTCTTATCTGTTCAACAAACCAGTCACAATGTTAAATTTATTTTTATCTGTTCAATTTTATTATCTGTTGAAATACACCAAATCAGGATCTGTTGCAATCTTTCTTTCTCTCTCTTTGGTTCTTTCTCTCTATCGGTTGAAATTCTTTCCCACATATAATCCAGTATATATATCTGTTCAATTTTTTTATAATTTTTATCTGCTTAATTTTTAATTTTTTTTTCATTTACACCTATCTGTTGCAATTTGTTTCATCGTAGAACAACAACACAGATCAAAAACTTAAAAAAAAAAAAAAGTGGAAGAATTGGGTCTGTGTGCTTGAAAAAAAAAATTGTCCATAACGAGCTGGATCAATGGAATCTTCTCCTCCGATGGTCCTCTGCAGGCATTGAGTAAAATAATTTGGTGAGAAGTCCTTTTGTTTGTTTTGAAAGACGTTTTGTTTTCAATTTAACTCCTTAATTTATCTGTTGAATTTTTTTTCTATCTGTTCAAATTTACATTTTAGTACTTAATTTTTTTTTTTGCCTATATATTCAAAAAAGCTGACTATCTGTTCATTTTTTTCTCTATCTTTTCAAATTTTTTTCTAGATTTTTTTATCAATTCAATTTTAATCTCTTATCTGTTCAAATATCTATCCAAAATTTCTTATCTGTTCAAAAAACCAGTCATAATGTTCAATTTATTTTTATCTGTTCAATTTTATTATCTGTTGAAATACACCAAATTAGGATCTGTTGTCATCTTTCTTTCTCTCTTTGGTTTTTCTCTCTATCTGTTGAAATTCTTTCTCACATATAATCCAGTATATATATATCTGTTCAATTTTTTTTATTATTTTTATCTGCTTAATTTTTATTTTTTTTTTCATTTACAGCTATCTGTTGCAATTTGTTTCATCGTAGAACAACAACACAGATCAAAAACTAAAAAAAAAAAAAAAAACTGGAAGAATTGGGTCTGTGTGCTTGAAAAAAAAACTGTCCATAAGGAGCTAGATCAATGGAGTCTTCTCCTCCGATGGTGCTCTGCAGGCATTGAGTAAAATAATTTGATGAGAAGTCCTTTTATTTGTTTTGAAAGACGTTTTGTTTTCAATTTTACTCCTTAATTTATCTGTTGAATTTTTTTTTTCTATTTGTTCAAATTTACATTTTAGTGTTTAATTATTATTTTTGTCTATATATTCAAAAAAGTTGACTATCTGTTCACTTTTTTTCCCTATCTTTCAAATTTTTTTCTAGATTTTGTTATCAATTCAATTTTAATCTCTTATCTGTTCAAATATCTATCCAAAATTTTTTATCTATTCAACAAACCCGTCACAATGTTCAATTTATTTTTATATGTTCAATTTTATTATCTGTTGAAATACACCAAATCAGGATCTGTTGCAATCTTTCTTTCTCTCTCTTTGGTTCTTTCTCTCTATCTGTTGAAATTCTTTCTCAGATATAGTCCAGTATATATATATTTGTTCAATTTTTTAAATATTTTTATCTGCTTAATTTTTAATTTTTTTTTCATTTACAACTATCTGTTCCAATTTGTTTGATCGTAGAACAACAACACAGATCAAAAACTTTTTTAAAAAAAAAAATGGAAGAATTGGGTCTTTTTGCTTAAAAAAAAAACTGTCCATATGGAGCTGGATCAATGGAGTCTTCTCCTCCGATGGTCCTCTACAGGCATTGAGTAAAATAATTTGGTGAGATGTCGTTTTGTTTGTTTTGAAAGACGTTTTGTTTTCAATTTTACTCCACAATTTATCTATTGAATTTTTTTTTTCTATATGTTCAAATTTACATTTTAGTATTTAATTAATTTTTTTTGTCTATATATTCAAAAAAGTTGACTATCTGTTCACTTTTTTTCCATATCTTTTCAAATTTTTTTTTCTAGATTTTGTTATCAATTCAATTTTAATCTCTAATCTGTTCAAATATCTATCCCAAATTTCGTATCTGTTCAACAAACCAGTCACAATGTTCAATTTATTTTTATCTGTTCAATTTTATTATCTGTTGAAATACACCAAATTAGGATCTGTTACAATCTTTCTTTCTCTCTCTTTGGTTCTTTCTCTCTATTTGTTGAAATTCTTTGTCAGATATAATCCAGTATATATATATATGTTCATTTTTCTTAATATTTTTATTTGGTTAATTTTTAATTTTTTTTCCATTTACCACTATCTATTGCAATTTGTTTCATCGTAGAACAACAACACAGATCAAAAATTCAAAAAAAAAAAAGAAAAAAAAAAAAGAATTGGCTCTGTGTGCTTTAAAAAAAAAAACTGTCCATAAGGAGCTGGATCAATGAAGTCTTCTCCTCCGATGGTCCTCTGCAGGCATTGAGCAAAATAATTTGGTGAGAAGTCCTTTTGTTTGTTTTGAAAGACATTTTGTTTTCAATTTTACTCCGTAATTTATCTGTTGACTTTTTTTTTCTATATGTTCAAATTTACATTTAAGTATTTAATCATTTTTTTTGTCTATATATTCAAAAAAGTTGACTATCTGTTCACTTTTTTTCCCTATCTTTTCAAAAAATTTTCTAGAATTTGTTATCAATTCAATTTTAATCTCTTATCTGTTCAAATATCTATCTAAAATTTCTTATCTGTTCAACGAACCGTCACAATGTTCAAGTTATTTTTATCTGTTCAATTTTATTATCTGTTGAAATACACCAAATCAGGATCTGTTGCAATCTTTCTTTCTATCTCTTTGGTTCTTTCTCTCTATGTGTTGAAATTCTTTCTCAGATACAATCCAGCATATATATATCTGTTCAAATATCTATCCAAAATATCTTATCTGTTCAACAAACCAGTCACAATGTTTAATTTATTTTTATCTGTTCAATTTTATTATCTGTTGAAATACACCAAATCAGGATCTGTTGCAATCTTTCTTTCTCTCTCTTTGGTTCTTTCTCTCTATATGTTGAAATTCTTTCTCACATATAATCCGGTATATATATCTGTTCAATTTTTTTAATATTTTTCTCTGTTTAATTTTTTATTTTTTTTTCATTTACAACTATCTGTTGCAATTTGTTTAATCATAGAACAACAACACAGATCAAAAACTTAAAAAAAAAAAAGTGGAAGAATTGGGTCTGTGTGCTTGAAAAATAAAAACTGTCCATAAGGAGCTGGATCAATGGAATCTTTTCCTCCGATGGTCCTCTGTAGGCATTGAGTAAAATAATTTGGTGGGAAGTCGTTTTGTTTGTTTTGAAAGACGTTTTGTTTTCAATTTTATCTCTTAATTTATCTGTTGAATTTTTTTTCTATCTGTTCAAATTTCCATTTTAGTGTTTAATTATTTTTTTTGTCTATATATTCAAAAAAGTTGACTATCTGTTCACTTTATTTCCCTATTTTTTCAAATTTTTTTCTAGATTTTATTATCAATTCAATTTTAATCTCTTATCTATTCAAATATCTATCCAAAATTTCTTATATGTTCATTGAACCAGTCACAATGTTCAATTTATTTTTATCGGTTCAATTTTATTATCGGTTGAAATACACCAAATCAGGGTCGGTTGCAATCTTTCTTTCTCTCTCTTTGGTTCTTTCTCTCTATCTGTTGAAATGTTTTCTCACATATAATCCAGTATATATATCTGTTCAATTTTTTTATTATTATTATCCACTTAATTTTTAATTTTTTTTATCATTTACAACTATATGTTGCAATTTGTTTCATCTTAGAACGACACAGACCAAAAACATAAAAAAAAAGGTGGAAGAATTGGGTCTGTGTGCTTGAAAAAAAAAGTATCCATAAGAAGCTGAATCAATGGAGTCTTCTTCTCCGATGGTCCTCTGCAGGGATTGAGAAAAATAATTTGGTGAGAAGTCCTTTTGTTTGTTGTGAAAGACGTTTAGTTTTCAATTTTACTCCGTGATTTATCTGTTGAATTTTTTTTTCTATATGTTCAAATTTACATTTAAGTGCTTAATTATTTTTTTTGGTCTATATATTCAAAAAAGTTGACTATCTGTTCACTTTTTTTCCGTATCTTTTCAAATTTCTTTCTAGATTTTATTATCCATTCAATTTTAATCTCTTATCTGTTCAAATATCTATCCAAAATTTCTTATCTGTTAAAAAACTAGTCACAATGTTCAATTTATTTTTATCTGTTCAATTTTATTATCTGTTGAAATACACCAAATCAGGATCTGTTGCAATCTTTCTTTCTCTCTCTTTGGTTCTTTCTCTCTATCTGTTGAAATTCTTTCACACATATAATCCAATATATATATCTGTTCAATTTTTTTATAATTTTTATCTGCTTAATTTTAAATTTTTTTTTCATTTACAAATATCTGTTGCAATTTGTTTCATCGTAGAACAACACAGATCAAAAACTTAAAAAAAAAACAAAAAAAGTGAAAGAATTGGGTCTGTGTGCTTCAAAAAAAAACTGTCCAGAAGGAGCTGGATTAATGGAGTCTTCTCCTCCGATGGTTCTCTGCAGGCATTGAGCAAAATAATTTGATGAGAAGTCATTTTATTTGTTTTGAAAGACGTTTTGTTTTCAATTTTACTCCTTAATTTATCTGTTGAATTTTTTTTTCTATCTGTTCAAATTTACATTTTAGTGTTTAATTATTTTTTTTTGTCTATATATTCAAAAAAGTTGACTATCTCTTCACTTCTTTACCCTATATTTAAAAAAATTTTCCAGATTTTATTATCAGTTCAATTTTAATCTCTTATCTGTTCAAATATCTATCCAAAATTTCTTATCTGTTCAATGAACCAGTCACAATGTTCAATTTATTTTTATCCGTTCAATTTTATTATCTGTTCAAATACACCAAATCAGGATCGGTTGCAATCTTTCTTTCTCTCTGTTTGGTTCTTTCTCTCTATCTGTTGAAATTTTTTCTCACATATAATAAAGTATATATATCTGTTCAATTTTTTTATTATTAATACCCACTTAATTTTTAATTTTTTTTTATCATTTACAACTATCTGTTGCAATTTGTTTCATCTTAGAACAATAACACAGATCAAAAACATAAAAAAAAAGGTGGAAGAATTGGGTCTGTGTGCTTGAAAAAAAAAACTATCCATAAGGAGCTGGATCAATGGAGTCTTCTCCTCCGATGGTCCTCTGCAGGCATTGAGTAAAATAATTTGGTCAGAAGTCCTTTTGTTTGTTGTGAAAGACGTTTAGTTTTCAATTTTACTCCGTAATTTATCTGTTAAATTTTTTTTCTATATGTTCAAATTTACATTTAAGTATTTAATTATTTTTTTTGGTTTATATATTCAAAAAAGTTGACTATCTGTTCATTTCTTTTCCCTATCTTTTCAACTTTTTTTCCAGATTTTATTATCCATTCAATTTTAATCTCTTATCTGTTCAAATATCTATCCAAAATTTCTTATCTGTTCAAAAACTAGTCACAATGTTCAATTTATTTTTATCTGTTCAATTTTATTATCTGTTGAAATACACCAAATCAGGATCTGTTGCAATCTTTCTTTCTCTCTCTTCGGTTCTTTCTCTCTATCTGTTGAAATTCTTTCACACATATAATCCAATATATATATATATCTGTTCAATTTTTTATAATTTTTATCTGCTTAATTTTTAATTTTTTTTTCATTTACAACTATCTGTTGCAATTTGTTTCATCGTAGAACAACAACACAGATCAAAAACTTAAAAAAAAAACAAAAAAAGTGAAAGAATTGGGTCTGTGTGCTTCAAAAAAAAAAACTGTCCAGAAGGAGCTGGATCAATGGAGTCTTCTCCTCCGATGGTTCTCTGCAGGCATTGAGCAAAATAATTTGATAAGAAGTCCTTTTATTTGTTTTGAAAGACGTTTTGTTTTCAATTTTACTCCTTAATTTATCTGTTGAATTTTTTTTTCTATCTGTTCAAATTTACTTTTTAGTGTTTAATTATTTTTTTTGTCTATATATTCAAAAAAGTTGACTATCTGTTCACTTTTTTACCCTATCTTTTCAAATTTCTTACTAGATTTGGTTATCAATTCAATTTTAATCTCTTATCTGTTCAAATATCTATCTAAAATTTCTTATCTGTTCAACAAACCAGTCACAATGTTCAATTTATTTTTATCTGTTCAATTTTATTATCTGTTGAAATACACCAAATCAGGATCTGTTGCAATCTTTTTTTCTCTCTCTTTGGTTCTTTTCTCTATCTGTTGAAATTCTTTCTCAGATATAAACAAGTATATAAATATCTGTTAGATTTTTTTTATAATTTTTAATCTTTTTTTCTTTTACAACTATCTGTTGCAATTTGTTTCATCGTAGAACAATGACACAGATCAAAAACTTAAAAAAAAAAAAGAAAAAAAAGAAGAAGAATTGGGTCTGTGTGGTTGGAAAAAAAACTGTCCATAAGGAGCTGGATCAATGGAGTCTTCTCCTCCCATGGTTCTCTGCAGGCATTGAATAAAATAATTTGGTGAGAAATCCTTTTGTTTGTTTTGAAAAACGTTTTGTTTTCAATTTTACTCCTTAATTTATCTGTTGTATTTTTTTTTCTATCTGTTCAAATTTACATTTTAGTGTTTAATTTTTTCTTTATCTATATATTCAAAAAAGTTGACTCTCTGTTCACTTTTTTTCCCTATCTTTTCAAATTTTTTTCTAGATTTTGTTATCAATTCAATTTTCATCTCTTATCTGTTCAAATATCTATCCAAAATTTCTTATCTGTTCAACGAACCAGTCACAATGTTCAATTTATTTTTATCTGTTCAATTTTATTATCTGTTGAAATACACCAAATCAGGATCTGTTGCAATCTTTCTTTCTCTCTCTTTGGTTCTTTCTCTCTATATGTTGAAATTCTTTCTCATATATAATCCAGTATATATATATCTGTTCAATTTTTTTAATAGTTTTCTCTACTTAATTTTTAATTTTTTTTTCATTTACAACTATCTGTTGCAATTTGTTTCATCGTAGAACAACAACACAGATCAAAAACTTTAAAAAAAAAAAATAGAATTGGCTCTGTGCGCTTTAAAAAAAAAACTGTCCATAAGGAGCTGGATCAATGTAGTCTTCTCCTCCGATGGTCCTCTACAAGTATTGAATAAAATAATTTGGTCAGGAGTCATTTATTTTTTTTTTTGAAAGACATTTTGTTTTCAATTTTACTCCTTAATTTATCTGTTGAATTTTTTTTTCTATATGTTCAAATTTACATTTCAGTGTTTAATTATATTTTTTGTCTATATATTCAAAAAAATTGACTATCTGTTCACTTTTTTTCCCTATCTTTTCAAATTTTTTTCTAGATTTTGTTATCAATTCAATTTTAATCTCTTATCTGTTCAAATATCTATCCAAAATTTCTTTTATGTTCAACGAACCAGTCACAATGTTCAATTTATTTTTATCTGTTCAATTTTATTATCTGTTGAAATACACCAAATCAGGATTTGTTGCACTCTTTCTTTCTCTCTCTTTGGTTCTTTCTCGCTATATGTTGAAATTCTTTCTCACATATAATCCAGTATATGTATATCTGTTCAATTTTTTAAATATTTTTCTCTGCTTAATTTTTAATTTTTTTTTTTCATTTACAACTATCGGTTGCAATTTGTTTCATCGTAGAATAACAACACAGATCAAAAACTTTAAAAAAAAAAAAAAGTAAAAGTGGAAGAATTGGGTCTGTGTCCTTGAAAAAAAAAAACTGTCCATAATGGGCTGGATCAATGGACTCTTCTCCTCCGATGGTCCTCTGCAGGCATTGAGTAAAATAATTTGGTGAGAACTCATTTTGTTTCTTGTGAAAGACGTTTTGTTTTCAATTTTACTCCGTAATTTATCTGTTGAATTTTTTTTTCTATATGTTCAAATTTACATTTAAGTGTTTAATTATTTTTTTGGTCTATATATTCAAAAAAGTTGACTATCTGTTCACTTTTTTTCCCCATCTTTTCAAATTTTTTTCTAGATTTTGTTATCCATTCAATTTTAATCTCTTATCTGTTCAAATATCTAACCAAAATTTCTTATCATTTCAAAAACTAGTCACAATGTTAAATTTATTTTTAACGAACCAGTCAGCATATTCAATTTATTTTATCTGTTCAATTTTATTATCTGTTAGAATACACCAAATCACGATCTGTTGCAATCTTACTTTTTCTCTCTTTGGTTCTTTCTCTCTATCTGTTGAATTTTTTTCTCACATATAATCCAGTATATATATATATCTGTTCAATTTTTTTAATATTTTTATCTGCTTAATTTTTAATTTTTTTTTTCATTTACAACTATCTGTTGCAATTTGTTTCATCGTAGAACAACAACACAGATCAAAAACTTAAAAAAAAAAAAAAGTGGAAGAATTAGGTCTGTGTGCTTGAAAAAAAAAATTGTCCATAAGGAGCTGGATCAATGGAGTCTTCTCCTCCGATGGTCCTCTGCAGGCATTGAGTAAAATAATTTGGTGAGAAGTCCTTTTGTTTGTTTTGAAAGACGTTTTGTTTTCAATTTTACTCCGTAATTTATCTATTGACTTTTTTTTTTCTATATGTTCAAATTTACAAGTAAGTGTTTAATTATTTTTTTTTGTCTATATATTCAAAAAAGTTGACTATCTGTTCACCTCTTTTCCCTATCTTTTCAAATTTTTTTCTAGATTTTGTAATCCATTCAATTTTAATCCATTATCTGTTCAAATATCTATCCAAAATTTCTTATATGTTCAACTTACTAGTCACAATGTTGAATTTATTTTTATCTGTTCAATTTTATAATCTGTTGAAACACACCAAATCAGGATCTGTTGCGATCTTTCTTTCTCTCTCTTTGGTTCTTTCTCTCTATCTGTTGAAATTTTTTCTCACATATAATCCAGTATATATATATATATCTGTTCATTTTTTATAATATTTTTATCTTCTTAATTTTTAATTTTCTTTTCATTTACATCTATCTGTTGCAATTTGCTTCATCGTAGAACAACAACACAGATCCAAAAAAAAAAAAAAGTGGAAGAATTGGGTCTGTGTGGTTGAAAAAAAAACTGTCCATAAGGAGCTGGATCAATGGAGTCTTCTCCTCTGATGGTCCTCTGCATGCATTGAGTAAAATAATTTGGTGAGAAGTTCTTTTGTTTGTTTTGAAAGACGTTTTGTTTTCAATTTTAGTCCTTAATTTATGTGTTGAATTTTTTTTTCTGTATGTTCAAATTTACATTTAATTGTTTAATTTTTTTTTTGTCTATATATTCAAAAAAGTTGACTATCTGTTCACTTTTTTTCCCAATCTTTTGAAATTTTTTTCTAGAGTTTGTTATCAGTTATATTTTAATCTCTTATCTGTTCAAATATCTATCCAAAATTTCTTATCTGTTCAACAAAATAGTCAAAATGTTCAATTTATTTTTATTTGTTCAATTTTATTATCTGTTGCAATCTTTCTTTCTCTCTCTTTGGTTCTTTCTCTCTATCTGTTGAAATTTTTTCTCACATATAATCCAGTATATATATCTGCTCAATTTTTTTAATATTTTTATCCGCTTAATTTTTAATTTTTTTTTTCATTTACACTATTGCAATTTATTTCATCGTAGAACAACAACACAGATCAAAAACTTAAAAAAAAAAAAAAAAAGTGGAAGAATTGGGTCTGTGTGCTTGAAAAAAAAACTATCCATAAGGAGCTGGATCAATGAAGTCTTCTCCTCCGATGGTCCTCTGCAGGCATTGAGCAAAATAATTTGGTGAGAAGTCCTTTTGTTTGTTTTGAAAGACGTTTTGTTTTCAATTTTACTCCGTAATTTATCTGTTGAATTTCTTTTTATATGTTCAAATTTACATTTAAGTGTTTAATTTTTTTTTTGTCTATATATTCAAAAAAGTTGACTATCTGTTCACTTTTTTTTGCCTATCTTTTCAAATTTTTTTTCTAGATTTTGTTATCCATTCAATTTTAATCTCTTATCTGTTCAAATATCTATCCAAAATTTCTTTTCTGTTCAACAAACTAGTCACAATGTTCAATTTATTTTTATCTGCTCAATTTTATTATCTGTTGAAATACCCCAAATCAGGATGTGTTGCAATCTTTGTTTCTCTCTCTTTGGTTCTTTTTCTCTATCTGTTGAAATTTTTTCTCACATATAATCCAGTATATATATATGTATCTGTTCAAATTTTTTTTTTATCTTGTTAATTTTTAATTTTTTTTTTCTTTACAACTATATATTGCAATTTGTTTCATCGTAGAACAACAACACCGATCAACAACATAAAAAAAAAAAAAATGTGGAAGAATTGGGTCTGTGTGCCTGAAAAAAAGAACTGTCCATAAGGAGCTGGATCAATGGATTCTTCTCCTCTGATGGTCCTCTGCACGTATCGAGTAAAATAATTTGGTGAGAAGTCCTTTTGTTTTTTTTAAGGACGTTTTGTTTTCAATTTTACTCCTTAATTTATCTGTTGAATTTTTTTTCTATATGTTCACATTTACATTTAAGTGTTTAAATTTTTTTTTGTCTATATATTCAAAAAAGTTGACTATCTGTTCACTTTATTTCCCTATCTTTTCAAATTTTTTTCTAGATTTTATTATCAATTCAATTTTACTCTCTTATCTGTTCAAATGTCTATCCAAAATTTCTTATCTGTTCAACGAACCAGTCACAATGTTCAATTTATTTTTATCTGTTCAATTTTATTATCTGTTGAAATACACCAAATCAGGATCTATTACAATCTTTCTTTCTCTCTTTTGGTTCTTTCTCTCTATCTATTGAAATTTTTGTCACATATAATCCAGTATATATATATTTGTTCAATTTTTTTGAATATTTTTATCTGCTTAATTTGTAATTTTTTTTTCATTTACAACTATCTGTTGCAATTTATTTCATTATAGAACAACAACACAGATAAAAAACTTAAAAAAATAAAAAAGTGGAAAAATTGGGTCTGTGTGCTTGAAAAAAAAAACTGTCCATAAGGAGCTGGATCAATGGAGTCTTCTCCTCCGATGGTCCTCTGCAGGCATTGTGTAAAATAATTTTGTGAGAAGTCCTTTTGTTTGTTTTCAAAAACGTTTTGTTTTCAATTTTACTCCTGAATATATCTGTTGAATTTTTTTCCTATATGTTCAAATTTACATTTAAGTGTTTAATTATTTTTTTTGTCATTATATTCAAAAAAGTTGACTATCTATTCACTTTTTTTCCCTATCTTTTCAATTTTTTTTCTAGATTTTGTTATCAATTCAACTTTAATCTCTTATCTGTTCAAATATCCATCGAAAATTTCTTATCTGTTCAACAAACTAGTCACAATGTTCAATTTATTTTTATCTGTTCAATTTTATTATCTGTTGAAATACACCAAATCAGGATCTGTTGCAATCTTTCTTTCTCTCTCTTCGGTTCTTTCTATCTATCTGTGGAAATTCTTTCTCATATATAATCCAGTATATATATATCTGTTCAATTTTTTTAATATTTTTATCTGCTTAATTTTTATTTTTTTTTTCATTTACAACTATCTGTTGCAATTTGTTTCATCGTAGAACAACAACACAGATCAAAAACTTAAAAAAAAAAAAAAAAGTGGAAGAATTGGGTTTGTGTGCTTGAAAAAAAAACTGTCCATAAGGGGCTGGATCAATGGAGTCTTGTTCTCCGATGGTCCTCTGCTGGTATAAGTGTAAAATAATTTGGTGAGAAGTTCTTTTGTTTGTTTTGAAAGACGTTTTGTTTTCAATTTTACTTCTTAATTTATCTGTTGAATTTTTTTTTATATGTTCAAATTTTCATTTAAGTGTTTAATTATTATTTTTTTGTCTATATATTCAAAAAAGTTGACTATCTGTTCACTTTTTTTCCCAATCTTTTCAAATTTTTTTCTAGAGTTTGCTATCAGTTCAATTTTAATCTCTTATATGTTCAAATATCTATCCAAAAATTCTTTTCTGTTCAACAAACCAGTCACAATGTTCAATTTATTTTTATCTGTTCAATTTTATTATCTGTTGAAATACACCAAATCAGGATCTGTTGCAATCTTTCTTTCTCTCTCTTTTGTTTTTTCTCTCTATCTGTTGAAATTTTTTCTCACATATAATCCAGTATATATATCTGTTCAATTTTGTTATTATTTTTATTTGCTTAATTTTTAATTTGTTTTTCTTTTACAACTATCTGTTGCAATTTGTTTCATCGTAGAACAACAACACAAATCAAAAACTTAAAAAAAAAAAAAGGAAAAAAAAAGAAAGAAAAGATGAAGAATTGGGTCTGTGTGGTTGAAAGAAAAAACTGTCCTTAAGGAGCTGGATCAATGGAGTCTTCTCCTCCGATAGTTCTCTGAAGGCATTGAGTAAAATAATTTGCTGAGAAGTCCTTCTGTTTGTTTTGAAAGATGTTTTGTTTTCAATTTTACTCCTTAATTTATCTGTTGAATTTTTTTTCTATCTGTTTAAATTAACATTTTAGTGTTTAACTTTTTTTTTGTCTATATATTCAAAAAAGATGACTATCTGTTCACTTTTTTTCCCTATCTTGTCAAATTTTTTTCTCGATTTTGTTATCAATTCAATTTTAATATCTTATCTGTAGAAATATCTATCCAAAATTTCATATCTGTTCAACAAACCAGTCACAATGTTCAATTTATTTTTATTTGTTCAATTTTATTATCTGTTGAAATACCCCAAATCAGGATCTGTTGCAATCTTTCTTTCTCTCTCTTTGGATCTTTCTCTCTATATGTTGAAATTCTTTCTCACATATAATCCAGTATATATATATCTGTTCAATTTTTTTATTATTTTTATCTGCTTAATTTTTAATTTTTTTTTCATTTACAACTATCTATTGCAATTTGTTTCATCGTAGAACAACAAAACAAATCAAAAACATTAAAAAAAAATGGAAGAATTGGGTCTGTGTGGTTGAAAAAAAAAACTGTCCATAAGGAGCTGGATCAATGGAGTCTTCTCCTCCGATGGTCGTCTGCACGCATTGAGTATAATAATTTGGTGAGAAGTCTTTTTGTTTGTTTTGAAAGACGTTTTGTTTTCAATTTTAGTCCATAATTTATGTGATGAATTTTTTTTTCAGTATGTTTAAATTTACATTTAATTGTTTAATTTTTTTTTGTCTATATATTAAAAAAACTTGACTATCTGTTCACTTTTTTTTCCCAATCTTTTGAATTTTTTTTCTAGAGTTTGTTATCAGTTATATTTTAATCTCTTATCTGTTCAAATATCTATCCAAAATTTCTTATTTGTTCAACAAAATAGTCACAATGTTCAATTTATTTTTATTTGTTCAATTTTATTATCTGTTGCAATCTTTCTTTCTCTCTCTTTGGTTCTTTTTCTCTATCTGTTGAAATTTTTTCTCACATATAATCCAGTATATATATCTGCTCAATTTTTTTAATATTTTTATCCGCTTAATTTTTAATTTTTTTTTCATTTACAACTATCTATTGCAATTTATTTCATCGTAGAACAACAACACAGATGAAAAACTTAAAAAAAAAAAAAAAAAGGTGGAAGAATTGGGTCTGTGTGCTTGAAAAAAAAACTGTCCATAAGGAGCTGGATCAATGAAGTCTTCTCCTCCGATGGTCCTCTGCAGGCATTGAGCAAAATAATTTGGTGAGAAGTCCTTTTGTTTGTTTTGAAAGACGTTTTGTTTTCAATTTTACTCCGTAATTTATCTGTTCAATTTTTTTTTTCTATATGTTCAAATTTACATTTAAGTGTTTAATTTTTTTTTTTTTGTCTATATATTCAAAAAAGTTGACTATCTGTTCACTTTTTTTTGCCTATCTTTTCAAATTTTTTTCTAGATTTTGTTATCCATTCAATTTTAATCTCTTATCTGTTCAAATATATATCCAAAATTTCTTATCTGTTCAACAAACTAGTCACAATGTTCAATTTATTTTTATCTGCTCAATTTTATTATCTGTTGAAATACACCAAATCAGGATCTGTTGCAATCTTTCTTTCTCTCTCTTTGGTTCTTTTTCTCAATCTGTTGAAATTTTTTCTCACATATAATCCAGTATATATATATCTGTTCAATTTTTTTTTTAATTTTTATCTTCTTAATTTTTTATTTTTTTTTCATTTACAACTATCTGTTGCAATTTGTTTCATCATAGAACAACAACACAGATCAACAATTTAAAAAAAAAAAAAAGTGGAAGAATTGGGTCTGTGTGCCTGAAAAAAAGAACTGTCCATAAGGAGCTGGATCAATGGAGTCTTCTCCTCTGATGGTCCTCTGCAGGTATCGAGTAAAATAATTTGGTGAGAAGTCGTTTTGTTTTTTTTTAAGGACGTTTTGATTTCAATTTTACTCCTTAATTTATCTGTTGAATTTTTTTTCTATATGTTCACATTTACATTTAAGTGTTTAAATTTTTTTTTTTGTCTATATATTCAAAAAAGTTGACTATCTGTTCACTTTTTTTCCTATCTTTTCAAATTTTTTTCTAAATTTTATTATCAATTCAATTTTACTCTCTTATCTGTTCAAATGTCTATCCAAAATTTCTTATCTGTTCAACGAACCAGTCACAATGTTCAATTTATTTTTATCTGTTCAATTTTATTATCTGTTGAAATACACCAAATCAGGATCTATTGCAATCTTTCTTTCTCTCTCTTTGGTTCTTTCTCTCTATCTGTTGAAATTTTTGTCACATATAATCCAGTATATATATATATATTTGTTCAATTTTTTTGAATATTTTTATCTGCTTAATTTTTAATTTTTTTTCATTTACAACTATCTGTTGCAATTTATTTCATTATAGAACAACAACACAGATAAAAAACTTAAAAAAATAAAAAAGTGAAAAAATTGGGTCTGTGTGCTTAAAAAAAAAACTGTCCATAAGGAGCTGGATCAATGGAGTCTTCTCCTCCGATGGTCCTCTGCAGGCATTGAGTAAAATAATTTTGTGAGAAGTCCTTTTGTTTGTTTTGAAAGACGTTTTGTTTTCAATTTTACTCCTAAATATATCTGTTGAATTTTTTTCCTATATGTTCAAATTTACATTTAAGTGTTTAATTATTTTTTTTGTCATTATATTCAAAAAAGTTGACTATCTGTTTACTTTTTTTCCCTATCTTTTCAAATTTTTTTCTAGATTTTGTTATCAATTCAACTTTAATCTCTTATCTGTTCAAATATCCATCCAAAATTTCTTATCTATTCAACAAACCAGTCAAAATGTTCAATTTATTTTTATCTGTTCAATTTTATTATCTGTTGAAATACACCAAATCAGGATCTGTTGCAATCTTTCTTTCTCTCTCTTTTGTTTTTTCTCTCTATCTGTTGAAATTTTTTCTCACATATAATCCAGTATATATATATCTGTTCAATTTTGTTATTATTTTTATCTGCTTAATTTTTAATTTGTTTTTCATTTACAACTATCTGTTGCACTTTGTTTCATCGTAGAACAACAACACAAATCAAAAACTTAAAAAAAAAAAAAGAAAAAAAGATGAAGAATTGGGTCGTGTGGTTGAAAGAAAAAACTGTCCGTAAGGAGCTGGATCAATGGAGTCTTCTCCTCCGATAGTTCTCTGAAGGCATTGAGTAAAATAATTTGGTGAGAAGTCCTTTTGTTTGTTTTGAAAGATGTTTTGTTTTCAATTTTACTCCTTAATTTATCTGTTGAATTTTTTTCTATCTGTTCAAATTAACATTTTAGTGTTTAACTTTTTTTTTATCTATATATTCAAAAAAGATGACTATCTGTTCACTTTTTTTCCCTATCTTGTCAAATTTTTTTCTAGATTTTGTTATAAATTCAATTTTAATATCTTATCTGTAGAAATATCTATCCAAAATTTCATATCTGTTCAACAAACCATTCACAATGTTCAATTTATTTTTATCTGTTCAATTTTATTATCTGTTGAAATACCCCAAATCAGGATCTGTTGCAATCTTTCTTTCTCTCTCTTTGGATCTTTCTCTCTATATGTTGAAATTCTTTCTCACATATAATCCAGTATATATATATCTGTTTAATTTTTTTATTATTTTTATCTGCTTAATTTTTAATTTTTTTTTTCATTTACAACTATCTATTGCAATTTGTTTCATCGTAGAACAACAAAACAAATCAAAAACATTATAAAAAATGGAAGAATTGGATCTGTGTGGTTGAAAAAAAAAACTGTCCATAAGGAGCTGGATCAATGGAGTCTTCTCCTCCGATGGTCCTCTGCACGCATTGAGTACAATAATTTGGTCAGAAGTTCTTTTGTTTCTTTTGAAAGACTTTTTGTTTTCAATTTTACTCCTTAATTTATCTGTTAAATTTTTTTTTCTATCTGTTCAAATTTACATTTTAGTGTTTAATTATTTTTTTTTCTATATATTTAGAAAAGTTGACTATCTGTTCACTTGTTTTCCCTATCTTTTCAAATTTTTTTCTAGATTTTGTTATCAATTCAATTTTAATATCTAATCTGTTCAAATATCTATCTAAAATTTCTTATCTGATCAACGAACCAGTCAGCATATTCAATTTATTTTTATCTATTCAATTTTATTATCTGTTGGAATACACCAAATCACGATCTGTTGCAATCATTCTTTTTCTCTCTTTGGTTCTTTCTCTCTATCTGTTGAAATTCTTTCTCACATATAATCCAGTATATATATATCTGTTCAATTTTTTTAGTATTTTTATTTGCTTAATTTTTAAATTTTTTTTCCTTTACAACAATCAGTTGCAATTTGTTTCATCGTTGAACAACAACACAGATCAAAAACTTAAAAACAAAAAAGCAGAAAAATGGGTCTGTGTGCTCGAAAAAAAAACTGTCCATAAGGAGCTGGATCAATGGAGTCTTCTCCTTCGATGGTCCTCTCCAGGCATTGAGTAAAATAATTTGGTCAGAAGTCCTTTTGTTTGTTTTGAAAGACGTTTTGTTTTCAATTTTACTCCTTAATTTATCTGTTAATTTTTTTTTCTATCAGTTCAAATTTACATTTTAGTGTTTAACTATTTCTTTTGTCTATATATTCGAAAAAGTTGACTATCTATTCACTTTTTTTCCCTGTCTTTTCAAATTTTTTTCTAAATTTTATTATCAATTCAATTTTAATCTCTTATCTGTTCAACGAACCAGTCAGAATGTTCAATTTATTTTTTTCTGTTCAATTTTATTATCTGTTGAAATACACCAAATCAGGATATGTTGCAATCTTTCTTTCTCTCTCTTTGGTTCTTTCTCTCTACCTGTTGAAATTCTTTCTCACATATAATTCAGTATATATATATCTGTTCAATTTTTTAAATATTTTTAACAGCTTAATTTTTAAATTTTTTTTCATTTACTTATCTGTTGCAATTTCTTTCATCGTTGAACAACAACACAGATCAAAAACTTAAAAAAAAAATGTGGAAGAAATGGGTCTGTGTGGTTGAAAAAAAAACTGTCCATAAAGAGCTGGATCAAAGGAGGCTTCTCCTCCGATGGTTCTCTGCAGGCATTGAGTAAAATAATTTGGTAAGAAATCCTTTTGTTTGCTTTGAAAGACGTTTTGTTTCAATTTTACTCGTTAATTTATCTGTTGAATTTTTTTTTCAATCTGTTCAAATTTACATTTTAGTGTTTAATTGTTTTTTTTTTCTATATATTCAAAAAAGTTGACTATCTATTCACTTTTTTTTCCCATCTTTTCAAATTTTTTTCTAGATTTTGTCATCAATTCAATTTTAATCTCTAATCTGTTCAAATATTTATCTAAAATTTCTTATCTGTTCAACAAACCAGTCACAATGTTCAATTTATTTTTATCTGTTAAATTTTATTATCCGTTGAAATATACTAAATCTGGATCTGTTGCAATCTTTCTTTCTCTCTCTTTGGTTCTTTCTCTCTATCTGTTGAAATTCTTTCTCACATATATTCTAGTATATATATATCTGTTCAATTTTTTTATTATATTTATCTGCTTAATTTTTAATTTTTTTTTTCCATTTACAAATATCTGTTGCAATTTGTTTCATAGTAGAACAACAACACAAATCAAAAACTTAAAAAAGGAAAAAAGTTGAAGAATTGGGTCTGTGTGGTTGAAAAAAAAAACTGTCTATGAGGAGCTGGATCAATGGAGTCTTCTCCTCCGATGGTCTTCTGCAGGCATTGAGTTAAATAATTTGGTCAGAAATCCTTTTGTTTGTTTTGAAAGACGTTTCGTTTCCAATTTTACTCCTTAATTTTTCTATTGAATTTTTTTTTCTATCTGTTCCAATTTACATTTTAGTGTTTAATTATTATTTTTTGTCTATATATTCAAAAAAGTTGACTATCTGTTCACTTTTTTTCCTATCTTTTCAAATTTTTTTCTAGATTTTATTATCAATTCAATTTTAATCTCTTATCTGTTCAAATATCTATCCAAAATTTCTTATCTGTACGACGAACCAGTCAGAATGTTCAATTTATTTTTATCTGTTCAATTTTATTATCTATTGAAATACACCAAATCAGGATCTGTTGCAATCTTTCTTTCTCTCTCTTCGGTTCTTTCTCTCTATCTGTTGAAATTCTTTCTCATATATAATCCAGTATATATATATCTGTTCAATTTTTTAAATATTTTTATCTGCTTAATTTTTAATTTTTTTTTCATTTACAACTATCTGTTGCAATTTGTTTCATCGTTGAATAACAACACAGATCAAAAACTTTTTTTAAAAAAAAAAAAGTGGAAGAATTGGGTCTGTGTGCTTGAAAAAAAAATGTCCATAAGGAGCTGGATCAATGGAGTCTTCTCCTCCGATGGTCTTCTGCAGGCATTGAGTAAAATAATTTGGTCAGAAGTCCTTTTGTTTGTTTTGAAAGACGTTTTGTTTTCAATTTTACTCCTTAATTTATCTGTTCAATTTTTTTTCTATCTGTTCAAATTTACATTTTAGTGTTTAATTATTTTTTTTTGTGTATATATTCGAAAAAGTTGACTACCTGTTCACTTTTTTTCCCTATCTTTTCAAATTTTTTTCTTGATTTTATTATCAATTCAGTTTTAATCTCTTATCCGTTCAAATATCTATCCAAAATTTCTTATATGTACAACAAACCTGTCAGAATGTTCAATTTATTTTTATCTGTTCAATTTTATTATCTGTGGAAATACACCAAATCAGGATCAGTTGCAATCTTTCTTTCTCTCTCTTTGGTTCTCTCTCTCTATATGTTGAAATTCTTTCCCACATATAATCAAGTATATATTTATATATGTTCAATTTTTTTAATTATTTTTATCTGCTTAATTTTTAAATTTTTTTTTTTCATTTACAACTATCTGTTGCAATTTGTTTCATCGTAGAACAACAAAATAGATCCAAAAAAAAAAAAAGTGGAAAAATTGGGTCTGTGTGCTTGAAAAAAAAAACTGTCCATAAGAAGCTGGACCAATGGCGTCTTCTTCTCCGAGGGTCCTCTGCAGGCGTTGAGTAAAATAATTTGGTGAGAAGCCTTTTTGTATGTTTTGAAATACGTTTTGTTTTCAATTTTACTCCTTAATTTATCTGTTGAATTTTTTTTTTCCATCTGTTCAGATTTACATTTTAGTGTTTAATTATTTTTTTTGTCTATATATTCAAAAAAGTTGACTATCTGTTCACTTTTTTTCGCTATCTTTTCAAATTTTTTTCTAGATTTTATTATCAATTCAATTTTAATCCCTTATCTGTTCAAATATCTATCCAAAATTTCTTATCTGTTCAATGAACTAGTCACAATGTTCAATTTATTTTTATCTGTTCAATTTTATTATCTGTTGAAATACACCAATTCAGGATCTGTTGCAATCTTTCTTTCTCTCTCTTTGGTTCTTTCTCTCTATCTGTTGAAATTCTTTCTCACATATAATCCAGTATATATATATCTGTTCAATTTTTTTAATATTTTTATCTGCTTAATTTTAAATTTTTTTTTTCATTTACAACTATCTGTTGCAATTTGTTTCATCGTTGAAAAACAACACAGATCAAAAACTTAAAAAAAAAAAAAAACTGTCCATAAGGAGCTGCATCAATGGAGTCTTCTCCTCCGATGGTCTTCTACAGGCATTGAGTAAAATAATTTGGTGAGAAGTCCTTTTGTTTGTTTTGAAAAACGTTTTGTTTTCAATTTTACTCCTTAATTTATCTGTTTAATTTTTTTTCTATATGTTCAAATTTACATTTAAGTGTTTAATTATTTTTTTTATCTATATGTTCAAAAAAGTTGACTGTCTGTTTACCTTTTTTCCCTATCTATTCAAATTTTTTTTCTAGATTTTGTTGTCAATTCAATTTTAATCTCTTATCTGTTCAAATATCTATCCAAAATTTCTCATCTGTTCAACGAACCAGTCACAATGTTCAATTAATTTTTATCTTTTCAATTTTATTATTTGTTGAAATACAGCAAATCATGATCTGTTGCAATCTTTCTTTCTCTTTCTTTGGTTCATTCTCTCTATCTGTTGAAATTCTTTCTCACATATAATTAAGTATATATAGCTGTTCAATTTTTTAAATATTTTTCTTTGCTTAAATTTTAAATTTTTTTTTTTCATTTACAACTATTTGTTGCAATTTGTTTCATAGTAGAACAACAACACAGATCAAAAACTTTTAAAAAAAAAAAAAAAAGTGGAAGAATTGGGTCTATGTGCTTGAAAAAAAAAAACTGTCCATAAGGAGCTGGATCAATGGAGTCTTCTCCTCCGATGGTCCTTTGCAGGCATTGAGTAAAATAATTTGGTCAGAAGTCCTTTTGTTTGTTTTGAAAAAAGTTTGGTTTTCAATTTTACACCTTAATTTATCTGTTGAATTTTTTTTCTATCTGTTTAAATTTACATTCAAGTGTTTAATTATTTTTTTTGTCTATATATTCAAAAAAGTTGACTATCTGTTCACTTTTTTTTCCCTATCTTTTCAAATTTTTTTCTAGATTTTGTTATCAATTCAATTTTAATCTCTTATCTGTTCAAATATCTATCCAAAATTTCTTATCTGTTCAACAAACCAGTCACAATGTTCAATTTATTTTTATCTGTTCAATTTTATTATCTCTTGAAATGCACCAAATCAGGATCTGTTGCAATATTTCTTTCTCTGTCTTTGGTTCTTTCTCTGTATCTGTTGAAATTCTTTCTCACATATAATCCAATATATGTATATATATCTGTTCAATTTTTTTATAATTTTTATCTGCTTAATTTTCAATTTTTTTTTTCTTTTGCAACTATCTGTTGCAATTTGTTTCTTCGTAGAACAACAACACAGATCAAAAACTTAAAAAAAAAGAAAAAAAAAAGATGAAGAATTGGGTCTGTGTGGTTGAAAAAAAAAAAGTGTCCATAAGGAGCTGGATCAATGGAGTCTTCTCCTCCGATGGTTCTCTGCAGGCATTGAATAAAATAATTTGGTGAGACGTCCTTTTGTTTGTTTTGAATGACATTTTGTTTTCAATTTTACTCCATAATTTATCTGTTGAATTTTTTTTTTCTATCTGTTTAAATTAACATTTTAGTGTTTAATTTTTTTTTGGTCTATATATTGAAAAAAGTTGACTGTCTGTTCACTTTTTTTCCCTATCTTTTCAAATTTTTTTCTAGATTTTGTTATCAATTCAATTTTAATCTCTTATCTGTTCAAATATCTATCCAAAATTTCTTATCTGTTCAACAAACCAGTCAGAATGTTCAATTTATTTTTATCTGTTCAATTTTTTTATCTGTTGAAAAACATCAAATCAGGATATGTTGCAATCTTTCTTTTTCTCTCTTTGGTTCTTTCTCTTTATCTGTTGAAATTCTTTCTCACATATAAACCAGTATATATATATATCTTTTTAATTTTTTTTATATTTTTCTCTGCTAATTTTTTATTTTTTTTTCCTTTTAACTATCTCTTGCAATTTGTTTCCTCGTAGAACAACAACACAGATCAAAAAAAAAGTGGAAGAGTTTGTGTGGTTGAAAAAAAAAACTGTCCATAAGGAGCAGAATCAAGGGAATCTTCTCCTCCGATGGTCCTTTGCAGGCATTGAGTAAAATAATTTGGTCAGAAGTCCTTTTGTTTGTTTTGAAAAACGTTTTGTTTTCAATTTTACACCTTAATTTATCTGTTCAATTTTTTTTTCTATCTGTTTAAATTTACATTTAAGTGTTTAATTATTTTTTTTGTCTATATATTCAAAAAAGTTGACTATCTGTTCACTTTTTTTCCCTATCTTTTCAAATTTTTTTCTAGATTTTGTTGTCAATTCAATTTTAATCTCTTATCTGTTCAAATATCTATCCAAAATTTCTTATCGGTTCAACAAACCAGTCACAATGTTCAATTTATTTTTATCTGTTCAATTTTATTATCTGCTGAAATACACCAAATCAGGATCTGTTGCAATCTTTTTTTCTCTTTCTTTGGTTCTTTCTCTCTATCTGTTGAAATTCTTTCTCACATATAATCCAGTCTATATATCTGTTCAATTTTTTATTATTTTTATTTGCTTAATTTTTATTTTTTTTTTCATTTACAACTATCTGTTGCAATTTGTTTCATCGTTGAACAACAACACAGATCAAAAAAGAAAAAAGAAAAAGAAAAAAAAGTGGAAGAATTGGGTCTGTGTGCTTAAAAAAAAAAACTGTTCATAAGGAGCTGGATCAATGGAGTCTTCTCCTCCGATGGTTCTCTGCAGGCAGTAAATAAAATAATTTGGTGAGAAGTCCTTTTGTTTGTTTTGAAAAACGTTTTGTTTTCAATTTTACACAATTTATCTGTTGAATTTTTTTTCTATCTGTTCAAATTTACATTTTAGTGTTTAATTATTTTTTTTTGTCTATATATTAGAAAAAGTTGACAATCTGTTCACTTTTTTTTCATATCTTTTCAAATTTTTTTCTAGATTTTGTTATCAGTTCAATTTTAATCTCTTATCTGCTCAAATATCTATCCAAAATTTCTTATCTGTTCAACAAACCAGTCATAATGTTCAATTTATTTTTATCTGTTCAATTTTAATATCTGTTGAAATACACCAAATCAGGATCTGTTGCAATCTTTTTTTCTCTTTCTTTGGTTCTTTCTATCTATCTGTTCAAATTCTGTCTCACATATAATCCAGTATATATATATCTGTTCAATTTTTTTATTATTTTTGCATGCTTAATTTTTAATTTTTTTTCATTTACAACTATCTGTTGCAATTTGTTTCATCGTAGGACAATAACACAGATAAAAAACTTTAAAAAAATAGAAAAAAAAAGAATTTGGTCTGTGTGGTTGAAAAAAAAAACTGTCCATAAGGAGCTGGATCAATGGAGTCTTCTCTTCCGATGGCCCTCTGCAGGCATTGAGTAAAATTATTTGGTCAGAAGTTCTTTTGTTTGTTTTGAAAAACGTTTTGTTTTCAATTTTACTCCTTAATTTATCTGTTGAATTTTTTTATTCTATATGTTCAAATTTACATTTAAGTGTTTAATTATTTTTTTTGTCAATATATTCAAAAAAGTTGACTATCTGTTCACTTTTTTTCCTATCTTTTCAAAAAAAAATTCTAGATTTTGTTAGCAATTCAATTTTTATCTCTTATCTGTTTAAATATCTATCCAAAATTTCTTATCTGTTCGACAAACTAGTCACAATGTCCAATTTATTTTTATTTGTTCAATTTCATTATCTGTTGAAATACACGAAATCTGGATATGTTGCAATCTTTCTTTCTCTCTCTCTGGTTCTTTCTCTCTATATGTTGAAATATTTTCTCACATATAATCCAGTATATATATATCTGTTCAATTTTTTTATTATTTTTATCTGCTTAATTTTTAATTTTTTTTTCATTTACAACTATCTGTTGCAATTTGTTTCATCGTAGGACAACAACACAGATCAAAAACTGAAAAAAAAAAGAAAAAAAAAGATTTTGGTCTATGTGGTTGAAAAAAAATCTGTCCATAAGGAGCTGAATCAATGGGGTCTTCTCCTCCGATGGTCCTCGGCAGGCATTGAGTAAAATAATTTGGTGAGAAGTCATTTTGTTTGTTTTGAAAGACGTTTTGTTTTCAATTTTACTCCTTAATTTATCTTTTGAATTTTTTTTTCTATATGTTTAAATTTACATTTAAGTGTTTAATTTTTTTTTTTGTCTATATATTCAAAAAAGTGAACAGATATATTCAAAAAAGTTGACTATCTGTTCACTTTTTTTCCCTATCTTTTCAAATTTTTTTTGTAGATTTTGTTATCAGTTCAATTTTAATCTCTTATCTGTTCAAATATCTATCCAAAATTTTTTATCTATTCAACAAACCAGTCACAATGTTCAATTTATTTTTATCTGTTCAATTTTATTATCTGTTGAAATACACCAAATCAGGATCTGTTGCATTCTTTTTCTCCCTCTCTTTGGTTCTTTCTCTCTATATGTTGAAATTCTTTCTCACATATAATCCAGTATATATATATCTGTTCAATTTATTTTAATTATTTTTATCTGCTTAATTTTTCATTTTTTTTCATTTACAACTATCTATTGCAATTTCTTTCATCGTAGAACAACAACACAGATCAACAACTTTTAAAAAAAAAAAAAAAAAAGTGGAAGAATTGGGTCTGTGTGCTTGAAAAAAAAAACTGTCTATAAGGAGCTGGATCACTGGAGTCTTCTCCTCCGATGGTCCTCTGCAGGCATTGAGCAAAATAATTTGCTGTGAAGTCTTTTTGTTTGTTTTGAAAGACGTTTTCTTTTCAATTTTACTCCTTAATTTATCTGTTGAATTTTTTTTTCTATATGTTCAAATTTACATTTAACCGTTTAATTATTTTTTTTGTCTATATATTCAAAAAAATTTGACTATCTGTTTACTTTTTTTCCCTATCTTTTCGATTTTTTTTTCTAGATTTTGTTATCAGTTCAATTTTAATCTCTTATCTGTTCAAATATCTTTCCAAAATTTCTTATCTATTCAACATACCAGTTACAATGTTCAATTTATTTTTATCTGTTCAATTTTATTATCTGTTGAAATACAATAAATCAGAATCTATTGCAATCTTTCTTTCTCTCTCTTTGGTTCTTTCTCTCTATCTGTTGAAATTCTTTCTCACATATAATAATCCAGTATATATATATATATCTGTTCAATTTTTTTAATATTTTTCTCTGCTTAATTTTTAATTTTTTTTTTCATTTACAACTATCTGTTGCAATTTGTTTCATCGTAGACCAACAAAACAGATCAAAAACTTTTAAAAAAAATGGAAAAATTGGTTCTGTGTGCTTGAAGAAAAAACTGTCCATAAGGAGCTGGATCAATGGAGTCTTCTCCTCCGATGGTCTTCTGCAATCATTGAGTAAAATAATTTGGTTAGAAGACCTTTTGTTTGTTTGGAAAAACGTTTTGTTTTCAATTTTACTCCTTAATTTATCTGTTGAATTTTTTTTTCTATATGTTCAAATTTACATTTAAGTGTTTAATTATTTTTGTTGTTTATATATTCAAAAAAGTTTACTATCTGTTCACTTTTTTTTCCCCTATCTTTTCAAATTTTTTTCTAGATTTTGTTATCAATTCAATTTTAATTTCTTATCTGTTCAAATATTTATCCAAAATTTCTTATCTGTTCAACAAACCAGTCACAATGTTCAATTTATTTTTATCTGTTCAATTTTATTATCTGTTGAAATACACCAAATCAGGATCTGTTGCAATCTTTCTTTCTCTCTCTTTGGTTCTTTCTCTCTATTTGATGAAATTTTTTCTCACATATAATCCAGAATATATATATCTGTTCAATTTTTTTAGTATTTTTATCTGCTTAATTTTTAATTTTTTTTTCAGTTACAACTATCTGTTTCAATTTGTTTCATCGTAGGAGAACAACACAGATCAAAAACTTTAAAAAAAAAAAAAAAAAAAAGGTAGAAGAATTGGGTCGGTGTGCTTGAAAAAAAAACTGTCTATAAGGAGCTGGATCACTGGAGTCTTTTCCTCCGATGGTCCTCTGCAGGCATTGAATAAAATAATTTGCTGAGAAGTCCTTTTTTTTTGTTTTAAAAGACGTTTTCTTTTCAATTTTACTCCTTAATTTATCAGTTGAATTTTTTTTTTCTATAAGTTCAAATTTACATTTGAGTGTTTAATTATTTTTTTGTCTATATATTCAAAAAAGTTGACTATCTGTTCACTTTTTTCCCCTATCTTTTCAATTTTTTTTCTAGATTTTGTTATCAGTTCAATTTTAATCTCTTATCTGTTCAAATATCTTTCCAAAATTTCTTATCTGTTCAACAAACCAGTCACAATGTTCAATTTATTTTTATCTGTTCAATTTTATTATCTGTTGCAATACACCAAATCAGGATCTTTTGCAATCTTTCTTTCTCTCTCTTTAGTTCTTTCTCTCTATATATTGAAATTCTTTCTCACAGATAATCCAGTATATGTATACCTGTTCAATTTTTCTAATTATTTTTATCTGCTTAATTTTTAATTTTTTTTTCATTTACAACTATCTGTTGCAATTTGTTTCATCGCAGAACAACAACACAGATGAAAAACTTTTTTTTTTTTTTAAAGTTAAAGAATTGGGTCTATATGCTTAAAAAAAAACTGTCCATAAGGAGCTGGATCAATGGAGTCATCTCTTCCGATGGTCCTCTGCATTCATTGAGTAAAATAATTTGGTGAGAAGTCCTTTTGTTTGTTTTGAAAGATGTTTTATTTTCAATTTTACTCCTTAATTTATCTGTTGAATTTTTTCTCTATCTGTTCAAATTTACATTTTAGTGTTTAATTGTTTTTTTTGGTCCATATATTCAAAAAGTTGACTATCTGTTCACTTTTTTTCCCTATCTTTTCAAATTTTTTTCTAGATTTTATTATCTATTCAATTTTAATATCTTATCGGTTCAAATATCTATCCAAAATTTCTTATCTGTTCAACGAACCAGTCACAAAGTTCAATTTATTTTTATCTGTTCAATTTTATTATCTGTTGAAATACACAAAATCAGGATCTGTTGCAATCTTTCTTTCTCTCTCTTTGGTTCTTTCTCTCTATCTGTTGAAATTCTTTCTCACATATAATCCCGTATATATATATCTGTTCAATTTTTTTAGTATTTTTATCTGCTTAATTTTTAATTTTTTTTCATTTACGACTATCTGCTGCAATTTGTTCCATCGTAGAACAACGACACAGATCAAATACTTTAAAAAAAAAAAAGTGAAAGAATTGGGTCTGTGTGCTTGAAAAAAAAAAAACTGTCCATAAAGAGCTGGATCAATGGAGCCTTCTCCTCCGATGGTTCTCTGCAGGCATTGAGTAAAATAATTTGGTGAGAAGTCTTTTTGTTTGTTTTGAAAGACGTTTTGTTTTCAATTTTACTCATTAATTTATCTGCTGAAATGTTTTTTCTATCTGTTCAAATTTACATTTTAGTGTTTAATTATTTTTTTTTGTCTATATATTCAAAAAAGTTGACTATCTGTTCACCTTTTTTCCCTACCTTTTCAATTTTTTTTCTAGATTTTGTTATGAATTCAATTTTAAACTCTTATCTGTTCAAATATCTATCCAAAATTTCTTATCTGTTCAACAAACCAGTCACAATGTCCAATTTGTTTTTATATGTTCAATTTTATTCTTTGTTAAAATACACCAAATCAGGATCTGTTGCAATCTTTCTTTCTCTCTCTTTGGTTCTTTCTCTCTATCTGTTGAAATTTTTTCTCACATATAATCCAGTATATATATCTGTTCAATTTTTTAATTATTTTTATCTGCTTAATTTTTAATTTTTTTTTCATTTATAACTATCTGCATCAATTTGTTTCATTGTAGAACAACAACACAGACCAAAAACATTAAAAAAAAAAAAGGGAAAGAATTTTGTCCGTGTGCTTGAAAAAAAAAACTGTCCATAAGGAGCTGGATCAATGGAGTCTTCTCATCCGATGGTTCTCTGAAGGCATTGAGTAAAATAATTTGGTGAGAAGTCCTTTTGTTTGTTTTGAAAGACGTTTTGTTTTCAATATTACTCCTTAATTTATCTGTTGAATTTTTTTTTTCTATCTGTTCAAATTTACATTTTAGTGTTTAATTATTATTTTTTTTGTCTATATATTCAAAAAAGTTGACTATCTGTTCACTTTTTTTCCCTATCATTTCAATTTTTTTTTTCTAGATTTTGTTATCAATTCAATTTTAATCTCTTATCGGTTCAAATATCTATCCAAAATTTCTTATCTGTTAAACAAACCAGTCACAATGTTCAATTTATTTTTATCTGTTCACTTTTATTATCTGTTGAAATACCCAAAATCAGGATTTGTTGCAATCTTTCTTTCTCCCTCTTTGGTTCTTTCTCTCTATCTGTTGAAATTCTTTCTCACATATAATCTAGTATATATATATCTGTTCAATTTTATTATTATTTTTATCTGCTTAATTTTTAATTTTTTTTTCATTTCCAACTGTCTGTTGCAATTTGTTTCATCGTAGAACAACAACACAGATCAAAAACATCAACAAAAAAAAAAGTAATGGAAGAATTGGGTCCGTGTGCTTGAAAAAAAAAATTGTCCATAAGGAGCTGGATCAAAGGAGTCTTCTCCTCCGATGGTTCTCTGCAGGCATTGAGTAAAATAATTTGGTGAGAAGTCCTTTTGTTTGTTTTGAAAGACGTTTTGTTTTCAATTTTACTCCTTAATTTATCAGTTGAATTTTTTTTTCTATTTGTTCAAATTTACATTTTAGTGTTTAATTATTTTTTTTTGTCTATACATTCAAAAAAAAGTTGACTATCTGTTCACTTTTTTTTCCCTATCTTTTCAAATTTTTTTTCTAGATTTCATTATCAATTCAATTTTAATCTCTTATATGTTCAAATATCTATCCAAAATTTCTTATCTGTTCAACAAACCAGTCACAATGTTCAATTTATTTTTATCGGTTCAATTTTATTATCTCTTGAAATACACCAAATCAGGATCTGTTGAAATCTTTCTTTCTCCCTCTTTGGTTCTTTCTCTGTATCTGTTGAAATTCTTTCTCACATATAATCCAGTATATATATATCTGTTCAATTTTTTTATTATTTTTATTTGCTTAATTTTTAATTTTTTTTTCATTTACTACTATCTGTTGCAATTTGTTTCATCGTAGAACAAAAACACAAATCAAAAAAAAAAAAAAGTGGAAGAATTGGGTCTGTGTGCTTGAAAAAAAAAACTGTCCATAAGGAGCTAGATCAATGGAGTCTTTTCCTCCGATGGTTCTCTGCAGGCAGTGAGTAAAATAATTTTGTGAGAAGTCCTTTTGTTTGTTTTAAAAGACGTTTTGTTTTCAATTTTACTCCTTAATTTATCTGTTGAATTTTTTTTCTATCTGTTCAAATTTACATTTTAGTGTTTAATTATATTTTTTGTCTATATATTCAAAAAAGTTGACTATCTGTTCACTTTTTTCCCTATATTTTCAAATTTTTTTCTAGATTTTGTTATCAGTTCAATTTTAATCTCTTATCTGTTCAAATATCTATCCAAAATTTCTTATCTGTTCGACCAACCAGTCATAATGTTCAATTTATTTTTATCTGTTCAATTTTATTATCTGTTGAAATACACCAAATCAGGATCTGTTGCAATCTTTTTCTCCCTCTCTTTGGTTCTTTCTCTCTATATGTTGAAATTCTTTCTCACATATAATCCAGTATATATATTTATCTGTTCAATTTTTTTATTATATTTGTATGCTTAATTTTTAATTTTTTTTCATTTACAACTATCTGTTGCAATTTGTTTCATCGTAGGACAACAACACAGATAAAAAACTTAAAAAAAATGAAGAAAAAAAAAAGAATTTGGTCTATGTGGGTGAAAAAAAAAACTGTCCATAAGGAGCTGGATCAATAGAGTCTTCTCCTCCGATGGCCCTCTGCAGGCATTGAGTGAAATTATTTGGTCAGAAGTCCTTTTGTTCGTTTTGAAAAACGTTTTGTTTTCAATTTTACTCCTTAATTTATCTGTTGAATTTTTTTATTCTATATGTTCAAATTTACATTTAAGTGTTTAATTATTTTTTTTGTCTATATATTCAAAAAACATGACTATCAGTTCACTTTTTTTCCCAATCTTTTCAAGAAAATTTCTAGATTTTGTTATCAATTCAATTTTAATCTCTTATCTGTTCAAATATCTAACCAAAATTTACTTATCTGTTCGACAAACTAGTCACAATGTCCAATTTATTTTTATCTATTCAATTTTATAATCTGTTAAAATACACCAAATCAGGATCTGTTACAATCTTTCTTTCTCTCTCTTTGGTTCTTTCTCTCTATTTGGTGAAATTTTTTCTCACATATAATCCAGTATTTATATATCTGTTCAATTTTTTTATTATTTTTATCTGCTTAATTTTTAAATTTTTTTTTAGTTACAACTATCTGTTCCAATTTGTTTCATCGTAGGACAACAACACAGATCAAAAACATTAAAAAAAAAAAAAAAGGTAGAAGAATTGGGTCTGAGTGCTTGAAAAAAAAAACTGTCTATAAGGAGCTGGATCACGGGAATCTTCTCCTCCGATGGTCCTCTGCAGGCATTGAGTAAAATAATTTGCTGAGAAGTTCTTTTGTTTTTTTTGAAAGACGTTTTGTTTTCAATTTTACTCCTTAATTTATCTGTTGAATTTTTTTTTCTATATATTCAAATTTACATTTAAGTGTTTAAATTTTTTTTTTGGTCTATATATTCAAAAAAGTTGACTATCTGTTCACTTTTTTTCCCTATCTTTTCAAATTTTTTTCTAGATTTTGTTATCAGTTCAATTTTAATCTCTTATCTGTTCAAATATCCGTCCAAAATTTTTTATCTGTTCAACAAACCAATCACAATGTTGAATTTATTTTTATCTGTTCAATTTTATTATCTGTTGAAATACACCAAATCAGGATCTGTTGCATTCTTTCTTTCTCTTTCTTTGGTTCTTTCTCTCTATTTGTTGAAATTTTTTCTCACATATAATCCAGTATATATATATCTGTTCAATTTTTTTTAATTATTTTTATCTGCTTAATTTTTAATTTTTTTTTCATTTACAACTATCTATTGCAATTTGTTTCATCGTAGAACAACAACACAGATTAATAACTTAAATAAAAGTTGAAGAATTGGGTTTGTGTGGTTGAAAAAAAAAACTGTCCATAAGGAGCTGGATCAATGGAGTCTTCTCCTCAGATGGTTCTCTGCAGGCATTGAGTAAAATAATTTGGTGAGAAGTCTTTTTGTTTGTTTTGAAAGACGTTTTGTTTTTAATTTTACTCCTAAATTTATCTGTTGAATTTTTTTTCTATCTGTTCAAATTTACATTTTAGTGTTTAATTATTTTTTTTTGGTCTATATATTCAAAGAAGTTAACTATCTGTTCTATAGTGGTCCCGGGTTTACCCCTTGTTGTACAGTGATCCGGACGTGTGTCCGTGGATGTTGGTAGTTGAGTATTGTCTTGTTTACATCCTTTCTTGCTTTGTATTTGAGTTATAGGATGTGTTGGGCAGGTTTGTTACAGGTTGGTTGTGCTTGGGAGCCAAGTGTTGCTGCCCAGATTTTTGGCTGGTCGCTCGAGCGAGGGTAGTTTTTGTTTCTGGTGGCTCGAGCCAGGATGGCTTCGCTCGAGCGACCGATTGCGTCTGGCCCAGACCTGAAAGTTGCATTTCTTGGCTCGAGCGAGCTTTTCTTCGCTCGAGCGATCTGGTTCGTTCTTCGCTCGAGCGAGCGTCGTGTTACAAATCGGAAGATTTGAACTGTTGGCTCGAGCGAGCGTATCTTCGCTCGAGTGAGGCCAGTTTTTGTGTCTGGTCGCTCGAGCGACCAAGTCTTCGCTCGAGCAAGCCTGTTTATATCAGCAAGGCAGCAACCGAATTAAACTTCACTTTTTCAACATTCTATCTTCTTCAAACCCTTGATTTGAGAGCTTCTCTCTCTACACTTGCACTCTCTCTAAGATTTGATCTACCTAGGGTGATTTCCTACCCTAAGGCCTTTGTTAAAAAGATAGAGGGTGACTTGGGCTTCGTTTTAATCGGAACAAATTTGGTTTTGGAGCAAGTTGGGTGTTGGCCATCATCTCCTTTTGAGCTAAATCTTTGAGGTAGGGATATCTTACTCCTCTTTATGAGTTTTGTCTTTAAATTTTAGCATTTTGATATGTTGGAAGTTGTTGTGTAATTTTGGGAAACTTTGGGCCATTGTGTAATTTTACAAAAGTTGGGGGTTTTTATCTATGATAAACCTAGAAGCATGTTTGGTATAGAAACATGGAATTAATGTTGAAACATTAATGAAATTGGAACCTAAGGGTTGTGATGTTAATTATGGAGAATGTCTTAATTACATTGATTAATTAATTTGGTTAATTAATTGTATTGATTTGTGATGTATATAATTGTTGTTTATATGCATTGTGTTGTGTTGGAGAAGATAGGGGATGGACCTCTAAGCCGGATGTTGTTGGGAGGAGATAGGGGATGAACTCCGTAGATAGAGCATGTATGCTTATCTAGAAAAGTATTGACAGAGCGTATATGCTTGTCTTTGGAAGTATTGATATAACTGTTATGTTTATCTTTGTTGAAGTGAAAAGTGTTGGCATGAGTGTTTGTCTCATGTGAGATGTTTGGCCAGGTTCTGAGCTAAGGTTATGAAATGGCAAGTAAAAAGGAATGGAAATGGAAACGAAAGGAAATATAGACTTAAGTGTCTTGGAATTGTATTATGTTATGAAAGAATGTAAAAGTGTTGACCATCTATCAACTGTTAATCTTTTAGTCATTATTCATAACTGGTTTAGTATATTTCTACTGGGCTGTGGCTCACCCTATATGGGAACATCATTTTCAGGTACAGGTAGCATGCCACCTCCAAGGACTTAGCTTGGGAGGCTAGTGGCGGACAGACTTTTTGGTTGTCTTTCCTTTTGTTGTATTACATGTAAATTCAAGCCAAGGGCTTAATGTGTAAATGAGTTAGCACTCTACTTTCTTGTAACCAAGTGTTAACTTGGAAAGCTGTAAGCCCTTAGGGCATTTGCTTTTGTTGTTAACATGTAATACTTTTTGTAATAAAACTCTGATGAATGGAAGGATGTGGATCTTTTATATATCATAGCATGTCTACAATGTTGGGATTAATGTCATTATTTTGAGGGTGTTACATGTTCACTTTTTCCCCTATCTTTTCAAATTTTTTTTTAGACTTTATTATCAATTCAATTTTAATCTCTTATCTGTTCAAATATCTATCTAAAATTTCTTATCTGTTCAACGAACCAGTCTCAATGTTCAATTTATTTTTATCTGTTCGATTTTATTATCTGTTGAAATACACTAAATCAGGATCTGTTGCAATCTTTTTTCTCTCTCTTTGGTTCTTTCTATCTATCTGTTGAAATTCTTTCCCACATATAATCCAGTATATATATCTGTTCAATTTTTAAAATATTTTTCTCTGCTTAATTTTTAAATTTTTTTTTCATTTACAACTATCTCTTGCAATTTGTTTCATCGTAGAACAACAACACAGATCAAAAACTTAAAAAAAAAAAAAAAAAAAAAAAAAAAAAAAGTGGAAGAATTGGGTCTGTGTGCTTGAAAAAAAAACTGTCCATAAGGAGCTGGATCAATGGAGTCTTCTCCTCCGATGGTCCTCAGCAGGCATTGAGTAAAATAATTTGGTCAGAAGTTCTTTTGTTTGTTTTGAAAAACGTTTTGTTTTCAATTTTATTCCTTAATTTATCTGTTGAATTTTTTTTATCTATATGTTCAAATTTACATTTAAGTGTTTAATTATTTTTTTTGTCTATATATTCAAAAAAGTTGACTATCTGTTCACTTTTTTCCCTATCTTTTCAAATTTTTTTCTAGATTTTTTTATCAATTGAATTTTAATCTGTTATCTGTTCAAATATCTATCAAAAATTTCTTATCTGTCAACAAACTAGTCACAATGTTGAATTTATTTTTATCTGTTCAATTTTTTTATCTGCTGAAATACACCAAATCAGGATCTGTTGCAATCTTTCTTTCTCTCTCTTTGGTTCTTTCTCTCTATTTCTTGAAATTTTTTCCCACATATAATCCAGTATATATATATCTGTTCAATTTTTTTTATTATTTTTATCTGCTTAACTTTTAATTTTTTTTCAGTTACAACTATCTGTTGCAATTTGTTTCATCATAGGGACAACAACAGAGATCAAAAACTTTAAGAAAAAAAAAAAGGTAGAAGAATTGGATCTGTGTGCTTGAAAAAAAAACTGTCCATAAGGAGCTGGATCACTGGAGTCTTCTCCTCCGATGGTCCTCTGCAGTTATTGAGTAAAATAATTTGCTGAGAAGTCCTTTTATTTGTTTTGAAAGACGTTTTGTTTTGAATTTTATTCCTTAATTTATCTGTTGAATTTTTTTTTCTATATATTCAAATTTACAATTAAGTGTTTAATTATTTTTTTTTGTCTATATATTCAAAAAAGTTGACTATCTGTTCACTTGTTTTCCCTATCGTTTCAAATTTTTTTCTAGATTTTATTATCAATTAAATTTTAATCTCTTATCTGTTCAAATATCTATCCAAAATTTCTTATCTGTTCAATAAATCAGTCACAATGTTTAATTTATTTTTATCGGTTCAATTTTATTATCTATTGAAATACACCAAATCAGGATCTGTTGCAATCTTTCTTTCTCTCTCATTGGTTCTTTCACTCTATCTGTTGAAATTTTTTCTCACATATAATCCAGTATATATATATCTGTTCAATTTTTTTTAATTATTTTTATCTGCTTAATTTTTAATTTTTTTTTCATTTACAACTATCTGTTGCAATTTGTTTCATCGTAGGACAACAACACAGATCAACAACTTCAACAAAAAAAAAAGTGGAAGAATTGGGTCTGTGTGGTTGAAAAAAAAAACTATCCATAAGGAGCTGGATCAATGGAGTCTTCTCCTCCGATGGTTCTCTGCAGGCGTTGAGTAAAATAATTTGGTGAGAAGTCCTTTTGTTTGTTTTGAAAGACGTTTTGTTTTCAATTTTACTCCTTAATTTATCTATTGAATTTTTTTTTCTATCTGTTCAAATTTACATTTTAGTGTTTAATTATTTTTTTTTGTCTACATGTTCAAAAAAGTTAACAATCTGTTCACTTTTTTTCCCTATCTTTTCAAATTTTTTTCTAGATTTTATTATCAATTCAATTTTAATCTCTTATCTGTTCAAATATCTATCCAAAATTTGTTATCTGTTCAAGGAACCAGTCACAATGTTCAATTTATTTTTATCTGTTCAATTTTATTATCTGTTGAAATACACCAAATCCGGACCTGTTGCTATCTTTCTTTCTCTCTCTTTGGTTCTTTCTCTCTATATGTTGAAATTCTTCCTCACATATAATCTAGTATATATATATCTGTACAATTTTTTTATTTTTTTTATCTGCTTAATTTTTAATTTTTTTTTCTTTAACAACTATCTGTTGCAATTTGTTTCATCGTAGAACAACAACACAGATCAACAACTTCAAAAAAAAAAAAAAGTGGAAAAATTGGGTCTGTGTGCTTAAAAAAAACTGTCCATAAGGAGCTGGATCGATGGAGTCTTCTCCTCCAATGGTCCTCTACAGGCATTGAGTAGAATAATTTGGTCAGAAGTCCTTTTGTTTGTTTTGAAAAACGTTTTGTTTTCGATTTTACTTCTTAATTTATCTGTTGAATTTTTTTTTCTGTATGTTCAAATTTACATTTAAGTGTTTAATTATTTTTTTGTCTATATATTCAAAAAAGTTTACTATCTGTTCACTTTTTTTTCCCTATCTTTTCAAATTTTTTTGCAGATTTTGTTATCAATTCAATTTTAATCTCTTATTTGTTCAAATATATATCCAAAATTTCTTATCTGTTTAACAAACCAGTCACAATGTTCAATTTATTTTTATCTGTTCAATTTTAGTATCTATAGAAATACACTAAATCAGGATCTGTTGCAATCTTTCTTTCTCTCTCTGTGGTTCTTTCTCTCTATCTGTTGAAATTCTTTCTCACATATAATCCAGTATATATATATATCTGTTCAATTTTTTAAATATTTTTATCTGCTTAATTTTAAATTTCTTTTTTCATTTACAACTATCTGTTGCAATTTGTTTCATCGTAGAACAACAACACAGATCAAAAACTTAAAAAAAAAAAAAAAAAAAAAAAAGTGGAAGAATTGGGTCTGTGTGCTTGAAAAAAAAACTGTCCATAAGGAGCTGGATCAGTGGAGCCTTCTCATCCGTTGGTTCTCTGCAGGCATTGAGTAAAATAATTTGGTGAGAAGTCCTTTTGTTTGTTTTGAAAGACGTTTTGTTTTCAATTTTACTTATTAATTTATCTGTTGAATTTTTTTTTCTATCTGTTCAAATTTACATTTTAGTGCTTAATTTTTTTTTGTCTATATATTTAAAAAAGTTGACTACCTGTTCACTTTTTTTTTCCCTATCTTTTCAAATTTTTTTTCTAAATTTTATTATCTATTCAATTTTAATATCTTATCGGTTCAAATATCTATCCAAAATTTCTTATCTGTTCAACGGACCAGTCACAATGTTCAATTTATTTTTATCTGTTCGATTTTATTATCTATTGAAATGCACCAAATCAGGATCTGTTGCAACTTTCTTTCTATCTCTCTGGTTCTTTCTCTCTATCTATTGAAATTCTTTCTCACATATGATGTAGTATATATATTTATATCTGTTCAATTTTTTTTATTATTTTTATCTGCTTAATTTTTTATTTTTTTTTCATTTACAACTATCTGTTGTAATTTGTTTCATCGTAGAACAACAACACAGATCAAAAACTTAGAAAAAAAAAGGTGGAAGAATTGGGTCTGTGTGCTTGAAAGAAAAAACTGTCCGTAAGGAGCTGGATCAATTGAGTCTTCTCTTCTGATGGTTCTCTACAGGCATTGAGTAAAATAATTTGGTGGGAAGTCCTTTTCTTTGTTTTGAAAGATGTTTTGTTTTCAATTTTACTCCTTAATTTATCTGTTGAATTTTTTTTTCTATATGTTCAAATTTACATTAAAGTGTTTAATTATTATTTTTTGTCTATATATTCAAAAAAGTTGACTATCTGTTCACTTTTTTTCCCTATCTTTTTAATTTTTTTTCTAAATTTTGTTATCAATTCAATTTTAATCTCTTATCTGTTCAAATATCTATCCAAAATTTCTTATCTGTTCAACAAAGCAGTCACAATGTTCAATTTATTTTTATCTGTTCAATTTTATTATCTGTTGAAATACACCAAATCAGGATCTGTGGCAATCTTTCTTTATTTTTCTTTGATTCTTTCTCTCTATATGTTGAAATTCTTTCTCACTTATAATCTAGTATATATATATATCTGTTCAATTTTTTTAATTATTTTTATCTGCTTAATTTTTATTTATTTTTTTCATTTACAACAATCTGTTGTAATTTGTTTCATCGTAGAACAACAACACAGATCAACAACTTTAAAAAAATAAAAAATAAAAAATAAGTGGAAGAATCGGGTCTGTGTGGTTGAAAAAAAAAACTGTCCATAAGGAGCTAGATCAATGGAGTCTTCTCCTCCGATAGTTCTCTGCAGGCATTGAGTAAAATAATTAGGTGAGAAGTCCTTTTGTTTGTTTTAAAAGACGTTTTGTTTTCAATTTTACTCCTTAATATATCTATTGAATTTTTTTTCTATCTGTTCAAATTTACATTTTAGTGTTTAATTATTTTTTTGTCTATATATTCAAAAAAGTTGACTATCTGTTCACTTTTTTTCCCTATCTTTTCAAAAAAACTTCCAGATTTTGTTATCAATTCAATTTTAATCTCTTATCTGTTCAAATTTCTATCCAAAATTTCTTATCTGTTCAACAAACCAGTCACAATGTTTAATTTATTTTTATCTGTTCAATTTTATTATCTGTTGAAATACACCAAATCAGGATCTGTTGCAATCTTTATTTCTCTCTCTTTGGTTCTTTTTCCCTATCTGTTGAAATTCTTTCTCACTTATAATCCTGTATATATATATATGTTCAATTTTTTTTATTATTTTTATCTGCTTAATTTTTAATTTTTTTTTTCATTTACAACTATCTGTTGCAATTTGTTTCATCGTAGGACAACAACACAGATCAAAAACTTAAAAAAAAAATAGAAAAAAGATGGAAGAATTAGGTCTGTGTGCTTGAAAAAAAAAACTGTCCATAAGGAGCTGGATCAGTGGGGTCTTCTCCTCCGATGGTCCTCTGCAGGCATTGAGCAAAATAATTTGGTGAGAAGTCTTTTTGTTTGTTTTGAAAGACGTTTTGTTTTCAATTTTGCTCCTTAATTTATCTGTTGAATTTTTTTTCTATCTGTTCAAATTTACATTTAAGTGTTTAATTATTTTTTTTGTCAGTATATTCAAAGAAGTTGACTATCTGTTCACTTTTTTTCCCTATGTTTTCAAATTTTTTTCTAGATTCTACTATCAATTCAATTTTAATCTCTTATCTGTTCAAATATCTATCCAAAATTTCATATCTGCTCAACATACCAGTCACAATGTTTAATTTATTTTTATCTGTTCAATTTTATTATCTGTTGAAATACACCAAATCAGCAACTGTTGCAATCTTTCTTTCTCTCTCTTTGGTTCTTTCTCCCTATCTGTTGAAATTCTTTCTCACTTATAATCTAGTATATATATATCTGTTCAATTTTTTTTATTATTTTTATCTGCTTAATTTTTAATTTTTTTTTTCATTTACAACTATCTGTTGCAATTTGTTTCATCATAGAACAAAAACACAGATCAACAACTTTAAAAAAAAAAAGTTGGAAGAATTGGGTCTGTGTGCTTGAAAAAAAAAACTGTCCATAAGGAGCTGGATCAATGGAGTCTTCTAATCTGATAGTCCTCTTCAGGCATTGAGTAAAATAATTTGGTGAGAAGTCCTTTTGTTTTTTTTTGAAAGATGTTTTGTTTTCAATTTTGCTCCTTAATTTATCTATTGAATTTTTTTTTCTATAAGTTCAAATTTACATTTGAGTGTTTAATTATTTTTTTTGTCTATATATTCAAAAAAGTTGACTATCTGTTCACTTTTTTTCCCTATCTTTTCAATTTTTTTTCTAGATTTTGTTATCAGTTCAATTTTAATCTCTTATCTGTTCAAATATCTTTCCAAAATTTCTTATCTGTTCAACAAACCAGTCACAATGTTCAATTTATTTTTATCTGTTCAATTTTATTATCTGTTGAAATACACCAAATCAGGATCTTTTGCAATCTTTCTTTCTCTCTCTTTGGTTCTTTCTTTCTATCTGTTGAAATTCTTTCTCACATATAATCCGGTATATATACATCTGTTCAATTTTTTTATTATTTTCATCTGATTAATTTTTAATTTTTTTTCGTTTACAACTATCTGTTGCAATTTTTTTCATCATAGAACAACAACACAGATCAATAACTTTAAAAAAAAAAAGAAAAAAGAAAAAAAAAAAGAGGAAGAATTGGGTCTGTGTGCTTGAAAAAAAAAATTGTCCATAAGGAGCTGGATCAATGGAGTCTTCTCCTCCAATGGTCCTCTGTCGGCAATGAGTAAAATAATTTGGTGAGAAGTCCTTTTGTTTTTTTTAAAGACGTTTTGTTTTCAATTTTACTCCTTTATTTATCTGTTGAATTTTTTTTCTCTATGTTCAAATTTACATTTAAGTATTTGATTATTTTTTTTGTCTATATATTCAAAAAAGTTGACTATCTGTTCACTTTTTTTCCCTATCTTTTCAAATTTTTTTCTAGATTTTGTTATCAATTCAATTTTAATCTCTTATCTATTCAAATATCTATCCAAAATTTCTTATCTGTTGAGCAAACCAGTCACAATGTTCAATTTATTTTTATCTGTTCATTTTTATTATCTGTTGAAATACACCAAATCTGGATCTGTTGCAATCTTTCTTTCTCTCTCTTTGGTTCTTTCTCTCTATCTGTTGAAATTCTTTCTCACATATAATCCAGTATATATATATATTTGTTCAATTTTTTTATTATTTTTATCTGCTTAATTTTTAATTTTTTTTTTCATTCACAACTATCTATTGCAATTTGTTTCATCATAGAACAACAACACAAATGAACAACTTAAAAAAAAAAAGTGGAAGAATTGGGTCTGTGTGCTTGAAAAAAAAATTGTCCATAAGGGGCTGGATCAATGGAGTCTTCTCCTCCGATGGTCCTCCGCAGGCTTTGAGTAAAATAATTTGGTGAGAAGTCCTTTTATTAGTTTTGAAAGACATTTTGTTTTCAATTTTACTCCTTAATTTATCTGTTGAATTTTTTTTATATGTTCAAATTTACATTTAAGTGTTTAATTATTTTTTTTTGTCTACATAATCAAAAAAGTTGACTATCTGTTCACTTTTTTTTCCCTATCTTTTCAAAATTTTTTCTAGATTTTGTTATCAATTCAATTTTAATCTCTTATCAGTTCAAATATCTATCCAAAATTTCTTATCTGTTCAACAAACCAGTCACAATGTTCAATTTATTTTTATCTGTTCAATTTTATTATCTGTTGAAATACACCAAATCAGGATCTGTTGAAATCTTTCTTTCTCTCTTTTTGGTTCTTTCTCTCTATCTATTGAAATTCTTTCTCACATATAATCCAGTATATATATATCTGTTAATTTTTTTTATTATTTTTAACCGCTGAATTTTTAATTTTTTTTTTCATTTACTGTCACGCCCTCAAAAAAATAACATTAATCCCAACAATAAAGACATGCTATGTTATATAAAAGATCCACATCCTTCCATTTCTAGAGTTTCATTACAAAAAGTATTAAATGTTAACAACAAAAGCAAATGCCCTAAGGGCTTACAGCTTTCCAAGTTAACACTTGGTTACAAGAAAGTAGAGTGCTAACTCATTTACATATTAAGCCCTTGGCTTGAATTTACATGTAATACAACAAAAGGAAAGACAACCAAAAAGTCCGTCCGCCACTAGCCTCCTAAGCTAAGTCCTTGGAGGTGGCATGCTACCTGTACCTGAAAATGATGTTCCCATATAGGGTGAGCCACAGCCCAGTAGAAATATACTAAACCAGTTATGAATAATGACTAAAAGATTAACAGTTGATAGATGGTCAACACTTTTACATTCTTTCATAACATAATACAATTTCAAGACACTTAAGTCTATATTTCCTTTCGTTTCCATTTCCATTCCTTTTACTTGCCATTTCATAACCTTGGCTCAGAACCTGGCCAAACATCTCACATGAGACAAACACTCATGCAAACACTTCTCATTTCATCAAAGATAAACATAACAGTTATATCAATACTTCCAACGACAAGCATATACGCTCTGTCAATACATTTCTAGATAAGCTTACAAGCTCTATCTACGGAGTTCATCCCCTATCTCCTCCCCACAACATCCGGTTTAGAGGTCCATCCCCTATCTTCCCCTAAACTGTGGAGTACATCCCCTATCTCCTCCAACACAACACAATGCATATAAACAACAATTATACACATCACATATCAATACATAAAATCAATGTATTCTTTCCATCATCATAATTCAATGACACAATTCTATTTTAATTCTTCATTTCTCACAATTAATTATCCAAATTAATTAATCAATGTAATTAGGACATTTTCCATAATTAACATTACAACCCTTAGGTTCCATTTTCATCAATGTTTCAACATTAATTCCATGTTTCTATACCAAACATGCCTCTAGGTTTATTATAGACAAAACCCCAAACTTTTGTAAAATTACACAATGGCCCAAAGTTTTTCAAAATTACATAATAACTCCCAACATATCAAAATGCTAAAATTTAAAGTCAAAACTCATAAAGAAGAGTAGGATATCCCTACCTCAAAAGATGAGCTCCAAAGGAGAAGGACCCAAAACCAAAATGCTCCAAACACCAAACTATTCGGATCAAAATGACGCCCTCGACGATCAACACCCTTTTTGTGAAGACCAAAGGTGAGCAAAACACCCTAGCTAGATCAATACTTAGAGAGAAGTTATGGTTTTTGAGTGAGAAGCTCTGAAAATGGCGTTTTGGTAAAGTAGGAGAAAGAAGATAAGTCAAAAAGTGATTTAAAATGCCCAGTCCCACTCAATTATACGACAGGTCCGCTCGAGCGTAAGACACTCCGCTCGAGCGTACAGACACATAAAACAGGTTCCGCTCGAGCGCAACATTGTCCGCTCGAGCGCCAAGACACAGACACAAAGTTCGTCCGCTCGAGCGTAGATTCCAGCCCGCTCGAGCGCAGGTCTCCCCCTCCCAGAACTCTCACCAAAAACACACTGTCCGCTCGAGCGCAACCCGCTCGAGCGCACCACCTCCGCTCGAGCGTAGAAACCACACCTGCAGAAGTTTTGCAGGTACACGAGAAACTGGATGGGTGCATTCTCCGCTCGAGCGCCAAAACCTCCGCTCGAGCGCACAAGCAACAACAACCTCTCCGCTCGAGCGTAAACATCTCCACTCGAGCGGACCAGCCAAAACCTGGGCAACTAGACTTGGTTCCTAAGCTCAACCAACCTGTAACAAACCTGCCCAACACATCCTATAACTCAAATACAAAGCAAGAAAGGATGTAAACAAGACAGTACTCAACTACCAACATCCACGGACACATGTCCGGATCATTATACAACAAGGGGTAAACCTGGGACCGCTATATTTACAACTATCAGTTGCAATTTGTTTTATCAAAGAACAACAACACAGATCAACAACTTTAAAAAAAAATGGAAGAATTAGGTCTGTGTGCTTGAAAAAAAAAACTGGCCATAAGGAGCTGGATCAATGGAGTCTTCTCCTCCGATAGTCTTCTGCAGTCATTGAGTAAAATAATTTGGTGAGAAGTCCTTTTGTTTTTTTGAAAGGCATTTTGTTTTCAATTTTATTCCTTAATTTATCTGTTGAATTTTTTTTCTATCTGTTCAAATTTAGATTTTAGTGTTTAATTATTTTTTTTTGTCCATATATTCAAAAAAGTTGACTATCTGTTCACTTTTTTTCCCTATCTTTTCAAATTTTTTTCTAGATTTTGTTATCAGTTCAATTTTAATCTCTTATCTGTTCAAATATCTATCCAGAATTTCTTATCTTTTCAACAAACCAGTCACAAAGTTCAATTTATTTTTATCTTTTCAATTTTTTTATCTGTTGAAATATACCAAATCAGGATCAGTTGCAATTTTTCTTTCTCTCTCTTTGGTTCTTTCTCTCTATATGTTGAAATTCTTTCTCAAATACAATCAAGTATATATATATGTTCAATTTTTTTAATTATTTTTATCTGCTTAATTTTTATTTTATTTTTTTTCATTTACAACTATCTGTTGCAATTTGTTTCATCGTACAACAACAAAACAGATCAAAAACTTTAAAAAAAAAAGAAGAAAAAAGTGGAAGAATTGGGTCTGTGTGCTTGAAAAAAAAAAACTGTCCATAAGGAGCTAGATCAATGGAGTCTTCTCCTCCGATGGTCCTCTGCAGCCATTGAGTAAAATAATTTGGTCAGAAGTCCTTTTGTTTGTTTTGAAAGACGTTTTGTTTTCAATTTTACTCCTTAATCTATTTGTTGAATTTTTTTTCTATCTGTTCAAATTAAGATTTTAGTGTTTAATTATTTTTTTTGTCTATATATTCAAAAAAGTTGACTATCTGTTCACTTTTTTTCCTTATCTTTTCAATTTTTTTTTCTAGATTTTGTTATCAATTCAATTTTAATCTCTTATCTGTTCAAATATCTATCCAAAATTTCTTATCTATTCAACAAACCAGGCACAATGTTCAATTTATTTTTATCTGTTCAATTTTATTATCTGTTGAAATACACCAAATCAGGATCTGTTGCAATCTTTCTTTCTCTTTCTTTGGTTTTTTCTCTCTATCTGTTGAAATTCTTTCTCACATATAATCCCGTATATATATATCTGTTCAATTTTTTTTTATTATTTTTATCTGCTTAATTTTTATTTTTTTTTTCATTTACAACTATTTGTTACAATTTGTTTCATCGTAGAACAACAACACAGATCAAAAACTTAAAAAAAAAAAGAAAAAAAAGAAGAATTGGGTCTATGTGGTTGAAAAAAAAACTGTCCATAAGAAGCTGGATCAATGGAGTCTTCTCCTCCGATGGTTCTCTGTAGGCATTGAGTAAAATAATTTGGTCAGAAGTCCTTTTGTTTGTTTTGAAAGACGTTTTGTTTTCAATTTTACTCCTTAATTTATCTGTTGAATTTTTTTTTCTATCTGTTCAAATTTACATTTTAGTGTTTAATTTTTTTTATCTATATATTCAAAAAAGTTGATGATCTGTTCACTTTTTTTTCCCTATCTTTTCAAAAAAAATTTCTAGATTTTGTTATCAGTTCAATTTTAATCTCTTATCTGTTCAAATATCTATCGAAAATTTCTTATCTTTTCAACAAACCAGTCACAATGTTCAATTTATTTTTATCTTTTGAATTTTATTATCTGTTGAAATACACCAAACTAGGATCAGTTGCAATCTTTATGTCATGACCCCAACCCGCCCCTAGTAGGATGGTGCTGTGATGGCCAGTAATCCGTAACTACCGAAGGCCAACTTACAAGATCAAAGACAATCAGAGTATAACATATGGGGCTTACAAATGCGGAAGCAATAAATCAAATACAAGTGGTCCATAAGAGCTGTGCATAGATCAAATGATATGGCACTCATAACAGATTCACAGCCAGTCTGATAATTAAAATACATAATACAAATCTTGACCAAAAGGCTTCTAAAGCCGACATGTGCAATTACAAACGATTACAAGCCAAAGAAGCATATTCTTCAAGATCTGCCGATGTAAATACAATTGTCGACATGAATACAAAACAGCCGACGTATAACAAGTTATGCCGACATCACAAGAATCCAAAACCAAGCTTTGCAAAAATACATCTAGGCGTCGCCGCCGACCTGCTCATCACCTACATATATATAGAGGGGTGAGTATGGAAACTCAGTGAATGGTACTAGTAATAAAGGTTTTGCATGAATAACAGCCGAAGTCTTTTCAAAACAAAACATGCCAAAACCACACAAGGATTAGCCGAGGTCTTTCCAAGCAAATACATCAAAACTCTATCAAATCAAAGGATGAACCGTATTCATCTATCAAATCTTACAAGTCTCAAGGGATGTCCACTGACATCGGCAAAACACAAAACAAGCTTTCCGAACAAGAAATCCACGCGGTAAACCGTCAGTGGCTAAACAAGACGATCCGTGATCGATTAATCAAGGGTACTGCGAAAGTTTAGAGTCCTCCAGCACAAGGGACTGTGTCACTTAGGCCCGTAGCCCTTTTTGACAAACTTACATCACTTAGGCCCGTAGCCATTCTTCTCGACGAACTTGTGTCACTTAGGCTCGTAGCCTTTTTTGACAAAGTGGTGCTGCGAAAGTTTAGAGTCCTCCAGCACAAGGGACTTGTGTTACTTAGGCCCGTAGCCCCTTTTAACACATTGGCTTTTCTAAGAAAGGACCGTATCCTTTTTGCACAAGGGTACTGCGAAAGTTTAGAGTCCTTCAGCACAAGGGACTTTGCAAAGATACCATCAAAACAAGGCTCATACTTATTACAAAGATATCATCAAAACAAAGCTTATGCTTGACCTTTTATACTCAGTGCTGCAAAAGTTTAGAGTCCTCCAGCACAAGGGACTTTCAAGAACATCATCAAAACAAAGCTTATGCTCATTACATCAAAATAGGCTAATCATTCATGCTTTAACAAACACTTTCATCAAAACAAGCAAAGCAAGATTTTATCAAAACAGCATAACATAGCTTTACTAGAAGCACCACTCACCTCGGTCTTCTTGGGTGAAGGCTCAAAGCAAGATCAAAGTCCTGACAATCACAAGGCAAATCATATTCTCAAAACAAGCTTCATATGCATGTAGTGATCTCGGCACTCTCACTGAGTCCAAGTCAATAACAAAACAAAACATGCTGAGGGTCAAAACACTGCTTTTCCATCTCGTGGAAACAAACTGGGTACTATCCAGGTTTAGCCAAGGTCCCACACCTTCTCGCCGAGGTGTGAACTCGATGGCCACATACAAAACGAAATCGGGAAAAACCTGGGTTTCCCTTTGAAGAATGCAAAGGACAAAATCATCAAGAACATCAAGAGTATGCATGCTGGAGTTCATAACTAGTATATTCAAAATCTGAGATCCCATGCAAAGAGCTCAAAACATGGATCTGGGTACCCGTACAAGAAAACATGCAAGAACAAACACAAAAACATGGTTCTTGTTCCAAACTTTCGGATCAAAACGAGACTTTACTCAAGAACACATGAACATCATCTTTCTCTTTCAAAACCAACTTCAGATCATTGCATGGCATGCAAAACAAACTCAATCATGCAATGCAGCTTGATAACCAATAAGAGTAACCAAAGTAGAGCAAGAATCTAACCTCAAAACTCAAATCTAACGGTTCGATCTTCCAAGATCGAGCTCGAAACTCCACTTCTCACTCTAGAACTCTTTCTTCTTCCTTGAGAGCTTCTGTCTCTAAAAACAAAGATTTGAGACAAAATGATTTGTCTCCAAGTCTGCCGGCTTTCTATACACACAGCTCGGACACGTAGCTCAACCGGGTTGGCTTAACTTAAAAGGTGACTGATTGATAAGACAAGTCACTGACAAAGCGTACTCAACAAGCTAAGGCAAAGCGCATCGGCAATCAAAGACATCGGCTAAAGACAAAGCCTCGGCTAAGCGTAACAAGGACATCGGCTAGGGAGTACGACACTTTACTAAGTCGTGCCACACCTCGGGCTAAGTCACACCTGCCCTGGGACAAAATCACCAAGAGCAAAACAGCTCGGCCTAGAAGATACACTTCTCGGCCTTCGCTCTGAACATCTCGGCCCAGATAGTCACATCTCGGCACCATGCCGAGGTTAAGGTGGAGGTCAACAAATGGTTCCAAAATAGTTCTAAGTACGAAGGTTCAAAAATGAACTAGACTGAGATGACCTCGGCCACACACCAAGCAAGGAACAAGATCAAGCAAGTAACACGTAACAAAGCAAGCCGAAACAAGATTAACAAGATTTGTAATATATCAAGACAAGGTCATACATAGATGTATGCAAATATAGCTAAGTCAAGAATGAGGGTTGTTACATCCTATCCCCCTTAAAGAAGTTTGGTCCCCAAACTTAAGTTACCTTGTTCCAAGAACAATTCTGGATGTCGAATTCTCATTTCCTCTTCCATTTCCCACGTGGCATCCTTGCCGTAATGCTCTTTCCATTCAATCTTTAGCATGGGTATCGACTTGTTTCTCAACTGTCGAACTTGTCTGTCGATAATACACATCGGCTTCTCTTTATAGCCCAAATTCTCATTAACTTCAATCCCAGAATAATCAATCACATGCAGTGGATCTCGAATATACTTCCTCAACATTGAAACATGAAACACATTATGGACTTGGCTTAACTCTGGTGGCAAAGCAAGTCTGTAAGCAACGGAGTTAACCTTGTCAAGGATTTCAAATGGCCCAATATAACGAGGTGCCAACTTACCTTTCTTCCCAAATCTGGAAACTCCTTTCATTGGCGAAACTTTCAGGAATACGTGGTCCCCAACTTCGAATTCTAATTCACTTTTCCTCTGGTCGGCGTAACTCTTTTGTCGGCTCTGGGCAGTTTTAATCCTCTGCTGAATAAGTTTAATCTTCTCTGTTGTTACTTGAATTACCTCGGGACCAAGCAGAGCTTTGTCTCCAACTTCGGTCTAACATATCGGCGATCTACATTTCCTTCCGTACAAAGCTTCATATGGTGCCATGCCAATGGTAGCTTGATAACTGTTGTTATAAGCAAATTCCACTAAGGGCAAATGCACTCCCCAACTTCCTTGGAAGTCCAAAACACAAAGCCTAAGCATATCCTCAAGTGTCTGAATTGTTCTCTCTGTCTGACCATCTGTCTGGGGATGAAAAGCTGTACTAAATCTCAATTCGGCTCCAAAAGCTCTCTGTAGACTCTGCCAGAATCTGGAAACAAACTTCGGATCCCGATCTGATACTATCGACATCGGCGCTCCATGGAGTCTAACAATCTCGTTCACATATAACAAGGCAAGTTGGTCGGCACTGAAGGTAGTCTTAACAGGCAAAAAGTGCGCTGACTTAGTTAATCTATCAACAACAACCCAAATCGAGTCCATACCTTTCTGTGTCTTCGGCAAGCCAATCACAAAGTCCATGGAGATATGTTCCCATTTCCACTCAGGAATCGGCAAAGGTTGAAGAAGTCCTGCTGGTCTCTGATGTTCTGCTTTCACTTGTTGACAATGCAAACACTGGGACACGAATTCAGCTATCTCCCTTTTCATATTCGGCCACCAGAAGGTCTGTTTCACATCTTGATACATTTTGGTATTTCCTGGATGAACAGCAAACTTGGAAGCATGAGCTTCGTGTAAAATTTTTCTCTTTAACTCTGGGACATCGGCTACACACAATCTCCCTCCAAACTTGAGCACTTGGTTCTCAACAGTGTACCCTGATCTCGGCTTTGTAACAATCTCATCGGCTACTCTTTTGAAGAATGCATCCTCCATTTGTCTAGCCTTTACTTCTTCAACAATAGTTGGTTCCACTGATATCACTGTTAGACATGCTAAACTCCCAACTGTCTTTCTACTCAGTGCGTCGGCTACGCTGTTAGCCTTTCCTGGGTGATATTGAATTTGCATATTGTAGTCCTTCAGCAACTCAAGCCATCTCCTCTGCCTCAAATTCAATTCCTTCTGAGTGAATAGGTACTTCAAGCTTTTATGATCTGTGAAAACCTGACAAGAAGCTCCATACAAGTAATGACGCCAAATCTTTAAGGCAAATACAACGGCTGCTAACTCCAAATCATGGGTAGGATAGTTCTTTTCATGTGGCTTCAGCTGACGAGATGCATATGCTATGACTCTACCCTTTTGCATTAATACACAGCCCAAACCCTTATGCGATGCATCACTATAGATATGAAACTCTTCATTACCTGATGGAAGTACAAGTACTGGCGCTGTAACTAACCTCGTCTTCAGTTCTTGGAAAGCTGACTCTCGATCTTCAGTCCATTCATACGGCGCTCCCTTTTTAGTCAATTGTGTTAATGGAACTGCAATCCTTGAGAAATCCTTCACGAACTTCCTGTAATAACCTGCCAAACCCAGAAAACTCCGAACCTCGGACACATTAGTCGGCCTCGGCCAATTCACTACGGCTTCCACTTTGCTAGGATCAACCGAGATACCCTCTTCATTAATTACATGACCCAAGAATGAGATGGTAGATAGCCAGAATTCACATTTATTAAACTTAGCATACAATTTCCTGTCTCTCAAAATCTGTAAGGCAAGTCTCAAATGATTCTCATGTTCGGTTTTACTCTTGGAATAGATCAATATATCATCAATGAAGACAACTACAAACTCATCTAAGTATGGCTTGAAGACTCTGTTCATTAAGTCCATAAATGCAGCAGGGGCATTGGTTACTCCAAAAGGCATTACTAAAAACTCGAAATGGCCATATCTTGTCCGGAAGGCTGTCTTCTCAACATCCTCGGCTTTAACCTTAAGCTGATGGTAACCCGACCTAAGGTCAATCTTAGAAAAGAATTGTGCTCCTTGTAGTTGATCAAGCAAATCATCAATCCTAGGTAATGGGTACTTGTTCTTAATGGTGACCTTCTTAAGTTCTCTATAATCAACGCAAAGACGAAGCGTACCATCCTTTTTCTTAACAAATAAAACAGGTGCTCCCCATGGTGAAGTGCTCAGCCTAATGAATCCCTTATCCAACAACTCTTGTAGTTGTAGTTTCAATTCTCTAAGTTCAGCTGGGGCCATTCTATATGGTGTTTTGGAGATCGGCTGTGTTCCCGACATGACATCAACAGTAAACTCTATTCCTCTATCGACTAAGTGGCCAGGCAATTCATTTGGGAAGACGTCGGGGAATTCATTAACAACTGGAATGTCGGCTAAACTAACATTTCCACCCTGATTACTCAGTACACTACACAGGTAACCTTTACACCCTTTTTGGATCAACTTATAGGCCTTCATGGATGAGATCAAGTAAGGCGGGGGTACTACTCCTTTACCCTGAAAAATAACCTCGGCTAGGTTTGGGGGTTTCAGTGTGACACTTTTCGAAACACAATCAATAGATGCGTAATTCGCTACTAACCAATCCATTCCCAGTATAACATCAAAATAAGCTATGTCCAATGGCATTAAGTCAACTAACAGTTCAACATTCTCAATCACAACAATACATGCTCTATAGATGGATGCAACAATCATAGATTTCCCAGATGGAGTAGACACAGATAATGCATAACCAAGGGGTTCTAGTTTCCTATTAATCTTCTCGGCAAACATAACAGATACAAACGAATGCGTAGAACCCGAATCAATCAATACATAAGCATCTTGAGAGCAAATAGAGAGTATACCTGACACTACTGCCTCAGCATTCTGAGTGTCTCCTGGTACAAGTGCAAACACCCTGCCTTGCCTCAACTGTCCTTTCCCGACGTTACCTTTCTGTACGGAACCCGAGGTATTCTCATCCTTCTTACCGTCATCCACCTTTGCTTTAGGACAGTCTCTCACAAAATGACCTATCTCACCACACTCATAACAAGCTCCAGACGTCCGACGACAAATCCCGAAGTGTTGTCTCCCACAATCCGAACACGTCGGCTTAGCATTACTTTCCTGTCTTAGGTAACCAGTACTGCCCTTGTTCGTTTTCTTCTTAGTGCCCAACTGTGCTCGGCGACTGTCATAATTCTGCCTCTTTCGTTGGTTCTCTCTCGAGCTCTGGTATCTGTTCAAGTTAGCCTCTGCCAAAATGGCTTTGTCCAGTACTTCGGCGTATGTCGGTAGATTGTGCAGGTTAACTCGGTCTTGAATCGGTCCGCGAAGCCCACCTTCAAACTTTCTGGCCTTCATATATTCATCGTTGGCCATGTGGGGTGCGAACCTCGCCAGTTCAGTGAAAGCGCGGTCATATTCCGCCACTGTTCGGTTGCCTTGGGTCAAAGTCTGGAACTCAGTAGCCTTGCGGTTTCGAACACTTAAGGGAAAATGTTTGTTGTAAAACAACTCCAAAAATCTGGTCCAGGTTAAGTCTGGGTTGCTTTCTCGAACCATTACCCACCATCTGCGGGCATCGTCATCCAGTGTGAAGGTTGCCAAGGTTACCTTCTGGGTGTCAGTGCTGGGGAAGATCTCGAACAACTTTTCCATTTCTAAAACCCATGCCTCAGCCTTCATCGGCTCTATGCCTCCAGAGAATCTCGGTGGTTTCATTTTCTTGAACTCCCTGATCAAAGCTATCGTGCCATCTCCATACAAAGCTGGCTGTGGAGGAACTTGCGGCACTGGGGGAGGTGGAACTACATTTCGGCCGTTTGTCTGCTCGGCCTGAGTCGAAGTGGCACTAGCATACTGTTGTCTTGTTTGCCTCAATTCGCGGGCCAAACCTTCAACTAATCTTTCCAGTCGGTCTAATCTGTCTTCGGGCCGATCTCGGCCAATTGGAGGTCTACCTCTCCTCATGATGCTAGAGGGTGCAAAGTGTGACTTTAAAACAAGATAAGCAAATAATCACACAGGCAAGTAACAAATAAGCATGTCAAGACAATGCACACCTTGTTCAAATAGCAAGCACAATGATGCAATCCTAGCATTTTTCTAAGGGAAATCCTATGCTCTTTAGGACTTAAAGTGTGTGAATAACGTATACTAAGGAACTTGTGCTCTGATACCATTCTGTCACAACCCCAACCCGCCCCTAGTAGGATGGTGCCGTGATGGCCAGTAATCCGTAACTACCGAAGGCCAACTTACAAGATCAAAGACAATCAGAGTATAACATATGGGGCTTACAAATGCGGAAGCAATAAATCAAATACAAGTGGTCCATAAGAGCTGTGCATAGATCAAATGATATGGCACTCATAACAGATTCACAGCCAGTCTGATAATTAAAATACATAATACAAATCTTGACCAAAAGGCTTCTAAAGCCGATATAGCGATCCCGGTGTTCCCTTTCCTGTTCAGTTGTATTCCGGACTTGGTTCCGTGGGGTTGGTAGTCGTGTCTACCTTGTTGTCATCCCTTCATTCCATTTGATTGAGTTTTAGGATGTGTTTGGCATGTCTCGAGTAGTTGGGTGGAGCCTTGGTTTCTTTTTCTGGTTGCCAGGTTTTTGGCCTTTCCGCTCGAGCGGGCCATCGGGAGCTCGAGCGGAGTTTGCAAGCTCTCAGCATTTTTGGTGCTCTGCAAAACTCCTGCAAGCACGTTATTCACGCTCGAGCGGGCTTATTAGCGCTCGAGCGGGTAGTACGTTTTTGGCGTGAGTTCTGGGAAGGAAAATTGTACGCTCGAGCGGACTGTCCTTCACGCTCGAGCGGAAGTTTTTCATTTCTGTGTCTTGGCGCTCGAGCGGGCCTTCTTGCGCTCGAGCGGACCATGTCTTTTGCACTTTACGCTCGAGCGCTCTGTTTTACGCTCGAGCGGGAATGTCGCATATCAGGCATCAGTTGGGCGTTTTTGAATCACTTTTTACATTCTTTCTCTCTCTTTTACTTTCCAAAAAGATATTTTGAGAGCTCCTCTCTCTAAAACCATAACTTCTCTCTAAGTATTGATCTAGCTAGGGTGTTTTTCTCACCTTTGGTCTTCACAATAGTTGAGTTGATCGTCAAGGGCTTTACTTTGATCCGAATATTTTGAGTTTTGGAGCACGTTGGGTATCGTCATCTTCTTCCTTTGGGTTCCGAATTTGAGGTAGGGATATCCTACTCCTCTTTATGAGTTTTGTCTTTAAATTTTAGCATTTTGATATGTTGGGTGTTGTTGGGTAATTTTGAGAAAGTTTGGGTCTTTTGTGAAATTTTACAAAAGTTGGGGTTTCATTTATAATAAACCTATATGCAAGTTAGGCATAAAAAAATGAGATTTAAAGTTGGAATATTGATAGAGATGGAGCCTTAGGGTTGTTCTGTGAATTATGGTAATTTGTCCTAAATGGTTTAATTAATTAATGTGCATAATTAATTAAAGAAATTGAGGAACTGAGTTGAGAATGTTGAAGTTGGGAATGTATGGGACTAAAGGGTGTAGTTGAACCATTCATTGCTCACCTAGTTGAAATGTTGATATATCATCCATTTGTGCATTTATTTCCTGTTAGAGATAATTGCTTGGGGCTACCGGTGGAGGGTAGTATTAATTGTTGTAGACAATGCATGATGATTAGGCAAACTAAAACTAATCAGTTGGATGTGTCATAGAGTATGACGGTTGGTAGAATACATTAACTTTATGTATTGATTGATTGCGTATATGATGATGTGTTTATATGCATTGCTTGTGTATGGGAGGAGATGGGGGATGTACTCCACGGTTTAGGGGAAGATGGGGGATGTACCTCTAAGCCGGTTAACAGTTTAGGGGAAGATGGGGGATGTACCTCTAAGCCGGTTAACAGTTTAGGGGAAGATGGGGGATGTACCTCTAAGCCGGTTAACAGTTTAGGGGAAGATGGGGGATGTACCTCTAAACCAGATTAGTAGTTATGGGAAGATGGGGGATGGACTCGGGGATGCAGCTCATATGCTCTCCTATTGCAGTTATGATACAGCTCTTATGCTTATCGATTGAAGTGTTGTTTGGATTGATTTGATATAGCACTAAAATGTATATCGTTATCAATTGTGAAGTATAGAAATGTTTCTATGATAAGTTGATGCGGTACCAGCATGTGTATCTTTAATGAATTTCAAAAGTGTTTTAGTGAGGGATTATAATCTCATCAAATGTTTTGGCCAGAGTACTGAGCCGTGTTTTCAAACTCAAAGTTGAATAAGAAATGGAAAGTGAAGTGTAGCGTAGACTTGATTGTCATGGAGTTGTCATAAGATGTAAATGAATGTATCTGTGATGACCATCTATCAGTTGCTAATCTTTTAGTCATTGTTCATAGCTGGTTTAGTGTATTTCTACTGGGCTGTGGCTCACCCTATATGGGAACATCATTTTCAGGCACAGGTAGCAGGTTACCTCCAAGGACATAGCTTGGAAGGCTAGAGGCAGACAGACTGCTTTTCTTTTGTTGTTTTACCTTCTCTGATGTATTATTTGTGGATTCAAGCCAAGGGCTTAATGTGTAACTGAGTTAGTACTCTCTTATTTGTAACCAAGTGTTAACTTGGAAAGCTGTAAGCCCATAGGGCATTTACTTCTGTTGTTGGTATGTAATGCTTCTTGTAAAGAACTACTCTGTTGAATAAAATGATGTTTGTCTCTCATGTCAATGCATGTTAATATTGAAGGGTTTTATGTATTATTTTGGGGGCGTGACAACTTGGTATCAGAGCATACCGGGTTCGAATACTTTGGGTACGTGGGAAGTGATTAGGATCACAATGGGTTTGTCTCGCTTGTTAGAGACTTAGATGTAATGTTATGTGCTTATGTGATAACATGTTTATATGACTATTTGGGTATGGGATTTAATTTCTAGGATGTTGATTGGATCCTTGGGTTCCTGGGAGTCCTGTTGGAAAGGCACTTGATCAATGCTGTTTCTAACCGGAACTCTAGTAACGCCTCGGGACTATCATTATCCGGAAATGAAATTCGTAAGTGCTTATGTGTCTATGTGCTTACGTGGAGTGAATTACAGTTGTCCATGCATTAGGACGCGAGTGTTGAGTTTCGGCATATTTATGAACGTGCTAATATCTTTTGTTACTTTTACTAGGATGCTTAGGCGAGGAAGTTGTGATTTCCCTCCTTCCGCTCGGGAAGAGTTACGGAAACAGTTTGTGGAGTTACGCCAGGGTACTACACCTTTGGTGCAGTTTGAAAGATGGTTTGCTAACCTGTCAAGGTTTGCTCCAGAGTTGGTGGAGATGGAGGAACTGCGTTGTGCAGAGTTTGAGAGTAAGCTGTGTGACGACATCCATGTGAGGATTGCGGGGTCTTGGCATAGGAGTTACAGTGTGCTTGTTAGGGCTGCGACTCATGTGGAGGCAGCGGTGTTAGCTATGGGCCAGAGTAGAGAGGAGGCCGTTTCAGCGACTCCCGTGATTCAGGGTGTTAGCAGGCCTTTTAAGAGGCAGAGGGGTTTAAACCCGCAACAGGGAGGTCGGGCTAAAGCTATCCTTCCAGTGTCGGATTTGGGTTCGGGGGAAGGTAAACAGAGGAGTGTCATTTGTTTCAAATGTGGTCTACTGGGCCACAAGGCTTCGGTTTGCCCACGGAAGAAGGGGGCAGGGTCAGCAGTTCAACCAGTAGTTGTACCACCAGGATTGTCTAACCAGCCGGGTTTTGCGCCGACCGAAAGTTCAGTGGGGAGGCAGTTGTTGGGGCCTTCACCAGCTCAGGTTTCGAACCAGGCTCGTTCTCAGGAGCCACTTACTTGTTGGGTGTGTAATCAGCCGGGTCATATCCGACATTTCTGTACTCAGCCAGGGGCTCCTTTGGGGGTTTTACAACCTAGTCGGGTCCAGCCTTATTCGATTGGACCAGGGCAGTACCGTTCTGGGGGTCAGACAGGCCAGATTTCGAGGGCCTCAGTGGAGTCGAGTTCCCAAGCTCCTGTTGGGGGAAATTCGCGATTGTTCGAGGTGTGGCCGTTTGGGGCACATCAGTAGTCTGTATTTGTGGCTTGTAAGCTCATAGAATATCTTGGGTCAGAGAATGACTAACTTTTGAGGTCCCGTGCGGGGCGGTAGTAGTGGTAATACCGAGGGATTGGTTTCGTTTTGACTAGTCCGTTTTGTAACCGGTGAATTATCGTTTGTGGCCATTGGGTTCTGTTGTGTAACCAATGTGTTTTGGGAATGTTGAGACATCTAAACTGTTTGTTTATCTATATACTTATGCTTGGTTGTTAATTCTCTTGGATTGAGTAGAGTGGAATATGTTGTAACTTTAGAGTTTTATTAATGCGTTAAGTTGCTGTAGGACCATAAAATTCTTTGGTAATAGTGCATTCTTAGGCGTGTTTTGGGAAAAGTGAGGGGCCGTTGGGCCATGTTTTCAATTTTAGAAGAGTCACTGAGGGATGCGTATCTTAACCACGATTACTAGGGGGTGAGAACAGTTATACTTGCCAGATGTTCGGAGTTTCATTAGTGTTACTTAAGTGATCCTTGTGTGCGAAAGGGATGTTAGTCCCCTGTCGCGGGAACCCCGAGAGGATGTGAAGTGTGAGGTTAATACTAGGTATGGTATGTAATTAACATGGTGTTTTGCGAGAGCATAGTGTATAACCTTGTTAGGATTCGACTTGTACCTTCGTGGTGGGTAATGTTGCCGTATAGGCATGTATAATGATTGGTCGTTTGATAGAGGGAGTGTTAGTCCCTAGATAAGGGCGTAGCTGTTGGCATCGAGAGTAGTGTGTAGTGAGCAGCTGGTGCTATATTTCGGGTAGTGGCTTATGGACGTTTCCTAAGTTTTTGGACTTCCTTAACTTGATCGAAAGTGATTGGTTTGTACCTTAACACTAGTTAGGTCGGGGGGACGCTATCGTGAGGGTTGATTGGGTGTATAGCCCGTGGTTAGGATGTGACCGTGGAAGGAGTCACAACGGTGTAATGTTTACGGCTGGAGGTGTGGGTTGATAATGAGAAGGTTGAGGATTTTTGCTCCTCTGGGAATCTAGAATGGTGCATCTTTGAGAGCCTAGTCGGCAACATACAACAGTGTCGGAGTTGGTTCTTGGTGGTTGTCTAGCGGTAGCATTGGCTAGTGGGTTGGCACGGAGACGGGGTATCTCGATTGTACTCGTGGGGCGAGTGACGAGTAAGGTTTGGAATGAAGGGTGGACCCCATAGGTCGTTGGCGGATGAAGGTACTACGTTGGCTTGTGTTCGGTACGAACGGGTACTTGGTAGTGATGAATGTCACGGTGTAGCTAAACCTGTCAGTTAACTCAGTAAGAGGGAAGGGGTATGTAAATTTTATTACGTCGAGTCCGGTCGAGGTGGCGAGAAAAATCTCTAAATGAGGGAGTTTTGCACAGTGCGATGCGTGTTAGTGTGTGGTTTGCTTGTTGTTATTAGGTGATGGGTAGAAGGGGATCAGCCTTAGAAGATCCCAGCAGTATGCCTTGGTAAGGCTATTGTACGGTTTCTGATTGAAATCAAGGAGTTGTTTGTTTGGTAAAGTTAGGCCACTTTGGTATAAGCGTCTGTCATCCAGTTTGGACAGTGGTAACACAAGTGAAGTAAGGGGGTTGTGAAGAGTGAGTGAAGCACTCTGTTAGAATCATCTTGACTCGTTCGGTTCTTATTTGTGCATTGTAAGGCACGAGGATGTGCGATGTTATCCTCTAGGTAGTGGCGTTGTTGGGAACTTCAAATGTTTAGGATTCCCTTTCTTGAAAGTTCTGTTTTAAGTGCAGTGTTATCAACGTGAGTATGACGTATTTTCGGTAGACGGCGATATAGACCTGTATACTTTACGAGAAGTTAGACTCTACCTAGTTTGGGTTGCTGGTTAGGTGTCTTGTGTCTTTTTGGCAAGACCGTGAATTGTTGGGGTAGTATGTACTAAACACTAGTTTGGGTACTGTCTGTAGTGGAAACGTAGTGGAGTTGAAGTATCTGGATCCATTGGTAGGCTTTTGAGCGTATGTTGAATATCCTGTGTATGGGTGAACTGTACGAATATTACATGTGTTGCAATCTATGGTAATATGTTGGGAGTTAGTTTAGCATTATATATGTTAAATGTGATGTGGGAATGCAAATGTATCATTAATATTGAATGTGTTTCGGAATTATGAACCCTGCATATTAGAAGTTATTGATTTTGAAGGAAATGCATGTCAAGGTTGCATGTTATATCATATATTGTAAATTGTCTTTTGAATAGAAATGCAGTAACCGGTAATGGGTTAGGTTGTTGAATACTATTTGTGTATTGTGGAGAAGTTGATTCAATTTAAGCGTTACGAGAAATTTCAATGAGAAATCTTGGCCAAATCAAATGGAAGTGGTTATGTATTGTGAGTAACATCGTGCTTTCGGAAAATGTTTACAAAATTTTTGGATTTCACATGGAGAATGCAAAATTTATTTCGGAATGTTAACGTTGAAAACTTAATTATTTTTGAGAAAATATCTTTAAAATCAGAGAATAACCTTCTTTACATTCATACAAAAGCTGGTAATGGTTGTTTTATTCGGATTGTGATTGTTGAGTAGTAACTTAGCTTGGAGTGCTAGGTGATTGTTTTGGTGAGTTATCTCGGAAAGGGTTTGGTTTGGTTGAAGTTTTGTAGGCCGGGGTGTTGTCCTCTTTCAGGGCGTGTTTCCTTGTTAAGTCCTTCCATATGCGAGGGTAAGTAGGAAATCTGTTGTAAGATTAACTCCTTTGTGTTGTGAGCCTTGTCATCCGTTGTCCTTGTGTCTTGGCGTTTCCTTAATTTCGGGGACGAAATTCTTTAAGGGGGGGAGGTTATAGCGATCCCGGTGTTCCCTTTCCTGTTCAGTTGTATTCCGGACTTGGTTCCGTGGGGTTGGTAGTCGTGTCTACCTTGTTGTCATCCCTTCATTCCATTTGATTGAGTTTTAGGATGTGTTTGGCATGTCTCGAGTAGTTGGGTGGAGCCTTGGTTTCTTTTTCTGGTTGCCAGGTTTTTGGCCTTTCCGCTCGAGCGGGCCATCGGGAGCTCGAGCGGAGTTTGCAAGCTCTCAGCATTTTTGGTGCTCTGCAAAACTCCTGCAAGCACGTTATTCACGCTCGAGCGGGCTTATTAGCGCTCGAGCGGGTAGTACGTTTTTGGCGTGAGTTCTGGGAAGGAAAATTGTACGCTCGAGCGGACTGTCCTTCATGCTCGAGCGGAAGTTTTTCATTTCTGTGTCTTGGCGCTCGAGCGGGCCTTCTTGCGCTCGAGCGGACCATGTCTTTTGCTCTTTACGCTCGAGCGCTCTGTTTTACGCTCGAGCGGGAATGTCGCATATCAGGCATCAGTTGGGCGTTTTTGAATCACTTTTTACATTCTTTCTCTCTCTTTTACTTTCCAAAAAGATATTTTGAGAGCTCCTCTCTCTAAAACCATAACTTCTCTCTAAGTATTGATCTAGCTAGGGTGTTTTTCTCACCTTTGGTCTTCACAATAGTTGAGTTGATCGTCAAGGGCTTTACTTTGATCCGAATATTTTGAGTTTTGGAGCACGTTGGGTATCGTCATCTTCTTCCTTTGGGTTCCGAATTTGAGGTAGGGATATCCTACTCCTCTTTATGAGTTTTGTCTTTAAATTTTAGCATTTTGATATGTTGGGTGTTGTTGGGTAATTTTGAGAAAGTTTGGGTCTTTTGTGAAATTTTACAAAAGTTGGGGTTTCATTTATAATAAACCTATATGCAAGTTAGGCATAAAAAAATGAGATTTAAAGTTGGAATATTTATAGAGATGGAGCCTTAGGGTTGTTCTGTGAATTATGGTAATTTGTCCTAAATGGTTTAATTAATTAATGTGCATAATTAATTAAAGAAATTGAGGAACTGAGTTGAGAATGTTGAAGTTGGGAATGTATGAGACTAAAGGGTGTAGTTGAACCATTCATTGCTCACCTAGTTGAAATGTTGATATATCATCCATTTGTGCATTTATTTCCTGTTAGAGATAATTGCTTGGGGCTACCGGTGGAGGGTAGTATTAATTGTTGTAGACAATGCATGATGATTAGGCAAACTAAAACTAATCAGTTGGATGTGTCATAGAGTATGACGGTTGGTAGAATACATTAACTTTATGTATTGATTGATTGCGTATATGATGATGTGTTTATATGCATTGCTTGTGTATGGGAGGAGATGGGGGATGTACTCCACGGTTTAGGGGAAGATGGGGGATGTACCTCTAAGCCGGTTAACAGTTTAGGGGAAGATGGGGGATGTACCTCTAAACCAGATTAGTAGTTATGGGAAGATGGGGGATGGACCCGGGGATGCAGCTCATATGCTCTCCTATTGCAGTTATGATACAGCTCTTATGCTTATCGATTGAAGTGTTGTTTGGATTGATTTGATATAGCACTAAAATGTATATCGTTATCAATTGTGAAGTATAGAAATGTTTCTATGATAAGTTGATGCGGTACCAGCATGTGTATCTTTAATGAATTTCAAAAGTGTTTTAGTGAGGGATTATAATCTCATCAAATGTTTTGGCCAGAGTACTGAGCCGTGTTTTCAAACTCAAAGTTGAATAAGAAATGGAAAGTGAAGTGTAGCGTAGACTTGATTGTCATGGAGTTGTCATAAGATGTAAATGAATGTATCTGTGATGACCATCTATCAGTTGCTAATCTTTTAGTCATTGTTCATAGCTGGTTTAGTGTATTTCTACTGGGCTGTGGCTCACCCTATATGGGAACATCATTTTCAGGCACAGGTAGCAGGTTACCTCCAAGGACATAGCTTGGAAGGCTAGAGGCAGACAGACTGCTTTTCTTTTGTTGTTTTACCGTCTCTGATGTATTATTTGTGGATTCAAGCCAAGGGCTTAATGTGTGACTGAGTTAGTACTCTCTTATTTGTAACCAAGTGTTAACTTGGAAAGCTGTAAGCCCATAGGGCATTTACTTCTGTTGTTGGTATGTAATGCTTCTTGTAAAGAACTACTCTGTTGAATAAAATGATGTTTGTCTCTCATGTCAATGCATGTTAATATTGAAGGGTTTTATGTATTATTTTGGGGGCGTGACAGCCGACATGTGCAATTACAAACGATTACAAGCCAAAAAAGCATATTCTTCAAGATCTGCCGATGTAAATACAATTGTCGACATGAATACAAAACAGCCGACGTATAACAAGTTATGCCGACATCACAAGAATCCAAAACCAAGCTTTGCAAAAATACATCTAGGCGTCGCCGCCGACCTGTTCATCACCTACATATATATAGAGGGGTGAGTATGGAAACTCAGTGAATGGTACTAGTAATAAAGGTTTTGCATGAATAACAGCCGAAGTCTTTTCAAAACAAAACATGCCAAAACCACACAAGGATTAGCCGAGGTCTTTCCAAGCAAATACATCAAAACTCTATCAAATCAAAGGATGAACCGTATTCATCTATCAAATCTTACAAGTCTCAAGGGATGTCCACTGACATCGGCAAAACACAAAACAAGCTTTCCGAACAAGAAATCCACGCGGTAAACCGTCAGTGGCTAAACAAGACGATCCGTGATCGATTAATCAAGGGTACTGCGAAAGTTTAGAGTCCTCCAGCACAAGGGACTGTGTCACTTAGGCCCGTAGCCCTTTTTGACAAACTTACATCACTTAGGCCCGTAGCCATTCTTCTCGACGAACTTGTGTCACTTAGGCCCGTAGCCCTTTTTGACAAAGTGGTGCTGCGAAAGTTTAGAGTCCTCCAGCACAAGGGACTTGTGTTACTTAGGCCCATAGCCCCTTTTAACACATTGGCTTTTCCAAGAAAGGACCGTATCCTTTTTGCACAAGGGTGCTGCGAAAGTTTAGAGTCCTTTAGCACAAGGGACTTTGCAAAGATACCATCAAAACAAGGCTCATACTTATTACAAAGATATCATCAAAACAAAGCTTATGCTTGACCTTTTATACTCAGTGCTGCAAAAGTTTAGAGTCCTCCAGCACAAGGGACTTTCAAGAACATCATCAAAACAAAGCTTATGCTCATTACATCAAAATAGGCTAGTCATTCATGCTTTAACAAACACTTTCATCAAAACAAGCAAAGCAAGATTTTATCAAAACAGCATAACATAGCTTTACTAGAAGCACCACTCACCTCGGTCTTCTTGGGTGAAGGCTCAAAGCAAGATCAAAGTCCTGACAATCACAAGGCAAATCATATTCTCAAAACAAGCTTCATATGCATGTAGTGATCTCGGCACTCTCACCGAGTCCAAGTCAATAACAAAACAAAACATGCTGAGGGTCAAAACACTGCTTTTCCATCTCGTGGAAACAAACTGGGTACTATCCAGGTTTAGCCGAGGTCCCACACCTTCTCACCGAGGTGTGAACTCGATGGCCACATACAAAACGAAATCGGGAAAAACCTGGGTTTCCCTTTGAAGAATGCAAAGGACAAAATCATCCAGAACATCAAGAGTATGCATGCTGGAGTTCATAACTAGTATATTCAAAATCTGAGATCCCATGCAAAGAGCTCAAAACATGGATTTGGGTACCCATACAAGAAAACATGCAAGAACAAACACAAAAACATGGTTCTTGTTCCAAACTTTCGGATCAAAACGAGACTTTACTCAAGAACACATGAACATCATCTTTCTCTTTCAAAACCAACTTCAGATCGTTGCATGGCATGCAAAACAAACTCAATCATGCAATGCAGCTTGATAACCAATAAAAGTAACCAAAGTAAAGCAAGAATCTAACCTCAAAACTCAAATCTAACAGTTCGATCTTCCAAGATCGAGCTCGAAACTCCACTTCTCACTCTAGAACTCTTTCTTCTTCCTTGAGAGCTTCTCTCTCTAAAAACAAAGATTTGAGACAAAATGATTTGTCTCCAAGTCTGCCGGCTGTCTATACACACAGCTCGGACACGTGGCTCAACCGGGTTGGCTTAACTCAAAAGGTGACTGATTGATAAGACAAGTCACTGACAAAGCGTACTCAACAAGCTAAGGCAAAGCGCATCGGCAATCAAAGACATCGGCTAAAGACAAAGCCTCGGCTAAGCGTAACAAGGACATCGGCTAGGGAGTACGACACTTTACTAAGTCATGCCACACCTCGGGCTAAGTCACACCTGCCCTGGGACAAAATCACCAAGAGCAAAACAGCTCGGCCTAGAAGATACACTTCTCGGCCTTCGCTCTGAACATCTCGGCCCAGATAGTCACATCTCGGCACCATGCCGAGGTTAAGGTGGAGGTCAACAGATGGTTCCAAAATAGTTCTAAGTACGAAGGTTCAAAAATGAACTAGACTGAGATGACCTCGGCCACACACCAAGCAAGGAACAAGATCAAGCAAGTAACACGTAACAAAGCAAGCCGAAACAAGATTAACAAGATTTGTAATATATCAAGACAAGGTCATACATGGATGTATGCAAATATAGCTAAGTCAAGAATGAGGGTTGTTACACTTTATTTCTCTCTCTTTGGTTCTTTATCTCTATATGTTGAAATTCTTTCTCACATATAATCAAGTATATATATATATGTTCAATTTTTTAAATTATTTTTATCTGCATAATTTTTAATTTTTTTTTTCATTTTCAACTATCTGTTGCAATTTGTTTCATCGTAGAACAACAAAACAGATCAAAAAAATAAAAATAAAAATAAAATACAAAAAAATAAAAGTTGAAAAATTGGGTCTATGTGCTTGAAAAAAAAAACTGTTCGTAAGAAGCTGGATCAATAGAGTCTTCTCCTCCGATGGTCCTCTGCAGGCATTGAGTAAAATAATTTGGTCAGAAGTCCTTTTGTTTGTTTTGAAAGACGTTTTGTTTTCAATTTTACTCCTTAATTTATCTGTTGAATTTTTTCTCTATCTGTTCACATTAAAATTTTAGTGTTTAATTATTTTTTTTTTGTCTATATATTCAAAAAAAGTTGACTATCTGTTCACTTTTTCCCCTATCTTTTCAAATTTTTTTCTAGATTTTATTATCAATTCAATTTTAATCTCTTTTCTGTTCAAATATCTATCCAAAATTTCTTAGCTGTTCAACGAACCAGTCAGAATGTTCAATTTATTTTTATCTGTTCAATTTTATTATCTGTTGAAATACACTAAATCAGGATCTGTTGCAATCTTTCTTTCTCTCTCTTTGGTTCTTTCTCTCTATCTGTTGAAATTCTTTCTCACATATAAATCAGTATATATGTATCTGTTCAATTTTTTTAATATTTTTATCTGCTTAATTTTTTTATTTTTTTTTCATTTACAACTATCTGTTGCAATTTGTTTCATCGTTGAACAACAACACATATCAAAAACTTAAAAAAAAAAAAATATGGAAGAATTGGATCTGTGTGCTTGAAAAAAAAACTGTCCATAAGGAGCTGGATCAATGGAGTCTTCTCATCCGATGGTCCTCTGCAAGCATTGAGTAAAATAATTTGGTCAGAAGTCCTTTTGTTTGTTTTGAAAGACGTTTTGTTTTCAATTTTACTCCTTAATTTATCTGTTGAATTTTTTTTCTATCTGTTCACATTTACGTTTTAGTGCTTAATTATTTTTTTTTTGTCTATATATTCAAAAAAAGTAGGCTATCTGTTCACTCTTTTCCCTATCTTTTCAAATTTTTTTCTAGATTTTGTTATCAATTCAATTTTAATCTCTTATCTGTTCAAATATCTATCCAAAATTTCTTAGCTGTTCAATGAACCAGTCAGAATGTTCAATTTATTTTTATCTGTTCAATTTTATTGTCTGTTGAAATACACCAAATCAGGATCTGTTGCAATCTTTCTTTCTCTCTCTTTGGTTCTTTCTCTCTATTTGTTGAAATTCTTTCTCACATATAATTCAGTATATATATATCTGTTCAATTTGTTTAATATTTTTATCTGCTTAATTTTTAATTTTTTTTTCATTTACAACTATCTGTTGCAATTTGTTTCATCGTTGAACAACAACACAGATCAAAAACTTTAAAAAAAAAAGGTGGAAGAATTGGGTCTGTGTGCTTGAAAAAAAAAATTGTCCATAAGGAGCTGGATCAATGGAGTCTTCTCCTCTGATGGTCCTCTGCAGGCATTGAGTAAAATAATTTGGTCAGAAATCCTTTTGTTTGTTTTGAAAGACGTTTTGTTTTCAATTTTAGCCCTTAATTTATCTGTTGAATTTTTTTTTCTATATGTACAAATTTACATTTAAGTGTTTAATTATTTTTTTATTTCTGTATATTCAAAAAAGTTGACTATCTGTTCACTTTTTTTCCCTATCTTTTCAAATTTTTTTCCAGATTTAGTTATCAGTTCAATTTTAATCTCTTATCTGTTCAAATATCTATCGAAAATTTCTTGTCTTTTCATCAAACCTGTCACAATGTTCAATTTATTTTTATCTTTTCAATTTTTTTATCTATTGAAATACACCAAATCAGGATCAGTTGCAATCTTTCTTTCTCTCTCTTTGGTTCTTTCTCTCTATATGTTGAAATTCTTTCTCACATATAATCAAGTATATATATATGTTCAATTTTTTTAATTATTTTTATCTGCTTAATTTTTAATTTTTTTTTCATTTACAACTATCTGTTGCAATTTGTTTCATCGTACAACAACAAAACAGATCAAAAACTTTATAAAAAAAAAAAAAGTGGAAAAATTGGGTCTGGGTGCTTGAAAAAAAAAAACTGTCCATAAGGAGCTAGATCAATGGAGTCTTCTCCTCCGATGGTCCTCTGCAGGCATTGAGTAAAATAATTTGGTTAGAAATCCTTTTGCTTGTTTTGAAAGACGTTTTGTTTTCAATTTTACTCCTTAATTTATTTGTTGAATTTTTTTTCTATCTGTTCAAATTTACATTTTAGTGTTTAATTATTTTTTTTGTCTATATATTCAAAAAAGTTGACTATCTGTTCACTTTTTTTCCCTATCTTTTCAAATTTTTTTCTAGATTTTATTATCAATTCAATTTCAATCTCTTATCTGTTCGAATATCTATCCAAAATTTCTTATCTGTTCAACGAACCAGTCACAATGTTCAATTTATTTTTATCTGTTCGATTTTATTATCTGTTGAAATATACCAAATCAGGATCTGTTCCAATCTTTCTTTTTCTCTCTTTGGTTCTTTCTCTCTATCTGTTGAAATTCTTTCTCACATATAATCCAGTATATATATATATCTGTTCAATTTTTTTAATATTTTTCTCTGCTTAATTTTTAATTTTTTTTTTCATTTACAACAATCTGTTGCAATTTTTTTCTTCGTAGAACAACAACACAGATCAAAAACTTAAAGAAAAAAAAAAAGAGAAGTGGAAGAATTGGGTCTGTGTGCTTGAAAAAAAAAAAACTGTCCATAAAGAGCTAGATCAATGGAGTCTTCTCCTCCGATGGTCCTCTGCAGCCATTAAGTAAAATAATTTAGTCAGAAGTCCTTTTGTTTGTTTTGAAAGACGTTTTGTTTTCAATTTTACTCCTTAATTTATCTGTTGAATTTTTTTTCTATCTGTTCAAATTTAGATTTTAGTGATTAATTATTTTTTTTGTCTATATATTCAAAAAAGTTGACTATCTGTTCATTTTTTTTCCCTATCATTTCAAATTTTTTTCTGGATTTTATTATCAATTCAATTTTAGTCTCTTATATGTTCAAATATCTATCCAAAATTTCTTAGCTGTTCAACGAACCAGTCAGAATGTTCAATTTATTTTTATCTGTTCAATTTTATTATCTGTTGAAATATACCAAATCAAGATCTGTTGCAACCTTTCTTTCTCTCTCTTTGGTTCTTTCTCTCTATCTGTTGAAATTCTTTCTCACATATAATTCAGTATATATATCTGTTCAATTTTTTTAATATTTTTATCTGCTCAATTATTAAATTTTTTTTTCATTTACAACTATCTGTTGCAATTTGTTTCATCGTTGAACAACAACACAGATCAAAAACTTAAAAAAAAAAAAAAAGTGGAAGAATTGGGTCTGTGTGCTTGAAAAAAAAAAACTGTGCATAAGGAGCTGGATCAATGGAGTCTTCTCCTCCGATGGTCCTCTGCAGGCATTGAGTAAAATAATTTCATGAGAAGTGCTTTTGTTTGTTTTGAAAAACGTTTTGTTTTCAATTTTACTCCTTAATTTATCTGTTGATTTTTTTTTTCTATATGTTCAAATTTACATTTAAGTGTTTAATTATTTTTTTTTTCTATATATTCAAAAAAGTTGACTATCTGTTCACTTTTTTCCCCTATCTTTTCAAATTTTTTTCTAGATTTTGTTATCAGTTCAATTTTAATCTCTTATCTGTTCAAATATCTATCCAAAATTTCTCATCTGTTCAACGAACCAGTCTATATGTTCAATTTATTCTTATCTTTTCAATTTTATTATCTGTTGAAATACACCAAACAGGATCCGTTGCAATCTTTCTTTCTCTCTCTTTGGTTCTTTCTCTCTATATGTTGAAATTCTTTCTCACATATAATCCAGTATATATATATGTTCAATTTTTTTAATTATTTTTATCTGCTTAATTTTTAATTTTTTTTCCATTTACAACTATCTTTTGCAATTTGTTTCATCGTAGAACAACAACACAGATCAAAAACTTAAAAAAAAAAAAAAAAAAAAAGGTGGAAGAATTGGGTCTGGGTGCTTGAAGAAAAAAAAATTGCCCATAAGGAGCTGGATCAATGGAGTCTTCTCCTCCGATGGTCCTCTGCAGGCATTGAGTAAAATAATTTGGTCAGAAGTCATTTTGTTTGTTTTGAAAAACGTTTTGTTTTCACTTTTACTCCTTAATTTATCTGTTGAATTTTTTTTTTCTATAGGTTCAAATTTACATTTAAGTGTTTAATTATTTTTTTTGTCTATATATTCAAAAAAGTTGACTATCTGTTCACTTTTTTTCCTAATCTTTTCAAAAAAAATTTCTAGATTTTGTTATCAATTCAATTTTAATCTCTTATCTGTTCAAATATCTATCCAAAATTTCTTATCTGTTCAACAAACCAGTCACAATGTTCAATTTATTTTTATCTGTTCAATTTTATTATCTGTTGAAATACACCAAATCAGGATCTGTTGCAATCTTTCTTTCTCTTTCTTTGGTTTTTTCTCTCTATCTGTTGAAATTCTTTCTCACATATAATCCAGTATATATATATCCGTTCAATTTTTTTTATTATTTTTATCTGCTTGATTCTTCATTTTTTTTCATTTACAACTATCTGTTGCAATTTGTTTTATCGTAGAACAACAACACAGATCAAAAACTTTAAAAAAAAAAAAGAATTGAGTCTGTGTGGTTGAAAAAAAAAACTGTCCATAAGGAGCTGGATCAATGTAGTCTTCTTCTCCGATAGTTCTCTGCCGGCATTGAGTAAAATAATTTGGTAAGAAGTCCTTTTGTTTGTTTTCAAAAACTTTTTGTTTTCAATTTTACTCCTTAATTTATCTGTTGAATTTTTTTTCTATCTGTTCAAATTTACATTTTAGTGTTTAATTATTTTTTTTTGTCTATATATTCAAAAAAGTTGACTATCTGTTATCTTTTCAAATTTTTTTCTAGATTTTGTTATCAATTCAATTTTAATCTCTTATCTGTTCAAATATCTATCCAAAATTTCTTATCTGCTCAACAAACCAGTCACAATGTTCAATTTATTTTTATCCGTTCAATTTTATTATTTGTTGAAATACGCCAAATCAGGATCTGTTGCAATCTTTCTTTCTCTTTCTTTGGTTCTTTCTCTCTATCGGTTGAAATTCTTTCTCACATATAATCCAGTATATATATCTGTTCAATTTTTTTATTATTTTTATCTGCTTAATTTTTAATTTTTTTTTCATTTACAACTATCTGTTGCAATTTGTTTCATCGTAGAACAACAACACAGCTCAAAAACTTTAAAAAAAAAAAAAAGAAGAAGAATTGGGTCTGCGTGGTTGAAAAAAAAAACTGTCCATAAGGAGCTGGATCAATGGAGTCTTCTCCTCCGATGGTCCTTTGCTGGCATTGAGTAAAATAATTTGGTCAGAAGTCCTTTTGTTTGTTTTGAAATATGTTTTGTTTTTAATTTTACTCCTTAATTTATCTGTTGAATTTTTTTTTTCTATCTGTTCAAATTTACATTTTAGTGTTTAATTATTTTTTTTTCGTCTATATATTCAAAAAAGTTGACTATCTGTTCACTTTTTTTTCCCTATCTTTTCAATTTTTTTTCTAGATTTTGTTATCAATTCAATTTTAATCTCTTATCTGTTCAAATATCTATCCAAAATTTCTTATCTATTCAACAAACCAATCACAATGTTCAATTTAGTTTTATCCGTTCAATTTTATTATCGGTTGAAATACACCAAATCAGGAACTGTTGCAATCTTTCTTTCTCTCTCTTTGGTTCTTTCTCTCTATCTGTTGAAATTCTTTCTCACATGTAATCCAGTATATATATATCTATTCAATTTTTTAAATATTTTTCTCTTTTAATTTTTAATTTTTTTTTTCATTTACAACTATCTCTTGCAATTTGTTTCATCGTAGAATAACAACACAGATCAAAAACTGGAAACAAAAAAAAAAAAAAAAAAAGAATTGGGTCTGTGTGGTTAAAAAAAAAAACTGTCCATAAGGAGCTGAATCAATGGAGTCGTCTCCTCCGATGGTTCTCTACAGGCATTGAGTAAAATAATTTGGTGAAAAGTCCTTTTGTTTGTTTTGAAAGACGTTTTGTTTTCAATTTTACTTCTTAATTTATCTGTTGAATTTTTTTTCTATCTGTTCAAATTTATATTTTAGTGTTTAATTATTTTTTTTTGTCTATATATTAAAAAAAGTTGACTATCTGTTCACTTTTTTTCCCTATCTTTCCAAATTTTTTTCGAGATTTTGTTATCAATTCAATTTTAATCTCTTATCTGTTCAAATATCTATCCAAAATTTCTTATCTGTTCATCAAACCAGTCACAATGTTCAATTTATTTTTATCTGTTCAATTTTATTTTCAGTTGAAATACACCAAATTAGGATCTATTCCAATCTTTCTTTCTCTCTCTTTGGTTCTTTCTCTCTATCTGTTGAAAATCTTTCTCACATATAATCCAGTATATATATATCTGTTCAATTTTTTTAATATTTTTCTCTGCTTAATTTTTAATTTTTTTTTTTTCATTTACAACTATCTGTTGCAATTTGTTTCATCGTAGAACAACAACACAGATCAACAACTTAAAAAAAAAAAGAAAAAAAAAAGATGACGAATTGGGTCTTTGTGGTTGAAAAAAAAAACTGTCCATCAGGAGCTGGATCAATGGAGTCTTCTCCTCCGATAGTTCTCAGCAGGCATTGAGTAAAATAATTTGGTGAGAAGTCCTTTTGTTTGTTTTGAAAAACGTTTTGTTTTCAATTTTACTCCTTAATTTATCTGTTGAATTTTTTTTTCTATCTGTTCAAATTTACATTTTAGTGTTTAATTTTTTTTTTTGGTCTATATATTCAAAAAAGTTGACTGATGTTCACTTTTTTTCCCTATCTTTTCAAATTTTTTTCTAGATTTTGTTATCAATTCAATTTTAATCTCTTATCTGTTGAAATACACCAAATCAGGATCTGTTGCTATCTTTCTTTCTCTCTCTTTGGTTCTTTTCTCTATCTGTTGAAATTCTTTCTCACATATAATCCAGTATATATATATCTGTTCAATTTTTTAAATATTTTTATCTGCTTAATTTTTAATTTCTTTTCATTTACAACTATCTGTTGCAATTTTTTTCATCGTTGAACAACAACACAGATCAAAAACATAAAAAAAAAAAAAAAAAAAGTTCAAGAATTGGGTCTGTGTGCTTAAAAAAAAAACTGTCCATAATGAGTTGGATCAATGGAGTCTTCTCCTCCGATGGTCCTTTGCAGGCATTGAGTAAAATAATTTGGTCAGAAGTCCTTTTGTTTGTTTTGAAAAACGTTTTGTTTTCAATTTTACTCGTTAATTTATCTGTTGAATTTTTTTTTTCTATATGTTCAAATTTACATTAAAGTGTTTAATTTTTTTTTGTCTATATATTCAAAAAAGTTGACTATCTGTGCACTTTTTTTTACCATCTTTTCAAAATTTTTTCTAGATTTTGTTATCAGTTCAATTTTAATCTCTTATCTGTTCAAATATATCTATCCAAAATTTCTTATCTGTTCAGCAAACCAGTCACAATGTTCAATTTATTTTTATCTTTTCAATTTTATTATCTGTTGAAATACACCAAATCAGGATCTGTTGCAATCTTTCTTTCTCTCTCTTTGGTTCTTTATCTCTATATGTTGAAATTCTTTCTCACATATAATCCAGTATACATATATCTGTTAAATTTTTTTAATTATTTTTATCTTCTTAATTTTTAATTATTTTTTTCATTTACAACTATCTGTTGCAATTTGTTTCATCGTAGAACAACAACACAGATCAACAACTTAAAAAAAATAATAATAATAAAAAAAGTGGAAGAATTGGGTCTGTGTGGTTAAAAAAAAAACTGTCCATAAGGAGCTAGATCAATGGAGTCTTCTCCTCCGATTGTTCTCTGCAGGCATTGAGTAAAATAATTTGGTGAGAAGTCCTTTTGTTTGTTTTGAAAAACGTTTTGTTTTCAATTCTACTCCTTAATTTATCTGTTGAATTTTTTTTTCTATCTGTTCAAATTTACATTTTAGTGTTCAATTATTTTTTTTTTGGTTTATCTATTCAAAAAAGTTAACTATCTGTTCACTTTTTTTCCCTATCTTTTCAAATTTTTCTCTAGATTTTATTATCAATTCAATTTTAATCTCTTATCTGTTCAAATATCTATCCAAAATTTCTTATCTGTTCAACGAACCAGTCACAATGTTCAATTTATTTTTATCTGTTCAATTTTATTATGTGTTGAAATACACCAAATTAGGATCTGTTGCAATCTTTCTTTCTCTCTCTTTGGTTCTTTCTCTTTATCTATTGAAATTCTTTCCCACATATAATCCAGTATATATATCTGTTCAATTTTTTAAATATTTTTCTCAGCTAAATTTTTAATTTTTTTTTTCATTTACAACTACCTCTTGCAATTTGTTTCATCGTAGAACAACAACACAGATCAAAAACTTTAAAAAAAATAAAAAATAAATAAAAAAAAAAAGTGAAAGAATTGGGTCTATGTGCTTGAAAAAAAAACTGTCCATAAGGAGCTGGATCAATGGAGTCTTCTCCTCCGATGGTCCTCTGCAGGGATTGAGTAAAATAATTTGGTCAGAAGTCCTTTTGTTTGTTTTGAAAAACGTTTTGTTTTCAATTGTACTCCTTAATTTATCTGTTGAATTTTTTTTTCTATATGTTCAAATTTACATTTTAGTGTTTAATTATTTTTTTTGTCTATATATTCAAAAAAGTTGACTATCTGTTCACCTTTTTTCCCTATCCTTTCAAATTTTTTTCTAGATTTTGTTATCAATTCAATTTTAATCTCATATATGTTCAAATAATTATCCAAAATTTCTTATCTGTTCAACAAACCAGTCACAATGTTCAATTTATTTTTATGTGTTCAATTTTATTATTTGTTGAAATACACCAAATCAGGATCTGTTGCAATCTTTTTTCTCCTTCTTTGGTTCTTTCTCTTTATCTGTTGAAATTCTTTCTAACATATAATCTAGTATATATATATATCTGTTCAATTTTTTTTATTATTTTTATTTGCATAATTTTTAATTTTTTTTTTATTCACAACTATCTGTTGCAATTTGTTTCATTGTAGAAAACAACACAGATCAAAAACTCTTTTTTAAAAAAAAAAAAGAAGAAGAACTTGGTCTGTGTACTTGAAAAAAAAATTGTCCATAAGGAGCTGAATCAATGGAGTATTCTCCTCCGATGGTCCTCTGCAGGCATTGAGTAAAATAATTTGGTTAGAAGTCCTTTTGTTGGTTTTGAAAAACGTTTTGTTTTCAATTTTATTCCTTAATTTATCTATTGAATTTTTTTTTCTATATGTTCGAATTTACATTTAACTGTTTAATTATTTTTTTTGTCTATATATTCAAAAAATTTTACTATCTGTTCACTTTTTTTTCCTATCTTTTCAAAAAAAAAATTAGATTTTGTTATCAATTCAACTTTAATCTCTTATCGGTTCAAATATCTATCCAAAATTTCTTATCTGTTCAACAAACCAGTCACAATGTTCAATTTATTTTTATCTGTTCAATTTTATTATCTGTTGAAATACACTAAATTTGGATCTGTTGCAATCTTTCTTTCACTTTCTTTGGTTCTTTCTCTCTATCTGTTGAAATTCTTTCTCACATATAATCCAGTATATACATATCTGTTCAATTTTTTTTATTATTTTTATCTGCTTAATTTTTAATTTTTTTTTCATTTACAACTATCTGTTGCAATTTGTTTCATCGTAGAACAACAACACAGATCAAAAATATTAAAAAAAAAAAAGAATTGGGTATGTGTGGTTGAAAAAAAAAACTGTCCATAAGCAGCTGGATCAATGGAGTCTTCTCCTCCGATGGTTCTCTGCGGGCATTGAGTAAAATAATTTGGTCAGAAATCTTTTTTTTTTGTTTTGAAAAACGTTTTGTTTTCAATTTTATTCCTTAATTTATCTATTGAATTTTTTTTCTATATGTTCAAATTTACATTTAAGTGTGTAATTTTTTTTTTCGTCTATATATTCAAAAAAGTTGACTATCTGTTCACTTTTTTTCCCTATCTTTTCAATTTTTTTTTCTAGATTTTGTTATCAATTTAATTTTAATCTCTTATGTGTTCAAATATCTATCCAAAATTTCTTATCTGTTCAACAAACCAGTCACAATATTCAATTTATTTTTATCTGTTCAATTTTATTATCAGTTGAAATATACCAAATCAGGATCTGTTGCAAACTTTCTTTCTCTCTCTTTGGTTCTTTCTCTCTATCTGTTGAAATTTTTTCTCACATATAATACAGTATATATATATCTGTTCAATGTTTTTAATATTTTTCTCTGCTTAATTTTTAATTTTTTTTTTACATTTACAACTATCTGTTGCAATTTGTTTCATCGTAGAACATCATCACTGATCAAAAACTTTAAAAAAAAAAAAAAGTGAAAGAATTGGGTCTGTATGCTTAAAAAAAAAACTGTCCATAAGGAGCTGGATCAATGGAGTCTTCTCCTCCGATGGTCCTCTGCAGGCATTGAGTAAAATAATTTGGTCAGAAGTCGTTTTATTTGTTTTGAAAAACCTTTTGTTTTCAATTTTACTCCTTAATTTATCTGTTGAATTTTTTTTTCTATATGTTCAAGTTTACAATTAAGTGTTTAATTATTTTTTTTGTCTATATATTCAAAAAATCTGACTATCTGTTCACTTTTTTTCCCCATCTTTTCAAATTTTTCCCTAGATTTTGTTATCAATTCAATTTTAATCTCTTATCTGTTCGAATATCTATCCAAAATTTCTTATATGTTCAACAAACCAGTCACAATGTTCAATTTATTTTTATCAGTTCAATTTTATTATCTATTGAAATACACCCAATCAGGATCTGTTGCAATCTTTCTTTCCTTTTCTTTGGTTCTTTCTCTCTATCTTTTGAAATTCTTACCCACATATAATCCAGTATATACATATCTGTTCAAATTTTTTTATAATTTTTATCTGCTTAATTTTTAATTTTTTTTTTCATTTACAACTATCTGTTGGAATTTGTTTCATCATAGAAAAACAACATAGATAAAAAACATTATAAAAAAAAGAAGAAGAAGAAGAAGAATTGGGTCTGTGTGGTTGAAAAAAAAACTGTCCATAAGAAGCTGGATCAATAGACTCTTCTCCTCCGATGGTTTTCTGCAGGCATTGAGTAAAATAATTTGGTGAGAAGTCCTTTTGTTTGTTTTGAAAGACGTTTTGTATTCAATTTTACTCCATAATTTATCTGTAGAATTTTTTTTCTATCTGTTCAAATTTACATTTTAGTGTTTAATTTTTTTTTTGTCTATATATTCAAAAAAGTTGACTATCTGTTCACTTTTTTTCCCGATCTTTTCAAATTTTTTTCTAAATTTTGTTATCAATTCAATTTTAATCTCTTATCTGTTCAAATATCTATCCAAAATTTTTTATCTGTTCAACAAACCAGTCAGAATGTTCAATTTATTTTTATCTGTTCAATTTTATTATCTGTTGAAATGCACCAAATCAGGATCTGTTGCAATCTTTCTTTCTCTTTCTTTGGTTCTTTCTCTCTATCTGTTGAAATTCTCTCTCACACATAATCCAGTATATCTATATCTGTTCAATTTTTTTTATTATTTTTATCTGCTTAATTTTTAATTTTTTTCATTTAAAACTATCTGTTGCAATTTGTTTCATCGTAGAGCAACAGCACAGATCAAAAACTTAAAAAAAAATGAAGAATTGGGTCTGTGTGGTTGAAAAAAAAAAAAACTATCCATAAGGAGCTGGATCAATGGAGTCTTCTCCTCCGATGGTTCTCTGCAGGCATTGAGTAAAATAATTTGGTGAGAAGTCTTTTTATTTGTTTTGAAAGAAGTTTTGTTTTCAATTTCACTCCTTAATTTATCTGTTGAATTTTTTTTCTATCTGTTCAATTTTACATTTTAGTGTTTAATTATTTTTTTTTGTCTATATATTCAAAAAAATTGACTATCTGTTCACTTTTTTTCCTATCTTTTCAAAAAAAAATTTTCTCGATTTTGTTATCAATTCAACTTTAATCTCTTATCTATTCAAATATCTATCCAAAATTTCTTATCTGTTCAACAAACCAGTCACAACATTCAATTTATTTTTATCTGTTCAATTTTATTATCTATTGTAATATACCAAATCAGGATCTGTTGCAATCTTTCTTTCTCTTTCTTTGGTTCTTTCTCTCTATCTGTTGAAATTCTTTCTCATATATAATCCAGTATATATATATCTGTTCAATTTTTTTAATTATTTTTACCTGCTTAATTTTTAATTTTTTTTCATTTACAACTATCTGTTGCAATTTTTTTCATCGTAGAACAACAACACAGATCAAAAACATTATAAAAAAAAAAGAATTGGGTCTGTGTGGTTGAAAAAAAAAACTGTCCATAAGGAGCTGGATCAATGGAGTCTTCTCCTCCGATGGTTCTCTGCTGGCATTGACTAAAATAATTTGGGGAGAAGTCCTTTTGTTTGTTTTGAAAGACGTTTTGTTTTGAATTTTACTCCTTAATTTATCTGTTGAATTTTTTTTCTATCTGTTCAAATTTACATTTTTATTGTTTAATTATTTTTTTTTGTCTATATATTCAAAAAAGTTGACTATCTGTTCACTTTTTTTCCCTATCTTTTCAAATTTTTTTCTAGATTTTGTTATCAAGTCAATTTTAATCTCTTATGTGTTCAAATATCTATCCGAAATTTCTTATCTGTTCAACAAACCAGTCGCAATGCTCAATTTATTTTTATCTGTTCAATTTTATTATCAGTTGAAATATACCAAATTAGGATCTGTTGCAATCTTTCTTTCTCTCTCTTTGGTTCTTTCTCTCTATCTGTTGAAATTCTTTCTCACATATAATCCAGTATATATATATCTGTTCAATTTTTTTAATATTTTTCTCCTCTTAATTTTTAATTTTTTTTTTCATTTACAACTATCTGTTGCAATTTGTTTCATCGTAGAACAACAACACAGATCAAAAACTTTTTTTTTAAAAAAAAAGTGAAAGAATTGGGTCTGTGTGCTTAAAAAAAAAACTGTCCATATGGAGCTGGATCAATGGAGTCTTCTCCTCCGATGGACCTCTGCAGGCATTGAGTAAAATAATTTGGTCAGAAGTCTTTTTCTTTGTTTTGAAAAACGTTTTGTTTTCAATTTTACTCCTTAATTTATCTGTTGAATTTTTTTTTCTATATGTTCAAATTTACATTTAAGTTTTTAATTTTTTTTTTTGTCTATATATTCAAAAAAGTTAACTATCTGTTCACTTTTTTTCTCTATCTTTTCAAATTTTTTTCTAGATTTTGTTATCAATTCAATTTTAATCTCTTATCTGTTCAAATATCTATCCAAAATTTCTTATCTGTTCCACGAATCAGTCACAATGTTCAATTTATTTTTATCTGTTCAATTTTATTATCTGTTGAAATACACCAAATCAGGATCTATTGCAATCTTTCTTTCTCTTTCTTTGGTTCTTTCTCTATATCTGTTGAAATTCTTTCTCACATATAATCCAGTTTATATATATCTGTTCAATTTTTTTTATCTGCTTAATTTTTAATTTTTTTTTTCATTGACAACTATCTATTGCAATTTGTTTCATCATAGAACAACAACACAGATCAAAAACTTAAAAAAAAAAAGAAGAAAAAAAAAAGAAGAAGAATTGGGTCTGTGTGCTTGAAAAAAAAAATTGTCCATAAGGAGCTGGATCAATGGAGTCTTCTCCTCCGATGGACCTCTGCAGGCATTGAGTAAAATAATTTGGTCAGAAGTCCTTTTGTTTGTTTTGAAAAACGTTTTGTTTTCAATTTTACTCCTTAATTTATCTATTAAATTTTTTGTTCTATATGTTCGTATTTACATTTAAGTGTTTAATTATTTTTTTTGTCTATACATTCAAAAAAGTTGACTATTTGTTCACTTTTTTTCCCTATCTTTTCAAATTTTTTTCTAGATTTTGTTATCAATTCAATTTTAATCTCTTATCTGTTCAAATATCTATCCAAAAGTTCTTATCTGTTTAACAAACCAGTCAGAATGTTCAATTTTTTTTATCTGTTCAATTTTATTATCTGTTGAAATACACCAAATCAAGATCTGTTGCAATCTTTCTTTCACTTTCTTTGGTTCTTTCTCTCTATCCGTTGAAATTCTTTCTCACATATAATCCAGTGTATAGATATCTGCTCAATTTTTTTTATTATTTTTATCTGCTTAATTTTTATTTTTTTTTCATTTACAACTATCTGTTGCAATTTGTTTCAACGTAGAACAACAACATAGATCAAAAACTTTAAAAAAAAAAAAAGAATTGGGTCTGTGTGGTTGAAAAAAAAAAACTGTCCATAAGGAGCTGGATCAATGGAGTCTTCTCCTCCGATGGTTCTCTCCAAGCATTGAGTAAAATAATTTGGTGAGAAGTCCTTTTGTTTGTTTTCGAAGACGTTTTGTTTTCAATTTTACTCCTTTATTTATCTGTTGAATTTTTTTTTCTATCTGTTCAAATTTACATTTTAGTGTTTAATTATTTTTTTTTGTCTATATATTCAAAAAAGTTGACTATCTGTTCACTTTTTTTTCCTATCTTTTCAAATTTTTTTCTAAATTTTGTTATTAATTCAATTTTAATCTCTTATCTGTTCAAATATCTATCCAAAATTTCTTATCTGTTCAACAAACCAGTCACAATTTTCAATTTATTTTTATCTGTTCAATTTTATTATCTGTTGAAATACACCAAATCAGGATCTGTTGCAATATTTCTTTCTCTCTCTTTGGTTCTTTCTCTCTATATGTTGAAATTCTTTTTCACATATAATCCAGTATATATATATCTGTTCAATTTTTTTAATTATTTTTATTTGCTTAATTTTTAATTTTTCTTTTCATTTACAACTATCTGTTGCAATTTGTTTCATCGTAGAACAACGACACAGATGAACGACTTTAAAAAAAAAATTGGAAGAATGGGGTCCGTGTGTTTGAAAAAAAAACTGTCCATAAGGAGCTGGATCAATGGAGTCTTCTCCTCCGATGGTTCTCTGCAGGCATTTAGTAAAATAATTTGTCCAGAAGTCCTTTTGTTTGTTTGGAAAAACGTGTTGTTTTCAATTTTACTCCTAAATTTATCTGTTGAATTTTTTTTCTATCTATTCAGATTTTCATTTTAGTGTTTAATTATTTCTTTTGTCTATATATTGAAAAAAGTTGACTATCTGTTCACATTTTTTCCCTATCTTTTATATTTTTTTTCTTGATTTTGTTATCAATTCAATTTTAATCTCTTATCTGTTCAAATATTATAAAAAATTTCTTATCTGTTCAACAAACCAGTAACAATGTTCAATTTCTTTTTATCTGTTCAATTTTTTAATCTGTTGAAATACACCAAATCAGGATCTGTTGCAATCTTTCTTTTTCTCTCTTTGGTTCTTTCTATCTATATGTTGAAATTCTTTCTCACATATAATCCAGTATATATATCTGTTCAATATTTTTAATTATTTTTATCTGCTTAATTTTTAATTTTTTTTTCATTTACAACTATCTATTGCAATTTGTTTCATCGTAGAACAACAACACAGATCAACAACTTTAAAAGAAAAAAAAAAGTGGAAGAATTGGGTCTGTGTGGTTGAAAAAAAAACTATCCATAAGGGGCTGGATCAATGGAGTCTTCTCCTCCGATGGTTCTCTGCAGGCATTGAGTAAAATAATCTGATGAGAAGTCCTTTTATTTGTTTTGAAAGACGTTTTGTTTTCAATTTTACTTCTTAATTTATCTGTGGAATTTTTTTTCTATCTGTTCAAATTTACATTTTAGTGTTTAATTATTTTTTTTGTCTATATATTCAAAAAAGTTGAATATCTGTTCACTTTTTTTCCCTATCTTTTCAAATTTTTTTTCTAGATTTTGTTATCAATTCAATTTTAATCTCTTATCTGTTCAAATATCTATCCAAAATTTCTTATCTGTTCAAAAAACCAGTCACAATGTTCAATTTATTTTTATCTGTTCAATTTTATTATCTATTGAAAAACACCAAATCAGGATCTGTTGCAATCTTTCTTTCTCTCTCTTTGGTTCTATCTCTCTATTTGTTGAAATTCTTTCTCAGATATAATCCAGTATATATACACCTGTTCAATTTTTCAATATTTTTATCTGCTTAATTTTTAATTTCTTTTCATGTACAACTATCTGTTGCAATTTGTTTCATCGTAGAACAACAACACGGATTAAAAACTTTTTTAAAAAAAAGTGAAAGAATATGGTTTGTGTGCTTGAAAAAAAAAAACTGTCCATAAGGAGCTGGATCAATCGAGTGTTCTGCACCGATGGTCCTCTGCAGGCCTTGAGTAAACAAATTTGGTCAGAAGTCCTTTTGTTTGTTTTGAAAAACGTTTTGTTTTCAATTTTACTCCTGAATTTATCTGTTGAATTTTTTATTCTATCTGTTCAAATTTACATTTTAGTGTTTAATTATTTTTTTTTTGTCTATATATTCAAAAAAGTTGACTATCTGTTCACTTTTTTTCCCTATCTTTCCAAAATTTTTTCTAGATTTTATTATCAATTCAATTTTAATGTCTTATTTGTTCAAATATCTATCCAAAATTTCTTATCTGTTCAACGAACCAGTCACAATGTTCGATTTATTTTTATCTGTTCAATTTTATTATCTGTTGAAATACACCAAATCAGGATCTGTTACAATCTTTCTTTCTCTTTCTTTGGTTCTTTCTCTCTATCTGTTGAAATTCTTTCTCACATATAATCCAGTATATATATCTGTTCAATTTTTTAATATTTTTTTCTGCTTAATTTTTAATTTTTTTTTCATTTACAATTATCTGTTGCAATTTGTTTCATCGTAGAACAACATAACAGATCCAAAAAAAAAAGTGAAAGAATTGGGTCTGTGTGGTTGAAAAAAAAAAACTGTCCATAAGGAGCTGGATAAGGGAGTCTTCTCCTCCGATGGTCCTCTGCAGGCATTGAGTACAATAATTTGGTCAGAAGTCCTTTTGTTTGTTTTGAAAGATGTTTTGTTTTCAATTTTACTCCTTAATTTATCTGTTGAATTTTTTTTTTCTATCTGTTCAAATTTACATTTTAGTATTTAATTATTTTTTTGTTTATATATTCAAAAAAGTTGACTATCTGTTCATTTTTTTCCCTATCTTTTTAGATTTTTTTCTAGATTTTATTATCAATTCAATTTTAATCTCTGATCTTTTCAAATATCTATCTAAAATTTTTTTCTGTTCAACGAACCAGTCACAATGTTCAATTTATTTTTATCTGTTCAATTTTATTATCTGTTGAAATACACCAAATTAGGATCTGTTGCAATCTTTCTTTCTGTCTCTTTGGTTCTTTCTCTCTATCTATTGAAATTCTTTCTCACATATAATCCAGTATATATATATCTGTTCAATTTTTTTATTATTTTTATCTGCTTAATTTTTAATTTTTTTTTCATTTACAACTATCTGTTTCAATTTGTTTCATCGTAGAACAACAACACAGATCAAAAAAAAAAAAAAAAAAAAAAAAAAAAAGTGGAAGAATTGGGTCTGTGTGCTTGAAAAAAAAACTGTCCATAACGAGCTGGATCAATGGAGTCTTCTCCTCCGATGGTCCTCTGCAGGCACTGAGTAAAATAATTTTGTCAGAAGTCCTTTTGTTTGTTTTGAAAAACGTTTTGTTTTCAATTTTACTCCTTAATTTATCTATTGAATTTTTTTTTCTATCTGTTCAAATTTATATTTTAGTGTTTAATTATTTTTTTTCTCTATATATTCAAAAAAGTTGACTATCTGTTCTCTTTTTTCCGGTCTTTTCACATTTTTTTCCAGATTTTATTATGAATTCAATTTTAATCTCTTAGCTGTTCAAATATCTATCCACAATTTCTTATTTGTTCAACGAACCAATCACAATGTTCAATTTATTTTTATCTGTTCAATTTTATTATTTGTTGAAATACACCAAATCAGGATCTGTTGCAATCTATCTTTCTCTCTCTTTGGTTCTTTCTCTCTATCTGTTGAAAATCTTTCTCACATATAATCTAGTATATATATATGTTCAATTTTTTTAATATTTTTATTTGCTTAATTTTTATTTTTTTTATTTACAACTATCTGTTTCAATTTGTTTCATCGTAGAACAACAACACATATCAAAAACTTAATAAAAAAAAAAAAAAAAAAGGTGGAAGAATTGGGTCTGTGTGGTTAAAAAAAAACTGTCCGTAAGGAGCTGGATCAATGGAGTCTTCTCATCCGATGGTTCTCTGCAGGCATTGAGTACAATAATTTGGTCAGAAGTCCTTTTATTTGTTTTGAAAGACGTTTTGTTTTCAATTTTACTCCTTAATTTATCTGTTGAATTTTTTTTCTATTTGTTCAAATTTACATTTTAGTGTTTAATTATTATTTTTTGTCTATAAATTCAAAAAAGTGGACTATCTGTTCACTTTTTTTTCCCAATCTTTTCAAATTTTTTTCTAGATTTTATTATCAATTCAATTTTAATCTCTTATCTGTTCAAATATCTATCCAAAATTTCTTATCTGTTCAACGAACCAATCACAATGTTCAATTTATTTTAACTGTTCAATTTTATTATCTGTTGAAATACACCAAATCAGGATCTGTTGCAATCTTTCTTTCTCTCTCTTTGGTTCTTTCTCTCTATCTATTGAAATTCATTCTCACATATAATCCAGTATATGTATATCTGTTCAATTTTTTTATTATTTTTATCTGCTTAATTTTAATTTTTTTTTTTCATTTACAACTATCTGTTTGAAGTTGTTTCATCGTAGAACAACAACACAGATCAAAAACTTAAAAAAAAAATAAAAATAATAAAAAAAAAAGAAGAAGGAAGAATTGGGTCTGTGTGCTTGAAAAAAAAAAACTATCCATAACGAGCTGGATCAATGGAGTCTTCTCCTCCGATGGTCCTCCGCAGGCATTGAGTAAAATAATTTGGTAAGAAGTCCTTTTGTTCGTTTTGAAAGACGTTTTGTTTTCAATTTTACACCTTAATTTATCTATTGAATTTTTTTCTATCTGTTCAAATTTACATTTTGGTGTTTAATTATTTTTTTTGTCTATATATTCAAAAAGGTTGACTATCTGTTCACTTTTTTTTCCCTATCTTTTCAAATTTTTTTCTAGATTTTATTATGAATTCAATTTTAATCTCTTATATGTTCAAATATCTATCCAAAATTTCTTATCTGTTCAACGAACCAGCCACAATGTTCAATTTATTTTTATCTGTTCAATTTTATTATCTGTTGAAATACACCAAATCAAGATTTGTTGCAATCTTTCTTTCTCTCTCTTTGGTTCTTTCTCTCTATCTATTGAAAATCTTTCTCACATATAATCCAGTATATATATCTGTTCAATTTTTTTATTATTTTTATCTGCTTAATTTTTAAATTTTTTTTTTCATTTACAACAATCTGTTTCAATTTGTTTCATCGTAGAACAACAACACAGATCAAAAACTTTAAAAAAAAAAAAAAAAAAACGAAGTGGAAGAATTGGGTCTGTGTGCTTGAAAAAAAAATGTGGAAGAAGAGCTGGATCAATGGAGCCTTCTCCTCCGATGGTCCTCTGCAGGCATTGAGTAAAATAATTTTGTCAGAAGTCCTTTTGTTTGTTTTGAAAAACGTTTTGTTTTCAATTTTACTCCTTAATTTATCTATTGAATTTTTTTTTCTATCTGTTCAAATTTACATTTTAGTGTTTAATTATTTTTTTTTGTCTATATATTCAAAAAAGTTGACTATCTGTTCACTTTTTTTCCCTATCTTTTCAAATTTTTTTTCTAGATTTTATTATGAATTCAATTTTAATCTCTTATCTGTTCAAATATCTATCCAAAATTTCTTATCTGTTCAACGAACCAGTCACAATGTTCAATTTATTTTTATCTGTTCAATTTTATTATCTGTTGAAATACACCAAATCAGGATATGTTGCAATCTTTCTTTCTCTCTCTTTGGTTCTTTCTCTCTATCTGTTGAAATTCTTTCTCACATATAATCCAGTATATATATCTGTTCAATCTTTTTTATTATTTTTATCTGCTTAATTTTTAATTTTTTTTTTCATTTACAACTATCTGTTTCAATTTGTTTCATCGTAGAACAACAACACAGATCAAAAACTTTAAAAAAAAAAGTAGAAGAATTGGGTCTGTGTGGTTGAAAAAAAAAACTGTCCATAAGCAGCTAGATCAATGGAGTCTTCTCCTCCGATGGTTCTCTGCAAGCATTGAGTAAAATAATTTGATGAGAAGTCCTTTTCTTTGTTTTGAAAGGCGTTTTATTTTAAATTTTACTCCTTAATTTATCTGTTGAATTTTTTTTTCTATCTGTTCAAATTTACATTTTAGTGATTAATTATTATTTTTTGTCTATATATTCAAAAAAGTTAAATATCTGTTCACTTTTTTTCCCTATCTTTTCAAATTTTTCTCTAGATTTTGTTATCAATTTGATTTTAATCTCTTATCTGTTCAAATATCTATCCAAAATTTCTTATCGGTTCAACAAACCAATCACAATGTTCAATTTATTTTTATCTGTTCAATTTTATTATCTGTTGAAATACACCAAATCAGAATCTGTTGCAATCTTTCTTTCTCTCTCTTTGGTTCTTTCTCTCTATCTGTTGAAATTCTTTCTCACATATAATCCAGTATATATATATCTGTTTGATTTTTTTATTATTTTTATCTGCTTAATTTTTAATTTTTTTTTCATTTACAACTGTCTGTTGCAATTTGTTTCATCGTAGAACAACAACACAGATAAAAAACTTTTAAAAAAAATGTGGAAGAATTGGGTCTGTGTGCTTTAAAAAAAAACTGTCCATAAGGAGCTGGATCAATGGAGTATTCTCCTCCGATGGTCCTCTACAGGCATTGAGTAAAATAATTTGGTGAGAATTCATTTTGTTTGTTTTGAAAGACGTTTTCTTTTCAATTTTATTCCTTAATTTATCTGTTGAATTTTTTTTCTATATGTTCAAATTTACATTTAAGTGTTTAATTATTTTTTTTGTCTATATATTCAAAAAAGTTGACTATCTGTTCACTTCTTTTCCCTATCTTTTCAAATTTTTTTCTAGATTTTATTATCAATTCAATTTTAATCTCTTATCTGTTCAAATATCTATCCAAAATTTCTTATATGTTCAACGAACCAGTCACAATGTTCAATTTATTTTTATCTGTTCAATTTTATTATCTGTTGAAATACACCAAATCAGGATCTGTTGCAATCTTTCTTTCTCTCTCTTTGGTTCTTTCTCTCTATCTGTTGAAATTCTTTCTCACATATAATCCAGTATATATATATCTGTTCGATTTTTTTAATATTTTTATCTGCTTAATTTTTAATTTTTTTTTCATTTACAACTATCTGTTGCAATTTGTTTCATCGTAGAACAACAACACAGATCAAAAACTTAAAAAAAAAAAAAAAAAAGTTGAAGAATTGGGTCTGTGAGCTTGAAAAAAAAAACTGTCCATATGGAGCTAGATCAATGGAGTCTTCTCCTCCGATGGTTCTCTGCAGGCATTAAGTAAAATAATTTGATGAGAAGTCCTTTTCTTTGTTTTGAAAGGCGTTTTGTTTTCAATTTTACTCCTTAATTTATCTGTTGAATTTTTTCTATCAGTTCGAATTTACATTTTAGTATTTAATTATTTTTTTTGTCTATATATTCAAAAAAGGTTACTATCTGTTCACTTTTTTTCCCTATCTTTTCAAATTTTTTTCTAGATTTTGTTATTAATTCAATTTTAATCTGTTATCTGCTCAAATATCTATCTAAAATTTCTTACTTGTTCAACGAACCAGTCACAATGTTCAATTTATTTTTATCTGTTCAATTTTATTATCTGTTGAAATATATCAAATCGGGATATGTTGCAATCTTTCTTTCTTTATCTTTGGTTCTTTCTCTCTATCTGTTGAAATTATTCCTCACATATAATCCAGTATATATATATATCTGTTCGATTTTTTTAATATTTTTATCTGCTTAATTTTTAATTTTTTTTTATTTACAACTATCTGTTGCAATTTTTTTCATCGTAGAACAACAACACAGATCAAAAACTTCAAAAAAAAAAAAGTGAAGAATTGGGTCTGTGTGCTTGAAAAAGAAAACTGTCCATAAGGAGCTGGATCAATGTAGTCTTCTCCTCCGATGGTCCTCTGCAGGCATTGGTCCCCTGCCTCAGCTGCCTGATTCCCTGCTCTGAGAATACCCAGAGCTCCTGCTATCTCCCGGGCCAAGGCACTCACTGCCTGCTGACCCGCTGGCTCGGCCACATTGGCCTGACCAACTCCCTCCTGAACAGCCGGAATCTCATCCGGTAAAGGCACTTCCTGCCTCCTAGGCCTGCCCCGCATACCACCTCTTGCTCGCCCTGACATCCTAATAAAGGTAACACAGAACGTTAGCACATTCATAAACGTGCCAAAACTAAACACTCACGTCCTAATGCATGGACAACTGTAATTCATTCCACGTAAGCACATAAACACATAAGCACTTACGAATTTCATTTCCGGATAATGATAGTCCCAAGGCGTTACTAGAGTACCAGTTAGAAACAGCATTGATCAAGTGCCTTTCCAACAAGACTCCCAGAAACCCAAAGATCCAATCAACATCCTAGAAACTAAATCCCATACCCAAATAATCACATAAGCATGTTATCACATAAGCACATAATATTACATCTAAGTCTCTAACAAGCGAGACAAACCCATTGTGATCCTAATCACTTCCCACGTACCCAAAGTATTCGAACCCGGCACGCTCTGATACCAAGTTGTAACGCCCTCAAAATAATAACATTAATCCCAACAATATAGACATGCTATGATAATATAAAAGATCCACATCCTTCCATTTCTAGAGTTTCATTACAAAAAGTATTACATGTTAACAACAAAAGCAAATGCCCTAAGGGCTTACAGCTTTCCAAGTTAACACTTGGTTACAAGAAAGTAGAGTGCTAACTCATTTACACATTAAGCCCTTGGCTTGAATTTACATGTAATACAACAAAAGGAAAGACAACCAAAAAGTCCGTCCGCCACTAGCCTCCCAAGCTAAGTCCTTGGAGGTGGCATGCTACCTGTACCTGAAAATGATGTTCCCATATAGGGTGAGCCACAGCCCAGTAGAAGTATACTAAACCAGTTATGAATAATGACTAAAAGATTAACAGTTGATAGATGGTCAACACTTTTACATTCTTTCATAACATAATACAATTTCAAGACACTTAAGTCTATATTTCCTTTCGTTTCCATTTCCATTCCTTTTACTTGCCATTTCATAACCTTGGCTCAGAACCTGGCCAAACATCTCACATGAGACAAACACTCATGCTAACACTTCACATTTCATCAAAGATAAACATAACAGTTATATCAATACTTCCAACGACAAGCATATACGCTCTGTCAATACATTTCTAGATAAGCTTACAAGCTCTATCTACGGAGTTCATCCCCTATCTCCTCCCAACAACATCCGGTTTAGAGGTCCATCCCCTATCTTCCCCTAAACCGTGGAGTACATCCCCTATCTCCTCCAACACAACACAATGCATATAAAACAACAATTATACACATCACATATCAATACATAAAATCAATGTATTCTTTCCATCATCATAATTCAATGACACAATTCTATTTCAATTCTTCATTTCTTACAATTAATTATCCAAATTAATTAATCAATGTAATTAGGACATTTTCCATAATTAACATTACAACCCTTAGGTTCCATTTTCATCAATGTTTCAACATTTATTCCATGTTTCTATACCAAACATGCCTCTAGGTTTATTATAGACAAAACCCCAAACTTTTGTAAAATTACACAATGGCCCAAGTTTCCCAAAATTACACAATAACTCCCAACATATCAAAATGCTAAAATTTAAAGACAAAACTCATAAAGAGGAGTAGGATATCCCTACCTCAAAAGATGAGCTCCAACGGAGAAGGACCCAAAACCAAAATGCTCCAAACACCAAACTATTCGGATCAAAAAGACGCCCTCGACGATCAACACCCTTTTTGTGAAGACCAAAGGTGAGCAAAACACCCTAGCTAGATCAATACTTAGAGAGAAGTTATGGTTTTTGAGTGAGAAGCTCTGAAAATGGCGTTTTGGTAAAGTAGGAGAAAGAAGATAAGTCAAAAAGTGATTTAAAATGCCCAGTCCCACTCAGTTATACGACAGGTCCGCTCGAGCGTAAGACACTCCGCTCGAGCGTACAGACACATAAAACAGGTTCCGCTCGAGCGCAACATTGTCCGCTCGAGCGCCAAGACACAGACACAAAGTTCGTCCGCTCGAGCGTAGATTCCAGCCCGCTCGAGCGCAGGTCTCCCCCTCCCAGAACTCTCACCAAAAACACACTGTCCGCTCGAGCGCAACATCCCCGCTCGAGCGCAATACCTCCGCTCGAGCGTAGAAACCACACCTGCAGAAGTTTTGCAGGTACACGAGAAACTGGATGGTTGCATTCTCCGCTCGAGCGCCAAAACCTCCGCTCGAGCGCACAAGCAACGACAACCTCTCCGCTCGAGCGTAATTATCTCCGCTCGAGCGGACCAGCCAAAACCTGGGCAACTAGACTTGGTTCCTAAGCTCAACCAACCTGTAACAAACCTGCCCAACACATCCTATAACTCAAATACAAAACAAGAAAGGATGTAAACAAGACAATACTCAACTACCAACATCCACGGACACATGTCCGGATCACTATACAACAAGGGGTAAACCCGGGACCGCTATATATTATCTGTTGAAATACACCAAATCAAGATCTGTTGCAATCTTTCTTTCTCTCTCTTTGGTTCTTTCTCTCTATCTGTTGAAATTCTTTCTCACATAAAATCCAGTATAGATATATCTGCTCAATTTTTTTATTATTTTTATCTGCTTAATTTTTAATTTTTTTTTCATTTACAACTATCTGTTGTAATTTGCTTCATCGTAGAACAAATACACAGATCAAAAGCTTAAAAAAAAAAAAAGTGGAAGAATTCGGTCTGGGTGCTTAAAAAGAAAAACTGTACATAAGGAGCCGAATCAATGGAGTCTTCTCATCCGATGGTCCTCTGCAGGCATTGAGTAAAATAATTTGGTCAGAAGTCCTTTTGTTTGTTTTGAAAGACGTTTTGTTTTCAATTTTACTCCTTAATTTATCTGTTGAATTTTTTTTCTATCTGTTCAAATTTACATTTTAGTGTTTAAATATTTTTTTTTGTCTATATATTCAAAAAAGTTGACTATCTGTTCACTTTTTTTCCCTATGTTTTCAAATTTCTTTTTAGATTTTATTATCAATTCAATTTTAATCTCTTATCAATTCAAAATTCTATCCAAAATTTCTAATCTGTTCAACAAACCAGTCACAATGTTCAATTTATTTTTATCTGTTCAATTTTATTATCTGTTGAAATACACCAAATTAGGATCTGTTGCAATCTTTCTTTCTCTCTCTTTGGTTCTTTCTCTCTATCTGTTGAAATTCTTTCTCACATAAAATCCAGTATAGATATATCTGCTCAATTTTTTTATTATTTTTATCTGCTTAATTTTTAATTTTTTTTTCATTTACAACTATCTGTTGCAATTTGCTTCATCGTAGAACAAATACACAGATCAAAAGCTTTAAAAAAAAAAAGTGGAAGAATTCGGTCTGGGTGCTTAAAAAGAAAAACTGTACATAAGGAGCCGAATCAATGGAGTCTTCTCATCCGATGGTCCTCTGCAGGCATTGAGTAAAATAATTTGGTCAGAAGTCCTTTTGTTTGTTTTGAAAGACGTTTTGTTTTCAATTTTACTCCTTTATTTATCTGTTGAATTTTTTTTTCTATCTGTTCAAATTTACATTTTAGTGTTTAATTATTTTTTTTATCTATATATTCAAAAAAGTTGAGTATCTGTTCACTTTTTTTTCCTATCTTTAAAATTTTTTTTGTAGATTTTATTATAAATTCAATTTTAATCTCTTATCTGTTCAAATATCTATCCAAAATTTCTTATCTGTTCAATGAACCAGTCACATTGTTCAATTTATTTTTATCTATTCAATTTTATTATCTGTTGAAATACACCAAATCAGGATCTGTTGCAATCTTTCTTCCTCTCTCTTTGGTTCTTTCTCTGTCACGACCCCAACCCGCCCCTAGTAGGATGGTGCCGTGATGGCCAGTAATCCGTAATTACCGAAGGCCAACTTACAAAGATCAAACACAGCAGAGTATAATATATGGGGCTCACAAATGCGGAAGCAATAAATCAAAATACAAGTAGTCCATAAGAGCCGTGCATAGATCAAATGGAATGGCATACATACTATAATTTCATAACCAGTCACTGAGAACAAAATACACATTACAATCTTGATCAAAAGGCTTCTAAAGCCGACATGTGCAAATACAGTAATTACAAGCCAAAGAAGCATAATCTTCAAGATTTGTCGACGTAAATACAACGATGCCGACGTGAATACAAAATAAGCTGACGTATAACAAGTTATGCCGACATGACAAGGATCCAAAACAAGCTTTGCAAAACACATCTAGGCGTCGCCGCCGTCCTGCTCATCACCTACATATATATATAGAGAGGGTGAGCTTGGAAACTCAGTGAATGGTACTAGAAATAAAGGTTTTTGCATGAATATAGCCGAAGTCTTTCCAAGACAGAACAAAACGTGTCAAACCATACAAATATTAGCCGAGGTCCTTTCAAAGCGAATTACATCAAAACTTTATCAAATCAAGGGATGAACCGTATTCATCTATCAAGTCTTACAAATCTCAAGGGATGCTTACTAACATCGGCAAAACGCAAATCAAGCTTTTCGAACAAATATATCCACGCGGTAAACCGTCAGTGGCAAAACAAAGAGCTGTTCGATCCGTAATCGATTAGTCAAAGGTACTACGAAAGTTTATAGTCCTCCAGCACAAGGGACTTGTGTTATTTAGGTCCGTAGCCCTTTTTAACACCATAGCTTTTCCAAGAAAGGACCGTATCCTTTTTAATACAAGGGTGCTGCGAAAGTTTAGAGTCCTCCAGCACGAGGGACTTTTACACTTAGTGCTGCGAAAGTTTAACGTCCTCCAGCACAAGGGACTTCCCAAGGATAACATCAAAACGAAGCTTACACTCAATATAAAGATAACATTAAAACAAAGCTCATACTTGACTTTTATACTTAGTGCTGCGAAAGTTTAGAGTCCTCCAGCACGAGGGACTTTTACACTTAGTGATGCGAAAGTTTAACGTCCTCCAGCACAAGGGACTTCCCAAGGATATCATCGAAACAAAGCTTATACTCAATACATCAAAATAGGCTTATCATTCATGCTTAACAAATACTTTCATCAAAACAAAGCAAAGCAAGATTTAACAAAGCAGTATAACATAGCTTTATTAATGTCACGACCCCAAACCGCCCCTAGTAGAATGGTGCCGTGATGGCCAGTAATCCGAGATTACCGAAGGCCAACTTACAAAGATCACACACAATCAGAGTATACATATGGGGCTAACAAGAGCGGAAGCAATGACTTAAAATACAAATGGTCCGTAAGAGCCGTGCATAAGTTAATGAAATGACATACATCTTAATTAAAACTTTACAACTTCAATACAACATAATTACAGTACATAATACATCTTTACAAAGGGCCTCTCCAGCCGACATAAACAGAATACCAAGAAAACATCATCTTCAAAACTGCCAACGTAAACACAAGGTTGTCGACCTAAACACAAAATGCCGACATAAGAATTTCCGACGTAAACATGTATGTAAAACATCGGGCACAAACACATATCTCGGCGAAGCCGACTTCTTGCTTGAAACCTACATATATATAGAGAGGGTGAGTATTGGATACTCAGTGAATGGTACAAATAATAAAGGGGTTAAATGAATGATTCCCGAGGTTCTTGTCAAAACAATACATACATATATAGCATGGCTTCTTCAAAACATGCACATACAACATCACTTGTTCAAAACATGTACTTAGCATAACTTATATCAAAACATACTTGTCATAACTTGTACAAAAACATGGGGATTCTTTCAACAACATACCACGTAACTTAACCATCACTCTTAGCCTTTCAAAACATATGTGCTACTAAAGTTTAAAGTCCCCTAGCACGTACGGACTTGTGCCACCAATGCTTAAAGTCCCTTGGCACGTACGGACTCCAAAAGGGTTGTGCTACTAAAGCTTAAAGTCCCCTAGCACGTACGGACTTGTGCCACCAATGCTTAAAGTCCCTTGGCACGTACGGACTCCAAAACAAAACTCATACTTGGCATGCAACTTATACTTGGTACACAAAATAGGGTAATCATTCATGCTTAACAAATACTTTTCAAAACAAAGCAAAACAAGCTTTATCAAAACTTATAACATAGCTTTATTAGAAATACCACTCACTCAGTTCTCGGGACGTCGGAGTCAAAGCAAAAGTCCAAGTCCTACAATCACATGGCAAAGTCTACTGAACATACATCTCAAAACAAGTCTTACATACATGCAAATGATCTCGGAAAACATGCTGGAAGTCAAAACACTGTTTTACATGTCAGGGGGACATGCTGGGTACCAACCAGGCCTTTGCCGAGGTCCCACACCTCCTGGCCGAGGTGTGGTTACCAAGGCTTCGGCGTGCGGCTGCATGCCGAGGTGTTCATGCAAGACAGACTAGGTGCAAGTGATCATGCAAGATAGGCCAAGGTGATATACGATGCTTGGCCTAAGTGCGAAGTCCAGATGAGGGTGATCTCGGCGACTACACTTCGGGAAGTGAAGTCTGGAAATCTGGGCTTCCACCGGTGAAGAACATGAAGAACATGAACATGAAGAACATGAAGAACATGAATGAGATGAATGCCAAAATCATAACTTCCTTATTCAAAATCTGGGTTTTCATGCTATGAGTTCGAAAACATGGACCTGGGTACCCATACTTGAAAATCATCTAAAAACAAACATGAAAACATGAATCTTGACATGAGCTTTCGGATCAAAACATGACTTTTCTTGAAGAACACTTGAATACCACTTTCTCTTTCTAAAACCGGACTTCAAAGCAATGCATGGCTTACAAATCATATTCAATCATGCAATGCAATATCATAAACATAAAGAACATCATGCACAGATCAAGAATCTAACCTTAGAACACGAATCTAACGGTTTGATCTCTAGAAATCAAGCTTGGGATCAACTCTCTCTCTAAGAACCCTTCTTTCTCTCCTAGAGCTTCTCTCTCCTCTTCAAAACATATACATACAACAAATGATAGGTTTTCTCTCTCCATCGGCTGATTTAACACTCATCTCGGACACGTGGCGTTACCGGGTTGGTTCTCCTCAAAAAGGTGACTGATTGACAAGACAAGACTATGACAAAGCGTATCTAACAAGCTACACGACAAACACTCCGGCAAGTGATGACATCGGCAAAAGACAAGACATCGGCGAGGGGCAAGGCATCGGCAAACAAAGGACAATGACCTCGGCTCAGAACAAAACTCCGGCAAGTACGGTGACTAAGACATCGGCTTGAAAGAACAAAGCTTCGGCAACTAAGGTGACAATGATCTCGGCTAGGAAGGACAACACTTGACTGAACTGTGCCACACCTCGGCCTAGATGTGCCACACCTCGGTCTAGGTCATACCACTTCCAGGACAAGATCACTTGGGTTCAAGATAACATCTCGGCCCAGACAATACACATCTCGGCCTCGGCGATACACACCTCGGCCCAGATGATAATCATCTCGGCCAATATGCCAGAACAAAGGTAGAGGTCAAACAAAGAGATTCCAAAATAGTTAAAGGCTTAGGATGACCTCGGCTTGGAAATGATCTAGGCTTAACATAACTTAGGCTTGGCATGACTTAGGCTTAACATAGCAAAGGAGGAACAAAGCATACATATACACTTAGGCAAATTTCCATCAGCACAAAACAAGGCAAAATTCATGAACACAAATCTTAACATGGCAAGTCATATATAAATGCATGCAAGCATGACTAAGACAGAAAATGTGGGTCATTACAATTAATAGCACCACTCACCTCGGTCTTCAGGTGTAGGCTCAAAGCAAAGATCAGAGTCCTACAATCACATGGCAAATCACATTCTCAAAACAAGCTTTACATACATGCAATGATCTCGGCACTCGCACCGAATCCAAGTCAATAACAAAGCAAAACATTCTGGGAGTCGAAACACCGCTTTTCCATCTCATGGAAACACACTGGGTACCAGCCAGGTCGTTGCCGAGGTCCCACACCTCCTTGCCGAGGTGTGGTCCTGATGGCCACATCAAAACGAAATCGGGGAAAACCTGTGTTTCCCCTTGAAGAATGCGAAAAACAAGATTATCAAGAACATGCATGCTGAAATCATGACTCATTTATCACCAAATCTGATATTTTTCATGCTATGAATACAAAACATAGACCTGGGTACCCATACAATAAGAACATGCAAGAACAAACACAAAAACATGGTTCTTGTTCCAAACTTTCGAATCAAAACGAGACTTCCCATCAAGAACACATGAACACTATTTTCTCTTTCAAAAACCAACTTCGAATCAATGCATGACATGCAAAACAATTCCAATCAGGCAATGCAGCTTGATATCCAATAAGAATAACCAAAGTAGATCAAGATTCTAACCTCAAAGCTCGAATCTAACGGTTCGATCCTCAAAGATCAAGCTCGGAACTCTACTCCTCTCTCTAAGAACTCTTCCTTCTTCTTCTAGAGCTTCTCTCTCTAAAAACAAAGATTTGAGACAAAATGATTTGGTTCAAAGTCTGCCGGCTGTCTTAACACACAGCTCGGACACGTGGCGTTGCCGGGTTGGCTCAGATCAAAAAGGTGATTGATTGATAAGACAAGTCTCTGACAAAGCGTACTCAACAAGCTAGATGGCAAGACACATCGGCAAGCAAGGACATCGGCTAAAGTCAAAATTCCGGCAACGGGGTAACAAAGACGTCGGCTAGGGAGGACGACACTTGACTAAGCTGTGCCACACCTTGGCCTGGGTGTGCCACACCTTGGTCTAAGTCATACCTGCCCTGGGACAAAATCACTAAGTGCAAAACATCTCGGCCTGGACGGCAACATCTCGACTAACATGCCGGAGTGAAGATAAAGATCAACCAAGTGGTTCAAGGCGGTTCTAAGTACAAAGGTTCAAGAGTGAACTAAGCTCGAGATGATCTCGGCCACAACCAAGCAAGGATCAAAATCAAACAAGCAATACTCAAACAAAGCAAGACAAATAAGATTGTAAACATGACAAAACAAGATCATACATGAATGTATGCAAGCATGGCTAAGTCAAAATGAGGGTTGTTACATTCTCTCTATCTGTTGAAATTCTTTCTCAGATATAATCCAGTATATATATATCTGTTCAATCTTTTTAATATTTTTATCTGCTTAATTTTTAATTTTTTTTCTCATTTACAACTATCTGTTGCAATTTGTTTCGTCGTAGAACAAAAACACAAATCAAAAACTTAAAAAAAAAATAAAAAAAAAAGTGGGAGAATATGGTCTGGGTGCTTAAAAAGAAAAACTGTCCATAAGAAGTTGGATCAATGGAGTCTTCTCCTCCGATGGTTCTCTGCAGGCATTGAGTAAAATAATTTGATGAGAAGTCCTTTTATTTGTTTTGAAAGACGTTTTGTTTTCAATTTTACTCCTTAATTTATCTGTTGAATTTTTTTTCTATCTGTTCAAATTTATATTTTAGTGTTTAATTATTTTTTTGTCTATATATTTAAAAAAGGTTACTATATGTTCACTTTTTTTCCTATCTTTTCAAAAAAATTTCTAAATTTTGTTATCAATACAATTTTAATTTCTTATCTGTTCAAATATCTATCCAAAATTTCTTATCTGTTCAACAAACCACTCACAATGTTCAATTTATTTTTGTCTGTTCAATTCTTTTATCTGTTGAAAGACACCAAATCAGGATCTGTGGCAATCTTTCTTTCTATCTCTTTGGTTCTTTCTCTCTATCTGTTGAAATTCTTTCTCACATATAATCCAGTATATATATATCTGTTCAATTTTTTTAGTATTTTTGTTTGCTTAATTTTTAATTTTTTTTTCATTTACAACTATATGTTGCAATTTGTTTCATCGTAGAACAACAACACAGATCAAAAACTAAAAAAAAAAGTGGAAGAATTGCGTCTGTGTGCTTGAAAAAAAAAACTGTCCATAAGGAGCTGGATCAATGGAGTCTTCTCCTCCGATGGTCCTCTGAAGGCATTGAGTAAAATAATTTGGTCAGAAGTCCTTTTGTTTGTTTTGAAAGACGTTTTGTTTTCAATTTTACTCCTTAATTTATCTATTGAATTTTTTTTTTCTATATGTTCAAATTTACATTTAAGTGTTTGATTAATATCTTTTTTGTCTATATATTCAAAAAAGTTGACTATCTGTTCACTTTTTTTTCCCAATCTTTTCAAATTTTTTTCTAGATTTTATTATCAATTCAATTTTAATCTCTTATCTGTTCAAATATCTATCCAAAATTTCTTATCTGTTCAACGAACCAGTCACAATGTTCAATTTATTTTTATCTGTTCAATTTTATTATCTGTTGAAATACACCAAATCTGGAACTGTTGCAATCTTTCTTTCTCTCTCTTTGGTTCTTTCTCTCTATCTGTTGAAATTCTTTCTCAGATATAATCCAGTATATAGATATCTGTTCATTCGTTTTAATATTTTTATCTGCTTAATTTTTAATTTTTTTTTCATTTACAATTATCTGTTGCAATTTGTTTCATCGTAGAACAACAACACAGATCAAAAACTTAAAAAAAAAATTAAAAAAAAAAAAAGTGGAAGAATATGGTCTGTGTGGTTGAAAAAAAAAACTGTCCATAAGAAGTTGGATCAATGGAGTCTTCTCCTCCGATGGTTCTCTGCAGGCATTGACTAAAATAATTTGTTGAGAAGTCCTTTTATTTGTTTGAAAAACGTTTTGTGTTCAATTTTACTCCTTAATTTATCTGTTGAATTTTTTTTCTGTCTGTTCAAATTTACATTTTAGTGTTTAATTATTTTTTTTTGTTTATATATTCAAAAAAGTTGATTATCTGTTCACTTTTTTTCCCTATCTTTTCAAATTTTTTTTCTAGATTTTGTTATCAATACAATTTTAATCTCTTATTTGTTCAAATATCTATCCAAAATTTCTTATCTGTTCAACAAACCAGTCACAATGTTCAATTTATTTTTATCTGTTCAATTTTATTATCAGTTGAAATACACCAAATCAGGATCCGTTGCAATCTTTCTTTTTCTCTCTTTGGTTCTTTCCCTCTATCTCTTGAAATTCTTTCTCACATATAATCCAATATATATATATCTGTTCAATTTTTTTATTATTTTTATCAGCTTAATTTTTAATTTTTTTTCATTTGCAACTATCTGTTGCAATTTTTTTCATCGTAGAACAACAACACAGATCAAAAACATTAAAAAAAAAAAAAGGTGGTAGAATTGGGTCTGTGTGCTTGAAAAAAAAAACTATACATAAGGAGCTGGATCAATGGAGTCTTCTCCTCTGATGGTCCTCTGCAGGCATTGAGTAAAACAATTTGGTCAGAAGTCATTTTGTTTGTTTCGAAAGACGTTTTGTTTTCAATTTTACTCCTTAATTTATTTGTTGAATTTTTTTCTATCTATTCAAATTTACATTTAAGTGTTTAATAATTTTTTTTGGTCTATATATTCAAAAAAGTTGACTATCTGTTCACTTCTTTTCCCTATCTTTTCAAATTTTTTTCTAGATTTTATTATCAATTCAATTTTAATCTCTTATCTGTTCAAATATCTATGCAAAATTTCTTATCTTTTCAACAAACCAGTCACAATGTTTAATTTATTTTTATCTGTTCAATTTTATTATCTGTTGAAATACACCAAATCAGGATCTGTTGCAATCTTTCTTTCTCTCTCTTTGGTTCTTTCTCTCCATCACTTGAAATTCTTTCTCACATATAATCCTGTATATATTTATCTGTTCAATTTTTTTAATATTTTTATCTGCTTAATTTTTATATTTTTTTTTTCATTTACAACTATCTGTTGCAATTTGTTTCATCGTAGAACAACAGCACAGATGAAAAACTTTAAAAAAAAAAAAAAGTGGAAGAATTGGGTCTGTGTGCTTGAAAAAAAAAACTGTCCATAAGAAGCTGGATCAATGGAGTCTTCTCCTCCGATGGTTCTCTGCAGACATTTAGTAAAATAATTTGATGAGAATTCCTTTTATTTGTTTTGTAAGACGTTTTGTTTTCAATTTTACTCCTTAATTTATCTGTTGAATTTTTTTTCTATCTGTTCAAATTTACATTTTAGTATTTAATTATTTGTTTTGTCTATATATTCAAAAAAGTTGACTATCAGTTCACCTTTTTTTCCCTATCTTTTCAAATTTTTTTCCAGATTTTGTTATCAATTCAATTTTAATCTCTTATCTATTCAAATATCTATCCAAAATTTCGTATCTGTTCAACGAACCAGTCACAATGTTCAATTTATTTTTATCTTTTTAATTTTATTATCTGTTGAAATACATCAAATCGAGATCTGTTGCAATCTTTCTTTCTCTATCTTTGGTTCTTTCTCTCTATCTGTTGAAGTTCTTTCTCATATATAATCCAGTATATATATATCTGTTCAATTTTTTAAATATTTTTATCTGCTTAATTTTTAATTTTTTTTTTCATTTACAACTATCTTTTGCAATTTTTTTCATCGTAGAACAACAACACAGATCAAAAACTTTAAAAAAAAAAAAAAAAAAAAAGTGGAAGAATTGGGTATGTGTGCTTGAAAAAAAAACTGTCCATAAGGAGCTGGATCAATGGAGTCTTCTCCTCCGATGTTCCTCTGCAGGCCTTGAGTAAAATAATTTCGTCAGAAATCTTTTTTTTTTTGTTTTGAAAGACGATTTGTTTTTAATTTTACTCCTTTATTTATCTGTCGATTTTTTTTTTCTATATGTTAAAATTTACATTTAAGTGCTTCATAATTTTTTTTTGTCTATATATTAAAAAAAGTTGACTGTCTGTTCACTTTTTTCCCCTATCTTTTCAAATTTTTTTCTAGATTTTATTATCAATTCAATTTTAATCTCTTATCTGTTCAAATATCTATCCAAAATTTCTTATCTGTTCAACGAACCAGTCACAATGTTCAATTTATTTTTATCTGTTCAATTTATTATCTGTTGAAATACACCAAATCAGGATCTGTTGCAATCTTTCTTTCTCTCTCTTTGGTTCTTTCTCTCTATCTGTTAAAATTCTTTCTCAGATATAATCCAGTATATATATGTTCAATCTTTTTAATATTTTTATCTGCTTAATTTTTAATTTTTTTTCATTTACAATTATCTGTTGAAATTTGTTTTATCGTTGAACAACAACACCGATCAAATACTTAATAAATAAAAATAAAAAAAGTGGTAGAATATGGTCTTTGTGCTTGAAAAACAAAACTGTCCATAAGAAGTTGGATCGATAGAGTCTTCTCCTCCGATAGTTCTCTGCAGGCATTAAGTAAAATAATTTGACGAGAAGTCGTTTTATTTGTTTTGAAAGACGTTTTGTTTTCAATTTTACTCCTTAATTTATCTGTTCAATTTTTTTTCTATCTATTCAAATTTACATTTTAGTGTTTAATTTTTTTTTTGTCTATATATTCAAAAAAGTTGACTATCTGTTCACTTTTTTTCCCTATCTTTTCAAATTTTTTTCTAGATTTTGTTATCAATACAATTTTAATCTCTTATCTGTTCAAATATCTATCCAAAATTTCTTATCTGTTCAACAAACCAGTCACAATGTTCAATTTATTTTTATCTGTTCAATTTTATTATCTATTGAAATACACCAAATCAGGATCTGTTGCAATCTTTCTTTCTCTCTCTTTGGTTCTTTCTCTCTATCTGTTGAAATTCTTTCTCACATATTATCCAGTATATATATCCGCTCAATTTTTTTATTATTTTTATCTGCTTAATTTTTATTTTTATTTTTCGTTTACAACTATCTGTTGCAATTTGCTTCATCGTAGAATAACAACACAGATCAAAAACTTTAAAAAAAAAAAAAAAAAGTGAAAGAATTGTGTCTGTGTACTTAAAAAAAACTGTACATAAGGAGCTGGATCAATGGAGTCTTCTCATCCGATGGTCCTCTGCAGGCAATGAGTAAAATTATTTGGTCAGAAGTCCTTTTGTTTGTTTTGAAAGACGTTTTGTTTTCAATTTTACTCCTTAATTTATCAGTTGAATTTTTTTTTTCTATCTGTTCAAATTTACATTTTAGTGTTGAAATATTTTTTTTTCGTCTATATATTCAAAAAAAGTTGATTATCTGTTCACTTTTTTTCCCTATGGTTTGAAATTTCTTTCTAGATCTTATTATCAATTCAATTTTAATCTCTTATCTGTTCAAAATTCTATGCAAAATTTCTTATCTGTTCAACAAACCAGTCACAATGTTCAATTTTATTATCTGTTGAAATACACCAAATCAGGATCTGTTGCAATCTTTTTTCTCTCTCTTTGGTTCTTTCTCTCTATCTGTTGAAATTCTTTCTCACATATAATCCGGTATATATATATCTGTTCAATTTTTAAATATTTTTATCAGCTTAATTTTTAATTTTTTTTTTCATTTACAACTATCTGTTGCAATTTGTTTCATCGTAGAACAACAACACAGATCAAAAACTTAAAAAAAAAAAAAGTGAAAGAATTGGGTCTGTGTGCTTGAAAAAAAAAAACTGTCCACAAGGAGCTGGATTAATGGAGTCTTCTCCTCCCATGGTCCTCTGCAGGCATTGAGTACAATAATTTGGTCAGAAGTGCTTTTGTTTGTTTTGAAAGACGTTTTGTTTTTAATTTTACTCCTTTATTTATCTGTCGAATTTTTTTTTCTATCTGTTCAAATTTATATTGTAGTGTTTAATTATTTTTTTTTGTCTATATATTCAAAAAAGTTGACTATCTGTTCACTTTTTTTCCCTATCTTTTCAAATTTTTTTCTGGATTTTATTATCAATTCAATTTTAATCTCTTATCTGTTCAAATATCAATCCAAAATTTTTTATCTGTTCAATTTTATTATCTGTTGAAATACACCAAATCAGGATCTTTTGCAATCTTTCTTTCTCTCTCTTTGGTTCTTTCTCTCTATCTGTTGAAATTCTTTCTCACATATAATCCAGTATATATATCTGTTCAATTTTTTAAATATTTTTATCTGCTTAATTTTTTATTTTTTTTTTCAGTTACACTATCTGTTGCAATTTGTTTCATCGTAGAACTACAACACAGATCAAAAATTTAAAAAAAAAAAATGTGGAAGAATATGGTCTGTGTGCTTGAAAAAAAAACTGTCCATAAGGAGCTGGATCAATGGAGTCTTCTCCTCCGATGGTCCTCTGCATGCATTGAGTAAAATAATTTGGTTAGAAATCCTTTTGTTTGTTTTGAAAGACGTTTTGTTTTCAATTTTACTCCTTAATTTATCTGTTGAATTTTTTTTTCTATATGTTCAAATTTACATTTAAGTGTTTAATTATTTTTTTTATCTATATATTCAAAAAAGTTGAGTATCTGTTCACTTTTTTTCCCTATCTTTTCAAATTTTTTTGTAGATTTTATTATCAATTCAATTTTAATCTCTTATCTATTCAAATATCTATCCAGAAATTCTTATCTGTTCAACGAATCAGTCACAATGTTCAATTTATTTTTAACTGTTCAATTTTATTATCTGTTGAAATACACGAAATCAGGATCTGTTGCAATCTTTCTTTCTCTCTATCTGCTAAAATTCTTTCTCAGATATAATCCATTATATATATATCTGTTCAATCTTTTTTATATTTTTATTTGCTTAATTTTTAATTTTTTTTTCATTGACAACTATCTGTTGCAATTTGTTTCATCGTAGAACAACAACACAGATCAAAAACCTAAAAAAAAAATATAAAAAAAAGTGGGAGAATATGGTCTGTGTGGTTGAAAAAAAAAAACTGCCCATAAGAAGTTGGATCAATGGAGTCTTCTCCTCTGATGGTTCTCTGCAGGCATTGAGTAAAATGATTTGATGAGAAGTCCTTTTATATGTTTTGAAAAACGTTTTGTTTTCAATTTTACTCCTTAATTTATCTATTGAATATTTTTTCTATCTGTTCAAATTTACATTTTAGTATTTAATTATTTTTTTTGACTATATATTCAAAAAAGTTGACTATCTGTTCACTTTTTTCCCTATCTTTTCAATTTTTTTTTCTAGATTTTGTTATCAATACAATTTTAATCTCTTATCTGTTCAAATATCTGTCCAAAATTTCTTATCTGTTCAACAAACCAATCACAATGTTCAATTTGTTTTTATTTGTTCAATTTTATTATCTGTTGAAATACACCAAATCAGGATCTGTTGCTGTCTTTCTTTCTCTCTCTTTGGTTCTTTCCCTCTATCTGTTGAAATTCTTTCTCACATATAATCTAGTATATATATATCTGTTCAATTTTTTAAATATTTTTATGCGCTTAATTATTAATTTTTTTTTCATTTACAACTATCTGTTGCAATTTGTTCCGTCGTAGAACTACAACACAGATCAAAAACTTTAAAAAAAAAAGAAAGTGGAAGAATTGCGTCTGTGTGCTTGAAAAAAAAAACTGTCCATAAGGAGCTGGATCAATGGAGTCTTCTCCTCCGATGGTCCTCTGCAGGCATTGAGTAAAATAATTTCGTCAGAAGTCTTTTTGTGTGTTTTGAAAGACGTTTTGTTTTCAATTTTACTCCTTAATTTATCTGTTGAATTTTTTTTTCTATATGTTCAAATTTACATTTAAGTGTTTAATTATTTTTTTTTTGTCTATATATTCAAAAAAGTTGACTATCTGTTCACTTTTTTTCCCTATCTTTTCAAAAAAAATTTCTAGATTTTATTATCAATTCAATTTTAATCTCTTATCTGTTGAAATATCTATCCAAAATTTCTTATCTATTCAACGAACCAGTCACAATGTTCAATTTAATTTTATCTGTTCAATTTTATTATCTGTTAAAATACACCAAATCAGGATCTGTTGCAATCTTTCTTTCTCTCTCTTTGGCTCTTTCTCTCTATCTGTTGAAATTCTTTCACAGATATAATCCAGTATATATATCTGTTCAATCTTTTTAATATTTTTATCTGCTTAATTATTAATTTTTTTTCATTTACAACTATCTCTTGTAATTTGTTTCATCGTAGAACAACAACACAGATCAAAAACTTAAAAAAAATGTGGAAGAATATGGTCTGTGTGGTTGAAAAAAAAAACTGTCCATAAGAAGTTTGATCAATGGAGTATTCTCATCCGATGGTTCTCTGCAGGCATTGAGTAAAATAATTTGATGAGAAGTCCTTTTATTAGTTTTGAAAGACGTTTTGTTTTCAATTTTACTCCTTAATTTATCTGTTGAATTTTTTTTCTATCTGTTCAAATTTACATTTTAGTGTTTAATTATTTTTTTTGTCTATATATTCAAAAAAGTTGACTATCTGTTCACTTTTTTTCCCTATCTTTTCAAATTTTTTTTTCTAGATTTTGTTATCAATACAATTTTAATCTCTTATCTGTTCAAATATCTATCCAAAATTTCTTATCTGTTCAACAAACCAGTCACAATGTTCAATTTATTTTTATCTGTTCAATTTTATTATCTGTTGAAATACACCAAATCAGGATCTGTTGCATTCTTTCTTTTTCTCTCTTTGGATCTTTCTCTCTATCTCATGAAATTATTTCTCACATATAATCCAGTATATATATGTCTGTTAAATTTTTTTATTATTTTTATCTGCTTTATTTTTAATTTTTTTTTCATTTGCAACTATCTGTTGCAATTTGTTTCATCGCAGAACAACAACACAGATCAAAAACTTAAAAAAAAAAAAAAACAAAAGTTGAAGAATTGGGTCTGTGTGCTTGAAAAAAAAAACTGTCCATTAGAAGTTGGATCAATGGAATCTTCTCCTCCGATGGTTCTCTGCTGGCATTGAGTAAAATAATTTGATGACAAGTCCTTTTATTTGTTTTGAAAGACGTTTTGTTTTCAATTTTACTCCTTAATTTATCTGTTGAATTTTTTTTCTATCTGTTCAAATTTACATTTTAGTGTTTAATTATTTTTTTTGTCTATATATTCAAAAAAGTTGACTATCTGTTCACTTTTTTCCCCTATCTTCTCAAATTTTTTTCTAGATTTTGTTATCAATACAATTTTAATCTCTTATCTGTTCAAATATCTATCCAAAATTTCTTATCTGTTCAACAAACCAGTCACAATGTTCAATTTATTTTTATCTGATCAATTTTATTATCTGTTGAAATACACTAAATCAGTATCTGTTGCAATCTTTCTTTCTCTCCCTTTGGTTCTTTCTCTCTATCTGTTGAAATTCTTTCTCACATATAATCTAGTATATATATATCTGTTCAATTTTTTAAATATTTTTATCTGCTTAATTTTTAATTTTTTTTTCATTTACAACTATCTGTTGCAATTTGTTTCATCGTAGAACAACAACACCGATCAAAAAAATTTAAAAAAAAAAAAAAAAAAGCGGATGAATTGGGTCTGTGTGCTTGGAAAAAAAAACTGTCCATAAGGAGCTGGATCAATGGAGTATTCTCCTCCGATGGTCCCCTGCAGGCATTGAGTAAAATAATTTGGTCAGAAGCCCTTTTGTTTGTTTTGAAAGACGTTTTGTTTTCAATTTTACTCCTTAGTTTATCTGTTGAATTTTTTTTTCTATCTGTTCAAATTTACATTTTGGTGTTTAATATTTTTTTTGCCTATATATTCAAAAAAGTTGACTATCTGTTCACTTTTTTTCCCTATGTTTTCCAATTTTTTTCTAGATTTTATTATCAATTCAATTTTAATCTCTTATCTGTTCAAATATCTATCCAAAATTTCTTATCTGTTCAACAAACTAGTCACAATGTTCAATTTATTTTTATCTGTTCAATTTTATTATCTGTTGAAATACACCAAATCAGGATCTGTTACAATCTTTCTTTTTCTCTCTTTGGTTCTTTCTCTCTATCAGTTGAAATTCTTTCTCAGATATAATCCAGTATATATATCTGTTCAATCTTTTTAATATTTTTATCTGTTTAATTTTTAATTTTTTTTTATTTACAACTATCTGTTGCAATTTGTTTCATCGTAGAACAACAACACAGATCAAAAACTTAAAAAAAAAAAAAAAAGTGAGAGAATATGGTCTGCGTGGTTGAAAAAAAAACTGTCCATAAGAAGTTGGATCAATGGAGTTTTCTCCTCCGATGGTTCTCTGCAGGCATTGAGTAAAATAATTTGATGAGAAGTCCTTTTATTTGTTTTGAAAGACGTTTTGTTTTCAATTTTACTCCTTAATTTATCTGTTGAATTTTTATTCTATCTGTTCAAATTTACATTTTGGTATTTAATTATTTTTTTGTCTATATATTCAAAAAAGTTGACTATCTGTTCACTTTTTTTCCCTATCTTTCCAAATTTTTTTCTAGATTTTGTTATCAATACAATTTTAATCTCTTATCTGTTCAAATATCTATCCAAAATTTCTTATCTGTTCAACAAACCAGTCACAATGTTCAATTTATTTTTATCTGTTCAGTTTTATTATCTGTTGAAATACACCAAATCAGGATCTGGTGCAATCTTTCTTTCTCTCTCTTTGGTTCTTTCTCTCTATCTGTTGAAATTCTTTCTCACATATAATCCAGTATATATATATGTTCAATTTTTTTATTATTTTTAGCTGCTTAATTTTTAATTTTTTTCATTTACAACTATCTGTTGCAATTTGCTTCATCGTAGAACAACAACACAGTTCAAAAACTTTTAAAAAAAAAAAAAAAAAAAAAAAAAGTGGAAGATTTGGGTCTGTGTGCTTTAAAAAAAAAGGTACATAAGGAGCTGGATCAATGGAGTCTTCTCCTCCGATGGTCCTCTGAAGGCATTGAGTAAAATAATTTGGTCAGAAGTCCTTTTGTTTGTTTTGAAAGACGTTTTGTTTTCAATTTACTCCTTAGTTTATCTGTTGAATTTTTTTTTCTATCTATTCAAATTTACATTTTAGTGTTTAATTATTTTTTTTGTCTATATATTAAAAAAAGTTGACTATTGTAGACACCCCATTTTTAGCCGCCCTTAAGACTTGGGCGCTACTGATGGTTTACTTGGTGTTGGAAGGTGTGTAGGGCAGAGGTCTAGTTTCTTCGGCAAGGAGAGAGGCGAATCTCAACTTCACACCCCAGTTTGAACCAAAGCTATTTTGAATGGTTTTTAGACCTTAAAACCCTCTCTTTCAAAACAGTTTTGAAATAAAATTCCCACGATGTTCCGACGCTCGCATTTCGGTAAATGGTGCGCTTTTCGGTAAATCGAGCAAGGACAAAGTGGAGATGAATGAAAGAGAGACGAAATCTTTAAAAAATCTTTCAAAACACCTTACTTCAGGGTTTGAAGTTGAAGAGAAGAGGAGAAGAGGGAAGAAAACAAGTTGGAGAAGAAGTTCGGCAAGGATCCGGGTAGAAGGGAGTCGAGCAGCCCTCGCTGAATCGAGCTTATTTGTCTATACACTTGGATTTAAGTTATGAGGCTACTACCATTGGAAAGAAGACTTCCGGGGCTTTATTTTTCATACAAGAATCTCTTAAACCCGAGTCCGGATGGCGGAGATATGATTGGTTGAAGTTGGGCATCATCCCGGTTGGACCGAAACTGAGCAACCTTCACCAAAACAAGCATAACTTTCTGCACAGTTGGAATTGTAATGCAAGGTTTGCGGCATTGGAAATCTTACTTCCGGGGCTTCAATTTTGACACAAGAATGACCTGAAAAGGAGTTCATACGAAGAAGTTATGCCCGTTTGAAGTTGGACCTGCAGAGCAGATTTTCCTGCCGACCAGCCAGAACAGAGTGCCGACCGGCCAAATAGAGTGCCGGCCGGCCAGTAAAGGTAGCCGACCGACCATTTTTGCTAGCCGACGACCTTCCGATGTATTCTACAGATTGAATGGATGCCAGCTGTGCCAACTGGAATACACAGATTCTGCTCCCCATGCACGTGTGTGGCCATTTTGAGCCTTTGCACCCATTTTGGTCCAACCTTTTGCACCCTTTTGATCAAGCTTCTTGAGGAAGCTTTGACAAAGGGTCAAGCTTCCTCAAGAAGCTTGCACCCTTTGGGATAGCTTCCCTTAGCAGCTTAGACCCCTTTGACCCTTTGTAGCTTGTCTTAGAAGCTTAGTCTTGCCTATATAAGGGGCTCTCCTCCTCCATTGTAAAAGGTTGGTTGGTGGAGCAAAAAACCAGAGATATATAGATATATATCTGATATATATACACACTTTCCTCCATATCCTCCATAGCTCCCTTCTCCAAAGCTCAAAACACCCTTATCCTTGGCCCATTTACACACCAACACCTAGCACCAAACCACCACCTCCATTCCAGCCACTTGGAGCTGCTTCTCAGAGCTTAGGAGGCAACATTTCTTGGTCCAAAAGGCTGTCAAAGATTGGTCTTCAAGGGTAAGTCCTCTTCTCCTATTTTTGGTCCTATTCTTGCATCATTTCTTAGCCCTTCTTGCTTGTACATTTGAGCTCCGACCAAAACTGAAAGTAGCATTTTTTTGAGCTCTATTTCATCTTTCATTAAGGGCTTCTCACTGTTTGAGGCCCCCATCTTGCACTTGTTTCATTATCCCTCTTTGTGCCATTTTCTTGAGTAGTATTTTTGGCCTATGTGTAATCTGTTTTGAGGCATGATGTAAACTGTAAATGAGCTTATTTTGAGCCCTTCTTCAACATTGAAGAAGGGCTCATCACTTTTTGGGACCTCCATGTGTCACTTGCTTTGAATACCACTCTTGGCCCCCATTTTTGCATGATTTATTAGCCTATTGTGATTTTGATTTTGGACTTTGGTCTGAACTAAAAATGGCCTTATTTTGACCCCCTCTGCATGTTTCATTAAGGGTCTATTGCTGTTTGGGACACCCTTTTTATACTTTATGTTGTAGCTCTTTTTGGCCTTAATCTCGTATAGTATTTTGAGCATACTTGTATACTGTTTTGGGGCTGGTGCTAAACTGTAAAAAGCCATATTTTGGGTCCCTCTTCAACATTGTTGAAGGGCCCTCACTTGTTTGAGACCTCCAGCCACCACTTGCTTCTTTGCCCCTTTGTTGGCTCATTTCTTGCATGAGAATTTTGCCATACTTGTGTATGTTTTTGTGGCCTGTCATAAACTGTAAACATGCTTTTTTTGGGGCTGCTTAGCTTCTGTCTTTACACTTCATGTACAAATAATGCATGCTTTATATAGCTATAAGTCATTACACATGCATAGTTTTGAGTTTCGGGGCTCATTCCATGCAAAATATCTATCCAAAATTTCTTATCTGTTCAACAAACTAGTCACAATGTTCAATTTATTTTTATCTGTTCAATTTTAATATCTGTTGAAATACACCAAATCAGGATCTGTTGCAATCTTTCCTTCTCTCTCTTTGGTTGTTTCTCTATATCTGTTGAAATTTTTTCTCACATATAATCCAGTATATATATATGTTCAATTTTTTAAATATTTTTATCTGCTTAATTTTTAATTTTTTTTTTCATTTACAACTATCTGTTGCAATTTGATTCATCGTAGAACAAAAACACAAATAAAAAACGTACAACTATCTGTTCAATTTTATTATCTGTTGAAATACACCAAATCAGGATCTGTTAAAATCTTTCTTTCTCTCTCTTTGGTTGTTTCTCTCTATATGTTGAAATTCTTTCTCACATATAATCCAGTATATATATATCTGTTCAATTTTTTAAATATTTTTATCTGCTTAATTTTTAATTTTGTTTTCATTTACAACTATCTGTTGCAATTTGTTTCATCGTAGAACAAAGACACAGATCAAAAACCTTTAAAAAAAAAAAAGTGAAAGAATTGGTCTGTGTGGTTGAAAAAAAAAACTGTCCATAAGGAGCTGGATCAAGGGAGTCTTCTCCTCCGATGGTCCTCTGCAGGCATTGAGTAAAATAATTTGGTGAGAAGTCCTTTTGTTTGTTTTAAAAGACGTTTTGTTTTCAATTTTATTCCTTAATTCATCTGTTGAATTTTTTTTTCTACATATTCAAATTTACATTTAAGTGTTTAATTTTTTTTTTTGTCTATATATTCAAAAAAGTTGACTATCTGTTCACGTTTTTTCCCAATCTTTTCAAATTTTTTTTCTAGATTTTGTTATCAGTTCAATTTTAATCTTTTATCTATTCGAATATCTATCCAAAATTTCTTATCTGTTCAACAAACCAGTCACAATGTTCAATTTATTTTTATCTATTCAATTTTAATATCTGTTGAAATACACCAAATCAGGATCTGTTAAAATCTTTCTTTCTCTCTCTTTGGTTGTTTCTCTCTATATGTTGAAATTCTTTCTCACATATAATCCAATATATATATCTTTTGAATTTTTTTAATTATTTTTATCTGCTTAATTTTTAATTTTTTTTTCATTTACAACTATCTGTTGCACTTTGTTTCATTGTAGAACAACAAAACAGATCAAAAACTTTAAAAAAAAAAAAAAGGTGGAAGAATTGTGTCTGTGTGGTTGAAAAAAAAAACTGTCCATAAGGAGCTGGATCAATGGAGTCTTCTCCTCCGATGGTTCTCTGCAGGCACTGAGTAAAATAATTTAGTGACAAGTCTTTTTGTCTGTTTTGAAAGACGTTTTGTTTTCAATTTTACGACTTAATTTATCTGTTGAATTTTTTTTCTATCAGTTCAAATTTACATTTTAGTGGTTAAATTTTTTTTTTTTGTCTATATGTTCAAAAAACTTGACTATCTGCTCACTTTTTTTTCATATCTTTTCAAATTTTTTTCTAGATTTTATTATCAATTCAATTTTAATCTCTTATCTGTTCAACGAACCAGTCACAATGTTCAATTTATTTTTATCTGTTCAATTTTATTATCTACTAAATTACACCAAATCAGGATCTGTTACAATCTTTCTTTCTCTCTCTTTGGTTCTTTCTCTCTATCTGTTAAAATTCTTTCTCACATATAATTCAGTATATATATATCTGTTCAATTTTTTTAATATTTTTATCTGATTAATTTTTAAATTTTTTTTCATTTAAAACTATCTGTTGCAATTTGTTTCATCGTAGGACAACAACACATATCAAAAACTTTTTAAAAAAAAATGGAAGAATTGGGTCTGTGTGCTTGAAAAAAAAAACTGTCCATAAGGAGCTGGATCAATGGAGTCTTCTCCTCCGATGGTCCTCTGCAGGCATTGAGTAAAATAATTTGGTCAGAAGTCCTTTTGTTTGTTTTGAAAGACGTTTTGTTTTCAATTTTACTCCTTAATTTGTCTGTTGAATTTTTTTTCTATCTGTTGGAATTTAAATTTTAGTGTTCAATTATTTTTTTTTGTCTATATATTCAAAAAAGTTGACTATCTGTTCACTTTTTTTCCCTATCTTTTCAAATTTTTTTCTAGATTTTATTATCAATTCAATTTTAATCTCTTATCTGTTCAAATATCTATTCAAAATTTATTATCTATTCAACGAACCAGTCAGAATGTTCAATTTATTTTTATTTGTTCAATTTTATTATCTGTTGAAATACACCAAATCAGGATCTGTTGCAATCTTTCTTTCTCTCTTTTTGTTTCTTTCTCTCTATCTGTTGAAATTCTTTCTCACATATAATTCAGTATATATATATCTGTTCAATTTTTTAAATATTTTTATCTGCTTATTTTTTTATTTTTTTTTCATTTACAACTATCTATTGCAATTTGTTTCGTTGTTGAAAAACAACACAGATCAAAAACTTAAAAAAAAAAAAAAAAAAAAAAAAAAAAGTGGAAGAATTGGGTCTGTGTGCTTGAAAAAAAAACAGTCCGTAAGGAGCTGGAACAATGGAGTCTTCTCCTCCGATAGTCTTTCTACAGGCATTGAGTAAAATAATTTGCTGAAAAGTCGTTTTATTTGTTTTGAAAGACGTTTCGTTTTTAATTTTACTCAATAATTTATCTGTTGAATTTTTTTTTCTATCTGTTCAAATTTACATTTTAGTATTTAATTATTTTTTTTTGTCTATATATTCAAAAAAGTCGACTATCTGTTCACTTTTTTTCCCTATCTTTTCAAATTTTTTTCTAGATTTTATTATCAGTTCAATTTTAATCTCTTATCTGTTCAAATAACTATCCAAAATTTCTTATCTGTTCAACGAACCAGTCATAATGTCCAATTTATTTTTATCTGTTCAATTTTATTATCTGTTGAAATACACCAAATCAGGATCTGTTACAATCTTTCTTTTTCTCTGTTTGGTTCTTTCTCTCTATCTGTTGAAATTCTTTCTCATATATAATCCAGTATATATATATATCTGTTCAATTTTTTTAATATTTTTATCTGCTTAATTTTTAAATTTTTTTTTCATTTACAATTATCTGTTGCAATTTGTTTTATCGTTGAACAACAACACAGATCAAAAACTTTTTAAAAAAAAAAAAAGTGGAAGAATTCGGTCTGTGTGCTTGAAAAAAAAAAACTGTCCATAAGGAGCTGGATTAATAGAGTCTTCTCCTCCGATGGTCCGCTGTAGGCATTGAGTAAAGTAATTTGGTCAGAAGTCCTTTTGTTTGTTTTGAAAAACGTTTTGTTTTCAATTTTACTCCTTAATTTATCTGTTGAATTTTTTTTTCTATATGTTCAAATTTACATTAAAGTGTTTAATTTTTTTTTTCTATATATTCAAAAAAGTTGACTATCTGTTCACTTTTTTTCCCTATCTTTTAGAATTTTTTTCTGGATTTTGTTATCAGTTCAATTTTAATCTCTTATCTGTTCAAATATCTATCCAAAATTTCTTATCTGTTCAACAAACCAGTCACAATGTTCAATTTATTTTTATCTGTTCAATTTTATTATCTGTTGAAATACACCAAATCAGGTTCTGTTGCAATCTTTCTTTCTCCCTCTTTGATACTTTCTCTCTATCTGTTGAAATTCTTTCTCACATATAATCCAGTATATATATATCTGTTCAATTTTTTAAATATTTTTATCAACTTAATTTTTAATTTTTTTTTCGTTTACAACTATCTGTTGCAATTTGTTTCATCGTATAACAACAACACAGATCAAAAAATATATAAAAAAAAAAAAAAAAAGTGGAAGAATTGGGTCAGTGTGGTTGAAAAAAAAAACTGTCCATAACGAGCTGGATCAATGGAGTCTTCTCCTCCGATGGTCCTCTGCAGGCATTGAGTAAAATAATTTGGTCAGAAGTCATTTTGTTTGTTTTGAAAGACGTTTTGTTTTCAATTTTAATCCTTAATTTATCTGTTTAATTTTTTTTCTATCTGTTCAAATTTACATTTTAGTGTTTAATTATTTTTTTTCGTCTATCTATTCAAAAAAGTTGACTATCTGTTCACTTTTTTTCCCTATCTTTTCTTATTTTTTTTCTAGATTTTAATATGTATTCAATTTTAATATCTTATCTGTTAAAATATCTATCCAAAATTTCTTATCTGTTCAACGAACCAGTCAGAATGTTCAATTTATTTTTATCTGTTTACCTTTATTATCTGTTAAAATACACCAAATCAGGATCTGTTGCAATCTTTCTTTCTCTCTCTTTGGTTTTTTCTCTCTATATGTTGAAATTTTTTCTCACATATAATCCAGTATATATATATATATCTGTTCAATTTTTTTAATTATTTTTATCTGCTTAATTTTTAATTTTTTTTTTCATTTACAACTATCTGTTGCAATTTCTTTCATCGTAGAACAACAACATAGATCAAAAACTTAAAAAAAGAAAGAAGAAAAAGAAGAATTCGGTCAGTGTGGTTGAAAAAAAAAAAACTGTCCATAAGGAGCTGGATCAATGGAGTCTTCTCCACCGATGGTCCTCTGCAGGCATTGAGTAAAATAATTTGGTCAGAAGTTCTTTTGTTTTGAAAGACGTTTTGTTTTCAATTTTACTACTTAATTTATCTGTTAAATTTTTTTTTTCTATCTGTTCAAATTTACATTTTAGTGTTTAATTATTTTTTTTGTCTATATATTCAAAAAAGTTAATTATCTGTTCACTTTTTTTCCTATCTTTTCAAATTTTTTTCTAGATTTTATTATCAATTCAATTTTAATCTCTTATCTGTTCAAATATCTTTCCAAATTTCTTATCTGTTCAACGAACCAGTCACAATGTTCAATTTATTTTTATCTGTTCAATTTTATTATCTGTTGAAATACACCAAATCAGGATCTGTTGCAATCTTTCTTTCTCTCTCTTTGGTTCTTTCTCTGTATATGTTGAAATTCTTTCTCATATATAATCCAGTATATATATATCTGTTCAATTTTTTAAATATTTTTCTCTGCTTAATTTTTAATTTTTTTTTCATTTACAACTACCTGTTGCAATTTGTTTCATCGTAGAACAACAACATAGATCAAAAACTTAAAAAAAGAAAAAGAAAAAAAGAATTGGGTCTGTGTGTTTTAAAAAAAAACTGTTCATAAAGAGCTGGATCAATGGAGTCTTCTCCTCCGATGGTCCTCTACACAATGTTGTGAAACCCGGACCGGACCGGCCGATCGAACCGGTTGGACCGGGAACCGGGCCTGGTTCCGGTCCGGTCAACCACCTAGAACCGGATTGGGGCCAAAACTGGAAAAACCCGGTGACCCACTGGTCGAATCGGTAAAACCGGTGACCCAGTGGTCGAACCGGCCAAAACCGGTCTGGGTTTTTTTTTTTTTTCTTTTTTTTTCGGTTTTCCTTCTTTTTTTAATTTCTTTCTTTCTTTTCTTATATATTTATATATATTATATATATTATAAATATATTTTAAAATTTTGATTAAAAATTCTTACTTCAAGAGTCTCCTCTCATAAGGAAGAGTCTCATTGGAAGTTGGAGAAGATTATGAAAGTCTATTCCTATTTATAGAAAAAGATTTTTCAAAAAGAACCTACAAAATTCTATGTGGGATTCAATCAAATTATTTGAAACATATTGATTGGAGGGAGAGTTGAAAATTTCATTTCCCTCCAAAATTAAACTTAACATTCAATCAATTTGTTTGGAGGGAATATTTAAAAATTTTAATTTCTTTAAAACAAGTAACTTTTTTTTTATCAATTATGACTTTATTAAATATTATTAATAAATATTATACAACAATTTTTATTTTTATTTGAGTATTTATATATATTTTTATTTATTTATAATTTTTAATTATATAATATTAATTATGACGTCACGGTTCGACTGCTTTGACCCGACGGTTGAACCGGTGACCCGTCCACCCGGTCCCTTTTCCGGTTCGCTCACCGGTCCGGTTTTCAGAACATTGCCTCTACAGGCATTGAATAAAATAATTTGGTCGGAAGTCCTTTTGTTTGTTTTGAAAGACGTTTTGTTTTCAATTTTATCCCTTAATTTATCTGTTGAATTTTTTTTTCTATCTGTTCAAATTTACATTTTAGTTTTTAATTTTTTTTTGTCTATATATTCAAAAAAGTTGACTCTCTGTTCACTTTTTTTCGTATCTTTTCAAATTTTTTTTAGATTTTATTATCAATTTAATTTTAATCTCTTATCTGTTCAAATATCTATCCAAAATTTATTATCTATTCAACGAACCAGTCAAAATGTTGAATTTATTTTTATCAGTTCAATTTTATTATCTGTTGAAATACACCAAATCAGGATCTGTTGCAATCTTTCTTTCTCCCTCTTTGGTTCTTTCCCTCTATCTGTTGAAATTCTTTTTCACATGTAATCCAGTATATATATATCTGTTCAATTTTTTTAATATTTTTATCTGCTTAATTTTTAATTTTTTTTTCATTTACAACTATCTGTTGCAATTTGTTTCATCGCAGAACAACAACACAGATCAAAAACTTAAAAAAAAAAAAAAAGAATTGGGTCCGTGTGGTTGAAAAAAAAAACTGTCCATATATATATCTGTTCAATTTTTTTAATATTTTTATCTGCTTAATTTTTAATTTTTTTTTCATTTACAACTATCTGTTGCAATTTGTTTCATCGTAGAACAACAACACAGATCAAAAACTTAAAAAAAAAAAAAAAAGAATTGGGTCCGTGTGGTTGAAAAAAAAAACTGTCCATATGGAGCTGGATCAATGGAGTCTTCTCCTCCGACGGTCCTCTGCAGGCATTGAGTAAAATAATTTGGTGAGAAGTCCTTTTGTTTATTTTGAAAAACGTTTTGTTTTCAATTTTACTCCTTAATTTTTCAGTTGAATTTTTTTTTCTAAATGTTCAAATTTCTATTTAAGTGTTTAATTATTATTTTTTTGTCTATATATTCAAAAAAAGTTGACTATCTGTTCACTTTTTTTCCCTATCTTTTCAAAATTTTTTCTAGATTTTGTTATCAGTTCAATCTTAATCTCTTATCTGTTCAAATATCTATCCAAAATTTCTCATCTGTTCAACGAACCAGTCACAATGTTCAATTTATTTTTATCTTTTCAATTTTATTATCTGTTGAAATACACCAAATCAGGATCTATTGCAATCTTTCTTTCTCTCTCTTTGATTTTTTCTCTCTATCTGTTGAAATTCCTTCTCACATATAATCCAATATATATATATATATATCTATTCAATATTTTTAATATTTTTATCTGCTTAATTTTTAATTTTTTTTTTCACCTACAACTATCCGTTGCAATTTGTTTCATCGTTGAAAAACAACACAGACCAAAAACTTTAAAAAAAAAAAAAAAAAGTGGAAGAATTTGGTCTGTGTGCTTGAAAAAAAAAACTGTCCATAAGGAGCTGGATCTGTGGAGTCTTCTCCTCCGATGGTCTCTGCAGGCATTGAGTAAAATAATTTGGTCATAAGTCCTTTTATTTGTTTTGACAAACGTTTTGTTTTCAATTTTACTCCTTAATTTATCTGTTGAATTTTTTTTTCTACATCTTCAAATTTACATTAAAGTGTTTAATTTTTTTTTCTCTATATATTCAAAAAAGTTGACTCTCTGTTCACTTTTTTTCCCAATCTTTTCAAATTTTTTTCTAGATTTATTTATCAGTTCAATTTTAATCTCTTATCTGTTCAAATATCTATCCAAAGTTTCTTATCTGTTCAACAAACCAGTCACAATGTTCAATTTATTTTTATCTTTTCAATTTTATTATCTGTTGAAATACACCAAATCCGGATCTGTTGCAATCTTTCTTTCTCTCTCTTTGGTTCTTTCTCCCTATATGTTGAAATTCTTTCTCACATATAATCCAGTATATATATATCTATTCAATTTTTTTAATTATTTTTATCTGCTTAATTTTTAATTTTTTTTTCATTTACAACTATCTGTTGCAATTTGTTTCATCGTAGAACAACACAGATCAACAACTTAAAAAATAAAAAAAATAAAAATAAAAAGTGGAAGAATTGGGTTTGTGTGGTTGAAAAAAAAAACTGTCCATAAGGAGCTAGATCAATGGGGTCTTCTCCTCCGATGGTTCACTGCAGTCATTGTGTAAAATAATTTGGTGAGAAGTCCTTTTGTTTGTTTTGAAAGACGTTTTGTTTTCAATTTTACTCCTTAATTTATCTGTTGAATTTTTTTCTTCTATTTGTTCAAATTTACATTTTAGTGTTTAATTATTTTTTTTGTCTATATATTCAATAAAGTTAACTATCTGTTCACTTTTTTTCCCTATCTTTTCAAATTTTTTTCTAGATTTTATTATCAATTCAATTTTAATCTCTTATCTATTCAAATATCTATTCAAAATTTCTTATCTGTTCAACGAACCAGTCACAATGTTCAATTTATTTTTATCTGTTCAATTTTATTATCTGCTGAAATACACCAAATCAAGATCTGTTGCAATCTTTCTTTCTCTCTCTTTGGTTCTTTCTCTCTATCTGTTGAAATTCTTTTTCACATATAATCCAGTATATATATCTGTTCAATATTTTTAATATTTTTATCTGCTTAATTTTTAATTTTTTTTTCACCTACAACTATCCGCTGCAATTTGTTTCATCGTTGAAAAACAACACAGACCAAAAACTTTTTTAAAAAAAAAGTGCAAGAATTGGGTCTGTGTGCTTGAAAAAAAAAAAGTTGTCCATAAGGAGCTGGATCAATGGAGTCTTCTCCTCCGATGGTCCTCTGCAGGCATTGAGTAAAATAATTTGGTCAGAAGTCCTTTTGTTTGTTTTGAAAAACGTTTTGTTTTCAATTTTACTCCTTAATTTATCTGTTGAATTTTTTTTTTCTATATGTTCAAATTTACATTTAAGTGTTTAATTATTTTTTTTGTCTATATATTCAAAAAATTTGACTATCTGTTCACTTTTTTTCCCTATCCTTTCAAATTTTTTTCTAGATTTCGTTATCAATTCAATTTTAATCTCTTATCTGTTCAAATATTTATACAAAATTTCTTATCTGTTCATCAAACCAGTCACAATGTTCAATTTTATTATCTGTTGAAATACACCAAATCAGGATCTGCTGCAATCTTTCTTTCTCTTTCTTTGGTTCTTTCTCTCTATCTGTTGAAATTCTTTCTCACATATAAGCCAGTATATATATATCTGTTCAATTTTTTTTATTATTTTTATCTGCTTAATTTTTAATTTTTTTTTTCATTTACAACTATCTGTTGCAATTTGTTTCATCGTAGAACAACAACACCGATCAAAAACTTAAAAAAAAAAGAAAAAAAGAATTGGGTCTGTGTGGTTGAAAAAAAAACTATCCATAAGGAGCTTGATCAATGGAGTCTTCTCCTCCGATGGTTCTCTGCAGGCATTGAGTAAAATAATTTGGTGAGATGTCCTTTTGTTTGTTTTGAAAGACGTTTTGTTTTCAATTTTACTCCTTAATTTATCTGTTGAATTTTTTTTCTATCTGTTCAAATTTACATTTTAGTGTTTAATTATTTTTTTTGTCTATATATTCAAAAAAGTTGACTATCTGTTCACTTTTTTTCCCTATCTTTTCAAATTTTTTTCTATATTTTGTTATCAATTCAATTTTAATCTCTTATCTGTTCAAATATTTATCCAAAATTTCTTATCTGTTCAACAAACCAGTCACAATGTTCAGTTTATTTTTATCTGTTCAATTTTATTATCTGTTGAAATACACCAAATCAGGATCTGTTGCAATATTTCTTTCTCTCTCTCTCGTTCTTTCTCTCTATCTGTTAAAATTCTTTCTCGCATATAATCCAGTATATATATATATCTGTTCAAGACCGGGTTAACCTGCACAACATGCCGACCTACGCCGAAGTGTTGGACAAAGCCATTCTGGCCAATGCTAACTTGAATAGATACCAGAGTTCGGGAGAGAACCAGAAAAAGAGACAGAATTATGACAGTCGCCGAGCACAGTTGGGCACCAAGAAGAAGACGAACATGGGCAGTACTGGTTACCTAAGGCAGGAAGGTAATACTAAACCGATGTGTTCGGATTGTGGGAAACAACATTTCAGGGTCTGTCGTCGGGAGTTTGGAGCTTGTTATGAATGTGGTGAAATGGGGCATTATGTGAAAGATTGTCCTAAGACAAAGGCTGATAACAGCAAGAAAAGTGAGAATACCTCAGGTTCCGTTCAGAAGGGTAACGTTGGAAAAGGACAGATAAGGCAGAGCAAAGTGTTTGCGCTAGTACTAGGAGACACTCAGAATGCTGAGACAGTGGTGTCAGGTATACTCTCAATTTGCTCTCAAGATGCTTATGTATTGGTTGATTCGGGTTCTACACATTCATTTGTATCTGCTAAGTTTGCCGAGAAGATTGATAGGAAACTAGAACCCCTTGATTATGTGCTATCTGTGTCTACTCCAGCTGGGAGATCCATGATTGTTGCATCTATTTATAGAGCATGTGTTATTGTGATTGAGAATGTTGAATTGTTAGTTGATTTAATGCCATTGGACATAGCTTATTTTGATGTTATATTGGGAATGGATTGGTTAGTAGCAAATCACGCATCTATTAATTGTGTTTCGAAGAGTGTCACACTGAAACCCCCAAACCAAGCCGAGGTTATTTTCCAAGGTAAAGAGGTAGTGCCCCCACCTTATTTGATTTCGTCCGTTAGGGCCTATAAGTTAATCCGGAAAGGGTGTCAAGGTTACTTGTGTAGTATATTGAATGATCAGAATGGAAATGCTAATCTAGCCGACATTCCAGTTGTTAATGAATTTCCCGACGTCTTTCCAAATGATTTGCCTGGTCACTTAGTCGATAGAGAAATAGAGTTCACTGTTGATATCATGTCGGGAACACTGCCGATCTCCAAAACACCATATAGAATGGCCCCAGCTGAACTTAGGGAATTGAAACTGCAATTACAAGAACTGTTGGATAAGGGATTTATTAGGCCGAGCACTTCACCTTGGGGAGCACCCGTTTTATTTGTTAAGAAAAAGGATGGCTCACTTCGTCTCTGCATCGATTACAGAGAACTTAACAAGGTCACCATTAAGAACAAGTACCCATTACCTAGGATTGATGATTTGCTTGACCAACTACAAGGAGCATGAGTCTTCTCTAAGATTGACCTTAGGTCGGGTTACCATCAACTAAAAGTTAAAGCCGAGGATGTTGAGAAAACTGCTTTTCGGACGAGATATGGCCACTACGAATTTTTGGTAATGCCTTTTGGAGTGACCAATGCCCCTGCTGTATTTATGGATTTAATGAACAGAGTCTTCAAGCCATACTTAGATGAGTTTGTAGTTGTCTTCATTGATGATATATTGATCTATTCCAAGAGTAAAGCTGAACATGAGAATCATTTGAGACTTGCCTTGCAGATTTTGAGAGACCGAAAATTGTATGCTAAGTTTAACAAGTGTGAGTTTTGGCTTTCTACTATTTCATTTTTGGGTCACGTGATTAATGAAGAGGGTATCTCGGTTGATCCTAGTAAAATTGAAGCCGTAGTGAACTGGCCGAGGCCGACTAATGTGTCCGAGATTCGTAGTTTTCTGGATTTGGCAGGTTATTACAGGAAGTTTGTGAAAGATTTCTCAAGGATTGTAGTTCCATTGACGCAATTGACTAAGAAGGGAGCACCGTATGAATGGACTGAAGATCGGGAATCAGCTTTCCAGGAACTGAAGGCGAGGTTAGTTACAGCACCAGTTGTAACAACCCTCATTTTGGCTTGGCCATGCTTGCATACATTCATGTATGATCTTGTCTTGTTATGTTCATAAATCTTGTTATCTTGCTTGTCTTGTTTTGTTTAAGTGTTACTTGCTTGATTTTGATCCTTGCTTGGTGTGTAGCCGAGGTCAGCTTAGCTTAGTTCACCTTTGAACCTTTGTACTTAGAACTATTTTGGAACCACTTGGTTGACCTTCATCTTCACCCCGGCACGTTTGCCGAGATGTCACTATCTGGGCCGAGGTGTCCAGAACCAAGGCCGAGGAGTGTATCATCTAGGCCGAGATGTTTTGTACTTAGTGATTTTGTTCCAGGGTAGGTGTGACCTAGACCGAGGTGTGGCACACCCAGGCCAAGGTGTGGCACAGCTTAGTCAAGTGTCGTTCTCCCTAGCCGATGTCTTTGTTACCCCGTTGCCGAAGTTTTGACTCTAGCCGATGTCCTTGCTTGCCGATGTGTCTTGCCATCTAGCTTGTTGAGTACGCTTTGTCAGAGACTTGTCTTATCAATCAGTCACCTTTTTGAGTTAAGCCAACCCGGTCGTGCCACGTGTCCGAGCTGTGTGTTAAGACAGCCGACAGCCGACAGCCTTGAAACAAATCATTTTGTCTCAAATCTTTGTTTTTAGAGAGAGAGGCTCTAAAGGAAGAAGATAGAGTTCTTAGAGAGAGAGTGGGGTTTCGAGCTTGATCTTTGAGGATTGAACCGTTGGATTTGAGCTTTGAGGTTAGATTCTTGCTCTACTCCGGTTGCTCTTATTGGTTGTTTAACTGCATTGCATGATTGGGTTTGTTTTTGCATGCCATGCATCGTTTTGAAGATTTGTTTTTGTAGGAGAAAATGGTGTTCTTGAGTTTTGAAGGAAAGCCTCGTTTTGATCCAAAAGTCTGTAACAAGAACCATGTTTTTGTGTTTGTTTTTGCATGATCTTCTTGTATGGGTACCCAGGTCTATGTTTGAAACCCTTACCATGAAATCTCAGATTTTTGTATAAACAAGTATGATTTCAGCATGCATGTTCTTGGTGTTTTGATAATCTTGTTCTTGCATTCTTCAAGGGGGAAACCCAGGTTTTCCCCGATCTCGTTTTGTATGTGGCCGTCAGGACCACACCTCGGCAAGGAGGTGTGGAACCTCGGCAGAGACCTGGAGGGTACCCAGTGTGTTTCCATGAGATGGAAAACAGTGTTTAAACCTCAGCATGTTTTGCTTTGTTTTTGACTTGGACTCGGTGAGAGTGCCGAGATCATTGCATGTATGTGAAGCTTGTTTTGAGAATGTGATTTGCCATGTGATTGTAGGACCTTGATCTTTGCTTTGAGCCTACACCTGAGAAGATCTAGGTGAGTGGTGCTTTTAATAAAGCTATGTTATCCTGTTTTGATAAATCTTGCCTTGCTTTGTTTTGATAAAAGTATTTGTTAAGCATGAATGATTAGCCTATTTTGATGTATCTTGTATAAGCCTTGTTTCGATGATATCCTTGTGATGAGCGTAAGCTTTGCTTTGATGACATCTTTGTGATAAGTATAAACCTTGTTTTGATGATGTCCTTGGAAAGTCCCTTGTGCTGGAGGACTCTAAACTTTTGCAGCACTAAGTATAAAAGTCCCTTGTACTGGAGGACTCTAAACTTTCGCAGTACCCTTGTATTAAAAGGATACGGTCCTTTCTTAGAAAAGTTTTGGTGTTAAAAAGGGCTACGGGCCTAAGTAACACAAGTCCCTTGTGCTGGAGGACTTTAAACTTTCGCAACACCATTCTTGTCAAAAAGGGCTACGGGCCTAAGTCCCTTGTACTGGAGGACTATAAACTTTCGCAGTACCCTTGATTAATCGATCTCGGATCGTCTTGTTTAGCCACTGACGGATTACCGCGTGGATTCCTTGTTCGGAAAGCTTGTTTTCGATAAATCTTGATTTGTGTTTCGCCGATGTTAGTAAGCATCCCTTGATTTTGATAAATCTTGATTTGTGTTTCGCCGATGTTGTAAGCGTCCCTTGAGACTTGTGAGACTTGATAGATGAATACGGTTCATCCCTTGATTTGGTAAAGTTTTTGATGTGTCTTGCTTGAAAGGATCTCGGCTAATATTCGTATGGTTTGAAATGTTTTGTTTTGCTTTGGAAGACTTCAGCTATTATTCATGCAAACCCTTTATTACTTGTACCATTCACTGAGTTGTCAAACTCACCCTCTCTATATATATGTAGGTGATGAGTAGGACGGCGGCGACGCCTAGATGTGATTTGCAAGCTTGTTTTGGATTCTTGTTACGTCGGCTTTTGCTTTGCATTTACGTCGGCTTTTGTTTTTACGTCGGCGAGTCTTGAAAATCATGCTTCTCGACTTGTATTTTCGTTTTTGTATATGTCGGCTGAGAAGCCTTTTGATCAAGATGTAACTTGTATTTTACTTCTTTAAAGATGGGTCGTAATACCATATTGTATGTCATCTCATTTGATCTATGCACAGCTCTTATAGACCACTTGTATTTGATTTATTGCTTCCGCATTTGTAAGCCCCATATTTATACTCTGTTTGTGTGTGAATCTTGAAAGAGGCCTTTGGTAATCTCGGATTACTGGCCATCATGACACCATCCTACTAGGGGCGGGTTGGGGTCGTGACACCAGTACTTGTACTTCCATCAGGTAATGAAGAGTTTCATATCTATAGTGATGCATCGCATAAGGGCTTGGGTTGTGTATTAATGCAAAAGGGTAGAGTCATAGCATATGCATCTCGTCAGTTGAAGCCACACGAAAAGAACTATCCTACCCATGATTTGGAATTAGCAGCCGTTGTATTTGCTTTAAAGATTTGGCGTCACTACTTGTATGGAGCTTCTTGTCAGGTTTTTACAGATCATAAGAGTTTAAAGTACCTGTTCACTCAGAAAGAGTTGAATTTGAGACAGAGGAGATGGCTTGAGTTGTTGAAAGACTATGATATGCAGATTCAATATCACCCAGGTAAAGCTAACAGCGTAGCCGACGCCCTGAGCAGAAAGTCAGTTGGGCATTTGGCATGTCTAACCATGATTTCAGTAGAACCAGCTATCGTTGAGGAAGTAAAGACAAGACAAATGGAGGATGAATTCTTCAGAAAGGTAGCCGATGAGATTGTTACAAAGCCAAGATCAGGGACACTATTGAGAACCAAGTGCTCAAGTTTGAAGGAAGATTGTGTGTGGCCGACGTTCCAGAGTTGAAAAGAAAAATTTTGCAGGAAGCTCATGGTTCCAAGTTTGCTGTTCATCCAGGAAATACCAAGATGTATCAGGATGTGAAACAGACATTTTGGTGGCCAAATATGAAAAGAGAGATAGCCGAATTCGTGTCCCAGTGTTTGCATTGTCAACAAGTAAAAGCAGAACATCAGAAACCAGCAGGACTTCTTCAACCTTTGCTGATTCCTGAGTGGAAATGGGAACACATCTCCATGGATTTTGTGATTGGTTTGCCAAAGACACAGAAAAGTATGGATTCAATCTGGGTTATTGTTGATAGATTAACCAAGTCAGCACACTTTTTGCCTGTTAAGAGTACCTTCGGTGCCGATCAACTTGCCCTGTTATATATGTGAACGAGATTGTTAGACTTCATGGAGTGCCGATGTCAATTGTGTCAGACCGGGATCCGAAGTTCGTTTCCAGATTTTGGCAGAGTCTACAGAGAGCTTTTGGAGCCGAGTTGAGATTTAGTACAGCTTTTCATCCCCAGACGGATGGGCAAACAGAGAGAACAATTCAGACACTTGAAGATATGCTTAGACTTTGTGTATTGGACTTCCAAGGAAGTTGGGGAATGCATTTGCCCTTAGTAGAATTCGCTTACAACAACGGTTATCAGGCTAGCATTGGCATGGCGCCATATGAAGCTTTGTATGTGAGAAAGTGCAGATCGCCGATATGTTGGACCGAAGTTGGAGACAAAGCTCTACTTGGTCCCGAGTTAATTCGAGTAACAACAGAGAAGATTAAACTTATTCAATAGAGGATTAAAACTGCCCAGAGCCGACAAAAGAGTTACGCCGACCAGAGAAGGAATGAGTTAGAATTTGAAGTTGGGGATCATGTATTCCTAAAAGTTTCACCAATGAAAGGAGTTTCCACATTTGGGAAGAAAGGTAAGTTAGCACCTCGTTATATTGGGCCATTTGAAATTCTTGACAAGGTTAACTCCGTTGCCTACAGACTTGCTTTGTCACCAGGATTAAGCCAAGTCCATAATGTATTTCATGTTTCAATGTTGAGAAAGTATATTCGGGATCCGCTGCATGTGATTGACTATTCTGGGATTGAAGTTAATGAGAATTTAGGCTATGAAGAGAAGCCGATGTGTATTATCGACAGGCAAGTTAGACAGTTGAGAAACAAGTCGATACCAATGGTAAAAATTGAATGGAAGGAGCATTACGGCAAGGATGCCACATGGGAAATGGAAGAGGAAATGAGAATCCGACATCCAGAGTTGTTTTTGGAGCAAGGTAACCTAAGTTTGGGGACCAAACTTCTTTAAGGGGGGTAGGATGTAATAACCCTCACTTTGATTTAGTCATACTTGCATACCTTTATGCGTGATTTTGTCTTGTTACGTGGTGCTTGCAAGTTTTGCCTTGTCTTGTTTTGTTCGGGACTCATCTTGTTTATCTTGTTTCGTCTTGTTTTGTTTAAGTATTGCTTGCATGGTTTTGTTCTTTGCTTGGTGTGTAGCCGAGGTCATCTTGAACCCAGTTCACCGCTGAACCCTTGTACTTAGAACCATTTTGGAACCACTTGGTTGACCTCCATCTTCACCCCGGCATGTTAGCCGAGATGTCGCTATCTTGGCCGAGGTGTTCAGAACCAAGGCCGAGGAGTGTATCATCTAGGCCGAGATGTTTTGCACTTAGTGATCTTTGTCCTTGGGCACGCGTGGCCTAGACCGAGGTGTGGCACATCCAGGCCAAGGTGTGGCACAGCTTAGTCAAGTGTCGTCCTCCCTAGCCGATGTCCTTGTTACCCTGTTGCCGAAGTTTTGTCTTTAGCTGATATCACTGCTTGCCAATGTGTCTTGCCTTAGCTTGTTAGATATGCTTTGTCAGAGACTTGTCTTATCAATCAGTCACCTTTTTGAGTTGAACCAACCCGGTAGCGCCACGTGTCCGAGCTGAAGGTTAAGACAGCCGGCAGACCTAGAAACAAATCATTTTGTCTCAAATCTTTGTCTTTAGAGAGAGAAGCTCTAGAGGAAGAAGAAAGAGTTCCTAGAGAGAGAAGTTGATTTTCGAGCTTGATCTTTGGTGTTTGAACCGTTAGATTTGAGTTTTGAGGTTAGATTCTTGCTCTACTTTGGTTATTCTTGTTGATCATCTAGCTGCATTGCATGATCGAATCTGTTTTGCATGTCATGCATCGAGTTAGAGTTGGTTTTGGAAGAGAAAATGGTGTTCATGTATTCTTGAAGAAAAGTCTCATTTTGATCCGAAAGATGTTACAAGAACCATGTTTTTGTGTTTGTTTTTACATGATTTCTTTGAGTGGGTACCCAGGTCCATGTTTTTGAACTCTTGGCATGAAATCTCAGATTTTTGTATAAATAAGTTATGATTTTAGCATGCATGTTCTTGAGGTTCTTGATAATCTTGTTCTTCATGTTCTTCAAAGGGAAACCCAGGTTTTCCCGACTTTGCTTTTGAATGTGGCCATCGGGACCACACCTCGGCAAGGAGGTGTGGGACCTCGACAAAGACCTGGTTGGTACCCAGTGTGTTTCCATGAGATGAGAAGCAGTGTTTTGACTCCCAGCATGTTTTGTTTAGTTATTGACTTGGATCTGGTGAGAATGCCGAGATCATTTGCATGCATGTAAAGCTTGTTTTGAGAATCTGATTTGCCATGTGATTGTAGGACTTTGACCTTTGCTTTGGGCCTTTACCCGAGAAGAACTAGGTGAGTGGTGCTTTTAATAAAGCTATGTTATAATGTTTTGATAAATCTTGTTTTGCTTCGTTTTGATAAAAGTATTTGATAAGCATGAATGGTTAGCCTTATTTCGATGTATCAAGTATAAGCTTTGTTTTGATGTTATCTTTGGAAAGTCCCTTGTGCTGGAGGACTCTAAACTTTCGCAGCACTAAGTATAAAAGTCCCATGTGCTGGAGAACTCTAAACTTTCGCAGCACCCTTGTATTAAAAGGATACGGTCCTTTCTTGGAAAACCATCGTGTTAAAAGGGGCTACGGGCCTAAGTAACACAAGTCCCTTGTGCTGGAGGACTTTAAACTTTCGCAGTTCCTTTGACTAATCGATTACGGATCGTGCAGTCCTTTGTTTTGCCACTGACGGATTACCGCGTGGATTTGTTATTCGGAAAGCTTGATTTGTGTTTTGCCGATGCTAGTAAGCATCCCTTGAGACTCGTAAGACTTGACAGATGAATACGGTTCATCCTTTGATTTGATAAAGTTTCGATGTGTTTTGCTTTGAAAGGATCTCGGCTATTATTCGTATGGTTTGGGCATGTTTTGTTTTGGAAAGACTTCGGCTTATATTCATGCAAAACCTTTATTACTAGTACCATTCACTGAGTATCCAAGCTCACCCTCTCTATATATATGTAGGTGATGAGCAGGATGGCGGCGACGCCTAGACGTGTTTTGCAAAGCTTGTTTTGGATTTTTGACATGTCGGCTTGACTTGTTTTATGTCGGCAAACTTGTATTTACGTCGGCGAATCTTGAAGATTATGCTTCTTTGGCTTGTGATCATTGTATTTGCACATGTCGGCTTTAGAAGCCTTTTGATCAAGATGTAACTTGTATTTTGTTTATTTGAAACCGAATGTAAAGCCATGTTATGTTTGTCATTACATTTGATCTATGCACAGCTCTTATGGACCACTTGTATTTGATTTATTGCTTCCGCATTTGTAAGCCCCTATTTATACTCTGATTGTGTTAGTAAGTTGGCCTTCGGTAATCACGGATTACTGGCCATCACGGCACCTTCCTACTAGGGGCGGGTTGGGGTCGTGACAAATTTGGTCAGAAGTCATTTTGTTTGTTTTGAAAGACGTTTTATTTTCAATTTTACGCCTTAATTTATCTGTTGAATTTTTTTTTCTATATGTTCAAATTTACATTTAAGTGTTTAATTTTTTTTTTTGTCTATATATTCAAAAAAGTTGACTATCTGTTCACTTTTTTTCCCTATCTTTTCAAATTTTTTTCTAGATTTTGTTATCAGTTCAATTTTAATCTCTTATCTGTTCAAATATCTATCCAAAATTTCTTATCTTTTCAACAAACCAGTCACAATGTTCAATTTATTTTTATCTTTTCAATTTTATTATCTGTTGAAATACATCAAATCAGGATCAGTTGCAATCTTTATTTCTCTCTCTTTGGTTCTTTCTCTCTATATGTTGAAATTCTTTCTCACATACAATCAAGTATATATATATATGTTCAATTTTTTTAATTATTTTTATCTGCTTATTTGTTAAATTTTTTTTTTCATTTACAACAATCTGTTGCAATTTGTTTCATCGTAGAACAACAAAATAGATCAAAAACTTTAAAAATAAAAAAATAAAAAAAAAGGTGGAAAAATTGGGTCTGTGTGCTTGAAAAAAAAAAACTGTCCATAAGGAGTTGGATCAATGGAGTCTTCTCCTCCGATGGTCCTCTGCAGGCATTGAGTAAAATAATTTGGTCAGAAGTCCTTTTGCTTGTTTTGAAAGATGTTTTGTTTTCAATGTTACTCCTTAATTTATCTGTTCAATTTTTTTTCTATCTGTTCAAATTTAGATTTTAGTGTTTAATTATTTTTTGTTGTCTATATATTCAAAAAAGTTGACTATCTGTTCACTTTTTTTTCCCTATCTTTTCAAAATTTTTTCTAGATTTTATTATCAATTCAATTTTAATCTCTTATCTGTTCAAATATCTATCAGAAATTTCTTATCTGTTCAACGAACCAGTCACAATGTTCAATTTATTTTTATCTGTTCAATTTTATTATCTATTGAAATACACCAAATCAGGATCTGTTGAAATCTTTCTTTCTCTCTCTTTGGTTCTTTCTCTCTATCTGTTGAAATTCTTTCTCACATATAATACAGTATATATATATATCTTTTCAATTTTTTAAAAAATTTTCTCTGCTTAATTTTTAATTTTTTTTCATTTACAACTATCTGTTGCAATTTGTTTCATCGTAGAACAACAACACAGATCAAAAACTTAAAAAAAAAAAAAAAAGAAGTGGAAGAATTGAGTCTGCGTGCTTGAAAAAAAAAACTGTCCATAAGGAGCTGGATTAATGGAGTCTTCTCCTCCGATGGTCCTCTGCAGGCATTGAGTAAAATAATTTTGTCAGAAGTCCTTTTGTTTGTTTTCAAAGACGTTTTGTTTTCAATTTTACTCCTTAATTTATTTGTTGAATTTTTTTTCTATCTGTTCAAATTTAGATTTTAGTGTTTAATTATTTTTTTTTTGTCTATATATTCAAAAAAGTTGACTCTCTGTTCACCTTTTTTCCCTATCTTTTCAAATTTTTTTTCTAGATTTTATTATCAATTCAATTTTAATCTCTTATCTGTTCAAATATCTATCCAAAATTTCTTATCTCTTCAACGAACCAGTCAGAATGTTCAATTTATTTTTATCTGTTCAATTTTATTATCTGTTGAAATACACCAAATCAGGATTTGTTGCAATCTTTCTTTTTCTCTCTTTGGTTCTTAATCTGTATCTATTGAAATTCTTTCTCACATACAATCCAGTATATATATATCTGTTCAATTTTTTTAGTATTTTTATCAGCTTAATTTTTAAATTTTTTTTCATTTACAACTATCTGTTGCAATTTGTTTCATCATAGAACAACACAGATCACAAACTTAAAAAAAAAAAGAAAAAAAAAGAAGAAGAATTGGGTCTGTGTGGTTGAAAAAAAAAACTGTCCATAAAGAGCTGGATCAATGGAGTCTTCTCCTCCGATGGTTCTCCGTAGCCATTGAGTAAAATAATTTGGTGAGAAGTCTTTTTGTTTGTTTTGAAAGACGTTTAGTTTTCAATTTTACTCCTTAATTTATCTGTTGAATTTTTTTTCTATCTGTTCAAATTTACATTTTAGTGTTTAATTATTTTTTTTGTCTATATATTCAAAAAAGTTGACTATCTGTTCACCTTTTTTCCCTATCTTTTCAAATTTTTTTCTAGATTTTGTTATCAATTCAATTTTAATCTCTTATCTGTTCAAATATCTATCCAAAATTTCTTATCTGTTCAACAAACCAGTTACAATGTTCAATTTTTTTTTATCTGTTCAATTTTATTATCAGTTGAAATACACCAAATCAGGATCTGTTGCAATCTTTCTTTCTCTCTCTTTGGTTCTATCTCTCTATCTGTTGAAATTTTTTCTCACATATAATCCAGTATATATATATCTGTTCAATTTTTTAAATATTTTTCTCTACTTAATTTTTAATTTTTTTTCATTTACAACTATCTGTTGCAATTTGTTTCATCGTACAACAACAACACAGATCAAAAACTTTATAAAAAAAAAAAAAAAAAAAAAAAAGAGTGAAAGAATTGGGTCAGTGTGCTTAAAAAAAAACTGTCCGTAAGGAGCTGGATCAATGGAGTCTTCTCCTCCGATGGTCCTCTAAAGGCATTGAGTAAAATAATTTGGTCAGAAGTGTTTTTGTTTGTTTTGAAAAACGTTTTGTTTTCAATTTTACTCCTTAATTTATCTGTTGAATTTTTTTTTCTATATGTTCAAATTTACATTTAAGTGTTTAATTATTATTTTTTTGTCTATATATTCAAAAAAGTTGACTATCTTTTCACTTTTTTTCCATATCATTTCAATTTTTTTTCTAGATTTTTGTTATCTATTCAATTTTAATCTCTTATCTGTTCAAATATCTATCCAAAATTTTTTATTTGTTCAACAAACCAGTCACAATGTTCAATTTATTTTTATCTGTTCAATTTTATTATCTGCTGAAATACACCAAATCAGGATCTGTTGCAATCTTTCTTTCTCTTTCTTTGGTTCTTTCTGTCTATCTTTTGAAATGCTTACTCACATATAATCCAGTATATGCATATCTGTTAAATTTTTTTTTATAATTTTTATCTGCTTAATTTTTAATTTTTTTTTCATTTACAACTATCTATTGCAATTTGTTTCATCGTAGAACAACAACACAGATCAAAAACTTTAAAAAAAAAAGAAAAAAAAAAAGAAGAATTGGGTCTGTGTGGTTGAAAAAAAAAACTGTCCATAAGGAGCTGGATCAACGGAGTCTTCTCCTCCGATAATTCTCTGCAGGCATTGAGTAAAATAATTTGGTGAGAAGTCCTTTTGTTTGTTTGAAAGACGTTTTGTTTTGAATTTTACTCCTTAATTTATCTGTTGAATTTTTTTTTCTATCTATTCAAATTTACATTTTTGTGTTTAATTATTTTTTTTGTCTATATATTCAAAAAAGTTGACTATCTGTTCACTTTTTTTCCCTATCTTTTCAAAAAAATTTCCAGATTTTGTTATCAATTCAATTTTAATCTCTTATCTGTTCAAATATCTATCCAAAATTTCATATCTTTTCAACAAACCAGTCACAATGTTCAATTTATTTTTATCTGTTCAATTTTATTATCTGTTAAAATACAACAAATCAGGATCTGTTGCAATCTTTCTTTCTCTTTCTTTGGTTCTTTCTTTCTATCTCTTGAAATTATTTCTCACATATAATCCAGTATATATATCTGTTCAATTTTTTTAATATTTTTATCTGCTTAATGTTTAATTTTTTTTCATTTACAACTATCTGTTGCAAGTTGTTTCATCGTAGAACAACAACACAGATCAAAAACTTAAAAAAAACTTTATAAAAAAAAAAAAAAAGTGGAAGAATTGGGTCTGTGTGCTTGAAAAAAAAAACTGTCCATAATGAGCTGGATCAATGGAGTCTTCTCCTCCGATGGTCCTCTGCAAGCATTGAGCAAAATAATTTGGTCAGAAGTCCTTTTTTTTGTTTTGAAAGACGTTTTGTTTTCAATTTTACTCCTTAATTTATCTGTTGAATTTTTTTTTTCTATCTGTTCAAATTTACATATTAGTGTTTAATTATTATTTTTTTGTCTATATATTCAAAAAAGTTGACTATCTGTTCACTTTTTTTTCCCTATCTTTTCAAATTTTTTCTACATTTTATTATCAGTTCAATTTTAATCTCTTATCAGTTCAAATATCTATCCAAAATTTCTTATCTGTTCCACGAACCAGTCACAATGTTCAATTTATTTTTATCTGTTCAATTTTATTATCTATTGAAATACACAAAATCAAGATCTGTTGCAATCTTTCTTTCTCTCTCTTTGGTTCTTTCTCTCTAACTACTGAAATTCTTTCTCAGATATAATACAGTATATATATATCTGTTCGATTTTTTTAATACTTTTATCTACTTAATTTTTAATTTTTTTTCATTTACAACTATCTGTTGCAATTTGTATCATCGTAGAACAACAAGACAGATCAAAAACTTTAAAAACAAAAAAAAACAAAAAAAACAAACAAAAAAAAAAAGTGGAAGAATTGGTCTGTGTGCTAGAAAAAAAAAAAACTATCCATAAGGAGCTGGATCAATGGAATCTTCTTCTCCAATGGTCCTCTGCAGGCATTAAGTAAAATAATTTGGTCTGAAGCCCTTTTTTTTGTTTTGAAAAACGTTTTGTTTTCAATTTTACTCCTTAATTTATCTGGTGAATTTTTTTTTCTAACTGTTCAAATTTAAATTTTAGTATTTAATTTTTTTTGCCTATATATTCAAAAAAGTTGACTATCTGTTCACTTTTTTTCCCTTCCTTTTCAAATTTTTTTCTAGATTTTATTATCAATTCAATTTTAATCTCTTATCTGTTCGAATATCTATCCAAAATTTCTTATCTGTTCAACAAACCAGTCATAATGTTCAATTTATTTTTCTATGTTCAATTTTATTAACTGTTAAAATACACCAAATCAGGATCTGTTGCAATCTTTCTTTCTCTCTCTTTGGTTCTTTCTCTCTATCTGTTGAAATTCTTTCTCACATATAATCCAGTATTTATATGTCTGTTAAATTTTTTTAATATTTTTATCTGCTTAATTTTTAATTTATTTCTGTTGCAATTTGTTTCATCGTAGAACAACAACACAGATCAAAAACTTAAAAAAACTTTTTAAAAAAAAAAAGTGGAAGAATTGGGTCTATGTGCTTGAAAAAAAAAACTGTCCATAATGAGCTCGATCAATGGAGTCTTCTCCTCCGATGGTTCTCTGCAGGCATTGAGCAAAATAATTTGGTCCGAAGTCCTTTTGCTTGTTTTGAAAGACGTTTTGTTTTCAATTTTACTCCTTAATTTATCAGTTAAATTTTTTTTTCTATCTGTTCAAATTTACATATTAGTGTTTAATTATTTTTTTTCTCTATATATTCAAAAACGTTGACTATCTGTTAACTTTTTTTCCCTATCTTTTCAAATTTTTTTCTAAATTTTATTATCAATACAATTTTAATCTCTTATCTGTTCAAATATCTATCCAAAATTTCTTATCTGTTCAACAAACCAGTCATAATGTTCAATTTATTTTTATCTGTTCAATTTTATTATCTGTTGAAATACACCAAATCAGGATCTGTTGCAATCTTTCTTTCTCTCTCTTTGGTTCTTTCTCTCTGTCTGTTGAAATTCTTTCTCACATATAATCCAATACATATCTGTTCAATTTTTTAAATATTTTTATCTGCTTAATTTTTAATTTATTTCTGTTGCAATTTGTTTCATCGTAGAACAACAACACAGATCAAAAACTTAAAAAAAAGTTAAAAACTTTAAAAAAAAACTTTTAAAAAAAAAGTGAAAACAAAACGTAGAACAACAACACAGATCAAAAACTTTAAAAAAAAAAGTGGAAGAATATGGTCAGTGTGCTTGAAAAAAAATTGTCCATAAGGAGCTGGATGAATGGAGTCTTCTCGTTCGATGTTTTTCTGCAGGCATTGAGTAAAATAATTTGGTCAGAAGTCCTTTTGTTTGTTTTGAATGACGTATTGTTTTGAATTTTACTCCTTAATTTATTTGTTGAATTTTTTTTCTATCTGTTCATATTTACATATTAGTGTTTAATTATTTTTTTTGTCTATATATTCAAAAAAGTTGAGTATCTGTTCACTTTTTTTTCCCTATCTTTTCAAAAAATTTTCTAGATTTTATTATCAATTCAATTTTAATGTGCTATCTGTTCAAATATCTATCCAAAATTTCTTATCTGTTCAACAAACCAGTCATAATGTTCAATTTATTTTTATCTGTTCAATTTTATTATCTGTTGAAATACACCAAATCATGATCTGTTGCAATCTTTCTTTCTCTCTCTTTGGTTCTTTCTCTCTATCTGTTGAAATTCTTTCTCACATATAATCCAGTATATATATATCTGTTCAATTTTTTTAATATGTTTATCGGCTTAATTTTTAATTTTTTTTTCATTTACAACTATCTGTTGTAATTTGTTTCATCGTAGAACAACAACACAGATCAAAAACTTGAAAAAAAAAAGAGTGGAAGAATATGGTCTGTGTGTTTGAAAAAAAAAACTGTTCATAAGGAGCTGGATCAATGGAGTCTTCTCCCCCGATGGTCCTCTGCAGGCATTGAGTATAATAATTTGGTCAGAAGTCCTTTTGTTTGTTTTGAAAGACGTTTTGTTTTCAATTTTACTCCTTAATTTATCTATTGAATTTTTTTCTCTATATGTTCAAATTTACATTTAAGTGTTTAATTATTTTTTTTTTGTCTATATACTCAAAAAAGTTGACTATCTGTTCACTTTTTTTCCCTATCTTTTCAAATTTTTTTCTCGATTTTGTTATCAATTCAATTTTAATTTCTTATCTGTTCAAATATCTATCCAAAACTTCTTATCTGTTCAACAAACCAATCACAATTTGCAATTTATTTTTATCTGTTCAATTTTATTACCTGTTGAAATACACCAAATCGGGATCTTTTGCAATCTTTCTTTCTCTCTCTTTGGTTCTTTCTCTCTATCTGTTGAAATTCTTTCTCACATATAATCCAGTATATATATATATATCTGTTCAATTTTTTTATTATTTTTATCTGCTTAATTTTTAATTTTTTTTCATTTATAACTATCTGTTGCAATTTGTTTCATCGTAGAACAACAACACAGATCAAAAGCTTGAAAAAAAATAAAAAAATAAAAAAAGTGGAAGAATATGGTCTGTGTGCTTGAAAAAAAAACAGTCCATAAGCAGCTGGATCAATGGAGTCTTCTCCTCCGATGGTTCTCTGCAGGTAGTGAGTAAAATAATTTGGTCAGAAGTCCTTTTGTTTGTTTTGAAAAACGTTTTATTTTCAATTTTACTCCTTAATTTATCAGTTGAATTTTTTTTTTCTATATGTTCAAATTTATATATTAGTGTTTAATTATTTTTTTTTGTCTATATATTCAAAAAAGTTGACTATCTGTTCACTTTCTTTCCCTATCTTTTCAATTTTTTTTCTAGATTTTATTATCAATTCAATTTTAATCTCTTATCTGTTCAAATATCTATCCAAAATTTCTTATCTGTTCAACAAACCAGTCATAATGTTCAATTTATTTTTATCTGTTCAATTTTATTATCTGTTGAAATATACCAAATCAGGATCTGTTGCAATCTTTCTTTATCTCTTTTTGGTTCTTTCTCTCTATCTGTTGAAATTCTTTCTCACATATAATCCAGTATATATATATCTATTCAATTTTTTAATTTGTTTTTCTGCTTAATTTTTAATTTTTTTTTTCATTTACAACTATCTGTTGCAATTTGTTTCATCGTAGAACAACAACACAGATCAAAAACTTAAAATAAAAATAAAAATAAAAGTGGAAGAATTGGGTCTGTGTGCTTGAAAAAAAAAACTGTCCATAAGGAGCTGGATCAATGGAGTCTTCTCCTCCGATAGTCCTCTGCCGGCATTGAGTAAAATAATTTGGTCAGAAGTCCTTTTGTTTGTTTTGAAACACGTTTTCTTTTCAATTTTACTCCTTAATTTATCTATTGAATTTTTTTCTCTATATGTTCAAATTTACATTTAAGTGTTTAATTATTTTTTTTTTGTCTATATACTCAAAAAAGTTGACTATCTGTTCACTTTTTTTCCCTATCTTTTCAAATTTTTTTCTCGATTTGGTTATCAATTCAATTTTAATTTCTTATCTGTTCAAATATCTATCAAAAACTTCTTATCTGTTCAACAAACCAATCACAATTTGCAATTTATTTTTATCTGTTCAATTTTATTACCTGTTGAAATACACCAAATCGGGATCTTTTGCAATCTTTCTTTCTCTCTCTTTGGTTCTTTCTCTCTATCTGTTGAAATTCTTTCTCACATATAATCCAGTATATATATATCTGTTCAATTTTTTTATTATTTTTATCTGCTTAATTTTTAATTTTTTTTCATTTATAACTATCTGTTGCAATTTGTTTCATCGTAGAACAACAACACAGATCAAAAGCTTGAAAAAAAAATAAAAAAATAAAAAAAGTGGAAGAATATGGTCTGTGTGCTTGAAAAAAAAAACAGTCCATAAGCAGCTGGATCAATGGAGTCTTCTCCTCCGATGGTTCTCTGCAGGCAGTGAGTAAAATAATTTGGTCAGAATTCCTTTTGTTTGTTTTGAAAAACGTTTTATTTTCAATTTTACTCCTTAATTTATCAGTTGAATTTTTTTTTTCTATCTGTTCAAATTTATATATTAGTGTTTAATTTTTTTTTTGTCTATATATTCAAAAAAGTTGACTATCTGTTCACTTTCTTTCCCTATCTTTTCAATTTTTTTTCTAGATTTTATTATCAATTCAATTTTAATCTCTTATCTGTTCAAATATCTATCCAAAATTTCTTATCTGTTCAACAAACCAGTCATAATGTTCAATTTATTTTTATCTGTTCAATTTTATTATCTGTTGAAATATATCAAATCAGGATCTGTTGCAATCTTTCTTTATCTCTTTTTGGTTCTTTCTCTCTATCTGTTGAAATTCTTTCTCACATATAATCCAGTATATATATATCTATTCAATTTTTTAATTTGTTTTTCTGCTTAATTTTTAATTTTTTTTTCATTTACAACTATCTGTTGCAATTTGTTTCATCGTAGAACAACAACACAGATCAAAAACTTAAAATAAAAATAAAAATAAAAGTGGAAGAATTGGGTCTGTGTGCTTGAAAAAAAAAACTGTCCATAAGGAGCTGGATCAATGGAGTCTTCTCCTCCGATAGTCCTCTGCCGGCATTGAGTAAAATAATTTGGTCAGAAGTCCTTTTGTTTGTTTTGAAACACGTTTTCTTTTCAATTTTACTCCTTAATTTATCTATTGAATTTTTTTCTCTATATGTTCAAATTTACATTTAAGTGTTTAATTATTTTTTTTTTGTCTATATACTCAAAAAAGTTGACTATCTGTTCACTTTTTTTCCCTATCTTTTCAAATTTTTTTCTCGATTTGGTTATCAATTCAATTTTAATTTCTTATCTGTTCAAATATCTATCCAAAACTTCTTATCTGTTCAACAAACCAATCACAATTTGCAATTTATTTTTATCTGTTCAATTTTATTACCTGTTGAAATACACCAAATCGGGATCTTTTGCAATCTTTCTTTCTCTCTCTTTGGTTCTTTCTCTCTATCTGTTGAAATTCTTTCTCACATATAATCCAGTATATATATATATCTGTTCAATTTTTTTATTATTTTTATCTGCTTAATTTTTAATTTTTTTTCATTTATAACTATCTGTTGCAATTTGTTTCATCGTAGAACAACAACACAGATCAAAAGCTTGAAAAAAAAATAAAAAAATAAAAAAAGTGGAAGAATATGGTCTGTGTGCTTGAAAAAAAAACAGTCCATAAGCAGCTGGATCAATGGAGTCTTCTCCTCCGATGGTTCTCTGCAGGCAGTGAGTAAAATAATTTGGTCAGAAGTCCTTTTGTTTGTTTTGAAAAACGTTTTATTTTCAATTTTACTCCTTAATTTATCAGTTGAATTTTTTTTTTCTATCTGTTCAAATTTATATATTAGTGTTTAATTTTTTTTTTGTCTATATATTCAAAAAAGTTGACTATCTGTTCACTTTCTTTCCCTATCTTTTCAATTTTTTTTCTAGATTTTATTATCAATTCAATTTTAATCTCTTATCTGTTCAAATATCTATCCAAAATTTCTTATCTGTTCAACAAACCAGTCATAATGTTCAATTTATTTTTATCTGTTCAATTTTATTATCTGTTGAAATATACCAAATCAGGATCTGTTGCAATCTTTCTTTATCTCTTTTTGGTTCTTTCTCTCTATCTGTTGAAATTCTTTCTCACATATAATCCAGTATATATATATCTATTCAATTTTTTAATTTGTTTTTCTGCTTAATTTTTAATTTTTTTTTCATTTACAACTATCTGTTGCAATTTGTTTCATCGTAGAACAACAACACAGATCAAAAACTTAAAATAAAAATAAAAATAAAAGTGGAAGAATTGGGTCTGTGTGCTTGAAAAAAAAAACTGTCCATAAGGAGCTGGATCAATGGAGTCTTCTCCTCCGATAGTCCTCTGCCGGCATTGAGTAAAATAATTTGGTCAGAAGTCCTTTTGTTTGTTTTGAAACACGTTTTCTTTTCAATTTTACTCCTTAATTTATCTGTTGAATTTTTTTTTCTATATGTTCAAATTTACATTTAAGTGTTTAATTATTTTTTTTGTCTATAGATTCAAAAAAGTTGACTATCTGTTCACTTTTTTTCCCTATCTTTTCAATTTTTTCTAAATTTTATTATCAATTCAATTTTAATCTCTTATCTGTTCAAATATCTATCCAAAATTTCTTATCTGTTCAACAAACCAGTCATAATGTTCAATTTATTTTTATCTGTTCAATTTTATTTTCTATTGAAATACACCAAATCAGGATCTGTTGCAATCTTTCTCTCTCACTTTGGTTCTTTCTCTCTATCTGTTGAAATTCTTTCTCACATATAATCCAGTATATATGTATCTGTTCAATTTTTTTAATATTTTTATCTGCTTAATTTTTAATTTTCTTTTTTCATTTACAACTATCTGTTGCAATTTGTTTCAACGTAGAACAACAACACAGATCAGAAACTTTAAAAAAAAAAGTGATAGAATATGGTCTGTGTGCTTGAAAAAAAATCTGTCCATAAGGAGCTGGATCAATGGAGTCTTCTCCTCCGATGGTTCTCTGCAGGCATTGAGTAAAATAATTTGGTCAGAAGTCCTTTTGTTTGTTTTGAAAAACGTTTTGTTTTGAATTTTACTCCTTAATTTATCTGTTGAATTTTTTTTTCTATCTGTTCAAATTTACATATTAGTGTTTAATTATTTTTTTTGTCTATATATTCAAAAAAGTTGACTATTTTTTCACTTTTTTTTCCTATCTTTTCAAAAAAATTTCTAGATTTTATTATCAATTCAATTTTAATGTCTTATCTGTTCAAATATCTATTCAAAATTTCTTATCTGTTCAACAAACCAGTCATAATGTTCAATTTATTTTTATCTGTTCAATTTTATTATCTGTTGAAATACACCAAATCAGGATCTGTTACAATCTTTCTTTCTCTCTCTTTGGTTCTTTCTCTCTATCTGTTGAAATTATTTCTCACATATAATCCAGTATATATATATATCTGTTCAATTTTTTTAATATGTTTATCTGCTTAATTTTTAATTTTTTTTTTCATTTACAACTATCTGTTGCAATTTGTTTCATCGTAGAACAACAACACAGATCAAAAACTTAAAAAAAAAAAAAAAAAAAAAAAAAAAAAAAAAAGTGGAAGAATTGGGTCTGTGTGCTTGAAAAAAAAAACTGTCCATAAGGAGCTGGATCAATGGAGTCTTCTCCTCCGATGGTCTTCTGCAGGCATTGAGTAAAATAATTTGGTCAGAAGTCCTTTTGTTTGTTTTGAAAGACGTTTTCTTTTCAATTTTACTCCTTAATTTATCTGTTGAATTTTTTTTCTATATGTTTAAATTTACATTTAAGTGTTTAATTATTATTTTTTTTGTCTATATACGTAAAAAAGTTGACTATTTGTTCACTTTTTTTTCCTATCTTTTCAATTTTTTTTCTAGATTTTATTATCAAATCAATTTTAATCTCTTATCTGTTCAAATATATATCCAAAATTTCTTATCTGTTCAACAAACCAGTCACAATGTTACTTTTCATTTACCATTTTTCAATAGATAAGCATATTAGCTGTATCAACACATCAACAGATAATCATGTAAGCTATATCAACACATCAACTGGTAAGTATAAAAACTATATCACACCACCCAAGATAAGCATATGAGCTGTATCTACACTTCTCTAGACAAGCATATGAGCTGTATCTACACTTCTCAAAGATAAGCATATGAGCTGTATCTTCGCTTCTCTAGACAAGTATATGAGCTGTATCTACGGAGTTCATCCCCCATCTCCTCCCAACACTATCCGGTTTAGAGGTCCATCCCCCATCTTCTCCTAAACTGCGGAGTACATCCCCTATCTCCTCCCAACACTATCCGGTTTAGAGGTCCATCCCCCATCTTCCCCTAAACCGCGGAGTACATCCCCATCTCCTCCTCTACACACAATGCATATAAACACATAGGTTCTATACACAATCAATCAATACATAAAGTTAATGTATTCTAACAACAGTCATACTCTATGACACATTCCATTGATTAGTTTTCGTTTGCCTGATCATCATGCATTGTCTACAACAATCAAGACTATCCTCCACCGATAGCCCAAAGCAGTTATCTCTAAACAGGAAATAAATGCACAAAATGAATATTATATCAGCATTTCAACTAGGTGAGCAATAAATGATCCAACTACACCCTTTAATCCCATACATTCCTAATCTCAACTTTCTCATTTCAATTCCTCATTTCTCACAATTAATTATACAAATTAATTAATCTATGTAATTAGGGCATTTTCCATAATTAACATTACAACCCTTAGGGTTCCATTTTCATCAATGTTTCAACATTAATACCATTTCTTCATGCCAAACATGCATATAGGTTTTATATATGTAAAAACCTCAACTTTTGTAAAATTACACAAAGGTCCAAACTTTCTCAAAATTACCCAACAACCCCCAACATATCAAAATGCTAAAATTTAAAGACAAAGCTCATAGAGAGGAGTAGGATATCTCTACCTCAAGCCAAGAAGAGAAGATGAGCAAAATAAGGTTGAAACTCCAAAGTTACACACATGCTACCATATTCCTGATGCAAACTCATAGCATGTGAAATAGTTTCCCATCCTTTCGATCTTAATCCAAATTTCATTATCCTTAGTTAGTGTTCACTCTTGGCATCCATCGTCAAGCTTTGAGTTTACGATGCACATGCAAGAAATCAATACTCGCCTCAATGGACCTTCAAAACAATCCAACTCAAATAACCTGCCATTTAAAGCTAACCTGGCCCACTAAATTACATATATATAATATATACAACTCACCAAATTACATGTTTATATATTATATAAATAATATATATATATAAACCTACGTGCCAAAGAGCAACATTTTGCAAAATAATTAAACTCGGTCAACAAACCAGTCCACTATTTCTACAATACCAACACAGTTTCATTACCAATAAACAATTCAAAAAGCAAACCTGAGTGGCAAAACAAGCTGTGTGTGCGTCCCTCTTCCCCAAAAAGACGCACCCCACCTACAGACTATACTTGTAATTACGTCCAGCCGCACTTGGAGCACGTCCATACCACTATATCTTCTTCCATACACACAATGCACGGGCTGGTTACACCAGCAGCTGAATCACGGTGAACCCACAACTGAAGGAGCAGTAGAGCACCGCCACGGAGTATCCACTCCAACCCCACCATCAATCACACCGTTTTCACACTTAAAATAGCTGCATGCTCATATACATCCCTTGCTAATGTCAACTCATGAACTGCATTGGGAGTTTCTTCAAACAATGGTGGCAGGCTCTTAAGCTGAGAGAGGAGTTTGGAACAAGTATCGATATCGTTCCGAATAAAAGCAGCTTTGAATCTCTCGAATAGCTGCGAAACCTCTGCTATAAAACCCATAACTAGAATTGGGTTTACTGCGAGAATTATAGACATACCCAGAAGTGCACTGACAAGGCCTCCTTCTTCTCCTTACCAGACTTAAACTCAGCGGAATAACGATAGTAATCCCCTTTCATTTTATAGAAAAACACTGATGATTCACCAGCAGAAGAAGATGGAATAAGATAGTCATCGATCATACTCATAATGTCACTGCAAATGCTCGACAATTCGGACTCAACCTTGCGCCTATACTCCTTGATCCGCTTTGCATTCAGCTGATTACCTTTAGCTTCCTCCAACGGCTGATAAGCAAATTTTTTAGATCCAATCAAAAGAAATGAGAGAGAGACCCTTCGAGAGAGAAAGCAAGTGTATGTGTGTATAGTATAAAGAAAACAATCAGACCCACCTCTCTCTCTCTAGATAATATTCTTTACTCTTTTGTCATTGCTGTCTCCCCCCTTCTATCATTCTCTCTTGCATAATAATTCTCCACTCACACATATGAAAGCTCTTCCCGAAAATCCATTCCACTCATTCCATATTCTTCTCCATGATCTGGAAAGTTGTTCTAAATAATTGAATATTGGAAATCCTCACTGGATATGTAATTTACCACCGAAAGTGAGTCCAGCTGAAATGTAGTGACTCTCTCCCAAAGTGAGAGGGAGATGTATATTAAAAAAAATAAAAAGAACTTCCCACTCACTCTTGTCCCAACTTTTGTCTCAAAAGCATATATTCCATTGCTCCACCATTTTGATCATGTTCTCTAATAAATTTATTTATTTATTTATTTTTTATATAAACTTTGGTCATTACATAATTTGTTTCATCGTAGAACAACAACACAGATCAAAAACTTTAAAAAAAAAAAAAAAAAAAAAAAGTGGAAGAATTGGGTCAGTGTGCTTGAAAAAACAAACTGTACATAAGGAGCTGGATCAATGGAGTCTTCTCCTCCGATGGTCTTCTGCATGCATTGAGTAAAATAATTTGGTCAGAAGTCCTTTTGTTTGTTTTGAAAGATGTTTTGTTTTCAATTTTACTCCTTAATTTATCTGTTGAATTTTTTTTTTCTATCTGTTCAAATTTACATTTTAGTGTTTAATTATTTTTTTTTGTCTATATATTCAAAAAAGTTGACTATCTGTTCACTTTTTTTTCCGATCTTTTCAAAATTTTTTCTAGATTTTATTATCAATTCAATTTTAATCTCTTATCTGTTCAAATATCTATCCAAAATTTCTGATCTGTTCAACAAACCAGTCACAATGTTCAATTTATTTTTATCTGTTCAATTTTATTATCTATTGAAATACACCAAATCAGGATCCGTTGCAATCTTTCTTCCTCTCTCTTTGGTTCTTTCTCTCTATCTGTTGAAATTCTTTCTCACATAGAATCCAATATATATATCTGTTCAATTTTTTTAATATTTTTATCTGCTTAATTTTTAATTTTTTTTTCATTTACAACTATCTGTTGCAATTTGTTTCATCGTAGAACAACAACACAGATCAAAAACTTAAAAAAAAAAAAAAAGTGGAAGAATTGGGTCTGTGTGCTTGAAAAAAAAAACTGTCCATAAAGAGCTGGATCAATGGAGTCTTCTCCTCTGATGGTTCTCTGCAAGCATTGAGTAAAATAATTTGATGAGAAGTCCTTTTATTTGTTTTGAAAGACGTTTTGTTTTCAATTTTACTCCTTAATTTATCTGTTGAATTTTTTTCCTATCTGTTCAAATTTACATTTTAGTGTTTAATTATTTTTTTTTTGTCTATATATTCAAAAAAGTTGTAACGCCCTCAAAATTAAGCCCATAATATATATATAATTAACATGCATCATTAAAAGAAAACATTATATTATTTCAATCATCAGAGTATTACGAAATAAAACATTAAAATAAATGCCCTACGGGCTTACATCTTGCCAAGCCAACACTTGGACACAATTCCATGAGTTCTAACTCAAATCAAATAAAGCCCTAGGCTTGAATGTTTACATAGTTCAAATAAAACAAATAAAACAAATAAAGCAAGTCTTCAAGTCCAAATCCTCACAAGCTAAGTCTTTGGAGGTAGTGAACCACCTGAACCTGAAAATGAAGTTCCCATATAGGGTGAGCCACAGCCCAGTAGAGAAATACTAAACCAAGCATAAAAATTAACTAAAGCAGTAGCACCCGATACATGGTTAACACAAAATAGTCAATTTACAATTTTATGACACGAATGTCTACATTGTCTATGACACATGGTCTATGACACAATACACTTTCCATTTATACAGACATGGCTCAGAACCTGGCCAAACAACTCAACAAGGATAACAAATCAGGTTAAACCTTTCTTATAACAAAATAAACACACATACTGGTGTTATAACAATCTCAATCAAATCCACTTCCATACTTCCCAACTGATACACATGGTGGTGATGTATCATATCAACAACAAATAGAAATATTTCTATTATCAATAAGCACACACATATGTGATGCTACTGGAGTCCATCCCCTATCTCCTCCCAACAAATCCGGTTTAGAGGTCCATCCCCTATCTTCCCCTAAACCGTGGAGTTCATCCCCTATCTCCTCCAAAACCAAATGCATATGCAACATAATCAATACTTGCCATATACAACACATAATCAATACACGAATGTTCTGTATTAACTCAACAGTCAAATAAATGACTCAATTTCAGTTATACCTAAGCCGCATGCAAGGTCTACAACAATCAATGGCTATCCTCCACCGATAGCCCAAAACAATTATTTCTAAACAAGAAATAAATATAACAACACAATGAAATTTCATCATTCTCATAGGTAAGTATTTAAACTACACAATTACACAGTTAAATCACTAAATTCCCCAATCTCATGAATTAAACCCAATATCACAATATTCCCTTAAATTAATTATATCAATTAATCTATGACAAACCCTAAGGTTTCTCCCAAAATTACCAAACTACCCCCACATACCAAAATACCACCACTTAGGATTAAAACGTATAAATGGAGTAGGAAATCCCTACCTCGAAGAAACAACTCAAAAAGAAGAAGATGAAGATGATGCCCAAACTCCAAAGTGCTCCAAATCCAAAACTGTTCAGGTTAAATGAAAGCCCTCGACTCACTCTACCTTTTTAATGAAGGAATTAGGGTAGAAACACACTCTAGATAGATCAATCTTAGGAGAGAAGGTGAGTTGGGAGAGAGAGAACTCGTAAACTAGGGTTTGGAATCTGAAAGAAGATGAAAAACTGCTTTAAAAACGCTAAAATACGATTTTATACCCCGTCTCTCCGCTCGAGCGGACAAACCTACGCTCGAGCGGACACTCACAGACTCCCGCTCGAGCGGACAATCCCACGCTCGAGCGGCGGATGCACGCTCCCAGCATCTCGACACAGCAGGTCCCCGCTCGAGCGCCCAACTTCCCGCTCGAGCGGCACTCACACACTTACGCTCGAGCGGCCCAACTCCCGCTCGAGCGTCCAACCCTGCACTAGAAATACTGGATGGGTGTTTTTCCCGCTCGAGCGCCAAAACTTCCGCTCGAGCGGACAAGCAACAACAAGTCCCCGCTCGAGCGTTAAACTCCCCGCTCGAGCGGACAAGCCAAAATCTGGGCAACTAGTTTTGGTTCCTAAGATCAACCAACCTGTTCCAAACCTGCCCAACCCATCCTATAACTCCAAATAAGAAAATATAGGACGACAACAACAATTACACAAAGATAGAATCTACGGAATCTAAGTTCGGATACAATAATCAAATGGGAAAAGACCGGGGTCGCTATAAAAGTTGACTATCTGTTCATTTTTTTCCCTATCTTTTCAATTTTTTTTCTAGATTTTGTTATCAATTCAATTTTAATCTCTTATCTGTTCAAATATCTATCCAAAATTTCTTATCTGTTCAACAAACCAGTCACAATGTTCAATTTATTTTTATCTGTTCAATTTTATTATCTGTTGAAATACACCAAATCAGGATCTGTTGCAATCTTTCTTTCTCTCTCTTTGGTTCTTTCTCTCTATCTGTTGAAATTCGTTCTCACATATAATCCAGTATGTATATATCTGTTCAATTTTTTTATTATTTTTATCTGCTTAATTTTTTTATTTTTTTTTTCATTTACAACTATCTGTTGCAATTTGTTTCATCGTAGAACAACAACACAGATCAAAAACTTAAAAATAAAAATTAAAAAAAAAAAGTAGAAGAATTGGGTCTGTGTGTGCTTGAAAAAAAAAACTGTCCTTAAGGAGCTGGATCAATGGAGTCTTCTCCTCCGATTGTTCTCTGCAGGCATTGAGTAAAATAATTTGGTGAGAAGTCCTTTTGTTTGTTTTGAAAGACTTTTTGTTTTCATTTTTAATCCCCAATTTATCTGTTGAATTTTTTTTTCTATATGTTCAAATTTACATTTAAGTGTTTAATTATTTTTTTTTGTCTATATATTCAAAAAAGTTGACTATCTGTTCACTTTTTTTTCCCTATCTTTTCAATTTTTTTTTTAGATTTTATTATCAATTCAATTTTAATCTCTTATCTGTTGAAATATCTATCCAAAATTTCTTATCTGTTCAAATATCTATCCAAAATTTCTTATCTGTTCAACGAACCAGTCACAATGTTCAATTTATTTTTTTCTGTTCAATTTTTTTATTTGTTGAAATACACAAAATCAGGATCTGTTGCAATCTTTCTTTCTCTCTCTTTGGTTCTTTCTCTCTATTTGTTGAAATTCTTTCTCAGATATAATCCAGTATACATATATCTGTTCAATTTTTTAAATATTTTTATTTGCTTAATTTTTAATTTTTTTTTTCATTTACAACTATCTGTTGCAATTTGTTTCATCGTGGAACAATAACACAGATCAAAAACTTAAAAAAAAAAAAAAAAAAAAGAAGAAGTGGAAGAATATGGTCTGTGTGGTTGAAAAAAAACTGTCCACAAGGAGTTGGATCAATGGAGTCTTCTCCTCCGATGGTTCTCTGCAGGCATTGAGCAAAATAATTTGATGAGAAGTCCTTTGATTTGTTTTGAAAGACGTTTTGTTTTCAATTTTACTCCTTAATTTATCTGTTGAATTTTTTTTCTATCTGTTCAAATTTACATTTTAGTGTTTAATTATTTTTTTTGTCTATCTATTCAAAAAAGTTGACTATCTGTTCACCTTTTTTCCCTATCTTTTCAAATTTTTTTTCTAGATTTTGTTATCAATTCAATTTTAATCTCTTATCTGTTCAAATATCTATACAAAATTTCTTATTTGTTCAACAAACCAGTCACAATGTTCAATTTATTTTTATTTGTTCAATTTTATTATCTGTTGAAATACATCAAATCAGGATCTGTTGCAATCTTTCTTTCTATCTGTTTGGTTCTTTCTCTCTATCTGTTGAAATTCTTTTTCACATATAATCCAGTATGTATATATCTGTTCAATTTTTTTATTATTTTTATCTGCTTAATTTTTAATTTTTTTTTCATTTACAACTATCTGTTGCAATTTGTTTCATCGTAGAACAACAACACAGATCAAAAACTTTAAAAAAAAAAAAATAAAAGTGGAAGAATTGGGTCTGTGTGCTTGAAAAAAAAAACTGTACATAAGGAGCTAGATCAATGAGTCTTCTCCTCCGATGGTCCTCTGCTGGCATTGAGTAAAATAATTTGGTTAGAAGTCCTTTCGTTTGTTTTGAAAAACGTTTTGTTTTCAATTTTACTCCATAATTTATCTGCTGAATTTTTATTTCTATCTGTTCAAATTTACATTTTAGTGTTTAATTGTTTTTTTTGTCTATATATTCAAAAAAGTTGACTATCAGTTCACTTTTTTTCCCTATCTTTTCAAATTTTTTTCTAGATTTTATTATCAATTCAATTTTAATCTCTTATCTGTTCAAATATCTATCCAAAGTTTTTATCTGTTCAACAAACCAGTCAAAATGTTCAATTTATTTTTATCTGTTCAAATTTATTTTCTGTTGAAATACACCAAATCAGGATCTATTGCAATCTTTCTTTCTCTCTCTTTGGTTCTTTCTCTCTATCTGTTGAAATTCTTTCTCACATATAATCCAGTATATATATATCTGTTCAATTTTTTAAATATTTTTATCTGCTTAATTTTTAATTTTTTTTCATTTACAACTATCTGTTGCAATTTGTTTCATCGTAGAACAACAACACAGATCAAAAAAATTTTAAAAAAAAAAGTGGAAGAATTGGGACTTTGTGCTTGAAAAAAAAAACTGTCCATAAGGAGCTGGATCAATGGTGTATTCTCGTCCGATGGTTCTCTGCAGGCATTGAGTAAAATAATTTGATGAGAAGTTCTTTTATTTGTTTTGAAAGACGTTTTGTTTTCAATTTTACTCCTTAATTTATCTGTTGAATTTTTTTTCCATCTGTTCAAATTTACATTTTAGTATTTAATTATTATTTTTGTGTATATATTCAAAAAAGTTGACTATCTGTTCACTTTTTTTCCCTATCTTTTCAAATTTTTTTTATAGATTTTGTTATCAATTCAATTTTAATCTCTTATCTATTCAAATATCTATCCAAAATTTCTTATCTGTTCAACGAACCACTCACAATGTTCAATTTATTTTTATCTGCTCAATTTTATTATCTGTTGAAATACACCAAATCAGGATCTGTTGCAATCTTTCTTTCTCTCTCTTTGGTTCTTTCTCTCTATCTGTTGAAATTCTTTCTCACATGTAGTCCAGTATATATATATCTGTTCAATTTTTTAAATATTTTTATCAATTTAATTTTTATTTTTTTTTCATTTACAACTAACTGTTGCAATTTGTTTCATCGTAGAACAACAACACAGATGAAAAACTTTAAAAAAAAATGGAAGAATTAGGTCTGTGTGCTTGAAAAAAACTGTCCATAAGGAGCTGAATCAATGGAGACTTCTCTTCCGATGGTCCTCTGTAGGCATTGAGTAAAATAATTTGGTGAGAAGTCCTTTTGCTTGTTTTGAAAGACATTTTGTTTTCAATTTTACTCCTTAATGTATCTGTTGAATTTTTTTTCTATATGTTCAAATTTACATTTAAGTGTTTAATTATTTTTTTTGTCTATATATTCAAAAAAGTTAACTATCTGTTCACTTTTTTTCCCTATCTTTTCAATGTTTTTTTTAGATTTTATTATCAATTCAATTTTAATATCTCATCTGTTCAAATATCTATCCAAAATTTTCTTATCTGTTCAAATATCTATCCCAAATTTCTTATCTGTTCAACGAACCAGTCACAATGTCCAATTTATTTTTATCTGTTCAATTTTATTATCTGTTGAAATACACCAAATCAGGATCTGTTGCAATCTTTCTTTCTCTCTCTTTGGTTCTTTTTCTCTATCTGTAGAAATTCTTTCTCACATATAATCCAGTATATATATCTGTTCAATTTTGTTATTATTTTTATCTGCTTAATTTTTATTTATTTTTTTCATTTACAACTATCTGTTGCAATTTGTTTCATCGTAGAACAACAACACAGATCAAAAACTTTAAAAAAAAAAAAAACAAAAGTTGAAGAATTGGGTCTGTGTGTTTGAAAAAACAAACTGTACATAAGGAGCTGGATCAATGGAGTCTTCTCCTCCGATGGCCCTCTGCAGGCATTGAGTAAAATAATTTGGTCAGAAGTCCTTTTGTTTGTTTTGAAAGACGTTTTGTTTTCAATTTTACTCCTTAATTTATCTGTTGAATTTTTTTCTCTATCTGTTCGAATTTACATTTTAGTGTTTAATTTTTTTTTTCTCTATATATTCAAAAAAGTTAACTATCAGTTCAATTTTTTCCCTATCTTTTCAAAAAAATTTCCCAATTTTATTATCAATTCAATTTTAATCTCTTATCTGTTCAAATATCTATCCAAAATTTCTTATCTGTTCAACAAACCAGTCAAAATGTTCAATTTATTTTTATCTGTTCAATTTTATTATCTGTTGAAATACAACAAATCTGGATCTGTTGCAATCGTTCTTTCTCTCTCTTTGGTTCTTTCTCTCTATCTGTTGAAATTCTTTCTCACATATAGTCCAGTATATATATATCTGTTCAATTTTTTTAATATTTTTATCTGCTTAATTTTTATTTTTTTTTTCATTTACAACTATCTGTCGCAATTTGTTTCATCGTAGAACAACAACACAGATCAAAAACTTTAAAAAAAAGGGAAGAATTGGGTCTGTGCGCATGAAACAAACTGTCCATAAGGAGTTGAATCAATGGAGATTTCTCTTCCGATGGTCCTCTGTAGGCATTGAGTAAAATAATTTGGTGAGAAGTCCTTTTATTTGTTTTGAAAGATATTTTGTTTTCAATTTTACTCCTTAATTTATCTGTTGAATTTTTTTTCTATATGTTCAAATTTACATTTAAGTGTTTAATTATTTTTTTTTGTCTATATATTCAAAAAAGTTGACTATCTGTTCACTTTTTTTCCCTATCTTTTCAATGTTTTTTTTAGATTTTATTATCAATTCAATTTTAATCTCTAATCTGTTCAAATATATATCCAAAATTTTCTTATCTGTTCAAATATCTATCCCAAATTTCTTATCTGTTCAACGAACCAGTCACAATGTCCAATTTATTTTTATCTGTTCAATTTTATTATCCGTTGAAATACACCAAATCAGGATCTATTGCAATCTTTCTTTCTCTCTATCTGTTGAAATTCTTTCTCACATATAATCCAGTATATATATATATCTGTTCAATTTTTTATTATTTTTATCTGCTTAATTTTTATTTATTTTTTTCATTTACAACTATCTGTTGCAATTTGTTTCATCGTAGAACAACAACACAGATCAAAAACTTTAAAAAGAAAAAAAAAAACAAAAGTTGAAGAATTGGGTCTGTGTGCTTGAAAAAACAAACTGTACATAAGGAGCTGGATCAATGGAGTCTTCTCCTCCGATGGCCCTCTGCAGGCATTGAGTAAAATAATTTGGTCAGAAGTCCTTTTGTTTGTTTTGAAAGACGTTTTGTTTTCAATTTTACTCCTTAATTTATCTGTTGAATTTTTTTCTCTATTTGTTCGAATTTACATTTTAGTGTTTAATTGTTTTTTTTTTTTGTCTATATATTCAAAAAAGTTGACTATCAGTTCAATTTTTTCCCTATCTTTCCAAATTTTTTTCCCGATTTTATTATCAATTCAATTTTAATCTCTTATCTGTTAAAATATATATCCAAAATTTCTTAATTGTTCAACAAACCAGTCAAAATGTTCAGTTTATTTTTATCTGTTCAATTTTATTATCTGTTGAAATACAACAAATCAGGATCTGTTGCAATCATTCTTTCTTTGTCTTTGGTTCTTTCTCTCTATCTGTTGAAATTGTTTCTCACATATAATCCAGTATATATATATCTGTTCAATTTTTTTAATATTTTTAGCTGATTAATTTTTAAATATTTTTTTCATTTACAACTATCTGTTGCAATTTGTTTCATCGTAGAACAACAACACAGATGAAAAAATTAAAACAAATTAAAAAAAAAAAAAAGAATTGGGTCTTTGTGCTTGAAAAAAAAAACTGTCCGTAAGGAGCTGGATCAATGGAGTCTTCTCCTCCGATTGTTCTCTGAAGGCATTGAGTAAAATAATTTGATGAGAAGTCCTTTTATTTGTTATGAATGACGTTTTTTTTCAATTTTACTCCTTAATTTATCTGTTGAATTTTTTTTCTATTTGTTCAAATTTACATTTTAGTGTTTAATTATTTTTTTTTGTCTATATATTCAAAAAAGTTGACTATCTGTTCACTTTTTCTCCCTATCTTTTCAAAAAATTTTCTTCATTTTGTTATCAATTCAATTTTAATCTCTTATCTGTTTAAATATCTATCCAAAATTTCTAATCTATTCAACAAACCAGTCACAATGTTCAATTTATTTTTATCTGTTCAATTTTATTATCTGTTGAAATACACCAAATCATGATCTGTTGTAATCTTTCTTTCTCTCTCTTGAAATTCTTTCTCATATATAGTCCAGTATATATATATATCTGTTCAATTTTTTAAATATTTTTATCAATTTAATTTTTATTTTTTTTTTTCATTTACAACTAACTGTTGCAATTTGTTTCATCGTAGAACAACAACACAGATCAAAAACTTTAAAAAAAAATGGAAGAATTAGGTCTGTGTGCTTGAAAAAAACTGTCCATAAGGAGCTGAATCAATGGAGACTTCTCTTCCGATGGTCCTCTGTAGGCATTGAGTAAAATAATTTGGTGAGAAGTCCTTTTGCTTGTTTTGAAAGACATTTTGTTTTCAATTTTACTCCTTAATGTATCTGTTGAATTTTTTTTCTATATGTTCAAATTTACATTTAAGTGTTTAATTATTTTTTTTTGTCTATATATTCAAAAAAGTTAACTATCTGTTCACTTTTTTTCCCTATCTTTTCAATGTTTTTTTTTAGATTTTATTATCAATTCAATTTTAATATCTCATCTGTTCAAATATCTATCCAAAATTTTCTTATCTGTTCAAATATCTATCCCAAATTTCTTATCTGTTCAACGAACCAGTCACAATGTCCAATTTATTTTTATCTGTTCAATTTTATTATCTGTTGAAATACACCAAATCAGGATCTGTTGCAATCTTTCTTTCTCTCTCTTTGGTTCTTTTTCTCTATCTGTAGAAATTCTTTCTCACATATAATCCAGTATATATATCTGTTCAATTTTGTTATTATTTTTATCTGCTTAATTTTTATTTATTTTTTTCATTTACAACTATCTGTTGCAATTTGTTTCATCGTAAAACAACAACACATATCAAAAACTTTAAAAAAAAAAAAAACAAAAGTTGAAGAATTGGGTCTGTGTGCTTGAAAAAACAAACTGTACATAAGGAGCTGGATCAATGGAGTCTTCTCCTCCGATGGCCCTCTGCAGGCATTGAGTAAAATAATTTGGTCAGAAGTCCTTTTGTTTGTTTTGAAAGACGTTTTGTTTTCAATTTTACTCCTTAATTTATCTGTTGAATTTTTTTCTCTATCTGTTCGAATTTACATTTTAGTGTTTAATTGTTTTTTTTTTTTTGTCTATATATTCAAAAAAGTTGACTATCAGTTCAATTTTTTCCCTATCTTTTCAAAAAATTTTCCCAATTTTATTATCAATTCAATTTTAATCTCTTATCTGTTCAAATATCTATCCAAAATTTCTTATCTGTTCAACAAACCAGTCAAAATGTTCAATTTATTTTTATCTGTTCAATTTTATTATCTGTTGAAATACAACAAATCTGGATCTGTTGCAATCGTTCTTTCTCTCTCTTTGGTTCTTTCTCTCTATCTGTTGAAATTCTTTCTCACATATAGTCCAGTATATATATATCTGTTCAATTTTTTTAATATTTTTATCTGCTTAATTTTTATTTTTTTTTTCATTTACAACTATCTGTTGCAATTTGTTTCATCGTAGAACAACAACACAGATCAAAAACTTTAAAAAAAAGGGAAGAATTGGGTCTGTGCGCATGAAACAAACTGTCCATAAGGAGTTGAATCAATGGAGATTTTTCTTCCGATGGTCCTCTGTAGGCATTGAGTAAAATAATTTGGTGAGAAGTCCTTTTATTTGTTTTGAAAGACATTTTGTTTTCAATTTTACTCCTTAATTTATTTGTTGAATTTTTTTTCTATATGTTCAAATTTACATTTAAGTGTTTAATTATTTTTTTTTGTCTATATATTCAAAAAAGTTGACTATCTGTTCACTTTTTTTCCCTATCTTTTCAATATTTTTTTTAGATTTTATTATCAATTCAATTTTAATCTCTCATCTGTTCAAATATATATCCAAAATTTTCTTATCTGTTCAAATATCTATCCCAAATTTCTTATCTGTTCAACGAACCAGTCACAATGTCCAATTTATTTTTATCTGTTCAATTTTATTATCGGTTGCAATCTTTCTTTCTCTCTCTTTGGTTCTTTCTCTCTATCTGTTGAAATTCTTTCTCACATATAATCCAGTATATATATATATCTGTTCAATTTTTTATTATTTTTATCTGCTTAATTTTTATTTATTTTTTTCATTTACAACTATCTGTTGCAATTTGTTTCATCGTAGAACAACAACACAGATCAAAAACTTTAAAAAGAAAAAAAAAAACAAAAGTTGAAGAATTGGGTCTGTGTGCTTGAAAAAACAAACTGTACATAAGGAGCTGGATCAATGGAGTCTTCTCCTCCGATGGCCCTCTGCAGGCATTGAGTAAAATAATTTGGTCAGAAGTCCTTTTGTTTGTTTTGAAAGACGTTTTGTTTTCAATTTTACTCCTTAATTTATCTGTTGAATTTTTTTCTCTATTTGTTCGAATTTACATTTTAGTGTTTAATTGTTTTTTTTTTTTTGTCTATATATTCAAAAAAGTTGACTATCAGTTCAATTTTTTCCCTATCTTTCCAAATTTTTTTCCCGATTTTATTATCAATTCAATTTTAATCTCTTATCTGTTAAAATATATATCCAAAATTTCTTAATTGTTCAACAAACCAGTCAAAATGTTCAGTTTATTTTTATCTGTTCAATTTTATTATCTGTTGAAATACAACAAATCAGGATCTGTTGCAATCATTCTTTCTCTGTCTTTGGTTCTTTCTCTCTATCTGTTGAAATTGTTTCTCACATATAATCCAGTATATATATATCTGTTCAATTTTTTTAATATTTTTATCTGATTAATTTTTAAATATTTTTTTCATTTACAACTATCTGTTGCAATTTGTTTCATCGTAGAACAACAACACAGATCAAAAAATTAAAAAAAAATTAAAAAAAAAAAAGAATTGGGTCTTTGTGCTTGAAAAAAAAAACTGTCCGTAAGGAGCTGGATCAATGGAGTCTTCTCCTCCGATTGTTCTCTGAAGGCATTGAGTAAAATAATTTGATGAGAAGTCCTTTTATTTGTTATGAATGACATTTTTTTTCAATTTTACTCCTTAATTTATCTGTTGAATTTTTTTTCTATTTGTTCAAATTTACATTTTAGTGTTTAATTATTTTTTTTTGTCTATATATTCAAAAAAGTTGACTATCTGTTCACTTTTTCTCCCTATCTTTTCAAAAAAATTTCTTCATTTTGTTATCAATTCAATTTTAATCTCTTATCTGTTTAAATATCTATCCAAAATTTCTAATCTATTCAACAAACCAGTCACAATGTTCAATTTATTTTTATCTGTTCAATTTTATTATCTGTTGAAATACACCAAATCATGATCTGTTGTAATCTTTCTTTCTCTCTCTTGAAATTCTTTCTCATATATAATCCAGTAGATATATATCTGTTCAATTTTTTTATTATCTTTATCTTCTTAGTTTTTAATTTTTTTGTCATTTGCAACTATCTGTTGCAATTTGTTTCATCGTAGAACAACAACACAGATCAAAAACTTTAAAAAAAAAAATGTGGAAGAATTGGGTCTGTGTGCTTAAAAAAAAAATGGCCATAAGGAGCTGGATCAATGGAGTCTTTTCCTCCGATGGTCCTCTGCAGGCATTGAGTAAAATAATTTGGTCAGAAGTCCTTTTGTTTGTATTGAAAGACTTTTTGTTTTCAATTTTACTCCTTAATTTATCTGTTGAATTTTTTTTTCTATCTGTTCAAATTTACATTTTAGTGTTTAATTATTTTTTTTGTCTATATATTCAAAAAAGTTGACTATCTGTTCACTTTTTTTCCCTATCTTTTCAATTTTTTTTTCTAGATTTTGTTATCAATTCAATTTTAATCTCTTATCTGTTCAAATATCTATCCAAAATTTCTTACCTGTTCAACGAACCAGTCACAATGTTCAATTTATTTTTATCTGCTCAATTTTATTATCTGTTGAAATACACCAAATCAGGATCTGTTGCAATCTTTCTTTCTCTCTCTTTGGTTCTTTCTCTCTATCTGTTGAAATTCTTTCTCACATGTAGTCCAGTATATATATATGTCTGTTCAATTTTTTTAATATTTTTATCTGCTTAATTTTTATTTATTTTTTCATTTACAACTATCTGTTGCAATTTGTTTCATCGTAGAACAACAACACAGATCAAAAACTTAAAAAAAAATGGAAGAATTGGGTCTGTGTGCTTGAAAAAAAGTGTCCATAAGGAACTGAATCAATGGAGATTTCTCTTCCGATGGTCCCCTGTAGGCATTGAGTAAAATAATTTGGTGAGAAGTCCTTTTGTTTGTTTTGAAAGACATTTTGTTTTCAATTTTACTCCTTAATTTATCTGTTGAATTTTTTTCCTATATGTTCAAATTTAAATTTAAGTGTTTAATTATTTTTTTTTTGTCTATATATTCAAAAAAGTTGGCTATCTGTTCACTTTTTTTCCCTATCTTTTCAATGTTTTTTTTAGATTTTATTATCAATTCAATTTTAATCTCTCATCTGTTCAAATATCTATCCAAAATTTTCTTATCTGTTCAAATATCTATCCCAAATTTCTTATCTGTTCAATGAACCAGTCACAATGTCCAATTTATTTTTATCTGTTCAATTTTATTATCTGTTGAAATACACCAAATCAGGATCTGTTGCAATCTTTCTTTCTCTCTCTTTGGTTCTTTCTCTCTATCTGTTGAAATTCTTTCTCACATATAATCCAGTATATATATCTGTTCAATTTTTTTATTATTTTTATCTGCTTAATTTTTATTTATTTTTGTCATTCACAACTATCTGTTGCAATTTGTTTCATCGTAGAACAACAACACAGATCAAAAACTTTAAAAAAAAAAAAAAACAAAAGTCGAAGAATTGGGTCTGTGTGCTTAAAAAAAAACTGTCCATAAGGAGCTGGATCAATGGAGTCTTCTCCTCCGATGATCCTCTGCAGTCATTGAGTAAAATAATTTGGTCAGAAGTCCTTTTGTTTGTTTTGAAAGACGTTTAGTTTTCAATTTTACTCCTTAATTTATCTGTTGATTTTTTTTTTCTATCTGTTCAAATTTACATTTTAGTGTTTAATTTTTTTCTTGTCTATAAATTCAAAAAAGTTGACTATCTGTTCATTTTTTCCCCTATGTTTTCAAATTTTTTTCTAGATTTTATTATCAATTCAATTTTAATCTCTTATCTGTTCAAATATCTATCCAAAATTTCTTATCTGTTCAACAAACCAGTCACAATGTTCAATTTATTTTTATCTATTTAATTTTATTATCTGTTGAAATACACCAAATCAGGATCTGTTGCAATCTTTCTTTCTCTCTCTTTCGTTCTTTCTCTCTATCTGTTGAAATTCTTTTTCAGATATAATCCAGTATATATATATCTGTTCAATATTTTTAATATTTTTATCTGCTTAATTTTTAATTTTTTTTTCATTTACAACTATCTGTTGCAATTTGTTTCATCGTAGAACAACAACACAGATCAAAAAATTAAAAAAAAAAAAAAGAATTGGGTCTTTGTGCTTGAAAAAAAAAACTGTCCCTAAGGAGCTGGATCAATGGAGTCTTCTCCTCCGATTGTTCTCTGAAGGCATTGGGTAAAATAATTTGATGAGAAGTCCTTTTATTTGTTATGAAAGACGTTTTTTTTCAATTTTACTCCTTAATTTATCTGTTGATTTTTTTTTCTATCTGTTCAAATTTACATTTTAGTGTTTAATTATTTTTTTTTGTCAATATATTCAAAAAAGTTGACAATCTGTTCACTTTTTCTCCCTATCTTTTCAAAATTTTTTCTTGATTTTGTTATCAATTCAATTTTAATCTCTTATCTGTTTAAATATCTATCGAAAATTTCTAATCTATTCAACAAACCAGTCACAATGTTCAATTTATTTTTATCTGTTCAATTTTATTATCTGCTGAAATACACCAAATCATGATCTGTTGTAATCTTTCTTTCTCTCTCTTTGGTTCTTTCTCTCTATCTCTTGAAATTCTTTCTCATATATAATCCAGTAGATATATATCTGTTCAATTTTTTTATTATTTTTATCTGCTTAATTTTTAATTTTTTTTTCATTTGCAACTATCTGTTGCAATTTGTTTCATCGTAGAACAACAACACAGATCAAAAACTTTAAAAAAAAAAAAAAAAGGTGGAAGAATTGGGTCTGTGTGCTTAAAAAAAATGTCCATAAGGAGCTGGATCAATGGAGTCTTTTCCTCCGATGGTCCTCTGCAGGCATTGAGTAAAATAATTTGGTCAGAAGTCCTTTTGTTTGTTTTGAAAGACTTTTTGTTTTCAATTTTACTCCTTAATTTATCAGTTGAATTTTTTTTTCTATCTGTTCAAATGTACATTTTAGTGTTTAATTATTTTTTTTGTCTATATATTCAAAAAAGTTGACTATCTGTTCACTTTTTTTCCCTATCTTTTCAATTTTTTTTTCTAGATTTTGTTATCAATTCAATTTTAATCTCTTATCTGTTCAAATATCTATCCAAAATTTCTTACCTATTCAACGAACCAGTCACAATGTTCAATTTATTTTTATCTGTTCAATTTTATTATCTGTTGAAATACACCAAATCAGGATTTGTTGCAATCTTCCTTTCTCTATCTTTGAATCTTTCTCTCTTTCTGCTGAAATTCTTTCTCACATATAATCCAGTATATATATTTTCAATTTTTTTAATATTTTAATCTGCTTAATTTTTAATTTTTTTTTCATTTACAACTATCTGTTGCAATTTTTTTCATCGTAGAACAACAACACAGATCAAAAACTTAAAAAAAAAAAAAAAAAGTCGAAGAATTGGGTCTGTGTGCTTGAAAAAAAAACTGTCCAGAAGGAGCTTGATCAATGGAGTCTTCTCCTCCGGTGATCCTCTGCAGTCATTGAGTAAAATAATTTGGTCAGAAGTCCTTTTGTTTGTTTGGAAAGACGTTTAGTTTTCAATTTTACTCCTTAATTTATCTGTTGATTTTTTTTTTCTATCTGTTCAAATTTACAATTTAGTGTTTAATTTTTTTTTTTGTCTATATATTCAAAAAAGTTGACTATCTGTTCATTTTTTCCCCTATGTTTTCAAATTTTTTTCTAGATTTTATTATCAATTCAATTTTAATCTCTTATCTGTTCAAATATCTATCCAAAATTTCTTATCTGTTCAACAAACCAGTCACAATGTTCAATTTATTTTTATCTGTTCAATTTTATTATCTGTTGAAATACACCAAATCAGGATCTGTTGCAATCTTTCTTTCTCTCTCTTTCGTTCTTTCTCTCTATCTGTTGAAATTCTTTCTCACATATAATCCAGTATATATATATATATATCTGTTCAATATTTTTAATATTTTTATCTGCTTAATTTTTTATTTTTTTTTTTCATTTACAACTATCTGTTGCAATTTCTTTCATCGTAGAGCAACAACAAGGATCAAAAACTTAAAAAATAAATAAATAAGAGGTAGAATATGGTCTGTTTGGTTGAAAAAAAAAATGTCCGTAAGAAGTTGGATCAATGGAGTATTCTCGTCCGATGGTTCTCTGCAGGCATTGAGTAAAATAATTTGATGAGAAGTCCTTTTATTTGTTTTGAAAGACTTTGGGTATGTTTGGTTTGTGTTTGAGAGATGTGTTTTAGAGATAAAAAGTACGAAAACATGTTTGGTTTGGTTTTTTGGGAAATTTGTTTTGGAAAATTGTTTTGAGAGAGAGTTTTGGAAAAAGTGATTGATTTGATGTGTGTGTGAGAGAGATTTGTTTGGAAAACTTGTTTGGTTTGATTACTTTTGAAAACTTATTTGTAGAGAAAATTTCCGAAATTTTTTTCCGAAAAACAAACCAAACGAACCCTTTTTGTTTTCAATTTTACTCATTAATTTATCTGTTGAATTTTTTTTCCATCTGTTCAAATTTACATTTTAGTGTTTAATTATTATTTTTGTGTATATATTCAAAAAAGTTGACTATCTGTTCACTTTTTTTCCCTATCTTTTCAAATTTTTTTCTAGATTTTGTTATCAATTCAATTTTAATCTCTTATCTGTTCAAATATCTATCCAAAATTTCTTATCTGTTCAACGAACCACTCACAATGTTCAATTTATTTTTATCTGCTCAATTTTATTATCTGTTGAAATACACAAAATAAGGATCTGTTGCAATCTTTCTTTCTCTCTCTTTGGTTCTTTCTCTCTATCTGTTGAAATTCTTTCTCACATATAGTCCAGTATATATATATCTGTTCAATTTTTTTAATATTTTTATCTGCTTAATTTTTATTTTTATTTTTCATTTACAACTATCTGTTGCAATTTGTTTCATTGTAGAACAAGAACACAGATCAAAAACTTTAAAAAAAAATGGAAGAATTGGGTCTGTGTGCTTGAAAAAAACTGTCCATAAGGAGCTGAATCAATGGAGACTTCTCTTCCGATGGTCCTCTGTAGGCATTGAGTAAAATATTTTGGTGAGAAGTCCTTTTGTTTGTTTTGAAAGATATTTTGTTTTCAATTTTACTCCTTCATTTATCTATTGAATTTTTTTTCTATATGTTCAAATTTACATTTAAGTGTTTAATTATTTTTTTTTGTCTATATATTCAAAAAAGTTAACTATCTGTTTACTTTTTTTCCCTATCTTTTCAATGTTTTTTTTAGATTTTATTATCAATTCAATTTTAATCTCTCATCTGTTCAAATATCTATCCAAAATTTTCTTATCTGTTCAAATATCTATCACAAATTTCTTATCTGTTCAACGAACCAGTCACAATGTCCAATTTATTTTTATCTGTTCAATTTTATTATCTGTTGAAATACACCAAATCAGGATCTGTTGCAATCTTTCTTTCTCTCTCTTTGGTTCTTTCTATCTATCTGTTGAAATTCTTTCTCACATATAATCCAGTATATATATATCTGTTCAATTTTTTTAATATTTTTATCTGCTTAATTTTTAATTTTTTTTTTCATTTGCAACTATCTGTTGCAATTTGTTTCATCGTAGAACAACAACACAGATCAAAAACTTTAAAATAAAAAAAAAGGTGGAAGAATTGGGTCTGTGTGCTTAAAAAAAAACTGTCCATAAGGAGCTGGATCAATGGAGTCTTTTCCTCCGATGGTCCTCTGCAGGCATTGAGTAAAATAATTTGGTCAGAAGTCCTTTTGTTTGTTTTGAAAGACGTTTTGATTTCAATTTTACTCCTTAATTTATCTGTTGAATTTTTTTTTCTATCTGTTCAAATTTACATTTTAGTGTTTAATTATTATTTTTGTCTATATATTCAAAAAAGTTGACTATCTGTTCATTTTTTTTCCTTATCTTTTCAATTTTTTTTTTCTAGATTTTGTTATCAATTCAATTTTAATCTCTTATCTGTTCAAATATCTATCCAAAATTTCTTACCTGTTAAACGAACCAGTCACAATGTTCAATTTATTTTTATCTGTTCAATTTTATTATCTGTTAAAATACACCAAATCAGGATTTGTTGCAATCTTCCTTTCTCTATCTTTGAATCTTTCTCTCTATCTGTTGAAATTCTTTCTCACATATAATCCAGTATATATATATTTTTTCAATTTTTTAAATATTTTATTCTGCTTAATTTTTAATTTTTTTTTTCATTTACAACTATCTGTTGCAATTTTTTTCATCGTAGAACAACAACACAGATCAAAAACTTAAAAAAAAAAAAAAAATCGAAGAATTGGGTCTGTGTGCTTGAAAAAAAAACTGTCCATAAGGAGCTGGATCAATGGAGTCTTCTCCTCCGATGATCCTCTGCAGTCATTGAGTAAAATAATTTGGTCAGAAGTCCTTTTGTTTGTTTTGAAAGACGTTTAGTTTTCAATTTTACTCCTTAATTTATCTGTTGATTTTTTTTTTCTATCTGTTCAAATTTACATTTTAGTGTTTAATTTTTTTCTTGTCTATAAATTCAAAAAAGTTGACTATCTGTTCATTTTTTCCCCTATGTTTTCAAATTTTTTTCTAGATTTTATTATCAATTCAATTTTAATCTCTTATCTGTTCAAATATCTATCCAAAATTTCTTATCTGTTCAACAAACCAGTCACAATGTTCAATTTATTTTTATCTATTTAATTTTATTATCTGTTGAAAAACACCAAATCAGGATCTGTTGCAATCTTTCTTTCTCTCTCTTTCGTTCTTTCTCTCTATCTGTTGAAATTCTTTTTCAGATATAATCCAGTATATATATATCTGTTCAATATTTTTAATATTTTTATCTGCTTAATTTTTAATTTTTTTTTTCATTTACAACTATCTGTTGCAATTTCTTTCATCGTAGAGCAACAACAAGGATCAAAAACTTAAAAAATAAATAAATAAGAGGGAGAATATGGTCTGTGTGGTTGAAAAAAAAAACTGTCCATAAGAAGTTGGATCAACGGAGTCTTCTCCTCCGATGGTTCTCTGCTGGCTTTGAGTAAAATAATTTGATGAGAAGTCCTTTTATTGGTTTTCAAAAACGTTTTGTTTTCAATTTTACTCCTTAATTTATCTGTTGAATTTTTTTCTATTTGTTCAAATTTACATTTTAGTGTTTAATTAATTTTTTTGTCTATATATTCAAAAAAGTTGACTATCTGTTCACTTTTTTTCCCTATCTTTTGAAATTTTTTTCTAGATTTTCTTATCAATACAGTTTTAATCTCTTATCTGTTCAAATATCTATCCAACATTTCTTATCTGTTCAACAAACCAGTCACAATGTTCAATTTATTTTTATCTGTTCAATTTTATTATCTGTTGAAATACACCAAATCAGGATCTGTTGCAATCTTTCTTTCTCTTTCTTTGGTTCTTTCTCTCTATCAGTTGAAATTCTTTCTCACATATAATCCAGTATATATATATCTATTCAATTTTTTTATTACTTTTATCTGCTTAATTTTTAATTTTTTTTGTCATTTACAACTATCTGTTGCAAGTTGTTTCATCGTAGAACAACAACACAGATCAAAAACTTAAAATAAAAATAAAAATAAAAATAAAAGTGGAAGAATTGTGTTTGTGTGCTTGAAAAAAAACTGTACATAAGGAGCCGGATCAATGGAGTCTTCTCCTCCGATGGTCCTCTACAGGCATTGAGTAAAAAAATTTGGTCAGAAGTCCTTTTGTTTGTTTTGAAAGACGTTTTGTTTTCAATTTTACTCCTTAATTTATCTGTTGAATTTTTTTTCTATCTATTGAAATTTACATTTTAGTGTTTAATTATTTTTTTTTCTATATATTCAAAAAAGTTGACTATCTGTTCACTTTTTTTCCCTATCTTTTCAAATAGTTTTCTAGATTTTATTATCAATTCAATTTTAATCTCTTATCTGTTCAAATATCTATCCAAAATTTCTTATCTGTTCAACGAGACAGTCACAATGTTCAATTTATTTTTATCTGTCCAATTTTATTATCTGTTGAAATACATCAAATCAGGATTTGTTGCAATCTTTCTTTCTCTCTCTTTGGTTCTTTCTCTCTATCTGTTCAAATTCTTTCTCACATATAATCCAGTATATATATATCTGCTCAATTTTTTAAATATTTTTATCCGCTTAATTTTTAATTTTTTTTTCATTTACAACTATCTGTTGCAATTTGTTTCATCGTGGAACAACAACACAGATCAACAACTTTAAAAAAAAAAAAAGTGGAAGAATATGGTCTGTGTGCTTGAAAAAAAAAATGTCTATAAGGAGCTGGATCAATGGACTCTTCTCCTCCGACGGTCCTCTGCAGGCATTGAGTAAAATAATTTGGTCAGAAGTCCTTTTGTTTGTTTTAAAAACGTTTTGTTTTCAATTTTACTCCTTAATTTATCTGTTGAATATTTTTTCTATATATTCAAATTTACATTTAAGTGTTTTATTATTTTTTTTTGTCTATATATTCAAAAAAGTTGACGATCTGTTAACTTTATTTTCCCTATCTTTTCAATTTTTTTTCTAAATTTTGTTATCAATTCAATTTTGATCTCTTATCTGTTCAAATATCTGTCTAAAATTTCTTATCTGTTCCAAAAACTAGTCACAATGTTCAATTTATTTTTATCTGTTCAATTTTATTATCTGTTGAAATACCCCAAATCAGGATCTGTTGCAATCTTTCTTTCACTCTCTTTGGTTCTTTCTCTTTATCTGTTGAAATTCTTTCTCACATATAATCCAGTATATATATCTGTTCAATTTTTTATTATTTTTATTTGCTTAATTTTTAATTTTTTTTTCATTTACAACTATCTGTTGCAAGTTGTTTCATTGTAGAACAACAACACAGATCAAAAACTTAAAAATAAAAATTAAAATAAAAAAGTGGAAGAATTGGGTCTGTGTGCTTGAAAAAAAAACTGTACATAAGGAGCCGGATCAATGGAGTCTTCTCCTCCGATGGTCCTCTGCAGGCATTGAGTAAAAAAATTTGGTCAGAAGTCCTTTTGTTTGTTTTGAAAAACGTTTTGTTTTCAATTTTACACCTTAATTTATCTGTTGAATTTTTTTTTCTCTCTGTTCAAATTTACATTTTAGTGTTTAATTATTTTTTTTCTATATATTTAAAAAAGTTGACTATCTGTTCACTTTTTTTCCATATCTTTTCGAATAGTTTTCTAGATTTTATTATCAATTCAATTTTAATCTCTTATTTCTTAAAATATCTATCCAAAATTTCTTATCTGTTCAACAAGCCAGTCACAATGTTCAATTTATTTTTATCTGTTCAATTTTATTATCTGTTGAAATACACCAAATCAGGATCTGTTGCAATCTTTCTTTCTCTCTCTTTGGTTCTTTCTCTCTATCTGTTCAAATTCATTCTCAGATATAATCCAGTATATATATATATATCTGTTCAATATTTTTAATATTTTTATCTGCTTAATTTTTATTTTTTTTTTCATTTACAACTATCTGTTGCAATTTCTTTCATCGTAGAGCAACAACAAGAATCAAAAACTTAAAAAAAAATAAATAAATAAGTGGTAGAATATGGTCTGTGTGGTTGAAAAAAAAAATTGTCCATAAGAAGTTGGATCAATGGAGTCTTCTCCTCCGATGGTTCTCTGCTGCCATTGAGTAAAATAATTTGCTGAGAAGTCCTTTTATTGGTTTTGAAAAACTTTTTGTTTTCAATTTTACTCCTTAATTTGTCTGTTGAATTTTTTTTCTATATGTTCAAATTTACATTTTAGTGTCTAATTATTTTTTTTTTGTCTATATATTCAAAAAAGTTGACCATCTGTTCACTTTTTTCCCTATCTTTTCAATTTTTTTTCTAAAATTTCTTATCTGTTCAACAAACCAGTCACAATATTCAATTTATTTTTATCTGTTCAATTTTATTATCTGTTGAAATGCACCAAATCAGGATCTGTTGCAATCTTTCTTTCTCTCTCTTTGGTTTTTTCTCTCTATCTGTTGAAATTCTTTCTCACATATAATCTAGTATATATATCTGTTCAATTTTTTTATTATTTTTATCTGCTTAATTTTTTATTTTTTTTTTCATTTACAACTATCTGTTGCAATTTGTTTCATCGTAGAACAACAACACAGATCGAAAAAAAAAAAGTGGAAGAATTGGGTCTATGTGGTTGAAAAAAAAAACTTTCCATCAGGAGCTAGATCAATGGAGTCTTCTCCTCCGATGTTTCTCTGCAGGCATTGAGTAAAATAATTTGATGAGAAGTCCTTTTATTTGTTTTGAAAGATGTTTTGTTTCAATTTTACTCCTTAATTTATCTGTTGAATTTTTTTTCTATCTGTTCAAATTTACATTTTAGTGTTTAATTATTTTTTTTTTTTGTCTATATATTCAAAAAAGTTGACTATCTGTTCACTTTTTTTTCCTATCTTTTTAAATTTTTTTTCTAGATTTTATTATCAATTCAATTTTAATCTCTTATCTGTTCAAATATCTATCAGACATTTCTTATCTGTTCAACGAACCAGTCACAATGTTCAATTTATTTTTATCTGTTCAATTTTATTATCTATTGAAATACACCAAATCAGGATCTGTTGCAATATTTCTTTCTCTCTCTTTGGTTCTTTCTCTCTATCTGTTGAAATTCTTTCTCAGGTATAATCCAGTATATATATATCTGTTCAATTTTTTTAATATTTTTATCTGCTTAATTTTTAATTTTTTTTCATTTACAACTATCTGTTGCAATTTGTTTCATTGTAAAATAACAACACAGATCAAAAACTTAAAACAAAAAAAAAAAAAAAAAAAAAGTGAAAGAATTGGGTCTGTGTGCTTGAAAAATAAACTGTCCATAAGGAGCTGGATCAATGGAGTCTTCTCCTCCGATGGTTCTCTGCAGGTATTGAGTAAAATAATTTGGTCAGAAGTCCTTTTGTTTGTTTTGAAAGACGTTTTGTTTTCCATTTACTCCTTAATTTATCTGTTGAATTTTTTTTTCTATCTATTGAAATTTACATTTTAGTGTTTAATTATTTTTTTTATCTATATATTCAAAAAAGTTGACTATCTGTTCACTTTTTTTCCCTATGTTTTCAAATTTTTTTCTAGATTTTATTATCAATTCAATTTTATTCTCTTATCTGTTCAAACATCTATCGAAAATTTGTTATCTGTTCAATGAACCAGTCACAATGTTCAATTTATTTTTATCTGTTCAAATTTATTATCTGTTGAAATACACCAAATCAGGATCTGTTGCAATCTTTCTTTCTCTCTCTTTGGTTCTGTCTCTCTATCTGTTGAAATTCTTTCTCAGATATAATCCAGTATATATATCTGTTCAATTTTTTAAATATTTTTATCTGCTTAATTTTTAATTTTTTTCTCATTTACAACTATCTGTTGCAATTTGTTTCATCGTAGAACAACAACACAGATCAAAAACTTAAAAAAAAAAAGAAAAAAAATGAAAAAAAAAGTGGAAGAATATGGTCTATGTGCTTGAAAAAAAAAAACTGTCCATAAGGAGCTGGATCAATGGAGTCTTCTCCTCCGATGGTCTTCTGCAGGTATTGAGTACAATAATTTGGTCAGAAGTCCTTTTGTTTGTTTTGAAAGACGTGTTGTTTTCAATTTTACTCCTTAATTTATCTGTTGAATTTTTTTTTTCTATATGTTCAAATTTACATTTAAGTGTTTAATTTTTTTTTTGTCTATATATTCAAAAAAGTTGACTATCTGTTCACTTTTTCCCCCTATCTTTTCAAATTTTTTTCTCGATTTTGTTATCAATTCAATTTTAATCTCTTATCTGTTCAAATATCTATCCAAAATTTCTTATCTTTTCAACCAACCAGTCACAATGTTCAATTTATTTTTATCTATTCAATTTTATTATCTGTTGAAATGCACCAAATCAGGATCTGTTGCAATCTTTCTTTCTCTCTCTTTGGTTCTTTCTCTCTATCTGTTGAAATTCTTTCTCACATATAATCCAGTATATATATATCTGTTCAATTTTTTTATTATTTTTATCTGCTTAATTTGTAATTTTTTTTTCATTTACCACTATCTGTTGCAAGTTGTTTCCTCGCAGAACAATGTGGAAGAATTGGGTCTGTGTGGTTGAAAAAAAAAACTGTCCATAATGAGCTAGATCAATGGAGTCTTCTCCTCCGATGGTTCTCTGCAGGCATTAAGTAAAATAATTTGATGAGAAGTCCTTTTATTTGTTTTGAAAGACGTTTTGTTTTCGATTTTACTCCTTAATTTATCTGTTGAATTTTTTTTTCTATATGTTCAAATTTACATTTTAGGGTTTCATTATTTTTTTTTGTCTATATATTCAAAAAAGTTGACTATCTGTTCACTTTTTTTCCCTATCTTTTCAAATTTTTTTCTCGATTTTGTTATCAATTCAATTTTAATCTCTTATCTGTTCAAATATCTATCCAAAATTTCTTATCCGTTCAACGAACCAGTCACAATGTTCAATTTATTTTTATCTGTTCAATTTTATTATCTGTTGAAATACACCAAATCAAAATCTGTTGCAATCTTTCTCTCTCTCTTTGGTTATTTCTCTCTATCTGTTGAAATTCTTTCTCACATATAATCCAGTATATATATATATATATCTATTCAATTTTTTTATTATTTTTATTTGCTTAATTTTTAATTTTTTTTTTCATTTACAACTATCTGTTCCAAGTTGTTTCCTCGCAGAACAACAACACAGATCAAAAACTTTAAAATAAAAAAAAAAAAAGTTGAAGAATCGGGTCTGTGTGGTTGAAAAAAAAACTGTCCATAAGGAGCTGGATCAATGGAGTCTTCTCCTCCGATGGTTCTCTGCAGGCATTGAGCAAAATAATTTGATGAGAAGTCCTTTTCTTTGCTTTGAAAGACATTTTGTTTTCAATTTTACTCCTTAATTTATCTGTTGAATTTTTTTTTCTATCTGTTCAAATTTACATTTTGGTGTTTAATTATTTTTTTTTGTCTATATATTCAAAAAAGTTGACTATATAGCGATCCCGGTTCTTTCTCCTTTGGTTGTTGTATCCGGACTTAGTTTCGTGGATGCCGGTTGTTGTTTTGAACTTGTTTATATCCTTCAATTATTAATATTTGAGTTATAGAATGTTTTGGACTTGTTTGTTCCAGGTTGGGTGTGATTGGGAGCAGGTGGCTGCTGCCCAGGTTTTTAGTCCTTCGCTCGAGCGAGCTTTTTGTTTTGACCCTTCGCTCGAGCCAGGGTTTGGTCGCTCGAGCGAGAGTGGAGTCTTTGTGTCTAGTGGCTCAAGCCAGGGTGGCCTCGCTCGAGCGTGTGTCTGCGTCTGGGTTTAGACCTGAGAATTGTGTTTCTTGGTTCGAGCGAGCTTTTCTTCGCTCGAGCAAGTTGGTTTTCTGTTTCTGGTCGCTCGAGCGACCAAGTCTTCGCTTGAGCGAGCCTGTTTATATCAGTTAGCAGCAGCCGAGGAGAACATCTCTTTTTCTCCTCTTTTTATTTTTGAAACCCTAGATCTGAGATTCTCTCTCTCTAAACTCACATTCTCTATAGATTTTCATCTCCTTCTAGTGTGAATCCATCCTAGGCTCTTTTTTAAAAAGGTAGAGGGTGGCTTGGGCTTCGTTCTAATCTGAAGAATAGTGGATTTGGAGCACTTTGATTTCGAGTCATCTTCTCCATTCGAGTTCTCTGTTTGAGGTAGGGATTCTCCTTGTTTCTTTTCAATACTCCATCTATAGATAGACATGTGGTAATTTTTGTATTGCATAAAAACATTATATCATGTTGGATTTGTTAAAAATCATGAGGTTGAACCTTGGGTTGGTCGTTGGATTTGGGTTTATTATCATTAGTTATGGTTTAGGCTAATTGGGGTGTTAATTAGCATAGTGTTGTTGAAAGGAGGGGAAACCCTAATTTTATTTGATTTAATAAATTAATAGAGGGGTTTTGATCATTGGGCAAACACTCATGTATTTTGGGTCTTAAATTTGATCATTGTTGTTCGTCGTTGATAATTGAGCCTTTTAGGTCAATATTGAGAAAGAGGGAGGAAAACCCTAATTTAATGATTATGACTTAATTTGCATAATTAAATTGGGATGGCTTTGAAAAGAATGTAGTGGATTAAAATGAGTTATGGCCTTATTGTCCATGGAATTGAATTTGTGAAAACAAAAGGTATGAGAATTGGATTGTTGTAATATGAGTGTTGAACACACATATGTGGAGGTTGTATCTTTAACTATCATGTTAATGTTGTTGTTGGGTTGTGATCTCATGATAACTGAGTCTTTTAATAGATGTACTAAATACCTGCATCTAGAGGTTTTGTCCTTGGTCATCGGTGGAGGATGACACGGTTGCGTTGAATTGTCGTGTATAAATTACACCATTGTTGATTGAACATCATATGTGATGAAATGTTGAGATACATTTTATATGTATACTTGTTAGGGAGGAGAGAGGGGTTGTACTCCAGTGTGTGTGAGAAGATAAGGGATGGACTCCACAAACCTATGTGTTCATATATCTTAACACATTGTTTATATCTTGATAGTTTATGTGTATGTTTTACACATGTTGATTATACCTTGTTGTATTGTGGTTGTTGGTGTTATACCCTGCGCTGATAATCAGAGGTACCGTTACCTTCCAGCTAGCGCCTGGAGAACTGTATGCGCTAATAATCTAAGGTGCCACACCCTTCCAGCTAGCGCCTGGTAAACTGGTAGTTCGTTGTGAGAAGTGTATCTTTGGCTTACTACGCACATAGCTAGTAGAGCAAAGTTTTGTTGTTATTGTTTCAGTGTATCTGGGAACATTGTGGATTGTGTTGGTTACAGTTTTGGAGGGCCGAGTTACCTCCTTGGTTGGTTATATACATGTTGGTGAGTTGTTATCTCCTTTTTATAAAGATATGCATGTATAGTTATAATTGAATTGGGAATGAACCAAAATGTCTTTTGTCTTTTGGAAATGTGAAGGAGATCAAACATTTTAGAAATATGTTTTGAAAGGGTACATCTGTTGTACGTATGGAAAATGGAATAGGGTAATGGGCTTAGTGAATTTATTTCCTAAGTAATTATTGATGTTATAAAAGATCGGGAACGGGAGTTAATGAAAGGAAAAAGGAAAGATGAATCGCTTATAGCGTTGAATGAAATAGTTGTTTTCGAGAAAAGTTTATATATATATATATTGTATAAACTGTCACATTATTATTCTAGTACGAGAATGAGTGTTCATGATCATAGCTATCTGTAATGTTGTTATTGTTGAGGATTATGTTGAGATCCCTACTGGACTATATGTTCATCCCACGTTGTTGAATTTTTTTCAGGTGTTTAGCAGGATGTGCTACAAGATTTGGATCTTCTTATTTGTTGGCCACGGGGCCTTTTTGTTGTTGGCGGAATGCCATATGTGTAAAAGGGTTACACCCTTCATTTGATTATTTAATGTTGTAAGCCTGAGGGCAATTTATTTAAGGATGCTCATGTTGTAATTAGTTTTCATTCGAATGAGAGAGTTGTTGTTCATTACTTTTAATGGAACATTTGAGTTTATTTCCGCATGTTATCTCTGAAATTGAATTAAGTTAAGGAACTTGGTAATGACTTCGAGTAATAAAAAGTGGGGCATGACAACTTGGTATCAGAGCTACCGGGTTTGAATACCTTGAGCTCGTGAGAAGTGATTTTTATCACAGTGGGTTTACTATGTGTAGTGAGGACGTTGCATATAGATATCATGAAAGTTAGGACTTATGTGTTGCATTTATGTGAGTATGGGATTCAGTTTCCTGGATAGTATTCATAACCGTTGAACTTGCTTTGAGGTCCTTTTGGAAACGCGCCTGATCAACGTGGTTTCTTATAGGAATTCCTTGAGAGTTCCGGGATAAGTGGCTATCTTTGTGGACTTGATTCGATTATGTGTTTACATGTTTAGATGTTTATATGTAATAGAGATGTAAAATTTGAGACTAAGTGTGTCTTGTGACTGAGTGGTGGTAAGTGTGTGCCTCGGAGAAGGCTATTGTGTTATGCACTAAGTGTAATTTACTTGTGTGCTTTATAGGATGTCTACACGAGGGAGTAGAGGACGGTTGAATAGTAGAAGTGTCGGTAGGGGCACAGCAGTTCCTTTAGCACCTGCCGTTGCAGCATCGGCTGTCAAACTTACTAAGGGCGGCACCGGGCATGCTCTCAAACTTACTAAGGAGTTTTTCCGCTCCGGCCCACCAGAGTTTGTGGGGGAGGCTAAACCGTTGGAAGCAGAGAGTTGGCTAGAGCAGATTACCAAGACTCTTGATATGCTCAGAGTCGAAGATGAGGAGTTGAGGGTTTCTTTGGCGACTTTTCAGTTGAAGAGTGATGCGAGTTATTGGTGGAAGTATGCTAAGAATAATGTGGGTAGCACGTGGGTTGCTTTTACCGAGGCCTTTTTGGCCAAGTATTTCCCTCATTCAGCTCGGGAAAGGTTGATGGATCAGTTTTTGGAGTTGCGTCAGGATGATACTCCTGTGGCACAGTTTGAGATGCGGTTTGCTAGCTTGTCGAGGTTTCCTCCAGAGCTGGTGGCAACAGAGGAGCGTCGTTGTTATGAGTTTGAGAAGTGGTTGTGTTTCGATATTCGGGAGAAGTTAGCTGGATCCTTTTGGAAGGATTATTATAATTTGGTCGAGGCAGCGGCCCATGTGGAGGTCATGGTTGCAAGTGATGATAGGGTTAAGGAGGAGACCATCTCGGTAAGTCCTACGGTTCCTAAGCACTCTAGGCTCAGTAAGGGGTGGAGGTGGAAACATGCTCAGTCAGGGGCTGGTTCCTTTTCTTCGCCAGGGGTTTCGGATCCTTCTGTTGGGGGTTCCAGGGAGGTGCAGATTTCAGACCAATCTCAGAGTAGGGGGTCTGGTGGTTGTTTTGTTTGTGGTCAGTCGGGCCATGGTAGGCGTTTTTGCCCTTTACATGTGAATTCTGCGGGTGTTTCAAAACCTAGTCAGACTCAGTCGTACCTGTCCGGTCGAGGACGCTATCGGTACTAGAAACGGGCAGGCCAGGCTTCGGGAGCCTCGCGAGGGGCGACTTATTAGTTAGCCCTATAGTGTTACCCTGGAGAGGGACTTTTTGTAAGGTTGGCCGGTGGTGTATCATGTTTATTGATTTTGTTGTTGACCGGTGTACTATTGGATGCTGAGGCACCATGTTTATGTATCGCATATGTATGCATATTATTGTTTGTTTAATCCTCATGTATTGGGGAGTAGGTATGGAATTTCGAACCCTCTGTTTTATGTATTGAGAAGTTGTTAATGGAATCAATGATCCTAGTGTTGTTGCTTGCTTGGTACTATATATTGAGATAGTCTTGTGGCGGCCTGTGGGCCTTGTTCACTTATAGAGATTATTTGTTGAGAAACGGAAATCCGTTGGAGTATGTGTTAGATGTGAGGGTTTTGAGAGTTGCGTGGTGTTGGCAAGGTTATGTGAGAATGTTTGTAGGGATGTGAGATTTGTATCTTGAGTTAGCGGGAATGGTACCTGTTTGTTGATTTGTGTTTTGGGCTTTGCTAGTTAGCAAGTCCGTAGTGACCCCATCGGTTGTATAGGGGTAGTGTTCATGTTGTGATTGGTTATCAATTGTTGGGTATGGTTTGTGAGTGGAGGCTGGCAGTATTCTTTGGAGGAAGAACAGTTGTGTTCTAGAGTAACGAGAATAGCGTTGGTTAAATTATCCTTTGTGATTGGGTAGTCGTAATTAAGGTTGACCACGTCGGTCTTCGGTTGAGGAGATGAGCAAGCTTGCTATCTAGCCATGGAGGGTGGTAATTCCCTTAGAAACAATGTTGGTGTGGTCTGGTTTTAGGAGATCCGGTGGGATTCCATACTTTAGGGTTTGTGTAGGGAACTCCGTGTTTGGGGTTTGATGGTTTGAGTGGCACATCAGTGTGTGGATTACTGAGTGTAGAGCTTATTGAGTTGATTAGTCAGCTTGTTGGTATTGTGTTTTGGGTTGACATTGGTCACCTTGAGGTTAGTCTCGTTTGTTGTAGACTTTGTGTGTTGATTAGGGAAAACTGAAACTAATCATCCAGGTTGTGTCATTGAATATGACGGTTATAATAATACAGCAAATATGTGTATTGAATGATCATTGTGAATGATTGAATTTTTTTTTTATATATACATTATATGTATATTGTTTGGGAGGAGATAGGGGATGGACTCCGATGATACAGCACCAAAATGTGTATCTATTGAAAGATTGATATAGCTCATATGCTTATCTATTGTGAAGTGAAAAATGTTTTATATGAGTTACTATGTCATCTAATTGTTTGGCCAGGTTCTGAGCAAGTGTATGTTATTTAATTGGTTAAGTAAAAGGAGGCGGAATGAAATTACAAAACCATGAATTTTTTATGCCTTATGTGTTGATAATACTGTTGTTATTTCTATTAACTATCATTATAGAAATGTTATGTTCTGTGTTGGTTGTGGCATCACTGTGTGCGTGATGGTTGTTGATAGTGTTATTTTGGAAAGAAATGGAAAACAAAACTTTTTCCTAGTGTTTGGACCACCTAAGGGTGTTGTTGAGAAATTGATTTAATTCAAGGGTTTTGAGGAATTCCAAATGAATCTTTTTGGTAAATAAACTGTGGATGATTTTGTGTTTTGGATAACACCGTATTTGTGAAAAATATTTACAAAACTTTTGAGTTTCGCATGAAAAATGAAAGATTTATTTTGGAATGTTGACATTGTAAATTTGACTATCCTTGAGAAATGTCTCTTGAACAAGAAAATGTTTTCTTATTATTTTCTCAGAAGATTTGCTTTGGTTACATTTTGTGAGTTATGTTGTTGAATAGTTGCTTAGCTTGAAGCGCTAGTCGGTTGTTCGCGAATTGTTTCGGGAAAGGTTTGGTTTGTTGAGGCCTTTGTGCCTAAGTGTTATCTTTCGGAACGTGTTCCCTTAGTGAGTCTCTTCCTTGGTAAGAGTGGATTGACGGTTTGTAGTGAGAGCGGTTTCACTCCTAGTACTGGGGGGTGTTGGTGTTGTGTAATCAGTTGGCCTTGTGTTTTGGCGCATTCTTAATTTCGGGGACGAAATTCTTTAAGGGGGGGAGGTTATAGCGATCCCGGTTCTTTCTCCTTTGGTTGTTGTATCCGGACTTAGTTTCGTGGATGCCGGTTGTTGTTTTGAACTTGTTTCTATCCTTCAATTATTAATATTTGAGTTATAGAATGTTTTGGACTTGTTTGTTCCAGGTTGGGTGTGATTGGGAGCAGGTGGTTGCTGCCCAGGTTTTTAGTCCTTCGCTCAAGCGAGTTGTTTGTCGCTCGAGCGAGCTTTTTGTTTTGACCCTTCGCTCGAGCCAGGGTTTGGTCGCTCGAGCGAGAGTGGAGTCTTTGTGTCTGGTGGCTCGAGCCAGGGTGGCCTCGCTCGAGCGTGTGTCTGTGTCTGGGTTCAGACCTGAGAATTGTGTTTCTTGGCTCGAGCGAGCTTTTCTTCGCTCGAGCGAGTTGGTTTTCTATGTCTGGTCGCTCGAGCGACCAAGTCTTCGCTCGAGCGAGCCTGTTTATATCAGTTAGCAGCAGCCGGGGAGAACATCTCTTTTTCTCCTCTTTTTATTTTTGAAACCCTAGATCTGAGATTCTCTCTCTCTAAACTCACATTCTCTCTAGATTTTCATCTCCTTCTAGTGTGAATCCATCCTAGGCTCTTTGTTAAAAAGGTAGAGGGTGGCTTGGGCTTCGTTCTAATCTGAAGAATAGTGGATTTGGAGCACTTTGATTTCGAGTCATCTTCTCCATTCGAGTTCTCTGTTTGAGGTAGGGATTCTCCTTGTTTCTTTTCAATACTCCATCTATAGATAGACATGTGGTAATTTTTGTATTGCATAAAAACATTATATCATGTTGGATTTGTTAAAAATCATGAGGTTGAACCTTGGGTTGGTCGTTGGATTTGGGTTTATTATCATTAGTTATGGTTTAGGCTAATTGGGGTGCTAATTAGCATAGTGTTGTTGAAAGGAGAGGAAACCCTAATTTTATTTGATTTAATAAATTAATAGAGGGGTTTTGATCATTGGGCAAACACTCATGTATTTTGGGTCTTAAATTTGATCATTGTTGTTCGTCGTTGATAATTGAGCCTTTTAGGTCAATATTGAGAAAGAGGGAGGAAAACCCTAATTTAATGATTATGACTTAATTTGCATAATTAAATTGGGATGGCTTTGAAAAGAATGTAGTGGATTAAAATGAGTTATGGCCTTATTGTCCATGGAATTGAATTTGTGAAAACAAAAGGTATGAGAATTGGATTGTTGTAATATGAGTGTTGAACACACATATGTGGAGGTTGTATCTTTAACTATCATGTTAACGTTGTTGTTGGGTTGTGATCTCATGATAACTGAGTCTTTTAATAGATGTACTAAATACCTGCATCTAGAGGTTTTGTCCTTGGTCATCGGTGGAGGATGACACGGTTGCGTTGAATTGTCGTGTATAAATTACACCATTGTTGATTGAACATCATATGTGATGAAATGTTGAGATACATTTTATATGTATACTTGTTAGGGAGGAGAGAGGGGTTGTACTCCAGTGTGTGTGAGAAGATAGGGGATGGACTCCACACACCTATGTGTTCATATATCTTAACACATTGTTTATATCTTGATAGTTTGTGTGTATGTTTTACACATGTTGATTATACCTTGTTGTATTGTGGTTGTTGGTGTTATACCCTGCGCTGATAATCAGAGGTACCTGTCACGCCCCAAACTCGCCCCTAAAAGTTTGGGCATGACCCATTCGAAAACAGACACTAATCCTGTTATACATATCATACGGGGCCTGAACGGAAGCGTTCAATAATATAAAATACATAGAATAACATCCATTGAGCTATTCCTAACATGCCAGGATCTCAATATCACACTAAGTAAATATTATACAGAAAATTTACACACATATGCCTAGACTCAACCCCACAAATAGGCATATAATAAAAATATTAATGAAGAAGGAATTATATACAATCAACCATAAATAGATGTCCAAAGCGTAAATCAAAACTCAGCAAAACTTTACATAATACACGACTTTCAGGTGGTGCCTGGACGCATCAAAGTTGACAAGAGAAACACAAGCCTTAAGGTTAGGACTGAACTCCCGGTTGGTTACCTACAGAAATAGACAGACAAAATACAGAATGAGCGAAACTCAATGAATAATAGTACATAAATAATGTAATGTTTAACCTGAATAATCAAACCTATAACTGCAGATACATATGATTAATTACATTCCGTAATTATTTCCAAAACAGCCATGGGTCCAATTTCCGTAACAGAATGGCTTTAAGCCCAGTATATACAGAACAGCCATCGGCCCAGAAATAACAGAGATAGCAGAAATAACAGAAATAGCAAAAATAACAGAAATAACATAAATAACAGAAATAACAGAACTAACAGAAATAACAGGAATAACAGAACGCATAAGCGTGGGGTAACAGAATGCATAAGCGTGGGTAACAGAACGCAAAAGCGTGGTAACAGAACGCATAAAGCGTGGTAACAGAACGCATAAGCGTGGGTAACAGAACGCATAAAGCGTGGGTAACAGAAATAACAGATGTATGGACTCAAGAGGTGGCTCGTACAGATTCTAGAGGTGGCTCCCACCAAAGTGTAGCACCGTACAGCACTTTGTTCCGTACCAGAAAACAATAAGTTCATTATATCATAATATAAACGAACGAACATGATAACAGACTAGTCTTATTATTATACGGAGGCACACGGTTTCTTTTTATCATTCACATGAGTTAGCACAATTAGGTTACATTTAACAGAGTGCTAATAGCAACCATTAATTTCATAGGTACATAAATACTGTAGTTTCATAGTGTACTCACATTTCACTTGTTCATCATGAAATAATGCCACTAACTTACAGATAACAGAATGTGCATAAACATAAACATTAACGAGGATCAAGAGTGAATATTCCATAGCCTTTATGAAGATAGAACACTTCACATTCTATCATGGGTTATATGATAACATTAGACCTTAGCATTTATGTCATAGGATCTGAATGATCTCAAGTTCATGTGTCATATAACAAAATAATCTTGATTCATTAGTGGTAATCCATAATGATCTTAAATTCAACAGATTCCATCATTCAAAGATGAACATAAGTTCCATTTATTCATTTAGAAACGATATAGTTTTCTTACAGCTGACAGAGGGTTCTTATGCATTATAGACAGAACAGAATGATTCCAAAGACATACCGATGTATGCAACCCTTTCAACGTTCACACTGATTTCCAACTGACATAATGCTAGTGTAATCACTTACGAGGAACAGAGCGTTAGTACAATAATCATTAACAGTAAGAAAAATATTCATATGGCGTACTATTACTCACAGTGTTTAGATGCTAGGTCCGTCCCTGTAGCTAACCCTACACAAGTCACGTAATTCAAACATAAGTCATCATAGTACAACATCATTTAGTTCATTAACACCATTTATAATTCAACATAATTCAAAATAAATCGCTTAGGCTCAATTCAACATTCCATAACCAAGTTTACATCATCCACATCATTAATGAACCTTTCCCCCCAATTTCCTTTCTCATTAAAACATGATTCACAATGCTCATAACAAAGTTCATTCGCAAATTTTAAACATAATTTCCAAGTATCACCAAATTCCAATTAAACTTGTATATACATAATTCAATACCTCAATTTCATTATTCTACTTTCAATTTGGGCCAAATCTTTCGTTATCATCCTTAATCAACCTAGGGTTCCAAGAAAATATTGAAATTTCATGAAATAGTCAAACTTATTAACCCAACACTTTTTATTCCAACTTTTCCATTGATTATACACCTAGGACTCATAATCCACCATTTTAATCCATCAATTAACTCCCAACATCTTCAAACCATAAAAACCCCAAATCTCATACTATACACTACATGCTCTAAATATGGAAATTTTTGTATTTAGATAATAAAATGTCACAAATCTATCTATGGATGTAAATATTGAAGAGTATTCAAACCCTTACCTCAATAATCAAGCAAAGGGGTGAGTTTGAGAAGAAGCCTTCACAAATCCAAATTCTAATCAGGTAAAAAACATTGATCCTCCCTTGTTCTCCTTCCTTGATGCCAAAAACCATGGTGGATTGCAATCGAAGTAAAGGAATTCAAGGATTTGGGGCTAGGGTTTCGGACTTAGGCAAAGAGGAAGGAAGAGGGAAGAAGAAAATATGGAAAAAGATCTCAAAAACTCGTTTTTAAAGCTGCTGTCCCGAAATTCCCATTCGAGCGTCCCTATTCCCGCTCGAGCGGACCTGCCCTCAGCACAGATTCCAAAACTTCAAACAGGTGTAACTCTCCCATCCGGACTCCTTTTTAGGTCGTTCTTGTGTCCAAATTGAAGCCCCGGAAATAAGCTTTCCAATGGTTCTAACCTCACATCCAAATTCAAAGTGTGGAAAAAGAAAAGGACAAAAGAGTGACGGCTGGTCGCAGACAAATTATTCTAATTAAAGCTGTTGGTCCAATCTTACTTTACCATCATATTATCAACTCAACCAATACTCCAAAATAAAATAAGAAAGTTCCAAATGCACTAATAAAAATGTCCAAAAACGAACCCACGTGCCTCAGAAATACAACTCAACTTGGAGACCCGCTCGAGCGCCCAACCTTGCGCTCGAGCGCGAAGACCAACAAAGACGTCCGCTCTAGCATCAACTCCCCCGCTCGAGCGGAAAATCACAACTCCCAGAATCTCAGGCCGTCTGCAAAATTTGCTGGAAACCCCGAAAGCACGCTCGAGCGCCAACTACTCCGCTCGAGCGGAGGTAAAAATTTTCAGATTGTTTGGTAAGGTCACCAACTCCAGTTTCAAAGACATAACTTGACGGATAGTTCTTCAATTCCAATGGCAAACACATTAACCCCTAATTAAATAAGGATAACCTTCTATACGCTTTTTGGGGTCATTACAGTACCGTTACCTTCCAGCTAGCGCCTGGAGAACTGTATGCGCTAATAATCTAAGGTGCCACACCCTTCCAGCTAGCGCCTGGTAAACTGGTAGTTCGTTGTGAGAAGTGTATCTTTGGCTTACTACGCACATAACTAGTAGAGCAAAGTTTTGTTGTTATTGTTTCAATGTATCTGGGAACATTATGGATTGTGTTGGTTACAGTTTTGGAGGGCCGAGTTACCTCCTTGGTTGGTTATATACATGTTGGTGAGTTGTTATCTCCTTTTTATAAAGATATGCATGTATAGTTATAATTGAATTGGGAATGAACCAAAATGTCTTTTGTCTTTTGGAAATGTGAAGGAGATCAAACATTTTAGAAATATGTTTTGAAAGGGTACATCTGTTGTACGTATGGAAAATAGAATAGGGTAATGGGCTTAGTGAATTTATTTCCTAAGTAATTATTGATGTTATAAAAGATCGGGAACGGGAGTTAATGAAAGGAAAAAAGAAAGATGAATCGCTTATAGCGTTGAATGAAATAGTTGTTTTCGAGAAAAGTTTATATATATATATTTTGTATAAACTGTCACATTATTATTCTAGTACGAGAATCAGTGTTCATGATCATAGCTATCTGTAATGTTGTTATTGTTGAGGATCATGTTGAGATCCCTACTGGACTATATGTTCATCCCACGATGTTGATTTTTTTTTAGGTGTTTAGCAGGATGTGCTACAAGATTTGGATCTTCTTATTTGTTGGCCACGGGGCCTCTTTGTTGTTGGCGGAATGCCATATGTGTAAAAGGGTTACACCCTTCATTTGATTATTTAATGTTGTAAGCCTGAGGGCAATTTATTTAAGGATGCTCATGTTGTAATTAGTTTTCATTCGAATGAGAGAGTTGTTGTTCATTACTTTTAATGGAACATTTGAGTTTATTTCCGCATGTTATCTCTGAAATTGAATTAAGTTAAGGAACTTAGTAATGACTTCGAGTAATAAAAAGTGGGGCGTGACAGACTATCTGTTCAATTTTTTTCCCTATCTTTTCAAAAAAAATTCTCGATTTTGTTATCAATTCAATTTTAATCTCTTATCTGTTCAAATATCTATCCAAAATGTCTTATCCGTTCAACGAACCAGTCACAATGTTCAATTTATTTTTATCTGTTCAATTTTATTATCTGTTGAAATACACCAAATCAGGATCTTTTGCGATCTTTCTTTCTCTCTCTTTGGTTCTTTCTCTCCATCTGTTGAAATTCTTTCTCACAAATAATCCAGTATATATATATCTGTTCAATTTTTTTTATTATTTTTACCAGCTTAATATTTAATTTTTTTTTTCATTTACAACTATCTGTTGCAATTTGTTTCATCGTCGAACAACAACACAGATCAAAAAATTCAAAAACAAAAAAAAAATTGAAGAATTGGATCTGAGTTCTTGAAAACAAAAACTGTCCATACGGAGCTGGATCAATGGAGTCTTCTCCTCCGATGGTCCCTTGCAGGCATTGAGTACAATAATTTGGTCAGAAGTCCTTTTGTTTGTTTTGAAAGACGTTTTATTTTCAATTTTACTCCTTAATTTATCTGTTGAATTTTTTTTCTATCTGTTCAAATTTACATTTTAGTGTTTAATTATTTTTTTTGTCTATATATTCAAAAAAGTTGACTATCTGTTCACTTTTTTTCCCAATCTTTTCAAATTTTTTTCTAGATTTTATTATCAATACAATTTTAATCTCTTATCTGTTCAAATATCTATCCAAAATTTCTTATCTGTTCAACGAACCAGTCACAATGTTCAATTTATTTTTATCTGTTCAATTTTATTATTTGTTGAATACACAAAATCAGGATCTGTTGCAATCTTTCTTTCTCTCTCTTTGGTTCTTTCTCTCTATCTGTTGACATTCTTTTTCACATATAATCCAGTATACATATATCTGTTCAATTTTTTTATTATTTTTATCTGCTTAATTTGTATTTTTTTTTTCATTTACCACTATCTGTTGCAAGTTGTTTCCTCGCAAAACAACGTCATAGATCAAAAACATAAAAAAAAAAAAAAAAAAAAAAAAAGTGGAAGAATTGGGTCTGTGTGGTTGAAAACAAAACTGTCCATAAGGAGCTGGATCAATGGAGTCTTCTCCTCCGATGGTTCTCTGCAGGCATTGAGTAAAATAATTTGATGAGAAGTCTTTTTATTTGTTTTGAAAGACGTTTTGTTTTCGATTTTACTCCTTAATTTATCTGTTGAATTTTTTTTCTATCTGTTCAAATTTACATTTTAGGGTTTCATTATTTTTTTTTTGTCTATATATTCAAAAAAGTTGACTATCTGTTCACTTATTTTCCCTATCTTTTCAAATTTTTTTCTCGATTTTGTTATCAATTCAATTTTAATCTCTTATCTGTTCAAATATCTATCCAAAATTTCTTATCTGTTCAACAAACTAGTCACAATGTTAAATTTATTTTTATCTGTTCAATTTTATTTTCTGTTGAAATACACCAAATCAGGATCTGTTGCAATCTTTCTTTCTCTCTCTTTGGTTCTTCCTCTCTATTTGTTGAAATTATTTCTCACATATAATCCAGTATATATATCTGTTCAATTTTTTTATTATTTTTATCTACTTAAGTTTTATTTTTTTTTTATTTACAACTATCTGTTGCAATTTGTTTCATCGTAGAACAACAACACAGATCAAAAAAAAAAAAGTGGAAGAGTTGGGTATGTGTGGTTGAAAAAAAAAACTTTCCATAAGGAGCTGGATCAATGGAGTCTTCTCCTCCGATGGTTCTCTGCAGGCATTGAGTAAAATATTTTGACGAGAAGTCCTTTTATTTGTTTTGAAAGACGTTTTGTTTTCAATTTTACTCCTCAATTTATCTGTTGAATTTTTTTTTCTATCTGTTCAAATTTACATTTTAGGGTTTAATTTTTTTTTGTCTATATATTCAAAAAAGTTGACTATCTGTTCACTTTTTTTCCCTATCTTTTCAAATTTTTTTCTCGATTTTGTTATCAATTCAATTTTAATCTCTTATCTGTTCAAATATATATCCAAAATTTCTTAACTGTTCAACAAACCAGTCACAATGTTCAATTTATTTTTATCTGTTCAATTTTCTTTTCTGTTGAAATACACCAAATCAGGATCTGTTACAATCTTTCTTTCTCTCTCTTTGGTTCTTTCTCTCTATCTGTTGAAATTCTTTCTCACATATAATCTAGTATATATATATATCTGTTCAATTTTTTTATTTTTTTTATCGGCTTAATTTTTAATTTTTTTTTTCATTTACAACTATTTGTTGCAATTTGTTTCATCGTAGAACAACAACCCAGATAAAAAAAAAAAAAAGAAGTGGAAGAATTGGGTCTGTGTGGTTGAAAAAAAACTGTCCATAAGGAGCTGGATCAATGGAGTCTTCTCCTCCGATTGTTCTCTGCAGGCATTGAGTAAAATAATTTGATGAGAAGTCTTTTTATTTGTTTTGAAAGAGTTTTGTTTTCAATTTTTCTCCTTAATTTATCTGTTGAATTTTTTTTTCTATCTGTTCAAATTTATATTTTAGTCTTTAATTATTTTTTTTGTCTATATATTCAAAAAAGTTGACTATCTGTTCACTTTTTTTCCCTATCTTTTCAATTTTTTTTCTCGATTTTGTTATCAATTCAATTTCAATCTCTTATCTGTTCAAATATCTATCCAAAATTTCTTATCTGTTCAACAAACCAGTCACAATGTTAAATTTATTTTTATCTGTTCAATTTTATTTTCTGTTGAAATACACCAAATCAGGATCTGTTGCAATTTTTCTTTCTCTCTCTTTGGTTCTTCCTCTCTATCTGTAGAAATTCTTTCTCACATATAATCCAGTATATATATATCTGTTCAATTTTTTTATTATTTTTATCTGCTTAATTTTTAATTTTTTTATCATTTACAACTATCTGTTGCAATTTGTTTCATCGTAGAACAACAACACGGACCAAAAAAAAATGTGGAAGAATTGAGTCTATGTGGTTGAAAAAAAAAACATTCCATAAGAGCTGGGTCAACGGAGTCTTCTCCTCCGATGGTTCTCTGCAGGCTTTGAGTAAAATAATTTGGCGAGAAGTCATTTTAATTGTTTTGAAAGATGTTTTGTTTTCAATTTTACTCCTTAATTTATCTATTGAATTTTTTTTACTGTCTGCTCAAATTTACATTTTAGTGTTTAATTTTTTTTTCGTCTATATATTCAAAAAAATTGACTACCTGTACACTTTTTTTCCCTATCATTTCAAATTTTTTCCCAGATTTTATTATCAATTCAATTTTAATCTCTTATCTGTTCTAATATCTATTCAAAATTTCTTAACTGTTCAATAAACCAGTCACAATGTTCAATTTATTTTTATCTGTTCAATTTTATTATCGGTTGAAATACACCAAATCAGGATCTGTTACAATCTTTCTTTCTCTCTCTTTGGTTCTTTCTCTCTATCTGTTGAAATTCTTTCTCACATATAATCCAGTATATATATATCTGTTCAATTTTTTTATTATTTTTATCTGCTTAATTTTTAATTTTTTTTTTCATTTACAACTATCTGTTGCAAATTGTTTCATCGTAGAACAACAACACAGATCAAAAACTTAAAAAAAAAAAAAAAAAAGTGAAAGAATTGGGTCTGTGTGGTTGAAAAAAAAACTGTCCATAAGGAGCTGGATCAATGGAGTCTTCTCCTCCGATGGTTCTCTGCAGGCAATGAGTAAAATAATTTGATGAGAAGTCCTTTTATTCGTTTTGAATGACGTTTTGTTTTCAATTTTACTCCTTAATTTATCAGTTGAATTTTTTTTACTGTCTGTTCAAATTTACATTTTAGTGTTTAATTATTTTTTTTTGTATATATATTCAAAAAAGTTGACTATCTGTTCACTTTTTTTCCCTATCTTTTCAAATTTTTTTCTAGATTTTGTTATCAATTCAATTTTAATCTCTTATCCGTTCAAATATCTATCCAAAATTTTTTATATGTTTAACGAACCAGTCACAATGTTCAATTTATTTTTATCTGTCCAATTTTATTATCTGTTGAAATACACCAAATCAGGATCTGTTGCAATCTTTCTTTCTCTCTCTTTGGTTCTTTCTCTCTATCTGTTAAAATTCTTTCTCACATATAATCCAGTATATATATCTGTTCAATTTTCTTAATATTTTTATCTGCTTAATTTTTAATTTTTTTTCATCTACAACTATCTGTTGCAATTTGTTTCATCGTAGAACAACAACACAGATGAAAAAAAAAAAGTGAAAGAACATGGTCTGTGTGGTTGAAAAAAGAAACTGTCCATAAGGAGCTGGATCAATGGAGTCTTCTCCTCCGATGGTTCTCTGCGGCATTGAGTAAAATAATTTGATGAGAAGTCCTTTTATTTGTCTTGAAAGACGTTTTGTTTTCAATTTTACTCCTTAATTTATTTGCTGAATTTTTTTTACTGTCTGTTCAAATTTACATTTTAGTGTTTAATTATTTTTTTGTCTATATATTCAATAAAAGTTGACTATCTGTTCACTTTTTTCCCTATCTTTTCAAATTTTTTTCTAGATTTTGTTATCAATTCAATTTTAATCTCTTATTTGTTCAAATATCTATCCAAAATTTCTTATCTGTTCAACAAACCAGTCACAATGTTCAATTTATTTTTATCTGTTCAATTTTATTATCTGTTGAAATACACCAAATCAGGATCTGTTGCAATCTTTCTTTCTCTCTCTTTGGTTCTTTCTCTCTATCTGTTGAAATTCTGTCTCACATATAATCCAGTATATATATATCTGTTCAATTTTTTTATTATTTTTATCTGCTTAATTTTTATTTTGTTTCATTTACAACTATCTGTTGCAATTTGTTTCATCGTAGAACAACAACACAGATCAAAAACTTTAAAAAAAAAAAAGGAAAAAAAAAGTGGAAGAATATGGTCTGTGTGGTTGAAAAAAAAAACTGTCCACAAGGAGCTGGATCAATGGAGTCTTCTCCTCCGATGGTTCTCTGCACGCATTGAATAAAATAATTAGATGGGAAGTCCTTTTATTTGTTTTGAAAGAGTTTTGTTTTCAATTTTACTCCTTAATTTATCTGTTGAATTTTTTTTACTGTCTGTTCAAATTTAAATTTTAGTGTTTAATTATTTTTTTTTGTCTATATATTCAAAAAAGTTGACTATCTGTTCACTTTTTTTCCCTATCTTTTCAAAATTTTTTCTACATTTTGTTATCAATTCAATTTTAATCTCTTATCTGTTCAAATATCTATCCAAAATTTCTTATCCGTTTAACAAACCAGTTACATTGTTCAATTTATTTTTATCTGTTCAATTTTATTATCTGTTGAAATACACCAAATCAGGATCTGTTGCAATCTTTCTTTCTCTCTCATTGGTTCTTTCTCTCTATCTGTTGAAATTCTTTCTCACATATAATCCAGTATATATATATCTGTTCAATTTTTTAAATATTTTTATCTGCTTAATTTTTAAATTTTTTTTAATTTACAACTATCTGTTGCAATTTATTTCATCGTAGAACAACAACACAGATCAAAAACTTAAAAAAAAATGGAAGAATTGGGTCTTTGTGCTTGAAAAAAAAAACTTTCCATAAGGAGCTTGATCAATGGAGTCTTCTCCTCTGATGGTCCTCTGCAGGCATTGAGTAAATTAATTTGGTGAGAAGTCCTTTTGTTTGTTTTGAAAGACGTTTTGTTTTCAATTTTACTCCTTAATTTATCTGTTGAATTTTTTTTTCTATATGTTCAAATTTACATTTAAGTGTTTAATTATTTTTTTTTCTCTATATATTCAAAAAAGTTTACTATCTGTTCACTTCTTTTCCATATCTTTTCAAATGTTTTTTCTCGATTTTATTATCAATTCAATTTTAATCTCTTATCTATTCAAATATCTATCCAAAATTTCTTATCTGTTCAAAGAACCAGTCACAATTTTCAATTTATTTTTATCTGTTCAATTTTATTATCTGTTGAAATACACCAAATCAGGATCTGTTGCAATTTTTCTTTCTCTCTCTTTGGTTCTTTCTCTCTATCTGTTGAAATTCTTTCTCACATATAATCTAGTATATATATATCTGTTCAATTTTTTAAATATTTTTACCTGCTTAATTTTTAATTTTTTTTTCATTTACAACTATCTGTTGCAATTTGTTTCATCGTAGAACAACAACACAAATCAAAAACTTCAAAGAAAGAAAAACAAGAAAAAAAAATGGAAGAATTGGGTCTGTGTGCCTGAAAAAAAAAATGTCCATAATGAGCTGGATCAATGAAGTCTTCTCCTCCGATGGTCCTCTGCAGGCATTGAGTAAAATAATTTGGTCACAAGTCCTTTTGTTTGTTTTTAAAGACGTTTTGTTTTCAATTTTTACTCCTTAATTTATCTGTTGAATTTTTTTTTCTATCAGTTCTAATTTACATTTTAGTGTTTAATTATTTTTGTTTTGTCTATATATTCAAAAAAGTTGACTATCTGTTCACTTTTTTTCCCTATCTTTTCAAATTTTTTTCTAGATTTTATTATCAATTCAATTTTAATCTCTTATCTGTTCAAATATCTATACAAAATTTCTTATCTGTTCAACAAACCAGTCACAATGTTCAATTTATTTTTATCTGTTCAATTTTATTATCTGTTGAAATACACCAAATCAGGATATGTTGCAATCTTTCTTTCTCTCTCTTTGGTTCTTTCTCTCTATCTGTTGAAATTCTTTCTCACATATAATCCAGTATATATATATCCGTTCAATTTTTTTATTTTTATTTTTATCTGCTTAATTTTTAATTTTTTTTTCCTTTACAACTATCTGTTGCAATTTGTTTCATCGTAGAACAACAACACAGATCAAAAACTTTAAACAAAAAAAAAAATGGTGGAAGAATTGGGTCTGTGTGGTTGAAAAAAAAAACTGTCCATAAGGAGCTTGATCAATGAAGTCTTCTCCTCCGATGGTTCTCTGCAGGCATTGAGTAAAATTATTTGATGGGAAGTCCTTTTATTTGTTTTGAAAGACGTCTTGTTTTCAATTTTGCTCCTTAATTTATCTGTTGAATTTTTTTTTCTATATGTTCAAATTTACATTTTAGTGTTTAATTATTTTTTTTTGTCTATATATATGCAAAAAAGTTGACTATCTGTTCACTTTTTTTTCCCTATCTTTTCAAATTTTTTTCTAAATTTATTTATCAATTCAATTTTAATCTCTTATCTGTTCAAATATCTATCCAAAATTCCTTATCTGTTCAACAAACCAGTCACAATGTTCAATTTATTTTTATCTGTTCAATTTTATTATCTGTTCAAATACACAAAATCAAGATCTGTTGCAATCTTTCTTTCTCTCTCTTTGGTTCTTTCTCTCTATCTGTTGAAATTCTTTCTCACATATAATCCAGTGTAAATATATCTATTCAATTTTTTTAATATTTTTATCTGCTTAGTTTTTAATTTTTTTTTTCATTTACAACTATCTGTTGCAATTTATTTTATCGTAGAACAACAACACAAATCAAAAACTTTATAAAAAAAAAAAAGAAAAAAAGAAGTAATGGAAGAATTGGGACTTTGTGCTTGAAAAAAAAAACTGTCCATAAGGAGCTGGATCAATGGAGTCTTCTCATCCGATGGTCCTCTGCAGGCATTGAGTAAAATAATTTGGTGAGAAGTCCTTTTGTTTGTTTTGAAAGATGTTTTGTTTTCAATTTTACTCCTTAAGTTATCTGTTAAATTTTTTTTCTATATGTTCAAATTTACATTTAAGTGTTTAATTTTTTTTTTTTGGGTCTATATATTCAAAAAAGTTGACTATCTGTTCACTTCTTTTCCATATCTTTTCGAATCTTTTTCTAGATTTTATTATCAATTCAATTTCAATCTCTTATCTATTCAAATATCTATCCAAAATTTCTTATCTGTTCAACGAACCAGTCACAATGTTCAATTTATTTTTATCTGTTCAATTTATTATCTGTTGAAATACACCAAATCAGGATCTGTTGCAATCTTTCTTTCTCTCTTTGGTTCTTCCTCTCTATCTGTTGAAATTCTTTCTCACATATAATCTAGCATATATATATCTAATCAATTTTTTAAATATTTTTATCTGCTTAATTTTTTTTTCATTTACAGTATCTGTTGCAATTTGTTTCATCGTAGAACAACAACACAGATCAAAAACTTTAAAAAAAAAAAAAGTAGAAGAATTGGGTCTGTGTGCTTGAAAAAAAAACTGTCCATAAGAAGCTGGATCAATGGAGTCTGCTCCTCCGATGGTTCTCTGCAGGCATTAAGTAAAATAATTTGATGAGAAGTCCTTTTATTTGTTTTGAAAGACGTTTTGTTTTCAATTTTGCTCCTTAATTTATTTGTTGAATTTTTTTTACTGTCTGTGCAAATTTACATTTTAGTGTTTAATTATTTTTTTTTGGCTATATATTAAAAAAAGTTGACTATCTGTTCACTTTTTTTCCCTATCTTTTAATTTTTTTTTTCGAGATTTAGTTATCAATTCAATTTTAATCTCTTATCTGTTCAAATATCTATCCAAGATTTCTTATCTGTTCAACAAAGCAGTCACAACGTTCAATTTATTTTTATCTGTTTGATTTTATTATCTGTTAAAATACACCAAATCAGGATCTGTTGCAATCTTTCGTTCTCTCTCATTGGTTCTTTCTCTCTATCTGTTGAAATTCTTTCTCATATATAATCCAGTATATATATATCTGTTCAATTTTTTAAATATTTTTATCTACTTCATTTTTAATTTGTTTTTCATTTACAACTATCTGTTGCAATTTATTTTATCGTAGAAAAACAACACAGATCAAAAACTTTATTAAAAAAAAAGAAAAGAAAAAATGAAAGAATTGGGTCTTTGTGCTTGAAAAAAAAAATGTCCATAAGGAGCTGGATCAATGAAGTCTTCTCCTCCGATGGTCCTCTGCAGGCATTGAGTAAAATAATTTGGTGAGAAGTCCTTTTGTTTGTTTTGAAAGACGTTTTGTTTTCAATTTTACTCCATAATTTAACTGTTGATTTTTTTTTCTATATGTTCAAATTTACATTTAAGTGCTTAATTATTATTTTTTTGTCTATATATTCAAAAAAGTTGACTATCTGTTCACTTCTTTTCCATATCCTTTAAAAAAAATTTCTAGATTTTATTATCAATTCAATTTTAATCTCTTATTTGTTCAATTATCTATCCAAAATTTCTTTTCTGTTCAACGAACCAGTCACAATGTTCAATTTATTTTTATCTGTTCAATTTTATTATCTGTTAAAATACACCCAATCAGGATCTGTTGCAATCTTTCTTTCTCTCTCTTTGGTTCTTTCTCTCTATCTGTTGAAATTCTTTCTCACATATAATCCAATATATATATCTGTTCAATTTTTTTTATTATTTTTATCTGCTTAATTTTTAATTTTTTTTTCATTGTTTCATCGTAGAACAACAGCACAGATCAAAAACCTAAAAAAAAAAAAAAAAAAAAGTGGATGAATTGGGTCTTGTGGTTCAAAAAAAAAACTGTCCATAAGGAGCTGGATCAATGGAGTATTCTCCTCCGATGGTTCTCTGCAGACGTTGAGTAAAATAATTTGATGAGAAGTCCTTTTATTTGTTTTGAAATACGTTTTGTTTTCAATTTTACTCCTTAATTTATCTGTTGAATTTTTTTTTATATCTGTTCAAATTTACATTTTAGTGTTTAATTATTTCTTTTGTCTATATATTTGAAAAAGTTGACAATCTGTTCACTTTTTTTCCCTATCTTCTCAATTTTTTTCTAGATTTTGTTATCAATTCAATTTTAATCTCTTATCTGTTCAAATATCTATCCAAAATTTCTTATCTGTTCAACAAACCAGTCACAATGTTCAATTTATTTTTATCTGTTCAATTTTATTATCTGTTGAAATACACCAAATCAGGATCTTTTGCAATCTTTCTCTCTCTCTATCTGTTGAAATTCTTTCTCACATATAATCCAGTACATATATATCATTTCAATTTTTTTTTTTATTTTTATCAGCTTAATTTTTAATATTTTTTTTCATTTACAACTATCTGTTGCAATTTGTTTCATCGTAGAACAACAACACAGATAAAAAACTAAAAAAAAAAAAAAAAAGTGGAAGAATTGGGTCTGTGTGCTTGAAAAAAAAAACTATCCATAAGGAGCTGGATCAATGGAGTCTTCTCCTCCGATGGTTCCCTCCAGGCATTGAGTAAATAATTTGGTCAGAAGTCCTTTTGTTTCTTTTGAAAGACGTTTTGTTTTCAATTTTACTCCTTAATCTATCTGTTGAATTTTTTTTTCTATCTGTTCTAATTTACATTTTAGTGTTTAATTATTTTTTTTTGTCTATATATTCAAAAAAGTTGACTATCTGTTCACTTTTTTTTCCCTATGTTTTCAAATTTTTTTCTAGATTTTAATCTCAATTCAATTTTAATCTCTTATCTGTTCAAATATCTATCCAAAATTTTGTTATCTGTTCAACGAACCAGTCACAATGTTCAATTTATTTTTATATGTTCAATTTTATTATTTGTTGAAATACCCCAAATCAGGATCTGTTGCAATCTTTTTTTCTCTCTCTTTGGTTCTTTCTCTCTATCTGTCGAAATTCTTTCTCACATATAATCCAGCATATATATATCTGTTCAATTTTTTTATTATTTTTATCTGCTTAATTTTTAATTTTTTTTTATTTACAACTATCTGTTCGAAGTTGTTTCCTCGCAGAACAACAACACAGATCAAAAACTTTTAAAAGAAAAAAAATGGAAGAATTGGGTCTGTGTGGTTTAAAAAAAAAATGTCCATAAGGAGCTAGATCAATGGAGTCTTCTCCTCCGATGGTTCTCTGCAGGCATTGAGTAAAATAATTTGATGAGAAGTCCTTTTCTTTGCTTTGAAAGACATTTTGTTTTCAATTTTACTCCATAATTTATCAGTTAAATTTTTTTTTTCTATCTGTTCAAATTTACGTTTTAGTGTTTAATTATTTTTTTTGTCTATATATTCAAAAAAGTTGACAATCTATTCACTTTTTTTCCCTATCTGTTCAATTTTATTATCTGTTGAAATACACCAAACCAGGATCTGTTGCAATCTTTCTTTCTCTCTCTTTGGTTCTTTCTCTCTATCTGTTGAAATTCTTTCTCACATATAATCCAGTATATATATCTGTTCAATTTTTTGATTATTTTTATCTTCTTAATTTTTAATTTTTTTTTCATTTACAACTATCTGTTGTAATTTGTTTCATCGTAGAACAACAACACAAATCAAAAACTTCAAAAAAAAAAAAAAAAAAAAAAAAAAAAAGGTGGAAGAATTGGGTCTGTGTGCTTGAAAAAAAAAATTGTCCATAAGGAGCTGGATCAATGGAGTCTTCTCCTCCGATGGTTCTCTGCAGGCATTGTGTAAAATAATTTCATAAGAATTCCTTTTATTTGTTTTGAAAGACGTTTAGTTTTCAATTTTGGTCCTTAATTTATTTGTTGAATTTTTTTCACTGTCTGTTCAAATTTACATTTTAGTGTTTAATTATTTTTTTGTCTATATATTCAAAAAAGTTGACTATCTGTTCACTTTTTTTTCATATCTTTTCAAAAAAATTTCCAGATTTTGTTATCAATTCAATTTTAATCTCTTATATGTTCAAATATCTATCCAAAATTTCTTATCTGTTCAACGAACCAGTCACAATGTTCAATTTATTTTTATCTGTTCAATTTTATTATCTGTTGAAATACACCAAATCAGGATCTGTTGCAATCTTTCTTTCTCTCTCATTCGTTCTTTCTCTCTATCTGTTGAAATTCCTTCTCACTTATAATCCAGTATATATATATATCTGTTCAATTGTTTAAATATTTTTATCTGCTTAATTTTTAAATTCTTTTTTCATTTACAACTATCTGTTGCAATTTATTTCATCGTAGAACAACAACACAGATCAAAAACTTATAAAAAAAAAAAAAGAAAAAAAAGTGGAAGAATTGGGTATGTGTGTTTGAAAAAAAAAAATTGTCCATAAGTAGCTGGATCAATGGAGTCTTCTCCTCCGATGGTTCTCTGCAGGCATTGAGTAAAATAATTTGATAAGAAATCCTTTTATTTGTGTTGAAAGATGTTTTGTTTTCAATTTTACTCCTTAATTTATCTGTTGAATTTTTTTTACTGTCTGTTCAAATTTATATTTTAGTGTTTAATTATTTTTTTTGTCAGTATATTCAAAAAAGTTGACTATCTGTTCACTTTTTTTCCCTATCTTTTGAAATTTTTTTCTAGACTTTGTTATCAAATTCAATTTTAATCTCTTATCTGTTCAAATATCAATACAAAATTTCTTATCTGTTCAACAAACCAGTCACAATGTTTAGTTTATTTTTATCTATTCAATTTTATTATCTGTTGAAATACACCAAATCAGGATTTGTTGCAATATTTCTTTCTCTTCCGTTGGTTCTTTCTCTCTATCTGTTGAAATTCTTTCTCACATATAATCTAGTATATATATATATCTGTTCAATTTTTTTAATTTTTTATCTGCTTAATTTTTAATTTTTTTTTATTTACAACTATCTGTTGCAATTTATTTCATCGTAGAACAACAACACAGATCAAAAACTTTTAAAAAAAAAAGTGGAAGAATTGGGTCTTTGTGCTTGAAAAAAAAAACTGTTCATAAGGAGCTGGATAAATGGAGTCTTCTCCTCCGATGGTCCTCTGCAGGCATTGAGTAAATTAATTTGGTGAGAAGTCCTTTTGTTTGTTTTGAAAAACGTTTTGTTTTCAATTTTACTGCATAATTTATCTGTTGAATTTTTTTTTCTATATGTTCAAATTTACATTTAAGTGTTTAATTATTTTTTTTTCTCTATATATTCAAAAAAGTTGACTATCTGTTCACTTCTTTTCCATACCTTTTCAAATTTTTTCCTAGATTTTATTAACAATTCAATTTTAATCTCTTATCTGTTCAAATATCTATCCAAAATTTCTTATCTGTTCAACGAACCAGTAATAACATTCAATTTATTTTCATCCGTTCAATTTTATTATCTGTTGAAATACACCAAATCAGGATCTGTTGTAATCTTTCTTTCTCTCTCTTTGGTTCTTTCTCTCTATCTGTTGAAATTCTTTCTCACATATAATCTAGTATTTATATATATCTGTTCAATTTTTTTAATATTTTTATCTGCTTAATTTTTAATCTTTTTTTTCATTTACAACTATCTGTTGCAATTTCTTTCATCGTAGCACAACAACACAGATCAAAAACTTTAAAAAAAGAAAAACAAGAAAAAAAAAAAGGAAGAATTGGGTCTGTGTGTTTGAAAAAAAAACTGTCCATAACGAGCTGGATCAATGGAGTCTTCTCCTCCGATGGTCCCCAGTAGGCATTGAGTAAAATAATTTGGTCAAAAGTCCTTTTCTTTATTTTGAAAGACGTTTTGTTTTCAATTTTACTCCTTAATTTATCTATTGATTTTTTTTTCTATCAGTTCAAATTTACATTTTAGTGTTTAATTATTTTTGTTTTGTCTATATATTCAAAAAAGTTGACTATCTGTTCACTTTTTTACCCAATCTTTTCAAATTTTTTTCTAGATTTTATTATCAATTCAATTTTAATCTCTTATCTTTTCAAATATCTATCCAAAATTTCTTATCTGTTCAACAAAACAGTCACAATGTTCAATTTATTTTTATCTGTTCAATTTTATTATCTGTTGAAATACACCAAATCAGGATATGTTGCAATCTTTCTTTCTCTCTCTTTGGTTCTTTCTCTCTATCTGTTGAAATTCTTTCTCACATATAATCCAGTATATATATATCTGTTCAATTTTTTTATTATTTTTATCTGCTTAATTTTTAATTTTTTTTTTCATTTCCAACTATCTGTTGCAATTTGTTTCATCGTAGAACAAAAAAACAGATCAAAAAAAAAAAAAAAAAGTGGAAGAATTGGCTATGTGTGCTTGAAAAAAAAAACTGTCCATAAGGAGCTGGATCAATGGAGTCTTCTCATTGAGTAAAATAATTTGATGAGAAGTCCTTTTATTTGTATTGAAAGACGTTTTGTTTTCAATTTTACTCCTTAATTTATCTGTTGAATTTTTTTTACTGTCTATTCAAATTTACATTTTAGTGTTTAATTATTTTTTTTCTATATATTCAAAAAAGTTGACTATCTGTTCACTTTTTTTCTCTATCTTTTCAATTTTTTCTCTAGATTTTGTTATCAATTCAATTTTAATCTCTTATCTGTTCAAATATCTATCCAAAATTTCTTATCTGTTCAACAAACCAGTCACAATGTTCAATTTATTTTTATCTATTCAATTTTATTATCAGTTGAAATACACTAAATCAGGATCTGTTGCAATCTTTCATTCTCTCTCATTGGTTCTTTCTCTCTATCTGTTGAAATTCTTTCTCACATATAATCCAGTATATATATATATATATCTGTTCAATTTTTTTAATATTTTTATCTGCCTAATTTTTAATTTTTTTTTTCATTTACAACTATCTGTTGCAATTTATTTCATCGTAGAACAACAACACAGATCAAAAACTTGAAAAAAAAAAAAAAAAAAAAAAAAGTGGAAGAATGGGTCTTTGTGCTTGAAAAAAAAAACTGTCCATAAGGAGCTGGGTCAATGGAGTCTTCTCCTCCGATGGTCCTCTGCAGGCATTGAGTAAATTAATTTGGTGAGAAGTTCTTTTGTTTCTTTTGAAATACGTTTTGTTTTCAATTTACTCCTTAATTTATCTGTTGAATTTTTTTTTCTATATGTTCAAATTTACATTTAAGTGTTCAATTATTTTTTTTTTGTCTATATATCTAAAAAAGTTCACTATCTGTTTACTTCTTTTCCATATCTTTTAAAAAAAAAATTTCTACATTTTACTATCAATTCAATTTTAATCTCTTATCTGTTCAAATATCTATCCAAAATTTCTTATCTGTTCAACGAACCAGTCACAATGTTCAATTTATTTTTATCTGTTCAATTTTATTATCTGTTGAAATACACCAAATCAGGATCTGTTGCAATCTTTGTTTCTCTCTCTTTGGTTTTTTCTCTCTATCTATTGAAATTCTTTCTCACATATAATCTAGTATATATATATCTGTTCAGTTTTTTTAATATTTCTATTTGCTTAATTTTTAATTTTTTTTTTCATTTACAACTATCTGTTGCAATTTGTTTCATCGTAGAACAACAACACAGATCAAAAACTTTATTAAAACAAAAATGGAAGAATTGGGTCTTCGTGCTTGAAAAAAAAAAACTGTCCATAAGGAGCTGGATCAATGGAGTCTTCTCCTCCGATGGTCCTCTGCAAGCATTGAGTAAAATAATTTGGTGAGAAGTCCTTTTATTTGTTTTGAAAGACGTTTTGTTTTCAATTTTAATCCTTAATTTATATGTTGAATTTTTTTTACTGTCCGTTCAAATTTACATTTGAGTGTTTAATTATTTTTTTTTTGTTTACATATTCAAAAAAGTTGACTATCTGTTCACTTTTTTTCCATATCTTTTAAAATTTTTAGCTAGATTTTGTTATCAATTCAATTTTAATCTCTTATCTATTCAAATATCTATCCAAAATTTCTTATCTGTTCAACAAACCAGTCACAATGTTAAATTTATTTTTATCTATTCAATTTTATTATTTGTTGAAATAAACCAAATCAGGATCTGTTGCAATCTTTCTTTCTCTCTCATTGGTTCTTTCTCTCTATCTGTTGAAATTCTTTCTCACATATAATCCAGTATATATATATCTGTTCAATTTTTTAAATATTTTTATCTGCTTAATTTTTAATTTTTTTTTCATTTACGACTATCTGTTGCAATTTATTTTATCATAGAACAACGACACAGATCAAAAACTTAAAAAAAAAATGAAATGAAAAAATGGAAGAATTAGGTCTTTGTGCTTGAAAAAAAAAAACTGTCCATAAGGAGCTGGATCAATGGAGTGTTCTCCTCCGATGGTCCTCTGCAAGCATTGAGTAAAATAATTTGGTGAGAAGTCCTTTTGTTTATTTTGAAAGACGTTTTGTTTTCAATTTTACTCCTTAATTTATCTGTTGAATTTTTTTTTTTATATTTTAAAATTTACATTTAAGTGTTCAATTATTTTTTTTTTTGTCTATATATCTAAAAAAGTTCACTATCTGTTTACTTCTTTTCCATATCTTTTCAATTTTTTTTTTTCTAGATTTTATTATCAATTCAATTTTAATCTCTTATCTGTTCAAATATCTATCCAAAATTTCTTATCTGTTCAACGAACCAGTCACAATGTTCAATTTATTTTTATCTGTTCAATTTTATTATCTGTTGAAATACACCAAATCTGGATCTGTTGCAATCTTTCTTTCTCTATCTTTGGTTCTTTCTCTTTATCTATTGAAATTCTTTCTCACATATAATCTAGTATATATATATCTGTTCAATTTTTTAAATATTTTTATCTGCTTAATTTTTATTTTTTTTTTCATTTACAACTATCTATTGCAATTTGTTTCATCGTAGAACAACAACACAGATCAAAAACTTTTGAAAAAAAAAAACAGTGGAAGAATTCGGTCTGTGTGCTTGAAAAAAAAAACAGTCCATAAAAAGCTGGATCAATGGAGTCTTCTCCTCCGATGGTTCTCTGCAGGCATTGAGTAAAATAATTTGATGAGAAGTCCTTTTATTTGTTTTGAAAGATGTTTTGTTTTCAATTTTACTCCTTAATTTATCTGTTGAATTTTTTTTACTGTCTCTTCAAATTTACATATTAGTTTTTAAATTTTTTTTTTGTCTATATATTCAAAAAAGTGGATTTTCTGTTCACTTTTTTTCCCTATCTTTTCAAATTTTTTTCTAGATTTTGTTATCAATTCAATTTTAATCTCTTATCTGTTCAAATATCTATCCAAAATTTCTTATCTTTTCAACAAACCAGTCACAATGTTCAATTTATTTTTATATGTTCAATTTTATTATCTATTGAAATACACCAAATCAGGATCTGTTGCAATCTTTCTTTCTCTCTCATTGGTTCTTTCTCTCTATCTGTTGAAATTCTTTCTCACATATAATCCAGTATATATATCTTTTCAATTTTTTTAATATTTTTATCTCCTTAATTTTTAATTTTTTTTTCATTTACAACTATCTGTTGCAATTTGTTTCATCGTAGAACAACAACACAGATCAAAAAAAAAAAAACTGGAAGAATTGGGTCTGTGTGGTTGAAAAAAAAAAACTGTCCATAAAGAGCTGGATCAATGGAGTCCTCTCCTCCGATGGTTATCTGTAGGCATTGAGTAAAATAGTTTGATAAGAAGTCCTTTTATTTGTTTTGAAAGACGTTTTGTTTTCAATTTTACTCCTTAATTTATCTGTTGAATTTTTTTTACTGTCTGTTCAAATTTACATATTAGTTTTTAATTATTTTTTTTTGTCTATATATTCAAAAAAGTGGACTATCTGTTCACTTTTTTTCCCTATCTTTTCAATTTTTTTTTCTAGATTTTGTTATCAATTCAATTTTAATCTCTTATCTGTTTAAATATCTATCCAAAATTTCTTATCTTTTCAACAAACCAGTCACAATGTTCAATTTATTTTTATCTGTTCTATTTTATTATCTATTGAGATACACCAAATCAGGATCTGTTGCAATCTTTCTTTCTCTCTCATTGGTTCTTTCTCTCTACCTATTGAAATTCTTTCTCACATATAATCCAGTATATATATATCTGTTCAATTTTTTTAATATTTTTATCTCCTTAATTTTTAATTTTTTTTTCATTTACAACTATCTGTTGCAATTTGTTTCATCGTAGAACAACAACACAGATCAAAAAAAAAAAGTGGAAGAATTGGGTCTTTGTGGCTGAAAAAAAAAACTGTCCATAAGGAGCTGGATCAATGGAGTCTTCTCCTCTGATGGTTCTCTGCAGGCATTGATTAAAATAATTTGATGAGAAGTCCTTTTATTTGTTTTGAAAGACGTTTTGTTTTCAATTTTACTCCTTAATTTATCTGTTCAATTTTTTTTTTCTATCTGTTCAAATTTATATTTTAGTGTTTAATTATTTTTTTTATTCTATATATTCAAAAAAGTTGACTATCTGTTCACTTTTTTTCCCAATCTTTTCAAATTTTTTTCACGATTTTGTTATCAATTCAATTTTAATCTCTTATCTGTTCAAATATCTATCCAAAATTTCTTATCTGTTCAACAATCCAATCACAATGTTAAATTTATTTTTACCTGTTCAATTTTATTATCTATTGAAATACACAAAATCAGGATCTGTTGCAATCTTTCTTTCTCTCTCTTTGGTTCTTTCTCTCTATCTGTTGAAATTCTTTCTCACATATAATCCAGTATATATATATCTGTTCAATTTTTTTTATTATTTTTATCTGCTTAATTTTTAATTTTTTTTCATTTACAACTATCTGTTGCAATTTGTTTCATCGTAGAACAACAACACAGATCAAAAACTCAAAAAAAAAAAAAAAAAGAAACAAAAAGTGGAAGAATTGGGTCTGTGTGGTTGAAAAAAAAAACTGTCCATAAGGAGCTGGATCAATGGAGTCTTCTTCTCCGATGGTTCTCTGCAGGCATTGAGTAAAATAATTTGATGAGAAGTCCTTTTATTTGTTTTGAAAGACGTTTTGTTTTCAATTTTACTCCTTAATTCCTCTGTTGAATTTTTTTTACTGTCTGTTGAAATTTACATTTTAGTGTTTAATTATTTTTTTTGTCTATATATTCAAAAAAGTTGACTATCTGTTCACTTTTTTACTCCATCTTTTCAAATTTTTTTCTAGATTTTGTTATCAATTCAATTTTAATCTCTTATCTGTTCAAATATCTATCCAAAATTTCTTATTTGTTCAACAAACCAGTCACAATGTTCAATTTATTTTTATCTGTTCAATTTTATTATCTGTTGAAATACACCAAATCAGGATTTGTTGCAATCTTACTTTCTCTCTCTTTGGTTCTTTCTCTCTATCTGTCGAAATTCTTTCTCACATATAATCCAGTGTATATATATATCTGTTCAATTTTTTAAATATTTTTATCTGCTTAATTTTTAATTTTTTTTTCATTTACAACTATCTGTTGCAATTTGTTTCATCATAGAACAACAACACAGATCAAAAACTTTTAAAAAACAAAAAAAAAAAAAAAAAAAAAAAAGTGGAAGAATATGGTCTGTGTGGTTGAAAAAAAAAACTATCCATAAGGAGCTGGATCAATGGAGTCTTTTCCTCCGATGGTTCTTTGCAGGCATTGAGTAAAATAATTTGATGAGAAGTCCTTTTATTTGTTTTGAAAGACGTTTTGTTTTCAATTTTACTCCTAAATTTATCTGTTGAATTTTTTTTACTGTCTGTTCAAATTTACATTTTAGTGTTTAATTTTTTTTTTGTCTATATATTCAAAAAAGTTGACTATCTGTTCACTTTTTTTTCCCTATCTTTTCAAATTTTTTTCTAGATTTTGTTAGCAATTCAATTTTAATCTCTTATTTGTTCAAATATCTATCCAAAATTTCTTATCTGTTCAACAAACCAGTCACAATGTTCAATTTATTTTTATCTGTTCAATTTTATTATCTGTTGAAATACACCAAATCAGAATCTGTTGCAATCTTTCTTTCTCTCTCTTTGGTTCTTTCTCTCTATCTGTTGAAATTCTTTCTCACATATAATCTAGTATATATATATCTGTTCAATTTTTTTATTATTTTTATCTGCTTAATTTTTAATTTTTTTTCATTTACAACTATCTGTTGCAATTTGTTTCATCGTAGAACAACACAGATCAAAAACTTTAAAAAAAATTAAAAAAAAAAATAAAAAAGTGGAAGAATATGGTCTGTGTGGTTGAAAAAAAAAACTGTCCATAAGGAGTTGGATCAATGGAGTCTTTTCCTCCGATGGTTCTCTGCAGGGGTTGAGTAAAATAATTTGATGAAAAGTCCTTTTATTTGTTTTGAAAGACGTTTTGTTTTCAATTTTACTCCTTAATTTATCTGTTGAATTTTTTTTACTGTCTGTTCAAATTTACATTTTAGTGTTTAATTATTTTTTTTGGTCTATATATTCAAAAAAGTTGACTATCTGTTCACTTTTTTTCCCTATCTTTTCAAATTTTTTTCTAGATTTTGTTATCAATTCAATTTTAATCTCTTATCTGTTCAAATATCTATCCAAAATTTCTTATCTGTTCGACAAACCAGTCACAATCTTCAATTTATTTTTATCTGTTCAATTTTATTATCTGTTGAAATACACCAAATCAGGATCTGTTGCAATCTTTCTGTAATAACCCACATTTCATGCCATAGTCATGTTCATGTGCATTTGCATAACCTTGTTTTTGTGAAGTTGCATTCATGAATCTTGCCTTGTTTTGTGCTTATGTGATTTTCCTAAGTGTTATATGCATGCTTTGTTCCTCCCTTGCTATCCCTAGACTAAGTCATGCCAAGCCTAGGTCATTTCCAAGCGGAGGTCATCCAAAGCCTTTAACTATTTTGGAATCTCTCTGTTTGACCTCTACCTTCGTCCTGGCATATTGGCCGAGATGTCATTATCTAGGCCAAGGTGTTCATTACCAAGGCCAAGATGTTATCTTGAACCCAAGTGATCTTGTCCTGGAGTGGTATGACCTAGACCAAGGTGTGGCACATCTAGGCCGAGGTGTGGCACAGCTTAGTCAAGTGTTGTCCTTCTTGGCCGAGGTCATTGTCACCTTAATTGCCGAAGCCTTGTCCCTTGCCGAAGTCATCACTTGCCGGAGTGTCTTGTCATCTAGCTTGTTAGATACGCTGTCTTGTCAATCTATCACCTTTTTGAGGAGAACCAACCAGCCGTTGCCACGTGTCCGAGCTAAGTGTTAAATCAGCCGGCAGAGGAAGAGAAACCCATCATTTGTTATATCCTTGTTTTGTAAAGGAGAGAGAAGCTCTAGAAGAGGGAGAAGAGTTCTTGAGAGAGAGTAGATTTCCAAGCTTGATTCCTAGAGATCAAATCGTTAGATCCGTGTTCTAAGGTTAGATTCTTGATCTGCTCATGTTGTTCTTTATGATCATGTTATTGCATTGCATGATTGAATATGATTTGTAAGTCATGCATTGCTTTGAAGTTCGGTTTTAGAAAGAGAAAATAGTATTCATGTGTTCTTCAAGAAAAGTCATGTTTTGATCCGAAAGCTTGCATCAAGATCCATGTTTTTGTGTTTGTTTTCATATGATCTTCAAGTATGGGTACCCAGGTCTATGTTTTCGAACTCATAGCATGAAAAACCCAGATTTTGAATAAAGGAGTTATGATTTTAGCATTCATCTCATTCATGTTCTTCAAGATTCTTCATGTTCATGTTCTTCATGTTCTTCACGGGTGAAACCCAGATCTCCAGACTTCACTTTCTGAAGTGTAGTCGCCGAAATCACTCTTGCCTAGACCTCACACTTAGGCCAAGCATCGTATCTCACCTTGGTCTACCTTGCATGATCACTTGCACCTTTAGTTTGTCTTGTTTGAACTTCGGCATGCAGCCGCACGACGAAGCCTCGGTAACCACACCTCGGCCAGGAGGTGTGGGACCTCGGCAAAGACCTGGTGGGTACTGTAAGGACCCACATTTTCTGTCTTAGTCATGCTTGCATACATTTATATATGACTTGCCATGTTAAGATTTGTGTTCATGAATTTTGCCTTGTTTTGTGCTGATGGAAATTGCCTAAGTGTATATGTATGCTTTGTTCCTCCTTTACTATGTTAAGCCTAAGTTATGCCAAGCCTAAGTTATGTTAAGCCTAGATCATTTCCAAGCCGAGGTCATCCTAAGCCTTTAACTATTTTGGAATCTCTTTGTTTGACCTCTACCTTTGTTCTGGCATATTGGCCGAGATGATTATCATCTGGGCCGAGGTGTGTATCGCCGAGGCCGAGATGTGTATTGTCTGGGCCGAGATGTTATCTTGAACCCAAGTGTCTTGTCCTGGAAGTGGTATGACCTAGACCGAGGTGTGGCACATCTAGGCCGAGGTGTGGCACAGTTCAGTCAAGTGTTGTCCTTCCTAGCCGAGATCATTGTCACCTTAGCTGCCGAAGCTTTGTTCTTTCAAGCCGATGTCTTAGTCACCGTACTTGCCGGAGTGTTTGTCGTGTAGCTTGTTAGATACGCTTTGTCATAGTCTTGTCTTGTCAATCAGTCACCTTTTTGAGGAGAACCAACCCGGTAACGCCACGTGTCCGAGATGAGTGTTAAATCAGCCGATGGAGAGAGAAAAACCTATCATTTGTTGTATGTATATGTTTTGAAGAGGAGAGAGAAGCTCTAGGAGAGAAAGAAGGGTTCTTAGAGAGAGAGTTGATCCCAAGCTTGATTTCTAGAGATCGAACCGTTAGATTCGTGTTCTAAGGTTAGATTCTTGATCTGTGCATGATGTTCTTATGTTTATGATATTGCATTGCATGATTGAATATGATTTGTAAGCCATGCATTGCTTTGAAGTCCGGTTTTAGAAAGAGAAAGTGGTATTCAAGTGTTCTTCAAGAAAAGTCATGTTTTGATCCGAAAGCTCATGTCAAGATTCATGTTTTCATGTTTGTTTTTAGATGATTTTCAAGTATGGGTACCCAGGTCCATGTTTTCGAACTCATAGCATGAAAACCCAGATTTTGAATAAGGAAGTTATGATTTTGGCATTCATCTCATTCATGTTCTTCATGTTCTTCATGTTCATGTTCTTCATGTTCTTCATGTTCATGTTCTTCATGTTCTTCACGGGTGGAAGCCCAGATTTCCAGACTGCACTTCCCGAAGTGTAGTCGCCGAGATCACCCTCATCTGGACTTCGCACTTAGGCCAAGCATCGTATATCACCTTGGCCTATCTTGCATGATCACTTGCACCTAGTCTGTCTTGCATGAACACCTCGGCATGCAGCCGCACGCCGAAGCCTTGGTAACCACACCTCGGCCAGGAGGTGTGGGACCTCGGCAAAGGCCTGGTTGGTACCCAGCATGTCCCCCTGACATGTAAAACAGTGTTTTGACTTCCAGCATGTTTTCCGAGATCATTTGCATGTATGTAAGACTTGTTTTGAGATGTATGTTCAGTAGACTTTGCCATGTGATTGTAGGACTTGGACTTTTGCTTTGACTCCGACGTCCCGAGAACTGGGTGAGTGGTATTTCTAATAAAGCTATGTTATAAGTTTTGATAAAGCTTGTTTTGCTTTGTTTTGAAAAGTATTTGTTAAGCATGAATGATTACCCTATTTTGTGTACCAAGTATAAGTTGCATGCCAAGTATGAGTTTTGTTTTGGAGTCCGTACGTGCCAAGGGACTTTAAGCATTGGTGGCACAAGTTCGTACGTGCTAGGGGACTTTAAGCTTTAGTAGCACAACCCTTTTGGAGTCCGTACGTGCCAAGGGACTTTAAGCATTGGTGGCACAAGTCCGTACGTGCTAGGGGACTTTAAACTTTAGTAGCACATATGTTTTGAAAGGCTAAGAGTGATGGTTAAGTTACGTGGTATGTTGTTGAAAGAATCCCCATGTTTTTGTACAAGTTATGACAAGTATGTTTGATATAAGTTATGCTAAGTACATGTTTTGAACAAGTGATGTTGTATGTGCATGTTTTGAAGAAGCATGCCATATATGTATGTATTGTTTTGACAAGAACCTCGGGAATCATTCATTTAACCCCTTTATTATTTGTACCATTCACTGAGTATCCAATACTCACCCTCTCTATATATATGTAGGTTTCAAGCAAGAAGTCGGCTTCGCCGAGATATGTGTTTGTGCCCGATGTTTTACATGCATGTTTACGTCGGCAATTCTTATGTCGGCATTTTGTATTTAGGTCGGCAACCTTGTGTTTACGTCGGCAGTTTTGAAGATGATGTTTTCTTGGTATTCTGTTTATGTCGGCTGGAGAGGCCCTTTTGTAAAGATGTATTATGTACTGTAATTATGTTGTATTGAAGTTGTAAAGTTTTAATTAAGATGTATGTCATTTCATTAACTTATGCACGGCTCTTATGAACCATTTGTATTTTAAGTCATTGCTTCCGCTCTTGTTAGCCCCATATGTATACTCTGATTGTGTGTGATCTTTGTAAGTTGGCCTTCGGTAATCTCGGATTACTGGCCATCACGGCACCATTCTACTAGGGGCGGTTTGGGGTCGTGACAGGTACCCAGCATGTCTTTCTGACATGTAAAACAGTGTTTTGACTTCCAGCATGTTTTCCCGAGATCATTTGCATGCATGTAAGACTTGTTTTGAGAAGTATGTTCAGTAGACTTTGCCATGTGTTTGTAGGACTTAGACCTTTGCCTTGATCCCGACGTCCCAAGAACTAAGTGAGTGGTATTTTTAATAAAGTTATGTTATAAAGTTTTGTTAAAGCTTCACTTTGTTTTAGAAAAGTATTTAACCAAGCATGAATGATTATCTCTATTTTATGTATCGAGTAAGTTTTGTTTTGATGACATTTTTGGAAAGTCCTTAGTGTCGGGGACTATAATGCAACGATACCATCGTGTTAGAAGGATACGGTCCTTTGTAACATAGGTCCCTTGTGCTGGAGGACTCTAAACTTGTGCAACACCCTTGTCTAATCGATTACGAATCGGTTATTCCCTTGTTAAGTAAGTAAGTAAGTATGTCTGGAATGTCATCACCCCATGTATTATGTAGATGCTATTAACATCCAAAGTACGTAAGCAAGTTTTGAAGATCAAGATTGATGAAAATGGTTCATCCCTTGATATATGTAAAGTTTTGATATGTATGTTTTGAAAAGATCTCGGATATTATTCATGCAAAAACCTTTATTACTTGTACCATTCACTGAATATCCAAGCTCACCCTCTCCATATATATATGTAGGTAACAAGCAAGAAGTCGGCTACGCCGAGATGTGTGTTTTGTATGTATGTTTGGTCGGCAGTTAGGATGTCGGCATTATGTTTTGGAATTCATGTTACGTCGGCAACCTGGAAGATTATGTTTTCTTGACTTGTAATTCATGTATTTTGTTTATGTCGGCTTGAGAAGCCCTTTTGTTAAAAATGTAATATGTATTTTATTTTGTTGTATTCAAGTTGTAAGACTTTAATTAAGATGTATGACATTTCATTGGATCTATGCACAGCTCTTATGGACTAGTTAGATTTACATATAATGCTTCCGCACATGTAAGCCCCATATATTATACTCTGATTGTGTGTGATTTTGTAAGTTGGCCTTCGGTAATCTCGGATTACTGGCCATCACGGCACCATTCTACTAGGGGCGGTTTGGGGTCGTGACACTTTCTTTCTCTCTCTTTGGTTCTTTCTCTCTATCTGTTGAAATTCTTTCTCACATATAATCCAGTATATATATATCTGTTCAATTTTTTTATTATTTTTATCTACTTAATTTTTAATTTTTTTTTTCATTTACAACTATCTGTTGCAATTTGTTTCATCGTAGAACAACAACACAGATCACAAACTTTAAAAAAAAAAAAAAAAGTGGAAGAATTGGGTCTGTGTGCTTGAAAAAAAAAGCTGTCCATAAGGAGCTGGATCAATGGAGTCTTCTCCTCCGATGGTTCTCTGCAGGCATTGAGTAAAATAATTTGATGAGAAGTCCATTTATTTGTTTTGAAAGACATTTTGTTTTCAATTTTACCCCTTAATTTATCTGTTGAATTTTTTTTATTGTCTGTTCAAATTTACATTTTAGTGTTTAATTATTTTTTTTTGCCTATATATTCAAAAAAGTTGACTATCTGTTCACTTTTTTTCCCTATCTTTTCAAAAAAATTTCGAGATTTTGTTATCAACTCAATTTTAATCTCTTATCTGTTCAAATATCTATCCAAAATTTCTTATCTGTTCAACAAACCAGTCACAATGTTCAATTTATTTTTATCTGTTCAATTTTATTATCTGTTGAAATACACCAAATCAGGATATGTTGCAATCTTTCTTTCTCTCTCTTTGGCTCTTTCTCTCTATTTGTTGCAATTCTTTCTCACATATAATCCAGTATATATATACCTGTTCAATTTTTTTTATTATTTTTATCTGCTTAATTTTTAATTTTTTTTTTCATTTACAACTATTTGTTGTAATTTGTTTCATCGTAGAACAACAACATAGATCAAAAACTTTAAAAAAAAAAAAAAAAGAAAAGAAAAAAGTGGAAGAATTGGGTCTGTGTGCTTGAAAAAAAAAACTGTCCATAAGGAGCTGGATCAATGGAGCCTTCTCCTCCGGTGGTCCTCTGCAGGCATTGAGTAAAATAATTTGGTGAGAAATCCTTTTGTTTGTTTTGAAAGACGTTTTGTTTTCAATTTTACTCCTTAATTTATCTGTTGAATTTTTTTTTTCTATATGTTCAAATTTACATTTAAGTGTTTAATTATTTTTTTTTTGTCTATATATTTAAAAAAGTTAACTATCTGTTCACTTTTTTTCCCTATGTTTTCAAATTTTTTTCTAGCTTTTTTTATCAATTCAATTTTAATCTCTTATCTGTTCAAATATCTATCCAAAATTTCTTATCTGTTCAACAAACCAGTCACAATGTTCAATTTATTTTTATCTGTTCAATTTTATTATCTGTTGAAATACACCAAATCAAAATCTATTGCAATCTTTCTCTCTCTCTCTTTGGTTCTTTCTCTCTATCTGTTGAAATTCTTTCTCACATATAATCCAGTATATATATATCTGTTCAATTTTTTTATTATTTTTATCTACTTAATTTTTAATTTTTTTTCATTTACAACTATCTGTTGCAATTTGTTTCATCGTAGAACAACAACACAGATCAAAAAATTAAGAAAAAAAAACGTCGAAGAATATGGTCTGTGTGCTTGAAAAAAAAAAACTGTCCATAAGGAGCTGGATCAATGGAGTCTTCTCCTCCGATGGTCCTCTGCAGGCATTGAGTAAAATAATTTGGTCAGAAGTCCTTTTGTTTGTTTTGAAAAACGTTTTGTTTTCAATTTTACTCCTTAAATTATCTGTTGAATTTTTTTTTCTATCTATTAAAATTTACATTTTAGTGTTCAATTATTATTTTTTTGTCGAAATATGCAAAAAGTTGACTATTTGTTCACTATTTTTCCGTATCTTTTCAATTTTTTTTTCAAGATTTTATTATCAATTCAATTTTAATCTCTTATTTGTTCAAATATCTATCCAAAATTTTTTATCTATTCAACAAACCAGTCACAATGTTCAATTTATTTTTATCTTTTTAATTTTATTATCTGTTGAAATACACCAAATCAGGATCTGTTGCAATCTTTCTTTCTCTCTCTTTGGTTCTTTCTCTCTATCCGTTGAAATTATTTCTCACATATAATCCAGTATATATATATATATCTGTTCAATTTTTTTAATATTTTTATCTGCTTAATTTTTAATTTTTTTTTCATTTACAACTATCTGTTGCAATTTGTTTCATCGTAGAACAACGACACAGATCAAAAAAAAAAAAAAAAGTGGAAGAATTGGGTCTGTGTCCTTGAAAAAAAAAACTGTCAATAAGGAGCTGGATCAATTTAGTCTTCTTCTCCGATGGGTCTCTGCAGGCATTGAGTAAAAAAATTTGATGAGAATTCCTTTTATTTGTTTTGAAAGACGTTTTGTTTTCAATTTTACTCCTTAATTTATTTGTTGAATTTTTTTTATTGTCTGTTCAAATTTACATTTTAGTGTTTAATTATTTTTTTTGTCCATATATTCAAAAAAGTTGACTATCTGTTCACTTTTTTTCCGTATCTTTTCAAAATTTTTTCTAGATTTTGTTATCAATTCAATTTTAATCTCTTATCTGTTCAAATATCTATCCAAAATTTCTTATCTATTAAACAAACAGTCACAGTGTTCAATTTATTTTTATCTGTTCAATTTTATTATCTGTTGAAATACACCAAATCAGGATCTGTTGCAATCTTTTATTCTCTCTCTCTTTGGTTCTTTCTCTCTATCTGTTGAAATTATTTCTCACAAATAATGCAGTATATATATATCTGTTCAATTTTTAATTTTTTTTCATTTACAACTATTTGTTGCAATTTGTCTCATCGTAGAACAACAACAGAATCAAAAAATTAAGGGAAAAAAAAAACGTCGAAGAATATGGTCTGTGTGATTGAAAAAAAAAACTGTCCATAAGGAGCTGGATCAATGGAGTCTTCTCCTCCGATGGTCCTCTGCAGGCGTTGAGTAAAATAATTTGGTCAGAAGTCCTTTTGTTTGTTTTGAAAAACATTTTGTTTTCAATTTTACTCCTTAATTTATCTGTTGAATTTTTTTTCTATCTATTCAAATTTACATTTTAGTGTTCAATTATTATATTTTTGTCTAAATATTCAAAAAAGTTGTCTATCTGTTCACTTTTTTTTCCATTTCTTTTCAATTTTTTTTTCAAGATTTTATTATCAATTCAATTTTAATCTCTTATCTGTTCAAATATTTATCCCAAATTTCTTATCTGTTCAACAAGCCAGTCACAATGTTCAATGTATTTTTATCTGCTCAATTTTATTATCTGTTAAATACACCAAATCTGGATCTGTTGCAATCTTTCTTTATATCTCTGTGGTTCTTTCTCTCTATCTGTTGAAATTCTTTCTCACATATAATCCAGTATATATATATGTTCAATTTTTTTATTATTTTTATCTGCTTAATTTTTAATTTTATATTTTCATTTACCACTATCTGTTGCAATTTGTTTCATCGTAGAACAACAACACATATCAAAAAATTAAGAAAAAAAAAACGTCTAAGAATATGGTCTGTGTGCTTGAAAAAAAAAAACTGTCCATAAGGAGCTGGATCAATGGAGTCTTCTCCTCCGATGGTCCTCTGCAGGCATTGAGTAAAATAATTTGGTCAGAAGTCTTTTTGTTTGTTTTGAAAAACGTTTTGTTTTCAATTTTGCTCCTTAAATTATCTGTTGAATATTTTTTTCTATCTATTAAAATTTACATTTTAGTGTTCAATTATTATTTTTTTGTCTAAATATTCAAAAAAGTTGACTATCTGTTCACTATTTTTCCGTATCTTTTCAATTTTTTTTTCAAGATTTTATTATCAATTCAATTTTAATCTCTTATTTGTTCAAATATCTATCCAAAATTTTTTATCTATTCAACCAAGCAGTCACAATGTTCAATTTATTTTTATCTTTTTAATTTTATTATCTGTTGAAATACACCAAATCAGGATCTGTTGCAATCTTTCTTTCTCTCTCTTTGGTTCTTTCTCTCTATCCGTTGAAATTATTTCTCAGATATAATCCAGCATATATATATCTATCTGTTCAATTTTTTTAATATTTTTATCTGCTTAATTTTTAATTTTTTTTTCATTTACAACTATCTGTTGCAATTTGTTTCATCGTAGAACAACAACACAGATCAAAAAAAAAAAAAGTGGAAGAATTGGGTCTGTGTGCTTGAAAAAAAAAACTGTCAATAAGGAGCTGGATCAATTTAGTCTTCTTCTCCGATGGGTCTCTGCAGGCATTGAGTAAAAAAATTTGATGAGAAGTCCTTTTATTTGTTTTGAAAGACGTTTTGTTTTCAATTTTACTCCTTAATTTATTTGTTGAATTTTTTTTACTGTCTGTTCAAATTTACATTTTAGTGTTTAATTATTTTTTTTGTCCATATATTCAAAAAAGTTGACTATCTGTTCACTTTTTTTCCGTATCTTTTCAAATTTTTTTCTAGATTTTGTTATCAATTCAATTTTAATCTCTTATCTGTTCAAATATCTATCCAAAATTTCTTATCTGTTAAACAAACAGTCACAATGTTCAATTTATTTTTATCTGTTCAATTTTATTATCTGTTGAAATACACCAAATCAGGATCTGTTGCAATCTTTTATTCTCTCTCTCTTTGGTTCTTTCTCTCTATCTGTTGAAATTCTTTCTCACAAATAATGCAGTATATATATCTGTTCAATTTTTAATTTTTTTTCATTTACAACTATTTGTTGCAATTTGTCTCATCGTAGAACAACAACACAATCAAAAAATTAAGGGAAAAAAAAAAACGTCGAAGAATATGGTCTATGTGGTTGAAAAAAAAAACTGTCCATAAGGAGCTGGATCAATGGAGTGTTCTCCTCCGATGGTCCTCTGCAGGCGTTGAGTAAAATAATTTGGTCAGAAGTCCTTTTGTTTGTTTTGAAAAACATTTTGTTTTCAATTTTACTCCTTAATTTATCTGTTGAATTTTTTTTCTATCTATTCAAATTTACATTTTAGTGTTCAATTATTATTTTTTTGTCTAAATATTCAAAAAAGTTGACTATCTGTTCACTTTTTTTCCATATCTTTTCAATTTTTTTTTCAAGATTTTATTATCAATTCAATTTTAATCTCTTATCTGTTCAAATATCTATCCCAAATTTCTTATCTGTTCAACAAGCCAGTCACAATGTTCAATGTATTTTTATCTGCTCAATTTTATTATCTGTTGAAATACACCAAATCAGGATCTGTTGCAATCTTTCTTTATATCTCTGTGGTTCTTTCTCTCTATCTGTTGAAATTCTTTCTCACATATAATCCAGTATATATATATATGTTCAATTTTTTTTATTATTTTTATCTGCTTAATTTTTAATTTTATATTTTCATTTACAACTATCTGTTGCAAGTTGTTTCATCGTAGAACAACAACACATATCAAAAAATTAAGAAAAAAAAAACGTCTGAGAATATGGTCTGTGTGCTTGAAAAAAAAAAAAAACTGTCCATAAGGAGCTGGATCAATGGAGTCTTCTCCTCCGATGGTCCTCTGCAGGCATTGAGTAAAATAATTTGGTCAGAAGTCCTTTTGTTTGTTTTGAAAAACGTTTTGTTTTCAATTTTACTCCTTAATTTATCTGTTGAATTTTTTTTCTATCTATTAAAATTTACATTTTAGTGTTCAATTATTATTTTTTTGTCTAAATATTAAAAAAAATTGACTATCTGTTCACTTTTTTTCCGTATCTTTTCAATTTTTTTTTTCAAGATTTTATTATCAATTCAATTTTAATCTCTTATTTTTTCAAATATCTATCCAAAATTTCTTATCTATTCAACAAACCAGTCACAATATTCAATTTATTTTTATCTGTTTAATTTTATTATATTTTGAAATACACCAAATCAGGATCTGTTGCAATCTTTCTTTCTCTCTCTTTGGTTCTTTCTCTCTATCTGTTGAAATTCTTTCTCAGATATAATCCAGTATATATATATCTGTTCAATTTTTTAAATATTTTTATCTACTTAATTTTTAATTTTGTTTTTTTCATTTACAACTATCTGTTGCAATTTGTTTCATCGTAGAACAACAACACAGAGCAAAAACTTTAAAAAAAAAAAGTGGAAGAATTGGGTCTGTGTGCTTGAAAAAAAAACTGTCCATAAGGAGCTGGATCAATTTAGTCTTCTTCTCCGATGGTTCTCTGCAGGCATTGAGTAAAATAATTTGATGAGAAGTCCTTTTATTTGTTTTGAAAGACGTTTTGTTTTCAATTTTACTCCTTAATTTATCTGTTGAATTCTTTTTACTGTCTGTTCAAATTTGCATTTTAGTGTTTAATTTTTTTTGTCTATATATTCAAAAAAGTTAACTATCTGTTCACTTTTTTTCCGTATCTTTTCAAATTTTTTTCTAGATTTTGTTATCAATTCAATTTTAATCTCTTATCTGTTCAAATATCTATCCAAAATTTCTTATCTGTTCAACAAACCAGTCACAATGTTCAATTTATTTTTATCTGTTCAATTTTTTTATCTGTTGAAATACACCAAATCAGGATCTGTTGCAATCTTTTATTCTCTCTCTCTTTGGTTCTTTCTCTCTGTCTGTTGAAATTCTTTCTCACATATAATGCAGTATATATAGCTGTTCAATTTTTAAATTTTTTTTCAATTACTACTATCTATTGCAATTTGTTTCATCGTAGAACAACAACACAATCAAAAAATTAAGAAAAAAAAAAAGTCGAAGAATATGGTCTGTGTGGTTGAAAAAAAAAACTGTCCATAAGGAGCTGGATCAATGGAGTCTTTTCCTCCGATGGTCCTCTGCAGGGATTGAGTAAAATAATTTGATCAGAAGTCCTTTTGTTTGTTTTGAAAAACATTTTGTTTTCAATTTTACTTCTTAATTTATCTGTTGAATTTTTTTAATTGTCTGTTCAAATTTACATTTTAGTGTTTAATTAATTTTTTTGTCTATATATTCAAAAAAGTTGACTATCTGTTCACTTTTTTTCCTTATCTTTTCACATTTTTTTTCTAGATTTTGTTATCAATTCAATTTTAATCTCTTATCTGTTCAAATATCTATCGAAAATTTCTTATCTGTTCAACAAACCAGTTACAATGTTCAATTTATTTTTATCTGTTCAATTTTGTTATCTGTTGAAATACACCAAATCAGGATCCGTTGCAATCTTTCTTTCTCTCTCTTTGGTTCTTTCTCTCTATCTGTTGAAATTCTTTCTCACAAATAATCCAGTATATATATCTGTTCAATTTTTTTCTTATTTTTATCTGCTTAATTTTTAATTTTTTTTTTCATTTACAACTATCTGTTGCAATTTGTTTCATCGTAGAACAAAAACACAGATCAAAAACTTAAAAAAAAAAAAAGTTGAAAAATTGTGTCTGTGTGCTTGAAAAAAAAAATGTCCATATGGAGCTGGATCAATGGAGTCTTCTCCTCCGATGGTTCTCTGCAGGCATTGAGTAAAATAATTTGATGAGAAGTCCTTTTATTTCTTTTGAAAGACGTTTTGTTTTCAATTTTACTCCTTAATTTATCTGTTGAATTTTTTTTACTGTCTGTTCAAATTTACATTTTAGTGATTAATTATTTTTTTTTTGTCTATATATTCAAAAAAGTTGACTATCTGTTCACTTTTTTTCCCTATCTTTTCAAAAAAAATTCTAGATTTTTTTATCAATTCAATTTTAATCTCTTATCTGTTCAAATATCTATCCAAAATTTCTTATCTGTTCAACAAACCAGTCACAATGTTCAATGTATTTTTATCTGTTAAATTTTATTATCTGTTGAAATACACAAAATCAGAATCTGTTGCAATCTTTCATTGTCTCTCTCTGGTTCTTTCTCTCTATCTGTTGAAATTCTTTCTCAGATATAATCTAGCATATATATATCTGTTCAATTTTTTTTATTATTTTAATCTGCTTAATTTTTAAATTTTTTTTTTCATTTACAACTATCTGTTGCAATTTGTTTCATCGTAGAACAACAAAACAGATCAAAAACTTTAAAAAAAAAAAAGTGGAAGAATTGGGTCTGTGTGCTTGAAAAAAAAAAACTGTCCAGAAGGAGCTGGATCAATGGAGTCTTCTCATCCGATGGTCCTCTGTAGGCATTGAGTACAATAATTTGGTCAGAAGACCTTTTGTTTCTTTTGAAAGACGTTTTGTTTTCAATTCTACTCCTTAATTTATCTGTTGTTTTTTTTTCCTACCTGTTCAAATTTACATTTTAGTGTTGAATTATTTTTTTTTGTCTATATATTCAAAAAAGTTGACTATCTGTTCACTTTTTTTCCCTATCTTTACAAATTCTTTTTTAGATTTTTTTATCAATTCAATTTTAATCTCTTATCTGTTCAAATATCTATTCAAAATTTCTTATCTATTCAACAAACCAGTCACAATGTTCTATTTATTTTTATCTATTCAATTTTATTATCTGTTGAAATACACCAAATCAGGATCTGTTGCACTCTTTCTTTCTATCTCTTTGGTTCTTTCTCTCTATCTGTTGAAATTCTTTCTCACATATAATCCAGTATATATATATCTGTTCAATTTTTTTATTATTTTTATCTGCTTGATTTTTAATTGTTTTTTCGTTTACAACTATTTGTTGTAATTTGTTTCATCGTAGAAGAAGAACACAGATCAAAAACTTTTAAAAAAAAGGTGGAATTATTAGGTCTGTTTGCTTGAAAAAAAAAACTGTCCACAAGGAGCTGGATCAAGGGAGTCTTCTCCTCCGATGGTCCTCTGTAGGCATTGAGTAAAATAATTTGGTGAGAAGTCCTTTTGTTTGTTTTGAAAGACGTTTTGTTTTCACTTTTACTCATTAATTTATCTGGTGAATTTTTTTTCTATATGTTCAAATTTACATTTAAGTGTTTAATTAATTTTTTTTGTCTATATATTAAAAAAAGTTGACTATCTGTTCACTTTTTTTTCCCTATCTTTTCAAATTGTTTTCCACATTTTGTTATCAATTCAATTTTAATCTCTTATCCGTTAAAATATCTATCCAAAATTTCTCAAACTAGTCACAATGTTCAATTTATTTTTATCTGTTCAATTTTATTATCTGTTGAAATACACCAAATTAGGATCTGTTGCAATCTTTCTTTCTATCTCTTTGGTTCTTCTCTCTATCTGTTGAAATTCTTTCTCACATATAATCCAGTATATATATATCTGTGCAATTTTTTTATTATTATTTTTTTCTGCTTAATTTTTAATTTTTTTTTCATTTACAACTATCTGTTGCAATTTGTTTCAACGTAGAACAACAACACAGATCAAAAACTTTAAAAAAAAAAAGTGGAAGAATTGGGTCTGTGTGCTTCAAAAAAAAATGTCCATCAGGAGCTGGATCAATAGAGTCTTCTCCTCCGATGGTTCTCTGCAGCATTGAGTAAAATAATTTGATGAGAAGTCTTTTTATTTGTTTTGAAAAATGTTTTGTTTTCAATTTTACTCCTTAATTTATCTGTTGAATTTTTTTATTGTCTGTTCAAATTTTCATTTTAGTGTTTAATTATTATTTTTTTGTCTATATATTCAAAAAAGTTGGCTATCTGTTTACTTTTTTTTCCTATCTTTTCAAAAAAAAATTTAGATTTTGTTATCAATTCAATTTTAATCTCTTATCTGTTCAAATATCTATCCAAAATTTCTTATCTGTTCAACAAACCAGTCACAATGTTCAATTTATTTTTATCTGTTCAATTTTATTATCTGTTGAAATACACCAAATCAGGATCAGTTGCAATCTTTCTTTCTCTCTCTTTGGTTCTTTCTCTGTATCTGTTGAAATTCTTTCTCACATATAATCCAGTATATATATATCTGTTCAATTTTTTTAATATTTTTATCTGCTTAATTTTTAATTTTTTTTTCGTTTACAACTATCTGTTGCAATTTGTTTCATCGTAGAACAACAACACAAGTCAAAAACTTAAAAAAAAAAAAAAAAATAAAATAAAAATAAATAAATAAATAAATAAAAGAAGTGGAAGAATATGGTCTGTGTGGTTGAAAAAAAAAACTGTCCATAAGGAGCTGCATCAATGGAGTCTTCTCTTCCGATGATTCTCTGCTGGCATTGAGTAAAATAATCTGATGAGAAGTCCTTTTAGTTGTTTTGAAAGACGTTTTGTTTTCAATTTTACTCCCCAATTTATCTGTTGAATTTTTTTAATGTCTGTTCAAATTTACATTTTAGTGTTTAATTATTTTTTTTGTCTATATATTCAAAAAAGTTGACTATCAGTTCATTTTTTTTCCGTATCTTTTCAATTTTTTTTCTAGATTTTTTTATCAATTCAATTTTAATTTCTTATCTGTTCAAATATCTATCCAAAATTTCTTATCTGTTCAACAAACCAGTCACAATGTTCAATTTATTTTGATCTGTTCAATTTTATTATCTGTTGAAATACACCAAATCAGGATCTGTTGCAATCTTTCTTTCTCTCTCTTTGGTTCTTTCTCTCTATCTGTTGAAATTCTTTCTCACTTATAATCTAGTATATATATATATATATCTGTTCAATTTTTTTAATTTTTTTTTCATTTACAACTATCTGTTGCAATTTGTTTAATCATAGAACAACAACACAGATCAAAAACTTTAAAAAAAAAAAAAAAAGTGGAAGAATTGTGTCTGTGTGCTTGAAAAAAAAACTGTCCATAAGGAGCTGGATCAATGGAGTCTTCTCTTCCGATGGTCCTCTGCAGGCATTGAGTAAAATAATTTGGTGAGAAGTCCTTTTGTTCGTTTTGAAAGACGTTTTGTTTTCAATTTTACTTCATAATTTATCTGTTGAATTTTTTTTCTATATGTTTAAATTTACATTTAAGTGTTTAATTATTTTTTTTGGTCTATATATTCAAAAAAGTTGGCTATCTGTTCGCTTTTTTTCCGTATCTTTTAAAATTTTTTCTAGATTTTTTTATCAATTCAATTTTAATCTCTTATCTGTTCAAATATCTATCCAAAATTTCTTATCTGTTCAACAAACCATTCACAGTGTTCAATTTATTTTTATCTGTTCAATTTTATTATCTGTTGAAATATACCACATCAAGATCTGTTGCAATCTTTCTTTCTATCTCTTTGGTTCTTTCTGTCTATCTGTCGAAATTCTTTGTCACATATAATCCAGTATATATATATCTGTTCAATTTTTTTTTTATTTTTATCTGCTTAGTTTTTAATTTTTTTTTCATTTACAACTATCTGTTGCAATTTGTTTCATCGTAGAACAACACAGATCAAAAAACTTTAAAAAAAAAAAGAAAGTGGAAGAATATGGTCTGTGTGCTTGAAAAAAAAAACTGTCCATAAGGAGCTGGATCAATGTAGTGTTCTCCTCCGATGGTCCACTGCAGGCATTGAGTAAAATAATTTGGTCAGAAGTCCTTTTGTTTGTTTTGAAAAACGTTTTGTTTTCAATTTTACTCCTTAATTTATCTGTTGAATTTTTTTTACTGTCTGTTCAATTTTACATTTTGGTGTTTAATTTTTTTTTTGTCTATATATTGAAAAAGTTGACTATCTGTTCACTTTTTTTTCCCTATCTTGTCAAATTTTTTTCTAGATTTTGTTATCAATTTAATTTTAATCTCTTATCTGTTCAAATATCTATCCAAAATTTCTTATCTGTTCAACAAACCAGTCACAATGTTCAATTTATTTTTATCTGTTCAATTTTATTATCTGTTGAAATACACCAAATCAGGATCTGTTGCAATCTTTCTTTCTATCTCTTTGGTTCTTTCTCTCTATCTGTTGAAATTCTTTCTCACATATAATCCAGTATATATTTATCTGTTCAATTTTATTATTATTTTTATCTGCTTAATTTTTAATTTTTTTTTCATTTACAACTATCTGTTGTAATTTGTTTCATCGTAGAACAACAACACATATCAAAAACTTTAAAAAAAAAAAAAAAAAAAGGTGGAAGAATTGGGTCTATGTGCTTGAAAAAAAAACTGTCCACAAGGAGCTGGATCAATGGAGTCTTCTCCTCCGATGGTCCTCTACAGGCATTGAGTAAAATAATTTGGTGAGAAGTCCTTTTGTTTGTTTTGAAAGACGTTTTGTTTTCACTTTTACTCATTAATTTATCTGTTGAATTTTTTTTTTTCTATATGTTCAAATTTACATTTAAGTGTTTAATTATTTTTTTTTGTCTATATATGTCACGACCCCAACCCGCCCCTAGTAGGATGGTGCCGTGATGGCCAGTAATCCGTGATTACCGAAGGCCAACTTACAAGGTCAAACACAATCAGAGTATAATATATGGGGCTCACAAATATGGAAGCAATAAATCAAAATACAAGTGGTCCATAAGAGCTGTGCATAGATCAAATGCAATGGCACACATGACATGTTTTTACATTTGGTTTCACATAAACAAAATACAAGTTACATCTTGATCAAAAGGCTTCTAAAGCCGACATGTGCAAATACAGAAAACACAAGCCAAAGAAGCATAATCTTCAAGATTTGCCGACGTAAATACAAATTTGCCGACATAAAACAAGTCAAGCCGACGTGACAAGAATCCCAAAACAAGCTTTGCAAAACACATCTAGGCGTCGCCGCCGCCGTCCTGCTCATCACCTATATATATATAGAGAGGGTGAGCTTGGATACTCAATGAATGGTACTAGTAATAAAAGTTTTGCATGAATATAAGCCGAAGTCTTTTCAAAACAAAACATGCGCAACCCATACAAATGTTAGCCGAGATCCCTTTCAAAGCAAAACCATAGCCGAGATCCTTTCAAAGCAAAACACATCAAGACCTTATCAAGTCAAAGGATGAACCGTATTCATCTGTCAAGTCTTACAAGTCTCAAGGGATGCTTACTGGCATCGGCAAAACACAAATCAAGCTTTCCAAACAACAAATCCACGCGGTAATCCGTCAGTGGCAAAACAAAAGACTGCACGATCCGTAATCGATTAGTCAAGGTACTGCGAAAGTTTATAGTCCTCCAGCACAAGGGACTTGTGTTACTTAAGCCCGTAGCTCTTTTTAACACGAGGGTGCTGCGAAAGTTTAGAGTCCTCCAGCACCAGGGACTTGTGTTACTTAGGCCCGTAGCCCTTTTTAACACAATAGTTTTTCCAAGAAAGGACCGTATCCTTTTAACACAAGGGTGCTGCAAAAGTTTAGAGTCCTCCAGCACATGGGACTTTTATACTTAATGCTGCGAAAGTTTAGAGTCCTCCAGCACAAGGGACTTACCAAAGATAACATCAAAACAAAGCTTATACTTGACACATCGAAATAAGGCTAATCATTCATGCTTATCAAATACTTTCATCAAAACGAAGCAAAGCAAGATTTATCAAAACATTATAACATAGCTTTATTAAAAGCACCACTCACCTAGTTCTTCTCGGAGGTCAAAGTCCTACAATCACATGGCAAATCACATTCTCAAAACAAGCTTTGCATGCATGCAAATGATCTCGGCACTCCCACCGAATCTAAGTCAATAACAAAGCAAAACATGCTGGGAGTCAAAACACTATTTTCCATCTCATGAAAACACACTGGGTACCATCCAGGTTTAGCCGAGGTCCCACACCTCCTTGCCGAGGTGTGGTCCTGATGGCCACATTCAAAAACGATATCGGGGACAACCTGGGTTTCCCCCTTGAAGAATGCAAAGAACAAGATCATCAAGAACATCAAGAACATGCATGCTAAAATCATAACTTGTTTATACAAAATCTGAGATTTCATGCTAAGAGTTCAAAAACATGGACTTGGGTACCCACTCAAGGAAATCATGTAAAAACAAACACAAAAACATGGTTCTTGACATAAACTTCCGGATCAAAACAAGACTTTTCTTCAAGAACACATGAACATTATTTCTCTTCCAAAACCAATCTTCAAATCAATGCATGACATGCAAAACAGATTCAATCATGCAATGCAGCTTGATAATCAATAAGAATAACCAGAGTAGAGCAAGAATCTAACCTCAAAACTCAAATCTAACGGTTTAAGCACCAAAGATCAAGCTCGAAAATTAACTTCTCTCTCTAAGAACTCTTTCTTCTTCCTCTAGAGCTTCTCTCTCTAAAGACAAAGATTTGAGACAAAATGATTTGTTTCTAGGTCTGCCGACTGTCTTAACCTTCAGCTCGGACACGTGGCGCTACCGGGTTGGTTCAACTCAAAGAGGTGACTGATTGATAAGACAAGTCTCTGACAAAGCGTATCCAACAAGCTAAGGCAAGACACATCGACAATCAATGATATCGGCTAAAGACAAATCTTCGGCAACAGGGTAACAAAGACATCGGCTAGGGAGGACGACACTTGACTAAGCTGTGCCACACCTTGGCCTGGATGTGCCACACCTCGGTCTAGGCCGTACCTGCCCAAGGACAAAGATCACTAAGTGCAAAACATCTCGGCCGAGATGATACACTCCTCGGCCTTAGTTCTGAACACCTCAGCCCAGATAGCGACATCTCGGCTAATATGCCGGGGTGAAGATGGAGGTCAACCAAGTGGTTCCAAAATGGTCCTAAGTACAAAGGTTCAGAGGTGAACTAGGCTAAACTGACCTCGGCTACACACCAAGCAAGAATCAAAATCAAGCAAGCAACACTTAAACAAAACAAGACAAAACAAGATTAACAAGATTTATAAACATAACAAGGCAAGATCACATATGAATGTATGCGAGCATGGCTAAGTGAAGATGAGGGTCGTTACAATATATTCAAAAAAGTTGACTATCTGTTCACTTTTTTTCGCTGTCTTTTCAAATTGTTTACTAGATTTTGCTATCAATTCAATCTTAATCTCTTATCCGTTCAAATATCTATCCAAAATTTCTTATCTGTTCGACAAACTAGTCACAATGTTCAATCTATTTTTATCTGTTTGATTTGATTATCTGTTGAAATACACCAAATCAGGATCTGTTGCAATCTTTCTTTCTATCTCTTTGGTTCTTTCTCTCTATCTGTTGAAATTCTTTCTCACATATAATCCAGAATATATATATCTTTTCAAATTTTTTATTATTTTTATCTGCTTAATTTTTATTTTTTTTTTCATTTACAACTATCTGTTGCAATTTGTTTCATCGTAGAACAACAACACAGATCAAAAACTTAAAAAAAAAAAAAGAAGTAGAAGAATTGTGTCTGTGTGCTTGAAAAAAAAATGTCCATAAGGAGCTGGATCAATGGAGTCTTCTCCTCCGATGGTCCTCTGCAGGCATTGAGTAAAATAATTTGGTGAGAAGTCCTTTTGTTTGTTTTCAAAGACGTTTTATTTTCAATTTTACTCCTTAATTTATTTGTTGAATTTTTTTTTCTATATGTTCAAATTTACATTTAAGTGTTTAAGTTTTTTTTTTGTGTATATATTCAAAAAAGTTGACTATCTGTTCACTTTTTTTCCCTATCTTTTCAAATTTTTTTCTAGATTTTTTTATCAATTCAATTTTAATCTCTTATCTGTTCAAATATCTATCCAAAATTTCTAATCTGTTCAACAAACCAATCACAATGTTCAATTTATTTTTATCTGTTGAAATACACCAAATCAGGATCTGTTGTAATCTTTCTTTCTCTCTCTTTGGTTCTTTCTCTCAATCTGTTGAAATTCTTTCTCACATATAATCCAGTATATATATCTGTTCAATTTTTTTAATTTTTTTTCATTTACAACTATCTGTTGCAATTTGTTTCATCGTAGAACAACAACACAGATCAAAAACTTTTCAAAAAAAAATGGTGGAAGAATTGGGTCTGTGTGCTTGAAAAAAAAACTGTCCATAAGGAGCTGGATCAATGGAGTCTTCTCCTCCGATGGTCCTCTGCAGGCATTGAGTAAAATAATTTGGTGAGAAGTCCTTTTGTTTGTTTTGAAAAACGTTTTGTTTTCAATTTTACTCCTTAATTTATCTGTTGAATTTTTTTTCTATATGTTCAAATTTTCATTTAAGTGTTTAATTATTTTTTTTGTCCATATATTCAAAAAAGTTGACTATCTGTTCACTTTTTTTCCTTATCTTTTCAAATTGTGTTTCCAGATTTTGTTATCAATTCAATTTTAATCTCTTATCTGTTCAAATATCTATCCAAAATTTCTTATCTGTTCAACAAACTAGTCACAATGTTCAATTTATTTTTATGTGTTCAATTTTATTATCTGTTGAAATACACCAAATCAGAATCTCTTGCAATCTTTCTTTCTATCTCTTTGGTTCTTTCCCTCCATCCGTTGAAATTCTCTATCACATATAATCCAGTATATATATATCTGTTCAATTATTATTATTATTTTTATCTGCTTAATTTTAATTTTTTTTTTCATTTACAACTATCTGTTGCAATTTGTTTCATCGTAGAACAACAACACAGATCAAAAAAAAAAAAAAAGTGAAAGAATTGGGTTTGTGTGCTGAAAAAAAAAAACTGTCCATAAGGAGCTGGGTCAATGGAGTCTTCTCCTCCGATGGCCCTCAGCAGGCATTGAGTAAAATAATTTGGCGAGAAGTCCTTTTATTTGTTTTGAAATACGTTTTGTTTTGAATTTTACTTCTTTATTTATCTGTTGAATTTTTTTTTCTATATGTTCAAATTTACATTTAAGTGTTTAATTATATTTTTTTGTCTATATATTCAAAAAAGTTGACTATTTGTTCACTTTTTTTTCCCTATCTTTTCAAATTGTTTTCTTGATTTTGTTATCAATTCAATTTTAATCTCTTATCTGTTCAAATATCTGTCCAAAATTTCTTATCTATTCGACAAACCAGTCACAATGTTCAATTTATTTTTATCTGTTCAATTTTATTATCTGTTGAAATACACCAAATCAGGATATATTGCAATCTTTCTTTCTATCTCTATGGTTCTTTCTCTCTATCTGTTGAAATTCTTTCTCACATATAATCCAGAATATATATATCTTTTCAATTTTTTTTTTATTTTTATCTGCTTAATTTTTATTTTTTTTTTCATTTACAACTATCTGTTGCAATTTGTTTCATCGTAGAACAACAATACAGATCAAAAACTTAAAAAAAAAAAAGAAGTAGAAGAATTGTGTCTGTGTGCTTGAAAAAAAAACTGTCCATAAGGAGCTGGATCAATGGAGTCTTCTCCTCCGATGGTCCTCTGCAGGCATTGAGTAAAATAATTTGGTGAGAAGTCCTTTTGTTTGTTTTCAAAGACGTTTTATTTTCAATTTTACTCCTTAATTTATTTGTTGAATTTTTTTTTCTATATGTTCAAATTTACATTTAAGTGTTTAAGTTTTTTTTTTGTGTATATATTCAAAAAAGTTGACTATCTGTTCACTTTTTTTCCCTATCTTTTCAAATTTTTTCTAGATTTTTTTATCAATTCAATTTTAATCTCTTATCTGTTCAAATATCTATCCAAAATTTCTAATCTGTTCAACAAACCAATCACAATGTTCAATTTATTTTTATCTGTTGAAATACACCAAATCAGGATCTGTTGTAATCTTTCTTTCTCTCTCTTTGGTTCTTTCTCTCAATCTGTTGAAATTCTTTCTCACATATAATCCAGTATATATATATCTGTTCAATTTTTTTAATTTTTTTTCATTTACAACTATCTGTTGCAATTTGTTTCATCGTAGAACAACAACACAGATCAAAAACTTTTCAAAAAAAAATGGTGGAAGAATTGGGTCTGTGTGCTTGAAAAAAAAACTGTCCATAAGGAGCTGGATCAATGGAGTCTTCTCCTCCGATGGTCCTCTGCAGGCATTGAGTAAAATAATTTGGTGAGAAGTCCTTTTGTTTGTTTTGAAAAACGTTTTGTTTTCAATTTTACTCCTTAATTTATCTGTTGAATTTTTTTTCTATATGTTCAAATTTTCATTTAAGTGTTTAATTATTTTTTTTGTCCATATATTCAAAAAAGTTGACTCTCTGTTCACTTTTTTTCCTTATCTTTTCAAATTGTGTTTCCAGATTTTGTTATCAATTCAATTTTAATCTCTTATCTGTTCAAATATCTATCCAAAATTTCTTATCTGTTCAACAAACTAGTCACAATGTTCAATTTATTTTTATGTGTTCAATTTTATTATCTGTTGAAATACACCAAATCAGAATCTCTTGCAATCTTTCTTTCTATCTCTTTGGTTCTTTCCCTCCATCCGTTGAAATTCTCTCTCACATATAATCCAGTATATATATATCTGTTCAATTATTATTATTATTTTTATCTGCTTAATTTTAATTTTTTTTTTCATTTACAACTATCTGTTGCAATTTGTTTCATCGTAGAACAACAACACAGATCAAAAAAAAAAAAAAAAAAAGTGGAAGAATTGGGTTTGTGTGCTGAAAAAAAAAACTGTCCATAAGGAGCTGGGTCAATGGAGTCTTCTCCTCCGATGGCCCTCAGCAGGCATTGAGTAAAATAATTTGGTGAGAAGTCCTTTTATTTGTTTTGAAAGACGTTTTGTTTTGAATTTTACTTCTTTATTTATCTGTTGAATTTTTTTTTCTATATGTTCAAATTTACATTTAAGTGTTTAATTATATTTTTTTGTCTATATATTCAAAAAAGTTGACTATTTGTTCACTTTTTTTTCCCTATCTTTTCAAATTGTTTTCTTGATTTTGTTATCAATTCAATTTTAATCTCTTATCTGTTCAAATATCTGTCCAAAATTTCTTATCTATTCGACAAACCAGTCACAATGTTCAATTTATTTTTATCTGATCAATTTTATTATCTGTTGAAATACACCAAATCAGGATATATTGCAATCTTTCTTTCTATCTCTTTGGTTCTTTCTCTCTATCTGTTGAAATTCTTTCTCACATATAATCCAGTATATATATCTGTTCAATTTTTTTATTATTTTTATCTGCTTAATTTTTAATTTTTTTTTCATTTACAATTATCTGTTGCAATTTGCTTCATCGTAGAACAACAACACAGATCAAAAAATTTAAAAAAAAATAAGGGAAGAATTGGGTCTATGTGCTTGAAAAAAAAACTGTCCATAAGGAGCTGGAACAATGGAGTCTTCTCCTCCGATGGTCCTCTGCAGGCATTGAGTAAAATAATTTAGTGAGAAGTCCTTTTGTTTGTTTTGAAAGACGTTTTGTTTTCAATTTTATTTCCTAATTTATCTGTTGAATTTTTTTTTCTATATGTTCAAATTTACATTTAAGTGTTTAATTATTTTTTTTTTTGTCTATATATTCAAAAAAGTTGACTATATGTTCACTTTTTTCCCTATCTTTTCAAATTGTTTTCTAGATTTTTTTTATCAATTCAATATTAATCTCTTATCTGTTCAAATATCTATCAAAAACTTCTTATCTGTTCAACAAACCTGTCACAATGTTCAATTTATTTTTATCTGTTCAATTTTATTATCTGTTGAAATACACCAAATCAGGATTTGTTGCAATCTTTCTTTCTCTCTCTTTGGTTATTTCTCTCTATCTGTTGAAATTCTTTCTCACATATAATACAGTATATATATCTGTTCAATTTTTTTAATATTTTCATCTGCTTAATTTTTAATTTTTTTTTCATTTACAACTATCTGTTGCAATTTGTTTCATCGTAGAACAACAACACAGAACAAAAACTAAAAAAAAAATGTGGAAGAATTGGGTCTGTGTGCTTGAAAAAAAAAAACTGCCTATAAGGAGCTGGATCAATGGAGTCTTCTCCTCCGATGGTTCTCTGCAGGCATTGAGTAAAATAATTTGGTGAGAAGTCCTTTTGTTTGTTTTGAAACACGTTTTGTTTTCAATTTTACTCCTTAATTTATCTGTTGAATTTTTTTTTCTATATGTTCAAATTTATATTTAAGTGTTTAATTATTTTTTTTGTCTATATATTCAAAAAAGTTGACTATCTGTTCACTTTTTTTCCCTATCTTTTCAAATTGTTTTCTAGATTTAGTTATCAATTCAATTTTAATCTCTTATCGGTTCAAATATCTATCCAAAATTTCTTATCTGTTCGACAAACTAGTTACAATGTTCAATTTATTTTTATCTGTTCAATTTTGTTATATGTTGAAATACACCAAATCAGGATCTCTTGCAATCTTTCTTTCTATATCTTTGGTTCTTTCTCTCTATCTGTTGAAATTCTTTCTCACATATAATCCAGTATATATATATCTGTTCAATTTTTTTTATTATTTTTATCTGCTTAATTTTTAATTTTTTTTTCATTTACAATTATCTGTTGCAATTTGTTTCATCGTAGAACAACAACACAGATCAAAAACTTGAAAAAAAAAATGGTGGAAGAATTGCGTCTGTGTGCTTGGAAAAAAAAAACTGTCCATAAGGAGCTGGATCAATGGAGTCTTCTCCTCCGATAGTCCTCTGCAGGCATTGAGTAAAATAGTTTGGTGAGAAGTTCTTTTGTTTGTTTTGAAAGACGTTTTGTTTTCAATTTTACTCATTAATTTATCTGTTGAATTTTTTTCTATATGTTCAAATTTACATTTAAGTGTTTAATTATTTTTTTTTTGTCTATATATTCAAAAAAGTTGACTATCTGTTCACCTTTTTCCCTATCTTTTCAAATTGTTTTCTAGATTTTGTTATCAATTCAATTTTAATCTCTTATCTGTTCAAATATCTATCCAACATTTCTTATCTATTCAACGAACCAGTCACAATGTTCAATTTAATTTTATCTGTTCAATTTTATTATCTGTTGAAATACACCAAATCAGGATCTGTTGCAATCTTTCTTTCTATCTCTTTGGTTTTTTCTCTCTATCTGTTGAAATTCTTTCTCACATATAATCCAGTATATATATGTTCAATTTTTTTATTATTTTTATCTGCTTAATTTTTAATTTTTTTTTTCATTTACAGCTATCTGTTGCAATTTGTTTCATCGTAGAACCACAACACAGATCAAAAACTTAAAAAAAAAAAAAAGAATTGGGTCTGGGTGCTTGAAAAAAAAAACTGTCCATAAGGTGCTGGATCAATGAAGTCTTCTCCTCCGACGGTCCTCTGCAGGCTTTGCGTACAATAATTTGGTCAGAAGTCCTTTTGTTTGTGTTGAAAGACGTTTTGTTTTCAATTTTACTCCTTAATTTATCTGTTGAATTTTTTTTCTATCTATTCAAATTTACATTTTAGTGTTTAATTATTTTTTTTTGTCTATATATTCAAAAAAGTTGACTATCTGTTCACTTTTTTTCCCTATCTTTTTAATTTTTTTTCTACATTTCATAATCAATTCAATTTTAATCTCTTATCTGTTCAAATATCTGTCCAACATTTCTTATCTATTCAACGAACCAGTCACAATGTTCAATTTAATTTTATCTGTTCAATTTTATTATCTGTTGAAATACACCAAATCAGGATCTGTTGCAATCTTTCTTTCTCTCTCTTTGGTTCTTTCTCTCTATCTGTTGAAATTCTTTCTCAGATATAATCCAGTATATATCTATCTGTACAATTTTTAAAATATTTTTATTTGCTTAATCTTTAATTTTTTTTTTCATTTACAACTATTTGTTGCAATTTGTTTCATCGTAGAACAACAACACAGATCAAAAACTTAAAAAAAAAAAAAAAGTAGAAGAATTGAGTCTGTGTGCTTGGAAAAAAAAAACTGTCTATAAGGAGCTGGATCAATGGAGTCTTCTCCTCCGATGGTCCTCTGCATGCATTGAGTAAAATAATTTGGTGAGAAGTCCTTTTGTTTGTTTTGAAAGACGTTTTGTTTTCAATTTTACTCCTTAATTTATCTGTTGAATTTTTTTTTCTATATGTTCAAATTTACATTTAAGTGTTTTTTTTTTTCGTCTCTATATTCAAAAAAGGTGAGTATCTGTTCACTTTTTTTCCCTATCTTTTCAAATTTTTTTCTAGATTTTATTATCATTTCAATTTTAATCTCATATCTGTTCAAATATCTATCCAACATTTCTTATCTGTTCAACGAACCAGTCACAATGTTCAATTTATTTTTATCTGTTCAATTTTATTATCTGTTGAAATAAACAAAATCAGGATCTGTTGCAATCTTTCTTTCTCTCTCTTTGGTCAGAAGTCCTTTTGTTTGTTTTGAAAAACATTTTGTTTTCAATTTTACTCCTTAATTTATCTGTTGAATTTTTTTTCTATCTATTCAAATTTACATTTTAGTGTTCAATTATTATTTTTTTGTCTAAATATTCAAAAAAGTTGACTATCTGTTCACTTTTTTTCCATATCTTTTCAATTTTTTTTTCAAGATTTTATTATCAATTCAATTTTAATCTCTTATCTGTTCAAATATCTATCCCAAATTTCTTATCTGTTCAACAAGCCAGTCACAATGTTCAATGTATTTTTATCTGCTCAATTTTATTATCTGTTGAAATACACCAAATCAGGATCTGTTGCAATCTTTCTTTATATCTCTGTGGTTCTTTCTCTCTATCTGTTGAAATTCTTTCTCACATATAATCCAGTATATATATATGTTCAATTTTTTTATTATTTTTATCTGCTTAATTTTTAATTTTATATTTTCATTTACAACTATCTGTTGCAAGTTGTTTCATCGTAGAACAACAACACAGATCAAAAACTTAAAAAAAAAAAAAAAGTGAAAGAATTGGGTCTGTGTCGTTGAAAAAAAAAACTGTCCATACGGAGCTGGATCAATGGAGTCTTCTCCTCCGATGGTTCTCGGCGGGCATTGAGTAAAATAATTTGATGAGAAGTCCTTCTATTTGTTTTGAAAGAGGTTTTGTTTTCAATTTTACTCCTTAATTTATCTGTTAAATTTTTTTTCTATCTGTTCAAATTTACATTTTAGTGTTTAATTTTTTTTTGTCTATATATTCAAAAAAGTTGACTATCTGTTCACTTTTTTTCCCCTATCTTTTCAAATTTTTTTCTAGATTTTGTTATCAATTCAATTTTAATCTTTTATCTGTTCAAATTTCTATCCAAACTTTCTTATCTATTCAACAAACCAATCACAATGTTCAATTTATTTTTGTCTGTTCAATTTTATTATCTATTGAAATACACCACATCGGGATTTGTTTCAATTTTTTTTTCTCTCTCTTTGGTTCTTTCTCTCTATCTGTTGAAATTCTTTCTCACATATAATCCACTATATATATATATATATATCTGTTCAATTTTTTTATAATTTTTATCTGCTTAATTTTATTTTATTTTTCATTTACAACTATCTGTTACAATTTGTTTCATCGTCGAACAACAACGCGGATCAAAAACTTAAAAAAAAAAAAAAAAAAAAAAAAAAAAAAAAAAAAAAAGTGGAAAAATTGTGTCTGTGTGGTTGAAAAAAAAAACTATCCATAAGGAGCTGGATCAATGGAGTCTTCTCCTCCGATGCTTCTCTGCAGGCGTTCAGTAAAATAATTTGATGAGAAGTCCTTTTATTTGTTTCGAAAGACGTTTTGTTTTCAATTTTACTCCTTAATTTATCTATTGAATTTTTTTTTTCTATCTGTTCAAATTTACATTTTAGCGTTTAATTTTCTTTTTTGTCTCTATATTCAAAAAGTTGACTATCTGTTCACTTTTTTTTCCTATCTTTTCAAATTTTTTTCTAGATTTTGTTATCAATTAATTTTAATCTCTTATCTGTTCAAATATCTCTCCAAAATTTCTTATCTGTTCAACAAACCAGTCACAATGTTCAACTTATTTTGGTCTTTTCAATTTTATTATCTGTTGAAATACACCAAATCAGGATCTGTTGTAATCTTTTTTTCTCTCACTTTGGTTCTTTCTCTCTATCTGTTGAAATTCTTTTTCACATATAATCCAGTATATATATCTGTTCAACTTTTTTAATATTTTTATCTATTTAATTTTTAATTTTTTTTTTCATTTACAACTATCTGTTGCAATTTGTTTCATCGTAGAACAACAACACATATCAAAAACTTTAAAAAAAAAAAAAAAAGGTGGAAGAAATGGGTTTGTGTCCTCGAAAAAAAAAACCGTCCCCAAGGAAATGGATCAATGCAGTGTTCTCCTCCGATGGTCCTCTGCAGGCATTGAGTAAAATAATTTGGTGAGAAATCTTTTTGTTTGTTTTGAAAGACGTTTTCTTTTTAATTTTACTCCTTAATTTATCTGTTGAATTTTTTTTCTATATGTTCAAATTTACATTTAAGTGTTTAATTATTTTTTTTTTGTCTATATATTCAAAAAAGTTCACTATCTGCTCACTTTTTTTCCCTATCTTTTCAAATTGTTTTCTACATTTTGTTATCAATTCAATTTTAATCTCTTATCTGTTCAAATATCTATCCGAAATTTCTTATCTGTTCAACAAACCAGTCACAATGTTCAATTTATTTTTATCTGTTCAATTTTATTATCTGTTGAAATACACCAGATCAGGATCTATTGCAATCTTTCTTTCTCCGTCTTTGGTTCTTTCTCTCTATCTGTTGAAGTTTTTTCTCACATATAATCCAGTATAGATATATCTGTTCAATTTTTTTATTATTTTTATTTGCTTAATTTTTTATTTTTTTTTTCATTTACAACTATTTGTTGCAATTTCTTTCATCGTAGAACAACAACACAGATCAAAAACTTTTTTAAAAAAAAAAAAAAAAAAAAAAAAGTGGAAGAATTGGGTCTGTGTGGTTGAAAAAAAAAACTGTCCATAGGAAGCTGGATCAATGGAGTCTTCTCCTCCGATGGTCCTCTGCTGGCATTGAGTAAAATAATTTGGTCAGAAGTCCTTTTGTTTGTTTGGAAAAACGTTTTGTTTTCAAATTTACGCCTTAATTTATCTGTTGAATTTTTTTCTATCGTTCAAATTTACATTTTAGAGTTTAATTATTTTTTTTTGTCTATATATTCAAAAAAGTTGACTATCTGTTCACTTATTTTCCCAATCTTTTCAAATTTTTTTCTAGATTTTATTATCATTTCAATTTTAATCTCTTATCTGTTCAAATATCTATCCCAAAATTTCTTATCTGTTCAAGGAACCAGTCACAATGTTCAATTTATTTTTATCTATTCAATTTTATTATCTGTTGAAATAGTCCAAATCAGGATCTGTTACAATCTTTTTTCCTCTCTCTTTGGTTCTTTCTCTCTATCTGTTGAAATTCTTTCTCAGATATAATCCAGTATATATATATCTGTTCAATTTTTTTAATTTTTTTATCAGCTTAATTTTTAATTTTTTTTTCCTTTACAACTATCGGTTGCAATTTGTTTCATCGTAGAACAACAACACAGATCAAAAACTTTAAAAAAAAAAAAAAGTGAAAGAATTGGGTATGTGTGCTTAAAAAAAAAAACCGTCCACAAGGAGCTGGATCAATGGAGTCTTCTCCTCCGATGGTCCTCTGCAGGCATTGAGTAAAATAATTTGGTGAGAAATCCTTTTGTTTGTTTTGAAAGACGTTTTCTTTTCAATTTTACTCCTTAATTTATATGTTGAATTTTTTTTTTTCTATATGTTCAATTTTACATTTTAGCGTTTAATTATTTTTTTTTGGCTATATATTCAAAAAGTTGACTATCTGTTCACTTTTTTTTCCCTATCTTTACAAATTTTTTTTCAAGATTTTTTTATCAATTCAATTTTAATCTCTTATCTATTCAAACATCTATCCAAAATTTCTTATCTGTTCAACAAACCAGTCACAATGTTCAGCTTATTTTTAGCTTTTCAATTTTATTATCAGTTTAAATACACCAAATCAGGATCTGTTGCAATCTTTTTCTCTCTCTCTTTGGTTCTTTCTCTCTATCTGTTGAAATTCTTTCTCACATATAATCCAATATGTATATATCTGTTCAATTTTTTTATAATTTTTATCTGCTTAATTTTTAATTTTTTTTTCCTTTACAACTATCTGTTGCAATTTGTTTCATCGTCGAACAACAACGCAGATCAAAAACTTAAAATAAAAAAATAAAAAAAAGTGGAATAATTGGGTCTGTGTGGTTGAAAAAAAAAAATTGTCCATAAGGAGCTGGATCAATGGAGTCTTCTCCTCCGGTGGTTCTCTGCAAGCATTGAGGAAAATAATTTTATGAGAAGTCCTCTTATTTGTTTCGAAATACGTTTTGTTTTCAATTTATTTCTTAATTTATCTGTTGAATTTTTTTTTCATCTGTTCAAATTTACATTTTAGCGTTTAATTATTTTTTTTGGCTATATATTCAAAAAGTTGACTATCTGGTCATTTTTTTTCCCTATCTTTACAAATTTTTTTTCTAGATTTTGTTATCAATTCAATTTTAATCTCTTATCTGTCCAACAACCTATCAAAAATTTCTTATCTGTTCAACAAACCAGTCACAATGTTCAACTTATTTTTATCTTTTCAATTTTATTATCTGTTTAAGTACACCGAATCAGGATCTGTTGCAATCTTTTTTTCTCTCTCTTTGGTTCTTTCTCTCTATCTGTTGAAATTCTTTCTCACATATAATCCAGTATATATATATCTGTTCAACTTTTTTAACATTTTTATCTGCTTAATTTTTAATTTTTTTTATTTACAACTATCTGTTGCAATTTGTTTCATCGTAGAAAAACAACACAGATCAAAAACTTTTAAAAAAAAAAAGGTGGAAGAATTGGGTCTGTGTACTTGAAAAAAAAAACCGTCCACAAAGAGCTGGATCAATGGAGTCTTCTCCTCCGATGGTCCTCTGCAGGCATTGAGTAAAATAATTTGGTGAGAAGTCCTTTTGTTTGTTTTGAAAGACGTTTTCTTTTCAATTTTACTCCTTAATTTATATGTTTAATTTTATTTTCTATATGTTCAAATTTACATTTAAGTGTTTAATTATTATTTTTTTTGTCTATATATTCAAAAAAGTTCACTATCTGTTCACTTTTTTTCCCTATCTTTTCAAATTGTTTTCTAGATTTTGTTATCAATTCAATTTTAATGTCTTATATGTTCAAATATCTATCCAAAATTTCTTATCTGTTCAACAAACTAGTCACAATGTTCAATTTATTTTTATCTGTTCAATTTTATTATCTGTTGAAATACACCAAATCAGGATCTGTTGCAATCTTTCTTTCTCTCTCTTTGGTTCTTTCTCTCTATCTGTTGAAATTCTTTCTCAGATATAATCCAGTATATATATATATCTGTTCAATTTTATTAATATTTTTATCTGCTTAATTTTTAATTTTTTTTTCATTTCCAACTATCTGTTGCAATTTGTTTTATCGTAGAACAACAACAGAGGTGAAAAACTTTTAAAAAAAAAGTGAAAGAATTGGGTCTAGGTGCTTGAAAAAAAAAAACTGTCTATAAGGAGCTGGATCAATGTAGTCTTCTCCTCCGATGGTCCTTTGCAGGCATTGCGTACAATAATTTGGTCAGAAGTCCTTTTGTTTGTTTTGAAAGTCGTTTTGTTTTCAATTTTACTCCTTAATTTATCTGTTGAATTTTTTTTCTATCTGTTCAAATTTACATTTTAGTGTTTAATTATTTTTTTTTCTATATATTCAAAAAAGTTCATTATCTGTTCACTTTTCTTCCCTATCTTTCTAACTGTTTTCTAGATTTTGTTATCAATTCAATTTTAATGTCTTATATGTTCAAATATCTATCCAAAATTTCTTATATGTTCAACAAATTAGTCACAATATTCAATTTATTTTTATCTGTTCAATTTTATTATCTGTTGAAATACACCAAATCAGGATCTGCTGCAATCTTTCTTTCTCTCTCTTTGGTTCTTTCCCTCTATCTGTTGAAATTCTTTCTCAGATATAATCCAGTATATATATATCTGTTCAATTTTTTAAATATTTTTATCTGCTTAATTTTTAATTTTTTTTTTCATTTACAACTATCTTTTGCAATTTGTTTTATCGTAGAACAACAACACAGATCAAAAACTTTTAAAAAAAAAAAAGTGAAAGAATTGGGTCTGGGTGCTTAAAAAAAAAACTGTCCATAAGGAGCTGGATCAATGGAGTCTTCTCCTCCGATGGTCCTCTGCAGGCATTGCGTACAATAATTTGGTCAGAAGTCATTTTGTTTGTTTTGAAAGACGTTTTCTTTTCAATTTTACTCCTTAATTTATCTTTTGAATTTTTTTTTTATATATTCAAATTTACATTTAAGTGTTTAATTATTTTTTTTGTCTATATATTCAAAAAAGTTCACTATCTGTTCACTTTTTTTCCCTATCTTTTCCAATTGTTTTCTAGATTTTGTTATCAATTCAATTTTAATCTCTTATCTGTTCAAATATCTATCCACAATTTCTTATCTATTCAACAAACCAGTCACAATGTTCAACTTATTTTTATCTGTTCAATTTTCTTATCTGTTGAAATACACCAAATCAGGATCTAATGCAATCTTTCTTTCTCTCTCTTTGGTTCTTTCTCTCTATCTGTTGAAATTCTTTCTCACATATAATCCAGTATATATATATCTGTTCAATTTTTTTATAATTTTTATCTGCTTAATTTTTAATTTTTTTTTCATTTACAACTATCTGTTGCAATTTGTTTCAACGTAGAACAACAACACAGAACAAAAACTTTTTTAAAAAAAATGTGGAAGAATTGGGTCTGTGTGGTTGAAAAAAAAATTGTCCATAAGGAGCTGGATCAATGGAGTCTTCTCCTCCGATTATTCTCTGCAGGTATTGAGTAAAATAATTTGATGAGAAGTCCTTTTCTTTGTTTCGAAAGACGTTTTGTTTTCAATTTTACTCCTCAATTTATCTGTTGAATTTTTTTTTTCTATCTGTTCAAATTTACATTTCAGCGTTTAATTATTTTTTTTTGTCTATATATTCAAAAAGTTGACTATCTGTTCAATTTTTTTCCCTATCTTTTCAAAAAATTTTCTAGATTTTGTTATCAATTCAATTTTAATCTCTTATCTGTTCAAATATCTATCCAAAATTTTTTATCTGTTCAACAAACCAGTCACAATGTTCAATTTTTTTTTCATTTACAACTATCTGTTGCAATTTGTTTCATCGTCGAACAACAACACAGATCAAAAACGTTAAAAAAAAATGGAAGAATTGGGTCTGTGTGGTTGAAAAAAAAACTGTCCATAAGGAGCTGGATCAGTAGAGTCTTCCCCTCCGATGGTTCTCTGCAGGCATTGAGTAAAATAATTTGATGAGAAGTCCTTTTATTTGTTTCGAAAGACGTTTTGTTTTCAATTTTACTCCTGAATTTATCTGTTGAATTTTTTTTTTCTATCTGTTCAAATTTACATTTTAGCGTTTAATTATTTTTTTTTTGTCTATATATTCAAAAAGTTTACTATCTGTTCACTTTTTTTCCCCATCTTTTCAAATTTTTTTCTAGATTTTATTATCATTTCAATTTTAATCTCTTATCTGTTCAAATATCTGTCCAAAATTTCTTATCTGTTCAACGAATCAGTCACAGTGTTCAATTTATTTTTCTCTGTTTAATTTTATTATCTGCTGAAATACACCAAATCAGGATCTGTTGTAATCTTTCTTTCTCTCTCTTTGGTTCTCTCTCTCTATCTGTTGAAATTCTTTCTCACATATAATCCAGTATATATATCTGTTCAATTTTTTAAATATTTTTATCGGCTTAATTTTTATTTTTATTTTTCATTTACAACTATCGGTTGCAATTTCTTTCATCGTAGAACAAAACCACAGATCAAAAACTTAAAACAAAAAAAAAAAGGTGGAAGAATTGGGTCTGTGTGCTTGAAAAGAAAAACTGTCCATAAGAAGCTGGATCAATGGAGTCTTCTCCTCCGATGGTCCTCTGCAGGCATTGAGTAAAGTAATTTGTTGAGAAGTCCTTTTGTTTATTTTGAAAAATGTTTTGTTTTCAATTTTATTCCTTAATTTATCTGTTGAATTTTTTTTCTATACGTTCAAATTTACATTTAAGTGTTCAATTATTTTTTTTGTCTATATATTCAAAAAAGTTGACTATCTGTTCACTTCTTTTCCATGTCTTTTCAAATTTTTTTCTAGATTTTATTATCAATTCAATGTTAATCTCTTATCTGTTCAAATATCTATCCAAAATTACTTATCTGTTCAACGAACCAGTCACAATGTTCAATTTATTTTTATCTGTTCAATTTTATTATCTGTTGAAATACACCAAATCAGGTTTTGTTGCAATCTTTATTTCTCTCTCATTGGTTCTTTATCTCTATCTGTTGAAATTCTTTCTCACTATCTGTTGAAATTCCTTCTCACATATAATCCAGTATATATATATCTGTTCAATTTTTTAATATTTATATCTGCTTAATTTTTAATTTTTTTTTATTTACAACTATCTGTTGCAATTTGTTTCATCGTAGAAAAACAACACAGATTAAAAACTTTAAAAAAAAAAAAAAAGGTGGAAGAATTGGGTCTGTGTACTTGAAAAAAAAAACCGTCCACAAGGAGCTGGATCAATGGAGTCTTCTCCTCCGATGGTCCTCTGTAGGCATTGAGTAAAATAATTTGGTGAGAAGACCTTTTGTTTGTTTTCAAAGGCGTTTTGTTTTCAATTTTAATCCTTAATTTATCTGTTGAATTTTTTTTCTACATGTTCAAATTTACATTTAAGTGTTTAATTATTATTTTTTTGTCTATATATTCAAAAAATTGACTATCTGTTCACTTCTTTTCCATATCTTTTCAAATTTTTTTCTACATTATATTATCAATTAAATTTTAATCTCTTATTTGTTCAAATATCAATCCAAAATTTCTTATCTGTTCAACGAACCTGTCACAATGTTCGATTTATTTTTATCTGTTCAATTTTATTATCCGTTGAAATACATCAAATCAGGATCTGTTGCAATATTTCTTTTTCTCTCTTTGGTTTTTTCTCTCTATCTGTTGAAATTCTTTCTCACATATAATCTAGTATATATATATCTGTTCAATTATTTTAATATTTTTATCTGCTTAATTTTTAATTTTTTTTTTCATTTACAACTATCTGTTGCAATTTGTTTCATCATAGAACAACAACATAGATCAAAACTTTAAAAAAAAAAAAAAAAAAAAAAAAAGTGGAAGAATTGGGTCTGTGTGCTTTAAAAAAAAAACTGTCCATAAGGAGCTGGATCAATGGAGTCTTCTCCTCCGATGGTCCTCTGCAGGCATTGAGTAAAATAATTTGGTCAGAAGTCCCTTTGTTTGTTTTGAAAGACGGTTTGTTTTCAATTTTACTCCTTAATTTATCTGTTGAATTTTTTTTTTCTATGAGTTCAGATTTACACTTTAGTGTTTAATTATTTTTTTTCGTCTATATATTCAAAAAAGTTGACTATCTGTTCACTTTTTTTCCCTATCTTTTAAAATTTTTTTCTAGATTTTATTATCAATTCAATTTTAATCTCTTATCTGTTCAAATGTCTATCCAAAATTTCTTATCTGTTCAATAAACCAGTCACAATGTTCAATTTATTTTTATCTGTTGAATTTTATTATCTGTTGAAATACACCAAATCAGGATCTGTTGCAATCTTTCTTTCTCTCTCTTTGGTTTTTCACTCTATCTGTTGAAATTGTTTCTCACATATAATCCAGTATATATATATCTGTTCAATTTTTTTATTATTTTTGTCTGCTTAATTTTTAATTTTTATTTCATTTACAGCTATCTGTTGCAATTTGTTTCATCGTAGAACAACAACACAGATCAAAAACTTAAAAATAATAAAAATAAAAAAAAAATTGGAAGAATTGGGTCTGTGTGGTTGAAAAAAAAACTGTCCATAAGGAGTTGGATCAATGAAGTCTTCTTCTACGATGGTCCTCTGCAGGCATTGAGTAAAATAATTTGGTGAGAAGTCCTTTTGTTTGTTTCGAAAGACGTTTTGTTTTAATTTTTCTACTTAATTTATCTGTTGAATTTTTTTTTCTATCTGTTCAAATTTACATTTTAGTGTTTAATTATTATTTTTGTCTATATGTTCCAAAAAGTTGACTATCTGTTCACTTTTTTTTCCCTGTCTTTTCGAATTTTTTTCTAGATTTTTTTATCAATTCAATTTTAATCTCTTATCTGTTCAAATATCTATCCAAAATTTCTTATCCGTTCAACAAACCAGTCACAATGTTCAATTTATTTTTATCTGTTCAATTTTATTATCTGTTGAAATACACCAAATCAGGATCTGTTGCAATCTTTCTCTCTCTCTCTTTGGTTCTTTCTCTCTATCTGTTGAAATTCTTTCTCACATACGATCCAGTATACATATATATCTGTTCAATTTTTTTATAATTTTTATCGGCCTAAATTTTAATTTTTTTTTTCATTTACAACTATCTGTTGCAATTTGTTTCATCGTAGAACAACAACACAGATCAAAAACTTAAAAAAAAAAGAGTGGAAGAATTGGGTCTGTGTGCTTGAAAAAAGAAACTGTCCATAAGGAGCTGGATCAATGGAGTCTTCTCATCCGATGGTCCTCTGCAGGCTTTGAGTAAAATAATTTGGTCAGAAGTCCTTTTGTTTGTTTTGGAAGACGTTTTGTTTTCAATTTCACTCCTTAATTTATCTGTTGAACTATAGCGGTCCCGGGTTTACCCCTTGTTGTACAGTGATCCGGACGTGTGTCCGTGGATGTTGGTAGTCGAGTATTGTCTTGTTTACATCCTTTTTTGCTTTGTATTTGAGTTATAGGATGTGTTGGGCAGGTTTGTTACAGGTTGGTTGAGTTTGGGAGCCAAGTGTTGCTGCCCAGAATTTTGGCTGGTCGCTCGAGCGAGGGTTTGGTCGCTCGAGCGAGGGTGGTTTTTGTGTCTTGTCGCTCGAGCCAGGATGGCTTCGCTCGAGCGACCGATTGCGTCTAGCCCAGACCTGAAGGTTGCATTTTCTGGCTCGAGCGAGCTTTTCTTCGCTCGAGCGATCTGGTTAGTTCTTCGCTCGAGCGAGCTGTCCTTGGCTCGAGCGAGCGTCGTATTGCAAATCGGAAAATTTGCACTGTTGGCTCGAGCGAGCGTGTTTGGTCGCTCGAGCGAGGACAGTTTTTGTGTCTGGTCGCTCGAGCGACGGGGTCTTCGCTCGAGCGAGCCTGTTTATATCAGCAAGGCAGCACCGAACTAAACATCACTTTTTACAAACTCTATCTTCTTCAAACCCAATTTTTGAGAGCCTCTCACTCTAAAATTACACTCTCTCTAAGATTTGATCTACCTAGGGTGATTTCCTAGCCAAGGGCCTTTGTTAAAAAGGTAGAGATTGTCGAGGGCTTCGTTTTAATCGGAAAATCTTTGATTTTGGAGCAAGTTGGGTGTTGGCCATCATCTCCTTTTGAGCTAAATCTTTGAGGTAGGGATATCCTACTCCTCTCTATGAGTTTTGTCTTTGAATTTTAGCATTTTGATATGTTGGTAGTTGTTGTGTAATTTTGGAAAACTTTGGGCCATTGTGTAATTTTACAAAAGTTTGGGGTTTTGTCTATAATAAACCTAGAAGCATGTTTGGTATAGAAACATGGAATTAATGTTGAAACATTAATGAAATTGGAACCTAAGGGTTGTGATGTTAATTATGGAGAATGTCCTAATTACATTGATTAATTAATTTGGATAATTAATTGTGTTGATTTGTGATGTATGTAATTGTTGTGTATATGCATTGTGTTGTGTTGGAGAAGATAGGGGATGTACTCCACGGTTTAGGGGAAGATAGGGGATGGACCTCTAAGCCGGATGTTGTTGGGAGGAGATAGGGGATGAACTCCGTAGATAGTGCGTGTATGCTTATCTAGAATTGTATTGACAGAGCGTATGTGCTTGTCTTTGGAAGTGTTGATATAACTGCTAGGTTTATCGTTGATGAAGTAGGAAGTGTTGGCATGAGTGTTTGTCTCATGTGAGATGTTTGGCCAGGTTCTGAGCCAAGATTGTGAAATGGCAAGTAAAAAGGAAAGGGAACGGAAATGAAAGGAAACATAGACTTAAGTGTCTTGGATTTATATCATGTTATGAAAGAATGTAAAAGTGTTGACCATCTGTTAAATTGTTAATCTTTTAGTCATTATTCATAACTGGTTTAGTATATTTCTACTGGGCTGTGGCTCACCCTATACGGGAACATCATTTTCAGGTACAGGCAACTTGCCACCTCCAAGGACTTAGCTTGGGAGGCTGGTGGCGGACAGACTTTTTGGATGTCTTTCCTTTGTTGTATTACATGTAATTTCAAGCCAAGGGCTTAATGTGTAAATGAGTTAGCACTCTACTTTTGTGTAACCAAGTGTTAACTTGGAAAGCTGTAAGCCCTTAGGGCATTGCCTTTTGTTGTTAACATGTAATACTTTTGTAATAGAACTCTGATGAATGGAAGGATGTGGATCTTTATATATCATAGCATGTCAATATTGTTGGATTTAATGTCGTTATTTTGAGGGCGTTACATGAACTTTTTTTCTATATGTTCAAATTTACATTTTAGTGTTTAATTATTTTTTTTTTTGTCTATATATTCAAAAAAGTTGACTATCATTTCACATCTTTTCCCTATCTTTTAAATTTTTTTTCAAGATTTTATTATCAAATTTAATTTTAATCTCTTATCTGTTCAAATATCTATCCAAAATTTCTTATCTGTTCAACGAACCAGTCACAATGTTCATTTCACAATGTTCAATTTATTTTTTTTCAAGATTTTATTTTTTCAAGATTTTTATCTGTTCAACGAACCTGTGTGCTTGAAAAAAAAAGCTGTCCATAAGGAGCTGGATCAGTGGAGTCTTCTCCTCTGATGGTCCTCTGCAGGCATTGAGTAAAATAATTTGGTCAGAAGTCCTTTTGTTTGTTTTGAAAGACGTTTTCTTTTCAATTTTATTCCTTAATTTATCTGTTGAATTTTTTTTTTCTATCTGTTCAAATTTGCATTTTAGTATTTAATTATTTTTTTTCTGTATATTCAAAAAAGTTTGCTATCTGTTCACTTTTTTTTCCCTATCTTTTCAAATTTTTTTCTAGCTTTTATTATCAATTCAATTTTAATCTCTTATCTGTTCAAATAACAATCCAAAATTTTTTATTTGTTCAACAAACAAGTCACAATGTTCAATTTATTTTTATCTGTTCGATTTTATTATCTGTTGAAATACACCAAATCAGGATCTGTTTTAATCTTTCTTTCTCTCTCTTTGGTTTTTCTCTCTATCTGTTGAAATTCTTTCTCACATATAATCCAGTATATATGTATATATATCTATTCAATTTTTTTATTATTTTTCTCTGCTTAATTTTTAATTTCTTTTCCACTTACAACTATCTGTTGCAATTTGTTTCATCGTAGAACAACAACACAGATCAAAAACTTAAAAAAAAAAAAAAAATGGAAGAATTGTGTCTGTGTGGTTAAAAAAAACTGTCCATAAGGAGCTGGATCAATGGAGTCTTCTCCTCTGATGGTCCTCTGCAGGCATTGAGTAAAATAATTTGGTGAGAAGCCTTTTTGTTTGTTTTGAAAGACGTTTTGTTTTCAATTTTACTACTTTATTTATCTGTTCAAATTTACATTTTAGTGTTTAATTATTTTTTTGTCTATATATTCAAAAAAGTTGGCTACCTGTTCACTTTTTTTTCGCTATCTTTTCAAATTTTTTTCTAGATTTTATTATCAATTCAATTTTAATCTCTTATCTGTTCAAATATCTATCCAAAATTTCTTATCTGTTCAACAAACCAGTCACAATGTTCAATTTATTTTTATTTGTTCAATTTTATTATCTATTGAAATACACCAAATCAGGATCTGTTGCAATCTTTCTTTCTCTCTCTTTGGTTCTTTCTCTCTATCTGTTGAAATTCTTTGTCACATATAATCCAGTATATATATATACATATATTTGGTCAATTTTTTAAATATTTTTATCTGCTTAATTTTTAAAATTTTTTTTCATTTACAACTATCTGTTGCAATTTATTTCATCGTAGAACAACAACACAAATAAAAAAACTTTAAAAAAAAAAAAAAGTGGTAGATTTGGTTCTGTGTGCTTGAAAAAAAAAACTGTCCATAAGGAGCTGGATCAGTGGAATCTTCTCCTCCGATGGTCCTCTGCATGAATTGAGTAAAATAATTTGGTCAGAAGTCCTTTTTTTTTGTTTTGAAAGACGTTTTGTTTTCAATTTAACTCCTTAATTTATCTGTTGAATTTTTTTTCTATCTGTTCAAATTTATATTTTAGAATTTAATTACTTTTTTTGTCTATATATTCAAAAAAGCTGACTATCTGTTCACCTTTTTTCCCTATCTTTTCATATTTTTTTCTAGATTTTATTATCAATTCAATTTTAATCTCTTATCTGTTCAAATATCTATCCAAAATTTCTTATCTGTTCAACAAACCAGTCATAATGTTCAATTTATTTTTATCTGTTCAATTTTATTATCTATTGAAATACACCAAATCAGGATCTGTTATAATCTTTCTTTCTCTCTCTTTGGTTTTTCTCTCTATCTGTTGAAATTCATTCTCACATATAATCCAGTACATATATATCTGTTCAATTTTTTTTATTATTTTTATCTGCTTAATTTTTAATTTTTTTTTCATTTACAGCTATCTATTGCAATTTGTTTTATCGTAGAACAACAACACAGATCAAAAACTTTTTTGAAAAAAAAAAAAGTGGAAGAATTAGGTCTGTGTGGTTGAAAAAAAACTGTCCATAAGGAGCTGGATCAATGGAGTCTTCTCCTCTGATGGTGTTCTGCAGGCATTGAGTAAAATAATTTGATGAGAAGTCTTTTTATTTGTTTTGAAAGACGTTTTGTTTTCAATTTTACTCCTTAATTGATCTGTTGAATTTTTTTTTCTATCTGTTCAAATTTACATTTTAGTTTTTAATTATTATTTTTATCTATATATTCAAAAAAGTTGACTATCTGTTCACTTTTTTTCCCTATCTTTCAAATTTTTTTCCCGATTTTGTTATCAATTCAATTTTAATCTCTTATCTGTTCAAATATCTATCCAAAATTTCTTATCTGTTCAACAAACCAGTCACAATTTTAAATTTATTTTTATCTGTTCAATTTTATTATCTGTTGAAATACACCAAATCAGGATCTGTTGCAATCTTTCTTTCTCTCTCTTTGGTTCTTTCTCTCTATCGGTTGAAATTCTTCCCCAAATATAATCCAGTATATATATATCTGTTCAATTTTTTTATAATTTTTATCTGCTTAATTTTTAATTTTTTTTTCATTTACACCTATCTGTTGCAATTTGTTTCATCGTAGAACAACAACACAGATCAAAAACATTAAAAAAAAAAAAGTGGAAGAATTGGGTCTGTGTGCTTGAAAAAAAAAATTGTCCATAACAAGCTGGATCAATGGAGTCTTCTCCTCCGATGGTCCTCTGCAGGCATTGAGTAAAATAATTTGGTGAGAAGTCCTTTTGTTTGTTTTGAAAGACGTTTTGTTTTCAATTTTACTCCTTAATTTATCTGTTGAATTTTTTTTCTATCTGTTCAAATTTACATGTTAGTACTTAATTATTTTTTTTGTCTATATATTCAAAAAATTGACTATCTGTTCACTTCTTTTCCATATCTTTTCAAATTTTTTTCTACATTATATTATCAATTAAATTTTAATCTCTTATTTGTTCAAATATCAATCCAAAATTTCTTATCTGTTCAACGAACCTGTCACAATGTTCGATTTATTTTTATCTGTTCAATTTTATTATCCGTTGAAATACATCAAATCAGGATCTGTTGCAATATTTCTTTCTCTCTCTTTGGTTTTTTCTCTCTATCTGTTGAAATTCTTTCTCACATATAATCTAGTATATATATATCTGTTCAATTATTTTAATATTTTTATCTGCTTAATTTTTAATTTTTTTTTTCATTTACAACTATCTGTTGCAATTTGTTTCATCATAGAACAACAACATAGATCAAAACTTAAAAAAAAAAAAAAAAAAAAAAGTGGAAGAATTGGGTCTGTGTGCTTTAAAAAAAAAACTGTCCATAAGGAGCTGGATCAATGGAGTCTTCTCCTCCGATGGTCCTCTGCAGGCATTGAGTAAAATAATTTGGTCAGAAGTCCCTTTGTTTGTTTTGAAAGACGGTTTGTTTTCAATTTTACTCCTTAATTTATCTGTTGAATTTTTTTTTCTATGAGTTCAGATTTACACTTTAGTGTTTAATTATTTTTTTTGGTCTATATATTCAAAAAAGTTGACTATCTGTTCACTTTTTTTCCCTATCTTTTAAAATTTTTTTCTAGATTTTATTATCAATTCAATTTTAATCTCTTATCTGTTCAAATGTCTATCCAAAATTTCTTATCTGTTCAATAAACTAGTCACAATGTTCAATTTATTTTTATCTGTTGAATTTTATTATCTGTTGAAATACACCAAATCAGGATCTGTTGCAATCTTTCTTTCTCTCTCTTTGGTTTTTCACTCTATCTGTTGAAATTGTTTCTCACATATAATCCAGTATATATATATCTGTTCAATTTTTTTATTATTTTTGTCTGCTTAATTTTTAATTTTTATTTCATTTACAGCTATCTGTTGCAATTTGTTTCATCGTAGAACAACAACACAGATCAAAAACTTAAAAATAATAAAAATAAAAAAAAAAATTGGAAGAATTGGGTCTGTGTGGTTGAAAAAAAAACTGTCCATAAGGAGTTGGATCAATGAAGTCTTCTTCTACGATGGTCCTCTGCAGGCATTGAGTAAAATAATTTGGTGAGAAGTCCTTTTGTTTGTTTCGAAAGACGTTTTGTTTTAATTTTTCTACTTAATTTATCTGTTGAATTTTTTTTTCTATCTGTTCAAATTTACATTTTAGTGTTTAATTATTATTTTTGTCTATATGTTCCAAAAAGTTGACTATCTGTTCACTTTTTTTTCCCTGTCTTTTCGAATTTTTTTCTAGATTTTTTTATCAATTCAATTTTAATCTCTTATCTGTTCAAATATCTATCCAAAATTTCTTATCCGTTCAACAAACCAGTCACAATGTTCAATTTATTTTTATCTGTTCAATTTTATTATCTGTTGAAATACACCAAATCAGGATCTGTTGCAATCTTTCTCTCTCTCTCTTTGGTTCTTTCTCTCTATCTGTTGAAATTCTTTCTCACATACGATCCAGTATACATATATATCTGTTCAATTTTTTTATAATTTTTATCGGCCTAAATTTTAATTTTTTTTTTCATTTACAACTATCTGTTGCAATTTGTTTCATCGTAGAACAACAACACAGATCAAAAACTTAAAAAAAAAAGAGTGGAAGAATTGGGTCTGTGTGCTTGAAAAAAGAAACTGTCCATAAGGAGCTGGATCAATGGAGTTTTCTCATCCGATGGTCCTCTGCAGGCTTTGAGTAAAATAATTTGGTCAGAAGTCCTTTTGTTTGTTTTGGAAGACGTTTTGTTTTCAATTTCACTCCTTAATTTATCTGTTGAACTATAGCGGTCCCGGGTTTACCCCTTGTTGTACAGTGATCCGGACGTGTGTCCGTGGATGTTGGTAGTCGAGTATTGTCTTGTTTACATCCTTTTTTGCTTTGTATTTGAGTTATAGGATGTGTTGGGCAGGTTTGTTACAGGTTGGTTGAGTTTGGGAGCCAAGTGTTGCTGCCCAGAATTTTGGCTGGTCGCTCGAGCGAGGGTTTGGTCGCTCGAGCGAGGGTGGTTTTTGTGTCTTGTCGCTCGAGCCAGGATGGCTTCGCTCGAGCGACCGATTGCGTCTAGCCCAGACCTGAAGGTTGCATTTTCTGGCTCGAGCGAGCTTTTCTTCGCTCGAGCGATCTGGTTAGTTCTTCGCTCGAGCGAGCTGTCCTTGGCTCGAGCGAGCGTCGTATTGCAAATCGGAAAATTTGCACTGTTGGCTCGAGCGAGCGTGTTTGGTCGCTCGAGCGAGGACAGTTTTTGTGTCTGGTCGCTCGAGCGACGGGGTCTTCGCTCGAGCGAGCCTGTTTATATCAGCAAGGCAGCACCGAACTAAACATCACTTTTTACAAACTCTATCTTCTTCAAACCCAATTTTTGAGAGCCTCTCACTCTAAAATTACACTCTCTCTAAGATTTGATCTACCTAGGGTGATTTCCTAGCCAAGGGCCTTTGTTAAAAAGGTAGAGATTGTCGAGGGCTTCGTTTTAATCGGAAAATCTTTGATTTTGGAGCAAGTTGGGTGTTGGCCATCATCTCCTTTTGAGCTAAATCTTTGAGGTAGGGATATCCTACTCCTCTCTATGAGTTTTGTCTTTGAATTTTAGCATTTTGATATGTTGGTAGTTGTTGTGTAATTTTGGAAAACTTTGGGCCATTGTGTAATTTTACAAAAGTTTGGGGTTTTGTCTATAATAAACCTAGAAGCATGTTTGGTATAGAAACATGGAATTAATGTTGAAACATTAATGAAATTGGAACCTAAGGGTTGTGATGTTAATTATGGAGAATGTCCTAATTACATTGATTAATTAATTTGGATAATTAATTGTGTTGATTTGTGATGTATGTAATTGTTGTGTATATGCATTGTGTTGTGTTGGAGAAGATAGGGGATGTACTCCACGGTTTAGGGGAAGATAGGGGATGGACCTCTAAGCCGGATGTTGTTGGGAGGAGATAGGGGATGAACTCCGTAGATAGTGCGTGTATGCTTATCTAGAATTGTATTGACAGAGCGTATGTGCTTGTCTTTGGAAGTGTTGATATAACTGCTAGGTTTATCGTTGATGAAGTAGGAAGTGTTGGCATGAGTGTTTGTCTCATGTGAGATGTTTGGCCAGGTTCTGAGCCAAGATTGTGAAATGGCAAGTAAAAAGGAAAGGGAACGGAAATGAAAGGAAACATAGACTTAAGTGTCTTGGATTTATATCATGTTATGAAAGAATGTAAAAGTGTTGACCATCTGTTAAATTGTTAATCTTTTAGTCATTATTCATAACTGGTTTAGTATATTTCTACTGGGCTGTGGCTCACCCTATACGGGAACATCATTTTCAGGTACAGGCAACTTGCCACCTCCAAGGACTTAGCTTGGGAGGCTGGTGGCGGACAGACTTTTTGGATGTCTTTCCTTTGTTGTATTACATGTAATTTCAAGCCAAGGGCTTAATGTGTAAATGAGTTAGCACTCTACTTTTGTGTAACCAAGTGTTAACTTGGAAAGCTGTAAGCCCTTAGGGCATTGCCTTTTGTTGTTAACATGTAATACTTTTGTAATAGAACTCTGATGAATGGAAGGATGTGGATCTTTATATATCATAGCATGTCAATATTGTTGGATTTAATGTCGTTATTTTGAGGGCGTTACATGAACTTTTTTTCTATATGTTCAAATTTACATTTTAGTGTTTAATTATTTTTTTTTTTGTCTATATATTCAAAAAAGTTGACTATCATTTCACATCTTTTCCCTATCTTTTAAATTTTTTTTCAAGATTTTATTATCAAATTTAATTTTAATCTCTTATCTGTTCAAATATCTATCCAAAATTTCTTATCTGTTCAACGAACCAGTCACAATGTTCATTTCACAATGTTCAATTTATTTTTTTTCAAGATTTTATTTTTTCAAGATTTTTATCTGTTCAACGAACCTGTGTGCTTGAAAAAAAAAGCTGTCCATAAGGAGCTGGATCAGTGGAGTCTTCTCCTCTGATGGTCCTCTGCAGGCATTGAGTAAAATAATTTGGTCAGAAGTCCTTTTGTTTGTTTTGAAAGACGTTTTCTTTTCAATTTTATTCCTTAATTTATCTGTTGAATTTTTTTTTTCTATCTGTTCAAATTTGCATTTTAGTATTTAATTATTTTTTTTCTGTATATTCAAAAAAGTTTGCTATCTGTTCACTTTTTTTTCCCTATCTTTTCAAATTTTTTTCTAGCTTTTATTATCAATTCAATTTTAATCTCTTATCTGTTCAAATAACAATCCAAAACTTTGTATTTGTTCAACAAACAAGTCACAATGTTCAATTTATTTTTATCTGTTCGATTTTATTATCTGTTGAAATACACCAAATCAGGATCTGTTTTAATCTTTCTTTCTCTCTCTTTGGTTTTTCTCTCTATCTGTTGAAATTCTTTCTCACATATAATCCAGTATATATGTATATATATCTATTCAATTTTTTTATTATTTTTCTCTGCTTAATTTTTAATTTCTTTTCCACTTACAACTATCTGTTGCAATTTGTTTCATCGTAGAACAACAACACAGATCAAAAACTTAAAAAAAAAAAAAAAAAATTGGAAGAATTGTGTCTGTGTGGTTAAAAAAGACTGTCCATAAGGAGCTGGATCAATGGAGTCTTCTCCTCTGATGGTCCTCTGCAGGCATTGAGTAAAATAATTTGGTGAGAAGCCTTTTTGTTTGTTTTGAAAGACGTTTTGTTTTCTATTTTACTACTTTATTTATCTGTTCAAATTTACATTTTAGTGTTTAATTATTTTTTTGTCTATATATTCAAAAAAGTTGGCTACCTGTTCACTTTTTTTTCGTTATCTTTTCAAATTTTTTTCTAGATTTTATTATCAATTCAATTTTAATCTCTTATCTGTTCAAATATCTATCCAAAATTTCTTATCTGTTCAACAAACCAGTCACAATGTTCAATTTATTTTTATTTGTTCAATTTTATTATCTATTGAAATACACCAAATCAGGATCTGTTGCAATCTTTCTTTCTCTCTCTTTGGTTCTTTCTCTCTATCTGTTGAAATTCTTTGTCACATATAATCCAGTATATATATATACATATATTTGGTCAATTTTTTTAATATTTTTATCTGCTTAATTTTTAAAAATTTTTTTCATTTACAACTATCTGTTGCAATTTATTTCATCGTAGAACAACAACACAAATAAAAAAACTTTAAAAAAAAAAAAAGTGGTAGATTTGGTTCTGTGTGCTTGAAAAAAAAAACTGTCCATAAGGAGCTGGATCAGTGGAATCTTCTCCTCCGATGGTCCTCTGCATGAATTGAGTAAAATAATTTGGTCAGAAGTCCTTTTTTTTTGTTTTGAAAGACGTTTTGTTTTCAATTTAACTCCTTAATTTATCTGTTGAATTTTTTTTCTATCTGTTCAAATTTATATTTTAGAATTTAATTACTTTTTTTGTCTATATATTCAAAAAAGCTGACTATCTGTTCACCTTTTTTCCCTATCTTTTCATATTTTTTTCTAGATTTTATTATCAATTCAATTTTAATCTCTTATCTGTTCAAATATCTATCCAAAATTTCTTATCTGTTCAACAAACCAGTCATAATGTTCAATTTATTTTTATCTGTTCAATTTTATTATCTATTGAAATACACCAAATCAGGATCTGTTATAATCTTTCTTTCTCTCTCTTTGGTTTTTCTCTCTATCTGTTGAAATTCATTCTCACATATAATCCAGTACATATATATCTGTTCAATTTTTTTTATTATTTTTATCTGCTTAATTTTTAATTTTTTTTTCATTTACAGCTATCTATTGCAATTTGTTTCATCGTAGAACAACAACACAGATCAAAAACTTTTTTGAAAAAAAAAAAGTAGAAGAATTAGGTCTGTGTGGTTGAAAAAAAACTGTCCATAAGGAGCTGGATCAATGGAGTCTTCTCCTCTGATGGTGTTCTGCAGGCATTGAGTAAAATAATTTGATGAGAAGTCTTTTTATTTGTTTTGAAAGACGTTTTGTTTTCAATTTTACTCCTTAATTGATCTGTTGAATTTTTTTTTCTATCTGTTCAAATTTACATTTTAGTTTTTAATTATTATTTTTATCTATATATTCAAAAAAGTTGACTATCTGTTCACTTTTTTTCCCTATCTTTCAAATTTTTTTCCCGATTTTGTTATCAATTCAATTTTAATCTCTTATCTGTTCAAATATCTATCCAAAATTTCTTATCTGTTCAACAAACCAGTCACAATTTTAAATTTATTTTTATCTGTTCAATTTTATTATCTGTTGAAATACACCAAATCAGGATCTGTTGCAATCTTTCTTTCTCTCTCTTTGGTTCTTTCTCTCTATCGGTTGAAATTCTTCCCCAAATATAATCCAGTATATATATATCTGTTCAATTTTTTTATAATTTTTATCTGCTTAATTTTTAATTTTTTTTTCATTTACACCTATCTGTTGCAATTTGTTTCATCGTAGAACAACAACACAGATCAAAAACATTAAAAAAAAAAAAGTGGAAGAATTGGGTCTGTGTGCTTGAAAAAAAAAATTGTCCATAACAAGCTGGATCAATGGAGTCTTCTCCTCCGATGGTCCTCTGCAGGCATTGAGTAAAATAATTTGGTGAGAAGTCATTTTGTTTGTTTTGAAAGACGTTTTGTTTTCAATTTTACTCCTTAATTTATCTGTTGAATTTTTTTTCTATCTGTTCAAATTTACATGTTAGTACTTAATTATTTTTTTTGTCTATATATTCAAAAAAGCTGATTATCTGTTCACTTTTTTTCTCTATCTTTTCAAATTTTTTTCTAGATTTTATTATCAATTCAATTTTAATCTCTTATCTGTTCAAATATCTATCCAAAATTTCTTATCTGCTCAACAAACCAGTCATAATGTTCAATTTATTTTTATCTGTTCAATTTTATTATCTGTTGAAATACACCAAATTAGAATTTGTTATCATCTTTCTTTCTCTTTTTGGTTTTTCTCTCTATCTGTTGAAATTCTTTCTCACATATAATCCAGTATATATATATTTGTTCAATTTTTTTATTATTTTTATCTGCTTAATTTTTAATTTTTTTTTTCATTTACAGCTATCTGTTGCAATTTGTTTCATCGTAGAACAACAACACATATCAAAAACTTAAAAAAAAAAAAAAAAAAGTGGAAGAATTGGGTCAGTGTGCTTGAAAAAAAAAAACTGTCCATAAGGAGCTGGATCAATGAGTCTTCTCCTCCGATGGCGCTCTGCAGGCATTGAGTAAAATAATTTGATGAGAAGTCCTTTTATTTGTTTTGAAAGACGTTTTGTTTTCAATTTTACTCCTTAATTTTCCTGTTGAATTTTTTTTTCTATTTGTTCAAATTTACATTTTAGTGGTTAATTATTTTTTTTGTCTATATATTCAAAAAAGTTGACTATCTGTTCACTTTTTTTCCCTATCTTTCAATTTTTTTTCTAGATTTTGTTATCAATTCAATTTTAATCTCTTATCTGTTCAAATATCTAGCCAAAATTTCTTATCTGTTCAACAAACCCGTCACAATGTTCAATTTATTTTTATATGTTCAATTTTATTATCTGTTGAAATACACCAAATCTGGATCTGTTGCAATCTTTCTTTCTCTCTCTTTGGTTCTTTCTCTCTATCTGTTGAAATTCTTTCTCAGATATAATCCAGTATATATATATCTGTTCAATTTTTTTAATATTTTTATCTGCTTAATTTTTAATTTTTTTTCATTTACAACTATCTGTTGCAATTTGTTTCATCGTAGAACAACAACACAGATCAAAAACTTAAAAAAATAAAAAAAAGTGGAAGAATTGGGTCTGTGTGCTTGGAAAAAAAACTGTCCATAAAGAGCTGTATCAATGGAGTCTTCTCCTCCGATGGTCCTCTGCAGGCATTGAGTAAAATAATTTGGTGAGATATCCTTTTGTTTGTTTTGAAAGACGTTTTGTTTTCAATTTTACTCTACAATTTATCTGTTGAATTTTTTTTTCTATATGTTCAAATTTACATTTTAGTGTTTAATTAATTTTTTTGTCTATATATTCAAAAAAGTTGACTATCTGTTCACTCTTTTTCCATATCTTTTCAAAATTTTTTTCTAGATTTTGTTATCAATTCAATTTTAATCTCTTATCTGTTCAAATATCTATCCAAAATTTCTTATTTGTTCAACAAACCAGTCACAATGTTCAATTTATTTTTATCTGTTCAATTTTATTATCTGTTGAAATACACCAAATTACGATCTGTTACAATCTTTCTTTCTCTCTCTTTGGTTCTTTCTCTCTATTTGTTGAAATTCTTTGTCAGATATAATCCAGTATATATATATATCTGTTCAATTTTCTTGATATTTTTATTTGCTTAATTTTTAATTTTTTTTTTCATTTACAACTATCTATTGCAATTTGTTTCATCGTAGAACAACAACACAGATCAAAAATTTAAAAAAAAAGAAAAAAAAAAAGAATTGGCTCTGTGTGCTTTAAAAAAAAACTGTCCATAAGGAGCTGGATCAATGTAGTCTTCTCCTCCGATGGTCCTCTACAAGTATTGAGTAAAATAATTTGGTCAGAAGTCCTTTTTTTTGTTTTGAAAGACATTTTGTTTTCAATTTTACTCCTTAATTTATCTGTTGAATTTTTTTTTTTCTATATGTTCAAATTTACATTTAAGTATTTAATTATTTTTTTGTCTATATATTAAAAAAAGTTGACTATCTGTTCACTTTTTTTCCCTATCTTTTCAAATTTTTTTCTAGATTTTGTTATCAATTCAATTTTAATCTCTTATCTGTTCAAATATCTATCCAAAATTTCTTATCTGTTCAACGAACCAGTCACAATGTTCAATTTATTTTTATCTGTTCAATTTTATTATCTGTTGAAATACACCAAATCAGGATCTGTTGCAATCTTTCTTTCTCTCTCTTTGGTTCTTTCTCTCTATATGTTGAAATTCTTTCTCACATATAATCCGGTATATATATATCTGTTCAATTTTTTAATATTTTTCTCTGCTTAACTTTTTATTTTTTTTTTCATTTACAACTATCTGTTGCAATTTGTTTCATCGTAGAACAACAACACAGATCAAAAACTTAAAAAAGAAAAGAAAAGAAAAAAGAAGTGGAAGAATTGGTTCTGTGTGCTGGAAAAATACAAACTGTCCATAAGGAGCTGGATCAATGGAATCTTCTCCTCCGATGGTCCTCTGTAGGCATTGAGTAAAATAATTTGGTGAGAAGTCCTTTTGTTTGTTTTGAAAGACGTTTTGTTTTCAATTTTATCTCTTAATTTATCTGTTGAATTTTTTTTCTATCTGTTCAAATTTCAATTTTAGTGTTTAATTATTTTTTTTGTCTATATATTCAAAAAAGTTGACTATCTGTTCATTTTATTTCCCTATCTTTTCAAATTTTTTTCTAGATTTTATTATCAATTCAAATTTAATCTCTTATCTGTTCAAATATCTATCCAAAATTTCTTATCTGTTCATTGAACCAGTCACACTGTTCAATTTATTTTTATCCGTTCAATTTTATTATCTGTTGAAATACACCAAATCAGGATCGGTTGCAATCTTTCTTTCTCACTCTTTGGTTCTTTCTCTCTATCTGTTGAAATGTTTTCTCACATATAACCCAGTATATATATCTGTTCAATTTTTTTATTATTAATATCCACTTAATTTTTAATTTTTTTTATCATTTACAACTATATGTTGCAATTTGTTTCATCTTAGAACAACACAGATCAAAAACATAAAAAAAAAAAAAAGGTGGAAGAATTGGGTCTGTGTGCTTGAAAAAAAAACTATCCATAAGGAGCTGAATCAATGGAGTCTTCTTCTCCGATGGTCCTCTGCAGGCATTGAGTAAAATAATTTGGTGAGAAGTCTTTTTGTTTGTTGTGAAAGACGTTTAGTTTTCAATTTTACTCCGTAATTTATTTGTTGAATTTTTTTTTTCTATATGTTCAAATTTACATTTAAGTGTTTAATTTTTTTTTGGGTATATATATTCAAAAAAGTTGACTATCTGTTCACTTTTTTTCTCTATCTTTTCAAAATTTTTCTAGATTTTATTATCCATTCAATTTTAATCTCTTATCTATTCAAATATCTATCCAAAATTTCTTATTTGTTCAAAAACTAGTCACAATGTTCAATTTATTTTTATCTGTTCAATTTTATTATCTGTTGAAATACACCAAATCAGGATCTGTTGCAATCTTTCTTTCTCTCTCTTTGGTTCTTTCTCTCTATCTGTTGAAATTCTTTCACACATATAATCCAATATATATATATCTGTTCAATTTTTTTTATAATTTTTATCTGCTTAATTTTTAATTTTTTTTTTCATTTACAAATATCTGTTGCAATTTGTTTCATCGTAGAACAACACAGATCAAAAACTTTAAAAAAAAACAAAAAAAAGTGAAAGAATTGGTTCTGTGTGCTTCAAAAAAAAAACTGTCCAGAAGGAGCTGGATCAATGGAGTCTTCTCTTCCGATGGTTCTCTGCAGGCATTGAGCAAAATAATTTGATGAGAAGTCCTTTTATTTGTTTTGAAAGACATTTTGTTTTCAATTTTACTCCTTAATTTATCTGTTGAATCTTTTTTTCTATCTGTTCAAATTTACATTTTTGTGTTTAATTATTTTTTTTTCTATATATTCAAAAAAGTTTACTATCTGTTCACTTTTTTACCCTATATTTAAATTTTTTTTTTAGATTTTATTATCAATTCAATTTTAATCTCTTATTTGTTCAAATATCTATCCAAAATTTCTTATTTGTTCAATGAACCAGTCGCAATGTTCAATTTATTTTTATCCGTTCAATTTTATTATCTGTTGAAATACACCAAATCAGGATCGGTTGCAATCTTTCTTTCTCTCTCTTTGGTTCTTTCTCTCTATCTGTTGAAATTTTTTCTCACATATAATCCAGTATATATATCTGTTCAATTTTTTTATTATTAATATCCACTTAATTTTTAATTTTTTTTATCATTTACAACTATCTGTTGCAATTTGTTTCATCTTAGAACAATAACACAGATCAAAAACATAAAAAAAAGGTGGAAGAATTGGGTCTGTGTGCTTGAAAAAAAAACTATCCATAAGGAGCAGGATCAATGGAGTCTTCTCCTCCGATGGTCCTCTGCAGGCATTGAGTAAAATAATTTGGTGGGAAGTCCTTTTGTTTGTTGTGAAAGACGTTTAGTTTTCAATTTTACTCCGTAATTTATCTGTTGAATTTTTTTTTCTATATGTTCAAATTTACATTTAAGTGTTTAATTATTTTTTTTGGTCCATATATTCAAAAAAGTTGACTATCTGTTCATTTCTTTTTCCTATCTTTTCAATTTTTTTTTCTAGATTTTATTATCCATTCAATTTTAATCTCTTATCTGTTCAAAAACTAGTCACAATGTTCAATTTATTTTTATCTGTTCAATTTTATTATCTGTTGAAATGCACCAAATCAGGATCTGTTGCAATCTTTCTTTCTCTCTCTTTGGTTCTTTCTCTCTATCTGTTGAAATTCTCTCACACATATAATCCAATATATATATCTGTTCAATTTTTTTATAATTTTTATCTGCTTAATTTTTAAATTTTTTTTTTCATTTACAACTATCTGTTGCAATTTGTTTCATCGTAGAACAACAACACAGATCAAAAACTTAAAAAAAAAAAAAAACAAAAAAAGTGAAAGAATTGGGTCTGTGTGCTTCAAAAAAAAAAACTATCCAGAAGGAGCTGGATCAAGGGAGTCTTATCCTCCGATGGTTCTCTGCAGGCATTGAGCAAAATAATTTGATGAGAAGTCCTTTTATTTGTTTTGAAAGACGTTTTGTTTTCAATTTTACTCCTTAATTTATCTGTTGAATCTTTTTTTCTATCTGTTCAAATTTACATTTTAGTGTTTAATTATTTTTTTTGTCTATATATTCAAAAAAGTTGACTATCTGTTCACCTTTTTACCCTATCTTTTCAAATATTTTTCTAGATTTGGTTATCAATTCAATTTTAATCTCTTATCTGTTCAAATATCTATCTAAAATTTCTTATTTGTTCAACAAACCAGTCACAATGTTCAATTTATTTTTATCTGTTCAATTTTATTATCTGTTAAAATACACCAAATCAGGATCTGTTGCAATCTTTTTTTCTCTCTCTTTGGTTCTTTCTCTCTATCTGTTGAAATTCTTTCTCAGATATAAACCAGTATATAAATATCTGTTAGATTTTTTTATAATTTTTATCTGCTTAATTTTTAATCTTTTTTTCTTTTGCAACTATCTGTTGCAATTTGTTTCATCGTAGAACAACGACACAGATCAAAAACTTAAAAAAAGAAAAAAAAGAAAAAAAAGAAGAAGAATTGGGTCTGTGTGATTGGAAAAAAAAAACTGTCCATAAGGAGCTGGATCAATGGAGTCTTCTCCTCCGATTGTTCTCTGCAGGCATTGAATAAAATAATTTGGTAAGAAATCCTTTTGTTTGTTTTGAAAGACGTTTCGTTTTCAATTTTACTCCTTAATTTATCTGTTGAATTTTTTTTTTCTATCTGTTCAAATTTACATTTTAGTGTTTAATTTTTTCTTTATCTATATATTCAAAAAAGTTGACTATCTGTTCACTTTTTTTCTCAATCTTTTCAAATTTTTTTCTAGATTTTGTTATCAATTCAATTTTCATCTCTTATCTGTTCAAATATCTATCCAAAATTTCTTATCTGTTCAACGAACCAGTCACAAGGTTCAATTTATTTTTATCTGTTCAATTTTATTATCTGTTGAAATACACCAAATCAGGATCTGTTGTAAACTTTCTTTCTCTTTCTTTGGTTCTTTCTCTCTATATGTTGAAATTCTTTCTCACATATAATCCAGTATATATATCTGTTCAATTTTTTTAATAGTTTTCTCTGCTTAATTTTTAATTTTTTTTTCATTTACAACTATCTGTTGCAATTTGTTTCATCGTAGAACAACAACACAGATAAAAAACTTAAAAAAAAAAAAAAAAAAGAATTGGCTCTGTGCGCTTTAAAAAAAAACTGTCCATAAGGAGCTGGATCAATGTAGTCTTCTCCTCCGATGGTCCTCTACAAGTATTGAGTAAAATAATTTGGTCAAGAGTCATTTATTTTTTTTTGAAAGACATTTTGTTTTCAATTTTACTCCTTAATTTATCTGTTGAATTTTTTTTTCTATATGTTCAAATTTACATTTAAGGGTTTAATTATTTTTTTTGTCTATATATTCAAAAAAGTTGACTATCTGTTCACTTTTTTTTCCTATCTTTTCAAATTTTTTTTCTAGATTTTGTTATTAATTCAATTTTAATCTCTTATCTGTTCAAATATCTATCTAAAATTTCTTTTCTGTTCAACGAACAGTCACAATGTTCAATTTATTTTTATCTGTTCAATTTTATTATCTGTTGAAATACACCAAATCAGGATCTGTTGCACTCTTTCTTTCTCTCTCTTTGGTTCTTTCTCTCTATATGTTGAAATTCTTTCTCACATATAATCCAGTATATGTATATCTGTTCAATTTTTTTAAAATTTTTCTCTGCTTAATTTTTAATTTTTTTTTCATTTACAACTATCTGTTGCAATTTGTTTCATCGTAGAACAACAACACAGATCAAAAACTTAAAAAAAAAAAAAAAAAAAAAGTGGAAGAATTGGGTCTGTGTGCTTGAAAAAAAAAAACTGTCCATAAGGAGCTGGATCAATGGACTCTTCTCCTCCGATGGTCCTCTGCAGGCATTGAGTAAAATAATTTGGTGAGAACTCATTTTGTTTTCAATTTTACTCCGTAATTTATCTGTTGAATTTTTTTTTTCTATATGTTCAAATTTACATTTAAGTGTTTAATTATTTTTTTGGTCTATATATTCAAAAAAGTTGACTATCTGTTCACTTTTTTTCCCTATCTTTTCAAATTTTTTTCTAGATTTTGTTATCCATTCAATTTTAATCTCTTATCTGTTCAAATATCTAACCAAAATTTCTTATCTGTTCAAAAACTAGTCACAATGTTCAATTTATTTTTAACGAACTAGTCAGCATATTCAATTTATTTTTATCTGTTCAATTTTATTATCTGTTGGAATACACTAAATCACGATCTGTTGCAATCTTTCTTTTTCTCTCTTTGGTTCTTTCTCTCTATCTGTTGAAATTTTTTCTCACATATAATCCAGTATATATATCTGTTTAATTTTTTTAATATTTTTATCTGCTTAATTTTTAATTTTTTTTTCATTTATAACTATCTGTTGCAATTTGTTTCATCGTAGAACAACAACACAGGTCAAAAACTTAAAAAAAAAAAAAAGTGGAAGAATTAGGTCTATGTGCTTGAAAAAAAACTGTCCATAAGGAGCTGGATCAATGGAGTCTTCTCCTCTGATGGTCCTCTGCAGGCATTGAGTAAAATAATTTGGTGAGAAGTCCTTTTATTTGTTTTGAAAGACATTTTGTTTTAAATTTTACTCCGTAATTTATCTGTTGACTTTTTTTTTCTATATGTTCAAATTTACAATTAAGTGTTTAATTATTTTTTTTTGTCTATATATTCAAAAAAGTTGACTATCTGTTCACTTTTTTTCCCTATCTTTTCAAATTTTTTTCTAGATTTTGTAATCCATTCAATTTTAATCTCTTATCTGTTCAAATATCTATCCAAAATTTCTTATCTGTTCAACAAACTAGTCACAATGTTGAATTTTTTTTTATCTGTTCAATTTTATAATCTATTGAAACACACCAAATCAGGATCTGTTGCGATCTTTCTTTCTCTCTCTTTGGTTATTTCTCTCTATCTATGGAAATTTTTTCTCACATATAATCCAGTATATATATATCTGTTCAATTTTTATAATATTTTTATCTTCATAATTTTTAATTTTTTTTTTCATTTACAACTATCTGTTGCAATTTGCTTCATCGTAGAACAACAACACAGATCAAAAACTTCAAAAAAAAAAAAAAGAAGTGGAAGAATTGGGTCTGTGTGCCTGAAAAAAAAACTGTCCATAAGGAGCTGGATCAATGGAGTCTTCTCCTCCGATGGTCCTCTGCATGCATTGAGTAAAATAATTTGGTAAGAAGTCCTTTTGTTTGTTTTGAAAGACGTTTTGTTTTCAATTTTAGTCCTTAATTTATGTGTTAAATTTTTTTTTCTATATGTTCAAATTTACATTTAATTGTTTATTTTTTTTTTCTATATATTCAAAAAAGTTGACTATCTGTTGACTTTTTTTCCCAATCTTTTGAAATTTTTTTCTAGAGTTTCTTCTCAGTTATATTTTAATCTCTTATCTGTTCAAATATCTTTCCAAAATTTCTTATCTGTTCAACAAAATAGTCACAATGTTCAATTTATTTTTATTTGTTCAATTTTATTATCTGTTGCAATCTTTCTTTCTCTCTCTGGTTCTTTCTCTCTATCTGTTGAAATTTTTTCTCACATATAATCCAGTATATATATCTGCTCAATTTTGTTTAATATTTTTATCCGCTTAATTTTTAATTTTTTTTCATTTACAACTATCTATTGCAATTTATTTCATCGTAGAGCAACAACACAGATGAAAAACTTTTTTTTTAAAAAAAAAAGTAGAAGAATTGGGTCTGTGTGCTTGAAAAAAAGAACTGTCCATAAGGAGCTGGATCAATGGAGTCTTCTCCTCTGATGGTCCTCTGCAGGTATCGAGTAAAATAATTTGGTGAGAAGTCCTTTTGTTTTTTTTTAAGGACGTTTTGTTTTCAATTTTACTCCTTAATTTATCTGTTGAATTTTTTTTCTATATGTTCACATTTACATTTAAGTGTTTAATTTTTTTTTTGTCTATATATTCAAAAAAGTTGACTATCTGTTCACTTTTTTTTCCCTATATTTTCAAAATTTTTTCTAGATTTTATTATCAATTCAATTTTACTCTCTTATCTGTTCAAATGTCTATCCAAAATTTCTTATCTGTTCAACGAACCAGTCACAATGTTCAATTTATTTTTATCTGTTCAATTTTATTATCTGTTGAAATACACCAAATCAGGATCTATTGCAATCTTTCTTTCTCTCTCTTTGGTTCTTTCTCTCTATCTGTTGAAATTCTTTGTCACATATAATCCAGTATATATATATTTGTTCAATTTTTTGAATATTTTTATCTGCTTAATTTTTAATTTTTTTTTTCATTTACAACTATCTGTTGCAATTTATTTCATCATAGAACAACAACACAGATAAAAAACTTAAAAAAATAAAAAAGTGGAAAAATCGGGTCTGTGTGCTTGAAAAAAAAAACTGTCCATAAGGAGCTGGATCAATGGAGTCTTCTCCTCCGATGGTCCTCTACAGGCATTGAGTAAAATAATTTTGTGAGAAGTCCTTTTGTTTGTTTTGAAAGACGTTTTGTTTTCAATTTTACTCCTTAATTTATCTGTTGAATTTTTTTTCTATATGTTCAAATTTACATTTAAGTGTTTAATTATTTTTTTTTTGTCTATATATTCAAAAAAGTTCACTATCTGCTCACTTTTTTTCCCTATCTTTTCAAATTGTTTTCTACATTTTGTTATCAATTCAATTTTAATCTCTTATCTGTTCAAATATCTATCCGAAATTTCTTATCTGTTCAACAAACCAGTCACAATGTTCAATTTATTTTTATCTGTTCAATTTTATTATCTGTTGAAATACACCAGATCAGGATCTATTGCAATCTTTCTTTCTCCGTATTTGGTTCTTTCTCTCTATCTGTTGAAGTTCTTTCTCACATATAATCCAGTATATATATATCTGTTCAATTTTTTTATTATTTTTATTTGCTTAATTTTTAATTTTTTTTTTTCATTTACAACTATTTGTTGCAATTTCTTTCATCGTAGAACAACAACACAGATCAAAAACTTTTTAAAAAAAAAAAAACAAAAAGTGGAAGAATTGGGTCTGTGTGGTTGAAAAAAAAAACTGTCCATAGGAAGCTGGATCAATGGAGTCTTCTCCTCCGATGGTCCTCTGCTGGCATTGAGTAAAATAATTTGGTCAGAAGTCCTTTTGTTTGTTTGGAAAAACGTTTTGTTTTCAAATTTACGCCTTAATTTATCTGTTGAATTTTTTTTCTATCTGTTCAAATTTACATTTTAGAGTTTAATTTTTTTTTTTGTCTATATATTCAAAAAAGTTGACTATCTGTTCACTTATTTTCCCTATCTTTTCAATTTTTTTTCTAGATTTTATTATCATTTCATTTTTAATCTCTTATCTGTTCAAATATCTATCCAAAATTTCTTATCTGTTCAAGGAACCAGTCACAATGTTCAATTTATTTTTATCTATTCAATTTTATTATCTGTTGAAATACTCCAAATCAGGATCTGTTACAATCTTTTTTCCTCTCTCTTTGGTTCTTTCTCTCTATCTGTTGAAATTCTTTCTCAGATATAATCCAGTATATATATATCTGTTCAATTTTTTTAATTTTTTTATCAGCTTAATTTTTAATTTTTTTTTCCTTTACAACTATCGGTTGCAATTTGTTTCATCGTAGAACAACAACACAGATCAAAAACTTTAAAAAAAAAAAGTGAAAGAATTGGGTCTGTGTGCTTAAAAAAAAAAACCGTCCACAAGGAGCTGGATCAATGGAGTCTTCTCCTCCGATGGTCCTCTGCAGGCATTGAGTAAAATAATTTGGTGAGAAATCCTTTTGTTTGTTTTGAAAGACGTTTTCTTTTCAATTTTACTCCTTAATTTATATGTTGAATTTTTTTTTTCTATATGTTCAATTTTAAATTTTAGCGTTTAATTATTTTTTTTTGGCTATATATTCAAAAAGTTGACTATCTGTTCACTTTTTTTTCCCTATCTTTACAAATTTTTTTTCAAGATTTTTTTATCAATTCAATTTTAATCTCTTATCTGTTCAAACATCTATTCAAAATTTCTTATCTGTTCAACAAACCAGTCACAATGTTCAGCTTATTTTTATCTTTTCAATTTTATTATCAGTTTAAATACACCAAATCAGGATCTGTTGCAATCTTTTTCTCTCTCTCTTTGGTTCTTTCTCTCTATCTGTTGAAGTTCTTTCTCACATATAATCCAGTATATATATATCTGTTCAATTTTTTTATAATTTTTATCTGCTTAATTTTTAATTTTTTTTTTCCTTTACAACTATCTGTTGCAATTTGTTTCATCGTCGAACAACAACGCAGATCAAAAACTTAAAAGAAAAAAATAAAAAAAAAGTGGAAGAATTGGGTCTGTGTGCTTGAAAAAAAAAACTGTCCATAAGGAGCTGGATCAATGGAGTCTTCTCCTCCGATGGTCCTCTGCAGGCATTGAGTACAATAATTTGGTGAGAAGTCCTTTTGTTTGTTTTGAAAAACGTTTTGTTTTCTATTTTACTCCTTAATTTATCAATTGAATTTCTTTTTCTATCTGTTCAAATTTACATTTTAGTGTTTAATTTTTTTTTCTATATATTCAAAAAAGTTGACTATCTGTTCACTTTTTTTCCCCATCTTTTCAAATTTTTTTCTAGATTTTGTTATCAATTCAATTTTAATCTCTTATCTGTTCAAATATTTATCTAAAATTTCTTATCTGTTCAACAAACCAGTCACATCGTTCAATTTATTTTTATCTATTTAATTTTATTATCCGTTGAAATATACCAAATCTGGATCTGTTGCAATCTTTCTTTCTCTCTCTTTGGTTCTTTCTCTCTATCTGTTGAAATTCTTTCTCACATATATTCTAGTATATATATATATTTGTTCAATTTTTTTATTATATTTATCTGCTTAATTTTTAATTTTTTTTTTCCATTTACAGATATCTGTTGCAATTTGTTTCATCGTAGAACAACAACACAAATGAAAAACTTAAAAAAAAAAAAAAAAAAAAAGTTGAAGAATTGGGTCTGTGTGCTTGAAAAAAAAACTGCCCATAAAGAGCTGGATCAATGGAGTCTTCTCCTCCGATGGTCCTCTGCAGGAATTGAGTAGAATAATTTGGTGAGAAGCCTTTTTGTTTGTTTTGAAAAACGTTTTGTTTTCATTTTTAATCCTTACTTTATCGGTTAAATTTTTTTTTTTCTATTTGTTCAAATTTACATTTTAGTGTTTAATTATTATTTTTGTCTATATATTCAAAAAAGTTGACTATCTGTTCACTTTTTTTCCCTATCTTTTCAAATTTTTTTCTAGATTTTATTATCAATTCAATTTTCATCTCTTATCTGTTCAACGAACCAGTCAGAATGTTCAATTTATTTTTATCTGTTCAATTTTATTATCTGTTGAATTACACCAAATCAGGATCTCTTGCAATCTTTCTTTCTCTCTCTTTGGTTCTTTCTCTCTATCTGTTGAAATTCTTTCTCACATATAATCCAGTATATATATCTGTTCAATTTTTTTATTATTTTAATCTGCTTAATTTTTAATTTTTTTTCATTTACAACTATCTGTTGCAATTTGTTTCATCGTTGAACAACAACACAGATCAAATACTTAAAAAAAAAAAGAGTGGAAGAATTGGGTCTGTGTGCTTGAAAAAAAAAGCTGTCCATAAGGAGCTGGATCAGTGGAGTCTTCTACTCCGATGGTCCTCCGCAGGCATTGAGTAAAATAATTTGGTCAGAAGTCCTTTTCTTTGTTTTGAAAAACGTTTTGTTTTCAATTTTACTCCTCAATTTATCTGTTGAATTTTTTTTTATATATGTTCAAATTTACATTTAAGTGTTTAATTATTATTTTTTTGTCTATACATTCAAAAAAGTTGACTATCTGTTCACTTTTTTTCCCAATCTTTTCAAATTTTTTTGTATATTTTGTTATCAGTTCAATTTTAATCTCTTATCTGTTCAAATATCTATCCAAAATTTCTTATCTGTTCAACAAAGCGGTCACAATGTTCAATTTATTTTTATGTTTTCAATTTTATTATCTGTTGAAAAACACCAAATCAGGATCTGTTGCAATCTTTCTTTCTCTCTCTTTGGTTCTTTCTCTCTATATGTTGAAATTCTTTCTCACATATAATCCAGTATATATATATATGTTCAATTTTTTCAATTATTTTTATCTGCTTAATTTATAATTTTTTTTTCATTTACAACTATCTGTTGCAATTTGTTTCATCGTAGAACAACAACACAGATCAAAAACTTAAAAAAAAAAAAAAAAAAAAAAAAAAGAAGTGGAAGAATTGGCTCTATGTGCTTGAAAAAAAAAACTGTCCATAAGGAGTTGGATCAATGGAATCTTCTCCTCCGATGGTCTTCTGCAGGCATTGAGTAAAATAATTTGGTAAGAAGTCGTTTTGTTTGTTTTGAAAAACGTTTCGTTTTCAATTTTACTCCATAATTTAGCTGTTGAATTTTTTTTCTATCTGTTCAAATTTACATTTTAGTGTTTAATTATTTTTTTTTTCTATATATTCAAAAAAGTTGACTATCTGTTCACTTTTTTTCCCTATCTTTGCAAATTTGTTTCTAGATTTTATTATCAGTTCAGTTCTAATCTCTTATCTGTTCAAATATCTATCCAAGATTTCTTATCTATTCAACGAACCAGTCATAATGTTCAATTTATTTTTAGCTGTTCTATTTTATTATCTGTTGAAATACACCAAATCAGGATCTGTTGCATTCTTTCTTTCTCTCTCTTTGTTCCTTCTCTCTATCTGTTGAAATTCTTTCTCACATATAATCAAGTATATATATATATCTGTTCAATTTTTTAAATATTTTTATCTGCTTAATTTTTAATTTTTTTTCATTTACAACTATCTGTTGCAATCTGTTTCATCGTTGAACAACAACACAGATCAAAAACTTAAAAAAAAAAAAAAAGCGGAAGAAATGGGTCTGTGTGCTCGAAAAAAAAAACTGTCCATAAGGAGCTGGATCAATGGAGTCTTCTCCTTCGATGGTCCTCTCCAGGCATTGAGTAAAATAATTTGGTCAGAAGTCCTTTTGTTTGTTTTGAAAGACGTTTTGTTTTCAATTTTACTCCTTAATTTATCTGTTAATTTTTTTTTCTATCTATTCCAATTTACATTTTAGTGTTTAATTTTTTTTTTGTCTATATATTCGAAAAAATTGACTATCTATTCACTTTTTTTCCATGTCTTTTCAAAATTTTTTCTAGATTTTATTATCAATTCAATTTTAATCTCTTATCTGTTCAAATATCTATCCAAAATTTCTTATCTGTTCAACAAACTAGTCACAATGTTCAATTTATTTTTATCTTTTTAATTTTATTATCTGTTGAAATACAGCAAATCAGGATCTGTTGCAATCTTTCTTTCTCTCTCTTTGGTTCTTTCTCTCTATATGTGGAAATTTTTTCTGACATATAATCCAGTATATGTATATCTGTTCAATTTTTTTAATATTTTTCTCTACTTAATTTTTAATTTTTTTTTTCATTTACAACTATCTGTAGCAATTTTTTTCATCGTAGAACAACAACACAGATCAAAAACTTTAAAAAAAAAAAAAAAGTGGAAGAATTGGGTCTGTGTGCTTGAAAAAAAAAACTGTCCATGAGGAGCTAGATCAATGGAGTCTTCTCCTCCGATGGTCCTCTGCAGGCATTGAGTAAAATAATTTGGTCAGAAGTCATTTTGTTTGTTTTGAAAGACGTTTTGTTTTCAATTTTACTCCTTAATTTATCTGTTGAATTTTTTTTCTATCTGTTCAAATTTACATTTTAGTGTTTAATTATTATTTTTTGTCTATATATTGAAAAAAGTTGACTATCTGTTCACTTTTTTTCCTATCTTTTCAATTTTTTTTTCTAGACTTTATTATCAATTCAATTTTAATCTCTTATCTGTTAAAATATCTATCTAAAATTTCTTATCTGTTCAACGAACCAGTCAGAATGTTCAATTTATTTTTATGTGTTCAATTTTATTATCATTTGAAATACACCAAATCAGGATCTGTTGCAATCTTTCTTTCTCTCTCTTTGGTTCTTTCTCTCTATCTGTTGAAATTCTTTCTCACATATAATTCAGTATATATATATATCTGTTCAATTATTTTAATATTTTTATATGCTTAATTTTTAAATTTTTTTTCATTTACAACTATCTGTTGCAATTTGTTTCGTCATGCAACAACAACACAGATCAAAAACTTAAAAAGAAAAAATAAAAAAAAAAATAAAAAAAAATTGGAAGAATTGGATCTGTGTGCTTGAAAACAAAACTGTCCATAAGGAGCTGGATCAATGGAGTCTTCTCCCCTGATGGTCCTCTGCAGGCATTGAGTAAAATAATTTTGTCCGAAGTCTTTTTGTTTGTTTTGAAAGACGTTTTGTTTTCAATTTTACGCCTTAATTTATCTGTTGAATTTTTATTTCTATATGTTCAAATTTACAATTAAGTGTTTAATTATTTTTTTTTTGTCTATATATTCAGAAAAGTTGACTATCTGTTCACTTTTTTCCCTATCTTTTCAATTTTTTTTCAAGATTTTGTCATCAGTTCAATTTTAATCTCTTATCTGTTCAAATATCTATCCAAAATTTCTTATCTGTTCAACAAACCAGTCACAATGTTCAATTTATTTTATCTTTTCAATTTTATTATCTGTTCAAATACACAAAATCAGGATCTGCTGCAATCTTTCTTTTTCTCTCTTTGGTTCTTTCTCTCTATATGTTGAAATTCTTTCTCACATATAATCCAATATATATATATGTTCAATTTATTTAATTATTTTTATCTGCTTAATTTTTAATTTTTTTTCATTTACAACTATCTGTTGCAATTTGTTTCATCGTAGAACAACACAGATCAAAAACTTAAAAAAAAAAAAAAAAAAAAAAGTGGAAGAATTGGGTCTTTGTGCTTGAAAAAAAAAACTGTCCATAAGGAGCTGGATCAATGGAGTCTTCTTCTCCGATGGTCTTTTGCAGGCATTGAGTAAAATAATTTGGTGAGAAGTTCTTTTGTTTGTTTTGAAAGACGTTTCGTTTCCAATCTTACTCCTTAATTTTTCTGTTGAATTTTTTTTTCTATTTGTTCAAATTTACATTTTAGTGTTTAATTATTTTTTTTGTCTATATATTCAAAAAAGTTGACTATCTGTTCCATTTTTTTCCCTATCTTTTCAAATTTTTTTCTAGATTTTATTATCAGTTCAATTTTAATCTCTTATCTGTTCAAATATCTATCGAAAATTTCTTATCTGTTCAACGAACCAGTTACAATTTTCAATTTATTTTTGTCTGTTCAATTTTATTATCTGTTGAAATACACCAAATCAGGATCTGTCGCAATCTTTCTTTCTCTCTCTTTGGTTCTTTCTCTCTATCTGTTGAAATTCTTTCTCACATATAATCAAGTATATATGTATCTGTTCAATTTTTTTAATATTTTTATTTGCTTAATTTTTAATTTTTTTTTTCATTTACAATTATCTGTTGCAATTTCTTTCATCGTAGAACAACAACACAGATCAAAAACTTTTTTTAAAAAAAAAAAAGTGGAAGAATTGGGTCTGTGTGCTTGAAAAAAAAAACTGTCCATAAGGAGCTGGATCAATAGAGTCTTCTCCTCCGATGGTCCGCTGTAGGCATTGAGTAAAATAATTTGCTCAGAAGTCCTTTCGTTTGTTTTGAAAAACGTTTTGTTTTCAATTTTAGTCCTTAATTTATCTGTTGATTTTTTTTTCTATAAGTTCAAATTTACATTAAAGTGTTTAATTTTTTTTTGTCTATATATTCAAAAAAGTTGACTATCTGTTCACTTTTTTTCCCTATATTTTCAAATTTTTTTTCTAGATTTTCTTATCAGTTCAATTTTAATCTCTTATCTGTTCAAATATCTATCCAAAATGTAATAACCCTCACACTGCCTTAACTATACTCATATGCATTTTATATGACTTTGCTTTGTTGAGCTTGCATTCTAAATCTTGACTTGCCTTGCATTCTTGACTAGTCTTGCATAAGTGATACTTGATGCTATGTTCCTTATTAGTGTGTGTGTTTAGCCGAGGTCGCCTTGAGCCTAGACCACCTTTGAACCTTGTGCTTAGAACCATTTTGGAACCACCTGGTTGACCTTCACCTTCACCCCGGCATTATAGCCGAGATGTCACTACCTAGCCGAGGTATTTTACACTAGTGACCTTTGTTCCCGGGCTGGTATGACATAGGCCGAGGTGTGGCACACCCTGGCCAAGGTGTGGCACAGCTTAGTCAAATGTCGTCCTCCCTAGCCGATGTCTTTGTTACCCTGTTGCCGAAGTTTTGTCTTTGACCGATGTTATTGATTGCCGAGGTCTTGTTGTTAGCTGATGTCATTACTCGCCGGAGTGTTTTACTGGGTAGCTTGTTAGATACGCTTTGTCAGAGTCTTGTCCTTTCAATCAGTCACCTTTTCGAATAGAGCCAACCAACCGTTGCCACGTGTCCGAGCTGTAGGTTAAAGCAGCCGACAGACTTAGAAACACATCATTCTTGTCTCAAATCTTTGTTTTAGAGAGAGAAGCTCTAGAAAAAAAAGGGAGAAGAGAGTTTTAGAGAGAGAAGTGGAGTTCGAGCTTGATCCTTGAAGATCGAACCGTTGGATTTGAGTTTTGAGGTTAGATTCTTGCTCTCCTTTGATTACTTTTATTGTTTGTCCAGCTGCATTGCATGATTGAGTTTGTTTTGTATGCCATGCATCGATTTGAAGTCGGTTTTGAAAAAGGAAAATGATGTTCATGTATGTTCTTGAGGAAAACCTTGTTTTGATCCGAAAGTTTACATCAAGATGCATGTTCCCGTGTTTGCTTTCATATAATCTTCCAGTACGGGTACCCAGGTCCATGTTTTTGAAGCCTTGGCATGAAATCTTAGTTTTGGGTGCAAACAAGTTATGTTTTCAGCATGCATGTTCTTGATGATCTTGTCTTTGCATTATTCAAGGGGGAAACCCAAGTTTTTCCCGAGTTCGTTTTGTATGTGGGCCTCAAGACCACACCTCGGCGAGGTGGTGTGGGACCTCGGCATGACCTGGATGGTACCCAGTGTGTTTTCCCGAAGTGAGAAACAGTGTTTGATATGATTTGACTTAGTTTTGGGCGAAAGCCGAGATCATTTGCATGCATATGAAGCTTGTTTAAAAAGTGCATTCAATAGACTTGCCATGTGTTTGTAGGACTTGGACTCGCCTTGACCCCGACGTCTGAAGAACTATGTGAGTGGCATTTTAATAAAGCTATGTTAAAGTGTTTTGATAAAAGCCTTGTTTTGTCTTGTTTTGGAAAGTATTTGTAAACATGAATGATTATCCCTATTTTGTGCACCAAGTATTATATCGTGTTTGGATGACATTTCTGGAAGTCCGTACGTGCCAGGGGACTTTAAGCACTTGTGGCACTAGTCCGTACGTGCTAGGGGACTATAAGCACTTGTAGCACAAAGTTTGGAAGTCCGTACGTGCCAGGGGACTTTAAGCACTTGTGGCACTAGTCCGTACGTGCTAGGGGACTATAAGCACTTGTAGCACAAAGTTTGGAAGTCCGTGCGTGCCAGGGGACTATAAGCACTTGTGGCACAAGTCCTTAGTGTCGGGGACTATAATGCAACGACATTCTTGTTTAGAGATCTCTCTTGTCTTGTCATGCCTTGCCACTGACGGTTTTACCGCGTGGGTTTGTTTGTCCGGATTGTCATCTCTTGTACTATATTGATGATAGTAAGCGTCCCTTGAAGTTTTGAAAGATTTGATAGAAGAACTTGATTTATACCTTGTATTGTTTTGTTAAAAGATCTCGGATATCATTCATGTAAACCCTTTATTACTTATGCCATACACTGAGTACCCAAGCTCACCCTCTCTATATATATGTAGGTGATGAGCAGGGCGGCGATGACGCCTAAATGTGTTTTGCCGAGGTGTTTTGCTGATGTATTTTGCCAATGTGTTTTTGGACTCATGTTTGCGACATCTTGAAGATCATGCTTCTTAGTTATTTCATTGTATTTTGTATTTGAGGGCTGAGAAGCCTTTTGGTCAAGATGTAATTTTTGTACTCTATTTTGTTGTATTGAAGCCATTATAAGATGTATGTCATTCCATTTAACTTAAGCACTGCTCTTATGGACTACATAACTTTTATTTAGCTTTTATTTATTGCTTCCGCATTTGTAAGCCCCATATGTTTACTCTGATTTGTGTGTGAATTCTTGTAAGAGGCCTTTGGTAATCTCGGGTTACTGGCCATCTCGGCGCCGACCTACTAGGGGCAGGTTGGGGTCGTGACAGATTGGTATCAGAGCCAAGTTCCTCATAGTACGTTATTCACACACTTTGAGTCCTAAAGAGCATAGGATTTCCCTTAGAAAGATGATAGGATTGCATCATGTCGCTTGCTACTCGACAATATGTGCATCATCTCGGCATAACTGCTTGTTGCTTGTATACATGCTTTATTGCGCATTTTGTTTTAAAGTCATATTTTGCATACTCATAGCATTATGAGGAGAGGAAGACCGCCAGTTGGCCGAGATCAATCAGAAGACAGATTGGGTCGATTAGAAAGACTAGTTGAAGGTTTAACTCGGGAGTTGAGACAGATAAGACAACAGAATGCTAGTGCAACATCCACTCAGGCCGAACAGACTAATGGCCGACATGTAGTTCCGCCTCCACCTCCTCCAGTACCCCAAGTACCCTCACAGTCAGCCTTGTATGGGGATGGGACTATGACTTTGATTAAGGAGTTCAAGAAGATGAACCCGCCGAGGTTCCAAGGGGGCATAGAACCAATGAAAGCTGAAGCGTGGGTTTTAGGAATGGAGAAGTTGTTCGAGATCTTTCCCAGCACAGATGCTCAGAAGGTGGCATTGGCCGCATTTACGTTAGATGACGATGCTCGAAGATGGTGGATGATAACACGAGAAGGGAACCCTGACTTAACTTGGGCTAAATTTTTGGAACTGTTTTATGACAAGCATTTTCCCCTTAGTGTTCGAGATCGAAAGATCACGGAGTTCCAGACTTTGACACAAGGAAACAAGACAGTGGCAGAATACGACCGTGCTTTCACAGAATTGGCGAGGTACGCGCCTCATATGGTCAGTGATGAGTACAGGAAAGCTAGGAAGTTTGAAAGTGGGTTGCGTGCGCCGATACAGGATAGAGTCAACATGCTCAACATGCCGACTTATGCCGGAGTCTTGGACAAGGCTATTCTTGCAGAAGCCAACTTGAACCGATACCAGAATGCAGGAGAGAATCAGAGGAAAAGGCCGAATTATGATAACCGCCGAGCTCCGTTTAATGCTAAGAAGAAAGCGAATGTGGGCAGCTCTAGCAACTCGAACCAGGAAAGTAATACGAAGCCGATGTGTGCGGATTGTGGGAAGCCGCATTCCGGGGTTTGCCGTTAGGCGTCAGGCGCTTGTTTTGAATGTGGGGAAGTGGGTCATCGTGTGAGAGATTGTCCGAAGTCAAAGATTGGTGATGGTAAGAAAAGTGGGAGCACCTCGGGCTCTGCACAGGGAAGCAACGTCGGAAGGACACAGATGAGGCAAGGCAGAGTTTTTGCACTAGTGCCAGGAGACACTCAGAATGCTGAGACAGTAGTGTCAGGTATACTTCCAATCTGCTCTCAAGATGCATACATATTGATTGATTTGGGCTCCACGCATTCATTCATATCTGCTAAGTTTGCCGAGAAGTTGAATAGATCACAGGAACCCCTTGATTATGTGTTATATGTATCTGCTCCATCTGGGAGAACTATGATTGTTGCATCTATTTATAGGGGGTGTGTTGTTGAGATTAAGGGTGTAGGATTATTAGTTGACTTGCTGCCATTAAACATGACTCACTTTGACGTTATATTAGGGATGGATTGGTTAGTGACGAATCATGCATCTATTGACTGTGTGTCTAAGAGTGTTACCTTGAAACCCCCAAGCCAAGCCGAGGTTATTTTCCAGGGTAGAGGTGTAGTGTCCCCGCCTTACTTGATTTCATCCATTAAAGCCTATAAGCTAATTCAAAAAGGGTGCCGTGGCTACTTGTGTAGTATACTGGGTGATCAGAACGGAAATGTTAGTTTAGCCGACATCCCAGTTGTGAACGAATTCCCCGATGTCTTTCCAAATGAATTGCCTGGCCACTTAGTTGACAGAGAAATAGAGTTTACTGTGGACATCATGTCGGGAACACAGCCGATCTCTAAAACACCTTATAGAATGGCCCCAGCCGAACTTAAGGAATTGAAAGTGCAGTTACAGGAATTGTTGGATAAGGGTTTTGTTAGGCCGAGCACTTCACCATGGGGAGCCCCAGTCTTATTTGTTAAGAAAAAGGATGGTACACTTCGTCTTTGCATTGACTATAGGGAACTTAATAAGGTAACCATTAAGAACAAGTACCCGTTGCCTAGGATCGATGATTTGCTAGATCAACTTCAAGGAGCACGAGTCTTTTCCAAGATTGACCTTAGGTCAGGTTACCATCAGCTTAAAGTTAAAGCCGAGGATGTTGAGAAGACGGCCTTCCGAACCAGATATGGCCACTACGAGTTTTTAGTAATGCCTTTTGGAGTAACCAATGCCCCTGCTGCATTTATGGACTTAATGAACAGAGTCTTCAAGCCATATTTAGATGAGTTTGTAGTTGTCTTTATTGATGATATACTGATCTATTCCAAGAGTAAGACTGAACATGAAAACCACTTAAGACTGGCCTTACAGATTTTGAGGGACCAGAAGTTGTACGCTAAGTTGAGTAAGTGTGAATTTTGGCTTTCCAGCATTTCATTTTTGGGGCATGTGATTAATGAAGAGGGTATCTCTGTTGATCCCAGTAAGATTGAAGCCGTGGTAAATTGGCCGACGCCGACCAACGTGTCCGAGGTCCGTAGTTTTCTGGGTTTGGCAGGTTATTACAGAAAGTTTGTAAAGGATTTCTCAAGGATTGCAGTACCATTGACACAGTTGACTCAGAAGGGAGTGGCATATGAATGGACCGAGGATAGAGAGTCAGCCTTCCAAGAGTTGAAGACGAGGTTAGTTACAGCACCAGTTCTTGTACTTCCATCAGGCAATGAGGAATTTCAGATTTATAGTGATGCTTCATCTAAGGGTTTGGGTTGTGTATTAATGCAAGGGGGTAAGGTCATAGCGTATGCATCTCGTCAGTTAAAACCTCATGAGAAGAATTATCCTACCCATGACTTAGAACTAGCAGCCGTGGTATTTGCTTTGAAGATTTGGCGCCATTACTTGTACGGAGCCTCTTGTCAAGTTTTCACGGATCACAAGAGTTTGAAGTACTTATTTACTCAGAAGGAACTAAATTTGAGGCAGAGAAGATGGCTGGAATTATTGAAGGACTACGACATGCAGATTCAATACCACCCAGGCAAAGCCAACTCAGTAGCCGATGCATTAAGCAGAAGATCAATGGGAAGTTTGGCATGTTTAGCCATAACCTCGGCAGAACCGACCATCATTGGGGAAGTAAAAGTCAGACAAATGGAAGACGAATTCTTGAAGAAGGTAGCCGACGAGATTATCACCAAGCCGAGATCAGGCTACACCTTTGAAGATGGAGTGCTTAAGTTTGAAGGAAGATTGTGCGTGGCTGACATTCCAAAGTTAAAGAGGAAGATTCTGCAAGAATCTCATGGTTCCAGAGTTGCTGTTCATCCAGGAAACACTAAGATGTATCATGACGTCAAGCAGACCTTTTGGTGGCCGAACATGAAGAAAGAAATAGCCGAGTTTGTATCCCGATGCTTGCATTGTCAACAAGTGAAGGCAGAACATCAGAGACCAGCAGGACTCCTTCAACCTTTGTCAATTCCTGAATGGAAATGGGAACATATCTCCATGGATTTTGTGATTGGTTTGCCGAGGACGCAGAAGGGAATGGATTCGATTTGGGTCATAGTTGACAGATTAACCAAGTCGGCACACTTCTTGCCTGTTCGGACTACATTCAATGCTGACCGACTAGCTGTACTGTATATGAATGAGATTGTGAGACTTCATGGGGTGCCGATGTCCATTGTTTCAGACCGAGATCCGAAGTTTGTTTGTAGATTTTGGCAAAGTTTACAAAGAGCTCTGGGAACCGAGTTGAGGTTTAGCACAGCTTTTCACCCCCAAACTGATGGGCAAACAGAAAGAACGATTCAAACGCTTGAAGATATGCTCAGGTTATGTGTGTTAGATTTCAAGGGAAGTTGGGAAGCACATCTCCCTTTAGTTGAGTTTGCTTACAACAACAGTTATCAAGCTAGCATTGGTATGGCACCGTACGAAGCTTTGTATGGAAGGAAGTGCAGATCGCCGGTATGTTGGACAGAAGTAGGAGATAAAGTTTTGATCGGCCCCGAACTGATTCAAGTGACAACCGAGAAGATTAAGCTTATTCGACAGAGGATCAGAACTGCCCAAAGTCGGCAGAAGAGTTATGCCGACCAAAGGAGAAGAGAATTGGAATTTGAAGTTGGGGACCATGTATTCCTGAAGATTTCACCAACAAAGGGAGTCTCCAAATTTGGGAAGAAGGGTAAGTTAGCACCTCGATACATCGGGCCATTTGAAATTCTTGAGAAGATTAACATGACTGCTTACAGACTTGCTTTACCTCCAGAGTTAAGTCAAGTGCACAGTGTGTTCCATATTTCGATGTTGAGGAAGTATATTCGGGATCCCCTGCATGTGATTGATCATTTTGGGATTGTGGTTGATGAAGAATTGAGCTATGAAGAGAGACCAATGCGTGTTATCGATAGACAAGTAAGACAATTGAGAAATAAGGCAATACCGATGGTGAAAGTTGAATGGAAGGAACATTACTGCAAGGATGCTACATGGGAACTGGAAAAAGGAATGAGGGATCAGTACCCGGAATTATTTTTGAACCAAGGTAACTCAAGTTTGGGGACCAAACTTCTTTAAGGGGGGTAGGATGTAATAACCCTCACACTGCCTTAACTATACTCATATGCATTTTATATGACTTTGCTTTGTTGAGCTTGCATTCTAAATCTTGACTTGCCTTGCATTCTTGACTAGTCTTGCATAAGTGATACTTGATGCTATGTTCCTTATTAGTGTGTGTGTTTAGCCGAGGTCGCCTTGAGCCTAGACCACCTTTGAACCTTGTGCTTAGAACCATTTTGGAACCACCTGGTTGACCTTCACCTTCACCCCGGCATTATAGCCGAGATGTCACTACCTAGCCGAGGTATTTCACACTAGTGACCTTTGTTCCCGGGCTGGTATGACATAGGCCGAGGTGTGGCACACCCTGGCCAAGGTGTGGCACAGCTTAGTCAAATGTCGTCCTCCCTAGCCGATGTCTTTGTTACCCTGTTGCCGAAGTTTTGTCTTTGACCGATGTTATTGATTGCCGAGGTCTTGTTGTTAGCCGATGTCATTACTCGCCGGAGTGTTTTACTGGGTAGCTTGTTAGATACACTTTGTCAGAGTCTTGTCCTTTCAATCAGTCACCTTTTCGAATAGAGCCAACCAACCGTTGCCACGTGTCCGAGCTGTAGGTTAAAGCAGCCGACAGACTTAGAAACACATCATTCTTGTCTCAAATCTTTGTTTTAGAGAGAGAAGCTCTAGAAAAAAAAGGGAGAAGAGAGTTTTAGAGAGAGAAGTGGAGTTCGAGCTTGATCCTTGAAGATCGAACCGTTGGATTTGAGTTTTGAGGTTAGATTCTTGCTCTCCTTTGATTACTTTTATTGTTTGTCCAGCTGCATTGCATGATTGAGTTTGTTTTGTATGCCATGTATCGATTTGAAGTCGATTTTGAAAAAGGAAAATGATGTTCATGTAGGTTCTTGAGGAAAACCTTGTTTTGATCCGAAAGTTTACATCAAGATGCATGTTCCCGTGTTTGCTTTCATATAATCTTCCAGTACGGGTACCCAGGTCCATGTTTTTGAAGCCTTGGCATGAAATCTTAGTTTTGGGTGCAAACAAGTTATGTTTTCAGCATGCATGTTCTTGATGATCTTGTCTTTGCATTATTCAAGGGGGAAACCCAGGTTTTCCCCGAGTTCGTTTTGTATGTGGGCCTCAGGACCACACCTCGGCGAGGTGGTGTGGGACCTCGGCATGACCTGGATGGTACCCAGTGTGTTTTCCCGAAATGAGAAACAGTGTTTGATCTGATTTGACTTAGTTTTGGGCGAAAGCCGAGATCATTTGCATGCATATGAAGCTTGTTTAAAAAGTGCATTCAATAGACTTGCCATGTGTTTGTAGGACTTGGACTCGCCTTGACCCCGACGTCTAAAGAACTATGTGAGTGGCATTTTAATAAAGCTATGTTAAAGTGTTTTGATAAAAGCCTTGTTTTGTCTTGTTTTGGAAAGTATTTGTAAACATGAATGATTATCCCTATTTTGTGCACCAAGTATTATATCGTGTTTGGATGACATTTCTGGAAGTCCGTACGTGCCAGGGGACTTTAAGCACTTGTGGCACTAGTCCGTACGTGCTAGGGGACTATAAGCACTTGTAGCACAAAGTTTGGAAGTCCGTACGTGCCAGGGGACTTTAAGCACTTGTGGCACTAGTCCGTACGTGCTAGGGGACTATAAGCACTTGTAGCACAAAGTTTGGAAGTCCGTGCGTGCCAGGGGACTATAAGCACTTGTGGCACAAGTCCTTAGTGTCGGGGACTATAATGCAACGACATTCTTGTTTAGAGATCTCTCTTGTCTTGTCATGCCTTGCCACTGACGGTTTTACCGCGTGGGTTTGTTTGTCCGGATTGTCATCTCTTGTACTATATTGATGATAGTAAGCGTCCCTTGAAGTTTTGAAAGATTTGATAGAAGAACTTGATTTATACCTTGTATTGTTTTGTTAAAAGATCTCGGATATCATTCATGTAAACCCTTTATTACTTATGCCATACACTGAGTACCCAAGCTCACCCTCTCTATATATATGTAGGTGATGAGCAGGGCGGCGATGACGCCTAAATGTGTTTTGCCGAGGTGTTTTGCTGATGTATTTTGCCAATGTGTTTTTGGACTCATGTTTGCGACATCTTGAAGATCATGCTTCTTAGTTGTTTCATTGTATTTTGTATTTGAGGGCTGAGAAGCCTTTTGGTCAAGATGTAATTTTTGTACTCTATTTTGTTGTATTGAAGCCATTATAAGATGTATGTCATTCCATTTAACTTAAGCACTGCTCTTATGGACTACATAACTTTTATTTAGCTTTTATTTATTGCTTCCGCATTTGTAAGCCCCATATGTTTACTCTGATTTGTGTGTGAATTCTTGTAAGAGGCCTTTGGTAATCTCGGGTTACTGGCCATCTCGGCGCCGACCTACTAGGGGCAGGTTGGGGTCGTGACACAAAATTTCTTATCTGTTCAACAAACCAGTCACAATGTTTAATTCATTTTTATATTTTTAATTTTATTATCTGTTGAAATACACCAAATCAGGATCTGTTGCAATCTTTCTTTCTATCTCTTTGGTTCTTTCTCTCTATATGTTGAAATTCTTTCTCACATATAATCAAGTATATATATATATCTATTCAAATTTTTTAATACTTTTCTCTGCTTAATTTTTTTTTTCATTTACAACTATCTGTTGCAATTTATTTCATCGTAGAAAAACAACACAGATCAAAAACTTAATAAAAAAAAAAAGAAGAATTGGGTCTGTGTGGTTGAAAAAAAAAACTGTCTATAAGGAGCTGGATCAATGGAGTCTTCTCCTCCGATGGTCCCCTGCAGGCATTGAGTTAAATAATTTGGTCAGAAGTCCTTTTGTTTGTTTTGAAAGACGTTTTGTTTTAAATTTTACTCCTTAATTTATCTGTTGATTTTTTTTCTATCTGTTCAAATTTACATTTTAGTGTTTAATTTTTTTTTGTTTATTTATTCAGAAAAGTTGACTATCTATTCACTTTTTTTCCCTATCTTTTCAAATTTTTTTCTAGATTTTATTATCAATTCAATTTTAATCTCTTATCTGTTTAAATACCTATCCAAACTTTCTTATCTGTACGACGAACCAGTCAGAATGTTCAATTTATTTTTATCTGTTTAATTTTATTATCTATTGAAATACACCAAATCAGGATCTGTTGCAATCTTTCTTTCTCTCTCTTCGGTTCTTTCTCTCTATCTGTTGAAATTCTTTCTCGCATATAATCCAGTATATATATCTGTTCAATTTTTTAAATATTTTTATCTGCTTAATTTTTAAATTTTTTTTCATTTACAACTATCTGTTGCAATTTGTTTCATCGTAGAACAACAACACAGATCAAAAACTTTTTTTTTTAAAAAAAAAAGTGGAAGAATTGGGTCTGTGTGCTTGAAAAAAAAAAAACTGTCTATAAGGAGCTGGATCAATGGAGTCTTCTCCTCCGATGGTCCGCTGTAGGCATTGAGTAAAATAATTTGGTCAGAAGTCCTTTCGTTTGTTTTGAAAAACGTTTTGTTTTCAATTTTATTCCTTAATTTATCTGTTGAATTTTTTTTTTCTATAAGTTCAAATTTACATTAAAGTGTTTAGTTTTTTTTTTGTCTATATATTCAAAAAAGTTGACTATCTTTTCACTTTTTTTCCCTATCTTTTCAAATTTTTTCTAGATTTTGTTATCAGTTCAATTTTAATCTCTTATCTGTTCAAATATCTATCCAAAATTTCTTTTCTGTTCAACAAACCAGTCACAATGTTTAATTCATTTTTATCTTTTTAATTTTATTATCTGTTGAAGTACACCAAATCAGGATCTGTTGCAATCTTTCTTTCTCTCTCTTTGGTTCTTTCTCTCTATATGTTGAAATTCTTTCTCACATATAATCCAGTATATATATATATTTCTGTTCAATTTTTTTAATACTTTTCTCTGCTTAATATTTTTTTTCATTTACAACTATCTGTTGCAATTTGTTCCATCGTAGAAAAACAACACAGATCAAAAACTTAATAAAAAAAGAAGAAGAATTGGGTCTGTGTAGTTGAAAAAAAAACTGTCTATAAGGAGCTGGATCAATGGAGTCTTCTCCTCCGATGGTCCTCTGCTGGCTTTGAGTTAAATAATTTGGTCAGAAGTCCATTTGTTTGTTTTGAAAGACGTTTTGTTTTCAATTTTACTCCTTAATTTATCTGTTGATTTTTTTTTCTATCTGTTCAAATTTACATTTTAGTGTTTAATTATTTTTTTTGTCTATATATTCAAAAAAGTTGACTATCTGTTCACTTTTTTTCCTTATCTTTTCAAATTTTTTTCTAGATTTTATTATGAGTTCAATTCTAATCTCTTATCTGTTCAAATATCTATCCAAAATTTCTTCTCTGTTCAACGAACCAGTCATAATGTTCAATTTATTTTTAGCTGTTCTATTTTATTATCTGTTGAAATACACCAAATCAGGGTCTGGTGTATTCTTTCTTTCTCTCTCTTTGGTTCCTTCTCTCTATCTGTTGAAATTCTTTCTCACATATAATCAAGTATATATATATCTGTTCAATTTTTTAAATATTTTTATCTGCTCAATTTTTAATTTTTTTTTTCATTTACAACTATCTGTTGCAATTTGTTTCATCGTTGAACAACAACAAAGATCAAAAACTTTAAAAAAAAAAAAAAAAAAAGCGGAAGAAATGGGTCTGTGTGCTTGAAAAAAAAACTGTCCATAAGGAGCTGGATCAATGGAGTCTTCTCCTTCGATGGTCCTCTGCAGGCATTGAGTAAAATAATTTGGTCAGAAGTCCTTTTGTTTGTTTTGAAAGACGTTTTGTTTTCAATTTTACTCCTTAATTTATCTGTTAATTTTTTTTCTATCTGTTCCAATTTACATTTCAGTGTTTAATTATTTTTTTTGTCTATATATTCGAAAAAGTTGGCTATCTGTTCACTTTTTTTCCATGTCTTTTCAATTTTTTTTCTAGATTTTATTATCAATTCAATTTTAATCTCTTATCTGTTCAAATATCTATCCAAAATTTCTTATCTGTTTAACAAACCAGTCACAATGTTCAATTTATTTTTATCTTTTTAATTTTATTATCTGTTGAAATACACCAAATCCGGATCTGTTGCAATCTTTCTTTCTCTCTCTTTGGTTCTTTCTCTCTATATGTTGAAATTTTTTCTCACATATAATCCAGTATATGTATATCTATTCAATTTTTTAAATATTTTTCTCTGCTTAATTTTTAATTTTTTTTTTCATTTACAACTATCTGTAGCAATTTTTTTCAACGTATACCAACAACACAGATCAAAAACTTAAAAAAAAAAAATGGAAGAATTGGGTCTGTGTGCTTGAAAAAAAAACTGTCCATGAGGAGCTTGATCAATGGAGTCTTCTCCTCCGATGGTCCTCTGCAGGCATTGAGTAAAATAATTTGGTCGGAAGTCATTTTGTTTGTTTTGAAAGACGTTTTGTTTTCAATTTTACTCCTTTATTTATTTGTTGAATTTTTTTTCTATCTGTTCAAATTTACATTTTAGTGTTTAATTATTATTTTTTGTCAATATATTTAAAAAAGTTGACTATTTGTTCACTTTTTTCCCTATCTTTTCAAATTTTTTTCTAGATTTTATTATCAATTCAATTTTAATCTCTTATCTGTTAAAATATCTATCCAAAATTTCTTATCTGTTCAACGAACCAGTCAGAATGTTCAATTTATTTTTATGTGTTCAATTTTATTATCATTTGAAATACACCAAATCATGATCTGTTGCAATCTTTCTTTCTCTCTCTTTGGTTCTTTCTCTCTATCTGTTGAAATTCTTTCTCTCTCTTTGTTCAATTTTTTTTATTATTTTTATCTGCTTAATTTTTAATTTTTTTTTCATTTACAACTATCTGTTGCAATTTGTTTCATCGTTGAACAACAACACAGATCAAAAACTTTAAAAAAAAAATGTGGAAGAATTGGGTCTGTGTGCTTGAAAAAAAAAACTATCCATAAGGAGCTGGATCAATGGAGTCTTCTCCTCCGATGGTCTTCTGCAGGCATTGAGTAAAATAATTTGGTGAGAAGTCTTTTTGTTTGTTTTGAAAGACGTTTCGTTTTCAATTTTACTCCATAATTTATCTGTTCAATTTTTTTTCTATCTGTCCAAATTTACATTTTAGTGTTTAATTATTTTTTTTTGTCTATATATTCAAAAAAGTTGACTATCTGTTCACTTTTTTTCCCTATCTTTTCAAAAAAATTTCTAGATTTTATTATCAGTTCAGTTCTAATCTCTTATCTGTTCAAATATCTATCCAAAATTTCTTATCTGTTCAACGAACCAGCCATAATGTTCAATTTATTTTTAGCTGTTCTATTATATTATCTGTTGAAATACACCAAATCAGGATCTGTTGCAATCTTTCTTTCTCTCTCTTCGGTTCTTTCTCTTTATCTGTTGAAATTCTTTCGCACATATAATCAAGTATATATATATATCTGTTCAATTTTTTAAATATTTTTATCTGCTTAATTTTTAAATTTTTTTTTTCATTTACAACTATTTGTTGCAATTTGTTTCATCGTTGAACAACAACACAGATCAAAAACTTTAAAAAAAAAAAAAATCGGAAGAAATGGGTCAGTGTGCTTGAAAAAAAAAACTGTCCATAAGGAGCTGGATCAATGGAGTCTTCTCCTTCGATGGTCCTCTGCAGGCATTGAGTAAAATAATTTGGTCAGAAGTCTTTTTGTTTATTTTGAAAGACGTTTTGTTTTCAATTTTACTCCTTAATTTATCTGTTAATTTTTTTTTCTATCTGTTCGAATTTACAATTCAGTGTTTAATTATTTTTTTTTGTCTATATATTCAGAAAAGTTGACTATCTATTCACTTTTTTCCCTATCTTTTCAATTTTTTTTCAAGATTTTGTTATCAGTTCAATTTTAATCTCTTATCTATTCAAATATCTATCCAAAATTTCTTATCTGTTCAACAAACCAGTAACAATATTCAATTTATTTTTATCTTTTCAATTTTATTATCTGTTCAAATACACAAAATCAGGATCTGCTGCAATCTTTCTTTCTCTCTCTTTGGCTCTTTCTCTCTATATGTTGAAATTCTTTCTCACATATAATCCAGTATATATATATACATGTTCAATTTATTTAATTATTTTTATCTACTTAATTTTTAATTTTTTTTTCATTTACAACTATCTGTTGCAATTTGTTTCATCGTAGAACAACAACACAGATCAACATGTAACGCCCTTAAAATTAAGCCCATAATATATATATATATATTTAACATGCATCATTAAAAGAAAACATTATATTATTTCAATCATCAGAGTATTACGAAATAAAACATCAAAATAAATGCCCTACGGGTTTACATCTTGCCAAGCCAACACTTGGACACAATTCCATGAGTTCTAACTCAAATCAAATAAAGCCCTAGGCTTGAATGTTTACATAGTTCAAATAAAACAAATAAAACAAATAAAGCAAGTCTTCAAGTCCAAATCCTCACAAGCTAAGTCTTTGGAGGTAATGAACCACCTGAACCTGAAAATGAAGTTCCCATATAGGGTGAGCCACAGCCCAGTAGAGAAATACTAAACCAAGCATATGAATTAACTAAAGCAGTAGCACCCGATACATGGTTAACACAAAATAATCAATTTACAATTTTATGACACGAATGTCTATATTGTCTATGACACATGGTCTATGACACAATACACTTTCCATTTATACAGACATGGCTCAGAACCTGGCCAAACAACTCAACAAGGATAACAAATCAGATTAAACCTTTCTTATAACAAAATAAACACACATGCTGGTGTTATAACAATCTCAATCAAATCCACTTCCATACTTCCCAACTGATACACATGGTGGTGATGTATCATATCAACAACAAATAGAAATATTTCTATTATCAATAAGCACACACATATGTGATGCTACTGGAGTCCATCCCCTATCTCCTCCCAACAAATCCGGTTTAGAGGTCCATCCCCTATCTTCCTCTAAACCGTGGAGTTCATCCCCTATCTCCTCCAAAACCAAATGCATATGCAACATAATCAATACTTGCCATATACAACACATAATCAATACACGAATGTTCTGTATTAACTCAACAGTCAAATAAATGACTCAATTTCAGTTATACCTAAGCCGCATGCAAGGTCTACAACAATCAATGGCTATCCTCCACCGATAGCCCAAAACAATTATTTCTAAACAAGAAATAAATATAACAACACAATGAAATTTCATCATTCTCACAGGTAAGTATTTAAACTACCCAATTACACAGTTAAATCACTAAATTCCCCAATCTCATGAATTAAACCCAATATCACAATATTCCCTTAAATTAATTATATCAATTAATCTATGACAAACCCTAAGGTTTCTCCCAAAATTATCAAACTACCCCCACATACCAAAATACCACCACTTAGGATTAAAATGTATAAATAGAGTAGGAAATCCCTACCTCGAAGAAACAACTCAAAAAGAAGAAGATGAAGATGATGCCCAAACTCCAAAGTGCTCCAAATCCAAAACTGTTCAGATTAAATGAAAGCCCTCGACTCACTCTACCTTTTTAATGAAGGAATTAGGGTAAAAACACACTCTAGATAGATCAATCCTAGGAGAGAAGGTGAGTTGGGAGAGAGAGAACTCGTAAACTAGGGTTTGGAATCTGAAAGGGGCTGAAAAACTCATAAAAAACCCGCTGCTGAGTTTATATACTGAACAGGCCCGCTCGAGCGTAGAACACACCGCTCGAGCGCAAAGAGAAAACATGTTCTGCTCGAGCGCAATAATGTCCGCTCGAGCGCCAAGACACAAAATAAAGTTCTCCCGCTCGAGCTCAAGAAGCTCCGCTCGAGCTCACTTTTCCAACCTCCAGAACTCTTCACCAAAAATCACTGTCCGCTCGAGCGCCAACACGACCGCTCGAGCTCAACCCGCTCGAGCTCAGAAATCCCGCTCGAGCGTAGATATCACACCTGCAGAAGTTTTGCAGGGTTCAAAAAATACTGGAAGTGTGCAATCTCCGCTCGAGCGCAAGAAGGTCCGCTCGAGCGGAACGGCCAAAACTTCAAAAATCTGGGATTTGAACCCAGACTCAAACCACCCGCTCGAAACAAGTCTAACACATCCTAAGACTCAAACAATGACGTTAAAGGATGACAACAACAATAATATGACAACGGAATCCACGGAACATAAGTCCAGGTACAATAATCAAATGGGAAAAGACCGGGGTCGCTATACAACAACTTAAAAAAAATAAATAAAAAAAAAGTGGAAGAATTGGGTCTGTGTGCTTGAAAAAAAAAACTGTCAATAAGGAACTGGATCAATGGAGTCTTCTCCTCCGATGGTCTTCTGCAGGCATTGAGTAAAATAATTTGGTGAGAAGTTCTTTTGTTTGTTTTGAAAGACGTTTCGTTTTCAATTTTACTCCTTAAGTTATCTGTTGAAATTTTTTTCTATCTGTTCAAATTTACATTTTAGTGTTTAATTATTTTTTTTGTCTATATATTCAAAAAAGTTGACTATCTGTTCACTTTTTTTCCTTATCTTTTCAAATTTTTTTCTACATTTTATTATCAGTTCAATTTTAATCTCTTATCTGTTCAAATATCTATCGAAAATTTCTTATCTGTTCAACGAACCAGTCACAATGTTCAATTTATTTTTATCTGTTCAATTTTATTATCTGTTGAAATACACCAAATCAGGATCTATTGCAATCTTTCTTTCTCTCTTTTTGGTTCTTTCTCTCTATCTGTTGAAATTCTTTCTCACATATAATCAAGTATATATATATCTGTTCATTTTTTTTAATATTTTTATTTGCTTAATTTTTAAATTTTTTTTTCATTTACAATTATCTGTTGCAATTTGTTTCATCGTTGAACAACAACACAGATCAAAAACTTAAAAAAAAAAAAAGGTGGAAGAAATGGGTCTGTGTGCTTGAAAAAAGAAACTGTCCATAAGGAGCTGGATCAATGGAGTCTTCTCCTCCGATGGTCCGCTGTAGGCATTGAGTAAAATAATTTGGTCAGAAGTCCTTCTGTTTGTTTTGAAAAACGTTTTGTTTTCAATTTTACTCCTTAATTTATCTGTTAAATTTTTTTTTCTATAAGTTCAAATTTACATTAAAGTGTTTAATTTTTTTTTATTCTATATATTCAAAAAAGTTGACTATCTGTTCACTTTTTTTCCCTATCTTTTCAAATTTTTTTCTAGATTTTGTTATCAGTTCAATTTTATTCTCTTATCTGTTCAACAATCCAGTCACAATGTTTAATTCATTTTTATCTTTTTAATTTTATTATCTGTTGAAATATACCAAATCAGGATCTGTTGCAATCTGTCTTTCTCTCTATTTGGTTCTTTCTCTCTATATGTTGAAATTCTTTCTCACATATAATCCAGTATATATATATATCTGTTCAATTTTTTAAATACTTTTCTTTGCTTAATTTTTATTTTTTTTTTCATTTACATCTATCTGTTGCAATTTGTTTCATCGTAGAAAAACAACACAGATCAAAAACTTAATTAAAAAAAATAGGAAGAATTGGGTCTGTGTGGTTGAAAAAAAAACTGTCTATAATGAGCTGGATCAATGGAGTCTTCTCCTCCGATGGTCCTCTGCAGGCATTGAGTTAAATAATTTGGTCAGAAGTCCTTTTATTTTTTTTTTGAAAGACGTTTTGTTTTCAATTTTACTCCTTAATTTATCTGTTGATTTTTTTCTATCTGTTCAAATTTACATTTTAGTGTTTAATTATTTTTTTTGTTTATTTATTCAGAAAAGTTGACTATCTGTTCACTTTTTTTCCCTACCTTTTCAAATTTTTTTCTAAATTTTATTATCAATTCAATTTTAATCTCTTATCTATTCAAATATCTATCCAAAATTTCTTATCGGTACGAAGAACCAGTCAGAATGTTCAATTTTTTTTTATCTGTTCAATTTTTTTATCTATTGAAATACACCAAATCAGGATCTGTTGCAATCTTTCTTTCTCTCTCTTCGGTTCTTTCTCTCTATCTGTTGAAATTATTTCTCACATATAATCCAGTATATATATATCTGTTCAATTTTTTAAATATTTTTATCTGCCTAATTTTTAATTTTTTTTTTCCATTTACAACTATCTGTTGCAATTTGTTTCATCGTAGAATAACAACACAGATCAAAAACTTTAAAAAAAAAAAAAAAAAAAAAAGTGGAAGAATTGGGTCTTTGTGCTTGAAAAAAAAAATTGTCCATAAGGAGCTGGATCAATGGAGTCTTCTTCTCCGATGGTCTTCTGCAGGCATTGAGTAAAATAATTTGGTGAGAAGTTCTTTTGTTTGTTTTGAAAGACGTTTCGTTTCCAATTTTACTCCTTAATTTTTCTGTTGAATTTTTTTTTCTATCTCTTCAAATTTACATTTTAGTGTTTAATTATTATTTTTTGTCTATATATTCAAAAAAGTTGACTATCTGTTCACTTTTTTTCCCTATCTTTTCAAAATTTTTTCTAGATTTTATTATCAGTTCAATTTTAATCTCTTATCTGTTCAAATATCTATTGAAAATTTCTTATCTGTTCAACGAACCAGTCACAATGTTCAATTTATTTTTCTCTGTTCAATTTTATTATCTGTTGAAATACACCAAATCAAGATCTGTTGCAATCTTTCTTTCTCTCTCTTTGGTTCTTTCTCTCTATCTGTTGAAATTCTTTCTCACATATAATCAGGTATATATATATATATCTGTTCAATTTTTTTAATATTTTTATCTGCTTAATTTGTAAATTTTTTTTTTCATTTACAATTATCAGTTGCAATTTGTTTCATCGTTGAACAACAACACAGATCAAAAACTTAAAAAAAAAAAAGTGGAAGAAATGGGTCTGTGTGCTTGAAAAAAAAAAACTGTCCATAAGGAGCTGGATCAATGAAGTCTTCTCCTCTGATGGTCCGCTGTAGGCATTGAGTAAAATAATTTGGTCAGAAGTCCTTTTGTTTGTTTTGAAAAACGTTTTGTTTTCAATTTTACTCCTTAATTTATCTGTTGAATTTTTTTTTTCTATAAGTTCAAATTTACATTAAAGTGTTTAATTTTTTTTTGTCTATACATTCCAAAAAGTTGACTATCTGTTCACTTTTTTTCCCTATCTTTTCAAATTTTTTTCTAGATTTTGTTATCAGTTCAATTTTAATCTCTTATCTGTTCAAATATCTATCCAAAATTACTTATCTGTTCAACAAACCAATCGCAATGTTTAATTCATTTTTATCTTTTTAATTTTATTATCTGTTGAAGTACACCAAATCAGGATCTGTTACAATCTTTCTTTCTCTCTCTTTGGTTCTTTCTCTCTATATGTTGAAATTCTTTCTCACATATAATCCAGTATATATATATTTCTGTTCAATTTTTTTAATACCTTTCTCTGCTTAATTTTTATTTTTTTTTTCATTTACAACTATCTGTTGCAATTTGTTTCATCGTAGAAAAACAACACAGATCAAAAACTTAATAAAAAAAAAGAAGAATTGGGTCTGTGTGGTTGAAAAAAAAAACTGTCTATAAGGAGCTGGATCAATGGAGTCTTCTCTTCCGATGGTCCTCTGCAGGCATTGAGTTAAATAATTTGGTCAGAAATCCTTTTGTTTGTTTTGAAAAACGTTTTGTTTTCAATTTTACTCCTTAATTTATATGTTGATTTTTTTTTCTATCTATTCAAATTTACATTTTAGTGTTTAATTATTTTTTTTTTGTTTATGTATTCAAAAAAGTTCACTATCTGTTCACTTTTTTTCCCTATCTTTTCAAATTTTTTTCTAGTTTTTATTATCAATTCAATTTTAATCTCTTATCTGTTCAAATATCTATCCAAAATTTCTTATCTGTACGACGAACCAGTCAGAACGTTCAATATATTTTTATCTGTTCAATTTTATTATCTATTGAAATACACCAAATCAGGATCTGTTGCAATCTTTCTTTCTCTCTCTTCGGTTCTTTCTCTCTATCTGTTGAAATTCTTTCTCATATATAATCCAGTATATATATATATCTATTCAATTTTTTAAATATTTTTATCTGCTTAATTTTTAAATTTTTTTTCATTTACAACTATCTGTTGCAATTTGTTTCATCATTGAATAACAACACATATCAAAAACTTTTAAAAAAAAAAGTTGAAGAATTGGGTCTGTGTGCTTGAAAAAAAAAACTGTCCATAAGGAGCTGGATCAATGGAGTCTTCTCCTCCGATGGTCTTCTGCAGGCATTGAGTATAATAATTTGGTCAGAAGTCCTTTTGTTTGTTTTGAAAGACGTTTTGTTTTTAATTTTACTCCTTAATTTATCTGTTGAATTTTTTTTCTATCTGTTCAAATTTACATTTTAGTGTTTAATTATTATTTTTTTTTGTATATATTCGAAAAAGTTGACTACCTGTTCACTTTTTTTCCCTGTCTTTTCAAATTTTTTTCTTGATTTTATTATCAATTCAGTTTTAATCTCTTATCTGTTCAGATATCTATCCAAAATTTCTTATCTGTTCAACGAACCAGTCAGAATGTTCAATTTATTTTTATCTGTTCAATTTTATTATCTGTTGAAATACACCAAATCAGAATCAGTTGCAATCTTTCTTTCTCTCTCTTTGGTTCTCTCTCTCTATATGTTGAAATTCTTTCTCACATATAATCAAGTATATATTTATATATGTTCAATTTTTTTAATTATTTTAATCTGCTTAATTTTTAATTTTTTTTTTCATTTACAACTATCTGTTACAATTTGTTTCATCGTAGAACAACAAAATAGATCAAAAAAAATGTGGAAAAATTGGGTCTGTGTGCTTGAAAAAAAAACCTGTCCATAAGGAGCTGCACCAATGGAGTCTTCTGCTCCGAAGGTCCTCTGCAGGCGTTGAGTAAAATAATTTGGTGAGAAGCCTTTTTCTTTGTTTTGAAAGACGTTTTGTTTTCAATTTTACTCCTTAATTTATCTGTTGAATTTTTTTTTCTATCTGTTCAGATTTATATTTTAGTGTTTAATTATTTTTTTTGTCTATATATTCAAAAAAGTTGACTATCTGTTCACTTTTTTCGCTATCTTTTCAAATTTTTTCTAGATTTTATTATCAATTCAATTTTAATCCCTTATCTGTTCAAATATCTATCCAAAATTTCTTATCTGTTCAACGAACTAGTCACAATGTTCAATTTATTTTTATCTGTTCAATTTTATTATCTGTTGAAATACATCAAATCAGGATCTGTTCCAATCTTTCTTTCTCTCTCTTTGGTTCTTTCTCTCTATCTGTTAAAATTCTTTCTCACATATAATCCAGTATATATATATCTGTTCAATTTTTTTAATATTTTTATCTGCTTAATTTTTAATTTTTTTTTCATTTACAATTATCTGTTGCAATTTGTTTCATCGTTGAAAAACAACACAGATCAAAAACTTTAAATAAAAAAAAAAACTGTCCATAAGGAGCTGCATCAATGGAGTCTTCTCCTCCGATGGTCCTCTGCAGGCATTGAGTAAAATAATTTGGTGAGAAGTCCTTTTGTTTGTTTTGAAAAACGTTTTGTTTTCAATTTTACTCCTTAATTTATCTGTTTAATTTTTTTTTCTATATGTTCAAATTTACATTTAGGTGTTTAATTTTTTTTTTTATCTATTTGTTCAAAAAAGTTGACTATCTGTTTACTTTTTTTCCCTATCTATTCAATTTTTTTTTCTAGATTTTGTTGTCAATTCAATTTTAATCTCTTATCTGTTCAAATATCTATCCAAAATTTCTCATTTGTTCAACGAACCAGTCACAATGTTCAATTTATTTTTATCTTTTCGATTTTATTATCTGTTGAAATATACCAAATCAGGATCTGTTGCAATCTTTCTTTCTCTCTCTTTGGTTCTTTCTCTCTATATGTTGAAATTCTTTCTAACATATAATCCAGTATATATATATATTCAATTTTTTTTTTCTCTTACAGCTATCTTTTGCAATTTGTTTCATCGTAAACAACAACACAGATCAAAAACTTAAAAAAAAAAAAAAAAAAGTGGAAGAATTGGGTATGTGTGCTTGAAAAAAAAATTGTCCATAAGGAGCTGGATCAATAGAGTCTTCTCCTCCGATGGTCCTTTGCAGGCATTGAATAAAATAATTTGATCAGAAGTCCTTTTGTTTGTTTTGAAAAACGTTTTGTTTTCAATTTTACTCCTTAATTTATCTATTGAATTTTTTTTTTCTATATGTTTAAATTTACATTTAAGTGTTTAATTATTTTTTTGTCTATATATTCGAAAAAGTTGACTATCTGTTCACTTTTTTTCCCTATCTTTTCAAATTGTTTTTCTAGATTTTGTTATCAATTCAATTTTAATCTCTTATCTGTTCAAATATCTATCCAAAATTTCTTATCTGTTCAACAAACCAGTCACAATGTTTAATTTATTTTTATCTGTTCAAGTTTATTATTTGTTGAAATACACCAAATCTATAGCGGTCCCGGGTTTACCCCTTGTTGTACAGTGATCCGGACATGTGTCCGTGGACGTTGGTAGTTGAGTATTGTCTTGTTTACATCCTTTCCTACTTTGTTTTTGAGTTATAGGATGTGTTCGGCAGGTTGGTCGAGCTTAGGAACCAAGTCTAGTTGCCCAGGTTTTTGGCTGGTCCGCTCGAGCGGAGATGTTGACGCTCGAGCGAAGACCTTGTTGTTGCCTGTACGCTCGAGCGGTGGTTTGGGCGCTCGAGCGGAGAATGCACCCTTTCAGTATTTCGTGCACCTGCAAAACTTCTGCAAGTATGGTTTCTACGCTCGAGCGGGTTTGGTGCGCTCGAGCGGGTTGAGCTCGAGCGGGGATGTTGCGCTCGAGCGGATAGTGTGTTTTTGGTGAGAGTTCTGGGAGGGGGAGACCTGCGCTCGAGCGGGCTGGAATCTACGCTCGAGCGGACGAACTTTGTGTCTGTGTCTTGGCGCTCGAGCGGACAATGTTGCGCTCGAGCGGAACCTGTTTTATGTGTCTTTACGCTCGAGCGGAGTGTCTTACGCTCGAGCGGAGCTGTCGTATAACTGAGTGGGACTGGGCATTTTAAATCACTTTTTGACTTATCTTCTTTCTCCTACTTTACCAAAACGCCATTTTCAGAGCTTCTCACTCAAAAACCATAACTTCTCTCTAAGTATTGATCTAGCTAGGGTGTTTTGCTCACCTTTGGTCTTCACAAAAAGGGTGTTGATCGTCGAGGGCCTCGTTTTGATCCGAATAGTTTGGTGTTTGGAACATTTTGGTTTTGGGTCATCTTCTCTATTTGGGTTCTACGTTTGAGGTAGGGATTCTCCTTGTTCTTTTTCAATACTTCATCTATAGATAGACATGTGGTAATTTTTGTATTGCATGAAAATTGTATCATGTTGGAATTGTTTGAAAATCATGAGTAAACCTAGAGTTGGTTGTGTTGAGAATGGATTTGGCTTCATTAATTGTTGTTTTGGCTAATTAGTATGTAAATTAGCATGTTGTAGTTGAATGAGAGAAAAGCCGTAAATTATATTTAGGTTGGGTAAATCAAATTGGGGGTTTTGTTGACTATTATGTGTAAATCTTTTTATTCAAAATGAGTTGGGTAATGGCGTTTAATGCCTAAAGGATTAACCATGGCTTGGGAATTGGTTTTATGAAATAAGAATAATGGAATAAGATTGGTTTTGTGAAAAGAAAAGGAAATGGAATTGTTTTTGTGAAAAGGAAGAAAGTACTTTCGAAATAAGTTTGAGAATTGGATTGTTGGATTCTTAGTAGTTATGTGGTACGCATGTTGGATATGCCTTGTGTGCATGATTGTGGATGGCGTTATATGCCATGGATATGCCTTGTGTGCATGATTGTGGATGGCGTTATATGCCGCGCTTATAATCAAAGGTACCGTTACCTTCCAGCCAGCGCCTGGAGAACTGTATGCGCTAATAATAAAAGGTGTCATACCCTTCCAGCGAGCGCCTGGTAAACTGGCAGTTTGACTTACTACGCATATGGCTAGTAGAGTGAAGTTGGTTGTAGTTGTTTCAGTATATCTTTGGCTTACTAAGTACATGGTTAGTAGAGCAAAGTGGAATGGTTGTTGTTTCGTTGTAACTAAAAATATCATATACTTGATTGGTTATCGTTCGGAGGACTGAGTTATTCCATTGATTGATTGTATACATGTTGGAGGGTTGTAAATTTACATTTTTACAAGTTATGCATGTATAGTTATGTTAGTAGCGAAAACGAACCAAAATGTCTTTTTGTCCTTTGAAGAGTGTAAAGGAGAATGAATGTTTTAGAGATAAACGTGTTTGAGAGGGGTACATCTGTGTATGTATAGAAAGGGAAGAGAGTGTCGAGCTTAGTGAGGTTATTTCCTAAGTGATTGCTAATGTTATGAAAGATTGGGAACGGGAATTAGTGAAAGGAAAACGGGAAGGGAAATCATTTGGAACATTGAATGAAATGGTTGTTTTCGAGAAAAGTTCATACATATATATATTTTGTATAAACTGTCACATTACTATTCTAGTACGAGAATGAGTGTTCATGATCATAGCTATCTGTAAGTTGTTATTGTTAAGGATCATGTTGAGTTCCCTACTGGACTATATGTTCATCCCACGTTGTTGAATCTTTTTCAGGTGTTAAGCAGGTTTAGCTGCAAGATTTGGATCTACCTATTTATTGGCCACGGGGCCTCTGTTATGTTGGCGGAATGCCATTATTGTGAAAGGGTTACACCCTTCTTCTTGTACCTTAAGTGATGTAAGCCCAAGGGCGATTTGTTAAAGTATGTTCATGTAATATTTACTTTGCATACGAATGAGAGTATTGTTAATCCTTTCTACGGATTGAATGTATGAGTTTATTTCCGCATGTTATCCCTGAACTTGCATTAAGTTAATGGATTTGGTAATGACTTCGAGTAATAAAAAGTGGGGCGTGACAACTTGGTATCAGAGCTACCGGGTTTGAATACCTTGAGCTCGTGGGAAGTGGTTTTTACCACAGTGGGTTTACTACGTGTAGTGAGGACGTTGCATATAGTTAACATGAAAGTTAGGACTTATGTGTTGCATTTATGTGAGCATGGGATTCAGTCTCTTGGATAGTATTCGTAGCCGGTGAACTTGCTTTGAGGTCCTTTTAGAAACACGCCTGATCAACGTGGTTTCTGATGGGAATTCCTTGAGAGTTCCGGGATGAGTGGCTATCTTTGTGGACTTGATTCGATTATGTGTTTTACCTGTTTAGATGTTTATATGCAGTAGAGATGTAAGTTTTGAGACTAAGCGTGTCTTGTGACTTAATAGTAAGTGGAGTGTGCCTTGGAAAAGGCTATTGTGTTTTGCGCTAAGTGTGTTTTACCTTTGTGCTTAATAGGATGTCTACGCGAGGGAGTAGAGGACAGTTGAGTAGTAGGAGTGCTGGGAGAGGCACAGCAGTTCCTGTAGTACCTGCTGTTGCAGCATCGACTGTCGGCGAGGATGTTGCACGTGAGATTGTGAGAGCAGTGCAGGACGCCCTAGCTCGCACTGAGGGCGGCAGCGGGCATGCTCTCAAACTTACTAAGGAGTTCTTTCGCTCCAGTCCACCAGAGTTTGTAGGGGAGGCTAAGCCGTTGGAGGCAGAGAGTTGGCTAGAACAGATTACCAAGACTCTTGATATGCTCAGAGTCGAAGATGAGGAGTTGAGGGTTTCTTTGGCGACTTTTCAGTTGAAGAGTGATGCGAGTTATTGGTGGAAGAATGTTAAGAATAGTGTGGGTAGCACGTGGGTTGCTTTTACCGAGGCCTTCTTGGCCAAGTATTTCCCTCATTCTGCTCGGGAAAGGTTGAGGGATCAGTTTTTGGAGTTGCGTCAGGATGACACTCCTGTGGCACAGTTTGAGATGCGGTTTGATAGTTTGTCGAGGTTTGCTCCAGAGTTGGTCACAACAGAGGAGCGTCGTTGTTTTGAGTTCGAAAGGCGGTTGTGTTTCGATGTTCGGGAGAAGGTAGCTGGATCCTTGTTGAAGGATTACTATACTTTAGTTGAGGCAGCGGCCCATGTGGAGGCCCTGATGGCGAGTGATGATGGGGTTAAGGAGAAGACCATTGAGGCAAGTCCTACGGTCCCTAAGCGCTCTAGGCTCAGTAAGGGGTGGAGGCGGAAACATGCCCAGTCGGGGGCTGGTTCCTTTTCTTTGTCAGAGGTTTCGGGCACTTTGGTTAGGAGGTCCGGGAAGGTGCAGGTTCCAGACCAGTCTCAGAGTAGGGGGTCTGGTGGTTGTTTCGTTTGTGGCCAGCAGGGCCATGGTAGACGTTTTTTCCCTTTGCGTGTGAATTCTGCAAGTGTTTCAAAACCTAGTCAGACTCAGTCGTACCCGTCCAATCGGGGACGTTACCGGTACCAGAAACGGGCAGGCCAGGCTTCGGGAGCCTCGCGAGGGGCGACTTAGTAGTTAACCCTATTGTATTAACCTGGAGGGGGACTTTTGTGTTGTTGACCGGTAATGTATTGTATGGATGATTTTGTTGTTGACCGGTGTGCTGTTGGATGCTGAGGCACCATGTTTTTGTAGCACTTATGTATGCATAGTGTTGTTTGTTTAAACCCTCAAGCACTGGGGAGTATGTATGGATTTTAAGCTCTCTATTTTATATTAAGAAGTTGTTATTGGGGTCAGTAATCCTAATGTTGTTGCTTGCTTGGTACTGTATGATGAGTTAGTTGTGTGACGGCCTGTGTGCCTTATTCACTTTAATGATTAATTGTTGAGAACGGGAATCCGTGGGCGAATGTGTTAGATGTGGTGACTTTGGGAGTTGCTTAGAGTTGGCAAGGTTATGTGAGAATGTTTGTAGGGATGTGAGATTTGTATCTTGAGTTAGCGGAAATGGTACCTGTTGTTGGTTCATATGTTGGGCTTTGCTGGTTAGCAAGTTCGTAGTGACCCCATCGGTTGTATAGGGGTAGTGTTTGAGTTGTGATTGTTTCTCAATTGTTGGGTATGGTTTGTGAGTAGAGGCTGGCAGTATTCTTTGGAGGGAGAATAGTTGTGTTCTAGAGTAACGAGAATAACGTTGGTTAAATTATCCTTTGCGATTAGGTAGTCGTAATTAAGGTTGACCATATCGGTCTTCGGTTGAGGAGTTGAGCAAGTTTGCTATCTAGCCTTGGAGGGTGGTAATTCCCTTAGGTGCAGTGTTGATGCGGTTTGATCTTCGGAGATCCGGTGAGATTCCATAATTTGAGGTTTGAGTAAGAACTTCGTGTTTGTAGTTGGTGGTTTTAGTGGCACATCAATGTGTGGATAATTGGGTGTGGAGTTTATTGAGTTGGTTAGTCAGCTCGTTGGCATTGGGTTTTGGGTAGACATTGGTCACCTTGAGGGTAGTCTCGTTTGGGGTAGACTTGTGTGTGTTGATTAGGAGAACTGGAACTAATCGAACATGTTATGCCATTGAACCTGACGGTTGATAGAATACATTAATTTTATGTATTGATTGATTGTGTATATGACTTATGTGTTTATATGCATGTGTGTAGAGGAGGAGATGGGGGATGTACTCCGCGGTTTAGGGGAAGATGGGGGATGTACCTCTAAACCGGTTAGTGGTTATCTAAGGTGAAGTTGTTATTTCTATTAACTATCATTATAGAAATGTTATGTTTTGTGTTGGTTGTGGTATCACCGTGTGCGTGATGGTTGTTGTTAGTGTTGTTTTGAAAAGAAATGGAAAACAAAACTTTTCCTAGTATTTGGGTCATCTAAGGGTGTTGTTGGAAAATTGATTTAATTCAAGGGTTTTGAGAAAATTCCAAGTGAATGACTTTTGGCAAATAAACTGTGGATGATTATGTGTTTTTGGATAACACCGTGTTTGTGAAAAATGTTTGCAAAACTTTTGAGTTTCGCATGAAAAATGAAAGATTTATTTTAGAATGTTAACATTGAAAATTTGGCTATCTTTGACAAATGTCTCTTAAGTAAGAAAATGTTTTCTTATTAATTGCTCGGAGGATTTGCTTTGGTTAGCTTCTGGGAATCTTGTTGTTGAATAGTGGCTTGGCTTGGAGCACTAGTTGGTCGTTACTTTGTTTCGGGAACGGTTTGGTTTTGTTGTGGCTTCTGTGCCTATAGTGTTGTCGTTTGGAACGTGTTCCCTTGGTTAGTCTCTTCCTTGGTAAGAGTGGTTTAACGGTTTGTGGTGAGAGCGGTTTCACTTCTAGTATTGGGGGATGTTGGTGTTGTGTGATCAGTTGGCCCTGTGTTTCGGCGTATCCTTAATTTCGGGGACGAAATTCTTTAAGGGGGGGAGGTTATAGCGGTCCCGGGTTTACCCCTTGTTGTACAGTGATCCGGACATGTGTCCGTGGACGTTGGTAGTTGAGTATTGTCTTGTTTACATCCTTTCCTACTTTGTTTTTGAGTTATAGGATGTGTTCGGCAGGTTGGTCGAGCTTAGGAACCAAGTCTAGTTGCCCAGGTTTTTGGCTGGTCCGCTCGAGCGGAGATGTTGACGCTCGAGCGGAGACCTTGTTGTTGCCTGTACGCTCGAGCGGTGGTTTGGGCGCTCGAGCGGAGAATGCACCCTTTCAGTATTTCGTGCACCTGCAAAACTTCTGCAAGTATGGTTTCTACGCTCGAGCGGGTTTGGTGCGCTCGAGCGGGTTGAGCTCGAGCGGGGATGTTGCGCTCGAGCGGATAGTGTGTTTTTGGCGAGAGTTCTGGGAGGGGGAGACCTGCGCTCGAGCGGGCTGGAATCTACGCTCGAGCGGACGAACTTTGTGTCTGTGTCTTGGCGCTCGAGCGGACAATGTTGCGCTCGAGCGGAACCTGTTTTATGTGTCTTTACGCTCGAGCGGAGTGTCTTACGCTCGAGCAGACCTGTTGTATAACTGAGTGGGACTGGGCATTTTGAATCACTTTTTGACTTATCTTCTTTCTCCTACTTTACCAAAACGCCATTTTCAGAGCTTCTCACTCAAAAACCATAACTTCTCTCTAAGTATTGATCTAGCTAGGGTGTTTTGCTCACCTTTGGTCTTCACAAAAAGGGTGTTGATCGTCGAGGGCCTCGTTTTGATCCGAATAGTTTGGTGTTTGGAACATTTTGGTTTTGGGTCATCTTCTCTATTTGGGTTCTACGTTTGAGGTAGGGATTCTCCTTGTTCTTTTTCAATACTTCATCTATAGATAGACATGTGGTAATTTTTGTATTGCATGAAAATTGTATCATGTTGGAATTGTTTGAAAATCATGAGTAAACCTAGAGTTGGTTGTGTTGAGAATGGATTTGGCTTCATTAATTGTTGTTTTGGCTAATTAGTATGTAAATTAGCATGTTGTAGTTGAATGAGAGAAAAGCCGTAAATTATATTTAGGTTGGGTAAATCAAATTGGGGGTTTTGTTGACTATTATGTGTAAATCTTTTTATTCAAAATGAGTTGGGTAATGGCGTTTAATGCCTAAAGGATTAACCATGGCTTGGGAATTGGTTTTATGGAAATAAGAATAATGGAATTGATTTTGTGAAAACAAAAGGGTTAAGATTGGTTTTGTGAAAAGAAAAGGAAATGGAATTGTTTTTGTGAAAAGGAAGAAAGTACTTTCGAAATAAGTTTGAGAATTGGATTGTTGGATTCTTAGTAGTTATGTGGTACGCATGTTGGATATGCCTTGTGTGCATGATTGTGGATGGCGTTATATGCCGTGGATATGCCTTGTGTGCATGATTGTGGATGGCGTTATATGCCGCGCTTATAATCAAAGGTACCGTTACCTTCCAGCCAGCGCCTGGAGAACTGTATGCGCTAATAATAAAAGGTGTCATACCCTTCCAGCGAGCGCCTGGTAAACTGGCAGTTTGACTTACTACGCATATGGCTAGTAGAGTGAAGTTGGTTGTAGTTGTTTCAGTATATCTTTGGCTTACTAAGTACATGGTTAGTAGAGCAAAGTGGAATGGTTGTTGTTTCGTTGTAACTAAAAATATCATATACTTGATTGGTTATCGTTCGGAGGACTGAGTTATTCCATTGAATGATTGTATACATGTTGGAGGGTTGTAAATTTACATTTTTACAAGTTATGCATGTATAGTTATGTTAGTAGCGAAAACGAACCAAAATGTCTTTTTGTCCTTTGAAGAGTGTAAAGGAGAATGAATGTTTTAGAGATAAACATGTTTGAGAGGGGTACATCTGTGTATGTATAGAAAGGGAAGAGAGTGTCGAGCTTAGTGAGGTTATTTCCTAAGTGATTGCTAATGTTATGAAAGATTGGGAACGGGAATTAGTGAAAGGAAAACGGGAAGGGAAATCATTTGGAACATTGAATGAAATGGTTGTTTTCGAGAAAAGTTCATACATATATATATTTTGTATAAACTGTCACATTACTATTCTAGTACGAGAATGAGTGTTCATGATCATAGCTATCTGTAAGTTGTTATTGTTAAGGATCATGTTGAGTTCCCTACTGGACTATATGTTCATCTCACGTTGTTGAATCTTTTTCAGGTGTTAAGCAGGTTTAGCTGCAAGATTTGGATCTACCTATTTATTGGCCACGGGGCCTCTGTTATGTTGGCAGAATGCCATTATTGTGAAAGGGTTACACCCTTCTTCTTGTACCTTAAGTGATGTAAGCCCAAGGGCGATTTGTTAAAGTATGTTCATGTAATATTTACTTTGCATACGAATGAGAGTATTGTTAATCCTTTCTACGGATTGAATGTATGAGTTTATTTCCGCATGTTATCCCTGAACTTGCATTAAGTTAATGGATTTGGTAATGACTTCGAGTAATAAAAAGTGGGGCGTGACAAAATCAGGAACTGTTGCAATCTTTCTTTCTCTTTCTTTGGTTCTTTCTCTCTATCTGTTGAAATTCTTTCTCACATATAATACAGTATATATACATCTGTTCAATTTTTTTTATTATTTTTATCTGCTTAATTTTTAATTTTTTTTTCATTTACAACCATCTGTTGCAATTTGCTTCATCGTAGAACAACAACACAGATCAAAAACTTAAACAAAAAAAAAAAAAAAGAATTGGGTCAGTGTGGTTGAACAAAAAAACTGTCCATAAAGAGCTGGATCAATAGAGTCTTCTCCTCCGATGGTTCTCTGCAGGCATTGAGTAAAATAATTTGGTGAGAAGTCCTTTTGTTTGTTTTGAAAGACGTTTTGTTTTCAATTTTACTCCATAATTTATCTGTTGAAATTTTTTTCTATCTATTCAAATTTACATTTTAGTGTTTAATTATTTTTTTTTGTCTATATATTCAAAAAAGTTGACTATCTGTTCAATTTTTTTCCCTATCTTTTCAAATTTTTTTCTAGATTTTGTTGTCAATCCAATTTTAATCTCTTATCTGTTCAAATATCTATCCAAAATTTCTTATCTGTTCAACAAACCAGTCACAATGTTCAATTCATTTTTATCTGTTCAATTTTATTATCAGTTGAAACACAGCAAATCATGATCTGTTGCAATCTTTCTTTCTCTCTCTTTGGTTCATTCTCTCTATCTGTTGAAATTCTTTCTCACATATAATTAAGTATATATATAGTTGTTCAATTTTTTTAATATTTTTCTCTGCTTAAATTTTAATTTTTTTTTCATTTACAACTATTTGTTGCAATTTGTTTCATAGTAGAACAACAACACAAATCAAAAAAAAAAAAAAGTGGAAGAATTGGATCTGTGTGCTTGAAAAAAAAACTGCCCATAAGGAGCTGGATCAATGGAGTCTTCTCCTCCGATGGTCCTTTGCAGGCATTGAGTAAAATAATTTGGTCAGAAGTCCTTTTGTTTGTTTTGAAAAACGTTTTGTTTTCAATTTTACACCTTAATTTATCTGTTGAATTTTTTTTTCTATCTGTTTAAATTTACATTTAAGTGTTTAATTATTTTTTTTTGTCTATATATTCAAAAAAGTTGACTATCTGTTCACTTTTTTTTCCCTATCTTTTTAAATTTTTTTCTAGATTTTGTTATCAATTCAATTTTAATCTCTTATCTGTTCAAATATCTATCCAAAATTTCTTATCTGTTCAACAAACCAGTCACAATGTTCAATTTACTTTTATCTGTTCAATTTTATTATCTGTTGAAATGCACCAAATCAGGATCTGTTGCAATATTTCTTTCTCTTTCTTTGGTTCTTTCTCTGTATCTGTTGAAATTCTTTCTCACATATAATCCAATATATATATCTGTTCAATTTTTTTATAATTTTTATCTGCTTAATTTTTAAATTTTTTTTTTCATTTACAACTATCTGTTGCAATTTGTTTCTTCGTAGAACAACAAAACAGATCAAAAGCTTTAAAAAAAAAAAAGATGAAGAATTGTGTCTGTGTGGTTGAAAAAAAAAAAGTGTACATAAGCAGCTGGATCAATGGAGTCTTCTCCTCCGATGGTTCTCTGCAGGCATTGAGTAAAATAATTTGGTGAGAAGTCCTTTTGTTTGTTTTGAACGACATTTTGTTTTCAATTTTACTCCTTAATTTATCTGTTGAATTTTTTTTCTATCTGTTTAAATTTACATTTTAGTGTTTAATTTTATTTTTGGTCTATATATTGAAAAAAGTTGACTATCTGTTCACTTTTTTTCCCTATCTTTTCAAATTTTTTTCTAGATTTTGTTATCAATTCAATTTTAATCTCTTATCTGTTCAAATATATATCCAAAATTTCTTATCTGTTCAACAAACCAGTCAGAATGTTCAATTTATTTTTATCTGTTCAATTTTTTTATCTGTTGAAATACACCAAATCAGGATCTGTTGCAATCTTTCTTTCTCTCTCTTTGGTTCTTTCTCTTTATCTGTTGAAATTCTTTGTCACATATAAACCAGTATATATATATCTGTTCAATTTTTTTTCTATTTTTCTCTGCTAAATTTTTAATTTTTTTTGTCATTTACAACTATCTCTTGCAATTTTTTTCCTCGTAGAACAACAACACAGATCAGTAACTTAAAAAAAAAAAAAAAAAAAAAAAAAAAAAAAAAAAAATGAAAGAATTGGGTTTGTGTGGTTGAAAAAAAAAACTGTGCATAAGGAGCAGGATCAATGGAATCTTCTCCTCTGATGGTCCTTTGCAGGCATTGAGTAAAATAATTTGGTCAGAAGTCCTTTTGTTTGTTTTGAAAAACGTTTTGTTTTCAGTTTTACACCTTAATTTATCTGTTGAATTTTTTTTTCTATCTATTTAAATTTACATTTAAGTGTTTAATTTTTTTTTTTGTCTATATATTCAAAAAAGTTGACTATCTGTTCACTTTTTTTTTCTTATCTTTTCAAATGTTTTTCTAGATTTTGTTATCAATTCAATTTCAATCTCTTATCTGTTCAAATATCTATCCAAAATTTCTTATCTGTTCAACAAACCAGTCACAATGTTCAATTTATTTTTATCTGTTCAATTTTATTATCATTTGAAATGCACCAAATCAGGATCTGTTGCAATATTTCTTTCTCTTTCTTTGGTTCTTTCTCTGTATCTGTTGAAATTCTTTCTCACATATAATCCAATATATATATCTGTTCAATTTTTTTATAATTTTTATCTGCTTAATTTTTAAATTTTTTTTCATTTACAACTATCTGTTGCAATTTGTTTCACCGTAGAACAACAACACAGATCAAAAACTTTAAAAAAAAAAAAAAAGATGAAGAATTGGGTCTGTGTGGTTGAAAAAAAAAAGTGTCCATAAGGAGCTGGATCAATGGAGTCTTCTCCTCCCATGGTTCTCTGCAGGCATTGAGTAAAATAATTTGGTGAGAAGTCCTTTTGTTTGTTTTGAATGACGTTTTGTTTTCAATTTTACTCCTTAATTTATCTGTTGAATTTTTTTTTCTATCTGTTCAAATTTACATTTAAGTGTTTAATTTTTTTTTTGGGTCTATATATTGAAAAAAGTTGACTATCTGTTCACTTTTTTTCCCTATCTTTTCAAAAAAAATTTCTAGATTTTGTTATCAATTCAATTTTAATCTCTTATCTGTTCAAATATCTATCCAAAATTTCTTATCTGTTCAACAAACCAGTCAGAATGTTCAATATATTTTTATCTGTTCAATTTTTTTATCTATTGAAATACACCAAATCAGGATCTGTTGCAATCTTTCTTTCTCTCTCTTTGGTTCTTTCTCTTTATCTGTTGAAATTCTTTCTCACATATAAACCAGTATATATATATCTGGTCAATTTTTTTTATATTTTTCTCTGCTAAATTTTTAACTTTTTTTTGTCATTTACAACTATCTGTTGCAATTTGTTTCCTCGTAGAACAACAACACAGATCAGTAACTTTAAAAAAAAAAAAAAGTGGAAGAATTGGGTTTCTGTGGTTGAAAAAAAAAACTGTCCATAAGGAGCAGGATCAATGGAATCTTCTCCTCCGATGGTCCTTTGTAGGCATTGAGTAAAACAATTTGGTCAGAAGTCCTTTTGCTTGTTTTGAAAAACGTTTTGTTTTCAATTTTACTCCTTAATTTATCTGTTGAATTTTTTTTCTATATGTTCAAATTTACATTTAAGTGTTTAATTATTATTTTTTTGTCTATATATTCAAAAAAGTTGACTATCTGTTCACTTTTTTTTCCTTATCTTTTCAAATTTTTTCCTATATTTTGTTATCAATTCAATTTTAATCTCTTATCTGTTCAAATATCTATCCAAAATTTCTTATCTGTTCAACAAACCAGTCACAATGTTCAATTTATTTTTAGCTGTTAATTTTATTATCTATTGAAATACACAAAATCAGGATCTGTTGCAATCTTTCTTTCTCTTTCTTTGGTTCTTTCTCTCTATCTGTTGAAATTCTTTCTCACATATAATCCAGTATATATATATCTGTTCAAATTTTTTTTATACTTTTTATCTGCTTAATTTTTATTTTTTTTTTCATTTACAACTATTTATTGCAATTTGTTTCATCGTAGAACAACAACACAGATCAAAAACTTAAAAAAAAAAAAAAAAAGATGAAGAATTGGGTCTGTGTGGTTGAAAAAAAAAAGTGTCCATAAGGAGCTGGATCAATGGAGTCTTCTCCTCCCATGGTTCTCTGCAGGCATTGAGTAAAATAATTTGGTGAGAAGTCCTTTTGTTTGTTTTGAATGACGTTTTGTTTTCAATTTTACTCCTTAATTTATCTGTTGAATTTTTTTTTCTATCTGTTCAAATTTACATTTAAGTGTTTAATTTTTTTTTTGGGTCTATATATTGAAAAAAGTTGACTATCTGTTCACTTTTTTTCCCTATCTTTTCAAAAAAAATTTCTAGATTTTGTTATCAATTCAATTTTAATCTCTTATCTGTTCAAATATCTATCCAAAATTTCTTATCTGTTCAACAAACCAGTCAGAATGTTCAATATATTTTTATCTGTTCAATTTTTTTATCTATTGAAATACACCAAATCAGGATCTGTTGCAATCTTTCTTTCTCTCTCTTTGGTTCTTTCTCTTTATCTGTTGAAATTCTTTCTCACATATAAACCAGTATATATATATCTGGTCAATTTTTTTTATATTTTTCTCTGCTAAATTTTTAACTTTTTTTTGTCATTTACAACTATCTGTTGCAATTTGTTTCCTCGTAGAACAACAACACAGATCAGTAACTTTAAAAAAAAAAAAAAGTGGAAGAATTGGGTTTCTGTGGTTGAAAAAAAAAACTGTCCATAAGGAGCAGGATCAATGGAATCTTCTCCTCCGATGGTCCTTTGTAGGCATTGAGTAAAACAATTTGGTCAGAAGTCCTTTTGCTTGTTTTGAAAAACGTTTTGTTTTCAATTTTACTCCTTAATTTATCTGTTGAATTTTTTTTCTATATGTTCAAATTTACATTTAAGTGTTTAATTATTATTTTTTTGTCTATATATTCAAAAAAGTTGACTATCTGTTCACTTTTTTTTCCTTATCTTTTCAAATTTTTTCCTATATTTTGTTATCAATTCAATTTTAATCTCTTATCTGTTCAAATATCTATCCAAAATTTCTTATCTGTTCAACAAACCAGTCACAATGTTCAATTTATTTTTAGCTGTTAATTTTATTATCTATTGAAATACACAAAATCAGGATCTGTTGCAATCTTTCTTTCTCTTTCTTTGGTTCTTTCTCTCTATCTGTTGAAATTCTTTCTCACATATAATCCAGTATATATATATCTGTTCAAATTTTTTTTATACTTTTTATCTGCTTAATTTTTATTTTTTTTTTCATTTACAACTATTTATTGCAATTTGTTTCATCGTAGAACAACAACACAGATCAAAAACTTAAAAAAAAAAAAAAAAAGATGAAGAATTGGGTCTGTGTGGTTGAAAAAAAAAAGTGTCCATAAGGAGCTGGATCAATGGAGTCTTCTCCTCCCATGGTTCTCTGCAGGCATTGAGTAAAATAATTTGGTGAGAAGTCCTTTTGTTTGTTTTGAATGACGTTTTGTTTTCAATTTTACTCCTTAATTTATCTGTTGAATTTTTTTTTCTATCTGTTCAAATTTACATTTAAGTGTTTAATTTTTTTTTTGGGTCTATATATTGAAAAAAGTTGACTATCTGTTCACTTTTTTTCCCTATCTTTTCAAAAAAAATTTCTAGATTTTGTTATCAATTCAATTTTAATCTCTTATCTGTTCAAATATCTATCCAAAATTTCTTATCTGTTCAACAAACCAGTCAGAATGTTCAATATATTTTTATCTGTTCAATTTTTTTATCTATTGAAATACACCAAATCAGGATCTGTTGCAATCTTTCTTTCTCTCTCTTTGGTTCTTTCTCTTTATCTGTTGAAATTCTTTCTCACATATAAACCAGTATATATATATCTGGTCAATTTTTTTTATATTTTTCTCTGCTAAATTTTTAACTTTTTTTTGTCATTTACAACTATCTGTTGCAATTTGTTTCCTCGTAGAACAACAACACAGATCAGTAACTTTAAAAAAAAAAAAAAGTGGAAGAATTGGGTTTCTGTGGTTGAAAAAAAAAACTGTCCATAAGGAGCAGGATCAATGGAATCTTCTCCTCCGATGGTCCTTTGTAGGCATTGAGTAAAACAATTTGGTCAGAAGTCCTTTTGCTTGTTTTGAAAAACGTTTTGTTTTCAATTTTACTCCTTAATTTATCTGTTGAATTTTTTTTCTATATGTTCAAATTTACATTTAAGTGTTTAATTATTATTTTTTTGTCTATATATTCAAAAAAGTTGACTATCTGTTCACTTTTTTTTCCTTATCTTTTCAAATTTTTTCCTATATTTTGTTATCAATTCAATTTTAATCTCTTATCTGTTCAAATATCTATCCAAAATTTCTTATCTGTTCAACAAACCAGTCACAATGTTCAATTTATTTTTAGCTGTTAATTTTATTATCTATTGAAATACACAAAATCAGGATCTGTTGCAATCTTTCTTTCTCTTTCTTTGGTTCTTTCTCTCTATCTGTTGAAATTCTTTCTCACATATAATCCAGTATATATATATCTGTTCAAATTTTTTTTATACTTTTTATCTGCTTAATTTTTATTTTTTTTTTCATTTACAACTATTTATTGCAATTTGTTTCATCGTAGAACAACAACACAGATCAAAAACTTTAAAAAAAAAAAAAAAAAAAAAAAAAAAAAAAAAAAAGAATTGGGTCTGTGAGGTTGAAAAAAAAAACTGTCTATAAGGAGCTGGATCAATGGAGTCTTCTCCTCCGATGGTTCTCTGCAGGCATTGAGTAAAATAATTTGGTGAGAAGTCCTTTTGTTTGTTTTGAAAGACGTTTTGTTTTCAATTTTACTCCTTAATTTATCTGTTGAATTTTTTTTCTATCTGTTCAAATTTATATTATAGTGTTTAAATTTTTTTTTGATCTATATATTGAAAAAAGTTGACTATCTGTTCACTTTTTTTCCCTATCTTTTCAAATTTTTTTCTAGATTTTGTTATCAATTCAATTTTAATCTCTTATCTATTCAAATATCTATCCAAAATTTCTTATCTGTTCAACAAACTAGTCAAAATGTTCAATTTATTTTTATCTGTTCAATTTTATTATCTGTTGAAATACACCAAATCAGGATCTGTTGCAATCTTTCTTTCTCTCTCTTTGTTTCTTTCACTTTATCAGTTGAAATTCTTTCTCACATATAAACCAGTATATATATATCTTTTCAATTTTTTCTATATTTTTCTCTGCTAAATTTTTAATTTTTTTTTCATTTACAACTATCTCTTGCAATTTGTTTCCTCGTAGAACAACAACACAGATCAAAAACTTTAAAAAAAAAACAAAAAAAAACAAAAAAAAGGTGGAAGAATTGGGTTTGTGTGGTTGAAAAAAAAAAACTGTCCATCCGGAGCTGGATCAATGGAGTCTTCTCATCCGATGGTCCTTTGCAGGCATTGAGTAAAATAATTTGGTCAGAAGTCCTTTTGTTTGTTTTGAAAAACGTTTTGTTTTCAATTTTACTCCTTAATTTATCTGTTGAATTTTTTTTTCTATATGTTCAAATTTACATTTAAGTGTTTAATTATTTTTTTTTGTCTATATATTCAAAAAAGTTGACTATCTGTTCACTTTTTTTTCCCTATCTTTTCAAATTTTTTTCTAGATTTTGTTATCAATTCAATTTTAATCTCTTATCTGTTCAAATATCTATCGAAAATTTCTTATCTGTTCAACAAACCAGTCACAATGTTCAATTTATTTTTAGCTGTTCAATTTTATTATCTGTTGAAATACACCAAATCAGGATCTGTTGCAATCTTTCTTTCTTTTTCTTTGGTTCTTTCTCTCTATCTGTTGAAATTCTTTCTCACATATAATCCAGTATATATATATCTGTTGAAATTTTTTTCATACTTTTTATCTGCTTAATTTTTAATTTTTTTTTCATTCACAACTATCTGTTGCAATTTGTTTCATCGTAGAACAACAACACATATCAAAAACTTAAAAAAAAAAAGAAAAAAAAGAATTGGTTCTGTGAGGTTGAAAAAAAAAACTGTCCATAAGGAGCTGGATCAATGGAGTCTTCTCCTCCGATGGTTCCCTGCAGGCATTGAGTAAAATAATTTGGCGAGAAGTCCTTTTGTTTGTTTTGAAAGACGTTTTGTTGTCAATTTTACTCCTTAATTTATCTGTTGAATTTTTTTTCTATCTGTTCAAATTTATATTATAGTGTTTAATTTTTTTTTGGGTCTATATATTGAAAAAAGTTGACTATTTGTTCATTTTTTTCCCTGTCTTTTCAAATTTTTTTCTAGATTTTGTTATCAATTCAATTTTAAGCTCTTATCTGTTTAAATATCTATCCAAAATTTCTTATCTGTTCAACAATCCAGTCAAAATGTTCAATTTATTTTTATCTGTTCAATTTTATTATCTGTTGAAATACACCAAATCAGGATCTGTTGCAATCTTTCTTTCTCTCTCTTTGGTTCTTTCTCTTTATCTGTTGAAATTCTTTGTCAAATATAAACCAGTATATATATATACCTTTTCATTTTATTTTTATATTTTTCTCTGCTAAATTTTTAATTTTTTTTTTCATTTACAACTATCTCTTGCAATTTGTTTCCTCGTAGAACAACACAGATCAAAAACTTTAAAAAAAAAAAAAAAAAAAAGTCGAAGAATTGGGTTTGTGTGGTTGAAAAAAAAAACTGTCCATAAGGAGCTGGATCAATGGAGTCTTCTCCTCCGATGGTCCTTTGCAGGCATTGAGTAAAATAATTTGGTCAGAAGTCCTTTTGTTTGTTTCGAAAAATGTTTTGTTTTCAATTTTACTCCTTCTTTTATCTGTTGAATTTTTTTTCTATATGTTCAAATTTACATTTAAAATGTTTTGTTTAATTATTTTTTTTTGTCTATATATTCAAAAAAGTTGACTATCTGTTCACTTTTTTTTCCCTATCTTTTCAAATTTTTTTCTAGATTTTGTTATCAATTCAATTTTAATCTCTTATCTGTTCAAATATCTATCCAAAATTTCTTATCTGCTCAACAAACCAGTCACAATGTTCAATTTATTTTTAGCTGTTCAATTTTATTATCTGTTGAAATACACCAAATCAAGATCTGTTGCAATCTTTCTTTCTCTTTCTTTGGTTCTTTCTCTCCAGATGTTGAAATTCTTTCTCACATATAATCCAGTATATATATATGTTCAAAAAATTTTATAATTTTTATCTGCTTAATTTTTAATTTTTTTTTCATTTACAACTATCTGTTGCAATTTGTTTCATCGTAGAACAACAACACAGATCAAAAACTTTAAAAAAAAAAAAAAAAATTAGGTCTATGAGGTTGAAAAAAAAACTGTCCATAAGGAGCTGGATCAATGGAGTCTTCTCCTCCGATGGCTCTCTGCAGGCATTGAGTAAAATAATTTGGTAAGAAGTTCTTTTGTTTGTTTTGAAAGACTTTTTGTTTTCAATTTTACTACTTAATTTATCTGTTGAATTTTTTTTTCTATCTGTTCAAATTTACATTTTAGTGTTTAATTTTTTTTTGGTCTTTATATTCAAAAAAGTTGACTATCTGTTCACTTTTTTTCCGTATCTTTTCAAATTTTTTTCTAAATTTTGTTATCAATTCAATTTTAATCTCTTATCTGTTCAACAAACTAGTCAGAATGTTAAATTTATTTTTATCTGTTCAATTTTATTATCTGTTGAAATACACCAAATCAAGATCTGTTGCAATCTTTCTTTGTCTCTCTTTGGTTCTTTCTCTCTATCTGTTGATATTCTTTGTTACACATAATCCAGTATATATATCTGTTCAATTTTTTAAATATTTTTATCTGCTTAATTTTTATTTTTATTTTTATTTTTCATTTACAACTATCTGTTGCAATTTTTTTCATCGTTGAACAACAACACAGATCAAAAACTTTAAAAAAAAAAAAAAAAAAAAAAGTAGAAGAATTGGGTCTGTGTGCTTGAAAAAAAAAACTGTCCATCAGGAGCTGGTTCAATGGAGTCTTCTCCTCCGATGGTCCTCTGCAGGCATTGAGTAAAATAATTTGGTCAGAAGTCCTTTTGTTTGATTTGAAAAACGTTTTGTTTTCAATTTTACTCCTTAATTTATTTGTTGATTTTTTTTATATGTTCAAATTTACATTAAAGTGTTTAATTTTTTTTTTATCTACATATTCAAATAAGTTGACTATCTGTTCACTTTTTTTCCCTATCTTTTCATATTTTTTTCTAGATTTTGTTATCAGTTCAATTTTAATGTCTTATCTGTTCAAATTTCTATCCAAAATTTCTTATCTGTTCAACAAACCAATCAGAATGTTCAATTTATTTTTATCTTTTCAATTTTATTATCTGTTGAAATACATCAAATCAGGATCTGTTGCAATCTTTCTTTCTCTCTCTTTGGTTCTTTCTCTCTATATGTTGAAATTCATTCTCACATATAATCCAGTATATATATCTGTTCAATTTTTTTAATTATTTTTATCTGCTTAATTTTTAATTTTTTTTTTCATTTACAACTATCTGTTACAATTTGTTTCATCATAGAACAACAACACAAATCAAAAACTTAAAAAGAAAAAAAAAAAAAAAAAGTGGAAGAATTGGGTCTGTGTGCTTGAAAAAAAAAAAAACCGTCCATAAGGAGCTGGATCAATGGAGTCTTCTCCTCCGATGGCTCTCTGCAGGCAGTGAGTAAAATAATTTGGTGAGAAGTCCTTTTGTTTGTTTTGAAAGACGTTCTGTTTTCAATTTTACTCCTTAATTTATCTGTTGAATTTTTTTTCTATCTGTTCATATTTACATTTTAGTGTTTAATTATTATTTTTTTTCTGTATATTCAAAAAAGTTGACTATCTGTTCACTTTTTTTCCCTGTCTTTTTAAATTTTTTTCTAGATTTTGTTATCCATTCAATTTTAATCTCTTATCTGTACAAATATCAATCCAAAATTTCATATATGTTCAACAAACAAGTCACAATGTTGGATTTATTTTTATCTGTTCAATTTTATTATCTGTTGAAATACACCAAATCAAGATCTGTTGCAATCTTTCTTTCTCTCTCTTTGGTTCTTTCTCTCTATCTGTTGAAATTCTTTCTCACATATAATCCAGTATATATATATATATCTGTTCAATTTTTAATTATTTCTATCTACTTAATTTTTAATTTTTTTTTTCATTTACAACAATCTGTTGCAATTTGTTTCATCGTAGAAAAACAACACAGATCAAAAACTTTAAAAAAAAAAAAGTGAAAGAATTGCGTTTGTGGGCTTCAAAAAAAAAAACTGTCAATAAGGAGTTGGATCAATGGAGTCTTCTCCTCCGATGGTTCTGTGCAAGCAGTGAGTAAAATAATTTGGTGAGAAGTCCTTTTGTTTGTTTTGAAAGACGTTTTGTTTTCAATTTTACTGATTAATTTATCAGTTGAATTTTTTTTCTATCTGTTCAAATTTATATTTTGGTGTTTAATTTTTTTTTTTTTGTCTATATATTCAAAAAAGTTGACTGTCTGTTCACTTTTTTTTACAGTCTTTTTAAATTTTTTTCTAGATTTTCTTATGAATTCAATTTTAATCTCTTATCTGTACAAATATCAATTCAAAATTTCAAATATGTTCAACAAACCAGTCACAATGTTCAATTTATTTTTATCTGTTCAATTTTATTATCTGTTGAAATACGCCAAATCAGGATCTCTTGCAATTTTCTTTCTCTATCTTTGGTTCTTTTTCTCTATCTGTTGAAATTCTTTCTCACATATAATCCAGTATATATATCTGTTCAATTTTTTTATTATTTTTATCTGCTTAATTTTTAATTTTTTTTTATTTAGAACTATCTGTTGCAATTTGTTTCATCGTAAAACAACAACACAGATCAAAAAAAAAAAAAGAAGAATTGGGTCTGTGTGGTTGAAAAAAAAAATCTGTATATGGGGCTGGATCAATGGAGTCTTCTCCTCCGATGGTTCTCTGCAGGCATTGAGTAAAATAATTTGGTGAGAAGTCCTTTTGTTTGTTTTGAAAGACGTTTTGTTTTCAATTTTATTCCTTAATTTATCTGTTGATTTTTTTTTCTATCTGTTCAAATTTATATTTTTGTGTTTAATTTTTTTTTGTCTATATATTCAAAAAAGTTGACTATCTGTTCACTTTTTTTCCCTATCTTTTCAAAAAATTTTCTATATTTTGTTATCAATTCAATTTTAATCTGTTATCTGTTCAAATATCTATCCAAAATTTCTTATCTGTTCAACAAACCAGTCACAATGTTCAATTTATTTTTATCTGTTCAATTTTATTATCTGTTGAAATACACCAAATCAGGATCTATTGCAATCTTTTTTTCTCTCTCCTTTGGTTCTTTCTCTCTATATGTTGAAATTCTTTCTCACATATAATCCAGTACATATATATCTGTTCAATTTTATTATTATTTTTAGCTGCTTAATTTTTAATTTTTTTTTCATTTACAACTATCTGTTGCAATTTGTTTCATCGTAGAACAACAACACAGATCAAAAACTTAAAAAAATAAAAAAATAAAAAAAGTGGAAGAATTGGGTCTGTGTGCTTGAAAAGAAAACCGTCCATAAGGAGCTGGATCAATGGAGTCTTCTCCTTCGATGGTTCTCTGCAGGTAGTGAGTAAAATAATTTGGTGAGAAGTCCTTTTGTTTGTTTTGAAAGACGTTTTGTTTTCAATTTTACTCCTTAATTTATCTGTTGAATTTTTTTTCTATCTGTTCAAATTTACATTTTAGTGTTTAAATATTTTTTTTTGTCTGTATATTCAAAAAAGTTGACTATCTGTTCACTTTTTTTCCCTGTCTTTTTAGATTTTGTTATCCATTCAATTTTAATCTCTTATCTGTACAAATATCAATCCAAAATTTCATATATGTTCAACAAACCAATCACAACGTTGGATTTATTTTTATCTGTTCAATTTTATTATCTGTTGAAATACACCAAATCAGGATCTGTTGCAATCTTTCTTTCTCTCTCTTTGGTTCTTTCTCTCTATCTGTTGAAATTCTTTCTCACATATAATCCAGTATATATATATCTGTTCAATTTTTTAATTATTTTTATCTACTTAATTTTTAATTTTTTTTTCATTTACAACAATCTGTTGCAATTTGTTTCATCGTAGAAAAACAACACCGATCAAAAACTTAAAAAAAAAAAAAAAAAAAAGTGAAAGAATTGCGTCAGTGGGCTTGAAAAAAAAAACTGTCAATAAGGAGTTGGATCAATGGAGTCTTCTCCTCCGATGGTTCTCTGCAAGCAGTGAGTAAAATAATTTGATGAGAAGTCCTTTTGTTTGTTTTGAAAGACGTTTTGTTTTCAATTTTACTCCTTAATTTATCAGTTGAATTTTTTTTCTATCTGTTCAAATTTATATTTTGGTGTTTAGTTATTTTTTTTTGGTCTATATATTCAAAAAAGTTGACTGTCTGTTCACTTTTTTTCACAGTCTTTTTAAATTTTTTTCTAGATTTTCTTATGAATTCAATTTTAATCTCTTATCTGTACAAATATCAATCCAAAATTTCATATATGTTCAACAAACCAGTCACAATGTTCAATTTATTTTTATCTGTTCAATTTTATTATCTGTTGAAATACACCAAATCAGGATCTCTTGCAATTTTCTTTCTCTATCTTTGGTTCTTTCTCTCTATCTGTTGAAATTCTTTCTCACATATAATCCAGTATATATATCTGTTCAATTTTTTTATTATTTTTATCTGCTTAATTTTTAATTTTTTTTATTTACAACTATCTGTTGCAATTTGTTTCATCGTAGAACAACAACACAGATCAAAAAAAAAAGAAGAATTGGGTCTGTGTGGTTGAAAAAAAAAAATCTGTATATGGGGCTGGATCAATGGAGTCTTCTCCTCCGATGGTTCACTGCAGGCATTGAGTAAAATAATTTGGTGAGAAGTCCTTTGGTTTATTTTGAAAGACGTTTTGTTTTCAATTTTATTCCTTAATTTATCTGTTGATTTTTTTTCTATCTGTTCAAATTTATATTTTAGTGTTTAATTATTTTTTTTGTCTATATATTCAAAAAAGTTGACTATCTGTTCACTTTTTTTCCCTATCTTTTCAAATTTTTTTATATATATTTTTTTCAATTCAATTTTAATCTCTTATCTGTTCAAATATCTATCCAAAATTTCTTATCTGTTCAACAAACGAGTCACAATGTTCAATTTATTTTTATCTGTTCAACTTTATTATCTGTTGAAATACACCAAATCAGGATCTATTGCAATCTTTCTTTCTCTCTCTTTTGGTTCTTTCTCTCTATATGTTGAAATTATTTCTTACATATAATCCAGTACATATATATCTGTTCAATTTTATTATTATTTTTAGCTGCTTAATTTTTAATTTTTTTTTTCATTTACAACTATCTGTTGTAAATTTGTTTCATCGTAGAACAACAACACAGATCAAAAACTTAAAAACATAAAAAAAAAAAAAAAAAGTGGAAGAATTGGGTCTGTGTGCTTGAAAAAAAAACAATCCATAAGGAGCTGGATCAATGGAGTCTTCTCCTCCGATGGTTCTCAGCAGGCAGTGAGTAAAATAATCTGGTGAGAAGTCATTTTGTTTGTTTTGAAAGACGTTTTGTTTTCAATTTTACTCCTTAATTTATCTGTTGAATTTTTTTTCTATCTGTTCAAATTTACATTTTATTGTTTAATTATTTTTTTTTGTCTGTATATTCAAAAAATTTGACTATCTGTTCACTTTTTTTCCCTGTCTTTTTAAATTTTTTTTAGATTTTGTTATCCATTCAATTTTAATCTCTTATCTGTACAAATATCAATCCAAAATTTCATATATGTTCAAGAAACAAGTCACAATGTTGGATTTATTTTTATCTGTTCAATTTTATTATCTGTTGAAATACACCAAATCAGGATCTGTTGCAATCTTTCTTTCTCTCTCTTTGGTTCTTTCTCTCTATCTGTTGAAATTCTTTCTCACATATAATCCAGTATATATATCTGTTCAATTTTTAAATTATTTTTATCTACTTAATTTTTAATTTTTTTTCATTTACAACAATCTGTTGCAATTTGTTTCATTGTAGAAAAACAACACATATCAAAAACTTTAAAAAAAAAAAAAGTGAAAGAATTGCGTCTGTGGGCTTGAAAAAAAAAGAACTATCAATAAGGAGTTGGATCAATGGAGTCTTCTCCTCCGATGGTTCTCTGCAAGCAGTGAGTAAAATAATTTGGTGAGAAGTCCTTTTGTTTGTTTTGAAAGACGTTTTGTTTTCAATTTTATTCCTTAATTTATCAGTTGAATTTTTTTTCTATCTGTTCAAATTTACATTTTGGTGTTTAATTATTTTTTTTTTTGTCTATATATTCAAAAAAGTTCACTGTCTGTTCACTTTTTTTCACAGTCTTTTTAAATTTTTGTCTAGATTTTGTTATGAATTCAATTTTAATCTCTTATCTGTGCAAATATCAATCCAAAATTTCAAATATGTTCAACAAACCAGTCACAATGTTCAATTTATTTTTATCTGTTCAATTTTATTATCTGTTGAAATACACCAAATCAGGATCTCTTGCAATTTTCTTTCTCTATCTTTGGTTCTTTCTCTCTATCTGTTGAAATTCTTTCTCACATATAATCCAGTATATATATACCTGTTCATTTTTTTTATTATTTTTATCTGCTTAATTTTTAATTTTTTTTTATTTACAACTATCAGTTGCAATTTGTTTCATCGTAGAACAACAACACAGATCAAAAAAAAAAAAGAAGAATTGGGTCTGTGTGGTTGAAAAAAAAAACTCTGTATAAGGGGCTGGATCAATGGAGTCTTCTCCTCCGATTGTTCTCTGCAGGCATTGAGTAAAATAATTTGGTGAGAAGTCCTTTTGTTTGTTTTGAAAGACGTTTTGTTTTCAATTTTATTCCTTAATTTATCTGTTGATTTTATTTTCTATCTGTTCAAATTTATATTTTAGTAATTAATTTTTTTTTTGTCTATATATTCAAAAAAGTAGACTATCTGTTCACTTTTTTTCCATATCTTTTCAAATTTTTTTCTATATTTTGTTATCAATTCAATTTTAATCTCTTATCTGTTCAAATATCTATCCAAAATTTCATATCTGTTCAACAAACCAGTCACAATGTTCAATTTATTTTTATCTGTTCAATTTTTTTATCTGTTGAAATACACCAAATCAGGATCTATTGCAATCTTTCTTTCTCTCTCTTTTGGTTCTTTCTCTCTATATGTTGAAATTCTTTCTCACATATAATCCAGTACATTTATATCTGTTCAATTTTATTATTATTTTTAGCTGCTTAATATTTAATTTTTTTTTTCATTTACAACTATCTGTTGCAATTTGTTTCATCGTAGAACAACAACACAGATCAAAAACTTAAAAAAATAAAAAAATAAAAAAGTGGAAGAATTGGGTCTGTGTGGTTGAAAAAAAAAACCGTCCATAAGGAGTTGGATCAATGGAGTCTTCTCCTCCGATGGTTCTCTGCAGGCAGTGAGTAAAATAATCTGGTGAGAAGTCATTTTGTTTGTTTTGAAAGACGTTTTGTTTTCAATTTTACCCCTTAATTTTATCTATTGATTTTTTTTCTATCTGTTCAAATTTACATTTTAGTGTTTAATTATTATTTTTTTGTCTGTATATTCAAAAAAGTTGACTATCTATTCACTTTTTTTCCCTGTCTTTTTAAATTTTTTTCTAGATTTTGTTATCTATTCAATTTTAATCTCTTATCTGTACAAATATCAATCCAAAATTTCATATATGTTCAACAAACCAGTCACAATGTTAGATTTATTTTTATTTGTTCAATTTCATTATCTGTGGAAATACACCAAATCAGGATCTGTTGCAATCTTTCTTTCTCTCTCTTTGGTTCTTTCTCTCTATCTGTTGAAATTCTTTCTCACATATAATCCAGTATATATATATCTGTTCAATTTTTTAATTATTTTTATCTACTTAATTTTTAAAATTTTTTTCATTTACAACTATCTGTTGCAATTTGTTTCATCGTAGAAAAACAACACAGATCAAAAACTTTAAAAAAAAAAAAAAAGTGAAAGAATTGGGTCTGTGGGCTTGAAAAAAAAAACTGTCAATAAGGAGTTGGATCAATGGAGTCTTCTCCTCCGATGGTTCTCTGCAGGCAGCGAGTAAAATAATTTGGTGAGAAGTCCTTTTGTTTGTTTTGAAAGACGTTTTGTTTTCAATTTTACTCCTTAATTTATGAGTTAAATTTTTTTTTCTATCTGTTCAAATTTACATCTTGGTGTGTAATTTTTTTTTTTTGTCTATATGTAATAACCCACATTCATATCTTAGTCATGTTCATGTGCATTTGCATGATTTCATCTTGTTAAGCTTGCATTTGTAGACTTAGACTTGTTTTGCCTAGGTAAAGGTTCTTTTCTTGTCTTGATGCTATCATGTTTTGCCTAAGTGTTGTATCCATGCTTTGTTCCTTCCTTGCTGTCTCAAGCCTAAGTCATGCCAAGCCTAGGTCATGCTAAGCCTAGGTCATGTTAAGCCTAGGTCATGTTAAGCCTAAGTCATGCCAAGCCTAGGTCATGTCAAGCCTAGGTAACCACACCTCGGCCAAGAGGTGTGGGACCTCGGCCAAGACCTCCTGAGTTCACTCAGCTAGGTCATCTTTGCCTAGATCATTTATGTGCATCCATTCTAAGACCTGGTTGGTACCCAGCATGTTTTCCCTAGATCATTTGCATGCATGTGAAGCTTGTTTTTAAGAGTGCATTCAATAGACTTTGCCATGCGTTTGTAGGACTTGGACCTTTGCTTTGATCCCGACGTCCCAAGAATTAGGTGAGTGGTATTTTTAATAAAGCTATGTTATACGTTTTGATAAAGGCTTTGCTTTGCTTTGTTTTGAAAGTATTTGTTAAGCATGAATGACTACCCTTATTTTATGTATCAAGTATAAGCTTTGTTTTGGATGACATTCTTGGAACCGTCCTTTCGTGTTAGGGGACGTTAAGCCCAAGTAACACCGTCCTTTTGTGTTAGGGGACGTTAAGCCCAAGTAACACCGTCCTTTCGTGTTAGGGGACGTTAAGCCCAAGTAACATAGTCCTTCCGTGCTAGGGGACTTTAAGCCCAGGTAGCACCGTCCTTTCGTGCTAAGGGACGTTAAGCCCAAGTAGCACCCTTGTTAAGATATCGGCCACCGACGGACTATGAATGGGTGTGCTCGATGCCGAGGTTATGCTTTTGTTTTGCTCGGAATGTCATCACCCCAAGTACATGTTTAGATACAAGTTATGCCAAGTACATGTTTTGAACAAGCTATGATATATGTATTGTTTTGACAAGACCTCGGGAATCATTCATTAAACCCTTTATTACTTGTACCATTCACTGAGTATCCAAGCTCACCCTCTCTATATTTATGTAGGTAACAAGCAAGAAGTCGGCTACGCCGAGATGTGTGTGTTTTGCAAGATGTTTTGGATTCGTGTTATGTCGGAAACCTTGAAGATTATGCTTCTTAGTTGCATTTCATGTATTTTGTAAATGTCGGCTTGAGAAGCCTTTTGATCAAGATGTAATATGTACTTTATTTTATTTGTATTCAAGTTGTAAGACTTTAATTGAGATGTATGCCATTTCATTTGACATATGCACAGCTCTTATGGACTAGTTAGATTTACATATATTGCTTCCGCACATATAAGCCCCATATATTATACTCTGATTGTGTGTGAACTTTGAAAGTTGGCCTTCGGTAATCTCGGATTACTGGCCATCACGGCACCATCCTACTAGGGGCGGTTTGGGGTCGTGACAGAATGGTATCAGAGCACGAGTTCCTTATAGTACGTTATTCACACACCTTGAGTCCTAAAGAGCATAGGATGTCCCTTAGAATGATGTTAGGATTGCATCATGTTGCTTGCTACTTGACAAGGTGTGCATCATCTCGGCATGATCATTTATTACTTGCATGAATGTTTACTTGCTCATTTTGTTTAAGAGTCACATTTTTCATACCTCTAGCATCATGAGAAGGGGTAGACCTCCAGTTGGCCGAGATCATTCTGAGGACAGAATAGACAGATTAGAAAGATTGGTCGAAGGATTGGTCCGCGAGTTGAGACAACCTAGGCCACAAGACACAGGTACCACTTCCACTCAGGTCGAGCAGACAGATGGCCGACATGCAGTTCCACCTCCACCTCCTCCAGTACCACAAGTGCAGCCGCAACCAGCTTTGTATGGAGACGACACCTTGACCTTGATAAAAGAATTCAAGAAGATGAAACCGCCGAAGTTCCATGGGGGTATAGAGCCGATGAAAGCAGAAGCATGGGTTCTTGAGATGGAGAAGTTGTTTGAGGTTTTTCCTAGCACCGACGCCCAGAAGGTGTCATTGGCAGCATTCACATTGGAAGACGACGCTCGTAGGTGGTGGATGATGATCCGAGAAGGTAATCCAGACTTGACTTGGGCCAGATTTCTGGAGTTATTCTATGACAAGCACTTTCCCCTTAGTGTCCGAGATCGCAAGACCACAGAATTTCAGATGTTAACACAGGGCAGCAAAACAGTGGCTGAGTATGATCGTGCATTCACCGAGTTGGCAAGGTATGCACCTCACATGGTCGACAACGAATACAGAAAAGCTAGGAAGTTTGAGAGTGGACTTCGGGGACCAATACAAGATCGGGTTAATCTGCTCAACATGCCGACGTATGTCGGAGTGCTAGATAAAGCCATCCTGGCAGAAGCCAACCTGAACAGAAGTCAGAGTTCGGGGGAGAATCAGAAGAAGAGGCACACCTATGACAATTGCAAAGAAGAGGCAGGTTCGACTGATGCCGGGAAGAAGACAAAGGTGGGGAGTTCCAACAACGCGAATCAGGAAGGTTTCACTAGACCGACATGTACAAGTTGCGGAATGCGACATTTTGGAGTTTGTCATCGGGCATCTGGAGCGTGTTTTGAATGCGGTGAGATGGGTCATCATATTAAGGATTGTCCCAAGGTAAAGGCTAGAGATGGTAAGAAGGGATGAGAATCCGACATTCGGAATTGTTTTGGGGACAAGGTAAGTTAAGTTTGGGGACCAAACTTCTTTAAGGGGGGAAGGATGTAATAACCCACATTCATATCTTAGTCATGTTCATGTGCATTTGCATGATTTCATCTTGCTAAGCTTGCATTTGTAGACTTAGACTTGTTTTGCCTAGGTAAAGGTTCTTTTCTTGTCTTGATGCTATCATGTTTTGCCTAAGTGTTGTATCCATGCTTTGTTCCTTCCTTGCTGTCTCAAGCCTAAGTCATGCCAAGCCTAGGTCATGCTAAGCCTAGGTCATGTTAAGCCTAGGTCATGTTAAGCCTAAGTCATGCCAAGCCTAGGTCATGTCAAGCCTAGGTAACCACACCTCGGCCAAGAGGTGTGGGACCTCGGCCAAGACCTCCTGAGTTCACTCAGCTAGGTCATCTTTGCCTAGATCATTTATGTGCATCCATTCTAAGACCTGGTTGGTACCCAGCATGTTTTCCCTAGATCATTTGCATGCATGTGAAGCTTGTTTTTAAGAGTGCATTCAATAGACTTTGCCATGCGTTTGTAGGACTTGAACCTTTGCTTTGATCCCGACGTCCCAAGAATTAGGTGAGTGGTATTTTTAATAAAGCTATGTTATACGTTTTGATAAAGGCTTTGCTTTGCTTTGTTTTGAAAGTATTTGTTAAGCATGAATGACTACCCTTATTTTATGTATCAAGTATAAGCTTTGTTTTGGATGACATTCTTGGAACCGTCCTTTCGTGTTAGGGGACGTTAAGCCCAAGTAACACCGTCCTTTCGTGTTAGGGGACGTTAAGCCCAAGTAACATAGTCCTTCCGTGCTAGGGGACTTTAAGCCCAGGTAGCACCGTCCTTTCGTGCTAAGGGACGTTAAGCCCAAGTAGCACCCTTGTTAAGATATCGGCCACCGACGGACTATGAACGGGTGTGCTCGATGCCGAGGTTATGCTTTTGTTTTGCTCGGAATGTCATCACCCCAAGTACATGTTTAGATACAAGTTATGCCAAGTACATGTTTTGAACAAGCTATGATATATGTATTGTTTTGACAAGACCTCGGGAATCATTCATTAAACCCTTTATTACTTGTACCATTCACTGAGTATCCAAGCTCACCCTCTCTATATGTATGTAGGTAACAAGCAAGAAGTCGGCTACGCCGAGATGTGTGTGTTTTGCAAGATGTTTTGGATTCGTGTTATGTCGGAAACCTTGAAGATTATGCTTCTTAGTTGCATTTCATGTATTTTGTAAATGTCGGCTTGAGAAGCCTTTTGATCAAGATGTAATATGTACTTTATTTTATTTGTATTCAAGTTGTAAGACTTTAATTGAGATGTATGCCATTTCATTTGACATATGCACAGCTCTTATGGACTAGTTAGATTTACATATATTGCTTCCGCACATATAAGCCCCATATATTATACTCTGATTGTGTGTGAACTTTGAAAGTTGGCCTTCGGTAATCTCGGATTACTGGCCATCACGGCACCATCCTACTAGGGGCGGTTTGGGGTCGTGACACTATATATTCAAAAAAGTTGACTGTCTGTTCACTTTTTTTCACTGTCTTTTTAAATTTTTTTCTAGATTTTGTTATGAATTCAATTTTAATCTCTTATCTGTACAAATATCAATCCAAAATTTCATATATGTTCAACAAACTAGTCAAAATGTTCAATTTATTTTTATCTGTTCAATTTTATTATCTGTTGAAATACACCAAATCAGGATCTCTTGCAATTTTCTTTCTCTATCTTTGCTTCTTTCTCTCTATCTGTTGAAATTCTTTCTCACATATAACCCAGTATATATATCTGTTCAATTTTTTTATTATTTTTATCTGCTTAATTTTTAATTTTTTTTATTTAGAACTATCTGTTGCAATTTGTTTCATCGTAGAACAACAACACAGATCAAAAAAAAAAAAAAAAGAATTGGGTCTGTGTGGTTGAAAAAAAAAACTCTGTATAAGGGGCTGGATCAATGGAGTCTTCTCCTCCGATGGTTCTCTGCAGGCATTGAGTAAAATAATTTGGTGAGAAGTCCTTTTGTTTGTTTTGAAAGACGTTTTGTTTTCAATTTTATTCCTTAATTTATCTGTTGATTTTTTTTTTCTATCTGTTCAAATTTATATTTTAGTGTTTAATTTTTTTTTTTGTCTATATATTCAAAAAAGTTGACTATCTGTTCACTTTTTTTCTCTATCTTTTCAAATTTTTTTCTATATTTTGTTATCAATTCCATTTTAATCTTTTATCTGTTCAAATATCTATCCAACATTTCTTATCTGTTCAACAAACCAGTCACAATGTTCAATTTATTTTTATCTTTTCAATTTTATTATCTGTTGAAATACACCAAATCAAGATCTATTGCAATCTTTCTTTCTCTCTTTTTTGGTTCTTTCTCTCTATATGTTCAAATTCTTTCTCACATATAATATAGTACATATATATCTGTTCAATTTTATTATTATTTTTAGCTGCGTAATTTTTAATTTTTTTTTTTCATTTACAACTATCTGTTGCAATTTGTTTCATCGTAGAACAACAACACAGATCAAAAACTTAAAAAAAAAAAAAAATTAGGTCTATGAGGTTGAAAAAAAAACTGTCCATAAGGAGCTGGATCAATGGAGTCTTCTCCTCCGATGGTTCTCTGCAGGCAGTGAGTAAAATAATTTGGTGAGAAGTCCTTTTATTTGTTTTGAAAGACGTTTTGTTTTCAATTTTACTCCTTAATTTATCTGTTAAATTTTTTTTCTATCTATTCAAATTTACATTTTAGTTTTTAATTATTTTTTTTTTGCCTGTATATTCAAAAAAGTTGACTATCTGTTCACTTTTTTTCCCTGTCTTTTTAAATTTTTTTCTAGATTTTGTTATCTATTCAATTTTAATCTCTTATCTGTACAAATAGCAATCCAAAATTTCATATATGTTCAACAAACCAGTCACAATGTTAGATTTATTTTTATCTGTTCAATTTTATTATCTGTTGAAATACACCAAATCAGGATCTGTTGCAATCTTTCTTTCTCTCTCTTTGGTTCTTTCTCTCTATCTGTTGAAATTCTTTCTCACATATAATCTAGTATATATATATCTGTCCAATTTTTTTATATTTTTATCTGCTTAATTTTTATTTTTTTTTCATTTACAACTATCTGTTGCAATTTGTTTCATCGTAGAACAACAACACAGATCAAAAACTTAAAAAAAATAAAAATAAAAAAGTGGAAGAATTGGGTCTGTGTGCTTGAAAAAAAAAACCGTCCATAAGGAGCTGGATCAATGGAGTCTTCTCCTCCGATGGTCTTCTGCAGTCATTGAGTAAAATAATTTGGTGAGAAGTCCTTTTATTTGTTTTGAAATGCGTTTTGTTTTCAATTTTACTCCTTAATTTATCTGTTGAATTTTTTTTTTCTATATGTTCAAATTTACATTTAAGTGTTTAATTATTTTTTTTATTTATATATTCAAAAAAGTTTATTATCTGTTCACTTTTTTTTCCCTATCTTTTCAAATTTTTTTCTAGATTTTGTTATCAATTCAATTTTAATCTCTTATCTGTTCACATATTTATTCAAAATTTCTTATCTGTTCAACAAACTAGTCACAATGTTCAATTTATTTTTATCTGTTCAATTTTATTATCTGTTGAAATACTCCAAATCAGGATCTGTTGCAATCTTTCTTTCTCTCTCTTTGGTTCTTTCTCTCTATTTGATGAAATTTTTTCTCACATATAATCCAGTATATATCTATCTGTTCAATTTTTTTATTATTTTTATCTGCTTAATTTTTATTTTTTTTTCAGTTACAACTATATGTTTCAATTTGTTTCATCGTAGGAGAACAACACAGATCAAAAACTTTAAAAAAAAAAAAAAAAAAAAGGTAGAAGAATTGGGTCTGTGTGCTTGAAAAAAAAAAACTGTCTATAAGGAGCTGGATCACTGGAGTCTTCTACTCCGATGGTCCTCTGCAGGCATTGAGTAAAATAATTTGTTGAGAAGTCCTTTTGTTTGTTTTGAAAGACATTTTCTTTTCAATTTTACTCCTTAATTTATCAGTTGAATTTTTTTTTTCTATAAGTTCAAATTTACATTTAAGTGTTTAATTATTTTTTTTGTCTATATATTCAAAAAAGTTGACTATCTGTTCACTTTTTTTCCCTATTTTTTCAATTTTTTTTCTAGATTTTGTTATCAATTCAATTTTAATCCCTTATCTGTTCAAATATCTTTCCAAAATTTCTTATCTGTTCAACAAACCAGTCACAATGCTTAATTTATTTTTATCTGTTCAATTTTATTATCTGTTGAAATACACCAAATCAGGATCTGTTGCAATCTTTCTTTCTCTCTCTTTGGTTCTTTCTCTCTATATATTGAAATTCTTTCTCACATATAATCCAGTATATATATACCTGTTCAATTTTTCTAACTATTTTTATCTGCTTAATTTTTAATTTTTTTTTTCATTTACAACTATCTGTTGTAATTTGTTTCATCGTAGAACAACAACACAGATCAAAAACTTTTTTTTAAAAAAAAAGTTAAAGAATTGGGTCTGTATGCTTAAAAAAAAAACTGTCCATAAGAAGCTGGATCAATGGAGTCATCTCCTCCGATGGTCCTCTGCAGGCATTGAGTAAAATAATTTGGTGAGAAGTCCTTTTGTTTGTTTTGAAAGATGTTTTATTTTCAATTTTACTTCTTAATTTATCTGTCGAATTTTTTTTCTATCTGTTAAAATTTACATTTTAGTGTTTAATTGTTTTTTTGGTCCATATATTCAAAAAAGTTGACTATCTGTTCACTTTTTTTTCCCTATCTTTTCAAATTTTTTTCTAGATTTTATTATCTATTCAATTTTAATATCTTAACGGTTCAAATATCTATCCAAAATTTCTTATCTGTTCAACGAACCAGTCACAAAGTTCAATTTATTTTTATCTGTTCAATTTTATTATCTGTTGAAATACACCAAATCAGGATCTGTTGCAATCTTTCTTTCTCTCTCTTTGGTTCTTTCTCTCTATCTGTTGAAATTCTTTCTCACATATAATCCAGTATATATATATCTGTTCAATTTTTTAATTATTTTTATCTGCTTAATTTTTAATTTTTTTTTCATTTACAACTATCTGCATCAATTTTTGTTCATCGTAGAACAACAACACAGACCAAAAACAATTAAAAAAAAAAAAAGGAAAGAATTTTGTCCGTGTGCTTGAAAAAAAAAACTGTCCATAAGGAGCAAGATCAATGGAGTCTTCTCATCCGATGGTTCTCTGCAGGCATTGAGTAAAATAATTTGGTGAGAAGTCCTTTTGTTTGTTTTGAAAGACGTTTTGTTTTCAATTTTACTTATTAATTTATCTGTTGAATTTTTTTTTTTCTATCTGTTCAAATTTACATTTTAGTGTTTAATTATTTTTTTTGTCTATATATTTAAAAAAGTTGACTATCTGTTCACTTTTTTTCCCTATCTTTTCAAATTTTTTTTCTAAATTTTATTATCTATTCAGTTTTAATATCTTATCGATTCAAATATCTATCCAAAATTTCTTATCTGTTCAACGAACCAGTCACAATGTTCAATTTATTTTTATCTGTTCGATTTTATTATCTGTTGAAATACACCAAATCAGGATCTGTTGCAATCTTTCTTTCTATCTCTCTGGTTCTTTCTCTCTATCTGTTGAAATTCTCTCTCACATATGATCTAGTATATATATTTATATCTGTTCAAATTTTTTTATTATTTTTATCTGCTTAGTTTTTAATTTTTTTTTCATTTACAACTATCTGTTGCAATTTGTTTCATCATAAAACAACAACACAGATCAAAAACATAGAAAAAAAAAAGGTGGAAGAATTGGGTCGGTGTGCTTGAAAAAAAAAAACTGTCCGTAAGGAGCTGGATCAATTGAGTCTTCTCCTCCGATGGTTCTCTGCAGGCATTGAGTAAAATAATTTGGTGAGAAGTCCTTTTGTTTGTTTTGAAAAATGTTTTTTTTTCAATTTTACTCCTTAATTTATCTGTTGAATTTTTTTTTCTATATGTTCAAATTTACATTAAAGTGTTTAATTATTATTTTTGGTCTATATATTCAAAAAAGTTGACTATCTGTTCACTTTTTTTCCATATCCTTTTAAATTTTTTTCCAGATTTTGTTATCAATTCAATTTTAATCTCTTATCTGTTCAAATATCTATCCAAAATTTCTTATCTGTTCAACATACCAGTCACAATGTTCAATTTATTTTTATCTGTTCAATTTTATTATCTGTTGAAATACACCAAATCAGGATCTGTGGCAATCTTTCTTTATTTTTCTTTGATTCTTTCTCTCTATATGTTGAAATTCTTTCTCACTTATAATCTAGTATATATATATCTGTTCAATTTTTTTAATTATTTTTATCTGCTTAATTTTTATTTATTTTTTTCATTTACAACTATCTGTTGTAATTTGTTTCATCGTAGAACAACAACACAGATCAACAACTTTAAAAAAATAAAAAATAAAAAATAAGTGGAAGAATCGGGTCTGTGTGGTCGAAAAAAAAAACTGTCCAAAAGGAGCTAGATCAATGGAGTCTTCTCCTCCGATAGTTCTCTGCAGGCATTGAGTAAAATAATTTGGTGAGAAGTCCTTTTGTTTGTTTTGAAAGACGTTTTGTTTTCAATTTTACTCCTTAATATATCTATTGAATTTTTTTTTCTATCTATTCAAATTTACATTTTAGTGCTTAATTATTTTTTTGTCTATATATTCAAAAAAGTTGACTATCTGTTCACTTTTTTTCCCTATCTTTTCAAAAAAATTTCCAGATTTTGTTATCAATTCAATTTTAATCTCTTATCTGTTCAAATTTCTATCCAAAATTTCTTATCTGTTCAACAAACCAGTCACAATGTTTAATTTATTTTTATTTGTTCAATTTTATTATCTGTTGAAATACACCAAATCAGGATCTGTTGCAATCTTTATTTCTCTCTCTTTGGTTCTTTTTCCCTATCTGTTGAAATTCTTTCTCACTTATAATCCTGTATATATATATATCTGTTCAATTTTTTTTATTATTTTTATCTGCTTAATTTTTAATTTTTTTTTTCATTTACAACTATCTGTTGCAATTTGTTTCATCGTAGGACAACAACACAGATCAAAAACTTTAAAAAAAAATAGAAAAAAGTTGGAAGAATTGGGTCTGTGTGCTTGAAAAAAAAACTGTCCATACGGAGCTGGATCAGTGGGGTCTTCTCCTCCGATGGTCCTCTGCAGGCATTGAGTAAAATAATTTGGTGAGAAGTCTTTTTGTTTGTTTTGAAAGACGTTTTGTTTTCAATTTTGCTCCTTAATTTATCTGTTGAATTTTTTTTTCTATCTGTTCAAATTTACATTTAAGTGTTTAATTATTTTTTTTGTCAGTATATTCAAAGAAGTTGACTATCTGTTCACTTTTTTTCCCTATGTTTTCAAATTTTTTTCTAGATTCTATTATCAATTCAATTTTAATCTCTTATCTGTTCAAATATCTATCCAAAATTTCATATATGTTCAACATACCAGTCACAATGTTTAATTTATTTTTATCTGTTCAATTTTATTATCTGTTGAAATACACCAAATCAGCAACTGTTGCAATCTTTCTTTCTCTCTCTTTGGTTCTTTCTCCCTATCTGTTGAAATTCTTTCTCACTTATAATCCAGTATATATATCAGTTCAATTTTTTTTATTATTTTTATCTGCTTAATTTTTAATTTTTTTTTTCATTTACAACTATCTGTTGCAATTTGTTTCATCATAGAACAAAAACACAGATCAACAACTTTAAAAAAAAAAAAAGTTGGAAGAATTGGGTCTGTGTACTTGAAAAAAAAACTGTTCATAAGGAGCTGGATCAATGGAGTCTTCTAATCCGATAGTCCTCTTCAGGCATTGAGTAAAATAATTTGGTGAGAAGTCCTTTTGTTTTTTTTGAAAGACGTTTTGTTTTACATTTTACTCCTTAATTTATCTGTTGAATTTTTTTTCTATATGTTCAAATTTACATTTAAGTGTTCAATTATTTTTTTTTGTCTATATATTCAACAAATTTGACTATCTGTTCACTTTTTTCGTTATCTTTTCGAATTTTTTTTTCTAGATTTTGTTATCAATTCAATTTTAATCTCTTATCTGTTCAAATATCTATCCAAAATTTCTTATCTGTTCAACAAACCAGTCACAATGTTCAATTTATTTTTATTTTTTCATCTGTTGAAATACACCAAATCAGGATCTGTCGCAATCTCTCTTTCTCTCTCTTTGGTTCTTTCTTTCTATCTGTTGAAATTCTTTCTCACATATAATCCAGTATATATACATCTATTCAATTTTTTTTATTATTTTCATCTGATTAATTTTTAATTTTTTTTCGTTTACAACTATCTGTTGCAATTTGTTTCATCATAGAACAACAACACCGATCAACAACTTTAAAAAAAAAAAAAAGAAAAAAGAAAAAAAAAGAGAGGAAGAATTGGGTCTGTGTGCTTGAAAAAAAAAATTGTCCATAACGAGCTGGATCAATGGAGTCTTCTCCTCCAATGGTCCTCTGCTGGCAATGAGTAAAATAATTTGGTGAGAAGTCCTTTTGTTTTTTTTAAAGACGATTTGTTTTCAATTTTACTCCTTTATTTATATGTTGAATTTTTTTTCTCTATGTTCACATTTACATTTAAGTATTTGATTATTTTTTTTGTCTATATATTCAAAAAAGTTGACTATCTGTTCACTTTTTTTCCCTATCTTTTCAAATTTTTTTCTAGATTTTGTTATCAATTCAATTTTAATCTCTTATCTATTCAAATATCTACCCAAAATTTCTTATCTGTTGAGCAAACCAGTCACAATGTTCAATTTATTTTTATCTGTTCATTTTTATTATGTGTTGAAATACACCAAATCTGGATCTGTTGCAATCTTTCTTTCTCTCTCTTTGGTTCTTTCTCTCTATCTGTTGAAATTCTTTCTCACATATAATCCAGTATATATATCTGTTCAATTTTTTTATTATTTTTCTCTGCTTAATTTTTAATTTTTTTTTTTTCATTCACAACTATTTATTGCAATTTGTTTCATCATAGAACAACAACAGAGATGAACAACTTAAAAAAAAAAAAAAAAAGTGGAAGAATTGGGTCTGTGTGCTTGAAAAAAAAACTGTCCATAAGAAGCTAGATCATTGGAGTCTTCTCCTCCGATGGTCCTCCGCAGGCTTTGAGTAAAATAATTTGGTGAGAAATACTTTTATTAGTTTTGAAAGACGTTTTGTTTTCAATTTTACTCCTTAATTTATCTATTGAATTTTTTTTTTCTATATGTTCAAATTTACATTTAAGTGTTTAATTATTTTTTTTTGTCTATATAATCAAAAAAGTTGACTATCTATTCCCTTTTTTTCCCTATCTTTTCAAATTTTTTTCTAGATTTTGTTATCAATTCAATTTTAATCTCTTATCAGTTCAAATATCTATCAAAAATTTCTTATCTGTTCAACAAACCAGTCACAATGTTCAATTTATTTTTATCTGTTCAATTTTAATATCTATTGAAATACACCAAATCAGGATCTGTTGAAATCTTTCTTTCTCTCTTTTTGATTCTTTCTCTCTATCTATTGAAATTCTTTCTCACATATAATCCAGTATATATATATCTGTTAAATTTTTTTATTATTTTTAACCGCTGAATTTTTAATTTTTTTTTTCATTTACAACTATCTGTTGCAATTTGTTTTATCAAAGAACAACAACACAGATCAACAACTTTAAAAAAAAAGGAAGAATTAGGTCTGTGTGCTTGAAAAAAAAACTGTCCATAAGGAGCTGGATCAATGGAGTCTTCTCCTCCGATAGTCTTCTGCAGTCATTGAGTAAAATAATTTGGTGAGAAGTCCTTTTGTTTTTTTTGAACGGCGTTTTGTTTTCAATTTTATTCCTTAATTTATCTGTTGAATTTTTTTTTCTATCTGTTCAAATTTAGATTTTGGTGTTTAATTTTTTTTTTGTCTATATATTCAAAAAAGTTGACTATCTGTTCACTTCTTTTCCCTATCTTTTCAAATTTTTTTTTAGATTTTGTTATCAGTTCAATTTTAATCTCTTATCTGTTCAAATATCTATCCAAAATTTCTTATCTTTTCAACAAACCAGTCACAATGTTCAATTTATTTTTATCTTTTCAATTTTTTTTATCTGTTGAAATATACCAAATCAGGATCAGTTGCAATCTTTCTTTCTCTCTCTTTGGTTCTTTCTCTCTATATGTTGAAATTCTTTCTCAAATATAATCAAGTATATATATATGTTCAATTTTTTTAATTATTTTTATCTGCTTAACTTTTATTTTATTTTTTTTCATTTACAACTATCTGTTGCAATTTGTTTCATCGTACAACAACAAAACAGATCAAAAACTTTATAAAAAAAAAAAGAGAAAAAAGTGGAAAAATTGGGTCTGTGTGCTTGAAAAAAAAAAACTATCCATAAGGAGTTGGATCAATGGAGTCTTCTCCTCCGATGGTCCTCTGCAGGCATTGAGTAAAATAATTTGGTTAAAAATCCTTTTGCTTGTTTTGAAAGACATTTTGTTTTCAATTTTACTCCTTAATTTATCTGTTGAATTTTTTTTCTATCTATTCAAATTTACATTTTAGTGTTTAATTATTTTTTTTTGTCTATATATTCAAAAAAGTTGACTATCTGTTCACTTTTTTTCCCTATCTTTTCAAATTTTTTTCTAGATTTTATTATCAATTCAATTTTAATCTCTTATCTGTTCGAATATCTATCCAAAATTTCTTTTCTGTTCAACGAACCAGTCACAATATTCAATTTATTTTTATCTTTTCAATTTTATTATCTGTTAACATACACCAAATCAGGATCTGTTCCAATCTTTCTTTTTCTCTCTTTGGTTCTTTCTCTCTATCTGTTGAAATTCTTTCTCACAAATAATCCAGTATATATAAATCTGTTTAATTTTTAAAATATTTTTCTCTACTTAATTTTTAATTTTTTTTTTCATTTACAACTATCTGTTGCAATTTTTTTCATCGTAGAACAACAACACAGATCAAAAGCTTAAAAAAAAAAAAAAAAAAGAAGTGGAAGAATTGGGTCTGTGTGCTTGAAAAAAAAAACTGTCCATAAGGAGCTAGATCAATGGAGTCTTCTCCTCCGATGGTCCTCTGCAGCCATTGAGTAAAATAATTTGGCCAGAAGTCCTTTTGTTTGTTTTGAAAGGCGTTTTGTTTTCAATTTTACTCCTTAATCTATCTGTTGAATTTTTTTTCTATCTGTTCAAATTAAGATTTTAGTGTTTAATTATTTTTTTTGTCTATATATTCAAAAAAGTTGACTATCTGTTCACTTTTTTTCCTTATCTTTTCAAAAATTTTTTCTAGATTTTGTTATCAATTCAATTTTAATCTCTTATCTGTTCAAATATCTATCCAAAATTTCTTATCAGTTGAACAAACCAGGCACAATGTTCAATTTATTTTTATCTGTTCAATTTTATTATCTGTTGAAATACACCAAATCAGGATCTGTTGCAATCTTTCTTTCTCTTTCTTTGGTTTTTTCTCTCTACCTGTTGAAATTCTTTCTCACATATAATCCCGTATATATATCTGTTCAATTTTTTTTATTATTTTTATCTGCTTAATTTTTAATTTTTTTTCATTTACAACTATTTGTTACAATTTGTTTCATCGTAGAACAACAACACAGATCAAAAACTTAAAAAAATAAAAAAAGAAAAAAAAGAAGAATTGGGTCTGTGTGGTTGAAAAAAAAACTGTCCATAAGGAGCTGGATCAATGGAGTCTTCTCCTCCGATGGTTCTCTGCAGGGATTGAGTAAAATAATTTGGTCAGAAGTCCTTTTGTTTGTTTTGAAAGACGTTTTGTTTTCAATTTTACTCCTTAATTTATCTGTTGAATTTTTTTTCTATCTGTTCAAATTTACATTTTAGTGTTTAATTTTTTTCTATCTATATATTAAAAAAAGTTGATGATCTGTTCACTTTTTTTTCCCTATCTTTTCAAAAAAAAATTCTAGATTTTGTTATCAGTTCAATTTTAATCTCTTATCTGTTCAAATATCTATCCAAAATTTCTTATCTTTTCAACAAACCAGTCACAATGTTCAATTTATTTTTATCTTTTGAATTTTATTATCTGTTGAAATACACCAAATTAGGATCAGTTGCAACCTTTATTAGCTGTTCAATTTTTATTATCTGTTCAATTTTTTTAAATATTTTTCTCAGCTAAATTTTTAATTTTTTTTTTTCATTTACAACTACCTCTTGCAATTTGTTTCCTCGTAGAACAACAACACAGATCAAAAACTTTAAAAAAAAAAAAAAAAAAAAGTGAAAGAATTGGGTCTGTGTGCTTAAAAAAAAACTGTCCATAAGGAGCTGGATCAATGGAGTCTTCTCCTCCAATGGTCCTCTGCAGGGTTTGAGTAAAATAATTTGGTTAGAAGTCCTTTTGTTTGTTTTGAAAAACGTTTTGTTTTCAATTGTACTCCTTAATTTATCTATTGAATTTTTTTTTTCTATATGTTCAAATTTACATTTTAGTGTTTAATTATTTTTTTTGTCTATATGTTCACTTTTTTTCCCTATCCTTTCAAATTTTTTTCTAGATTTTGTTATCAATTCAATTTTAATCTCTTATATGTTCAAATAATTATCCAAAATTTCTTATCTGTTCAACAAACCAGTCACAATGTTCAATTTATTTTTATCTGTTCAATTTTATTATCTATTGAAATACACCAAATCAGGATCTGTTGCAATCTTTTTTCTCTTTCTTTGGTTCTTTCTCTTTATCTGTTGAAATTCTTTCTCACATATATATCTAGTATATATATATATCTGTTCAATTTTTTTTATTATTTTTATCTGTATAATTTTTAATTTTTTTTCATTCACAACTATCTGTTGCAATTTGTTTCATTGTAGAAAACAACACAGATCAAAAACTTTTTTAAAAAAAAAAAAGAAGAAGAACTTGGTCTGTGTACTTGAAAAAAAAAATTGTCCATATGGAGCTGAATAAATGGAGTATTCTCCTCCGATGGTCCTCTGCAGGCATTGAGTAAAATAATTTGGTTAGAAGTCCTTTTGTTTGTTTTGAAAAACGTTTTGTTTTCAATTTTACTCCTTAATTTATCTATTGAATTTTTTTTTTCTATATGATCGAATTTACATTTAACTGTTTAATTATTTTTTTTGTCTATATATTCAAAAAAGTTGACTATCTGTTCACTTTTTTTCCCTATCTTTTCAAAAAAAAAAAAAGATTTTGTTATCAATTCAACTTTAATCTCTTATCGGTTCAAATATCTATCCAAAATTTCTTATCTGTTCAACAAACCAGTCACAATGTTCAATTTATTTTTATCTGTTCAATTTTATTATCTGTTGAAATACACCAAATTTGGATCAGTTGCAATCTTTATTTCTCTTTCCTTGGTTCTTTCTCTCTATCTGTTGAAATTCTTTCTCACATATAATCCAGTATATATATATCTCTGTTCAATTTTTTTTATTATTTTTATCTGCTTAATTTTTAATTTTTTTGTCATTTACAACTATCTGTTGCAATTTGTTTCATCGTAGAACAACAACACAGATCAAAAATATTAAAAAAAAAAAAAGAATTGGGTATGTGTAGTTGAAAAAAAAAACTGTCCATAAGCAGCTGGATCAATGAGGTCTTCTCCTCCGATGGTTCTCTGCGGGCATTGAGTAAAATAATTTGGTCAGAAATCTTTTTTTTTGTTTTGAGAAACGTTTTGTTTTCAATTTTACTCCTTAATTTATCTATTGAATTTTTTTTCTATAAGTTCAAATTTACATTTAAGTGTTTAATTTTTTTTTTCGTCTATATATTCAAAAAAGTTGACTATCTGTTCACTTTTTTTCCCTATCTTTTCAATTTTTTTTTCTAGATTTTGTTATCAATTTAATTTTAATCTCTTATCTCTTCAAATATCTATCCAAAATTTCTTATCTGTTCAACAAACCAGTCACAATGTTCAATTTATTTTTATCTTTTGAATTTTATTATCTGTTGAAATACACCAAATTAGGATCAGTTGCAACCTTTATTAGCTGTTCAATTTTTATTATCTGTTCAATTTTTTTAAATATTTTTCTCAGCTAAATTTTTAATTTTTTTTTTTCATTTACAACTACCTCTTGCAATTTGTTTCCTCGTAGAACAACAACACAGATCAAAAACTTTAAAAAAAAAAAAAAAAAAAAAGTGAAAGAATTGGGTCTGTGTGCTTAAAAAAAAACTGTCCATAAGGAGCTGGATCAATGGAGTCTTCTCCTCCAATGGTCCTCTGCAGGGTTTGAGTAAAATAATTTGGTTAGAAGTCCTTTTGTTTGTTTTGAAAAACGTTTTGTTTTCAATTGTACTCCTTAATTTATCTATTGAATTTTTTTTTTCTATATGTTCAAATTTACATTTTAGTGTTTAATTATTTTTTTTGTCTATATGTTCACTTTTTTTCCCTATCCTTTCAAATTTTTTTCTAGATTTTGTTATCAATTCAATTTTAATCTCTTATATGTTCAAATAATTATCCAAAATTTCTTATCTGTTCAACAAACCAGTCACAATGTTCAATTTATTTTTATCTGTTCAATTTTATTATCTATTGAAATACACCAAATCAGGATCTGTTGCAATCTTTTTTCTCTTTCTTTGGTTCTTTCTCTTTATCTGTTGAAATTCTTTCTCACATATATATCTAGTATATATATATATCTGTTCAATTTTTTTTATTATTTTTATCTGTATAATTTTTAATTTTTTTTCATTCACAACTATCTGTTGCAATTTGTTTCATTGTAGAAAACAACACAGATCAAAAACTTTTTTTAAAAAAAAAAAGAAGAAGAACTTGGTCTGTGTACTTGAAAAAAAAAATTGTCCATATGGAGCTGAATAAATGGAGTATTCTCCTCCGATGGTCCTCTGCAGGCATTGAGTAAAATAATTTGGTTAGAAGTCCTTTTGTTTGTTTTGAAAAACGTTTTGTTTTCAATTTTACTCCTTAATTTATCTATTGAATTTTTTTTTTCTATATGATCGAATTTACATTTAACTGTTTAATTATTTTTTTTGTCTATATATTCAAAAAAGTTGACTATCTGTTCACTTTTTTTCCCTATCTTTTCAAAAAAAAAAAAAGATTTTGTTATCAATTCAACTTTAATCTCTTATCGGTTCAAATATCTATCCAAAATTTCTTATCTGTTCAACAAACCAGTCACAATGTTCAATTTATTTTTATCTGTTCAATTTTATTATCTGTTGAAATACACCAAATTTGGATCAGTTGCAATCTTTATTTCTCTTTCCTTGGTTCTTTCTCTCTATCTGTTGAAATTCTTTCTCACATATAATCCAGTATATATATATCTCTGTTCAATTTTTTTTATTATTTTTATCTGCTTAATTTTTAATTTTTTTGTCATTTACAACTATCTGTTGCAATTTGTTTCATCGTAGAACAACAACACAGATCAAAAATATTAAAAAAAAAAAAAGAATTGGGTATGTGTGGTTGAAAAAAAAAACTGTCCATAAGCAGCTGGATCAATGAGGTCTTCTCCTCCGATGGTTCTCTGCGGGCATTGAGTAAAATAATTTGCTCAGAAATCTTTTTTTTTGTTTTGAGAAACGTTTTGTTTTCAATTTTACTCCTTAATTTATCTATTGAATTTTTTTTCTATAAGTTCAAATTTACATTTAAGTGTTTAATTTTTTTTTTCGTCTATATATTCAAAAAAGTTGACTATCTGTTCACTTTTTTTCCCTATCTTTTCAATTTTTTTTTCTAGATTTTGTTATCAATTTAATTTTAATCTCTTATCTCTTCAAATATCTATCCAAAATTTCTTATCTGTTCAACAAACCAGTCACAATGTTCAATTTATTTTTATCTGTTCAATTTTATTATCAGTTGAAATATACCAAATCAGGATCTGTTGCAAACTTTCTTTCTCTCTCTTTGGTTCTTTCTCTCCATCTGTTGAAATTTTTTCTCACATATAATACGGTATATATATATATCTGTTCAATGTTTTTAATATTTTTCTCTGGTTAATTTTTAATTTTTTTTTCGTTTACAACTATTTGTTGCAATTTGTTTCATCGTAGAACATCATCACTGATCAAAAACTTTTTTTTAAAAAAAAAAGTGAAAGAATTGGGTCTGTATGCTTAAAAAAAACTGTCCATAAGCAGCTGGATCAATGGAGTCTTCTCCTCCGATGGTCCTCTGCCGGCATTGAGTAAAATAATTTGGTCAGAAGTCTTTTTATTTGTTTTGAAAAACGTTTTGTTTTCAATTTTACTCCTTAATTTATCTGTTGAATTTTTTTTTCTATATGTTCAAATTTACATTTAAGTGTTTAATTATTTTTTTTGTCTATATATTCAAAAAAGTTGACTATCTGTTCACTTTTTTTCCCTATCATTTCAAATTTTTCCCTAGATTTTGTTCTCAATTCAATTTTAATCTCTTATGTGTTCAAATATCTATCCAAAATTTCTTATATGTTCAACAAACCAGTCACAATGTTCAATTTATTTTTATCTGTTCAATTTTATTATCTGTTGAAATACACCAAATCAGGATCTGTTGCAATATTTCTTTCCTTTTCTTTGGTTCTTTCTCTCTATCTTTTGAAATTCTTACTCACATATAATCCAGTATATACCTATCTGTTCAAATTTTTTTATAATTTTTATCTGCTTAATTTTTAATTTTTTTTTCATTTACAACTATCTGTTGCAATTGTTTCATCATAGAACAACAACACAGATAAAAAACTTTAAAAAAAAAAAAGAAGAAGAAGAAGAATTGGGTCTGTGTGGTTGAAAAAAAAACTGTCCATAAGAAGCTGGATCAGTAGACTCTTCTCCTCCGATGGTTCTCTGCAGGCATTGAGTAAAATAATTTGGTGAGAAGTCCTTTTGTTTTTTTTTGAAAGACGTTTTGTTTTCAATTTTACTCCTTAATTTATCTGTTGAATTTTTTTCTATCTGTTCAAATTCACATTTTGGTATTAAATTTTTTTTTTGTCTATATATTCAAAAAAGTTGACTATCTGTTCACTTTTTTTTCCTATCTTTTCAAATTTTTTTCTAGATTTTGTTATCAATTCAATTTTAATCTCTTATCTGTTCAAATATCTATCCAAAATTTCTTATCTGTTCAACAAACCAGTCAGAATGTTCAATTTATTTTTATCTAGTAAATTTTATTATTTGTTGAAATATACCAAATCAGGATCTGTTGCAATCTTTCTTTCTCTTTCTTTGGTTCTTTCTCTCTATCTGTTGAAATTCTCTCTCACACATAATCCAGTATATCTATATCTGTTCAATTTTTTTTATTATTTTTATCTGCTTAATTTTTAATTTTTTTTCATTTAAAACTATCTGTTGCAATTTGTTTCATCGTAGAGCAACAACACAGATCAAAAACTTAAAAAAAAAAATGAAGAATTGGGTCTGTGTGGTTGAAAAAAAAAACTGTCCATAAGGAGCTGGATCAATGGAGTCTTCTCCTCCGATGGTTCTCTGCAGGCATTGAATAAAATAATTTGGTGAGAAGTCTTTTTGTTTGTTTTGAAAGAAGTTTTGTTTTCAATTTCACTCCTTAATTTATCTGTTGAATTTTTTTTTCTATCTTTTCAATTTTACATTTTAGTGTTTAATTATTTTTTTTTGTCTATATATTCAAAAAAGTTGACTATCTGTTCACTTTTTTTCCTATCTTTTCTAATTTTTTTTCTAGATTTTGTTATCAATTCAACTTTAATCTCTTATCTGTTCAAATATCTATCCAAAATTTCTTATCTGTTCAACAAACCAGTCACAACGTTCAATTTATTTTTATCTGTTCAATTTTATTATCTGTTGAAATACACCAAATCAGGATCTGTTGCAATCTTTCTTTCTCTTTCTTTGGTTCTTTCTCTCTATCTGTTGAAATTCTTTCTCACATATAATCCAGTATATATATATCTGTTCAATTTTTTTAATTATTTTTATCTGCTTAATTTTTAATTTTTTTTCATTTACCACTATCTGTTGCAATTTTTTTCATCGTAGAACAACAACACAGATCAAAAACATTATAAAAAAAAAAAGAATTGGGTCTGTGTGGTTGAAAAAAAAAACTGTCCATAAGGAGCTAGATCAATGGAGTCTTCTCCTCCGATGGTTCTCTGCAGACATTGACTAAAATAATTTGGTGAGAAGTCCTTTTGTTTGTTTTGAAAAACGTTTTGTTTTGAATTTTACTCCTTAATTTATCTGTTGAATTTTTTTTCTATCTGTTCAAATTTACATTTTTATTGTTTAATTATTTTTTTTTGTCTATATATTCAAAAAAGTTGACTATCTGTTCACTTTTTTTCCCTATCTTTTCAAATGTTTTTCTAGATTTTGTTATCAATTCAATTTTAATCTCTTATGTGTTCAAATATCTATCCAAAATTTCTTATCTGTTCAACAAACCAGTCGCAATGTTCAATTTATTTTTATCTGCTCAATTTTATTATCAGTTGAAATATACCAAATTAGGATCTGTTGCAATCTTTCTTTCCCTTTCTTTGGTTCTTTCTCTCTATCTGTTGAAATTCTTTCTCACATATAATCCAGTATATATATATATCTGTTCAATTTTTTTAATATTTTTCTCTTCTTAATTTTTAATTTTTTTTTCATTTACAACTATCTGTTGCAATTTGTTTCATCACAGAACAACAACACAGATCAAAAAGTTTTTTTTTTTAAAAAAAAGTGAAAGAATTGGGTCTGTGTGCTTAAAAAAAAACTGTCCATAAGGAGCTGGATCAATGGAGTCTTCTAATCCGATGGACCTCTGCAGGCATTGAGTAAAATAATTTGGTCAGAAGTCCTTTTGTTCGTTTTGAAAAACGTTTTGTTTTCAATTTTACTCCTTAATTTATCTATTAAATGTTTTTTCTATATGTTCGTATTTGCATTTAAGTGTTTAATTATTTTTTTTGTCTATACATTCAAAAAAGTTGACTATCTGTTCACTTTTTTTCCCTATCTTTTCAAATTTTTTTCTAGATTTTGTTGTCAATTCAATTTTAATCTCTTATCTGTTCAAATATCTATCCAAAAGTTCTTATCTGTTTAACAAACCAGTGACAATGTTCAATTTATTTTTATCTGTTCAATTTTATTATCTGTTGAAATACACCAAATCAGGATCTATTGCAATCTTTCTTTCTCTTTCTTTGGTTCTTTCTCTTTATCCGTTGAAATTCTTTCTCACATATAATCCAGTTTATATATATCTGTTCAATTTTTTTTATCTGCTTAATTTTTAATTTTTTTTTCATTGACAACTATCTGTTGCAATTTGTTTCATCGTAGAACAACAACACAGATCAAAAACTTAAAAAAAAAAAAAAAAAAAAATGAAGAAGAATTGGGTCTGTGCGCTTGAAAAAAAAAATTGTCCATAAGGAGCTGGATCAATGGAGTCTTCTCCTCCGATGGACCTCTGCAGGCATTGAGTAAAATAATTTGGTCAGAAGTCCTTTTGTTCGTTTTGAAAAACGTTTTGTTTTCAATTTTACTCCTTAATTTATCTATTAAATGTTTTTTCTATATGTTCGTATTTGCATTTAAGTGTTTAATTATTTTTTTTGTCTATACATTCAAAAAAGTTGACTATCTGTTCACTTTTTTTCCCTATCTTTTCAAAATTTTTTCTAGATTTTGTTGTCAATTCAATTTTAATCTCTTATCTGTTCAAATATCTATCCAAAATTTCTTATCTGTTTAACAAACCAGTCACAATGTTCAATTTTTTTTATCTGTTCAATTTTATTATCTGTTGAAATACACCAAATCAGGATCTGTTGCAATCTTTCTTTCTCTTTCTTTGGTTCTTTATCTCTATCCGTTGAAATTCTTTCTCACATATAATCCAGTGTATATATATCTGTTCAATTTTTTTTATTATTTTTATCTGCTTAATTTTTATTTTATTTTCATTTACAACTATCTGTTGCAATTTGTTTCAACGTAGAACAACAACACAGATCAAAAACTTTAAAAAAAAAAAAAAAAAAAAAGAATTGGGTCTGTGTGGTTGAAAAAAAAAACTGTCCATAAGGAGCTGGATCAATGGAGTCTTCTCCTCCGATGGTTCTCTCTAAGCATTGAGTAAAATAATATGGTGAGAAGTCCTTTTGTTTGTTTTCGAAGACGTTTTGTTTTCAATTTTACTCCTTTATTTATCTGTTAAAATTTTTTTTCTATCTGTTCAAATTTACATTTTCGTGTTTAATTATTTTTTTTTGTCTATATATTCAAAAAAGTTGACTATCTGTTCACTTTTTTTCCTATCTTTTCAAATTTTTTTCTAAATTTTGTTATTAATTCAATTTTAATCTCTTATCAAATATCTATCCAAAATTTCTTATCTGTTCAACAAACCAGTCACAATGTTCAATTTATTTTTATCTGTTCAATTTTATTATCTGTTGAAATACACCAAATCAGGATCTATTGCAATCTTTCTTTCTCTCTCTTTGGTTCTTTCTTTCTATATGTTGAAATTCTTTTTCACATATAATCAAGTATATATATATCTGTTCAATTTTTTTAATTATTTTTATTTGCTTAATTTTTAATTTTTCTTTTCATTTACAACTATCTGTTGCAATTTGTTTCATCGTAAAACAACGACACAGATCAACGACTTTAAAAAAAAAAATTGGAAGAATGGGGTTTGTGTGTTTGAAAAAAAAACTGTCCATAAGGAGCTGGATCAATGTATTCTTCCCCTCCGATGGTTCTTTGCAGGCATTGAGTAAAATAATTTGGTGAGAAGTCCTTTTGTTTGTTTTGAAAGACGTTTTGTTTTCAATTTTACTCCTTAATTTATCTGTTGAATTTTTTTTCTATTTGTTCAAATTTACATTTTAGTGTTTAATTTTTTTTTGTCTATATATTCAAAAAAGTTGACTATCTGTTCACTTTTTTTACTTATCTATTCAAATTTTTTCTGGATTTTGTTATCAATTCAATTTTAATCTCTAATCTGTTCAAATATCTATCCAAAATTTCTTATCTGTTCAACAAACCATTCAGAATGTTCAATTTATTTTTATCAGTTCAATTTTATTATCTGTTGAAATACACCAAATCAGGATCTGTTGCAATCTTTCTTTCTCTCTCTTTGGTTCTTTCTCTCTATCTGTTGAAATTCTTTCTCACATATAATCCAGTATATATATCTGTTCAATTTTTTAATTTTTTTTTCTGCTTAATGTTTAATTTTTTTTTTCATTTACAACTATCTGTTGCAATTTGTATCATCGTAGAACAACATAACAGATCCAAAAAAAAAAAAAGTGGAAGAATTGGGTCTGTGTGGTTGAAAAAAAAAAACTGTCCATAAAGAGCTGGATCAAGGGAGTCTTCTCCTCCGATGGTCCTTTGCAGGCATTGAGTACAATAATTTGGTCAGAAGTCCTTTTGTTTGTTTTGAAAGATGTTTTGTTTTCAATTTTACTCCTTCATTTATCTGTTGAATTTTTTTTTTCTATCTGTTCAAATTTACATTTTAGTATTTAATTTTTTTTGTCTATATATTCAAAAAAGTTGACTATCTGTTCATTTTTTTCCCTATCTTTTCAGATTTTTTTCTAGATTTTATTATCAATTCAATTTTAATCTCTGATCTTTTCAAATATCTATCCAAAAAAATTTTTCTGTTCAACGAACCAGTCACAATGTTCAATTTATTTTTATCTGTTCAATTTTATAATCTGTTGAAATACACCAAATAAGGATCTGTTGCAATCTTTCTTTCTGTCTCTTTGGTTCTTTCTCTCTATCTATCGAAATTCTTTCTCACATATAATCCAGTATATACATATCTGTTCAATTTTTTTATTATTTTTATCTGCTTAATTTTTAATTTTTTTTTCATTTACAACTATCTGTTTCAATTTGTTTCATCGTAGAACAACAACACATATCAAAAACTTGAAAAAAAAAAAAAAAAAAAAAGTGGAAGAATTGGGTTTGTGTGCTTGAAAAAAAAAACTGTCCATAACGAGCTGGATCAATGGAGTCTTCTCCTCCGATGGTCCTCTGCAGGCATTGAGTAAAATAATTTTGTCAGAAGTCCTTTTGTTTGTTTTGAAAAACGTTTTGTTTTCAATTTTACTACTTAATTTATCTATTGAATTTTTTTTTCTATCTGTTCAAATTTACATTTTAGTGTTTAATTATTTTTTTTTCTCTATATATTCAAAAAAGTTGACTATCTGTTCATTTTTTTTTCCGATCTTTTCAAATTTTTTTCCAGATTTTATTATGAATTCAATTTCAATCTCTTAGCTGTTCAACTATCTATCCACAATTTCTTATCTGTTCCACGAACCAGTCACAATGTTCAATTTATTTTTATCAGTTCAATTTTATTATCTGTTGAAATACACCAAATCAGGATCTGTTGCAATCTTTCTTTCTCTCTCTTTGGTTCTTTCTATCTATTTGTTGAAATTCTTTCTCAGATATAATCCAATATATATATACCTGTTCAATTTTTCAATATTTTTATCTGCTTAATTTTTAATTTCTTTTCATTTACAACTATCTGTTGCAATTTGTTTCATCGTAGAACAACAACACGGATCAAAAACTTTAAAAAAAAAAGTGAAAGAATATGGTTTGTGTGCTTGAAAAAAAAACTGTCTATAAGGAGCTGGATTAATGGAGTCTTCTCCTCCGATGGTCCTCTGCAGGCCTGGAGTAAACTAATTTGGTCAGAAGTCCTTTTGTTTGTTTTGAAAAACGTTTTGTTTTCAATTTTACTCCTGAATTTATCTGTTGAATTTTTTATTCTATCTGTTCAAATTTACATTTTAGTGTTTAATTATTTTTTTTTGTCTATATATTCAAAAAAGTTGACTATCTGTTCACTTTTTTTCCCTATCTTTTCAAATTTTTTTCTAGATTTTATTATCAATTCAATTTTAATCTCTTATCTGTTCAAATATCTATCCAAAATTTCTTATCTGTTCAAAGAACCAGTCACAATGTTCAATTTATTTTTATCTGTTGAAATACACCAAATCAGGATCTGTTGCAATCTTTCTTTCTCTCTCTTTGGTTCTTTCTCTCTATCTATTGAAATTCTTTCTCACATATAATCCAGTATATATATCTGTTCAATTTTTTAATATTTTTTTCTACTTAATGTTTAATTTTTTTTTCATTTACAACTATCTGTTGCAATTTGTATCATCGTCGAACAACATAACAGATGAAAAAAAAAAAAAAGTGTAAGAATTGGGTCTGTGTGGTTGAAAATAAAAAATGTCCATAAGGAGCTGGATCAAGTGAGTCTTCTCCTCCGATGGTCCTCTGCAGGCATTGAGTACAATAATTTGGTCAGAAGTCCTTTTGTTTGTTTTGAAAGATGTTTTGTTTTCAATTTTACTCCTTAATTTATCTGTTGAATTTTTTTTTTCTATCTGTTCAAATTTACATTTTAGTATTTAATTATTTTTTTGTCTATATTTTCAAAAAAGTTGACTATCTGTTCATTTTTTTCCCTATCTTTTCAGATTTTTTTCTAGATTTTATTATCAATTCAATTTTAATCTCTGATCTTTTCAAATATCTATCCAAAATTTTTTTTCTATTCAACGAACCAGTCACAATGTTCAATTTATTTTTATCTGTTCAATTTTACAATCTGTTGAAATACACCAAATCAGGATCGGTTGCAATCTTTCTTTCTCTCTCTTTGGTTCTTTCTCTCTATCTATTGAAATTCTTTCTCACATATAATCCAGTATATATATATCTGTTCAATTTTTTTATTATTTTTATCTGCTTCATTTTTAATTTTTTTTTTCATTTACAACTATCTGTTGCAATTTGTTTCATCGTAGAACAACATAACAGATCCAAAAAAAAAAAAGTGGAAGAATTGGGTCTGTGTGGTTGAAAAAAAAAACTGTCCATAAGGAGCTGGATCAAGGGAGTTTTCTCCTCCGATGGTCCTCTGCAGGCATTGAGTACAATAATTTGGTCAGAAGTCGTTTTGTTTGTTTTGAAAGATGTTTTGTTTTCAATTTTACTCCTGAATTTATCTGTTGAATTTTTTTTTTCTATCTGTTCAAATTTACATTTTAGTATTTAATTATTTTTTTGTCTATATATTCAAAAAAGTTGACTATCTGTTCATTTTTTTCCCTATCTTTTCAGATTTTTTTCTAGATTTTATTATCAATTCAATTTTAATCTCCGAGCTGTTCAAAAATCTATCCACAATTTCTTATATGTTCAACGAACCAGTCACAATGTTCAATTTATTTTTATCTGTTCAATTTTATAATCTGTTGAAATACACCAAATCAGGATCTGTTGCAATCTTTCTTTCTGTCTCTTTGGTTCTTTCTGTCTATCTATTGAAATTCTTTCTCAGATATAATCCAGTATATATATATACCTGTTCAATTTTTTTTATTATTTTTATCTGCATAATTTTAAATTTTTTTTCATTTACAACTATCTGTTTCAATTTGTTTCATCGTAGAACAACAACACGGATCAAAAACTTTAAAAAAAAAAGTGAAAGAATATGGCTTGTGTGCTTGAAAAAAAAAACTGTCCATAAGGAGCTGGATTAATGGAGTCTTCTCCTCCGATGGTCCTCAGCAGGCCTGGAGTAAACTAATTTGGTCAGAAGTCCTTTTGTTTGTTTTGAAAAACGTTTTGTTTTTAATTTTACTCCTGAATTTATCTGTTGAATTTTTTTTTCTATCTGTTCAAATTTACATTTTAGTGTTTAATTATATTTTTTTCTCTATATATTCAAAAAAGTTGACTATCTGTTCACTTTTTTTCCCTATCTTTTCAAATTTTTTTCTAGATTTTATTATGAATTCAATTTTAATCTCTTAGCTGTTCAAATATCTATCTAAAATTTCTTATCTGTTCAACGAACCAGTCACAATGTTCAATTTATTTTTATCAGTTCAATTTTATTATCTGTTGAAATACACCAAATCAGGATCTGTTGCAATCTTTCTTTCTCCCTCTTTGGTTCTTTCTCTCTATTTGTTGAAATTCTTTCTCACATATAATCCAGTATATATATATCTGTTCAATTTTTCAATATTTTTTTTCTGCTTAATGTTTAATTTTTTTTTCATTTACAACTATCTGTTGCAATTTGTATCATCGTAGAACAACATAACAGATGAAAAAAAAAAAAAAAAGTGAAAGAATATGGTTTGTGTGCTTGAAAAAAAAAACTGTCCATAAGGAGCTGGATTAATGGAGTCTTCTCCTCCGATGGTCCTCTGCAGGCCTGGAGTAAACTAATTTGGTCAGAAGTCCTTTTGTTTGTTTTGAAAAACGTTTTGTTTTCAATTTTACTCCTGAATTTATCTGTTGAATTTTTTTTTTCTATCTGTTCAAATTTACATTTTAGTGTTTAATTATTATTTTTTCTCTATATATTCAAAAAAGTTGACTATCTGTTCCCTTTTTTTTCCTATCTTTTCAAATTTTTTTCTAGATTTTATTATGAATTCAATTTTAATCTCTTAGCTGTTCAAATATCTATCCAAAATTTCTTATCTGTTCAACGAACCAGTCACAATGTTCAATTTATTTTTATCAGTTCAATTTTATTATCTGTTGAAATACACCAAATCAGGATCTGTTGCAATCTTTCTTTCTCCCTCTTTGGTTCTTTCTCTCTATTTGTTGAAATTCTTTCTCACATATAATCCAGTATATATATATCTGTTCAATTTTTCAATATTTTTTTCTGCTTAATGTTTAATTTTTTTTTCATTTACAACTATCTGTTGCAATTTGTATCATCGTAGAACAACATAACAGATGGAAAAAAAAAAAAAAAAGTGAAAGAATATGGTTTGTGTGCTTGAAAAAAAAAAACTGTCCATAAGAAGCTGGATTAATGGAGTCTTCTCCTCCGATGGTCCTCTGCAGGCCTGGAGTAAACTAATTTGGTCAGAAGTCCTTTTGTTTGTTTTGAAAAACGTTTTGTTTTCAATTTTACTCCTGAATTTATCTGTTGAATTTTTTTTTCTATCTGTTCAAATTTACATTTTAGTGTTTAATTATTTTTTTTTGTCTATATATTCAAAAAAGTTGACTATCTGTTCACTTTTTTTCCCTATCTTTTCAAATTTTTTTCTAGATTTTATTATGAATTCAATTTTAATCTCTTAGCTGTTCAAATATCTATCTAAAATTTCTTATCTGTTCAACGAACCAGTCACAATGTTCAATTTATTTTTATCTGTTCAATTTTATTATCTGTTGAAATACACCAAATCAGGATCTGTTGCAATCTTTCTTTCTCCCTCTTTGGTTCTTTCTCTCTATTTGTTGAAATTCTTTCTCACATATAATCCAGTATATATATATCTGTTCAATTTTTCAATATTTTTTTCTGCTTAATGTTTAATTTTTTTTTCATTTACAACTATCTGTAGCAATTTGTATCATCGTAGAACAACATAACAGATGAAAAAAAAAGTGAAAGAATATGGTTTGTGTGCTTGAAAAAAAAAAAACTGTCCATAAGGAGCTGGATTAATGGAGTCTTCTCCTCCGATGGTCCTCTGCAGGCCTGGAGTAAACTAATTTGGTCAGAAGTCCTTTTGTTTGTTTTGAAAAACGTTTTGTTTTCAATTTTACTCCTGAATTTATCTGTTGAATTTTTTTTTTCTATCTGTTCAAATTTACATTTTAGTGTTTAATTATTTTTTTTCTCTATATATTCAAAAAAGTTGACTATCTGTTCACTTTTTTTCCCTATTTTTTTAAATTTTTTTCTAGATTTTATTATGAATTCAATTTTAATCTCTTAGCTGTTCAAATATCTATCCAAAATTTCTTATCTGTTCAACGAACCAGTCACAATGTTCAATTTATTTTTACCAGTTCAATTTTATTATCTGTTGAAATACACCAAATCAGGATCTGTTGCAATCTTTCATTCTCCCTCTTTGGTTCTTTCTCTCTATTTGTTGAAATTCTTTCTCACATATAATCCAGTATATATATATATCTGTTCAATTTTTCAATATTTTTTTCTGCTTAATGTTTAATTTTTTTTTCATTTACAACTATCTGTTGCAATTTGTATCATCGTAGAACAACATAACAGATGAAAAAAAAAAAAAGTGAAAGAATATGGTTTGTGTGCTTGAAAAAAAAAACTGTCCATAACGAGCAGGATTAATGGAGTCTTCTCCTCCGATGGTCCTCTGCAGGCCTGGAGTAAACTAATTTTGTCAGAAGTCCTTTTGTTTGTTTTGAAAAACGTTTTGTTTTCAATTTTACTCCTGAATTTATCTGTTGAATTTTTTATTCTATCTGTTCAAATTTACATTTTAGTGTTTAATTATTTTTTTTTGTCTATATATTCAAAAAAGTTGACTATCTGTTCACTTTTTTTCCCTATCTTTTCAAATTTTTTTCTAGATTTTATTATCAATTCAATTTTAATCTCTTATCTGTTCAAATATCTATCCAAAATTTCTTATCTGTTCAAAGAACTAGTCATAATGTTCAATTTATTTTTATCTGTTCAATTTTATTATCTGTTGAAATACACCAAATCAGGATCGGTTGCAATCTTTCTTTCTCTCTATCTGTTGAAATTCTTTCTCGCATATAATCCAGTATATATATCTGTTCAATTTTTTAATATTTTTTTCTGATTAATTTTTAATTTTTTTTCATTTACAACTATCTGTTGCAATTTGTTTCATCGCAGAACAACATAACAGATCCAAAAAAAAAAAAAAGTGAAAGAATTGGGTCTGTGTGGTTGAAAAAAAAAAACTGTCCATAAGGAGCTGGATCAAAGGAGTCTTCTCCTCCGATGGTCCTCTGCAGGCATTGGGTACAATAATTTGGTCAGAAGTCCTTTTGTTTGTTTTGAAAGATGTTTTGTTTTCAATTTTACTCCTTAATTTTTCTGTTGAATTTTTTTTTTCTATCTGTTCAAACTTACATTTTAGTATTTAATTATTTTTTTGTCTATACATTCAAAAAAGTTGACTATCTGTTCATTTTTTTCCTATCTTTTCAGATTTTTTTCTAGATTTTATTATCAATTCAATTTTAATCTCTGAGCTTTTCAAATATCTATCCAAAATTTTTTTTCTGTTCAACGAACCAGTCACAATGTTCAATTTATTTTTATCTGTTCAATTTTATAATCTGTTGAAATACACCAAATCAGGATCTGTTGCAATCTTTCTTTCTGTCTCTTTGGTTCTTTCTCTCTATCTATTGAAATTCTTTCTCACATATAATCCAGTATATACATATCTGTTCAATTTTTTTATTATTTTTATCTGCTTAATTTTTAATTTTTTTTCATTTACAACTATCTGTTTCAATTTGTTTCATCGTAGAACAACAACACAGATCAAAAACTTAAATAAAAAAAAAAAAAAAATTGGAAGAATTGGGTCTGTGTGCTTGAAAAAAAAAAACTGTCCATAACGACCTGGATCAATGGAGTCTTCTCCTCCGATGGTCCTCTACAGGCATTGAGTAAAAATAATTTTGTCAGAAGTCCTTTTGTTTGTTTTGAAAAACGTTTTGTTTTCAATTTACTCCTTAATTTATCTATTGAATTTTTTTTCTCTATCTGTTCAAATTTACATTTTAGTGTTTAACTATTTTTTTTTCTCTATATATTCAAAAAAGTTGACTATCTGTTCACTTTTTTTTTCCAGATTTTATTATGAATTCAATTTTAATCTCTTAGCTGTTCAAATATCTATCCACAATTTCTTGTCTGTTCAACGAAACTGTCACAATGTTCAATTTATTTTTATCAGTTCAATTTTATTATCTGTTGAAATACACCAAATTAGGATCTGTTGCAATCTTTCTTTCTCCCTCTTTTGGTCTTTCTCTCCATTTGTTGAAATTCTTTCTCAGATATAATCCAGTATATATCTACCTGTTCAATTTTTCAATATTTTTATCTGCTCAATTTTTAATTTCTTTTCATTTACAACTATCTGTTGCAATTTGTTTCATCGTAGAACAACAACACGGATCAAAAACTTAAAAAAAAAAAAAAAAAGTGAAAGAATATGGTTTGTGCGCTGGAAAAAAAAAACTGTCCATAAGGAGCTGGATTAATGGAGTCTTCTCCTCCGATGATCCTCTGCAGGCCTGGAGTAAACTAATTTGGTCAGAAGTCCTTTTGTTTGGTTTAAAAACGTTTTGTTTTCAATTTTACTCCTGAATTTATCTGTTGAATTTTTTATTCTATCTGTTCAAATTTACATTTTAGTGTTTAATTTTTTTTTTGTCTATATATTCAAAAAAGTTGACTATCTGTTCACTTTTTTTCCCTATCTTTTCAAATTTTTTTCTAGATTTTATTATCAATTCAATTTTAATCTCTTATCTGTTCAAATATCTATCCAAAATTTCTTATCTGTTCAAAGAACCAATCACAATGTTCAATTTATTTTTATCTGTTCAATTTTATTATCTGTTGAAATACACCAAATCAGGATCTGTTGCAATCTTTCTTTCTCTCTCTTTGGTTCTTTCTCTCTATCTGTTGAAATTCTTTCTCGCATATAATCCAGTATATATATCTATTCAATTTTTTAATATTTTTTTCTGCTTAATTTTTAATTTTTTTTTCATTTACAACTATCTGTTGCAATTTGTTTCATCGTAGAACAACATAACAGATCCAAAAAAAAAAAGTGGAAGAATTGGGTCGGTGTGGTTGAAAAAAAAAAACTGTCCATAAGGAGCTGGATCAAGGGAGTCTTCTCCTCCGATGGTCCTCTGCAGGCATTGAGTAAAATAATTTTGTCAGAAGTCCTTTTGTTTGTTTTGAAAAACGTTTTGTTTTCAATTTTACTCCTTAATTTATCTTTTGAATTTTTTTTCTATCTGTTCAGATTTACATTTTAGTGTTTAATTTTTTTTTCTCTATATATTCAAAAAAGTTGACTATCTGTTCACTTTTTTTTCCAGATTTTATTATGAATTCAATTTTAATCTCTTAGCTGTTCAAATATCTATCCACAATTTCTTATCTATTCAACGAAACAGTCACAATGTTCAATTTATTTTTATCAGTTCAATTTTATTATCTGTTGAAATACACCAAATCAGGATCTGTTGCAATCTTTCTTTCTCCCTCTTTTGTTCTTTCTCTCTATTTGTTGAAATTCTTTCTCAGATATAATCCAGTATATATATACCTGTTCAATTTTTCTATATTTTTATCTACTCAATTTTTAATTTCTTTTCATTTACAACTATCTGTTGCAATTTTTTTCATCGTAGAACAACAACACGGATCAAAAACTTAAAAAAAAAAAAAGTGAAAGAATATGGTTTGTGTGCTGGAAAAAAAAAACTGTCCATAAGGAGCTGGATTAATGGAGTCTTCTCCTCCGATGATCCTCTGCAGGCCTAGAGTAAACTAATTTGGTCAGAAGTCCTTTTGTTTGGTTTAAAAACATTTTGTTTTCAATTTTACTCCTGAATTTATCTGTTGAATTTTTTATTCTATCTGTTCAAATTTACATTTTAGTGTTTAATTTTTTTTTTGTCTATATATTCAAAAAAGTTGACTATCTGTTCACTTTTTTTCCCTATCTTTTCAAATTTTTTTCTACATTTTATTATCAATTCAATTTTAATCTCTTATCTGTTCAAATATCTATCCAAAATTTCTTATCTGTTCAAAGAACCAGTCACAATGTTCAATTTATTTTTATCTGTTCAATTTTATTATCTGTTGAAATATACCAAATTAGGATCTGTTGCAATCTTTCTTTCTGTCTCTTTGGTTCTTTCTCTCTATCTATTGAAATTCTTTCTCACATATAATCCAGTATATATATATCTGTTCAATTTTTTTATTATTTTTATCTGCTTAATTTTTAATTTTTTTTTCATTTACAACTATCTGTTTCAATTTGTTTCATCTTAAAACAACAACACAGATCAAAAACTTTAAAAAAAAAAAAAAAAAAAAAGTGGAAGAATTGGGTCTGTGTGCTTGAAAAAAAAACAGTCCATAACGAGCTGGATCAATGGAGTCTTCTCCTCCGATGGTCCTCTGCAGGCATTGAGTAAAATAATTTTGTCAGAAGTCCTTTTGTTTGTTTTGAAAAACGTTTTGTTTTCAATTTTACTCCTTAATTTATCTATTGAATTTTTTTTTCTATCTGTTCAAATTTACATTTTAGTGTTTAATTTTTTTTTTCTCTATATATTCAAAAAAGTTGACTATCTGTTCACTTTTTTTTCCGATCTTTTCAAATTTTTTTCCAGATTTTATTATGAATTCAATTTTAATCTCTTAGCTGTTCAAATATCTATCCACAATTTCTTATCTGTTCAACGAACCAGTCACAATGTTCAATTTATTTTTATCAGTTCAATTTTATAATCTGTTGAAATACACCAAATCAGGATCTGTTGCAATCTTTCTTTCTGTCTCTTTGGTTCTTTCTCTCTATCTATTGAAATTCTTTCTCACATATAATCTAGTATATATATATCTGTTCAATTTTTTTATTATTTTTATCTGCTTAATTTTTAATTTTTTTTTTCATTTACAACTATCTGTTTCAATTTGTTTCATCGTAGAACAACAACACAGATCAAAAACTTAAAAAAAAAAAAAAAAAAAAAAAGTGGAAGAATTGGGTCTGTGTGCTTGAAAAAAAAACTGTCCATAACGAGCCGGATCAATGGAGTCTTCTCCTCCGATGGTCCTCTGCTGGTATTGAGTAAAATAATTTTGTCAGAAGTCCTTTTGTTTGTTTTGAAAAACGTTTTGTTTTCAATTTTACTCCTTAATTTATCTATTGAATTTTTTTATCTATCTGTTCAAATTTACATTTTAGTGTTTACTTTTTTTTTTCTCTATATATTCAAAAAAGTTGACTATCTGTTCACTTTTTTTTCCGATCTTCTCAAATTTTTTTCCAGATTTTATTATGAATTCAATTTTAATCTCTTAGCTGTTCAAATATCTATCCACAATTTCTTATCTGTTCAACGAACCAGTCACAATGTTCGATTTATTTTTATCAGTTCAATTTTATTATCTGTTGAAATACACCAAATCAGGATCTGTTGCAATCTTTCTTTCTCTCTCTTTGGTTCTTTCTCTCTATTTGTTGAAATTCTTTCTCAGATATAATCCAGTATATATATACTTGTTCAATTTTTCAATATTTTTATCTGCTTAATTTTTAATTTCTTTTCATTTACAACTATCTGTTTCAATTTGTTTCATCGTAGAACAACAACACGGATCAAAAACTTAAAAAAAAAGTGAAAGAATATTGTTTGTGTGCTTGAAAAAAAAAACAGTCCATAAGGAGCAGGATTAATGGAATCTTCTCCTCCGATGGTCATCTGCAGGCCTGGAGTAAACTAATTTGGTCAGAAGTCCTTTTGTTTGTTTTGAAAAACGTTTTGTTTTCAATTTTACTCCTGAATTTATCTGTTGAATTTTTTATTCTATCTGTTCAAATTTACATTTTAGTGTTTAATTTTTTTTTTTTGGTCTATATATTCAAAAAAAGTTGACTATCTGTTCACTTTTTTTCCCTATCTTTTCAAATTTTTTTCTAGATTTTATTATCAATTCAATTTTAATCTCTTATCTGTTCAAATATCTATCTAAAATTTCTTATCTGTTCAAAGAACCAGTCACAATGTTCAATTTATTTTTATCTGTTCAATTTTATTATCTGTTGAAATACACCAAATCAGGATCTGTTGCAATCTTTCTTTCTCTCTCTTTGGTTCTTTCTCTCTATCTGTTGAAATTCTTTCTCGCATATAATCCAGTATATATATCTGTTCAATTTTTTAATATTTTTTTCTGCTTAATTTTTAATTTTTTTTTTCATTTACAACTATCTGTTGCAATTTGTTTCATCGTAGAACAACATAACAGATCCAAAAAAAAAAAAGTGGAAGAATTTGGTCTGTGTGGTTGCAAAAAAAAAACTGTCCATCAGGAGCTGGATCAAGGAAGTCTTATCCTCCGATGGTCCTCTGCAGGCATTGAGTACAATAATTTGGTCAGAAGTCCTTTTGTTTGTTTTGAAAGATGTTTTGTTTTCAATTTTACTCCTTAATTTATCTGTTGAATTTTTTTTTTCTATCTGTTCAAATTTACATTTTAGTATTTAATTATTTTTTTGTCTATATATTCAAAAAAGTTGACTATCTGTTCATTTTTTTCGCTATCTTTTCAGATTTTTTTCTAGATTTTATTATCAATTCAATTTTAATATCTGATCTTTTCAAATATCTATCCAAAATTTTTTTTCTGTTCAACGAACCAATCACACTGTTCAATTTATTTTTATCTGTTCAATTTTATAATCTGTTGAAATACACCAAATCAGGATCTGTTGCAATCTTTCTTTCTGTCTCTTTGGTTCTTTCTCTCTATCTATTGAAATTCTTTCTCACATATAATCCAGTATATATATATCTGTTCAATTTTTTTATTATTTTTATCTGCTTAATTTTTAATTTTTTTTTCATTTACAACTATCTGTTTCAATTTGTTTCATCGTAAAACAACAACACAGATCAAAAACTTAAAAAAAAAAAAAAAAAAAAAAGTGGAAGAATTGGGTCTGTGTGCTTGAAAAAAAAACAGTCCATAACGAGCTGGATCAATGGAGTCTTCTCCTCCGATGGTCCTCTGCAGGCATTGAGTAAAATAATTTTGTCAGAAGTCCTTTTGTTTGTTTTGAAAAACGTTTTGTTTTCAATTTTACTCCTTAATTTATCTATTGAATTTTTTTTTCTATCTGTTCAAATTTACATTTTAGTGTTTAATTTTTTTTTCTCTATATATTCAAAAAAGTTGACTATCTGTTCACTTTTTTTTCCGATCTTTTCAAATTTTTTTCCAGATTTTATTATGAATTCAATTTTAATCTCTTAGCTGTTCAAATATCTATCCACAATTTCTTATCTGTTCAACGAACCAGTCACAATGTTCAATTTTATTATCTGTTGAAATACACCAAATCAGGATCTGTTGCAATCTTTCTTTCTCTCTCTTTGGTTCTTTCTCTCTATTTGTCGAAATTCTTTCTCAGATATAATCCAGTATATATATACCTGTTCAATTTTTCAATATTTTTATCTGCTTAATTTTTAATTTCTTTTCATTTACAACTATCTGTTGCAATTTGTTTCATCGTAGAACAACAACACAGATCAAAAACTTTAAAAAAAAGTGAAAGAATATGGTTTGTGTGCTTGAAAAAAAAAACTGTCCATAAGGAGCTGGATTAATGGAGTCTTCTCCTCCGATGGTCCTCTGCAGGCCTGGAGTAAACTAATTTGGTCAGAAGTCCTTTTGTTTGTTTTGAAAAACGTTTTGTTTTCAATTTTACTCCTGAATTTATCTGTTGAATTTTTTATTCTATCTGTTCAAATTTACATTTTAGTGTTTAATTATTATTTTTTTTATCTATATATTCAAAAAAGTTGACTATCTGTTCACTTTTTTTCCCTATCTTTTCAAATTTTTTTCTAGATTTTATTATCAATTCAATTTTAATCTCTTATATGTTCAAATATCTATCCAAAATTTCTTATCTGTTCAAAGAACCAGTCACAATGTTCAATTTATTTTTATCTGTTCAATTTTATTATCTGTTGAAATACACCAAATCAGGATCTGTTGCAATCTTTCTTTCTCTCTCTTTGGTTCTTTCTCTCTATCTGTTGAAATTCTTTCTCACATATAATCCAGTATATATATCTGTTCAATTTTTTAATATTTTTTCATGTACAACTATCTGTTGCAATTTGTTTCATCGTAGAACAACATAACAGATCCAAAAAAAAAAAAGTGGAAGAATTTGGTCTGTGTGGTTGAAAAAAAAAAACTGTCCATCAGGAGCTGGATCAAGGGAGTGTTCTCCTCCGATGGTCCTCTACAGGCATTGAGTACAATAATTTGGTCAGAATTCGTTTTGTTTGTTTTGAAAGATATTTTGTTTTCAATTTTACTCCTTAATTTATCTGTTGAATTTTTTTTTTCTATCTGTGCAAATTTACATTTTAGTATTTAATTATTTTTTTGTCTATATATTCAAAAAGTTTGACTATCTGTTCATTTTTTCCCCTATCTTTTCAGATTTTTTTCTAGATTTTATTATCAATTCAATTTTAATCTCTGATCTTTTCAAATATCTATCCAAAATTTTTTTTCTATTCAACGAACCAGTCACAATGTTCAATTTATTTTTATCTGTTCAATTTTATAATCTCTTGAAATACACCAAATCAGGATCTGTTGCAATCTTTCTTTCTGTCTCTTTGTTTCTTTCTCTCTATCCATTGAAATTCTTTCTCACATATAATCCAGTATATATATATCTGTTCAATTTTTTTATTATTTTTATCTGCTTAATTTTTAATTTTTTTTTTTCATTTACAACTATCTGTTTCAATTTGTTTCATCGTAAAACAACAACACAGATCAAAAACCTTATAAAAAAAAAAAAAAAAAAAGTGGAAGAATTGGGTCTGTGTGCTTGAAAAAAAAACTGTCCATAACGAGCTGGATCAATGGAGTCTTCTCCTCCGATGGTCCTCTGCAGGCATTGAGTAAAATAATTTTGTCAGAAGTCCTTTTGTTTGTTTTGAAAAACGTTTTGTTTTCAATTTTACTCCTTAATTTATCTATTGAATTTTTTTTTCTATCTGTTCAAATTTACATTTTAATGTTTAATTATTTTTTTTTCTCTATATATTCAAAAAAGTTGACTATCTGTTCACTTTTTTTCCCGATCTTTTCAAATTTTTTTCCAAATTTTATTATGAATTCAATTTTAATCTCTTAGCTGTTCAAATATCAATCCACAATTTCTTATCTGTTCAACGAACCAGTCACAATGTTCAATTTATTTTTATCAGTTCAATTTTATTATCTGTTGAAATACACCAAATCAGGATCTGTTGCAATCTTTCTTTCTCTCTCTTTGGTTCTTTCTCTCTATTTGTTGAAATTCTTTCTCAGATATAATCCAGTATATATATACCTGTTCAATTTTTCAATATTTTTATCTGCTTAATTTTTAATTTCTTTTCATTTACAACTATCCGTTGCAATTTGTTTCATCGTAGAACAACAACACGGATCAAAAACTTTAAAAAAAAAAAGTGAAAGAATATGGTTTGTGAGCTTGAAAAAAAAAACTGTCCATAAGGAGCTGGATTAATGGAGTCTTCTCCTCCGATGGTCATCTGCAGGCCTGGAGTAAACTAATTTGGTCAGAAGTCCTTTTGTTTGTTTTGAAAAACGTTTTGTTTTCAATTTTACTCCTGAATTTATCTGTTGAATTTTTTATTCTATCTGTTCAAATTTACATTTTAGTGTTTAATTATTTTTTTGTCTATATATTCAAAAAAGTTGACTATCTGTTCACTTTTTTTCCCTATCTTTTCAAATTTTTTTCTAGATTTTATTATCAATTCAATTTTAATCTCTTATCTGTTCAAATATCTATCTAAAATTTCTTATCTGTTCAAAGAACCAGTCACAATGTTCAATTTATTTTTATCTGTTCAATTTTATTATCTGTTGAAATACACCAAATCAGGATCTGTTGCAATCTTTCTTTCTCTCTCTTTGGTTCTTTCTCTCTATCTGTTGAAATTCTTTCTCACATATAATCCAGTATATATATCTGTTCAATTTTTTAATATTTTTTTCATTTACAACTATCTGTTGCAATTTGTTTCATCGTAGAACAACATAACAGATCCAAAAAAAAAAAATGTGGAAGAATTTGGTCTGTGTGGTTGAAAAAAAAAAACTGTCCATCAGGAGCTGGATCAAGGGAGTGTTCTCCTCCGATGGTCCTCTACAGGCATTGAGTACAATAATTTGGTCAGAAGTCGTTTTGTTTGTTTTGAAAGATGTTTTGTTTTCAATTTTACTCCTTAATTTATCTGTTGAATTTTTTTTTTCTATCTGTGCAAATTTACATTTTAGTATTTAATTATTTTTTTGTCTATATATTCAAAAAGGTTGACTATCTGTTCATTTTTTCCCCTATCTTTTCAGATTTTTTTCTAGATTTTATTATCAATTCAATTTTAATCTCTGATCTTTTCAAATATCTATCCAAAATTTTTTTTCTATTCAACGAACCAGTCACAATGTTCAATTTATTTTTATCTGTTCAATTTTATAATCTCTTGAAATACACCAAATCAGGATCTGTTGCAATCTTTCTTTCTGTCTCTTTGTTTCTTTCTCTCTATCCATTGAAATTCTTTCTCACATATAATCCAGTATATATATATCTGTTCAATTTTTTTATTATTTTTATCTGCTTAATTTTTAATTTTTTTTTTTCATTTACAACTATCTGTTTCAATTTGTTTCATCGTAAAACAACAACACAGATCAAAAACTTTATAAAAAAAAAAAAAAAAAAAGTGGAAGAATTGGGTCTGTGTGCTTGAAAAAAAAACTGTCCATAACGAGCTGGATCAATGGAGTCTTCTCCTCCGATGGTCCTCTGCAGGCATTGAGTAAAATAATTTTGTCAGAAGTCCTTTTGTTTGTTTTGAAAAACGTTTTGTTTTCAATTTTACTCCTTAATTTATCTATTGAATTTTTTTTTCTATCTGTTCAAATTTACATTTTAGTGTTTAATTATTATTTTTTCTCTATATATTCAAAAAAGTTGACTATCTGTTCACTTTTTTTTCCGATCTTTTCAAATTTCTTTCCAGATTTTATTATGAATTCAATTTTAATCTCTTAGCTGTTCAAATATCTATCCACAATTTCTTATCTGTTCAACGAACCAGTCACAATGTTCAATTTATTTTTATCAGTTCAATTTTATTATCTGTTGAAATACACCAAATCAGGATCTGTTGCAATCTTTCTTTCTCTCTCTTTGGTTCTTTCTCTCTATTTGTCGAAATTCTTTCTCAGATATAATCCAGTATATATATACCTGTTCAATTTTTCAATATTTTTATCTGCTTAATTTTTAATTTCTTTTCATTTACAACTATCTGTTGCAATTTGTTTCATCGTAGAACAACAACACGGATCAATAACTTTAAAAAAAAAGTGAAAGAATATGGTTTGTGTGCTTGAAAAAAAAAACTGTCCACAAGGAGCTGGATTAATGGAGTCTTCTCCTCCGATGGTCATCTGCAGGCCTGGAGTAAACTAATTTGGTCAGAAGTCCTTTTGTTTGTTTTGAAAAACGTTTTGTTTTCAATTTTACTCCTGAATTTATCTGTTGAATTTTTTATTCTATCTGTTCAAATTTACATTTTAGTGTTTAATTATTTTTTTTTTGTCTATATATTCAAAAAAGTTGACTATTTTTTCAAATTTTTTTCCCTATCTTTTCAAATTTTTTTCTAGATTTTATTATCAATTCAATTTTAATCTCTTATCTGTTCAAATATCTATCCAAAATTTCTTATCTGTTCAAAGAACCAGTCACAATGTTCAATTTATTTTTATCTGTTCAATTTTATTATCTGTTGAAATACACCAAATCAGGATCTGTTGCAATCTTTCTTTCTCTCTCTTTGGTTCTTTCTCTCTATCTGTTGAAATTCTTTCTCGCATATAATCCAGTATATATATCTGTTCAATTTTTTAATATTTTTTTCATTTACAACTATCTGTTGCAATTTGTTTCATCGTAGAACAACATAACAGATCGAAAAAAAAAAAAAAAGTGGAAGAATTTGGTCTGTGTGGTTGAAAAAAAAAAGCTGTCCATCAGGAGCTGGATCAAGGGAGTGTTCTCCTCCGATGGTCCTCTACAGGCATTGAGTACAATAATTTGGTAAGAAGTCGTTTTGTTTGTTTTGAAAGATGTTTTGTTTTCAATTTTACTCCTTAATTTATCTGTTGAATTTTTTTTTTCTATCTGTGCAAAGTTACATTTTAGTATTTAATTATTTTTTTGTCTATATATTCAAAAAAGTTGACTATCTGTTCATTTTTTTCCCTATCTTTTCAGGTTTTTTTCTAGATTTTATTATCAATTCAATTTTAATCTCTGCTCTTTTCAAATATCTATCCAAATTTTTTTTTCTGTTCAACGAACCAGTCACAATGTTCAATTTATTTTTATCTGTTCAATTTTATAATCTCTTGAAATACACCAAATCAGGATCTGTTGCAATCTTTCTTTCTGTCTCTTTGGTTCTTTCTCTCTATCTATTGAAATTCTTTCTCACATATAATCCAGTATATATATATCTGTTCAATTTTTTAATTATTTTTATCTGCTTAATTTTTAATTTTTTTTTTCATTTACAACTATCTGTTTCAATTTGTTTCATCGTAAAACAACAACACAGATCAAAAACTTTAAAAAAAAAAAAAAAAAAAAAGTGGAAGAATTGGGTCTGTGTGCTTGAAAAAAAAACTGTCCATAACGAGCTGGATCAATGGAGTTTCTCCTCCGATGGTCCTCTGCAGGCATTGAGTAAAATAATTTTGTCAGAAGTCCTTTTGTTTGTTTTGAAAAACGTTTTGTTTTCAATTTTACTCCTTAATTTATCTATTGAATTTTTTTTTCTATCTGTTCAAATTTACATTTTAATGTTTAATTATTTTTTTTTCTCTATATATTAAAAAAAGTTGACTATCTGTTCACTTTTTTTTCCGATCTTTTCAAATTTTTTTCCAGATTTTATTATGAATTCAATTTTAATCTCTTAGCTGTTCAAATATCAATCCACAATTTCTTATCTGTTCAACGAACCAGTCACAATGTTCAATTTATTTTTATCAGTTCAATTTTATTATCTGTTGAAATACACCAAATCAGGATCTGTTGCAATCTTTCTTTCTCTCTCTTTGGTTCTTTCTCTCTATTTGTTGAAATTCTTTCTCAGATATAATCCAGTATATATATACCTGTTCAATTTTTCAATATTTTTATCTGCTTAATTTTTAATTTCTTTTCATTTACAACTATCTGTTGCAATTTGTTTCATCGTAGAACAACAACACGGATCAAAAACTTTAAAAAAAAAAAGTGAAAGAATATGGTTTGTGTGCTTGAAAAAAAAAACTGTCCATAAGGAGCTGGATTAATGGAGTCTTCTCCTCCGATGGTCCTCTGCAGGCCTGGAGTAAACTAATTTGGTCAGAAGTCCTTTTGTTTGTTTTGAAAGACGTTTTGTTTTCAATTTTACACCTTAATTTATCTATTGAATTTTTTTCTATCTGTTCAAATTTACATTTTAGTGTTTAATTATTTTTTTTTTCTAGATTTTTTTTTCTAGATATCTGTTCATTTTTTTCTAGATTTTATTATCAATTCAATTTTAATCTCTGATCTTTTCAAATATCTGCCCAAAAATTTTTTTCTGTTCAACGAACCAGTCACAATGCTCAATTTATTTTTATCTGTTCAATTTTATAATCTGTTGAAATACACCAAATCAGGATATGTTGCAATCTTTCTTTCTGTCTCTTTGGTTCTTTCTCTCTATCTATTGAAATTCTTTCTCACATATAATCCAGTATATATATATATCTGTTCAATTTTTTTATTATTTTTATCCGCTTAATTTTTAATTTTTTTTTTCATTTACAACTATCTGTTTCAATTTGTTTCATCGTAGAACAACAACACAGATCAAAAACTTTAAAAAAAAAAAGTGGAAGAATTGGGTCTGTGTGCTTGAAAAAAAAACTGTCCATAACGAGCTGGATCAATGGAGTCTTCTCCTCCGATGGTCCTCTGCAGGCATTGAGTAAAATAATTTTGTCAGAAGTCCTTTTGTTTGTTTTCAAAAACGTTTTGTTTTCAATTTTACTCCTTAATTTATCTATTGACTTTTTTTTTCTATCTGTTCAAATTTACATTTTAGTGTTTAATTATTTTTTTTTCTCTATATATTCAAAAAAGTTGACTATCTGTTCATTTTTTTCTCTGATCTTTTCAAATTTTTTTCCAGATTTTATTATGAATTCAATATTAATCTCTTAGCTGTTCAAATATCTATCCACAATTTCTTATCTGTTCAACGAACCAGTCACAATGTTCAATTTATTTTTATCTGTTCAATTTTATTATCTGTTGAAATACACCAAATCAGGATCTGTTGCAATCTATCTTTCTCTCTCTTTGGTTCTTTCTCTCTATCTGTTGAAATTCTTTCTCACATATAATCTAGTATATATATATATCTGTTCAATTTTTTTAATATTTTTATCTGCTTAATTTTTATTTTTTTTATTTACAACTATCTGTTTCAATTTGTTTTATCGTAGCACAACAACACATATCAAAAACTTAAAAAGAAAAAAAAAAGTGAAAGAATTGGGTCAGTGTGGTTAAAAAAAAAAAAACTGTCCGTAAGGAGCTGGATCAATGGAGTTTTTTCCTCCGATGGTCCTCTGCAGGCATTGAGTACAATAATTTGGTCAGAAGTCCTTTTGTTTGTTTTGAAAGACGTTTTGTTTTCAATTTTACTCCTTAATTTATCTGTTGAATTTTTTTTTCTACTTGTTCAAATTTACATTTTAGTGTTTAATTATTCTTTTTTGTCTATAAATTCAAAAAAATGGACTATCTGTTCACTTTTTTTCCCAATCTTTTCAAATTTTTTTCAAGATTTTAATATCAATTCAATTATAATCTCTTATCTGTTCAAATATCTATCTAGAATTTCTTATCTGTTCAACGAACCAGTCCCAATGTTCAATTTATTTTTAACTGTTCAATTTTATTATCTGTTGAAATACAACAAATCAGGATCTGTTGCAATCTTTCTTTCTCTCTCTTTGGTTCTTTCTCCCTATCTATTGAAATTCATTCTCACATATAATCCAGTATATGTATATCTGTTCAATTTTTTTATTATTTTTATCTGCTTAATTTTAAAAAAAATTTTTCATTTACAACTATCTGTTTGAAGTTGTTCCATCGGTGAACAACAAAGCAGACCAAAAACTAAAAAAAAAAAAAAAAAAAAAAAGTGGAAGAATTGGGTCTGTGTGCTTGAAAAAAAAAAACTATCCATAACGAGCTGGATCAATGGAGTCTTCTCCTCCAATGGTCCTCCGCAGGCATTGAGTAAAATAATTTGGTAAGAAGTCCTTTTGTTTGTTTTGAAAGACGTTTTGTTTTCAATTTTACACCTTAATTTATCTATTGAATTTTTTTCTATCTGTTCAAATTTACATTTTAGTGTTTAATTATTTTTTTGTCTATATATTCAAAAAAGTTGACTATCTGTTCACTTTTTTTTCCCTATCTTTTCAATTTTTTTTCTAGATTTTATTATGAATTCAATTTTAATCTCTTATATGTTCAAATATCTATCGGAAATTTCTTATCTGTTCAACGAACCAGTCACAATGTTCAATTTATTTTTATCTGTTCAATTTTATTATCTGTTGAAATACACCAAATTAGGATCTGTTGCAATCTTTCTTTCTCTCTCTTTGGTTCTTTCTCTCTATCTATTGAAAATCTTTCTCACATATAATCCAGTATATATATCTGTTTAATTTTTTTATTATTTTTATCCGCTTAGTTTTTAAATTTTTTTTTCATTTACAACTATCTGTTTCAATTTGTTTCATCGTAGAACAACAACACAGATCAAAAACTTTTTTAAAAAAAAAAACTGAAAGAATTGGGTCTGTGTGCTTGAAAAAAAAAATGTGGAAGAAGAGCTGGATCAATGGAGTCTTCTCCTCCGATGGTCCTCTGCAGGCATTGAGTAAAATAATTTTGTCAGAAGTCCTTTTGTTTGTTTTGAAAAATGTTTTGTTTTCAATTTTACTCCTTAATTTATCTATTGAATTTTTTTTTCTATCTGTTCAAATTTACATTTTAGTGTTTAATTATTTTTTTTGTCTATATATTCAAAAAAAGTTGACTATCTGTTCACTTTTTTTCCCAATCTTTTCAAATTTTTTTCTAGATTTTATTATGAATTCAATTTTAATCTCTTATCTGTTCAAATATCTATCCAAAATTTCTTATCTGTTCAACGAACTAGTCACAATGTTCAATTTATTTTTATCTGTTCAATTTTATTATCTGTTGAAATACACCAAATCAGGATATGTTGCAATCTTTCTTTCTCTCTCTTTGGTTCTTTCACTCTATCTGTTGAAATTCTTTCTCACATATAATCCAGTGTATATATATCTGTTCAATTTTTTTATTATTTTTATCTGCTTAATTTTTAATTTTTTTTTTCATTTACAACTATCTGTTTCAAAATATTTTCATCGTAGAACAACAACACAGATCAAAAACATTTAAAAAAAAAAAAAGTAGAAGAATTGGGTCTGTTTGGTTGAAAAAAAAAAAACTGTCCATAAGGAGCTAGATTAATGGAGTCTTCTCCTCCGATGGTTCTCTGTAAGCATTGTGTAAAATAATTTGATGAGAAGTCATTTTATTTGTTTTGAAAGACGTTTTATTTTAAATTTTACTCCTTAATTTATCTGTTAAATTTTTTTTCTATCTGTTCAAATTTACATTTTAGTGATTAATTATTATTTTTTGTCTATATATTCAAAAAAGTTAAATATCTGTTCACTTTTTTTCCCTATCTTTTCAAATTTTTCTCTAGATTTTGTTATCAATTCGATTTTAATCTCTTATCTGTTCAAATATCTATCCAAAATTTCTTATCGGTTCAACAAACCAATCACAATGTTCAATTTATTTTTATCTGTTCAATTTTATTATCTATTGAAATACACCAAATCAGAATCTGTTGCAATCTTTCTTTCTCTCTCTTTGGTTCTTTCTCTCTATCTGTTGAAATTCTTTCTCACGTATAATGCAGTATATATATCTGTTTGATTTTTTTATTATTTTTATCTGCTTAATTTATAATTTTTTTTTTCGTTTACAACTGTCTGTTGAAATTTGTTTCATCGTAGAACAACAACACAAATCAAAAACTTAAAAAAAAAAATGTGGAAGAATTGGGTCTGTGTGCTTTAAAAAAAAAACTGTCCATAAGGAGCTGGATCAATGGAGTATTCTCCTCCGATGGTCCTCTGTAGGCATTGAGTAAAATAATTTGGTGAGAATTCATTTTGTTTGTTTTGAAAGACGTTTTCTTTTCAATTTTATTCCTTAATTTATCTGTTGAATTTTTTTTTCTATATGTTCAAATTTACATTTAAGTGTTTAATTATTTTTTTTGTCTATATATTCAAAAAAGTTGACTATCTGTTCACTTCTTTTCCCTATCTTTTCAAATTTTTTTCTAGATTTTATTATCAATTCAATTTTAATCTCTTATCTGTTCAAATATCTATCAAAAATTTGTTATCTGTTCAACGAACCAGTCACAATGTTCAATTTATTTTTATCTGTTCAATTTTATTATCTGTTGAAATACACCAAATCAGGATCTGTTGCAATCTTTCTTTCTTTCTCTTTGGTTCTTTCTCTCTATCTGTTGAAATTCTTTCTCACATATAATCCAGTATATATATATCTGTTCGATTTTTTTAATATTTTTATCTACTTAATTTTTAATTTTTTTTTTCATTTACAACTATCTGTTGCAATTTGTTTCATCGTAGAACAACAACACAGATCAAAAACTTTAAAAAAAAAAAAAAAAGTTGAAGAATTGGGTCTGTAAGCTTGAAAAAAAAAACTGTCCATATGGAGCTGGATCAAAGGAGTCTTCTCCTTCGATGGTTCTCTGCAGACATTAAGTAAAATAATTTGATGAGAAGTCCTTTTCTTTGTTTTGAAAGACATTTTGTTTTAAATTTTACTCCTTAATTTATCCGTTGCATTTTTTTCTATCAGTTCGAATTTACATTTTAGTATTTAATTATTTTTTTTGTATATATGTTCAAAAAAGGTTACTATCTGTTCACTTTTTTTTCTTATCTTTTCAAATTTTTTTCTAGATTTTGTTATCAATTCAATATTAATCTGTTATCTGTTCAAATATCTATCTAAAATTTCTTACTTGTTCAACGAACCAGTCACAATGTTCAATTTATTTTTATCTGTTCAATTTTATTATCTGTTGAAATACATCAAATCAAGATCTGTTGCAATCTTTCTTTCTTTATCTTTGGTTCTTTCTCTCTATCTGTTGAAATTCTTCCTCACATATAATCCAGTATATATATATCTGTTCGATTTTTTTAATATTTTTATCTGCTTAATTTTTAATTTTTTTTTTCATTTACAACTATCTGTTGCAATTTTTTTCATCGTAGAACAACAACACAGATCAAAAACTTCAAAAAAAAAAGTGAAGAATTGGGTCTGTGTGCTTGAAAAAAAAACTGTCCATATGGAGCTGGATCAATGTAGTCTTCTCCTCCGATGGTCCTCTGCAGGCATTGAGTAAAATAATTTGGTCAGAAGTCCTTTTGTTTGTTTTGAAAGACGTTTTGTTTTCAATTTTACCGCTTAATTTATCTGTTGAATTTTTTTTTCTATATGTTAAAATTTACATTTAAGTGTTTAATTATTATTTTTTTGTCTATATATTCAAAAAAGTTGACTGTCTGTTCACTTTTTTTCCCTATCTTTTCAAATTTTTTTCTAGATTTTATTATCAATTCAATTTTAATCTCTTATCTGTTCAAATATCTATTCAAAATTTCTTATCTGTTCAACGAACCAGCCACAATGTTCAATTTATTTTTATCTGTTCAATTTTATTATCTGTTGAAATACACCAAATCAGGATATGTTGCAATCTTTCTTTCTCTCTCTTTGGTTCTTTCTCTCTATCTGTTGAAATTCTTTCTCACATATAATCCAGTGTATATATATCTGTTCAATTTTTTTATTATTTTTATCTACTTAATTTTTAATTTTTTTTTCATTTACAACTATCTGTTGCAATTTGTTTCATTGTAGAACAACAACACCGATCAAAAACTTAAAAAAATATATATAAAAAAAAAGTGAAAGAATATGGTCTGTGTGCTTGAAAAAAAAAACTGTCCATAAGAAGTTGGATCAATGGAGTCTTCTCCTCCAATGGTTCTCTGCAGGCATTGACTAAATTAATTTGATGAGAAGTCCTTTTATTTGTTTTGAAAGACGTTTTGTTTTCAATTATTCTCCTTAATTTATCTGTTGAATTTTTTTTCTATCTGTTCAAATTTACATTTTAGTGTTTAATTATTTTTTTTTGTCTATATACTCAAAAAAGTTGACTATCTGTTCACTTTTTTTCCCTATATTTTCAAATTTTTTTCTAGACTTTGTTATCAATACAATTTTAATCTCTTGTCTGTTCAAATATCTATCCAAAATTTCTTATCTGTTCAACAAACCAGTCACAATGTTTAATTTATTTTCATCGTTCAATTTTATTATCTGTTGAAATTGTCACGACCCCAACCCGCCCCTAGAAGGTCGGCGCCGAGATGGCCAGTAATCCGAGATTACCCAAGGCCTCTTACAAGAAATCACACACAAACAGAGTATACATATGGGGCTAACAAGAGCGGAAGCAATAATTTAACATACAAATGGTCCATAAGAGCTGTGCACGAGTCAAATGAAATGGCATACATCTTAATTATAGCTTTACAACTTGAATACAATATAAGCAAAATACATATTACATCCTTAACAAAAGGGCTTCATAGCCGACATAAACAAACACAAGACGAGGGACATAATCTTCATAGTGCCGACGTTCTCAACGCCGACCTAACATGCATTCAAAACCTCGGCTACAAAATAAACATCTCGGCAGAGCCGACTTCTTGCTTGAAACCTACATATATATAGAGAGGGTGAGTACTGGATACTCAGTGAATGGTACAAGTAATAAAGGGGTTTCATGAATGATTCCCGAGGTTCTTGCAAAACATACATATATCATATCTTGGTCAAAGCATGTTCTCGGCATAACTGTACAAAGCATACTTGGCAAAACTTACATCGAAGCATGTACTTAGCATAACTTATAACAAAACATATACTTAGCATGACTTGTAACAAAACATGTACTTGGCAAAGCTTATACAAAACATGTACTTGGGGTCATCACATTCCAAACAGAACATATCCATCCGCTCATAGACCGTCGATGGCAAATCATACTTATCAATCAAATCTTACAAAACTTGCAAACTTGTGTGACTTAGGCCCGTAGCCCTTTTTCACCTTATACTTAACTTGAGTGTGCCATTTTAGGCCGGGTTGTTGGGCTTAGGTCCCCCTCACCACGGACTCCAAAATGCTACTATCTGCTTTAGGCCGGGTTATTGGGCTTAGGTCCCCCTCACCTCGGTCTCCAAAGGATTCACTTGTAGGCCGGGTTATTGGGCTTAGGTCCCCATCACCACGGGCTCCACACAAAGCTTATACTTGTTGCATGAAACTCATACTTGTCATACAAAACAGGGGTAATCATTCATGCTTAACAAATACTTTTCAAAACAAGGCAAAGCAAGGCTTATTCAAAACAGTTTAACATAGCTTTATTAAAAGCACCACTCACTTAGTTCTGGGGACGTCGGAATCACAGCAAAGGTCCAAGTCCTACAAATACATGACAAGGTCTACTGAACATACTTCTCCAAACAAACCATACATGCATGCAAATGATCTCGGGAAAACATGCTGGAAGTCAAAACACTGTTTTACATGTCAGGGAGACATGCTGGGTACCAACCAGGTCTTTGCCGAGGTCCCACACCTCCTGGCCGAGGTGTGGCTACCAAGGCTCCAGCGTGCGACTGCATGCCGAGGTTCATACAAGACAATCCAAGGATGCAAGTGATCATGCAAGGTAGGCCAAGGTGAGATACGATGCTTGGCCTAAGTGTGAGGTCTAGGCAAGAGTGATCTCGGCGACTACACTTCGGGAAGTGAAGTCTGGAAATCTGGGTTTCCACCCGTGAAGAACATGAAGAACATGAACATGAACATGAATGCCAAAATCATCATTTCCTTATACAAAAATCTGGGTTTTCATGCTATGAGTTCGAAAACATGGACCTGGGCACCCATACTTAAAGACCACATGAAAACAAACATGAAAACATGAACCTTGGCATGAGCTTTCGAATCAAAACATGGCTTTTCTTGAAGAACACTTGAATATCATTTTCCTCCTTCAAAACCGAACTTCAAAACAATGCATGGCTTTCAAAACATATTCGATCATGCAATGCAATAACATAAACATAAAGAACATCAAGAGTAGATCAAGAATCTAACCTTAGATCACGAATCTAACGGTTGGATCTCTAGGAATCGAGCTTGGAAGATCTACTCTCTCTCTAGAACCCTTCTTCCTCTTCTAGAGCTTCTCTCTCCTATTCGAAAACAAGAACACAACAAATGATGGCTTTCTCCCTCTGCCGGTTGATTTAACACTCAGCTCGGACACGTGGCAGTGGCGGATTGGTCTTCCTCAAAAAGGTGACAGATTGACAAGACAAGGTTCTGACAAAGCGTATCTAACAAGCTTCACAGGAAACACTCCGGCAAGGAATGACATCGGCAAAGACAAGACATCGGCAAACAAGGGACTATGACCTCGGCTAAGGACAAACTTCGGCAAGTGGTGTAACAAAGACGTCGGCTTGGAAGAACAAAGCTTCGGCAACTAAGATGACAATGATCTCGGCTAGGAAGGACAACACTTGACTAAGCTGTGCCACACCTCGGCCTAGATGTGCCACACCTCGGTCTAGGTCATACCACTTCCAGGACAAGATCACTTCGGTTCAAGATAACATCTCGGCCTAGATAATACACATCTCGGCCTCGGCGATACACACCTCGGCCCAGATGATAATCATCTCGGCCAATATGCCAGAACAAAGGTAGAGGTCAAACAAAGAGATTCTAAGATACTTACAGGCTTAGAATGACCTCGGCTTAACATAACTTAGGCTGGGCATAGCAAGGGAGGAACAAAGCATACATATACACTTAGGCAAATCACATAGAAAACAAGGCAAGATTCATGGATGCAAATCATAACATGGCAAATCATATAAATGCATGCAAGTATGACTAAGACATGAAATGTGGGTCCTTACAGAAATACACCAAATCAGGATCTGTTGCAATCTTTCTTTCTCTCTCTTTGGTTCTTTCTCCCTATCTGTTGAAATTCTTTCTCACATAAAATCCAATATAGATATATCTGCTCAATTTTTTTATTATTTTTATCTGCTTAATTTTTAATTTTTTTTTCATTTACAACTATCTGTTGCAATTTGCTTCATCGTAGAACAACAACACAGATCAAAAGCTTAAAAGAAAAAAAAAAGTGGAAGAATTCGGTCTGGGTGCTTAAAAAGAAAAACTGTACATAAGGAGCCGAATCAATGGAGTCTTCTCATCCGATGGTCCTCTGCAGGCATTGAGTAAAACAATTTGGTCAGAAGTCCTTTTGTTTGTTTTGAAAGACGTTTTGTTTTCAATTTTACTCCTTAATTTATCTGTTGAATTTTTTTTCTATCTGTTCAAATTTACATTTTAGTGTTTAAATATTTTTTTTGTCTATATATTCAAAAAAGTTGACTATCTGTTCACTTTTTTTCCCTATGTTTTCAAATTTCTTTTTAGATTTTATTATCAATTCAATTTTAATCTCTTATCTATTCAAAATTCTATCCAAAATTTGTTATCTATTCAACAAACCAGTCACAATGTTCAATTTACTTTTATCTATTCAATTTTATTATCTGTTGAAATACACCAAATCAGGATCTGTTGCAATCTTTCTTTCTCTTTCTTTGGTTCTTTCTCTCTATCTGCTGAAATTCTTTCTCACATATAATCCAGTATATATATATCAGTTCAATTTTTTAAATATTTTTATCTGCTTAATTTTTAATTTTTTTTTCATTTACAACTATTTGTTACAATTTGTTTCATCGTAGAACAACAACACAGATCAAAAACTTAAAACAAAAAAAACAAAAAAAAAGGTGGAAGAATTGGGTCTGTGTGCTTGAAAAAAAAAACTGTCCATAAGGAGCTGGATCAATGGAGTCTTCTCCTCCGATGGTCCTCTGCTGGCATTGAGAACAATAATTTGGTCAGAAGCCCTTTTGTCTGTTTTGAAAGGCGTTTTGTTTTCAATTTTACTCCTTTATTTATCTGTTGAATTGTTTTTTCTATCTGTTCAAATTTACATTTTAGTGTTTAATTATTATTTTTTTGTCTATATATTCAAAAAAGTTGACTATCTGTTCACTTTTTTTTCCTATCTTTTAAAATTTTTTTGTAGATTTTATTATAAATTCAATTTTAATCTCTTATCTGTTCAAATATCTATCCAAAATTTCTTATCTGTTCAATGAACCAGTGACAATGTTCAATTTATTTTTTCTATTCAATTTTATTATCTGTTGAAATACACCAAATCAGGATCTGTTGCAATCTTTCTTCCTCTCTTTGGTTCTTTCTCTCTATCTGTTGAAATTCTTTCTCAGATATAATCCAGTATATATATATATCTGTTCAATCTTTTTAATATTTTTATCTGCTTAATTTTTAATTTTTTTTCTCATTTACAACTATCTGTTGCAATTTGTTTCGTCGTAGAACAAAAACACAGATCAAAAACTTTAAAAAAAAATAAAAAAAAAAGTGGGAGCATATGGTCTGTGTGGTTGAAAAAAACAAACTGTCTATAAGAAGTTGGATCAATGGAGTCTTCTCCTCCGATGGTTCTCTTCAGGCATTGAGTAAAATAATTTGATGAGAAGTCCTTTTATTTGTTTTGAAAGACGTTTTGTTTTCAATTTTACTCCTTAATTTATCTGTTGAATTTTTTTTCTATCTGTTCAAATTTATATTTTAGTGTTTAATTATTTTTTTGTCTATATATTCAAAAAAGGTTACTATCTGTTCACTTTTTTTCCCTATCTTTTCAAATTTTTTTCTAAATTTTGTTATCAATACAATTTTAATTTCTTATCTGTTCAAATATCTATCCAAAATTTCTTATCTGTTCAACAAACCACTCACAATGTTCAATTTATTTTTATCTGTTCAATTCTTTTATCTGTTGAAAGGCACCAAATCAGGATCTGTTGCAATCTTTCTTTCTATCTCTTTGGTTCTTTCTCTCTCTCTGTTGAAATTCTTTCTCTTATATAATCCAGTATATATATCTGTTCAATTTTTTTAGTATTTTTGCCTGCTTAATTTTTAATTTTTTTTTCATTTACAACTATATGTTGCAATTTGTTTCATCGTAGAACAACAACACAGATCAAAAAATAAAAAAAATAAAAAAATAAAAAAAGTGGAAGAATTGCGTCTGTGTGCTTGAAAAAAAAAACTATCCATAAGGAGCTGGATCAATGGAGTCTTCTCCTCCGATGGTCCTCCGCAGGCATTGAGTAAAATAATTTGGTCAGAAGTCCTTTTGTTTGTTTTGAAAGACGTTTTGTTTTCAATTTTACTCCTTAATTTATCTATTGAATTTTTTTTTTCTATATGTTCAAATTTACATTTAAGTGTTTAATTAATATTTTTTTTGTCTATATATTCAAAAAAGTTGACTATCTGTTCACTTTTTTTTCCCAATCTTTTCAAATTTTTTTCTAGATTTTAATATCAATTCAATTTTAATCTCTTATCTGTTCAAATATCTATCCAAAATTTCTTATCTGTTCAACGAACCAGTCACAATGTTCAATTTATTTTTATCTGTTCAATTTTATTATCTGTTGAAATACACCAAATCTGGAACTGTTGCAATCTTTCTTTCTCTCTCTTTGGTTCTTTCTCTCTATCTGTTGAAATTCTTTCTCAGATATAATCCAGTATATAGATATTGGTTCATTCGTTTTATTATTTTTATCTGCTTAATTTTTAATTTTTTTTTTCATTTACAATTATCTGTTGCAATTTGTTTCATCGTAGAACAATAACACAGATCAAAAACTTAAAAAAAAAATTTAAAAAAAAAAAAGTGGAAGAATATGGTCTGTGTGGTTGAAAAAAAAAAAACGGTCCATAAGAAGTTGGATCAATGGAGTCTTCTCCTCCGATGGTTCTCTGCAGGCATTGACTAAAATAATTTGTTGAGAAGTCCTTTTAATTGTTTTGAAAAACGTTTTGTGTTCAATTTTACTCCTTAATTTATCTGTTGAATTTTTTTTCTATCTGTTCAAATTTAAATTTTAGTGTTTAATTATTTTTTTTGTCTATATATTCAAAAAAGTTGATTATCTGTTCACTTTTTTTCCCTAACTTTTCAAATTTTTTTCTAGATTTTGTTATCAATACAATTTTAATCTCTTATTTGTTCAAATATCTATCCAAAATTTCTTATCTGTTCAACAAATCAGTCACAATGTTCAATTTATTTTTATCTGTTCAATTTTATTATTAGTTGAAATACACCAAATCTGGATCCGTTGCAAACTTTCTTTTTCTCTCTTTGGTTCTTTCCCTCTATCTCTTGAAATTCTTTCTCACATATAATCCAATATATATATATCCGTTCAATTTTTTTATTATTTTTATCAGCTTAATTTTTAATTTTTTTTTCATTTGCAATTATCTGTTGCAATTTTTTTCATCGTAGAACAACAACACAGATCAAAAACTTTAAAAAAAAAAAAAAGTGGTAGAATTGGGTCTGTGTGCTTGAAAAAAAAACTATACATAAGGAGCTGGATCAATGGAGTCTTCTCCTCTGATGGTCCTCTGCAGGCATTGAGTAAAACAATTTGGTCAGAAGTCTTTTTGTTTGTTTTGAAAGACGTTTTGTTTTCAATTTTACTCCTTAATTTATTTGTTGAATTTTTTTTTATCTATTCAAATTTACATTTAAGTGTTTAATAATTTTTTTTTGTCTATATATTCAAAAAAGTTGACTATCTATTCACTTCTTTTCCCTATCTTTTCGAATTTTTTTTCTAGATTTTATTATCAATTCAATTTTAATCTCTTATCTGTTCAAATATCTATCCAAAATTTCTTATTTGTTCAACAAACCAGTCACAATGTTCAATTTATTTTTATCTGTTCAATTTTATTATCTGTTGAAATACACCAAATAAGATCTGTTGCAATCTTTCTTTCTCTCTCTTTGGTTCTTTCTCTCCATCTCTTGAAATTCTTTCTCACATATAATCCAGTATATATTTATCTGTTCAATTTTTTTAATATTTTTATCTGCTTAATTTTTCATTTTCTTTTTCATTTACAACTATCTGTTGCAATTTGTTTCATCGTAGAACAACAGCACAGATGAAAAACTTTAAAAAAAAAAAAAAAAAAAGTGGAAGAATTGGGTCTGTGTGCTTAAAAAAAAAAACTGTCCATAAGGAGCTGGATCAATGGAGTCTTCTCCTCCGATGGTTCTCTGCAGGCATTTAGTAAAATAATTTGATGAGAATTCCTTTTATTTGTTTTTTAAGACGTTTTGTTTTCAATTTTACTCCTTAATTTATCTGTTGAATTTTTTTTTTCTATCTGTTCAAATTTACATTTTAGTATTTAATTATTTTTTTTGTCTATATATTCAAAAAAGTTGACTATCTGTTCACTTTTTTTCCCTATCTTTTCAATTTTTTTTTCCAGATTTTGTTATCAATTCAATTTTAATCTCTTATCTATTCAAATATCTATCCAAAATTTCGTATCTGTTCAACGAACCAGTCACAATGTTCAATTTATTTTTATCTGTTTAATTTTATTATCTGTTGAAATACATCAAATCGAGATCTGTTGCAATCTTTCTTTCTCTATCTTTGGTTCTTTCTCTCTATCTGTTGAAGTTCTTTCTCATATATAATCCAGTATATATATATCTATTCAATTTTTTAAATATTTTTATCTGCTTAATTTTTAATTTTTTTTTTCATGTACAACTATCTGTTGCAATTTTTTTCATCGTAGAACAACAACACAGATCAAAAACTTTAAAAAAAAAAAAAGTGGAAGAATTGGGTCTGTGTGCTTGAAAAAAAAAACTGTCCATAAGGAGCTGGATCAAAGGAGTCTTCTCCCCCGATGTTTCTCTGCAGGCCTTGAGTAAAATAATTTGGTCAGAAATCCTTTTTTTTTTATTTTGAAAGACGTTTTGTTTTTAATTTTATTCCTTTATTTATCTGTCGAATTTTTTTTTCTATATGTTAAAATTTACATTTAAGTGCTTCATAATTTTTTTTTGTCTATATATTAAAAAAAGTTGACTGTCTGTTCACTTTTTTCCCCTATCTTTTCAAATTTTTTTCTAGATTTTATTATTAATTCAATTTTAATCTCTTATCTGTTCAAATATCTATCCAAAATTTCTTATCTGTTCAACGAACCAGTCACGATGTTCAATTTATTTTTATCTGTTCAACTTTATTATCTGTTGAAATACACCAAATCAGGATCTGTTGCAGACTTTCTTTCTCTCTCTTTGGTTCTTTCTCTCTATCTGTTGAAATTCTTTCTCAGATATAATCCAGTAAATATATATATATGTTCAATCTTTTTAATATTTTTATCTGCTTAATTTTTAATTTTTTTTTCATTTACAACTATCTGTTGAAATTTGTTTTATCGTAGAACAACAACACAGATCAAAAACTTAATAATAAAAAAAAAAGTGGTAGAATATGGTCTGTGTGCTTGAAAAACAAAACTTTCCATAAGAAGTTGGATCAATAGAGTCTTCTCCTCCGATAGTTCTCTGCAGGGATTGAGTAAAATAATTTGACGAGAAGTCGTTTTATTTGTTTTGAAAGACGTTTTGTTTTCAATTTTACTCCTTAATTTATCTGTTGAATTTTTTTTCTATCTATTCAAATTTACATTTTAGTGTTTAATTATTTTTTTTGTCTATATATTCAAAAAAGTTGACTATCTGTTCACTTTTTTTCCCTATCTTTTCAAATTTTTTTCTAGATTTTGTTATCAATACAATTTTAATCTCTTATCTGTTCAAATATCTATCCAAAATTTCTTATCTGTTCAACAAACCAGTCACAATGTTCAATTTATTTTTATCTGTTCAATTTTATTATCTATTGAAATACACCAAATCAAGATCTGTTGCAATCTTTCTTTCTCTCTCTTTGGTTCTTTCTCTCTATCTGTTGAAATTCTTTCTCACATATTATCCAGTATATATATCTACTCAATTTTTTTATTATTTTTATCTGCTTAATTTTTATTTTTTTTCGTTTACAACTATCTGTTGCAATTTGCTTCATCGTAGAACAAAAACACAGATCAAAAACTTTAAAAAAAAAAAGAAAAAAGAAAGTGGAAGAATTGTGTGTGTGTACTAAAAAAAAAACTGTACATAAGGAGCTGGATCAATGGAGTCTTCTCATCCGATGGTCCTCTGCAGGCATTGAGTAAAATTATTTGGTCAGAAGTCCTTTTGTTTGTTTTGAAAGACGTTTTGTTTTCAATTTTACTCCTTAATTTATCAGTTGAATTTTTTTTTCTATCTGTTCAAATTTACAATTTAGTGTTGAAATATTTTTTTTTGGTCTATATATTCAAAAAAAGTTGATTATCTGTTCACTTTTTTCCCTATGGTTTGAAATTTCTTTCTAGATTTTATTATCAATTCAATTTTAATCTCTTATCTGTTCAAAATTCTATGCAAAATTTCTAATCTGTTCAACAAACCAGTCACAATGTTCAATTTATTTTTATCTGTTCAATTTTATTATCTGTTGAAATACACCAAATCAGGATCTGTTGCAATCTTTTTTCTCTCTCTTTGGTTCTTTCTCTCTGTCTGTTGAAATTCTTTCTCACATATAATCCAGTATATATATATCTGTTCAATTTTTTAAATATTTTTATCTGCTTAATTTTTAATTTTTTTTTCATTTACAACTATCTGTTGCAATTTGTTTCATCGTAGAACAACAACACAGATCAAAAACTTTAAAAAAAAATTGAAAGAATTGGGTCTGTGTGCTTGAAAAAAAAAACTGTCCATAAGGAGCTGGATTAATGGAGTCTTCTCCTCCCATGGTCCTCTGCAGGCATTGAGTACAATAATTTGGTCAGAAGTGCTTTTGTTTGTTTTGAAAGACGTTTTGTTTTTAATTTTACTCCTTTATTTATCTGTCGAATTTTTTTTTCTATCTGTTCAAATTTATATTGTAGTGTTTAATTATTTTTTTTTTGTCTCTATATTCAAAAAAGTTGACTATCTGTTCACTTTTTTTCCCTATCTTTTCAAATTTTTTTCTAGATTTTATTATGAATTCAATTTTAATCTCTTATCTGTTCAAATATCTATCCAAAATTTTTTATCTGTTCAATGAACCAGTCACAATGTTCAATTTATTTTTATCTGTTCAATTTTATTATCTGTTGAAATACACCAAATCAGGATCTTTTGCAATCTTTCTTTCTCTCTCTTTGGTTCTTTCTCTGTAATAACCCTCCCACTGTCTTAGCCATACTCATATGCATTTTATATGATTTTTGCTTTGTTAAGTTGTATCTTGAATCTTGACTTGCCTTGCATCTTTGACTTGTCTTGCATAAGTATTACTTGAGTGTTATGTTCCTTACGGATTACGTGTGTAGCCGAGGTAACCTTGGGACTAGTTCACCTTTGAACCCTTGTGCTTAGAATCATGTTAGAACCACTTGATTAACCTTCACCTTCACCCCGGCATTCTAGCCGAGATGTTTCTGCTTAGCCGAGGTATGTTGCATTAGTGACCTTGTTCCCGGGATGGTATGACATAGGCCGAGGTGTGGCACACCCTGGCCAAGGTGTGGCACAGCTTAGTCAAGTGTCGTCCTCCCTAGCCGATGTCCTTGTTACCCTGTAGCCGAAGTCCTACCTTTGGCCGATGTTATTGCTTGCCGAAGTCTTGTTGTTAGCCGATGTCATTACCCGCCGGAGTGTTTCACTGGGTAGCTTGTTAGATACGCTTTGTCAGAGTCTTGTCCTTTCAATCAGTCACCTTTTTGAATAGAGCCAACCACCTGTTGCCACGTGTCCGAGCTGAAGGATAAGTAGCCGTCAGACTTAGAAACACATCATTCTTGTCTCAAATCTTGTTCTTGAGGAGAGAGAAGCTCTAGGAAGAGTTCTAGAGTGAGAAGTAGATAGCAAGCTTGATTCTTGGTGTTTGATCCGTTGGATTTGCAATCTGAGGTCAGATTCTTGTTCTCCTTTGATTACTTTTATTGTTTGTCCAGTCACATTGCATGATTGAGTTTGTCTTGTATGCCATGCATAGATTTAAAGTTGGTTTTAGAAAGAAAATAAGACCTTCATGTGTTCTTGAGGAAAAGCCTTGATTTGATCCGAAAGCTTGCATTAAAACCCATGTTTTTGTGTTTGTTTCATCAAGATCTTCTTGTATGGGTACCCAGGTCCATGTTTTCAAACTCATGGCACGAAATCTCAGACTTTATAAATGTAAGTTATGATCATTGCATTCATCTTGTTCATGTTCTTGAGCAGAGGGAAACCCAGGTTTTCCCCGGCTTCCTTTATCCTTGAATGTGGCCCTCGGGACCACACCTCGGCGAGAGAGTGTGGAACCTCGGCCAAGACCTGGATGGTGCCCAGCATGTTTTCCCAAAGTAAGAAGCAGTGTTTGATATGTTTTGACTTAGCTTGTGCGACTGCCGAGGTCATTTGCATGCATATGAAGCTTGTTTGAAAGTGCATTCAATAGACTTGTTATGTGATTGTAGGACTTGGACTTGCCTTGACCCCGACGTCTGAAGAACTATGTGAGTGGCATTTTAATAAAGCTATGTTACAATGCTTTGATAAAAGTCTTGTTTTGCCTTGTTTTGAAAAGTATTTGCAAGCATGAATGATCATCCCCATTTTGTATGCCAAGTACTATATCTTGTTTTGGTCACACTCTTGAAAGTCCGTATGTGCCAGGGGACTTTAAGCATTTGTGGCACTAGTCCGCATGTGCCAGGGGACTTTAAGCATTTGTGGCACTAGTCCGTACGTGCTAGGGGACTATAAGCATTTGTAGCACAACTCTTGAAAGTCCGTACGTGCTAGGGGACTATAAGCACTTGTAGCACAACTCTTGAAAGTCCGTACGTGCTAGGGGACTATAAGCATTTGTAGCACAACTCTTGATGTCATCCCTTGGAACTTGAAAGCCTTGAAAGACTTGATTGATGAAGCTTGACAGATTTGATATAAGAACTTGATTTATGCCTTGTATTGTTTTGTTAAAAGACCTCGGATATCATTCATGTAAACCCTTTATTGTTTATGCCATTCACTGAGTATCCAAGCTCACCCTCTCTATATATATGTAGGTGATGAGCAGGGCGGTGACGCCTAAGTATGTTTTGCCGAGGTGTTTAGCCGAGGTGTTTTGCTGAAGTATTTTGCCGACGTGTTTTGATTCGCATTTTTGTGAACATCTTGAAGATCATGCTTCTTAGATCTTTCATTGTATTTTGTATTTGAAGGCCGAGAAGCCTTTTTGTCAAGATGTAATTTTTGTACTCTATTTTGTTATATTGGAACCATCAAAGATGTATGTCATTTCATTCAACTTAAGCACTGCTCTTATGGACTGCTTGTATGTTAATTTATTGCTTCCGCATTCGTAAGCCCCACATGTTTACTCTGATTTGTGTGTGAATTCTTGTAAGAGGCCTTTGGTAACCTCGGGTTACTGGCCATCTCGGCGCCGACCTACTAGGGGCAGGTTGGGGTCGTGACAGATTGGTATCAGAGCACAAGTTCCTCATAGTACGTTATTCACACACCTTGAGTCCTAAAGAGCATAGGATTTCCCTTAGAAAGATGATAGGATTGCATCATGTTGCTTGCTACTTGACAATGTGTGCATCATCTTGGCATAACAGCTTGTTGCTTGCATACATGCTTTATTGCACATTTTGTTTTAAAGTTACATTTTACATACTCATAGCATTATGAGGAGAGGAAGACCACCAGTTGGCCGAGATCAATCAGAAGACAGATTGGGTCGATTGGAAAGGCTAGTTGAGGGATTAACTCGGGAGTTGAGGCAGATAAGACAACAGACTGTTAGTGCCACATCTACTCAGGCCGAACAGACTAATGGCCGACATGCAGTTCCACCTCCACCTCCTCCAGTGCCCCAAGTACCCTCGCAGCCAGCCTTGTATGGGGATGGGACTATGACTTTGATTAAGGAGTTCAAAAAGATGAACCCGCCGAGATTCCAAGGGGGCGTAGAACCAATGAAAGCCGAAGCGTGGGTCTTAGGAATGGAGAAGTTGTTCGAGATCTTTCCCAGCACAGATGCTCAGAAGGTGGCATTGGCCGCATTTACGTTAGATGACGATGCCCGAAGATGGTGGATGATAACACGGGAAGGGAACCCTGACTTAACTTGGGTTAAATTCTTGGAACTATTTTATGACAAGCATTTTCCTCTTAGTGTCCGAGATCGCAAGATCACGGAGTTTCAGACTTTGACACAAGGAAACAAGACAGTAGCAGAATACGATCGTGCTTTCACAGAATTAGCAAGGTATGCGCCTCATATGGTCAGTGATGAGTACAGGAAGGCTAGGAAGTTTGAAAGTGGGTTGCGTGCACCGATACAGGATAGAGTCAACATGCTCAACATGCCGACTTACGCTGGAGTCTTGGACAAGGCTATTCTTGCAGAAACCAACTTGAACCGATACCAGAATGCAGGAGAGAACCAGAGGAAAAGGCCGAACTATGATAACCGCCGAGTTCCGTTCAACGCCGAGAAGAAGACGAACGTCGGCAGCTCCAGCAATCTGAACCAGGAAGGTACTACGAAGCCGATGTGTGCAAGTTGTGGAAAATCGCATTCCGGAGTTTGCCGCTGGGCGTCAGGTGCCTGTTTTGAGTGTGGAGAAATGGGTCATCGTGTGAAAGATTGTCCGAGGTCCAAGATTGCTGATGGTTTGAAAAGTGGGAGCACCTCGGGCTCTGCACAGGGAAACAATGTTGGAAGGACACAGATGAGGCAAGGCAGAGTTTTTGCGCTAGTGCCAGGAGACACCCAGAATACTGAGGCAGTAGTGTCAGGTATACTTCAAATCTGCTCTCAAGATGCATACATATTGATTGATTCGGGCTCTACACATTCATTCGTATCTGTTAAGTTTGCCGAGAAGATGAATAGACCACAGGAACCTCTTGATTATGTGTTATATGTATCTGCTCCATCTGGGAGAACTATGATTGTTGCATCTATTTATAGGGAGTGTGTTGTTGTGATTAAGGGTGTGGAAATATTAGTTGACTTAATGCCATTGAACATGACTCACTTTGACGTTATACTAGGGATGGATTGGTTAGTGATGAATCATGCATCTATTGATTGTGTTTCTAAGAGTGTTACTTTGAAACCCCCAAGCCAAGCCGAGGTTATTTTCCAGGGTAGAGGTGTAGTGTCCCCGCCTTACTTGATTTCATCCATTAAAGCTTATAAGATAATTCAGAAAGGGTGCCATGGCTACTTGTGTAGTATATTGAGTGATCAGAATGGGAAGGTTACTCTAGCCGACATCCCAGTTGTGAACGAATTCCCCGATGTCTTTCCAAATGAATTGCCTGGCCACTTAGTTGATAGGGAAATAGAATTTACTGTGGACATCACGTCAGGAACACAGCCGATCTCCAAAACACCTTATAGAATGGCCCCAGCCGAGCTTAAGGAATTGAAGGTGCAATTACAAGAGTTGTTGGATAAGGGCTTTGTTAGGCCGAGCACTTCACCATGGGGAGCCCCAGTGTTATTTGTTAAGAAAAAGGATGGTACACTTCGTCTTTGCATCGACTATAGAGAACTTAATAAGGTAACCATTAAGAACAAGTACCCGTTGCCTAGGATTGATGATTTGCTAGATCAACTTCAAGGAGCACGAGTGTTTTCCAAGATTGACCTTAGGTCGGGTTACCATCAGCTTAAAGTTAGAGCCGAGGATGTTGAGAAGACGGCCTTCCGAACCCGATATGGTCACTACGAGTTTTTAGTAATGCCTTTTGGAGTAACCAATGCCCCTGCTGCATTTATGGACTTAATGAACAGAGTCTTCAAGCCATATTTAGATGAGTTTGTAGTTGTCTTCATTGATGATATACTGATCTATTCTAAGAGTAAAACTGAACATGAAAACCACTTGAGACTTGCCTTACAGATTTTGAGGGACAGGAAGTTATATGCTAAGCTGAGTAAGTGTGAGTTTTGGCTTTCCAGTATTTCATTTTTGGGGCATGTGATTGATGAAGAGGGTATCTCCGTTGATCCTAGTAAGATTGAAGCCGTGGTAAATTGGCCAACGCCGACCAACGTGTCCGAGGTTCGTAGTTTTCTGGGTTTGGCAGGTTACTACAGAAAGTTTGTAAAGGATTTCTCAAGGATTGCAATACCACTAACACAGTTAACTCAGAAGGGAGTGACATATGAATGGACTGAAGATAGAGAGTCAGCCTTCCAGGAGTTGAAGACAAGGTTAGTTACAGCACCAGTTCTTGCACTTCCATCAGGTAATGAGGAATTTCAGATTTATAGTGATGCTTCACATAAGGGTTTGGGTTGTGTGTTGATGCAAGGGGGTAAGGTTATAGCATATGCATCTCGCCAGTTGAAACCTCATGAGAAGAATTATCCCACCCATGACCTAGAACTAGCAGCCGTGGTATTTGCTTTGAAGATTTGGCGTCATTACTTGTATGGAGCTTCTTGTCAGGTTTTCACGGATCACAAGAGTTTGAAGTACTTATTCACTCAGAGGGAACTAAATTTAAGGCAGAGAAGATGGTTGGAATTATTGAAAGACTATGACATGCAGATTCAGTACCACCCAGGCAAGGCCAACTCAGTAGCCGATGCATTAAGCAGAAGGTCAATGGGAAGCTTGGCGTGCTTAGCCATAACCTCGGCAGAGCCAACTATTATTGGGGAAGTGAGAGCCAGACAAATGGAGGATGAATTCCTAAAGAAGGTAGCCGACGAGATTATCACCAAGCCGAGGTCAGGTTACACATTTGAAGAGGGAGCACTTAAGTTCGAAGGAAGGTTGTGCGTGGCCGACATCCCAGAGCTAAAAGGGAAGATTTTGCAAGAATCTCATAGTTCTAGAATTGCTATCCATCCAGGAAACACTAAAATGTATCACGATGTCAAGCAGACCTTTTGGTGGCCGAACATGAAGAGAGAGATAGTCGAGTTCGTATCTCGATGCTTGCAATGTCAACAAGTGAAGGCAGAACATCAGAGACCAGCAGGACTCCTCCAACCTTTGTCAATACCTGAATGGAAATGGGAACATGTCTCCATGGATTTTGTGATTGGGTTGCCAAGGACACAGAAGGGAATGGATTCGATTTGGGTCATAGTTGACAGATTAACCAAGTCAGCACACTTCTTGCCTGTTCAGACTACATTCAATGCTGACAAACTAGCTGTACTGTATATGAATGAGATTGTGAGACTTCATGGAGTGCCGATGTCTATTGTTTCAGACCGAGATCCGAAGTTTGTTTGTAGATTTTGGCAGAGTTTACAAAGAGCCTTGGGAACTGAGTTGAGGTTTAGCACAGCTTTCCACCCTCAAACCGATGGGCAAACAGAAAGAACAATTCAAACACTTGAAGATATGCTCAGACTATGTGTACTGGATTTCAAAGGAAGTTGGGAAGCACATCTACCTTTAGTTGAGTTCGCTTACAACAACAGTTATCAAGCCAGCATTGGCATGGCACCGTATGAAGCTTTGTATGGAAGGAAGTGCAGATCGCCGATATGTTGGACCGAGGTAGGAGATAAAGTTTTGATCGGCCCCGAACTGATTCAAGCGACAACCGAGAAGATTAAGCTTATTCGTCAGAGGATCACAACTGCCCAAAGTCGGCAGAAGAGCTACGCCGACCAGAGGAGAAGAGAATTGGAGTTTGAAGTTGGGGATCATGTCTTTCTGAAGATTTCGCCGAAGAAGGGAGTTTTTAGATTTGGGAAGAAAGGTAAGTTAGCACCTCGTTACATCGGACCATTCGAAATTCTTGAAAAGATTAACACGACTGCCTACAGACTTGCTTTGCCACCAGGATTGAGCCAAGTACACAATGTGTTCCATATTTCAATGTTGAGAAAGTATGTTCGGGATCCCCTGCATGTGATTGATCATTTTGGGATTATGGTTGATGAAGAATTGAGTTATGAAGAGAGACCAATGCGTATTATTGATAGGCAAGTAAGGCAATTGAGAAATAAGGCAATACCAATGGTAAAGGTTGAATGGAAGGAACACTACGGCAAGGATGCCACATGGGAAATGGAAGAAGAAATGAACATTCGACATCCAGAACTATTTCTGAACCAAGGTAACTCAAGTTTGGGGACCAAACTTCCTTAAGGGGGGTAGGATGTAATAACCCTCCCACTGTCTTAGCCATACTCATATGCATTTTATATGATTTTTGCTTTGTTAAGTTGTATCTTGAATCTTGACTTGCCTTGCATCTTTGACTTGTCTTGCATAAGTATTACTTGAGTGTTATGTTCCTTACGGATTACGTGTGTAGCCGAGGTAACCTTGGGACTAGTTCACCTTTGAACCCTTGTGCTTAGAATCATGTTAGAACCACTTGATTAACCTTCACCTTCACCCCGGCATTCTAGCCGAGATGTTTCTGCTTAGCCGAGGTATGTTGCATTAGTGACCTTGTTCCCGGGATGGTATGACATAGGCCGAGGTGTGGCACACCCTGGCCAAGGTGTGGCACAGCTTAGTCAAGTGTCGTCCTCCCTAGCCGATGTCCTTGTTACCCTGTAGCCGAAGTCCTACCTTTGGCCGATGTTATTGCTTGCCGAAGTCTTGTTGTTAGCCGATGTCATTACCCGCCGGAGTGTTTCACTGGGTAGCTTGTTAGATACGCTTTGTCAGAGTCTTGTCCTTTCAATCAGTCACCTTTTTGAATAGAGCCAACCACCTGTTGCCACGTGTCCGAGCTGAAGGATAAGTAGCCGTCAGACTTAGAAACACATCATTCTTGTCTCAAATCTTGTTCTTGAGGAGAGAGAAGCTCTAGGAAGAGTTCTAGAGTGAGAAGTAGATAGCAAGCTTGATTCTTGGTGTTTGATCCGTTGGATTTGCAATCTGAGGTCAGATTCTTGTTCTCCTTTGATTACTTTTATTGTTTGTCCAGTCACATTGCATGATTGAGTTTGTCTTGTATGCCATGCATAGATTTAAAGTTGGTTTTAGAAAGAAAATAAGACCTTCATGTGTTCTTGAGGAAAAGCCTTGATTTGATCCGAAAGCTTGCATTAAAACCCATGTTTTTGTGTTTGTTTCATCAAGATCTTCTTGTATGGGTACCCAGGTCCATGTTTTCAAACTCATGGCACGAAATCTCAGACTTTATAAATGTAAGTTATGATCATTGCATTCATCTTGTTCATGTTCTTGAGCAGAGGGAAACCCAGGTTTTCCCCGGCTTCCTTTATCCTTGAATGTGGCCCTCGGGACCACACCTCGGCGAGAGAGTGTGGAACCTCGGCCAAGACCTGGATGGTGCCCAGCATGTTTTCCCAAAGTAAGAAGCAGTGTTTGATATGTTTTGACTTAGCTTGTGCGACTGCCGAGGTCATTTGCATGCATATGAAGCTTGTTTGAAAGTGCATTCAATAGACTTGTTATGTGATTGTAGGACTTGGACTTGCCTTGACCCCGACGTCTGAAGAACTATGTGAGTGGCATTTTAATAAAGCTATGTTACAATGCTTTGATAAAAGTCTTGTTTTGCCTTGTTTTGAAAAGTATTTGCAAGCATGAATGATCATCCCCATTTTGTATGCCAAGTACTATATCTTGTTTTGGTCACACTCTTGAAAGTCCGTATGTGCCAGGGGACTTTAAGCATTTGTGGCACTAGTCCGCATGTGCCAGGGGACTTTAAGCATTTGTGGCACTAGTCCGTACGTGCTAGGGGACTATAAGCATTTGTAGCACAACTCTTGAAAGTCCGTACGTGCTAGGGGACTATAAGCACTTGTAGCACAACTCTTGAAAGTCCGTACGTGCTAGGGGACTATAAGCATTTGTAGCACAACTCTTGATGTCATCCCTTGGAACTTGAAAGCCTTGAAAGACTTGATTGATGAAGCTTGACAGATTTGATATAAGAACTTGATTTATGCCTTGTATTGTTTTGTTAAAAGACCTCGGATATCATTCATGTAAACCCTTTATTGTTTATGCCATTCACTGAGTATCCAAGCTCACCCTCTCTATATATATGTAGGTGATGAGCAGGGCGGTGACGCCTAAGTATGTTTTGCCGAGGTGTTTAGCCGAGGTGTTTTGCTGAAGTATTTTGCCGACGTGTTTTGATTCGCATTTTTGTGAACATCTTGAAGATCATGCTTCTTAGATCTTTCATTGTATTTTGTATTTGAAGGCCGAGAAGCCTTTTTGTCAAGATGTAATTTTTGTACTCTATTTTGTTATATTGGAACCATCAAAGATGTATGTCATTTCATTCAACTTAAGCACTGCTCTTATGGACTGCTTGTATGTTAATTTATTGCTTCCGCATTCGTAAGCCCCACATGTTTACTCTGATTTGTGTGTGAATTCTTGTAAGAGGCCTTTGGTAACCTCGGGTTACTGGCCATCTCGGCGCCGACCTACTAGGGGCAGGTTGGGGTCGTGACATTCTCTCTATCTGTTGAAATTCTTTCTCACATATAATCCAGTATATATATATCTGTTCAATATTTTAAATATTTTTATCTGCTTAATTTTTATTTTTTTTTTCATTTACACTATCTGTTGCAATTTGTTTCATCGTAGAACAACAACACCGATCAGAAACTTTAAAAAGAAAAAGAAAAAAAAAAGTGGAAGAATATGGTCTGTGTGCTTGAAAAAAAAAACTGTCCATAAGGAGCTGGATCAATGGAGTCTTCTCCTCCGATGGTCCTCTGCATGCATTGAGTAAAATAATTTGGTGAGAAATCCTTTTGTTTGTTTTGAAAGACGTTTTGTTTTCAATTTTACTAATTAATTTATCTGTTGAATTTTTTTTTCCATATGTTCAAATTTACATTTAAGTGTTTAATTATTTTTTTTATCTATATATTCAAAAAAGTTGAGTATCTGTTCACTTTTTTTCCCTATCTTTTCAAATTTTTTTGTAGATTTTATTATCAATTCAATTTTAATCTCTTATCTATTCAAATATCTATCCAGAATTTCTTATCTGTTCAACGAATCAGTCACAATGTTCAATTTATTTTTATCTGTTCAATTTTATTATCTGTTGAAATACACGAAATTAGGATCTGTTGCAATCTTTCTTTCTCTCTATCTGCTAAAATTCTTTCTCAGATATAATCCATTATATATATATCTGTTCAATCTTTTTTATATTTTTATTTGCTTAATTTTTAATTTTTTTTTCATTTACAACTATCTGTTGCAATTTGTTTCATCGTAGAACAACAACACAGATCAAAAACCTAAAAAAAAAAAATTTAAAAAAAGTGGGAGAATATGGTCTGTGTGGTTGAAAAAAAAAAACTGTCCATAAGAAGTTGGATCAATGGATTCTTCTCCTCTGATGGTTCTCTGGAGGCATTGAGTAAAATGATTTGATGAGAAGTACTTTTATTTGTTTTGAAAGACGTTTTGTTTTCAATTTTACTCCTTATTTTATCTGTTGAATTTTTTTTCTATCTGTTCAAATTTACATTTTAGTATTTAATTATTTTTTTTGACTATATATTCAAAAAAGTTGACTATCTGTTCACTTTTTTCCCTACCTTTTCAATTTTTTTTTCTAGATTTTGTTATCAATACAATTTTAATCTCTTATCTGTTCAAATATCTGTCCAAAATTTCATATCTGTTCAACAAACCAATCACAATGTTCAATTTATTTTTTTCTATTCAATTTTATTATCTGTTGAAATATACCAAATCAGGATCTTTTGCAATCTTTCTTTCTCTCTCTTTGGTTCTTTCTCTCTATCTGTTGAAATTCTTTCTCACATATAATCCAGTATATATATATATATCTGTTCAATATTTTAAATATTTTTATCTGCCTAATTTTTAATTTTTTTTTCATTTACACTATCTGTTGCAATTTGTTTTATCGTAGAACAACAACACAGATCAAAAACTTAAAAAAAAAAAAAAGTGGAAGAATATGGTCTGTGTGCTTGAAAAAAAAAACTGTCTATAAGGAGCTGGATCAATGGAGTCTTCTCCTCCGATGGTCCTCTGCATGCATTGAGTAAAATAATTTGGTGAGAAATCGTTTTGTTTGTTTTGAAAGACGTTTTGTTTTCAATTTTACTCCTGAATTTATCTGTTGAATTTTTTTTTTCTATATGTTCAAATTTACATTTAAGTGTTTAATTATTTTTTTTATCTATATATTCAAAAAAGTTGAGTATCTGTTCACTTTTTTTCCCTATATTTTCAAATTTTTTTCTAGATTTTATTATCAATTCAATTTTAATTTCTTATCTATTCAAATATCTATCCAGAATTTCTTATCTGTTCAACGAATCAGTCACAATGTTCAATTTATTTTTATCTGTTCAATTTTATTATCTGTTGAAATACACGAAATTAGGATCTGTTGCAATCTTTCTTTCTCTCTATCTGCTAAAATTCTTTCTCAGATATAATCCATTATATATATATCTGTTCAATCTTTTTTATATTTTTATTTGCTTAATTTTTAATTTTTTTTTTCATTTACAACTATCTGTTGCAATTTGTTTCATCGTAGAACAACAACACAGATCAAAAACCTAAAAAAAAAATTAAAAAAAAAAGTGGGAGAATATGGTCTGTGTGGTTGAAAAAAAAAACTGTCTATAAGAAGTTGGATCAATGGAGTCTTCTCCTCTGATGGTTCTCTGCAGGCATTGAGTAAAATGATTTGATGAGAAGTCCTTTTATTTGTTTTGAAAGACGTTTTGTTTTCAATTTTACTCCTTAATTTATCTGTTGAATTTTTTTCTATCTGTTCAAATTTACATTTTAGTATTTAATTATTTTGTTTGACTATATATCAAAAAAGTTGACTATCTGTTCACTTTTTTCCTTACCTTTTCAATTTTTTTTCTAGATTTTGTTATCAATACAATTTTAATCTCTTATCTGTTCAAATATCTGTCCAAAATTTCATATCTGTTCAACAAACCAATCACAATGTTCAATTTATTTTTACCTGTTCAATTTTATTATCTGTTGAAATACACCAAATCAGGATCTTTTGCAATCTTTCTTTCTCTCTTTTTGGTTCTTTCTCTCTATCTGTTGAAATTCTTTCTCACATATAATCCAGTATATATATATCTGTTCAATATTTTAAATATTTTTATCTGCCTAATTTTTAATTTTTTTTTCATTTACACTATCTGTTGCAATTGTTTCATCGTAGAACAACAACACAGATCAAAAACTTTAAAAAAAAAAAAGTGGAAGAATATGGTCTGTGTGCTTGAAAAAAAAAACTGTCCATAAGGAGCTGGATCAATGGAGTCTTCTCCTCCGATGGTCCTCTGCATGCATTGAGTAAAATAATTTGGTGAGAAATCCTTTTGTTTGTTTTGAAAGACGTTTTGTTTTCAATTTTACTCCTGAATTTATCTGTTGAATTTTTTTTTCTCTATATGTTCAAATTTACATTTAAATGTTTAAATATTTTTTTTATCTATATATTCAAAAAAGTTGAGTATCTGTTCACTTTTTTTCCCTATCTTTTCAATTCTTTTTGTAGATTTTATTATCAATTTAAATTTTAATCTCTTATCTATTCAAATATCTATCCAGAATTTCTTATCTGTTCAATGAATCAGTCACAATGTTCAATTTATTTTTATCTGTTCAATTTTATTATCTGTTGAAATACACGAAATTAGGATCTGTTGCAATCTTTCTTTCTCTCTATCTGCTAAAATTCTTTCTCAGATATAATCCATTATATATATATCTGTTCAATCTTTTTTATATTTTTATTTACTTAATTTTTAATTTTTTTTTTCATGTACAACTATCTGTTGCAATTTGTTTCATCGTAGAACAACAACACAGATCAAAAACCTAAAATAAAAAATAAAAAAAAGTGGGAGAATATGGTCTGTGTGGTTGAAAAAAAAAACTGTCCATAAGAAGTTGGATCAATGGAGTCTTCTCCTCTGATGGTTCTCTGCAGGCATTGAGTAAAATGATTTGATGAGAAGTCCTTTTATTTGTTTTGAAAGACGTTTTGTTTTCAATTTTACTCCTTAATTTATCTGTTGAATTTTTTTTCTATCTGTTCAACTTTACATTTTAGTATTTAATTATTTTTTTTTTGACTATATATTCAAAAAAATTGACTATCTGTTCACTTTTTTCCCTACCTTTTCAATTTTTTTTCTAGATTTTGTTATCAATACAATTTTAGGGGTTGTTTGGGGTGTCCTAAATAAGTGCACTTTTTGTCTTTTTGGACTAAAAAATTGAGGTTGAAAATATGGATGTTTGGGTTAACTTTTTAACTTTTTATGGAAAAATGTGTAATAAAAAATTGAAAAAATTGATTTGTATGGAAAAATTCGAAATGGGAGTTGTGCAACCGTAATTGTTGACTTTTGGTGAATAGTGTTAACTTTTTAACTTTTTGAGTAACTTTTTAACTTTTTGGCTTTTTTCATACTACCCAAACTTGGCCTTAATCTCTTATCTGTTCAAATATCTGTCCAAAATTTCTTATCTGTTCAACAAACCAGTCACAATGTTCAATTTATTTTTATCTGTTCAATTTTATTATCTGTTGAAATACACCAAATCAGGATCTGTTCCTGTCTTTCTTTCTCTCTCTTTGGTTCTTTCCCTCTATCTGTTGAAATTCTTTCTTACATATAATCCAGTATATATATCTGTTCAATTTTTTAAATATTTTTATCCGCTTAATTATTAATTTTTTTTTCATTTACAACTATCTGTTGCAATTTGTTCCATCGTAGAACTACAACACAGATCAAAAACTTTAAAAAAAAAAAAAGAAATTGGAAGAATTGCGTCTGTGTGCTTGAAAAAAAAACTGTCCATAAGGAGCTGGATCAATGGAGTCTTCTCCTCCGATGGTCCTCTGCAGGCATTGAGTAAAATAATTTCGTCAGAAGTCTTTTTGTGTGTTTTGAAAGACGTTTTGTTTCAATTTTACTCCTTAATTTATCTGTTGAATTTTTTTTCTATATGTTCAAATTTACATTTAAGTGTTTAATTATTTTTTTTTCTCTATATATTCAAAAAAGTTGACTATCTGTTCACTTTTTTTCCCTATCTTTTCAAAAAAAATTTCTAGATTTTATTATCAATTCAATTTTAATCTCTTATCTGTTGAAATATCTAGCCAAAATTTCTTATCTGTTCAACGAACCAGTCACAATGTTCAATTTAATTTTATCTGTTCAATTTTATTATCTGTTGAAATACACCAAATCAGGATCTGTTGCAATCTTTCTTTCTCTCCCTTTGGCTCTTTCTCTCTATCTGTTGAAATTCTTTCGCAGATATGATCCAGTATATATATATCTGTTCAATCTTTTTAATATTTTTATCTGCTTAATTTTTAATTTTTTTTCATTTACAACTATCTGTTGCAATTTGTTTCATCGTAGAACAAGAACACAGATCAAAAACTTAAAAAAAATATTTAAAAAAAAGTGGAAGAATATGGTCTGTGTGGTTGAAAAAAAAAACTGTCCATAAGAAGTTGGATCAATGGAATCTTCTCCTCCGATGGTTCTCTGCAGGCATTGAGTAAAATAATTTGATGAGAAGTCCTTTTATTTGTTTTGAAAGACGTTTTGTTTTCAATTTTACTCCTCAATTTATCTGTTGAATTTTTTTTCTATCTGTTCAAATTTACATTTTAGTGTTTAATTATTTTTTTTGTCTATATATTCAAAAAAGTTGACTATCTGTTCACTTTTTTTCCCTATTTTTTCAAAAAATTTTCTAGATTTTGTTATCAATAAATTTTAATCTCTTATCTGTTCAAATATCTATCTAAAATTTCTTATCTGTTCAACAACCCAGTCACAATGTTCAATTTATTTTTATCTGTTCTATTTTATTATCTGTTGAAATACACCAAATCAGGATCTGTTGCATTCTTTCTTTTTCTCTCTTTGGATCTTTCTCTCTATCTCATGAAATTCTTTCTCACATATAATCCAGTATATATATCTGTTAAATTTTTTCATTATTTTTATCAGCTTTATTTTTAATTTTTTTTTTCATTTGCAACTGTCTGTTGCAATTTGTTTCATCGTAGAACAACAACACAAATCAAAAACTTAAAAAAAAAAAAAAAAAAAAAGTTGAAGAATTGGGTCTGTGTGCTTGAAAAGAAAACTGTCCATTAGAAGTTGGATCAATGGAATCTTCTCCTCCGATGGTTCGCTGCTGGCATTGAGTAAAATAATTTGATGAGAAGTCCTTTTATTTGTTTTGAAAGGCGTTTTGTTTTCAATTTTACTCCTTAATTTATCTGTTGAATTTTTTTTCTATCTGTTCAAATTTACATTTTAGTGTTTAATTATTATTTTTTTTCTATATATTCAACAAAGTTGACTATCTATTCACTTTTTTTCCTTATATTTTCAAGTTTTTTTTCTAGATTTTGTTATCAATTCAATTTTAATCTCTTATCTGTTCAAATATCTATCCAAAATTTCTTACCTGTTCAACAAACCAGTCACAATGTTCAATTTATTTTTATCTGTTCAATTTTATTATCTGTTGAAATACACCAAATCAGGATCTGTTACAATCTTTCTTTTTCTCTCTTTGGTTCTTTCTCTCTATCAGTTGAAATTCTTTCTCAGATATAATCCAGTATATATATCTGTTCAATCTTTTTAATATTTTTATCTGTTTAATTTTTAATTTTTTTTTTCATTTACAACTATCTGTTGCAATTTGTTTCATCGTAGAACAACAACACAGATCAAAAACTTTAAAAAAAAAAAAAAAAAAAAAGTGGGAGAATATGGTCTGTGTGGTTGAAAAAAAAAACTGTTCATAAGAAGTTGGATCAATGGAGTTTTCTCCTCCGATGGTTCTCTGCAGGCATTGAGTAAAATAATTTGATGAGAAGTCCTTTTATTTGTTTTGAAAGACGTTTTGTTTTCAATTTTACTCTTTAATTTATCTGTTGAATTTTTATTCTATCTGTTCAAATTTACATTTTGGTGTTTAATTATTTTTTTGTCTATATATTCAAAAAAGTTGACTATCTGTTCACTTTTTTTCCCTATCTTTCCAAATTTTTTTTTTAGATTTTGTTATGAATACAATTTTAATCTCTTATCTGTTCAAATATCTATCCTAAATTTCTTATCTGTTCAACAAACCAGTCACAATGTTCAATTTATTTTTATCTGTTCAGTTTTATTATCTGTTGAAATACACCAAATCAGGATCTGTTGCAATCTTTCTTTCTCTCTCTTTGGTTCTTTCTCTCTATCTGTTAAAATTCTTTCTTACATATAATCCAGTATATATATATATGTTCAATTTTTTTTATTATTTTTAGTTGCTTAATTTTTAATTTTTTTGATTTACAACTATCTGTTGCAATTTGCTTCATCGTAGAACAACAACACCGATCAAAAACTTTTAAAAAAAAAAAAAAGTGGAAGATTTGGGTCTGTGTGCTTTAAAAAAAAACGGTACATAAGGAGCTGGATCAATGGAGTCTTCTCCTCCGATGGTCCTCTGAAGGCATTGAGTAAAATAATTTGGTCAAAAGTCCTTTTGTTTGTTTTGAAAGACGTTTTGTTTTCAATTTACTCCTTAGTTTATCTGTTGAATTTTTTTTTTCTATCTATTCAAATTCACATTTTAGTGTTTAATTATTTTTTTTTTATCTATATATTCAAAAAAGTTGACTATTGTAGACACCCCATTTTTGACCGCCCTTAAAACTTGGGCGCTACTGATGGTTTACTTGGTGTTGGAAGGTGTGCAGGGCAGAGGTCTAGTTTCTTCGGCAAGGAGAGAGGCGAATCTCAACTTCACACCCCATTTTGAACCAAAGCTATTTCGAATGGTTTTTAGACCTTAAAACCCTCTCTTTCAAAACAGTTTTGAAATAAAATTCCCACGATGTTCCGACGCTCGCATTTCGATAAATGGTGCGCTTTTCGGTAAATCGAGCAAGGACAAAGTGGAGATGAATGAAAAAGAGACGAAATCTTTAAAAAAATCTTTCAAAACACCTTACTTCGGGGTTTGAAGTTGAAGAGAAGAGGAGAAGAGGGGAGAAAACAAGTTGGAGAAGAAGTTCGGCAAGGATCCGTGTAGAAGGGAGTCGAGCAGCCCTCGCTTAATCGAGCTTATTTGTCTATACACTTGGAGTTAAGTTATGAGGCTACTACCATTGGAAAGAAGACTTCCGGGGCTTCATTTTTCATACAAGAATCTCTTAAACCCGAGTCTGGATGGCGGAGATATGATTGGTTGAAGTTGGGCATCATCCCGGTTGGACAGAAACTGAGCAACCTTCACCAAAACAAGCATAACTTTCTGCAAAGTTGGAATTGTAATGCAAGGTTTGCGGCATTGGAAAGCTTACTTCCGGTGCTTCAATTTTGACACAAGAATGACCTAAAAAGGAGTTCATACGAAGAAGTTATGCCCGTTTGAAGTTGGACCTGCAGAGTAGATTTTCCTGCCGACCGGCCAGAACAGAGTGCCGACCGGGCAAATAGATGGCCGACCGGCCAAATAGAGTGCCGACCGGCCAGTAAAGGTAGCCGACCGACCATTTTTGCTAGCCGACGACCTTCCGGTGTATTCTACAGATTGAATGGATGCCAGCTGTGCCAGCTGGAATACACAGATTCTGCTCCCCATGCACGTGTGTGGCCATTTTGAGCCTTTGCACCCTTTTTGGTCCAACCTTTTGCACCCTTTTGATCAAGCTTCTTGAGGAAGCTTTGACAAAGGGTCAAGCTTCCTCAAGAAGCTTGCACCCTTTGGGATAGCTTCCCTTAGCAGCTTAGACCCCTTTGACCCTTTGTAGCTTGTCTTAGAAGCTTAGTCTTGCCTATATAAGGGGCTCTCCTCCTCCATTGTAAAAGGTTGGTTGGTGGAGCAAAAAACCAGAGATATATAGATATATATCTGATATATATACACACTCTCCTCCATATCCTCCATAGCTCCCTTCTCCAAAGCTCAAAACACCCTTATCCTTGGCCCATTTACACACCAACACCTAGCACCACACCACCACCTCCATTCCAGCCACTTGGAGCTGCTTCTCAGAGCTTAGGAGGCAACATTTCTTGGTCCAAAAGGCTGTCAAAGATTGGTCTTCAAGGGTAAGTCCTTTTCTCCTCTTTTTGGTCCTATTCTTGCATCATTTCTTAGCCCTTCTTGCTTGTACATTTGAGCTCCGACCAAAACTGAAAGTAGCATTGTTTTGAGCTCTATTTCATCTTTCATTAAGGGCTTCTCACTGTTTGAGGCCCCCATCTTGCACTTGCTTCATTATCCCTCTTTGTGCCATTTTCTTGAGTAGTATTTTTGGCCTATGTGTAATCTGTTTTGAGGCATGATGTAAACTTTAAATGAGCTTATTTTGAGCCCTTCTTCAACATTGAAGAAGGGCTCATCATAGTTTGGGACCTCCATGTGTCACTTGCTTTGAATACCACTCTTGGCCCCCATTTTTGCATGATTTATTAGCCTATTGTGCTTTTGATTTTGGACTTTGGTCCGAACTAAAAATGGCCTTATTTTGACCCCCTCTGCATGTTTCATTAAGGGTCTATTGCTGTTTGGGACACCCTTTTTTTTACTTTATGTTGTAGCTCTTTTTGGCCTTAATCTCGCATAGTATTTTGAGCATACTTGTATACTGTTTTGGGGCTGGTGCTAAACTGTAAAAAGCCATATTTTGGGTCCCTCTTCAACATTGTTGAAGGGTCCTCACTTGTTTGAGACCTCCAGCCACCACTTGCTTCTTTGCCCCTTTGTTGGCTCATTTCTTGCATGAGAATTTTGCCATACTTGTGTATGTTTTTGTGGCCTGTCATAAACTGTAAACATGCTTGTTTTGGGGCTGCCTAGCTTCTGTCTTTACACTTCATGTACAAATAATGCATGCTTTGTATAGCTATAAGTCATTACACATGCCTAGTTTTGAGTTTCGGGGCTCATTCCATGCAAAATATCTATCCAAAATTTCTTATCTGTTCAACAAACTAGTCACAATGTTCAATTTATTTTTATCTGTTCAATTTTAATATCTATTGAAATACACCAAATCAGGATCTGTTGCAATCTTTCCTTCTCTCTCTTTCGTTGTTTCTCTATATCTGTTGAAATTTTTTCTCACATATAATCCAGTATATATATATCTGTTCAATTTTTTTCATATTTTTATCTGCAAAATTTTTAATTTTTTTTTCATTTACAACTATCTGTTGCAATTTGTTTCATTGTAGAACAAAAACACAGATCAAAAACGTAAAAAAAAAAAAAAAAAAAAAAAAAAAAACTCTTATCTGGAGCTGTGTGCTTGGGTCTGTGTGCTTGAAAAAAAAAACAAAGTGGAAGAATTGGGTCTGTGTGCTTGAAAAAAAAAAGTCCATAAGGAGCTGGATTAATGGAGTCTTCTGCTCCGATGGTGCTCTGCAGGCATTGAGTAAAATAATTTGGTGAGAAGTCCTTTTATTTGTTTTGAAAGACGTTTTGTTTTCAATTTTACTCCTTAATTTATCTGTTAAATGTTTTTTCTATATGTTCAAATTTACATTCTAGTGTTTAATTATTTTTTTTTTGTCTATATATTCAAAAAAGTTGACTATCTGTTCACTTGTTTTCCCTATCATTTCAGATTTTTTTCTAGATTTTGTTATCAATTCAATTTTAATCTCTTATCTGTTCAAATAACTATCCAAAATTTCTTACATGTTCAAAAAACTAGTCACAATTTGCAATTTATTTTTATCTGTTCAATTTTATTATCTGTTGAAATGTACCAAATCAGGATCTGTTGCAATCTTTCTTTCTCTTTCTTTGGTTCTTTCTCTCTATCTGTTGAAATTTTTTCTCACATATAATCCAGTATATATATCTGTTCAATTTTTTTATTATTTTTATCTGCTTAATTTTTAATTTTTTTTCATTTACAACTATATGTTGCAATTTGTTTCATCGTAGAACAACAACGCAGATCAAAAACTTTAAAAAAAAAAAAAAAAAAAAAAGGTGGAAGAATTGGGTCTGTGTGGTTGAAAAAAAAAACTGTCCATAAGGAGCTGGATCAATGGAGTCTTCTCCTCCGATGGTCCTCTGCAGGCATCGAGTAAAATAATTTGGTGAGAAGTCCTTTCGTTTGTTTTGAAAGACGCTTTGTTTTCAATTTTACACTGTAATTTATGGGTTGAATTTTTTTTTCTATATGTTCAAATTTACATTTAAGTGTTTAATTATTTTTGTTGTCTATATATTCAAAAAAGTTGACTATTTGTTCACTTTTTTTCCCTGTCATTTCAAATTTTTTTCTAGATTTCGTTATCCATTCAATTTTAATCTCTTATCTGTTCAAATATCTATCCAAAATTTCTTATCTGTTCTACAAACTAGTCACAATGTTCAATTTATTTTTATCTGTTCAATTTTATTATCTGTTGAAATACACCAAATCAAGATCTGTTGCAATATTTCTTTCTCTCTCTTTGGTTCTTTCTCTCTATCTGTTGAAATTTTTTCTCACATATAATCCAGTATATATATATCTGTTCAATTTTTTAATATTTTTATCTGTTTAATTTTTAATTTTTTTTTCATTTACAACTATCTGTTGCAATTTGTTTCATCGTGGAACAACAACACAGATCAAAAACTTTAAAAAAAAAAAGAGTAGAAGAATTGGGTCTGTGTGCTTGAAAAAAAAAACTGTCCATAAAGAGCTGGATCAATGGAGTCTTCTCATCCGATGGTCCTCTGCAGGCATTAACTAAAATAATTTGGTGAGAAGTCTTTTTTTTTTTTTGTTTTGAAAGACGTTTTGTTTTCAATTTTACTCCGTAATTTATCTGTTGAATTTTTTTTTATATGTTCAATTTTACATTTAAGTGTTTAATTATTTTTTTTTGTCTATATATTCAAAAAAGTTGACTATCTATTCACTTTTTTTTCCCTATCTTTTCAAAAAAAATTTTCGCTAGATTTTGTTATCAATTCAATTTTAATCTCTTATCTGTTCAAATATCTATCCAAAATTTCTTATCTGTTCAACAAGCTAGTCACAATGTTCAATTTATTTTTATCTGTTCAATTTTATTATCTGTTGAAATACACCAAATCAGGATCTGTTGCAATCTTTCTTTCTCTCTCTTTGGTTCTTTCTCTCTATCTAGTGAAATTTTTTTTCACATATAATCCAGTATATATATATGTTCAATTTTTATATTATTTTTATATTCTTAATTTTTAATTTTTTTTTCATTTACAACTATCTGTTACAATTTGTTTCATCGTAGAACAACAACACAGATCAAAAACTTAAAAAAAAAAAAAAAGTGAAAGAATTGGGTCTGTGTGGTTGAAAAAAAAAACTGTCCATATGGAGCTGGATCAATGGTGTCTTCTCCTCCGATGGTCCTCTGCAGACATTGAGTAAAATAATATGGTAAGAAGTCCTTTTGTTCGTTTTGAAAGACGTTTTGTTTTCAATTTTACTCCGTAATTTATCTATTGAATTTTTTTTCTATATGTTCAAATTTACATTTAAGTGTTTAATTATTTTTTTTTGTCTATATATTCGAAAAAGTTGACTATCTGTTCACTTTTTTTCCCTATCTTTTCAAATTTTTTTCTAGATTTTGTTATCAATTCAATTTTAATCTCTTATCTGTTCAAATATCTATTCAAAATTTCTTATCTGTTCAACAAACTAGTCACAATGTTCAATTTATTTTTATCTGTTCAATTTTATTATCTGTTGAAATACACCAAATGAGGATCTGTTGCAGTCTTTCTTTCTCTCTCTTTGGTTCTTTCTCTCTATCTGTTGAAATTCTTTCTCACATATAATCCAGTATATATATATCCGTTCAATTTTTTTAATTATTTTTATCTGCTTAATTTTTAATTTTTAATTTTTTTTTCATTTACAACTATCTGTTGCAATTTGTTTCATCGTAGAACAACAACACAGATAAAAAACTTTACAAAAAAAAAAAAAAGTGGAAGAATTGGGTCTGTGTGGTTGAAAAAGAAAACTGTCCATAAGGAGCTGGATCAATGGAGTTTTCTCCTCCGATGGTCGTCTGCAGGCATTGAGTAAAATAATTTGGTGAGAAATCCTTTTGTGTGTTTTGAAAGACGTTTTGTTTAAAATTTTACTCCTTAATTTATCTGTTGAATTTTTTTTTTATTTTTTTAAATTTACATTTTAGTGTTTAATTATTTTTTTGTCTATATATCTAAAAAAGTTGACTATCTGTTCACTTTTTTCCCTATCTTTTCAAATTTTTTTTCTAGATTTTATTATCACTTCAATTTTAATCCCTTATCTTTTCAAATATCTATCCAAAATTTCTTCTCTGTTCAATGAACTAGTCACAATGTTCAATTTATTTTTATCTGTTCAATTTTATTATCTGTTGAAATACACCAAATCAGGATCTGTTGCAATCTTTCTTTCTCTCTCTTTGGTTCTTTCTCTCTATCTGTTGAAATTCTTTCTCACATATAATACAGTATATATATTTCTGTTCAATTTTTTTAATATTTTTCTCTGCTTAATTTTTCATTTTTTTTTCATTTACAACTATCTGTTGCAATTTGTTCCAACGTAGAACAACAAAACAGATCAGAAACTTAAAAAAGAAAAAGAAAAAAAAAGTGAAAGAATTGGGTCTGTCTGCTTGAAAAAAAAACTGTCCATAAGGGGCTTTATAAATGGAGTCTTCTCCTCCGATGGTCCTTTGCTGGCATTGAGTAAAATAATTTGGTCAGAAGTCCTTGTGTTTTTTGAAAGACGTTTTGTTTTCAATTTTACTCCTTAATTAATCTGTTGAATTTTTTTTCTATATGTTCAAATTTACATTTAAGTGTTTAATTTTTTTTGTCTTTATATTCAAAAAAGTTGACTATCTGTTCAGTTTTTTTCCCTATCTTTTCAAATTTTTTTCTAGATTTTGTTATCAATTCAATTTTAATCTCTTATCTGTTCAAATATCTATCCAAAATTTCTTATCTATTCAACAAACCAGTCACAATGTTCAATTTATTTTTATCTGTTCAATTTTATTATCTGTTGAAATACACCAAATCAGGATTTGTTGCAATCTTTCTTTCTCTCTATCTGTTGAAATTTTTTCTCATATATAATCCAGTATATATATATCTATTCAATTTTTTTAATATTTTTATCTGCTTAATTTTTAATTTTTTTTCATCTACAACTATTTGTTGCAATTTGTTTCATCGTAGAACAACAACACAGATCAAAACTTAAAAAAAAAAAAAAAAAAAAAGTGGAAGAATTGGGTCTGTGTGCTTGAAAAAAAAACTGTCCATAAGGAGCTGGATCAATGGAGTCTTCTCCTCCGATGGTCCTCTGCAGGCATTGAGTAAAATAATTTGGTGAGAAGTACTTTTGTTTGTTTTGAAAGACATTTTGTTTTCAATTTTACTCCGTAATTTATCTGTTGAATTTTTTTTTCTATATGTTCAAATTTACATGTAAGTATTTAATTATTTTTTTTGTCTATATATTCAAAAAAGTTGACTATTTGTTCACTTTTTTTTCCCTGTCTTTTCAAAAAAAATTTCTAGATTTTGTTATCCATTCAATTTTAATCTCTTATCTGTTCAAATATCTATCCAAAATTTCTAATCTGTTCAACAAACTACTCACAATGTTCAATTTATTTTTATCTGTTCAATTTTATTATCTGTTGAAATACACCAAATCAGGATCTGTAGCAATCTTTCTTTCTCTCTCTTTGGTTCTTTCTCTCTATCTGTTGATATTTTTTCTCACATATAATCCAGTATATATATATATCTCTTCATTTTTTAAATATTTTTATCTGCTTAATTTTTAATTTTTTTTGGTTTACAACTATCTGTTGCAATTTGTTTCATCGTAGAACAACAACACAGATTACAAACTTAAAAAAAAAAAACAAAAGTGGAAGAATTTGGTCTGTGTGCTAAAAAAAAAACTGTCCGTAAGGAGTTGGATCAATGGAGTCTTCTCCTCCGATGGTCCTCTGCAGGCATTGAGTGAAATAATTTGGTGAGAAGTCCTTTTGTTTGTTTTGAAAGACGTTTTGTTTTCAATTTTACTCCATAATTTATCGGTTGAATTTTTTTTTTCTATGTGTTCAACTTTACATTTAAGTGTTTAATTTTTTTTTGTCTATATATTCAAAAAAGTTGACTATCTGTTCACTTTTTTTCCTTATCTTTTCAAATTTTTTTCTAGATTTTTTTATCAATTCAATTTTAATCTCTTATCGGTTCAAATATCTATCCAAAATTTCTTATTTGTTCAAAAAACTAGTCACAATGGTCAATTTATTTTTATCTGTTCAATTTTATTATCTGTTGAAATACACCAAATCAGGATCTGTTGCAATCTTTCTTTCTCTCTCTTTGGTTCTTTCTCTCTATCTGTTGAAATTTTTTCTCACATATAATCCAGTATATATATTTGTTCAATTTTTTAAATATTTTTATCTGCTTAATTTTTAATTTTTTTTTCATTTACAACTATCTGTTGCAATTTGTTTCATCGTAGAACAACAACACAGATCAAAAACTTTAAAAAAAAAATAGTGGAAGAATTGGGTTTGTGTGCTTCAAAAAAAAAAACTGTCCATAAGGAGTTGGATCAATGGAATCTTCTCCTCCGATGGTCCTCTGCAGGCATTGAGTAAAAAAATTTGGTCAGAAGTCTTTTTGTTTGTTTTGAAAGATGTTTTGTTTTCAATTTTATTCCTTAATTTATCTGTTGAATTTTTTTTTTTCTATATGTTCAAATTCACATTTAAGTGTGTAATTATTTATTTTTGTCTATATATTCAAAAAAGTTGACTATCTGTTCACTTTTTTTCCCAATCTTTTCAAATTTTTTTCTAGAGTTTGTTATTTGTTATATTTTAATCTCTTATCTGTTCAAATATCTATCCAAAATTTCTTATCTGTTCAACAAACTAGTCACAATGTTCAATTAATTTTTCTCTGTCCAATTTTATTATCTGTTGAAATACACCAAATCAGAATTTGTTGCAATCTTTCTTTCTCTCTCTTTGGTACTTTCTCTCTATCTATTGAAATTTTTTCTCACATATAATCCAGTATATATATATATCTTTTCAATTTTTTTAATATTTTTATCTGCTTCATTTTTTAATTTTTTTTTCATTTACATCTATCTGTTGCAATTTGTTTCATCGTAGAACAACACAGATCAAAAACTTAAAAAAAAAAAGTGGAAGAATTGGGTCTGTGTGCTTAAAAAAAAACTGTCCATAAGGAGCTGGATCAATGGAGTCTTCTCCTCCGATGGTCCTCTGCAGGCATTGAGTAAAATAATTCGGTGAGAAGTCCTTTTGTTTGTTTTGAAAGACGTTTTGTTTTCAATTTTACTCCGTAATTTATCAGTTGAATTTTTTTTTCTATATGTTCAAATTTGCATTAAAGTGTTTAATTATTATTTTTTGTCTATATATTCAAAAAAGTTGACTATCTGTTCACTTTTTTTCCCCTATCTTTTCAAATTTTTTTCTAGATTTTGTTATCCATTCAATTTTAATCTCTTATCTGTTCAAATATCAATCCAAAATTTCTTATCTGTTCAACAAACTAGTCACAATGTTCAATTTATTTTTATCTATTCAATTTTATTATCTGTTGAAATACACCAAATCAGGATCTGTTGCAATCTTTCTTTCCCTCTCTTTGGTTCTTCTCTCTATCTGTTGGAATTTTTTCTCACATATAATCCAGTATATATATATCTGTTCAATTTTTTTATTATTTTTATCTTCTTAATTTTTAATTTTTTTTTCATTTACAACTATCTGTTGCAATTTGTTTCATCGTAGAACAACAACACAGATCAAAAACTTTAAAAAAAAAATTGGAAGAATTGGGTCTGTGTGGTTGAAAAAAAAACTGTCCATGAGGAGCTGGATCAATGGAGTCTTCTCCTCTGATGGTCCTCTGCAGGCATTGAGTACAATAATTTGGTCAGAAGTCCTTTTGTTTGTTTTGAAAGACATTTTGTTTTCAATTTTACTCCTTAATTTATCTGTTGAATTTTTTTTCTATCTGTTCAAATTTACATTTTAGTGTTTAATTATTTTTTTTTTGTCTTTATATTTAAAAAAGTTGACTATCTGTTCACTTTTTTTCCCTATCTTTTCAAATTTTTTCTAGATTTTATTATCAATTCAATTTTAATCTCTTATCTGTTCAAATATCTATCCAAAATTTCTTATCTGTTCAACGAACCAGTCACAATGTTCAATTTATTTTTATCTGTTCAATTTTATTATCTGTTGAAATACACCAAATCAGGATCCGTTGCAATCTTTCTTTCCCTCTCTTTGGTTCCTTCTCTCTATCTGTTGAAATTCTTTCTCACATATAATCCAGTATATATATATATCTGTTCAATTTTATTATTATTTTTATCTGCTTAATTTTTAATTTTTTTTCACTTACAACTATCTGTTGCAATTTGTTTCATCGTAGAACAACAACACAGATGAAAAACTTTTTTAAAAAAAATTTTGGAAGAATTGGGTCTGTGTGGTTGAAAAAAAAACTGTCCATAAGGAGCTGGATCAATGGAGTCTTCTTCTCTGATGGTCCTCTGCAGGCATTGAGTACAATAATTTGGTCAGAAGTCCTTTTGTTTGTTTTGAAAGACATTTTGTTTTCAATTTTACTCCTCAATTTATCTGTTGAATTTTTTTTCTATCTGTTCAAATTTACATTTTAGTGTTTAATTATTATTTTTTTGTCTTTATATTCAAAAAAGTTGACTATCTGTTCACTTTTTTTTCCCTATCTTTTCAAATTTTTTTCTAGATTTTATTATCAATTCAATTTTAATCTCTTATCTGTTCAAATATCTATCCAAAATTTCTTATCTGTTCAACGAACCAGTCACAATGTTCAATTTACTTTTATCTGTTCAATTTTATTATCTGTTGAAATACACCAAATCAGGATCTGTTGCAATCTTTCTTTCCCTCTCTTTGGTTCTTCTCTCTATCTGTTGGAATTTTTTCTCACATATAATCCAGTATATATATATCTGTTCAATTTTTTTATTATTTTTATCTTCTTAATTTTTAATTTTTTTTTCATTTACAACTATCTGTTGCAATTTGTTTCATCGTAGAACAACAACACAGATCAAAAACTTTAAAAAAAAATGGAAGAATTGGGTCTGTGTGGTTGAAAAAAAAACTGTCCATGAGGAGCTGGATCAATGGAGTCTTTTCCTCCGATGGTCCTCTGCAGGCATTGAGTAAAATAATTTGGTCAGAAGTCATTTTGTTTGTTTTGAAAGACGTTTTGTTTTCAATTTTACTCCTTAATTTATCTGTTGAATTTTTTTTTCTATATGTTTGAATTTACATTTAAGTGTTTTATTTTTTTTTTTTTGTCTATATATTCAAAAAAGTTGACTATCTGTTCACTTTTTTTCCCTATCTGTTCAAATTTTTTTTCTAGATTTTGTTATCAGTTCAATTTTAGTCTCTTATCTGTTCAAATATCTATCCAAAATTTCTTATCTGTGCAACGAACTTATAGCGACCCCGGTCTTTTCCCAGTTAGTTGTTGTATCCGGACTTATGTTCCGTAGATCCCGTTGTTATAAAATTGTTGTTGTTGTCCTTTAATTCCTTATTCTTGAGTTATAGGATGTTTTGGACAGGTTGGTTACAAGTTGGTTGGGTTGGAAACCCAGTGTTGCTGTCCAGATTTTTGGACTTTCGCTCGACCGAGGAGTTGGTCGCTCGAGCGAGCTTTTGTTTTTGGTCCTTCGCTCGAGCGAGGGTTTGGTCGCTCGAGCAAGAGTAGAGTTTTGTGTCTGGTGGCTCGAGCCAGGATTTCTTCGCTCGAGCGAGCGATTGCGTCTAGTATAGACCTGAAAGTTGTGTTTCTTAGCTCGAGCGAGCTTTTCTTCGCTCGAGCGAGCGAGGTGTATGTTTTCGAGTTCTTCGCTCGAGCGAGCATTCTGTCGCTCGAACGTGCTTCTGGGTTGTAGACCTGAAGCTTCGAGTTCTTGGCTCGAGCGAGATTTTCTTCGCTCGAGCGAGGCTTTCTTGTGTCTAGTCGCTCGAGCGACCAATCCTTCGCTCGAGCGAGCCTGTCAGATTTAAATAGGCAGCAGCGGGTTTTAAAACACTTTTTATTCCCCTTTTTGATTCCAAAACCCTAGGTCCGACTTCTCTCTCTCTCCACTCACCTTCTCTCTTAGGTATCATCTCTTTTTAGGGTGTTTCTACCCTAGGTTCTTTATTAAAAAGATAGAGTGAGCCGAGAGCTTCGTTTTAATCTGAGTGTTTGGCGATTTGGAGCACTTTGGATTTTGGGTCATCATCTCCGTCTTCTCCATTCGGGTTATTTACTTCGAGGTAGGGATTTCCTACTCCATATTATAAGCTTTGTTCTAAGTTTTGGTAGTTTGATATGTTGGGGGTTATTTGGTAATTTTGGGAAAAACCCTAGTTGTGTTAATAAATTAATTTGTATAATTAATTTAGGGAAAATTGGGGAATTTAATTGAATTCATGGATTTGGGGTATTATAAGCTTAAATAGTGTAGTTGGATAATTTAATCACTCGCCTATTGAAATGTTGAGATTATAATTGTTGATACATTTATTTCCTATTTAGAAATAACTGTTTGGGCTATCGGTGGAGGATAGTCATGATTGTTGTAGACATTGCATGTGGATTAGGGAAAACTGAAACTAATCACATTGGTTAAGTCATTGTTTTTGACTGTTGAATTAATACCGAAAATATGTGTATTGATTGTGTAGTGTATATGACAAGTGTTTAATACTTTGTATATGCATTTTGTTTGGGAGGAGATAGGGGATGTACTCCACGGTCTAGGAGGAGATAGGGGATGGACTCCTAAACCGGATATTGTTTGGGAGGAGATAGGGAATGGACTCCATTAGCACCACTAATATGTGTGCTTATTGATTTATGGAAGTGTTTTTACACGTTATCGATACATCACTAAAATGTGTATCAAACTAGAAGTATGGAAGTGTTTTAGTATGAGACTTAGTCTCATTTAATGTGTTGATGTTGGAAGTAATGTTAATGTGAGATGTAGTCTCACTGTTATAGTTTGGCCAGGTTCTGAGCCATATTGGTATAAATGGAAAGTTGAACAAATAATGAGAAATGAAACGTGTCATGGATATTATTGTTATGGGACTGTATGATAATGAAATCGGTAATTTGTGTTAACCATTATTGAATACTATTGTTTTATTCAATGCTTATATTTGGTTTAGTATATTTCTACTGGGCTGTGGCTCACCCTAAATGGGAACATCATTTTCAGGTCCAGGTGATGTGCTACCTCCAAGGAATTAGCTTGGAAGGATTTGGAGTTGAAGACTCTGTTTAGATTAGTCGTTTATTTGGTTTGATTTTGATGTTACATGTAAACACAAGCCTAGGGCTTAATGTGTAAATGAGTTAGTACTCATATTTTTGTGTCCAAGTGTTGGCTTGGAAAGATGTAAGCCCGTAGGGCATTTACTTTCATTATTACACGTAATGTTTTTCAATAATGATACTCTGATGAATGAGATAATAATTGGTTTTCTTTTATCAATGCATGCTACTGTTATATATTATGGGTTTATTTTGAGGGCGTTACAACTTGGTATCAGAGCGTACCGGGTTCGAATACTTTGGGTACGTGGGAAGTGATTAGTATCACAATGGGTTCGTCTCGTTTGATAGAGACTTAGATGTACATATGCTTATATGATAACATGTTTATGTGACTATGTGGGTATGGAATGTAGTTTCTAGGATGTTGATTGGACCCTTGAGTTTCTGAAAGTCTTGTTGGAAAGGCACTTGATCAATGTTGTTTCCAACCGGAACTTTAGTGACGCCTCGGGACGGTCATTATCCAGGAATGAAATTCGTAGGTGCTTATGTGATTATGTGCTTACGTGGAATGAATTATTGTTGTTCAATATATTAGGACGCAAGTGTTATAGCTTCGGCACATTTATTAATGTGCTAACGTCTTTGTTACCTTTATTAGGATATCAGGACGAGGACGAGGACGTGGTAGGCGTGGTAGGCGTGGTGGGCAGGAGATGCCCATACCGGATGAGATTCCGGCAGTGCAGGAAGGAGTTGGCCAGGCCAATGTGGCCGAGCCGGTAGGTCAGCAGGCTATGGGCGCTTTGGCCCGAGAGATAGCAGGGGCATTCAGGGAGTCAGTAGGCATTCTCAGAGCTGAGAATCAGGCTCAGGTTCATGTTACAGATGCAGGGCCTTCTTTTCTGAAGAGGGAGTTCTTCCGGTCTAACCCGGACGAATTTTTGGATGATCCTAAAGAGCCACTTAAGGCAGATGAATGGCTCGAACAGACAACGAAGACGTTTGAGATGCTAGGCATCGAAGACGGGGCACTGAAAGTGACCTTGGCATCTTTCCATCTTAAGGGAGATGCGGGTCAATGGTGGAAGTTCACTAAGGGCCGTATAGGAGGGACTTGGGAGGCTTTTGTAGATGCTTTCCAAGAGAAGTTCCTGTCTTCAACTGTTAAGGAGAGGTTGAGAGATCAGTTCTGCCAGCTTAAGCAGAACAGTTCTTCAGTGGTCGAGTTTGAGGCCTCATTTACTAGCTTATCCAGGTTTGCACCTGAACTGGTGGCGTCTGAGGAATGCCGTTGTATAGAGTTCGAGAAGAAGTTGAGGCGCGGCCTCAAGTTGAGAATTGTCGGGACTATGATTCGTGATTATGGGCGTCTGGTTGATGCTGCAGCCCATACCGAGATCATGATGCAGGAGGAGGAGGAAGGGCAGAAAGGCTCCAAGAGGAGTCAGGATGGCCAGAGTGATGGGAGGAGACAGAAGGGTTTTAACACTCAGCAGTCTCAGGGTAGCTTTTCTAGATCAACTTTTCCAGTACCGAGTGCTAGTTCTGGGAAAGGCAGCCAGGGAGACATTACCTGTTTCAAGTGTGGTCAGCTGGGCCACAAGTCTCCAGCTTGCCCGCAAAAGGGAGGAGGACAGAGAGCAGCATCATCTTCGGCTCGATCTCAGAGCCAGAGTTAGGGTAGAGGCCAACCGCTCTCTTGTTTTCAGTGTGGTCAGGCAGGGCACATGAAGAGGTTCTGCCCACAGTTGAGTGGCACATCTGGTGCATCTAGTTTGAGGCAGACTCAGAGTCAGCAGCCAGCTCAGTCCGTTCAGGCCTCGAGGGCCAACCAGGGGGCTTCATCGTCCCAGTCTGTGCAGCAGTCTTATGCTCCTAGGGGTGAGTAGGTTGATCAGAGATCGTCTGGGCGCGTGTATGCTGTTACCGCGCAGGACCTTGTACCGGCTCCATCTGTTGTGAGAGGTACCTTCTTGTTTTGCAACTCAGTTGCTAGTGTTTTGATTGATACGGGTGCATCTCATTCCTTTGTGTCTGCTGCATTTGCATCTATTTTGGAGTTGGAGTTAGCACAGTTAGCATCCCCTATTTGTGTAGTGTCACCTCTTGGGGGTGAATTGATCTTGAAACAAGGTGTTAGGGGTTGTGATATAGAGGTCGCCGATCATAGGCTTCCGTTTCCTTTTGTAGTTATGCCCATGAAGGGCTTTGATGTTATTTTGGGTATGGACTGGTTATCGTCATACCGGGCAGTTATTGATTGCTACCGCCAGAGGGTCACTTGTTGTACCGTGAGCGGGGAATGTTTCCATTTCTTGGGAGATCGGGTTGGTAGTGTTTTGCCACCGGGGTATGATCCGCGAGGGCGGAGTGAGTTGAGTGGTCTTCTTGCTAGCCTTTTGAGTAGTGAGTGTGATGAGACCCAGGTTGTGTTGCCGAGAGTGGTTTGTGAGTACTCGGACGTCTTTCCCGAGGATCTTGTTAGTTTGCCACCTCACAGAGAGATTGAGTTCTCTATTGACTTAGTGCCCGGCACGGTGCCGATTTCTATGGCACCTTACCGTTTTGCCCCAGCTGAGTTAGTTGAGTTGAAGATTCAGCTCTAGGAGTTGTTAGATAAGGGCTATATTCGTCCTAGTGTTTCGCCGTGGGGAGCACCGGCCCTCTTTGCTAAAAAGAAAGGTGGTGCTTTGAGACTTTGTATTGATTACCGGAAGTTGAATCGGGCTACGGTTAAGAATAAGTACCCTATGCCTCGTATAGATGATCTGTTCGATCAGTTGAAGGGTTCCCGTTGTTTCTCTAAGATAGACTTGAGATCAGGTTACCACCAGTTGAGAGTCAGGGAGGAAGATATTCCGAAGACGGCATTCCATACGCGGTATGGCCATTATGAGTTTCTGGTGATGCCATTTGGGCTCACTAACGCACCGGCAGTGTTTATGGATTTGATGAACCGGATCTTTCGGAATTCTTAGATCATTTTGTAGTCATTTTTGTAGACGACATTCTGATTTATTCACCTTCGGAGGAGGAGCACGAGAAACACCTGAGGGTGGTGCTTGAGTTACTTAGGGCCCATAAGCTTTATGCTAAGTTTGGGAAATGTGAGTTCTGGCTAGAAGAGGTGAAGTTTTTAAGCCATGTAGTTTCCAGGGAAGGGGTGTCTGTTGATACATCCAAGATAGAGGCAGTGCAAGATTGGGCATAGCCTAAGAGTGTGTTTGAGATCCGCAGTTTTCTGGGATTAGCTGGGTATCGTTGGTTTGTGAAGGATTTCTCCAGGTTAGCTTCACCATTGACTAGATTGACTCGGAAGGGAGTCAAATTTGTATGGAGTGAGACTTGCGAAAAATCGTTTTAGGAGTTGAAGGTTAGATTGACCACCGCTCCGGTCTTAATTATTCCAGAGAGAAGGTTGGGTTATGCAGTCTATTGTGATGCCTCACGAGAGGGTTTGGGTTGCGTGTTGATGCAAGAGGGGAAAGTGGTTGCCTATGGCTCACGTCAGTTGAAAATACACAAGAAGAATTACCCTACCCATGACCTAGAGTTAGCAGCTGTGATCTTTGCCTTGAAGATTTGGAGGCATTACCTTTATGGTGAGAGGTTCGAGGTATTCTCGGATCATAAAAGTCTGAAATATCTGTTTACATAGAAAGACTTGAACTTGAGGCAGAGGAGGTGGATGGAGTTCATTGAGGATTATGACTTCGAATTGCATTATCATCCGGGGAAGGCCAACGTGGTGGCCGATGCCCTTAGCAGGAAATCTGTTGGTGACGTAGCTAGTATAGCCATCCGGGAATGGGAGATGTTGGGTGCACTTGGGGAGTTTGATTTGCTTCTGGGCGAATCCGTTGAGGCTGCGACCTTGTTTTCTGTTGTTGCGCAGCCTACACTTGTGACTCGAGTGTTAGAGGCACAAAGAGGTGACCTTGAGGTGGGATCTCTCTGAGAGAAGATTTCCAGTGGGAAGGTTGAGAAGGGTTTGACGGTGTATCCCGACCTGAGTGTGAGATACCGAGACCGTATGTTTGTGCCGGAGTCTTGCCGAGAGGAAGTACTCCGAGAGTTTCATCATTCACGTCTTGCGGTGCATCCGGGAGGCACTAAGATGTATCGGGATTTGAGTCGCCAATTTTGGTGGCGGGGTATGAAGAGAGATGTAGCAGCTTTCGTATCTAAGTGCCTTACTTGTCAACAAGTGAAGGCCGAGCATCAGAGGCCAGCGGGTTTGTTGCAACCCTTGCCTATTGCCAAGTGGAAGTGGGAGCATGTCACTATGGACTTCGTTGTAGGTCTTCCGAGGACTCAGCGGGGTAGTGATGCTATTTGGGTGGTTGTAGACCGGTTGACTAAGTCGGCGCACTTCATTCCTATGTGCGTGAGAGATTCAGTAGATTATCTTGCCGGCTTGTATATTCGGGACATAGTGAGGTTGCACGGGGTCCCAGTGACGATCGTCTCAGATAGAGACCCTCGTTTTACTGCTAGGTTGTGGCAGAGTTTGCAGAGTGCCTTGCGCACTAAGTTGACCCTTAGCACGGCTTATTACCCTCAGACTGACAGGCAGTCCGAGCGTACTATTCAGATCCTTGAGGATATACTTCGGGGTTGTGTTCTTGATTTCAGTGGGTCGTGGGACAGGCACTTGCCCTTAGTGGAGTTTGCCTACAACAACAGTTTTCAGTCTAGTATCGGTATGGCACCATTTGAGGCCTTGTATGGCCGACCATGTAGGTCTTCAGTTTGTTGGGCCGAGGTGGGTGATGCACCTTTGTTGGGTCCGGAGTTGGTGAGGGAAACGACGGAGAAGGTTGAACTTATCCATAAGAGGCTTGTTACAGCCCAGAGTCGTCAAAAATCTTATGCCGACCGTAGGAGGAGACCTTTGGTGTTTGAGGTGGGTGATCATGTCTTTCTGAAGATATCACCTAGGCGGGGATTAATGAGGTTTGGGAAGAGCGGGAAGTTGTCCCCTCGGTTTATTGGTCCTTTTGAGATCCTTGAGAGGCTGCTTATCGTTTAGCTTTGCCGCCGCAGTTATCCGGAGTACATGACGTGTTTCATGTGAGTATGCTTCGAAAGTATGAGCCGGATCCATCGCATGTATTGGATTGGACCGACTTGGTAGTAGATGAGGATGTCTCGTATGAGGAGTGTGACGACCCAGAATTTTTCCCTCCGCTCGAGCGGACTTTTGGGGTTTCTAGCAATTTTGCAGACGGCCTGAGATTCTGGCAGTTGTGAATCTCCGCTAGAGCAGAGAAGTTGACGCTCGAGCGGACTGCTTTATTGGTCTGTGCGCGCTCGAGCGGTTGACGCGCCGCTTGAGCGTGAAAAGTAAGATTGCCCTTGACATTGTAGTAGTGTATTTGGAATCTTCTTATTTTATTTTGGAGTATTGATTGAGGTGGTAATATAATGGTGAAGTAAGATAGGACCAAAAACTTTAATTCGAACAATTTGTGTATGTTCAGCCGTCACTCTTTTGCCCTTTTCTTTTTCCACACTTTGAATTTGGATGTGAGGTTGGAACCATTGGAAAGCTTATTTTTGGGGCTTCAATTTGAGCACAAGAACGACCTAAAACGGAGTCCGGATGGGAGAGTTATGCCTGTTTGAAGTTTTGAAATCTGTGCTGAATGCATGTACGCTCGAGCGTGAAGATGTGCGCTCGAGCGGGTTTTACGGACCAGCAGCTTTAAAATCGGGATTTTGGATCATTTTAGATATTTTTTTCCTTCCTCTCTTCCATGTCCGAAACCCTAGCCCCCAAACCTTTGAATTCTTTTACTTTGATCACGATCTACCATGGTTTTTGGCATCAAGGATGGAGAACAAGGGAGGATCAACGTTTTTACCCGATTGGAACTCGGATCTGCGAAGAATTCTGCTCAAAGCTTGCTCCTTTGTTGATTCTTGAGGTAAGGGTTCTAACACTCTTCAATACTTACATCCATAGTTAGATTTGAGGTATTTTCATTGCGTAAGTGTATAAATTTTCATTTTTATAAGTATATAGGGGAAGAAATTATGAGATTTTGGGAATTTCAGGTTTGAACATTGAGGGTTCAATTGATGGGTTAAGGTGATGGAGTATGATCCTTAGATGTATAATCAAGGAGGAAATTGGGATGTAAAGTCATGGTATGAGAAGTATGAATTTCTATGGAAAACTTTATGTTCTTGAAAACCCTAGATTAATTTGTGATGATAAAGAATGATTTTGCTCAAATTGGAATAGAATCATGGAATTGGTGGGTTGAGTTATACGTGTCCAAGTTTAATTGGATTTCTGAGATGTTTCGAAATAATGTTAAAAATTTACGAATGAACCTTGTTATGGGCATTGTAAATCATGTTAAAATGAGAAAGGAAATTAGGGGAAATGATTTAAAGAATTAATGTGTGACTTCATATGTATGTAGGACACGCTTCGGGAGGAATAAATGCCCCACCAACGCACTGTGAGTAATAGTACTCCATATGTATATTATTTTCCATTAATAATCCTTGTTATTAGCATTCTGTTTTCCGTGGCAATATGGTAACATATATGTGGATTGAGAATTGGTGTAATCCCATGTGAACGTTGAAAGAGTTGGCTTAGTTCTGTGTTGATTACGATTCAGGGTTATCGGTAATGTGCTATAACCTATAAATTACCTATGATGCCGCATAATAAGTGTATATGAACTATTAAGATGATGGAATTAGTTAACAAAAAGAGTTGGTGGGAACGATATTCTGAATGGGAACATGATATCCCGAGTACCCTATTAGGAATTCCTACAGTCTGTTGGGTACTACATGTCTTATGATATAGGTGTTTGCCTCTCATAGATGAATTTAATTGGGATTGCTTACTGTTAACGGCATTATTAACGTTCCGTTATCTGTAAATTGTCTGCATTGATTTATAGTAAACAAGAGAAACAATAATACTCGTGTACTCCGAATCATTCTGTTTGTCAGTGATGAATCAAGACTGTTATGAGGTAAATTATTCCGTCCCTATCAAGAAACGTTATTAATGTTCTGATATACATGAGACGATTATGTCTGTTGTAGTAAGCCATGAGATGATTTGTGTATACTATGATGGGACGATGTTCATATGAATTTGGGATTGTCTCGTTCCGTTTATGTATTCTGTCTTATTAATCCGTTCCGTTTGTGATTTAACATGATATGAATTGTTGGTTTTAAAACTTATTGATTTCTGGTATGGAGCAAAGTGCTGTACGGAACTAAGTGCTACACTTTGGTGGGAGCCACCTCTAGAATCCGTACAAGCCACCTCTTGAGTCCATACATCTGTTATTCTTGTTACTACGCTTTATGCGTCCTGTTACCACACTTTATGCGTCCTGTTACCCACGCTTATGCGTCCTGTCATCACGCTTATGCGTACTGTTATTTCTGTTATTTCTGCTATTTTTGTTATTTCTGTTGTTCCTGTTATTTCTGTTATTTCTGTTATTTCTGGACCTATGGCTATTGTGGAAATAATTACAGAATGTAGTTAATCATATGCTTCTGCAGTTATATACTTTATTATTCAAGTTGAACATTACATCATTTATGTACTATTATTCGCTGAGTTTCGCTCATTTTGTATTTTGTCTGTTTCTGTAGGTAATCAATCGGGAGTCCAGTCCTAACCCTTAAGGCTCGTCTCTCTTTTGTCAACTTCGGTGTGTCCAGGCACTAGCTGAAGCCGTGCGTTTTGTAAAGTGTTATTAGAGTATATGTTTATGTCTTGGTTGTCTTTCATTAATATTTTTGTTATACGCCCAACTGTGGGGCTAAGTTGAGGTTTACGTGTGTAAATTTTAATTATATTCTTTACTTAGTGTGATGTTATGATCCTGGCATAATAGTGGTAGCTCAATGGCATAGATTTTTGTGTTATCAGGTGCTTCCGTCCGGGCCCCATATCTTATATATGTCAATTTTTGTGTCTGTTTCTGATGAGGTCATGCCCAAACTTTTAGGGGCAGGTTTGGGGTGTGACAAGTGGTATCAGAGCACGAGTTGCTATCTCACACACGAAGCCATTGAGCTTTAGGATGTCTAGAAAAGACTTAGGCATCATGCATGACATCCTTAATGTATATGAAGAATTGATAGCAACGATAATGGTGCATGTATATTGCTAACTGTAATGGTTATGGTTTATGTCAATTGTGCATTTCTTGTGTATAGTATGCTTGATTGCTATGCAGAACGTGGTACGACCTGCAGATAGGATTAAATCAATAAAGTTGCGCAGCGGAAGCGTGGTGAGGATTCGAGCTGGCCGGTAAGACAACTTATATGCAAATGATTAGATGAAATGTGTGTTATCATGAGAATAATGATAATATGATTGGGCTTTTAGCATCTGCTTAAGTGATTTGATTAGACTTTAAGTACAAAGTATTCCTAAAATCACAGGAAATGCTATGTGTATGATATTTTCTTTGGTTAAGTTTTCCTTACCATAACCATGCCTAGATTCGTGATTTTAAGAATCTACTGCATTTGAATATTTAATAAGGTAGTATGACCGGTTCTGAGAGAAGTCATACGTGTGGTGGTGACCCCCTAAATTTGTGAAAGAGATCAATTACTTGTGATTGTGCTAATGATTTAAATAAATAAGTTATGTGGACGAAATGGTTAAGGAAATTACTGAAGACTTCTGATAGGGAATTATGGGAGTCTGTGACCATAATTCTGTCTGCTCAACAGTTAAGCAATCTGTAACTTGTACTCTGTACTCTGCGCTCTATAATCTGTAATGTATAATCTGAAATCTGCATTCCGTAATCTGTAATCTGTTCTGTTTAAGTATAATCTGTAACCTGTGATTGAGACTTCTTAAAAGCAATAGTCGTATGACCTGAGGAATCCCATCTGTAATACATGTCTGTCTATATAGTACTCGTAAAACAATAGACAGTCAGTAACTGATTTAACATCAAACCTAAATAATTGGTGATCTGATAAGTCATTGTATAAAAAAAAAAAAAAAAAAGAGGCAGCTATTGGAAGTTAAACTAAATAGATAAGCCACCGCAAGAATTTAAATCCTGCCTTCGTATATTAATTGATTTAAGGTTGGGAAATCATTCCTGTGAAATATTTATGTGTAATTATGTAAATGTTCGATATTGCGGAATTGTCCTCCATCACCTATATGGAGGTTATGATGTGAACTGTTCTGCATGATATCAAGGAATAACTGGAAACTCTATGAATGTTAACTAATCGGGCCAAATGATTGGTCTCTAATTTCTGTATGACCGTTTGTTGATCCACAAAAATTACAAGATGTAAAGACGAAACCATGTGAGTGACTTCGTGTCTTCCAGTGAGGAAAGAAAGAATTGTTTGAATAGTGGAAAAAGGGGGCCAAATTAATTTGTGCTGTGACAAGAGAAAGTGCTAGTAAAGGAAAATGTTATACCTTACGGTTATGAATGATTAGTCAAGTATGATTTTGAATTCAATTTCTGGCATTGTTTTGATAGTTGTATTTATTATTTAGATTTGAACATATGACGGCATGATCAGGTCTCTAATGGGGATTCTTCTTTCCACCGTTCAGATTTTGTGAAGAAGTAGAGAATGTGGTTTAAAATCTACATAACGATATGATTTTGATATGTTTTCGTAAATGGAAGATATGGAATCCCTTAGGCAGAACCTTATTTGGTAGGTTCTGAAATCTGATTCAATGATACATAATCGAATTTAAGTCTAATTATTTTAGGAACTATATGTAACCGTATTGGTCATGTACCACCGAGTAAATTGCATTATAAGATAAGTTTGAACGTGTACTCTCGAATTAAAACTGCGTATGACCTATTACGGCTGGGCTGACCCAGTTAGAGATTTAGTGGAGAGTACTTTCATTATGATTGAACTTAATGCATGCTGTGGGAATTTATTTCGAATAATCGAATAAGAAATTGGAAGCCTTAAAGGGTAATTATCTGAATTGATTATGTATCTGTGATCAACATAATTTTTATGTAATCTTAAGTATGTTTACGAGATTTCAATTTCGGAATGATTTAACGATTGAATTTTGTCCTATATGCTTTTATATATGACTATCTATATGTATACCTAAGTCTTCTTACGTATGGAAAGAAGTAAAGGTTGAAAAGAAGAGCATAGATCTTCTAGGGAGCAAATGAGAAAGTGAAAAGGTTGTAGAGATCCTAAAGCTTAACGTATGTTTGATTGACTTCTCTTGAAGTTAAGTAGGAACTCCTCTATGTGATTGTCTTTAAAGAGAAATCGTATGATGATCTTCACTGTTCTTTTTTTTTTTTAAATGTCAAGTGGAATAAAGAATTGGTGGTGCCGTTAAGTGAAGTGTAATTGAAAATTTGTTGTTAATTGAGAAGTTGTTATGGACTTTGGGATTATAAATGGTTAGTGTTGCTCCTTACCCGTTGAAATTTTGATGTGTGTGTTAATCGAAAGTATTTGTGATCCTTTCCTATCTCAAGTGTGGATCTAGTTTTGGAACATTACAGAATGTGTTTCCGTTTATGTTTGAACTATCTTCTATTTGGTCTTCTTCAATTTCGAGGACGAAATTTCTTTTAAGGAGGGAAGGATGTGACGACCCAGAATTTTTCCCTCCGCTCGAGCGGAGGAGTCGACGCTCTAGCAGACTTTTGGGGTTTCCAACAATTTTGCAGACGGCCTGAGATTCTGGGAGTTGTGAATCTCCGCTCGAGCGGAGAAGTTGACGCTCGAGCGGACTGCTTTATTGATCTGTGAGCGCTCGAGCGGTTGAAGCGACGCTCGAGCGTGAAAAGTAAGATTGCCCTTGACATTGTAGTAGTGTATTTGGAATCTTCTTATTTTATTTTGGAGTATTGATTGAGGTGGTAATATAATGGTGAAGTAAGATAGGACCAAAAACTTTAATTCGAACAATTTGTATATGTTCAGCCGTCACTCTTTTACCCTTTTCTTTTTCCACACTTTGAATTTGGATGTGCGGTTGGAGCCATTGGAAAGCTTATTTTTGGGGCTTCAATTTGAGCACAAGAACGACCTAAAACGGAGTCCGGATGGGAGAGTTATGCCTGTTTGAAGTTTTGAAATCTGTGCTGAATGCATGTACGCTCGAGCGTGAAGATGTGCGCTCGAGCGGGTTTTACGGACCAACAGCTTTAAAATCGGGATTTTGGATCATTTTAGATATTTTTCTTCTTTCCTCTTCCTTCCTCTCTTCCATGTCCGAAACCCTAGCCCCCAAACCTTTGAATTCCTTTACTTTGATCACGATCTACCATGGTTTTTGGCATCAAGGATGGAGAACAAGGGAGGATCAACGTTTTTACCCGATTGGAACTCGGATCTGCGAAGAATTCTGTTCAAAGCTTGCTCCTTTGTTGATTCTTGAGGTAAGGGTTCTAATACTCTTCAATACTTACATCCATAGTTAGATTTGAGGTATTTTCATTGCGTAAGTGTATAAATTTTCATTTTTATAAGTATATAGGGGAAGAAATTATGAGATTTTGGGAATTTCAGGTTTGAACATTGAGGGTTCAATTGATGGGTTAAGGTGATGGAGTATGATCCTTAGATGTATAATCAAGGAGGAAATTGGGATGTAAAGTCATGGTATGAGAAGTATGAATTTCTATGGAAAACTTTATGTTCTTGAAAACCCTAGATTAATTTGTGATGATAAAGAATGATTTTGCTCAAATTGGAATAGAATCATGGAATTGGTGGGTTGAGTTATACGTGTCCAAGTTTAATTGGATTTCTGAGATGTTTCGAAATAATGTTAAAAATTTACGAATGAACCTTGTTATGGGCATTGTAAATCATGTTAAAATGAGAAAGGAAATTAGGGGAAATGATTTAAAGAATTAATATGTGACTTCATATGTATGTAGGACACGCTTCGGGAGGAATAAATGCCCCACCAACGCACTGTGAGTAATAGTACTCCATATGTATATTATTTTCCATTAATAATCCTTGTTATTAGCATTCTGTTTTCCGTGGCAATATGGTAACATATATGTGGATTGAGAATTGGTGTAATCCCATGTGAACGTTGAAAGAGTTGGCTTAGTTCTGTGTTGATTACGATTCAGGTTTATCGGTAATGTGCTATAACCTATAAATTACCTATGATGCCGCATAATAAGTGTATATGAACTATTAAGATGATGGAATTAGTTAACAAAAAGAGTTGGTGGGAACGATATTCTGAATGGGAACATGATATCCCGAGTACCCTATTAGGAATTCCTACAGTCTGTTGGGTACTACATGTCTTATGATATAGGTGTTTGCCTCTCATAGATGAATTTAATTGGGATTGCTTACTGTTAACGGCATTATTAACGTTCCGTTATCTGTAAATTGTCTGCATTGATTTATAGTAAACAAGAGAAACAATAATACTCGTGTACTCTGAATCATTCTGTTTGTCAGTGATGAATCAAGACTATTATGAGGTAAATTATTCCGTCCCTATCAAGAAACGTTATTAATGTTCTGATATACATGAGACGATTATGTCTGTTGTAGTAAGCCATGAGATGATTTGTGTATACTATGATGGGACGATGTTCATATGAATTTGGGATTGTCTCGTTCCATTTATGTATTCTGTCTTATTAATCCGTTCCGTTTGTGATTTAACATGATATGAATTGTTGGTTTTAAAACTTATTGATTTCTGGTATGGAGCAAAGTGCTGTACGGAACTAAGTGCTACACTTTGGTGGGAGGCACCTCTAGAATCCGTACGAGCCACCTCTTGAGTCCATACATCTGTTATTCCTGTTACTACGCTTTATGCGTCCTGTTACCCACGCTTTATGCGTCCTGTTACCACGCTTATGCGTCCTGTCATCACGCTTATGCGTACTGTTATTTCTGTTATTTCTGCTATTTTTGTTATTTCTGTTGTTCCTGTTATTTCTGTTATTTCTGGACCTATGGCTATTGTGGAAATAATTACAGAATGTAGTTAATCATATGCTTCTGCAGTTATATACTTTATTATTCAAGTTGAACATTACATCATTTATGTACTATTATTCACTGAGTTTCGCTCATTCTGTATTTTGTCTATTTCTGTAGGTAATCAATCGGGAGTCCAGTCCTAACCCTTAAGGCTCGTCTCTCTTTTGTCAACTTCGGTGTGTCCAGGCACTAGCTGAAGCCGTGCGTTTTGTAAAGTGTTATTAGAGTATATGTTTATGTCTTGGTTGTCTTTCATTAATATTTTTGTTATATGCCCAACTGTGGGGCTAAGTTGAGGTTTACGTGTGTAAATTTTAATTATATTCTTTACTTAGTGTGATGTTATGATCCTGGCATAATAGTGGTAGCTCAATGGCATAGATTTTTGTGTTATCAGGTGCTTCCGTCCGGGCCCCATATCTTATATATGTCAATTTTTGTGTCTGTTTCTGATGAGGTCATGCCCAAACTTTTAGGGGCAGGTTTGGGGTGTGACAAGGAGAGACCGGTTCGGGTCTTGGATAGGCGGGATCAAGTTTTGCGCGGCAAGACCATCCCTTTGGTAAAAGTTTTGTGGAAACATCGCGGGGTGGAGGAAGCCACTTGGGAGCGTGAGTTGGAAGTCCGCGAGAAATATTCGAACTTGTTGGTTGATGTGTAATCATGTATTGAGATTTTGTAATTTTAATGAACTTTAAGAACATTATATATATGTCTTAAGTTGGAAAACATTGAAAATGTTTTGGTTTAATGAAAGTATTTTGAAACTTGCCTCATAATGGAAGTTTAGTGTAACATTGCATATGTTGATTATATTGTAGAATTGGAGTTATATCATGAAATTGAATATGATATGGGAATGGAATCATGTATATTAAAAACTGTTGAAATTGAACGAAAATTGCATGTTGATAATGCAGGTTGATATATATACATATATATATTGTGAGATGCCTCTTGATAAGAGATGAAATGACCGGTATTGGGTCAAGTTGTTTATTATTGTAATGTAATATTGTTGGAATTTGAGAAAAACCTGTTTTTGAAAACTTATGCTTAATTTCGGGGACGAAATTCTTTAAGGGGGGGAGGTTATAGCGACCCCGGTCTTTTCCTAGTTAGTTGTTGTATCCGGACTTATGTTCCGTAGATCCCTTTGTTATAAAATTGTTGTTGTTGTCCTTTAATTCCTTATTCTTGAGTTATAGGATGTTTTGGGCAGGTTGGTTACAGGTTGGTTGGGTTGGAAACCCAGTGTTGCTGTCCAAATTTTTGGACTTTCGCTCGAGCGAGGAGTTGGTCGCTCGAGCGAGCTTTTGTTTTTGGTCCTTCGCTCGAGCGAGGGTTTGGTCTCTCGAGCGAGAGTAGAGTTTTGTGTCTGGTGGCTCGAGCCAGGATTTCTTCGCTCGAGCGAGCGATTACGTCTAGTATAGACCTGAAAGTTGTGTTTCTTAGCTCGAGCGAGCTTTTCTTCGTTCGAGCGAGCGAGGTGTATGTTTTCGAGTTTTTCGCTCGAGCGAGCATTCTGTCGCTCGAACGTGCTTCTGGGTTGCAGACCTGAAGCTTCAAGTTCTTGACTCGAGCGAGCTTTTCTTCGCTCGAGCGAGGCTTTCTTGTGTCTGGTCGCTCGAGTGACCAATCCTTCGCTCGAGCGAGCCTGTCAGGTTTAAATAGGCAGCAGCGGGTTTTAAAATACTTTTTCATCCCCTTTTTTATTCCAAAACCCTAGGTCCGACCTCTCTCTCTCTCCACTCACCTTCTCTCTTAGGTATCATCTCTTTTTAGGGTGTTTCTACCCTAGGTTCTTTATTAAAAAGATAGAGTAAGTCGAGAGCTTCGTTTTAATCTGAGCGTTTGGCGGTTTGGAGCACTTTGGATTTTGGGTCATCATCTCCGTCTTCTCCATTCGGGTTATTTACTTCGAGGTAGGGATTTCCTATTCCATATTATAAGTTTTGTTCTAAGTTTTGGTAGTTTGATATGTTGGGGGTTATTTGGTAATTTTGGGAAAAACCTTAGTTGTGTTAATAAATTAATTTGTATAATTAATTTAGGGAAAATTGGGGAATTTAATTGAATTCATGGAATTGGGGTATTATAAGCTTAAATGGTGTAGTTGGATAATTTAATCACTCGCCTATTGAAATGTTGAGATTATAATTGTTGATACATTTATTTCCTGTTTAGAAATAACTGTTTGGGCTATCGGTGGAGGATAGTCATGATTGTTGTAGACATTGCATGTGGATTAGGGAAAACTGAAACTAATCACATTGGTTAAGTCATTGTTTTTAACTGTTGAATTAATACCGAAAATATGTGTATTGATTGTGTAGTGTATATGACAAGTGTTTAATACTTTGTATATGCATTTTGTTTGGGAGGAGATAGGGGATGTACTCCACGGTCTGAGAGGAGATAGGGGATGGACTCGTAAACCGGATATTGTTTGGGAGGAGATAGGGAATGGACTCCATTAGCACCACTAATATGTGTGCTTATTGATTTATGGAAGTGTTTTTACACGTTATCGATACATCAGTAAAATGTGTATCAAACTGGAAGTATGGAAGTGTTTTGGTATGAGACTTAGTCTCATTTAATGTGTTGATGTTGGAAGTAATGTTAATGTGAGATGTAGTCTCACTGTTATAGTTTGGCCAGGTTCTGAGCCATATTGGTATAAATGGAAAGTTGAACAAATAATGAGAAATGAAACGTGTCATGGATATTATTGTTATGGGACTGTATGATAATGAAATCGGTAATTTGTGTTAACCATCTATTGAATACTATTGTTTTATTCAATGCTTATATTTGGTTTAGTATATTTCTACTGGGCTGTGGCTCACCCTATATGGGAACATCATTTTCAGGTCCAGGTGATGTGCTACCTCCAAGGAATTAGCTTGGAAGGATTTGGAGTTGAAGACTCTGTTTAGATTAGTCGTTTATTTGGTTTGATTTTGATGTTACATGTAAACACAAGCCTAGGGCTTAATGTGTAAATGAGTTAGTACTCATATTTTTGTGTCCAAGTGTTGGCTTGGAAAGATGTAAGCCCGTAGGGCATTTACTTTCATTATTACACGTAATGTTTTTCAATAATGATACTCTGATGAATGAGATAATAATTGGTTTTCTTTTATCAACGCATGCTACTGTTATATATTATGGGTTTATTTTGAGGGCGTTACAGAACTAGTCACAATGTTCAATTTATTTTTATCTGTTCAATTTTATTATCTGTTGAAATACACCAAATTAGGATCTGTTGCAATCTTTCTTTCTCTCTCTTTGGTTCTTTCTCTCTATCTGTTGAAATTCTTTATCACATATAATCCAGTACATATATAGCTGTTCAATTTTTTTAAATATTTTTATATGCTTAATTCTTAATTTTTTTTTTCATTTACAACTATCTGTTGCAATTTGTTTCATCGTAGAACAACAACACAGATCAAAAACTTTTTAAAAAAAATGTGGAAGAATTGGGTCTGTGTGCTTGAAAAAAGAACTGTCTATAAGGAGCTGGATCAATGGAGTCTTCTCCTCCGATGGTCCTCTGCAGGCATTAAGTAAAATAATTTGGTGAGAAGTACTTTTGTTTGTTTTGAAAGGCGTTTTGTTTTCAATTTTACTACTTAATTTATCTATTGAATTTTTTTTCTATCTGTTCAAATTTACATTTTAGTGTTTAATTATTTTTTTTTGTCCATATATTCAAAAAAGTTGATTATCTGTTCACTTTTTTTCCCTATCTTTTCAAGGTTTTTTCTAGATTTTATTATCAATTCAATTTTAATCTCTTATCTGTTCAAATATCTATCCAAAATTTCTTATCTGTTCAACAAACCAGTCACAATGTTCAATTTATTTTTATCTGTTCAATTTTATTATCTGTTAAAATACACCAAATCAAGATTTGTTGCAATCTTTCTTTCTCTCTCTTTGGTTCCTTCTCTCTCTCTGTTGAAATTCTTTCTCACATATAATCTTGTATATATATATCTGTTCAATTTTTTTATTATTTTTATCTGCTTAATTTTTAATTTTTTTTCATTTACAACTATCTGTTGCAATTTGTTTCATCGTAGAACAACAACACAGATCAAAAACTTAAAAAAAAAAAAAAAAAAAAAAAAAAAAAAAAAGAGTGAAAGAATTGGATCTGTGTGGTTGAAAAAAAAACTGTCCGTAAGGAGCTGGATCAAGGGAGTCTTCTCCTCCGATGGTCCTCTGCAGGCATTGAGTACAATAATTTGGTGAGAAGTCCTTTTGTCTGTTTTGAAAGACGTTTTGTTTTCAATTTTACTCCTTAATTTATCTGTTGAATTTTTTTTCTATCTGTTCAAATTTACATTTTAGTGTTTAATTATTATTTTTTTGTCTATATATTCAAAAAAGTTGACTATCTGTTCACTTTTTTTCCCTATCTTTTCAAGGTTTTTTCTAGATTTTATTATCAATTCAATTTTAATCTCTTATCTGTTCAAATATCTATCCAAAATTTCTTATCTGTTCAACGAACCAGTCACAATGTTCAAGTTATTTTTATCTGTTCAATTTTATTATCTGTTGAAATGCACCAAATCAGGATCTGTTGCAATCTTTCTTTTTCTCTCTTTGGTTCTTTCTCTCTATCTGTTGAAATTCTTTCTCACATATAATCCAGTATATATATATATATATCTGTAGAATTTTTTTAATATTTTTATCTGCTTAATTTTTAATTTTTTTTTCATTTACAACTATCTGTTACAATTTGTTTCATCGTAGAACAACAACACAGACCAAAAATTAAAAAAAAAAAAAGTGGAAGAATTGGGTCTGTGTGGTTGAAAAAAAAAACTGTCCATAAGGAGCTGGATCAATGGAGTCTTCTCCTCCGATGGTCCTCTGCAGGCATTGAGTACAATAATTTGGCCAGAAGTCCTTTTGTTTGTTTTGAAAGACATTTTGTTTTCAATTTTACTCCTTAATTTATCTATTGAAATTTTTTTCTATCTGTTCAAATTTACATTTTAGTGTTTAATTATTTTTTTTGTCTATATATTCAAAAAAGTTGACTATCTGTTCACTTTCTTTCCCTATCTTTTCAAATTTTTTTCTAGATTTTATTATCAGTTCAATTTTAATCTCTTATCTGTTCAAATATCTATCCAAAATTTCTTATCTGTTCAACGAACCAGTCACAATGTTCAATTTATTTTTATCTGTTCAATTTTATTATCTGTTGAAATACACCAAATCAGGAGCTGCTGCAATCTTTCTTTCTCTCTCTTTGGTTCTTTCTCTCTATCTGTTGAAATTCTTTCTCACATATAATCCAGTATATATATCTGTTCAATTTTTTTAATATTTTTATCTGCTTAATTTTTAATTTTTTTTCATTTACAACTATCTGTTGCAATTTGTTTCATCGTTGAACAACAACACAGATCAAATGCTTAAAAAAAAAAAAAAAAAAAAAAAAAAAGAAAAAAAAAAGTGGAAGAATTGGGTCTGTGTGGTTAAAAAACAAAACTGTCCATAAGGAGCTGGATCAATGGAGTCTTCTCCTCCAATGGTCCTCTGCAGGCATTGAGTAAAATAATTTGGTGAGAAGTCCTTTTGTTTGTTTTGAAAGACGTTTTGTTTTCAATTTTCTCCTTAATTTATCTGTTGAATTTTTTTTTCTATATGTTAAAATTTACATTTAAGTGTTTAATTATTTTTTTTTGGTCAATATATTCAAAAAAGTTGACTATCAGTTCACTTTTTTTCCCTAACTTTTTAAATTTTTTTCTAGATTTTGTTATCAGTTTAATTTTAATCTCTTATCTGTTCAAATATCTATCCAAAATTTTTTATCTGTTCAACAAACCAGTCACAATGCTCAATTTATTTTTATCCCTTCAATTTTATTATCTGTTGAAATACACCAAATCAGGATCTGTTGTAATCTTTCTTTCTCTCACTTTGGTTCTTTCTCTCTATCTGTTGAAATTCTTTCTCACATATAATCCAGTATATATATATCTGTTCAATTTTTTTAATATTTTTATCCGCTTAATTTTTAATTTTATTTTTCATTTACAACTATCTGTTGCAATTTGTTTCATCGTTGAACAACAACACAGATCAAAAACTTAAAAAAAAAAAAAAAAGTGGAATAATTGGGTCTGTGTGCTTGAAAAAAAAAACTGTCCATAAGGAGCTGGATCAATGGAGTCTTCTCCTCCGATGGTCCTCTGCAGGCATTGTGTACAATAATTTGGTGAGAAGTCCTTTTGTTTGTTTTGAAAGACGTTTTGTTTTCAATTTTACTCCTTAATTTATCTGTTGAATTTTTTTTTTCTATCGGTTCAAATTTGCATTTTAATGTTTAATTATTTTTTTTTGTCTATATATTCAAAAAAGTTGATTATCTGTTCACTTTTTTTCCCTATCTTTTCAAGTTTTTTTTTCTAGATTTTAATTTCAATTCAATTTTAATCTCTTATATGTTCAAATATCTATCCAATATTTCTTATCTGTTCAACGAACCAGTCACAATGTTCAATTTATTTTTATCTGTTCAATTTTATTATCTGTTGAAATAAACGAAATCAGGATCTGTTGCAATCTTTCTTTCTCTCTCTTTAGTTCTTTCTCTCTATCTGTTAAAATTCATTCTCATATAAAATCCAGTATAGATATATCTGTTTAATTTTTTAAATATTTTTATCTGCTTAATTTTTAATTTTTTTTTAATTTACAACTATCTGTTGCAATTTGTTTCATCGTAGAACAACAACACAGATCAAAAAAAAAAAAAAGTGGAAGAATTGGGTCTTTGTGCTTGAAAAAAAAAACTGTCCTGAAGGAGCTGAATCAATGGAGTCTTCTCCTCCAATGGTCCTCTGTAGGCATTGAGTAAAATAATTTGGTTAGAAGTCTTTTTGTTTGTTTTGAAAATCGTTTTGTTTTCAATTTTACTCCTTAATTTATCTGTTGAATTTTTTTTTTCTATATGTTCAAATTTACATTTAAGTGTTTAATTTTTTTTTGTCTATATATTCAAAAAAGTTGACTATCTGTTCACTTTTTTTCCCTCTCTTTTAAAATTTTTTTCTAGATTTTGTTATCAGTTCAATTTTAATCTCTTATATGTTCAAATATCTATCCAAAATTTCTTATCTGTTCAACGAACCAGTCACAATGTTCAATTTATTTTTATCTATTCAATTTTAATATCTGTTGAAATACACCAAATCAAGATTTGTTGCAATCTTTCTTTCTCCCTTTTTGATTTTTTCTCTCTATATGTAGAAATTTTTTCGCACATATAATACAGTATATATATGTCTGTTCAATTTTTTTATTATTTTTATCTGCTTAATTTTTAATTTTTTTTTTCATTTACAACTATCTGTTGCAATTTGTTTCATCATAGAACAACAACACAGATCAACAACTCAAAAAAAAAAAAAAGTGGAAGAATTGGGTCTGTGTGCTTGAAAAAAAAAAAACTGTCCATAAGCAGCTGGATCAATGGAGTCTTCTGCTCTGATGGTCCTCTTCAGGCATTGAGTACAATAATTTAGTGAGAAGTCCTTTTATTTGTTTTGAATGACGTTTTGTTTTCAAATTTACTCCTTAATTTATCTGTTGAATTTTTTTTCTATTTGTTCAAATTTGCATTTTAGCGTTGAATTTTTTTTTTTTGTCTATATATTCAAAAAAGTTGACTATCTGTTCACTTTTTTTTCCCTATCTTTTCAAGTTTTTTTCTAGATTTTATTATCAATTCAATTTTAATCTCTTATCTGTTCAAATATCTATCCAAAATTTCTTATCTGTTCAACGAACCAGTCACAATGTGCAATTTATTTTTATCTGTTCAATTTTATTATCTGTTGAAATACACGAAATCTGGATCTGTTGCAATCTTTCTTTCTCTCTCTTTGGTTCTTTCTCTCTATCTGTTGAAATTCTTTCTCACATATAATCCAGTATATATATATATATCTGTTCAATTTCTTAAATATTTTTATCCGCTTAATTTTTAATTTTTTTTTCATTTACAACTATCTGTTGCAATTTGTTTCATCGTTGAACAACAACACAGATCAAAAACTTTAAAAAAAAAAAAAAAAAAAGTGGAAGAATTGGGTCTGTGTGCTTGAAAAAAAAAAACTGTCCATAAGGAGCTGGATCAATGGAGTCTTCTCCTCCGATGGTCCTCTGCAGGCATTGAGTACAATAATTTGGTGAGAAGTCCTTTTGTTTGTTTTGAAAGACGTTTTGTTTTTAATTTTACTCTTTAATTTATCTATTGAATTTTTTTTTCTATCTGTTCAAATTTACATTTTAGTGTTTAATTATTTTTTTTGTCTATATATTCAAAAAAGTTGACTATCTGTTCACTTTTTTTCCCTATCTTTTCAAATTTTTTTCTAGATTTTGTTATCAGTTTAATTTTAATCTCTTATATGTTCAAATATCTATCCAAAATTTCTTATCTGTTCAACAAACCAGTCACAATGTTCAATTTATTTTTATCTGTTCAACTTTATTATCTGTTGATATACACCAAATCAAGATCTGTTGCAATCTTTCTTTCTCTCTCATTGGTTCTTTCTCTCTATCTGTTGAAATTCTTTCTCACATATAATCCAGTATATATATATCTGTTCAATTTTTTAAATATTTTTATCTGCTTAATTTTTAATTTTTTTTCATTTACAACTATCTGTTGCAATTTGTTTCATCGGTGAACGACAACACAGATCAAAAACTTAAAAAAAGAAAAAAAAAAAAAAAGGTGGAAGAATTGGGTCTTTGTGCTTAAAAAAAAAAAAAACTGGCCATAAGGAGCTGAATCAATGGAGTATTCTTCTCCGATGGTTTTCTGCAGGCATTGAGTAAAATAATTTGGTTAGAAGTCCTTTTGTTTGTTTTGAAAAACGTTTTGTTTTTAATTTTACTCCTTAATTTATCTGTTGAATTTTTTTTTTCTACATGTTCAAATTTACATTTAAGTGTTTAATTATTTTTTTTTTGTCTATATATTCAAAAAAGTTGAATATTTGTTCACTTTTTTTCCCTATCTTTTCAAATTTTTTTCTTGATTTTATTATCAATTCAATTTTAATCTCTTATCTGTTGAAATATCTATCCAAAATTTCTTATCTGTTCAACGAACCAGTCACAATGTTCAATTTATTTTTATTTGTCCAATTTTATTATCTATTGAAATACACCAAATGAGGATCTATTTCAATCTTTCTTTCTCACTCTTTGGTTCTTTCTCTCTATCTGTTGAAATTCATTCTCATATATAATCCAGTATATATATATATCTGTTCAATTTTTTAAATATTGTTATCTGCTTAATTTTGAATATTTTTTTCATTTACAACTATCTGTTGCAATTTGTTTCATCGTAGAACAACAACACAGATAAAAAACTTTTTAAAAAAAAAGTGGAAGAATTGGGTCTGTGTGCTTAGAAAAAACTGTCCATAAGGAGCTGGATCAATGGAGTCTTCTGCTCCGATGGTCCTCTGTAGGAATTGAGTAAAATAATTTGGTGAAAAATCCTTTTGTTTGTTTTGAAAGACGTTTTGTATTCAATTTTACTCCCTAATTTATCGGTTGAATTTTTTTTTTATCTATTCAAATATACATTTTAGTGTTTAATTATTTTTTTGTCTATATATTCAAAAAAGTTGACTATCTGTTCACTTTTTTTCCCTATCTTTTCAAATTTTTTTTTCTAGATTCTATTGTCAATTCAATTTTAATCTCTTATCTGTTAAAATATCTATCCAAAATTTCTTATCTGTTCAATGAACCAGTCACAATGTTCAATTTATTTTTATCTGTTCAATTTTATTATCTGTTAAATACACCAACTCAGGATCTGTTGCAATCTTTCTTTCTCTCTCTTTGGTTCTTTCTCTCTATCTGTTGAAATTCTTTCTCACATATAATCCAGTATATATATATATCTGTTCAATTTTTTTAATATTTTTATCAACTTAATTTTTAATTTTGTTTTCATTTACAACTATCTGTTGCAATTTGTTTCATCGTTGAACAACAACACAGAGCAAAAGCTTTAAAAAAAAAAAAAGTGGATGAATTGGGTCTGTGTGCTTGAAAAAAAAACTGTCTATAAGGAGCTGGATCAATAGAGTCTTCTCCTCCGATGGTCTTCTGCAGGCATTGAGTAAAATAATTTGGTCAGAAGTCCTTTTGTTTGTTTTGAAAAACGTTTTGTTTTCAATTTTACTCCTTAATTTATCTGTTAAATTTTTTTTTCTATATGTTCAAATTTACATTTAAGTGTTTAATTATTATTTTTTTGTCTATATATTCAAAAAAGTTGGCTATCTGTTCACTTTTTTTCCTTATCTTTTCAAATTTTTTTCTAGATTTTGTTATCAGTTCAATTTTAATCTCTTATCTGTTCAAATATCTATCCAAAATTTCTTATCTGTTCAACAAACCAGTCACAATGTTCAATTTATTTTTATCTTTTCAATTTTATTATCTGTTGATATACACCAAATCAGGATCTGTTGCAATCTTTCTTTCTCTCTCTTTGGTTCTTTCTCTCTATATGTTGAAATTCTTTCTCACATATAATCTGGTGTATATATATATATGTTCAATTTTTTCAATTATTTTTATCTTCTTAATTTTTAATTTTTTTTTTCATTTACAACTATCTGTTGTAATTTGTTTTATCGTAGAACAACAACACAGATCAAAAACTTTAAAAAAAAAAAAAAAAAAAAAAAGTGGAAGAATTGGTCTGTGTGCTTGAAAAAAAAACGGTCCATAAGGAGCTGGATCAATGGAGTCTTCTCCTCCGATGGTCCTCTGCAGGCATTGAGTAAAATAATTTGGTGAGAAGTCCGTTTGGTTGCTTTGAAAGGCGTTTTGTTTTCAAATTTACTCCTTAATTTATCTGTTGAATTTTTTTTCCATCTGTTCACATTTATGTTTTAGTGTTTAATTATTTTTTTTGTCTATATATTCAAAAAAGTTGACTATCTGTTCACTTTCTTTCCCTATCTTTTCAAATTTTTTTCTAGATTTTATTATCAGTTCAATTTTAATCTCTTATCTGTTCAAATATCTATCAAAAATTTCTTATCTGTTCAACGAACCAGTCAGAATGTTCAATTTATTTTTATCTGTTCAATTTTATTATATGTTGAAATACACCAAATCAGGATCTGTTGCAATCTTTCTTTCTCTCTCTTTGGTTCTTTCTCTCTATCTGTTGAAATTCTTTCTCACATATAATCCAGTATATATATATCTGTTCAATTTTTTAAATATTTTTATTTGCTTAATTTTTAATTTTGTTTTCATTTACAACTATCTGTTGCAATTTGTTTCATCGTAGAACAAAGACACAGATTAAAAAAAAAAAGTGGAAGAATTGGTCTGTGTGGTTGAAAAAAAAAACTGTCCATAAGGAGCTGGATCAAGGGAGTCTTCTCCTCCGATGGTCCTCTGCAGGCATTGAGTAAAATAATTTGGTGAGAAGTCGTTTTGTTTGTTTTAAAAGACGTTTTGTTTTCAATTTTATTCCTTAATTCATCTGTTGAATTTTTTTTTTCTATATATTCAAATTTACATTTAAGTGTTTAATTTTTTTTTTGTCTATATATTCAAAAATTGACTATCTGTTCACGTTTTTTCCTTATCTTTTCAAATTTTTTTCTAGATTTTGTTATCAGTTCAATTTTAATCTTTTATCTATTCAAATATCTATCCAAAATTTATTATCTGTTTAACAAACCAGTCACAATGTTCAATTTATTTTTATCTGTTCAATTTTAATATCTGTTGAAATACACCAAATCAGGATCTGTTAAAATCTTTCTTTCTCTCTCTTTGGTTGTATCTCTCTATATGTTGAAATTCTTTCTCACATATAATCCAGTATATATATATCTGTTCAATTTTTTAAATATTTTTATCTGCTTAATTTTTTATTTTGTTTTCATTTACAACTATTTGTTGCAATTGGTTTCATCGTAGAACAAAGACACAGATCAAAAACCTTAAAAAAAAAAAAAAAAAAAAAGATAAGAAAAAAAAAAGTGGAAGAATTGGTCTGTGTGGTTGAAAAAAAAAACTGTTCATAAGGAGCTGGATCAAGGGAGTCTTCTCCTCCGATGGTCCTCTGCAGGCATTGAGTAAAATAATTCGGTGAGAAGTCTTTTTGTTTGTTTTCAATTTTATTCCTTAATTCATCTGTTGAATTTTTTTTTTTCTATATATTCAAATTTACATTTAAGTGTTTAATTTTTTTTTTGTCTATATATTCAAAAAAGTTGACTATCTGTTCACGTTTTTTCCCAATCTTTTCAAATTTTTTTCTACATTTTGTTATCAGTTCAATTTTAATCTTTTATCTATTCGAATATCTATCCAAAATTTCTTATCTGTTCAACAAACCAGTCACAATGTTCAATTTATTTTTATCTATTCAATTTTAATATCTGTTGAAATACACCAAATCAGGATCTGTTAAAATCTTTCTTTCTCTCTCTTTGGTTGTTTCTCTCTATATGTTGAAATTCTTTCTCACATATAATCCAATATATATATCTTTTGAATTTTTTTAATTATTTTTATCTGCTTAATTTTTTAATTTTTTTTTCATTTCCAACTATCTGTTGCACTTTGTTTCATCGTAGAACAACAACACAGATCAAAAACTTAAAAAAAAAAAAAAAGGTGGAAGAATTGTGTCTGTGTGGTTGAAAAAAAAAAACTGTCCATAAGGAGCTGGATCAATGGAGTCTTCTCCTCCGATGGTTCTCTGCAGGCTCTGAGTAAAATAATTTAGGGACAAGTCTTTTTGTCTGTTTTGAAAGACGTTTTGTTTTCAATTTTACGACTTAATTTATCTGTTGAATTTCTTTTTTCTATCAGTTCAAATTTACATTTTAGTGTTTAATTATTTTTTTTTGGTCTATATGTTCAAAAAACTTGACTATCTGTTCACTTTTTTTCCATATCTTTTCAAATTTTTTTCTAGATTTTATTATCAATTCAATTTTAATCTCTTATCTGTTCAACGAACCAGTCACAATGTTCAATTTATTTTTATCTGTTCAATTTTATTATCTACTAAATTACACCAAATCAGGATCTGTTGCAATCTTTCTTTCTCTCTCTTTGGTTCTTTCTCTCTATATGTTGAAATTCTTTCTCACATATAATCCGGTATATATATATATGTTCAATTTTTTCAATTATTTTTATCTTCTTAATTTTTAATTTTTTTTTTCATTTACAACTATCTGTTGTAATTTGTTTTATCGTAGAACAACAACACAGATCAAAAACTTTTTTAAAAAAAAAAAAAGTGGAAGAATTGGTCTGTGTGCTTGAAAAAAAAAACGGTCCATAAGGAGCTGGATCAATGGAGTCTTCTCCTCCGATGGTCCTCTGCAGGCATTGAGTAAAATAATTTGGTCAGAAGTCCTTTTGTTTGTTTTGAAAGACGTTTTGTTTTCAATTTTACTCCTTAATTTGTCTGTTGAATTTTTTTTCTATCTGTTGAAATTTAAATTTTAGTGTTTAATTTTTTTTTTTGTCTATATATTCAAAAAAGTTGACTATCTGTTCACTTTTTTTCCCTATCTTTTCAAAAAATTTTCTAGATTTTATTATCAATTCAATTTTAATCTCTTATTTGTTCAAATATCTATTCAAAATTTATTATCTGTTCAACGAACAAGTCAAAATGTTCAATTTATTTTTATCTGTTCAATTTTATTATCTGTTGAAATACACCAAATCAGGATCTCTCCCAATCTTTCTTTCTCTCTTTTTGTTTCTTACTTTCTATCTGTTGAAATTCTTTCTCACATATAATTCAGTATATATATTTCTGTTCAATTTTTTTAATATTTTTATTTTCTTAATTTTTTATTTTTTTTCATTTACAACTATCTGTCGCAATTTGTTTCATCGTTGAAAAACAACACAGATCAAAAACTTTAAAAAAAAAAAGTGGAAGAATTGGGTCTGTGTGCTTGAAAAAAAAAAACAATCCATAAGGAGCTGGAACAATGGAGTCTTCTCCTCCGATAGTCTTCTACAGGCATTGAGTAAAATAATTTGGTGATAAGTCCTTTTATTTGTTTTGAAAGACGTTTCGTTTTTAATTTTACTCCTTAATTTATCTGTTAAATTTTTTTTCTATCTGTTCAAATTTACATTTTAGTGTTTAATTTTTTTTTTTTGTCTATATATTCAAAAAAGTCGACTATCTGTTCACCTTTTTTCCCTATCTTTTCAAAATTTTTCCTAGATTTTATTATCAGTTCAATTTTAATCTCTTATCTGTTCAAATAACTATCCAAAATTTCTTATCTGTTCAACGAACCAGTCATAATGTCCAATTTATTTTTATCTGTTCAATTTTATTATCTATTGAAATACACCAAATCAGGATCTGTTGCAATCTTTCTTTTTCTCTCTTTGGTTCTTTCTCTCTATCTGTTGAAATTCTTTCTCATATATAATCCAGTATATATATCTGTTCAATTTTTTTAATATTTTTATCTGCTTAATTTTTAATTTTTTTTTCATTTACAACTATCTGTTGCAATTTGTTTCATCGTTGAACAACAACACAGATCAAAAACTTTAAAAAAAAAAAAAAAGTGGAAGAATTGGGTCTGTGTGCTTGAAAAAAAAAAACCTGTCCATAAGGAGCTGGATTAATGGAGTCTTCTCCTCCGATGGTCCGCTGTAGGCATTGAGTAAAGTAATTTGGTCAGAAGTCCTTTTGTTTGTTTTGAAAAACGTTTTGTTTTCAATTTTATTCCTCAATTTATCTGTGGAATTTTTTTTCTATATATTCAAATTTACATTAAAGTGTTTAATTTTTTTTTTCTATATATTCAAAAAAGTTGACTATCTGTTCACTTTTTTTCCCTATCTTTTAGAATTTTTTTTCTGGATTTTGTTATCAGTTCAATTTTAATCTCTTATCTGTTCAAATATCTATCCAAAATTTCTTATCTGTTCAACAAACCAGTCACAATGTTCAATTTATTTTTATCTGTTCAATTTTATTATCTGTTGAAATACACCAAATCAGGTTCTGTTGCAATCTTTCTTTCTCCCTCTTTGATACTTTCTCTCTATCTGTTCAAATTCTTTCTCACATATAATCCAGTATATATATATCTGTTCAATTTTTTTAATACTTTTATCAGCTTAATTTTTAATTTTTTTTTTCGTTTACAACTATCTGTTGCAATTTGTTTCATCGTAGAACAACAACACAGATCAAAAACTATAAAATAAAAAATAAAAAAAAAAGTGGAAGAATTGGGTCAGTGTGGTTGAAAAAAAAAACTTTCCATAAGGAGCTGGATCAATGGAGTCTTCTCTTCCGATGGTCCTCTGCAGGCATTGAGTAAAATAATTTGGTCAGAAGTCATTTTGTTTGTTTTGAAAGACGTTTTGTTTTCAATTTTAATCTTTAATTTATCTGTTTAATTTTTTTCTATCTGTTCAAATTTACATTTTAGTGTTTAATTATTTTTTTTCATCTATATATTCAAAAAAGTTGACTATCTGTTCACTTTTTTTCCCTATCTTTTCAAATTTTTTTCTAGATTTTATTATCTATTCAATTTTAATCTCTTATCTGTTAAAATATCTATCCAAAATTTCTTATCTGTTCAACGAACCAGTCAGAGTGTTCAATTTATTTTTATCTGTTTACCTTTATTATCAGTTGAAATACACCAAATCAGGATCTGTTGCAATCTTTCTTTCTCTCTCTTTAGTTCTTTCTCTCTATAATCCAGTATATATATATATTTCTGTTCAATTTTTTTAATTATTTTTATCTGCTTAGTTTTTAATTTTTTTTTTCATTTACAACTATCTGTTGCAATTTCTTTCATCGTAGAACAACAACATAGATCAAAAACTTAAAAAAAAAAAAAAAAAAAAAAAAGAAGAAGAATTGGGTCAGTGTGGTTGGAAAAAAAAACTGTCCATAAGGAGCTGGATCAATGGAGTCTTCTCCACCGATTGTCCTCTGCAGGCATTGAGTAAAATAATTTGGTCAGAAGTTCTTTTGTTTGTTTTGAAAGACGTTTTGTTTTCAATTTTACTACTTAATTTATCTGTTAAATTTTTTTTTCGATCTGTTCAAATTTACATTTTAGTGTTTAATTATTTTTTTTGTCTATATATTCAAAAAAGTTAACTTTCTGTTCACTTTTTTTCCTATCTTTTCAAATTTTTTTCTAGATTTTATTATCAATTCAATTTTAATCTCTTATCTGTTCAAATATCTATCCAAATTTCTTATCTGTTCAACGAACCAGTCACAATGTTCAATTTATTTTTATCTGTTCAATTTTATTATCTGTTGAAATACACCAAATCAGGATCTACTGCAATCTTTCTTTCTCTCTCTTTGGTTCTTTCTCTGTATATGTTGAATTTCTTTCTCATATATAATCCAGTATATATATCTGTTCAATTTTTTAATATTTTTCTCTGTTTAATTTTTAATTTTTTTTTTCATTTACAACTACCTGTTGCAATTTGTTTCATCGTAGAACAACAACACAGATCAAAAACTTAAAAAAAAGAAAAAGAAAAAAGAATTGGGTCTGTGTGCTTTAAAAAAAAAAGTGTCCATAAAGAGCTGGATCAATGGAGTCTTCTCCTCCGATGGAACTCTACAGGCATTGAATAAAATAATTTGGTCGGAAGTCCTTTTGTTTGTTTTGAAAGACGTTTTGTTTTCAATTTTATCCCTTAATTTATCTGTTGAATTTTTTTTGTCTATATATTCAAAAAAGTTGACTATCTGTTCACTTTTTTTCCTATCTTTTCAAAAAAAAAATAGATTTTATTATCAATTTAATTTTAATCTCTTATCTGTTCAAATATCTATCCAAAATTTATTACCTGTTCAACGAACCAGTCACAATGTTCAATTTATTTTTATCAGTTCAATTTTATTATCTGTTGAAATACACCAAATCAAGATCTGTTGCAATCTTTCTTTCTCCCTCTTTGGTTCTTTCCCTCTATCTGTTGAAATTCTTTTTCACATATAATCCAGTATATATATATCTGTTCAATTTTTTTAATATTTTTATCTGCTTAATTTTTAATATTTTTTTCATTTACAACTATCTGTTGCAATTTGTTTCATCGTAGAACAACAACACAGATCAAAAATTTAAAAAAAAAAAAAAAGAATTGGGTCCGTGTGGTTGAAAAAAAACTGTCCATATGGAGCTGGATCAATGGAGTCTTCTCCTCCGATGGTCCTCTGCAGTCATTGAGTAAAATAATTTGGTGAGAAGTCCTTTTGTTTGTTTTGAAAAACGTTTTGTTTTCAATTTTACTCCTTAATTTTTCTGTTGAATTTTTTTTTTCTAAATGTTCAAATTTACATTTAAGTGTTTAATTATTTTTTTTTGTCTATATATTCAAAAAAGTTGACTATCTGTTCACTTTTTTTCCCTATCTTTTCAAAAAAATTTCTAGATTTTATTATCAATTCAATTTTAATCTCTTATTTGTTCAAATATCTATTCAAAATTTATTATCTGTTCAACGAACCAGTCAGAATGTTCAATTTATTTTTATCTGTTCAATTTTATTATCTGTTGAAATACACCAAATCAGGATCTCTCCCAATCTTTCTTTCTCTCTTTTTGTTTCTTACTTTCTATCTGTTGAAATTCTTTCTCACATATAATTCAGTATATATATTTCTGTTCAATTTTTTTAATATTTTTATTTTCTTAATTTTTTATTTTTTTTTCATTTACAACTATCTGTCGCAATTTGTTTCATCGTTGAAAAACAACACAGATCAAAAACTTTAAAAAAAAAAAAAGTGGAAGAATTGGGTCTGTGTGCTTGAAAAAAAAAAACAATCCATAAGGAGCTGGAACAATGGAGTCTTCTCCTCCGATAGTCTTCTACAGGCATTGAGTAAAATAATTTGGTGATAAGTCCTTTTATTTGTTTTGAAAGACGTTTCGTTTTTAATTTTACTCCTTAATTTATCTGTTAAATTTTTTTTCTATCTGTTCAAATTTACATTTTAGTGTTTAATTATTTTTTTTTTGTCTATATATTCAAAAAAGTCGACTATCTGTTCACCTTTTTTCCCTATCTTTTCAAAATTTTTCCTAGATTTTATTATCAGTTCAATTTTAATCTCTTATCTGTTCAAATAACTATCCAAAATTTCTTATCTGTTCAACGAACCAGTCATAATGTCCAATTTATTTTTATCTGTTCAATTTTATTATCTATTGAAATACACCAAATCAGGATCTGTTGCAATCTTTCTTTTTCTCTCTTTGGTTCTTTCTCTCTATCTGTTGAAATTCTTTCTCATATATAATCCAGTATATATATATCTGTTCAATTTTTTTAATATTTTTATCTGCTTAATTTTTAATTTTTTTTTCATTTACAACTATCTGTTGCAATTTGTTTCATCGTTGAACAACAACACAGATCAAAAACTTAAAAAAAAAAAAAAAAAAAAAAAAAAAAAAGTGGAAGAATTGGGTCTGTGTGCTTGAAAAAAAAAACCTGTCCATAAGGAGCTGGATTAATGGAGTCTTCTCCTCCGATGGTCCGCTGTAGGCATTGAGTAAAGTAATTTGGTCAGAAGTCCTTTTGTTTGTTTTGAAAAACGTTTTGTTTTCAATTTTACTCCTCAATTTATCTGTTGAATTTTTTTTTCTATATATTCAAATTTACATTAAAGTGTTTAATTTTTTTTTTCTATATATTCAAAAAAGTTGACTATCTATTCACTTTTTTTCCCTATCTTTTAGAATTTTTTTTCTGGATTTTGTTATCAGTTCAATTTTAATCTCTTATCTGTTCAAATATCTATCCAAAATTTCTTATCTGTTCAACAAACCAGTCACAATGTTCAATTTATTTTTATCTGTTCAATTTTATTATCTGTTGAAATACACCAAATCAGGTTCTGTTGCAATCTTTCTTTCTCCCTCTTTGATACTTTCTCTCTATCTGTTCAAATTCTTTCTCACATATAATCCAGTATATATATATCTGTTCAATTTTTTTAATATTTTTATCAGCTTAATTTTTAATTTTTTTTTCGTTTACAACTATCTGTTGCAATTTGTTTCATCGTAGAACAACAACACAGATCAAAAACTATAAAATAAAAAAAATAAAAAAAAAAAGTGGAAGAATTGGGTCAGTGTGGTTAAAAAAAAAACTTTCCATAAGGAGCTGGATCAATGGAGTCTTCTCCTCCGATGGTCCTCTGCAGGCATTGAGTAAAATAATTTGGTCAGAAGTCATTTTGTTTGTTTTGAAAGACGTTTTGTTTTCAATTTTAATCTTTAATTTATCTGTTTAATTTTTTTCTATCTGTTCAAATTTACATTTTAGTGTTTAATTATTTTTTTTCATCTATATATTCAAAAAAGTTGACTATCTGTTCACTTTTTTTCCCTATCTTTTCAAATTTTTTTCTAGATTTTATTATCTATTCAATTTTAATCTCTTATCTGTTAAAATATCTATCCAAAATTTCTTATCTGTTCAACGAACCAGTCAGAGTGTTCAATTTATTTTTATCTGTTTACCTTTATTATCAGTTGAAATACACCAAATCAGGATCTGTTGCCATCTTTCTTTCTCTCTCTTTGGTTCTTTCTCTCTATAATCCAGTATATATATATATTTCTGTTCAATTTTTTTAATTATTTTTATCTGCTTAGTTTTTAATTTTTTTTTTCATTTACAACTATCTGTTGCAATTTCTTTCATCGTAGAACAACAACATAGATCAAAAACTTAAAAAAAAAAAGAAAAAAAAAAAGAAGAAGAATTGGGTTAGTGTGGTTGGAAAAAAAAAACTGTCCATAAGGAGCTGGATCAATGGAGTCTTCTCCACCGATTGTCCTCTGCAGGCATTGAGTAAAATAATTTGGTCAGAAGTTCTTTTGTTTGTTTTGAAAGACGTTTTGTTTTCAATTTTACTACTTAATTTATTTGTTAAATTTTTTTTCTATCTGTTCAAATTTACATTTTAGTGTTTAATTATTTTTTTTGTCTATATATTCAAAAAAGTTAACTTTCTGTTCACTTTTTTTCCTATCTTTTCAAATTTTTTTCTAGATTTTATTATCAATTCAATTTTAATCTCTTATCTGTTCAAATATCTATCCAAATTTCTTATCTGTTCAACGAACTAGTCACAATGCTCAATTTATTTTTATCTGTTCAATTTTATTATCTGTTGAAATACACCAAATCAGGATCTGCTGCAATCTTTCTTTCTCTCTCTTTGGTGCTTTCTCTGTATATGTTGAAATTCTTTCTCATATATAATCCAGTATATATATCTGTTCAATTTTTTAATATTTTTCTCTGTTTAATTTTTAATTTTTTTTTCATTTACAACTACCTGTTGCAATTTGTTTCATCGTAGAACAACAACACAGATCAAAAACTTAAAAAAAGAAAAAGAAAAAAAGAATTGGGTCTGTGTGCTTTAAAAAAAAAAGTGTCCATAAAGAGCTGGATCAATGGAGTCTTCTCCTCCGATGGAACTCTACAGGCATTGAATAAAATAATTTGGTCGGAAGTCCTTTTGTTTGTTTTGAAAGACGTTTTGTTTTCAATTTTATCCCTTAATTTATCTGTTGAATTTTTTTTGTCTATATATTCAAAAAAGTTGACTATCTGTTCACTTTTTTTCCTATCTTTTCAAAAAAAAATTAGATTTTATTATCAATTTAATTTTAATCTCTTATCTGTTCAAATATTTATCCAAAATTTATTACCTGTTCAACGAACCAGTCACAATGTTCAATTTATTTTTATCAGTTCAATTTTATTATCTGTTGAAATACACCAAATTAAGATCTGTTGCAATCTTTCTTTCTCCCTCTTTGGTTCTTTCCCTCTATCTGTTGAAATTCTTTTTCACATATAATCCAGTATATATATATCTGTTCAATTTTTTTAATATTTTTATCTGCTTAATTTTTAATTTTTTTTTCATTTACAACTATCTGTTGCAATTTGTTTCATCGTAGAACAACAACACAGATCAAAAACTTTAAAAAAAAAAGAAAAAGAATTGGGTCCGTGTGGTTGAAAAAAAACTGTCCATATGGAGCTGGATCAATGGAGTCTTCTCCTCCGATCGTCCTCTGCAGGCATTGAGTAAAATAATTTGGTGAGAAGTCCTTTTGTTTGTTTTGAAAAACGTTTTGTTTTCAATTTTACTCCTTAATTTTTCTGTTGAATTTTTTTTTCTAAATGTTCAAATTTACATTTAAGTGTTTAATTATTTTTTTTGTCTATATATTCAAAAAAGTTGACTATCTGTTCACTTTTTTCCCTATCTTTTCAAAAATTTTTCTAGATTTTGTTATCAATTCAATTTTAATCTCTTATCTGTTCAAATATCTATCCAAAATTTCTCATCTGTTCAACGAACCAGTCATAATGTTCAATTCATTTTTATCTTTTCAATTTTATTATCTATTGAAATACACCAAATCAGGATCTGTTGCAGTCTTTCTTTCTCTCTCTTTAATTCTTTCTCTCTATCTGTTGAAATTCCTTCTCACATATAATCCAATATATATATATCTGTTCAATATTTTTAATATTTTTATCTGCTTAATGTTTAATTTTTTTTTTCACCTACAACTATCCGTTGCAATTTGTTTCATCGTTGAAAAACAACACAGACCAAAAACTTTTAAAAAAAAAAAAAAAAAAAAGTGGAAGAATTTGGTCTGTGTGCTTGAAAAAAAAATCTGTCCATAAGGAGCTGGATCTGTGGAGTCTTCTCCTCCGATGGTCCTCTGCAGGCATTGAGTAAAATAATTTGGTCAGAAGTCCTTTTATTTGTTTTGACAAACGTTTTGTTTTCAATTTTACTCCTTAATTTATCTGTTGAATTTTTTTTTTTCTACATCTTCAAATTTACATTAAAGTGTTTAATTTTTTTTTTCTCTATATATTCAAAAAAGTTGACTCTCTGTTCACTTTTTTTCCCAATCTTTTCAAATTTTTTTCTAGATTTATTTATCAGTTCAATTTTAATCTCTTATCTGTTCAAAAATCTATCCAAAATTTCTTATCTGTTCAACAAACCAGTCACAATGTTCAATTTATTTTTATCTTTTCAATTTTATCATCTGTTGAAATACACCAAATCCGGATCTGTTGCAATCTTTCTTTCTCTCTCTTTGGTTCTTTCTCTCTATATGTTGAAATTCTTTCTCACATATAATCCAGTATATATATATCTGTTCAATTTTTTTAATTATTTTTATCTGCTTAATTTTTAATTTTTTTTTTCATTTACAACTATCTGTTGCAATTTGTTTCATCGTAGAACAACAACACCGATCAAAAACTTAAAAAAAAAAAAAGAAAAAAAGAATTGGGTTTGTGTGGTTGAAAAAAAAAACTGTCCATAAGGAGCTAGATCAATGGGGTCTTCTTCTCCGATGGTTCACTGGAGTCATTGTGTAAAATAATTTGGTGAGAAGTCCTTTTGTTTGATTTGAAAGACGTTTTGTTTTCAATTTTACTCCTGAATTTATCTGTTGAATTTTTTTTCTTCTATCTGTTCAAATTTACATTTTAGTGTTTCATTATTTTTTTTTTGTCTATATATTCAATAAAGTTAACTATCTGTTCACTTTTTTTCCCTATCTTTTCAAATTTTTTTCTAGATTTTATTATCAATTCAATTTTAATCTCTTATCTGTTCAAATATCTATCCAAAATTTCTTATTTGTTCAACGAACCAGTCACAATGTTCAATTTATTTTTATCTGTTCAATTTTATTATCTGCTAAAATACACCCAATCAAGATCTGTTGCAATCTTTCTTTCTCTCTCTCTTTGGTTCTTTCTCTCTATCTGTTGAAATTCTTTCTCACATATAATCCAGTATATATATATATCTGTTCAATATTTTTAATATTTTTATCTGCTTAATTTTTAAATTTTTTTTTCACCTACAACTATCCGTTGCAATTTGTTTCATCGTTGAAAAACAACACAGACCAAAAACTTTTTAAAAAAAAAAGTGCAAGAATTGGGTCTGTGTGCTTGAAAAAAAAAGCTGTCCATAAGGAGCTGGATCAATGGAGTCTTCTCCTCCGATGGTCCTCTGCAAGCATTGAGTAAAATAATTTGGTCAGAAGTCCTTTTGTTTGTTTTGAAAAAAGTTTTGTTTTCAATTTTACTCCTTAATTTATCTGTTGAATTTTTTTTTTTCTATATGTTCAAATTTACATTTAAGTGTTTAATTATTTTTTTTGTCTATATATTCAAAAAAGTTGACTATCTGTTCACTTTTTTTCCTTATCCTTTGAAATTTTTTTTCTAGATTTCGTTATCAATTCAATTTTAATCTCTTATCTGTTCAAATATTTATACAAAATTTCTTATCTGTTCATCAAACCAGTCACAATGTTCAATTTTATTATCTTTTGAAATACACCAAATCAGGATCTGCTGCAATCTTTCTTTCTCTTTCTTTGGTTCTTTCTCTCTATCTGTTGAAATTCTTTCTCACATATAAGCCAGTATATATATATATCTGTTCAATTTTTTTTATTATTTTTATCTGCTTAATTTTTAATTTTTTTTTCATTTACAACTATCTGTTGCAATTTGTTTCATCGTAGAACAACAACACCGATCAAAAACTTAAAAAAAAAAAGAAAAAAAGAATTGGGTCTGTGTGGTTGAAAAAAAAAAACTGTCCATAAGGAGCTTGATCAATGGAGTCTTCTCCTCCGATGGTTCTCTGCAGGCATTGAGTAAAATAATTTGGTGAGATGTCCTTTTGTTTGTTTTGAAAGACGTTTTGTTTTCAATTTTACTCCTTAATTTATCTGTTGAATTTTTTTTCTATCTGTTCAAATTTACATTTTAGTGTTTAATTATTATTTTTTGTCTATATATTCAAAAAAGTTGACTATCTGTTCACTTTTTTTCCCTATCTTTTCAAAATTTTTTCTAGATTTTGTTATCAATTCAATTTTAATCTCTTATCTGTTCAAATATTTATCTAAAATTTCTTATCTGTTCAACAAACCAGTCACAATGTTCAATTTATTTTTATCTGTTCAATTTTATTATCTGTTGAAATACACCAAATCAAGATCTGTTGCAATATTTCTTTCTCTCTCTCTCTCTCGTTCTTTCTCTCTATCTGTTAAAATTCTTTCTCGCATATAATCCAGTATATATATATATCTATTCAAGACCGAGTTAACCTGCACAACATACCGACCTACGCCGAAGTGTGGGACAAAGCCATTCTGGCCGAAGCTAACTTGAATACATACCAGAGTTCGGGAGAGAACCAGAAAAAGAGACAGAATTATGACAGTCGCCGAGCACAGTTGGGCACCAAGAAGAAGACGAACATGGGCAGTACTGGTTACCTAAGGCAGGAAGGTAATACTAAACCGATGTGTTCGGATTGTGGGAAACAACATTTCGGGGTCTGTCGTCGGGCGTCTGGAGCTTGTTATGAATGTGGTGAAATGGGGCATTATGTGAAAGATTGTCCTAAGACAAAGGCTGATAACAGCAAGAAAAGTGAGAATACCTCAGGTTCCGTTCAGAAGGGTAACGTTGGAAAAGGACAGATGAGGCAGGGCAGAGTGTTTGCGCTAGTACCAGGAGACACTCAGAATGCTGAGACAGTGGTGTCAGGTATACTCTCAATTTGCTCTCAAGATGCTTATGTATTGGTTGATTCGGGTTCTACGCATTCGTTTGTATCTGCTAAGTTTGCCGAGAAGATTGATAGGAAACTAGAACCCCTTGATTATGTGCTATCTGTGTCTACTCCAACTGGAAGATCCATGATTGTTGCATCTATTTATAGAGCATGTGTTATTGTGATTGAGAATGTTGAATTGTTAGTTGATTTAATGCCATTGGACATAGCTTATTTTGATGTTATATTGGGAATGGATTGGTTAGTAGCAAATCACGCATCTATTAATTGTGTTTCGAAGAGTGTCACACTGAAACCCCCAAACCAAGCCGAGGTTATTTTCCAGGGTAAAGAGGTAGTGCCCCCACCTTATTTGATTTCGTCGGTTAGGGCCTATAAGTTAATCCGGAAAGGGTGTCAAGGTTACTTGTGTAGTATACTGAATGATCAGAATGGAAATGCTAATCTAGCCGACATTCCAGTTGTTAATGAATTCCCCGACGTCTTTCCAAATGATTTGCCTGGTCACTTAGTCGATAGAGAAATAGAGTTCACTGTTGATATCATGTCGGGATCTCTTATCTGTTCAAATATCTATCCAAAATTTCTTATCTGTTCAACAAACCAGTCACAATGTTCAATTTATTTTTATCTGTTCAATTTTATTATCTGTTGAAATACAACAAATCAGGATCTGTTGCAATCTTTCTTTCTCTTTCTTTGGTTCTTTCTCTCTATCTCTTGAAATTATTTCTCACATATAATCCAGTATATATATATCTGTTCAAATTTTTTTTTTTTATCTGCTTAATTTTTAATTTTTTTTCATTTACAACTATCTGTTGCAATTTGTTTCATCGTAGAACAACAACACAGATCACAAACTTAAAAAAAATATAAAAAATGAAGAATTGGGTCTATGTGGTTGAAGAAAAAAAAACTGTCCGTAAGGAGCTGGATCAATGGAGTCTTCTCCTCCGATGGTTCTCTACAGGCATTGAGTAAAATGTTTTGGTGAGAAGTCTTTTTGTTTGTTTTGAAAGACGTTTTGTTTTCAATTTTACTCCTTAATTTATCTGTTGAATTTTTTTTTTCTATCAGTTCAAATTTACATTTTAGTGTTTAATTATTATTTTTTTATCTATATATTCAAAAAGTTGACTATCTGTTCACTTTTTTTCCCTATCTTTTCAAATTTTTTTCAAGATTTTGTTATCAATTCAATTTTAATCTATTATCTGTTCAAATATCTATCCAAAATTTCTTATCTGTTCAACAAACCAGTCAGAATGTTCAATTTATTTTTATCTGTTCAATTTTATTATCTGTTAAAATACACCAAATCAGGATCTGTTGCAATCCTTCTTTCTCTTTCTTTGGTTCTTTCTCTCTATCTGTTGAAATTCTTTCTCACATATAATCCAGTATATATATATCTGTTCAATTTTTTTTATTATTTTTAATTTTTAATTTTTTTTCATTTACAGCTATCTGTTGCAATTTGTTTCATCGTAGAACAACAACATAGATCAAAAACTTTAAAAAAAAAAAAAGAAGAATTGATTCTGTGTGGTTGAAAAAAAAGCTGTCCATAAGGAGCTGGATCAATGGAGTCTTCTCCTCCGATGGTTCTCTGCAGGCATTGAGTAAAATAATTTGGTGAGAAGTCCTTTTGTTTGTTTTAAGAGACGTTTTGTTTTCAATTTTACTCCTTAATTTATCTATTGAATTTTTTTTTCTATCTGTTGAAATTTACATTTTAGTGTTTAATTTTTTTTTTGTCTATATATTCAAAAAAGTTGACTATCTGTTCACTTTTTTTCCCTATCTTTTCAAATTTTTTTTCCAGATTTTGTTATCAATTCAATTTTAATCTCTTATCTGTTCAAATATCTATCCAAAATTTCTTATCTGTTCAACAAACCAGTCACAATGTTCAATTTATTTTTATCTGTTCAATTTTATTATCTGTTGAAATACAACAAATCAGGATCTGTTGCAATCTTTCTTTCTCTTTCTTTGGTTCTTTCTCTCTATCTCTTGAAATTATTTCTCACATATAATCCAGTATATATATATCTGTTCAATTTTTTTTTTATCTGCTTAATTTTTAATTTTTTTTCATTTACAACTATCTGTTGCAATTTGTTTCATCGTAGAACAACAACACAGATCACAAACTTAAAAAAAATATAAAAAATGAAGAATTGGGTCTGTGTGGTTGAAGAAAAAAAAACTGTCCGTAAGGAGCTGGATCAATGGAGTCTTCTCCTCCGATGGTTCTCTACAGGCATTGAGTAAAATGTTTTGGTGAGAAGTCTTTTTGTTTGTTTTGAAAGACGTTTTGTTTTCAATTTTACTTGTAATAACCCTCCCACTGTCTTAGCCATACTCATATGCATTTTATATGATTTTTGCTTTGTTAAGTTGTATCTTGAATCTTGACTTGCCTTGCATCTTTGACTTGTCTTGCATAAGTATTACTTGAGTGTTATGTTCCTTACGGATTACGTGTGTAGCCGAGGTAACCTTGGGACTAGTTCACTTTTGAACCCTTGTGCTTAGAATCATGTTAGAACCACTTGATTAACCTTCACCTTCACCCCGGCATTCTAGCCGAGATGTTTCTGCTTAGCCGAGGTATGTTGCATTAGTGACCTTGTTCCCGGGATGGTATGACATAGGCCGAGGTGTGGCACACCCTGGCCAAGGTGTGGCACAGCTTAGTCAAGTGTCGCCCTCCCTAGCTGATGTCCTTGTTACCCTGTAGCCGAAGTCCTACCTTTGGCCGATGTTATTGCTTGCCGAAGTCTTGTTGTTAGCCGATGTCGTTACCCGCCGGAGTGTTTCACTGGGTAGCTTGTTAGATACGCTTTGTCAGAGTCTTGTCCTTTCAATCAGTCACCTTTTTGAATAGAGCCAACCACCTGTTGCCACGTGTCCGAGCTGAAGGATAAGTAGCCGACAGACTTAGAAACACATCATTCTTGTCTCAAATCTTGTTCTTGAGGAGAGGGAAGCTCTAGGAAGAGTTCTAGAGTGAGAAGTAGATAGCAAGCTTGATTCTTGGTGTTTGATCCGTTGGATTTGCAATCTGAGGTCAGATTCTTGTTCTCCTTTGATTACTTTTATTGTTTGTCCAGTCACATTGCATGATTGAGTTTGTCTTGTATGCCATGCATAGATTTAAAGTTGGTTTTAGAAAGAAAATAAGACCTTCATGTGTTCTTGAGGAAAAGCCTTGATTTGATCCGAAAGCTTGCATTAAAACCCATGTTTTTGTGTTTGTTTCATCAAGATCTTCTTGTATGGGTACCCAGGTCCATGTTTTCAAACTCATGGCACGAAATCTCAGACTTTATAAATGTAAGTTATGATCTTTGCATTCATCTTGTTCATGTTCTTGAGCAGAGGGAAACCCAGGTTTTCCCCGGCTTCCTTTATCCTTGAATGTGGCCCTCGGGACCACACCTCGGCGAGAGAGTATGGAACCTCGGCCAAGACCTGGATGGTGCCCAGCATGTTTTCCCAAAGTAAGAAGCAGTGTTTGATATGTTTTGACTTAGCTTGTGCGACTGCCGAGGTCATTTGCATGCATATGAAGCTTGTTTGAAAGTGCATTCAATAGACTTGTTATGTGATTGTAGGACTTGGACTTGCCTTGACCCCGACGTCTGAAGAACTATGTGAGTGGCATTCTAATAAAGCTATGTTACAATGTTTTGATAAAAGTCTTGTTTTGCCTTGTTTTGAAAAGTATTTGCAAGCATGAATGATCATCCCCATTTTGTATGCCAAGTACTATATCTTGTTTTGGTCACACTCTTGAAAGTCCGTATGTGCCAGGGGACTTTAAGCATTTGTGGCACTAGTCCGTACGTGCTAGGGGACTATAAGCACTTGTAGCACAACTCTTGAAAGTCCGTACGTGCTAGGGGACTATAAGCACTTGTAGCACAACTCTTGAAAGTCCGTACGTGCTAGGGGACTATAAGCACTTGTAGCACAACTCTTGAAAGTCCGTACGTGCTAGGGGACTATAAGCACTTGTAGCACAACTCTTGAAAGTCCGTGCGTGCTAGGGGACTATAAGCATTTGTAGCACAACTCTTGATGTCATCCCTTGGAACTTGAAAGCCTTGAAAGACTTGATTGATGAAGCTTGACAGATTTGATATAAGAACTTGATTTATGCCTTGTATTGTTTTGTTAAAAGACCTCGGATATCATTCATGTAAACCCTTTATTGTTTATGCCATTCACTGAGTATCCAAGCTCACCCTCTCTATATATATGTAGGTGATGAGCAGGGCGGTGACGCCTAAGTATGTTTTGCCGAGGTGTTCAGCCGAGGTGTTTTGCTGAAGTATTTTGCCGACGTGTTTTGATTCGCATTTTTGTGAACATCTTGAAGATCATGCTTCTTAGATCTTTCATTGTATCTTGTATTTGAAGGCCGAGAAGCCTTTTTGTCAAGATGTAATTTTTGTACTCTATTTTGTTATATTGGAACCATCAAAGATGTATGTCATTTCATTCAACTTAAGCTCTGCTCTTATGGACTGCTTGTATGTTAATTTATTGCTTCCGCATTCGTAAGCCCCATATGTTTACTCTGATTTGTGTGTGAATTCTTGTAAGAGGCCTTTGGTAACCTCGGGTTACTGGCCATCTCGGCGCCGACCTACTAGGGGCAGGTTGGGGTCGTGACATTACTCCTTAATTTATCTGTTGAATTTTTTTTTTCTATCAGTTCAAATTTACATTTTAGTGTTTAATTATTATTTTTTTATCTATATATTCAAAAAGTTGACTATCTGTTCACTTTTTTTCCCTATCTTTTCAAATTTTTTTCAAGATTTTGTTATCAATTCAATTTTAATCTATTATCTGTTCAAATATCTATCCAAAATTTCTTATCTGTTCAACAAACCAGTCAGAATGTTCAATTTATTTTTATCTGTTCAATTTTATTATCTGTTAAAATACACCAAATCAGGATCTGTTGCAATCCTTCTTTCTCTTTCTTTGGTTCTTTCTCTCTATCTGTTGAAATTCTTTCTCACATATAATCCAGTATATATATATCTGTTCAATTTTTTTTATTATTTTTAATTTTTAATTTTTTTTCATTTACAGCTATCTGTTGCAATTTGTTTCATCGTAGAACAACAACATAGATCAAAAACTTAAAAAAAAAAAAAGAAGAATTGATTCTGTGTGGTTGAAAAAAAAGCTGTCCATAAGGAGCTGGATCAATGGAGTCTTCTCCTCCGATGGTTCTCTGCAGGCATTGAGTAAAATAATTTGGTGAGAAGTCCTTTTGTTTGTTTTAAGAGACGTTTTGTTTTCAATTTTACTCCTTAATTTATCTATTGAATTTTTTTTTCTATCTGTTGAAATTTACATTTTAGTGTTTAATTTTTTTTTTTGTCTATATATTCAAAAAAGTTGACTATCTGTTCACTTTTTTTTCCCTATCTTTTCAAATTTTTTTTCTAGATTTTGTTATCAATTCAATTTTAATCTCTTATCTGTTCAAATATCTATCCAAAATTTCTTATCTGTTCAACAAACCAGTCACAATGTTCAATTTATTTTTATCGGTTCAATATTATTATCTGTTGAAATACACCAAATCAGGATCTGTTGCAATCTTTCTCTCTCTATCTTTGGTTCTTTCTCTCTATCTGTTGAAATTTTTTATCACATATAATCCAGTATATATATATCTGTTCAATTTTTTTTTATTTTTATCTGCTTAATTTTTTATTTTTTTTCTTTTACAACTGTCTGTTGCAATTTGTTTCATCGTAGAACAACAACACAGATCAAAAACTTTTAAAAAAAAATAAAAACATGGAAGAATTGGGTCTGTGTGCTTGAAAAAAAAACTATCCTTAACAAGCTGGATCAATGGAGTCTTCTCCTCCGATGGTCCTCTGCTGGCATTCAATAAAATAATTTGGTGAGAAGTCTTTTTGTTTGTTTTGAAAGACGTTTTGTTTTCAATTTTTCTGCTTAATTTATCTGTTGAATTTTTTTTCTATATGTTCAAATTTATATTTATGTGTTTAATTATTTTTTTTGTCTCTATATTCAAAAAAGTTGACTATCTGTTCACTTTTTTTCCCTATCTTTTCAATTTTTTTTATAGATTTTGTTATCAATTCAATTTTCATCTCTTATCTGTTCAAATATCTATCCAAAATTTCTTATCTGTTCAACAAACAAGTCATGATGTTCAATTTATTTTTATCTGTTCAATTTTATTATTTGTTGAAAATACACCAAATCAGGATCTGTTGCAATTTTTCTTTCTCTTTCTTTGGTTCTTTCTCTCTATCAGTTCAAATTCTTTCTCCCATATAATCCAGTATATATATATCTGTTCAATTTTTTTATTATTTTTATCTGCTTAATTTTTAATTTTTTTTTCATTTGCAACTATCTGTTGCAATTTTTTTCATCGTAGGACAACAACACATATCAAAAACATTAAAAAAAAAAGGAAAAAAAGAAAAGACTTTGGTCTGTGTGGTTGAAAAAAAAAACTGTCCATAAGGAGCTGGATCAATGAAGTTTTCTCCTCCGATGGTCCTCTACAGGCATTAAGTAAAATTATTTCGTCAGAAGTCCTTTTGTTTGTTTTGAAAAACGTTTTGTTTTCAATTTTACTCAATTTATTTATTGAATTTTTTTTTCTATATGTTCAAATTTACATTTAAGTGTTTAATTATTTTTTTTGTCTATATATTCAAAAAAGTTGACTATCTGTTCACTTTTTTTCCCAATCTTTTCAAATTTTTTTCTAAATTTTGTTATCAATTCAATTTTAATCTCTTATCTGTTCAATTATCTATCCAAAATTTCTTATCTGTTCAACAAACCAGTCACAATGTTCAATTTATTTTTATCTGTTCAATTTTATTATCTTTTGAAACACACCATATCAAGATCTGTTGCAATCTTTCTTTCTCTCTCTGTGGTTCTTTCTCTCTATCTGTTGAAATTCTTTCTCACATATAATCCAGTATATATATATCTGTTCAATTTTTTTATTATTTTTATCTGCTTAATTTTTCATTTTTTTCATTTACAACTATCTGTTGCAGTTTGTATCATCGTAGAACAACAAGACAGATCAAAAACTTTAAAAAAAAAAAAAAAAGGTGGAAGAATTGGTCTGTGCGCTAGAAAAAAAAAACTGTCCATAAGGAGCTGGATCAATGGAGTCTTCTTCTCCAATGGTCCTCTGCAGGCATTGAGTAAAATAATTTGGTCTGAAGCCCTTTTTTTTGTTTTGAAAAACGTTTTGTTTTCAATTTTACTCCTTAATTTATATGGTGAATTTTTTTTTCTAACTGTTCAAATTTAAATTGTAGTATTTAATTTTTTTTTGCCTATATATTCAAAAAAGTTGACTATCTGTTCACTTTTTTTCTCTCTCTTTTCAAATTTTTTTCTAGTTTTTATTATCAATTCAATTTTAATCTCTTATCTGTTCAAATATCTATCCAAAATTTCTTATTTGTTCAACAAACCAGTCATAATGTTCAATTTATTTTTCTCTGTTCAATTTTATTATCTGTTAAAATACACCAAATCAGGATCTCTTGCAATCTTTCTTTCTCTCTCTGTGGTTCTTTCTCTCTATCTTTTGAAATTCTTTCTCACATATAATCCAGTATTTATATATCTGTTAAATTTTTTTAATATTTTTATCTGCTTAATTTTTAATTTATTTCTGTTGCAATTTGTTTCATCGTAGAACAACAACACAGATCAAAAACTTAAAAAAAACTTTAAAAAAAAAAAAGAAAAAAAAGGGGAAGAATTGGGTCTGTGTGCTTGAAAAAAAAAACTGTCCATAATGAGCTCGATCAAGGGAGTCTTCTCCTCCGATAGTTCTCTGTAGGCATTGAGCAAAATAATTTGGTCCGAAGCCCTTTTGTTTGTTTTGAAAGACGTTTTATTTTCAATTTTACTCCTTAATTTATCAATTAAATTTTTTTTCTATCTGTTCAAATTTACATATTAGTGTTTAATTATTTTTTTTTTCTATATATTCAAAAAAGTTGACAATCTGTTCACTTTTTTTCCCTATCTTTTCAAATTTTTTTCTAGATTTTAATATCAATTCAATTTTAATCTGTTATCTGTTCAAATATCTATCCAAAATTTCTTATCTGTTCAACAAACCAGTCATAATGTTAAATTTATTTTTATCGGTTCAATTTTATTATCTGTTGAAATACACCAAATCAGGATCTGTTGCAATCTTACTTTCTCTCTCTTTGGTTCTTTCTCTCTATCTGTTGAAATTATTTCTCACATATAATCCAGTATATATATATATGTATATCTGTTCAATTTTTTTAATATTTTTATCTACTTAATTTTAATTTTTTTTTTCATTTACAACTATCTGTTGCAATTTGTTTCGTCGTAGAACAACAACACAGATCAAAAACTTCAAGAAAAAAAAAAAGAGTGGAAGAATATGGTCTGTGTGCTTGAAAAAAAAACTGTTCATAAGGAGCTGGATCAATGGAGTCTTCTCCCCCCGATGGTCCTCTGCAGGCATTGAGTACAATAATTTGGTCAGAAGTCCTTTTGTTTGTTTTGAAAGACGTTTTGTTTTCAATTTTACTCCGTAATTTATCTACTGAATTTTTTTCTCTATATGTTCAAATTTACATTTAAGTGTTTAATTATTTTTTTTGTCTATATATTCAAAAAAGTTGACTATCTGTTCACTTTTTTTCCCTATCTTTTCAAATTTTTTTCTCGATTTTGTTATCAATTCAATTTTAATCTCTTATTTGTTCAAATATCTATCCAAAACTTCTTATCTGTTCAACAAACCAGTCACATTTTGCAATTTATTTTTATCTGTTCAATTTTATTATCTGTTGAAATACACCAAATCAGGATCTGTTGCAATCTTTCTTTCTCTCTCTTTGGTTCTTTCTCTCTATCTGTTGAAATTCTTTCTCACATATAATCCAGGATATATATATCTGTTCAATTTTTTTATTATTTTTATTTGCTTAATTTTTAATTTTTTTTCATTTACAACTATCTGTTGCAATTTGTTTCATCGTAGAACAACAACACAGATCAAAAAGTTAAAAAAAAATAAAAAAAAGTGGAAGAATATGGTCTGTGTGCTTGAAAAAAAAAACTGTCCATAAGGAGCTGGATCAATGGAGTCTTCTCCTCCGATGGTTCTCTGCAGGCATTGAGTAAAATAATTTGGTCAGAACTCCTTTTGTTTGTTTTGAAAAACGTTTTGTTTTCAATTTTACTCCTTAATTTATCTGTTGAATTTTTTTTTCTATCTGTTCAAATTTACATATTAGTGTTTAATTATTTTTTTGTCTATATATTCAAAAAAGTTGACTATCTGTTCACTTTTTTTCCCTATCTTTTCAATTTTTTTTCCAGATTTTATTATCAATTCAATTTTAATCTCTTATCTGTTCAAATATCTATCCAAAATTTCTTATCTGTTCAACAAACCTGTCATAATGTTCAATTTATTTTTATCTATTCAATTTTATTATCTGTTGAAATACACCAAATCAGGATCTGTTGCAATCTTTCTTTCTTTCTCTTTGGTTCTTTCTCTCTATCTGTTGAAATTCTTTCTCACATATAATCCAGTATATATATATATCTGTTCAATTTTTTGAATTTGTTTTTCTGCTTAATTTTTATTTTTTTTTCATTTACAACTATCTGTTGCAATTTGTTTCATCGTAGAACAACAACACAGATCAAAAACTTAAAAAAAATAAAAATAAAAAAAGTGGAAGAATTGGTTCTGTGTGCTTGAAAAAAAAAACTGTCCATAAGGAGCTGGATCAATGGAGTCTTCTCCTCCGATGGTCCTCTGCCGGCATTGATTAAAATAATTTGGTCAGAAGTCCTTTTGTTTGTTTTGAAACACGTTTTCTTTTCAATTTTACTCCTTAATTTATCTGTTGAATTTTTTTTCTATATGTTCAAATTTATATTTTAGTGTTTAATTATTTTTTTTGTCTATAGATTCAAAAATGTTGACTATCTGTTCACTTTTTTTCCCTATCTTTTCAATCTTTTTTCTAAATTTTATTATCAATTCAATTTTAATCTCTAATCTGTACAAATATCTATCCAAAATTTCTTATCTGTTCAACAAACCAGTCATAATATTCAATTTATTTTTATCTGTTCAATTTTATTTTCTATTGAAATACACCAAATCAGGATCTGTTGTAATATTTCTTGCTCTCTCTCTCGTTCTTTCTCTGTATCTGTTGAAATTTTTTCTCACATATAATCCAGTATATATATATCTGTTCAATTTTTTTAATATTTTTATCTGCTTAATTTTTAATTTTCTTTTTTCATTTACAACTATCTGTTGCAATTTGTTTCAACGTAGAACAACAACACAGATCAAAAACTAAAAAAAAAAAAAAAAAAAAGTGGAAGAATATGGTCTGTGTGCTTGAAAAAAAATTGTCCATGAGGAGCTGGATCAATGGAGTCTTCTCCTCCGATGGTTCTCTGCAGGCATTGAGTAAAATAATTTGGTCAGAAGTCCTTTTGTTTGTTTTGAAAGACGTTTTGTTTGAATTTTACTCCATAATTTATCCGTTGAATTTCTTTTTTCTATCTGTTCAAATTTTCATATTAGTGTTTAATTATTTTTTTTGTCTATATATTTAAAAAAGTTGACTATCTGTTCACTTTTTTTCCCTATCTTTTCAAAAAAATTTCTAGATTTTATTATCAATTCAATTTTAATGTCTTATCTATTCAAATATCTATCCAAAATTTCTTATCTGTTCAACAAACCAGTCATAACGTTCAATTTGTTTCTATCTGTTCAATTTTATTATCTGTTGAAATACACCAAATCAGGATCTGTTGCAATCTTTCTTTCTCTCTCTTTGGTTCTTTCTCTCTATCTGTTGAAATTATTTCTCACATATAATCCAGTATATATATATCTGTTGAATTTTTTTAATATATTTATCGGCTTAATTTTTAATTTTTTTTTCATTTACAACTATCTGTTGCAATTTGTTTCATCGTAGAACAACAACACAGATCAAAAACTCGAAAAAAAAAAGAGTAGAAGAATATGGTCTGTGTACTTGAAAAAAAAAAACTGTTCATAAGGAGCTGGATCAATGGAGTCTTCTCCCCCGATGGTCCTCTGCAGGCATTGAGAACAATAATTTGGTCAGAAGTCCTTTTGTTTGTTTTGAAAGACGTTTTGTTTTTAATTTTACTCCTTAATTTATCTATTGAATTTTTTTCTCTATATGTTCAAATTTACATTTAAGTGTTTAATTATTTTTTTTTGTCTATATATTTAAAAAAGTTGACTATCTGTTCACTTTTTTTCCCTATCTTTTCAAATTTTTTTCTCGATTTTGTTATCAATTCAATTTTAATGTCTTATCTGTTCAAATATCTATCCAAAACTTCTTATCTGTTCAACAAAACAGTCACAATTTGCAATTTATTTTTATCTGTTCAATTTTTTAATCTGTTGAAATACACCAAATCAAGATCTGTTGCAATCTTTCTTTCTCTCTCTTTGGTTCTTTCTCTCTATCTGTTGAAATTATTTCTCACATATAATCCAGTATATATATATCTGTTCAATTTTTTTAATATGTTTATCGGCTTAATTTTTAATTTTTTTTTCATTTACAACTATCTGTTGCAATTTGTTTCATCGTAGAACAACAACACAGATCAAAAAATTAAAAAAAAAAAAAAAGAGTGGAAGAATATGGTCTGTGTGCTTGAAAAAAAAAACTGTTCATCAGGAGCTGGATCAATGGAGTCTTCTCCCCCGATGGTCCTCTGCAGGCATTGAGTACAATAATTTGGTCAGAAGTCCTTTTGTTTGTTTTGCAAAACGTTTTGTTTTCAATTTTACTCCTTAATTTATCTACTGAATTTTTTTCTCTATATGTTCAAATTTACATATTAGTGTTTAATTATTTTTTTTGTCTATATATTCAAAAAAGTTGACTATCTGCTCACTTTTTTTCCCTATCTTTTCAAAAAAAATTTCTCGATTTTGTTATCAATTCAATTTTAATCTCTTGTCTGTTCAAATATCTATCCAAAACTTCTTATCTGTTCAACAAACCAGTCACAATTTGCAATTTATTTTTATCTGTTCAGTTTTATTATCTGTTCAAATACACCAAATCAGGATCTGTTGCAATCTTTCTTTCTCTCTCTTTGGTTCTTTCTCTCTATCTGTTGAAATTCTTTCTCACATATAATCCAGTATATATATGTTCAATTTTTTTACTATTTTCATCTGCTTTATTTTTAATTTTTTTTTCATTTATAACTATCTGTTGCAATTTGTTTCATCGTAGAACAACACAGATCAAAAGCTTAAAAAAAATAAAAAAATAAAAAAAGTGGAAGAATATGGTCTGTGTGCTTGAAAAAAAATCTGTCCATAAGGAGCTGGATCAATGGAGTCTTCTCCTCCGATGGTTCTCTGCAGCCATTGAGTAAAATAATTTGGTCAGAACTCCTTTTCTTTGTTTTGAAAAACTTTTTGTTTTCAATTTTACTCCTTAATTTATCTGTTGAATTTTTTTTTCTATCTGTTCAAATTTACATATTTGTGTTTAATTATTTTTTTTGTCTATATATTCAAAAAAGTTGACTATCTGTTCACTTTTTTCCCCTATCTTTTCAATTTTTTTGCTAGATTTTATTATCAATTAATTTTAATCTCTTATCTGTTCAAATATCTATCCAAAATTTCTTATATGTTCAACAAACCAATCATAATATTCAATTTATTTTTATCTGTTCAATTTTATTATCTGTTGAAATACACCAAATCAGGATCTGCTGCAATCTTTCTTTCTCTCTGTTTGGTTCTTTCTCTCTATCTGTTGAAATTTTTTCTCACATATAATCCAGTATATATATATATCTGTTCAATTTTTTTAATTTTTTTTTCATTTACAACTATCTGTTGCAATTTGTTTCATTGTAGAACAACAACACAGATCAAAAACTTAAAAAAAATAAAAATAAAAATAAAAGTGGAAGAATTGGGTCTGTGTGCTTGAAAAAAAAACTGTCCATAAGGAGCTGAATCAGTGGAGTCTTCTCCTCCGATGGGCCTCTGCCGGCATTGAGTCAAATAATTTGGTCCGAAGTCCTTTTGTTTGTTTTGAAACACGTTTTCTTTTCAATTTACCCCTTAATTTATCTGTTGAATTTTTTTTTCTATCTGTTCAAATTTACATATTAGTGTTTAATTATTTTTTTTGTCTATATATTCAAAAAAGTTGACTATCTATTCACTTTTTTTCCCTATCTTTTCAAAACTTTTTCTAGATTTTATTATCTATTCAATTTTAATCTCTTATCTGTTCAAATATCTATCCAAAATTTCTTATCTGTTCAACAAACCAGTCATAACGTTCGATTTATTTTTATCTGTTCAATTTTATTATCTATTGAAATACACCAAATCAGGATCTGTTGCAATCTTTCTCTCTCTCTTTGGTTCTTTCTCTCTATCTGTTGAAATTCTTTCTCACATATAATCCAGTATATATATATCTGTTCAATTTTTTTAATATTTTTATCTGCTTAATTTTTAATTTTCTTTTTTCATTTACAACTATCTGTTGCAATTTGTTTCAACGTAGAACAACAAAAACAGATCAAAAACTTTAAAAAAAAAAGTGTAAGAATATGGTCTGTGTGCTTGAAAAAAATTTGTCCATAAGGAGCTGGATCAATGGAGTCTTCTCGTCCGATGGTTTTCTGCAGGCATTGAGTAAAATAATTTGGTCAGAAGTCCTTTTGTTTGTTTTGAAAGACGTTTTGTTTTGAATTTTACTCCTTAATTTATCTGTTGAATATTTTTTTTCTATCTGTTCAAATTTACATATTAGTGTTTAATTATTTTTTTTGTCTATATATTCAAAAAAGTTGACTATCTGTTCACTTTTTTTCCCTATCTTTTCAAAAAAATTTCTACACTTTATTATCAATTCAATTTTAATATCTTATCTGTTCAAATATCTATCCAAAATTTCTTATCTGTTCAACAAACCAGTCATAATGTTCAATTTATTTTTATCTGTTCAATTTTATTATCTGTTGAAATACACCAAATCAGGATCTGTTGCAATATTTCTTTCTCTCTCTTTGGTTCTTTCTCTCTATCTGTTGAAATTATTTCTCAAATATAATCCAGTATATATATATATCTGTTCAATTTTTTTAATATGTTTATCGGCTTAATTTTTAATTTTTTTTTTCATTTACAACTATCTGTTGCAATTTGTTTCATCGTAGAACAACAACACATATCAAAAACTTGAAAAAAAAAAAAAAAAAAAAGAGTGGAAGAATATGGTCTGTGTGCTTGAAAAAAAAACTGTTCATAAGGAGCTGGATCAATGGAGTCTTCTCACTCGATGGTCCTCTGCAAGCATTGAGTACAATAATTTGGTCAGAAGTCCTTTTGTTTGTTTTGAAAGACGTTTTGTTTTCAATTTACTCCTTAATTTATCTACTAAATTTTTTTCTCTATATGTTCAAATTTACATTTAAGAGTTTAATTATTTTTTTTGTCTATATATTCAAAAAAGTTGACTATCTGTTCACTTTTTTTCCCTATCTTTTCAAATTTTTTTTCTCAATTTTGTTATCAATTCAATTTTAATCTCTTGTCTGTTCAAATATCTATCCAAAACTTCTTATCTGTTCAACAAACCAGTCACAATTTGCAATTTATTTTTATCTGTTCAATTTTATTATCTGTTCAAATACACCAAATCAGGATCTGTTGCAATCTTTCTTTCTCTCTTTGGTTCTTTCTCTCTATCTGTTGAAATTCTTTCTCACATATAATCCAGTATATATATCTGTTCAATTTTTTTACTATTTTCATCTGCTTAATTTTTAATTTTTTTTTCATTTATAACTATCTGTTGCAATTTGTTTCATCGTAGAACAACAACACAGATCAAAAGCTTAAAAAAATAAAAAAAATAAAAAAAGTGGGCAAATAGGGTCTGTGTGCTTGAAAAAAAATCTGTCCATAAGGAGCTGGATCAATAGAGTCTTCTCCTCCGATGGTTCTCTGCAGGCATTGAGTAAAATAATTTGGTCAGAAGTCCTTTTGTTTGTTTTGAAAGGCGTTTTGTTTGAATTTTACTCCATAATTTATCCGTTGAATTTCTTTTTTCTATCTGTTCAAATTTACATATTAGTGTTTAATTATTTTTTTTGTCTATATATTTAAAAAAGTTGACTATCTGTTCACTTTTTTTCCCTATCTTTTCAAAAAAATTTCTAGATTTTATTATCAATTCAATTTTAATGTCTTATCTATTCAAATATCTATCCAAAATTTCTTATCTGTTCAACAAACCAGTCATAACGTTCAATTTGTTTCTATCTGTTCAATTTTATTATCTGTTGAAATACACCAAATCAGGATCTGTTGCAATCTTTCTTTCTCTCTCTTTGGTTCTTTCTCTCTATCTGTTGAAATTATTTCTCACATATAATCCAGTATATATATATATCTGTTCAATTTTTTTAATATATTTATCGGCTTAATTTTTAATTTTTTTTTCATTTACAACTATCTGTTGCAATTTGTTTCATCGTAGAACAACAACACAGATCAAAAACTCGAAAAAAAAAAAAAAGAGTAGAAGAATATGGTCTGTGTACTTGAAAAAAAAACTGTTCATAAGGAGCTGGATCAATGGAGTCTTCTCCCCCGATGGTCCTCTGCAGGCATTGAGAACAATAATTTGGTCAGAAGTCCTTTTGTTTGTTTTGAAAGACGTTTTGTTTTTAATTTTACTCCTTAATTTATCTATTGAATTTTTTTCTCTATATGTTCAAATTTACATTTAAGTGTTTAATTATTTTTTTTTGTCTATATATTCAAAAAACTTGACTATCTGTTCACTTTTTTTCCCTATCTTTTCAACTTTTTTTCTCGATTTTGTAATCAATTCAATTTTAATGTCTTATCTGTTCAAATATCTATCCAAAACTTCTTATCTGTTCAACAAAACAGTCACAATTTGCAATTTATTTTTATCTGTTCAATTTTATAATCTGTTGAAATACACCAAATCAAGATCTGTTGCAATCTTTCTTTCTCTCTCTTTGGTTCTTTCTCTCTATCTGTTGAAATTATTTCTCACATATAATCCAGTATATATATATCTGTTCAATTTTTTTAATATGTTTATCAGCTTAATTTTTAATTTTTTTTTTCATTTACAACTATCTGTTGCAATTTGTTTCATCGTAGAACAACAACACAGATCAAAAACTTGAAGAAAAAAAAAAAGAGTGGAAGAATATGGTCTGTGTGCTTGAAAAAAAAAACTGTTCATAAGGAGCTGGATCAATGGAGTCTTCTCCCCCGATCGTCCTCTGCAGGCATTGAGTACAATAATTTGGTCAGAAGTCCTTTTGTTTGTTTTGCAAGACGTTTTGTTTTCAATTTTACTCCTTAATTTATCTACTGAATTTTTTTCTCTATATGTTCAAATTTACATATTAGTGTTTAATTATTTTTTTTGTCTATATATTCAAAAAAGTTGACTATCTATTCACTTTTTTTCCCTATCTTTTCAAATTTTTTTTCTCGATTTTGTTATCAATTCAATTTCAATCTCTTGTCTGTTCAAATATCCATCCAAAACTTCTTATCTGTTCAACAAACCAGTCACAATTTGCAATTTATTTTTATCTGTTGCATTTTATTATCTGTTCAAATACACCAAATCAGGATCTGTTGCAATCTTTCTTTCTCTCTCTTTGGTTCTTTCTCTCTATCTGTTGAAATTCTTTCTCACATATAATCCAGTATATATATATCTGTTCAATTTTTTTAATATTTTTATCTGCTTAATTTTTAATTTTCTTTTTTCATTTACAACTATCTGTTGCAATTTGTTTCAACGTAGAACTACAACACAGATCAAAAACTTTAAAAAAAAAAAAAAAAAAAGGAAGAATATGGTCTCTGTGCTTGAAAAAAAATTGTCCATAAGGAGCTGGATCAATGGAGTCTTCTCGTCCGATGGTTTTCTGCAGGCATTGAGTAAAATAATTTGGTCAGAAGTCCTTTTGTTTGTTTTGAAAGACGTTTTGTTTTGAATTTTACTCCTTAATTTATCTGTTGAATATTTTTTTTCTATCTGTTCAAATTTACATATTAGTGTTTAATTATTTTTTTTGTCTATATATTCAAAAAAGTTTCTTATCTGTTCACTTTTTTCCCCTATCTTTTGAAAAAAATTTCTAGATTTTATTATCAATTCAATTTTAATGTCTTATCTGTTCAAATATCTATCCAAAATTTCTTATCTGTTCAACAAACCAGTCATAATATTCAATTTATTTTTATCTGTTCAATTTTATTATCTGTTGAAATACACCAAATCAGGATCTGCTGCAATCTTTCTCTTTCTCTCTCTTTGGTTCTTTCTCTCTATCTGTTGAAATTCTTTCTCACATATAATCCAGTATATATATATGTTCAATTTTTTTAATTTTTTTTTCATTTACAACTATCTGTTGCAATTTGTTTCATTGTAGAACAACAACACAGATCAAAAAATTTAAAAAAAATAAAAATAAAAATAAAAGTGGAAGAATTGGGTCTGTGTGCTTGAAAAAAAAACTGTCCATAAGGAGCTGAATCAATGGAGTCTTCTCCTCCGATGGTCCTCTGCCGACATTGAGTAAAATAATTTGGTCAGAAGTCCTTTTGTTTGTTTTGAAACACGTTTTCTTTTCAATTTACTCCGTAATTTATCTGTTGAATTTTTTTTCTATCTGTTCAAATTTACATATTAGTGTTTAATTATTTTTTTTGTCCATATATTCAAAAAAGTTGACTATCTGTTCACTTTTTTTCCCTATCTTTTCAAAAAAATTTCTAGATTTTATTATCAATTCAATTTTAATCTCTTATCTGTTCAAATATCTATCCAAAATTTCTTATCTGTTCAACAAACCAGTCATAATGTTCAATTTATTTTTATCTGTTCAATTTTATTATCTATTGAAATACACAAAATCAGGATCTGTTGCAATCTTTCTCTCTCTCTCTTTGGTTCTTTCTCTCTATCTGTTGAAATTCTTTCTCACATATAATCCAGTATATATATATCTGATCAATTTTTTTAATATTTTTATCTGCTTAATTTTTAATTTTCTTTTTTCATTTACAACTATCTGTTGCAATTTGTTTCAACGTAGAACAACAACACAGATCAAAAACTTAAAAAAAAAAAAAAAAAAGTGGAAGAATATGGTCTGTGATCTTGAAAAAAAATTGTCCATAAGGAGCTGGATCAATGGAGTCTTCTCGTCCGATGGTTTTCTGCAGGCATTGAGTAAAATAATTTGGTCAGAAGTCATTTTGTTTGTTTTGAAAGACGTTTCGTTTTAAATTTTACTCCTTAATTTATCTGTTGAATATTTTTTTTCTATCTGTTCAAATTTACATATTAGTGTTTAATTCTTTTTTTTGTCTATATATTCAAAAAAGTTGACTATCTGTTCACTTTTTTTCCCTATCTTTTCAAAAAAAATTCTACATTTTGTTATCAATTCAATTTTAATGTCTTATCTGTTCAAATATCTATCCAAAATTTCTTATCTGTTCAACAAACCAGTCATAGTGTTCAATTTATTTTTATCTGTTCAATTTTATTATCTGTTGAAATACACCAAATCAGGATCTGTTGCAATATTTCTTTCTCTCTCTTTGGTTCTTTCTCTCTATCTGTTGAAATTATTTCTCACATATAATCCAGTATATATATATATCTGCTCAATTTTTTTAATATGTTTATCGGCTTAATTTTTAATTTTTTTTTTCATTTACAACTATCTGTTGCAATTTGTTTCATCGTCGAACAACAACACAGATCAAAAACTTGAAAAAAAAAAAAGAGTGGAAGAATATGGTCTGTGTGCTTGAAAAAAAAAAAAACTGTTCATAAGGAGCTGGATCAATGGAGTCTTCTCCCCCGATGGTCCTCTGCAGGCATTGAGTACAATAATTTGGTTAGAAGTCCTTTTGTTTGTTTTGAAAGACGTTTTGTTTTCAATTTTACTCCTTAATTTATCTACTGAATTTTTTTCTCTATATGTTCAAATTTACATTTAAGTGTTTAATTATTTTTTTTGTCTATATATTCAAAAAAGTTGACTATCTGTTCACTTTTTTTCCCTATCTTTTCAAAAAAAATTTCTCGATTTTGTTATCAATTCAATTTTAATCTCTTGTCTGTTCAAATATCTATCCAAAACTTCTTATCTGTTCAATAAACCAGTCACAATTTGCAATTTATTTTTATCTGTTCAATTTTATTATCTGTTCAAATACACCAAATCAGGATCTGTTGCAATCTTTCTCTCTCTTTGGTTCTTTCTCTCTATCTGTTGAAATTCTTTCTCACATATAATCTAGTATATATATATCTGTACAATTTTTTTACTATTTTCATCTGCTTAATTTTTAATTTTTTTTAATTTATAACTATCTGTTGCAATTTGTTTCATCGTAGAACAACAACACAGATCAAAAGCTTAAAAAAAATAAAAAAAATAAAAAAAAGTGAAAAAATATGGTCTGTGTGCTTGAAAAAAAATCTGTCCATAAGGAGCTGGATCAATGGAGTTTTATCCTCCGATGGTTCTCTGCAGGCATTGAGTAAAATAATTTGGTCAGAAGTCCTTTTGTTTGTTTTGAAAAACGTTTTGTTTTGAATTTTATTCCTTAATTTATCTGTTGAATTTTTTTTTCTATCTGTTCAAATTTACATATTTGCGTTTAATTATTTTTTTTGTCTATATATTCAAAAAAGTTGACTATCTGTTTACTTTTTTCCCCTATCTTTTCAATTTTTTTTCTGGATTTTATTATCAATTCGATTTTAATCTCTTCTCTGTTCAAATATCTATCCAAATTTCTTATCTGTTCAACAAACCAGTCATAATATTCAATTTATTTTTATCTGTTCAATTTTATTATCTGTTGAAATACACCAAATCAGGATCTGCTGCAATCTTTCTTTCTCTCTCTTTGGTTCTTTCTCTCTATCTGTTGAAATTCTTTCTCACATATAATCCAGTATATTTATATCTGTTCAATTTTGTTAATTTTTTTTTCATTTACAACTATCTGTTGCAATTTGTTTCATTGTAGAACAACAACACAGATCAAAAACTTAAAAAAAATAAAAATAAAAATAAAAGTGGAAGAATTGGGTCTGTGTGCTTGAAAAAAAAATTGTCCATAAGGAGCTGAATCAATGGAGTCTTCTTCTCCGATGGTCCTCTGCCGGCATTGAGTAAAATAATTTGGTCAGAAGTCCTTTTGTTTGTTTTGAAACACGTTTTCTTTTCAATTTACTCCTTAATTTATCTGTTGAATTTTTTTTTCTATCTGTTCAAATTTACATATTAGTGTTTAATTATTTTTTTTTTCTATATATTCAAAAAAGTTGACTATCTGTTCACTTTTTTTCTCAATCTTTTCAAAAAAATTTCTAGATTTTATTATCAATTCAATTTTAATCTCTTATCTGTTCAAATATCTATCCAAAATTTCTTATCTGTTCAACAAACCAGTCATAATGTTCAATTTATTTTTATCTGTTCAATTTTATTATCTATTGAAATACACCAAATCAGGATCTGTTGCAATCTTTCTCTCTCTCTCTTTGGTTCTTTCTCACATATAATCCAGTATATATATATCTGTTCAATTTTTTTAATATTTTTATCTGCTTAATTTTTAATTTTCTTTTTTCATTTACAACTATCTGTTGCAATTTGTTTCAACGTAGAACAACAACACAGATCAAAAACTTTAAAAAAAAAAAAGAAGTGGAAGAATATGGTCTGTGTGCTTGAAAAAAAATTGTCCATAAGGAGCTGGATCAATGGAGTCCTCTCGTCCGATGGTTTTCTGCAGGCATTGAGTAAAATAATTTGGTGAGAAGTCGTTTTGTTTGTTTTGAAAGACGTTTCGTTTTGAATTTTACTCCTTAATTTATCTGTTGAATATTTTTTTTCTATCTGTTCAAATTTACATATTAGTGTTTAATTATTTTTTTTGTCTATATATTCAAAAAAGTTGACTATCTGTTCACTTTTTTTCCCTATCTTTTCAAAAAAATTTCTACATTTAATTATCAATTCAATTTTAATGTCTTATCTGTTCAAATATCTATCCAAAATTTCTTATCTGTTCAACAAACCAGTCATAATGTTCAATTTATTTTTATCTGTTCAATTTTATTATCTGTTGAAATACACCAAATCAAGATCTGTTGCAATATTTCTTTCTCTCTCTTTGGTTCTTTCTCTCTATCTGTTGAAATTATTTCTCACATATAATCCAGTATATATATATCTGTTCAATTTTTTTAATATGTTTATCTGCTTAATTTTTAATTTTTTTTTTTCATTTACAACTATCTGTTGCAATTTGTTTCATCGTAGAACAACAACACAGATCAAAAACTTGAAAAAAAAAAAAAAGAGCGGAAGAATATGGTCTGTGTGCTTGAAAAAAAAATACTGTTCATAAGGAGCTGGATCAATGGAGTCTTCTCCCCCGATGGTCCTCTGCAGGCATTGAGTACAATAATTTGGTCAGAAGTCCTTTTGTTTGTTTTGAAAGACGTTTTGTTTTCAATTTTACTCCTCAATTTATCTACTGAATTTTTTTCTCTATATGTTCAAATTTACATTTAAGTGTTTAATTATTTTTTTTGTCTATATATTCAAAAAAGTTGACTATCTGTTCACTTTTTTTCCCTATTTTTTCAAATTTTTTTTCTCGATTTTGTTATCAATTCAATTTTAATCTCTTGTCTGTTCAAATATCTATCCAAAACTTCTTATCTGCTCAATAAACCAGTCACAATTTGCAATTTATTTTTATCTGTTCAATTTTATTATCTGTTCAAATACACCAAATCAGGATCTGTTGCAATCTTTCTTTCTCTCTCTTTGGTTCTTTCTCTCTATCTGTTGAAATTCTTTCTCACATATAATCCAGTATATATATATCTGTTCAATTTTTTTACTATTTTCATCTGCTTAATTTTTAATTTTTTTTAATTTATAACTATCTGTTGCAATTTGTTTCATCGTAGAACAACAACACAGATCAAAAGCTTAAAAAAAATAAAAAAATAAAAAAGTGGAAGAATATGGTCTGTGTGCTTGAAAAAAAATCTGTCCATAAGGAGCTGGATCAATAGAGTCTTCTCCTCCGATGGTTCTCTGCAGGCATTGAGTAAAATAATTTGGTCAGAAGTCCTTTTGTTTGTTTTGAAAAACGTTTTGTTTTGAATTTTACTCCATAATTTATCTGTTGAATTTTTTTTTCTATCTGTTCAAATTTACATATTTGTGTTTAATTATTTTTTTGTCTATATATTCAAAAAAGTTGACTATCTGTTTACTTTTTTCCCCTATCTTTTCAATTTTTTTTCTAGATTTTATTATCAATTCAATTTTAATCTCTTATCTGTTCAAATATCTATCCAAAATTTCTTATCTGTTCAACAAACCAGTCATAATATTCAATTTATTTTTATCTGTTCAATTTTATTATCTGTTGAAATACACCAAATCAGGATCTGCTGCAATCTTTCTTTCTCTCTCTTTGGTTCTTTCTCTCTATCTGTTGAAATTCTTTCTCACATATAATCCAGTATATATATATCTGTTCAATTTTTTTAATTTTTTTTTCATTTACAACTATCTGTTGCAATTTGTTTCATTGTAGAACAACAACACAGATCAAAAACTTAAAAAAAATAAAGATAAAAATAAAAGTGGAAGAATTGGGTCTGTGTGCTTGAAAAAAAAACTGTCCATAAGGAGCTGAATCAATGGAGTCTTCTCCTCCGATGGTCCTCTGCCGGCATTGAGTAAAATAATTTGGTCAGAAGTCCTTTTGTTTGTTTTGAAACACGTTTTCTTTTCAATTTACTCCTTAATTTATCTGTTGAATTTTTTTTTCTATCTGTTCAAATTTACGTATTAGTGTTTAATTATTTTTTTTGTCTATATATTCAAAAAAGTTGACTATCTGTTCACTTTTTTTCCCTGTCTTTTCAAAATTTTTTCTAGATTTTATTATCAATTCAATTTTAATCTCTTATCTGTTCAAATATCTTTCCAAAATTTCTTATATGTTCAACAAACCATTCATAATGTTCAATTTATTTTTATCTGTTCAATTTCATTATCTATTGAAATACACCAAATCAGGATCTGTTGCAATCTCTCTCTCTCTCTTTGGTTCTTTCTCTCTATCTGTTGAAATTCTTTCTCACATATAATCCAGTATATATATCTGTTCAATTTTTTTAATATTTTTATCTGCTTAATTTTTAATTTTCTTTTTTCATTTACAACTATCTGTTGCAATTTGTTTCAACGTAGAACAACAACACAGATCAAAAACTTAAAAAAAAAAAGTGTAAGAATATGGTCTGTGTGCTTGAAAAAAATTTGTCCATAAGGAGCTGGATCAATAGAGTCTTCTCGTCCGATGGTTTTCTGCAGGCATTGAGTAAAATAATTTGGTCAGAAGTCGTTTTGTTTGTTTTGAAAGACGTTTTGTTTTGAATTTTACTCCTTAATTTATCTGTTGAATTTTTTTTTTCTATCTGTTCAAATTTACATATTAGTGTTTAATTATTTTTTTTGTCTATATATTCAAAAAAGTTGACTATCTGTTCACTTTTTTTCCCTATCTTTTGAAAATTTTTTCTAGATTTTGTTATCAATTCAATTTTAATGTCTTATCTGTTCAAATATCTATCCAAAATTTCTTATCTGTTCAACAAACCAGTCATAATGTTCAATTTATTTTTATCTGTTCAATTTTATTATCTGTTGAAATACACCAAATCAGGATCTGTTGCAATCTTTCTTTCTCTCTCTTTGGTTCTTTCTCTCTATCTGTTGAAATTATTTCTCACATATAATCCAGTATATATATATCTGTTCAATTTTTTTAATATGTTTATCGGCTTAATTTTTAATTTTTTTTTCATTTACAACTATCTGTTGCAATTTGTTTCATCGTAGAACAACAACACAGATCAAAAACTTGAAAAAAAAAAAAAAAAAAAAAGAGTGGAAGAATATGGTCTGTGTGCTTGAAAAAAAAAAAAAAACTGTTCATAAGGAGCTGGATCAATGGAGTCTTCTCCCCCGATGGTCCTCTGCAGGCATTGAATACAATAATTTGGTCAGAAGTCCTTTTGTTTGTTTTGAAAGACGTTTTGTTTTCAATTTTACTCCTTAATTTGTCTACTAAATTTTTTTCTCTATATGTTCAAATTTACATTTAAGTGTTGAATTATTTTTTTTTGTCTATATATTCAAAAAAGTTGACTATCTGTTCACTTTTTTCCCCTATCTTTTCAAATTTTTTTCTCGATTTTGTTATCAATTCAATTTTAATCTCTTATCTGTTCAAATATCTATCGAAAACTTCTTATCTGTTCAACAAACCAGTCACAATTTGCAATTTATTTTTATCTGTTCAATTTTATTATCTGTTGAAATACACCAAATCAGGATCTGTTGCAATCTTTCTTTCTCTCTCTTTGGTTCTTTCTCTCTATCTGTTGAAATTCTTTCTGACATATAATCCAGTATATATATCTGTTCAATTTTTTTATTATTTTTATCTGCTTAATTTTTAATTTTTTTTCATTTATAACTATCTGTTGCAATTTGTTTCATCGTAGAACAACAGCACAAATCAAAAGCTTAAAAAAAATAAAAAAATAAAAAAAGTGGAAGAATATGGTCTGTGTGCTTGAAAAAAAATATGTCCATAAGGAGCTGGATCAATGGAGTTTTCTCCTCCGATGGTTCTCTGCAGGCATTGAGTAAAATAATTTGGTCAGAAGTCGTTTTGTTTGTTTTGAAAAACGTTTTATTTTGAATTTTACTCCTTAATTTATCTGTTGAATTTTTTTTTCTATCTGTTCAAATTTACATATTAGTGTTTAATTATTTTTTTTGTCTATATATTCAAAAAAGTTGACTATCTGTTCACTTTTTTCCCATATTTTTTGAAAAAAATTTCTAGATTTTATTATCAATTCAATTTTAATGTCTTATCTGTTCAAATATCTATCCAAAATTTCTTATCTGTTCAACAAACTAGTCATAATGTTCAATTTATTTTTATCTGTTCAATTTTATTATCTGTTGAAATACACCAAATCAGGATCTGTTGCAATCTTTCTTTCTCTCTCTTTGGTTCTTTCTCTCTATTTGTTGAAATTCTTTCTCACATATAATCCAGTATATATATATTTGTTCAATTTTTTTAATATGTTTATCTGCTTAATTTTTAATTTTTTTTTTCATTTACAACTATCTGTTGCAATTTGTTTCATCGTAGAACAACAACACAGATCAAAAACTTAAAAAAAAAAAAAAAGTGGAAGAATTGGGTCTGTGTGCTTGAAAAAAAAAACTGTCCATAAGGAGCTGGATCAATGGAGTCTTCTCCTCCGATGGTCTTCTGCAGGCATTGAGTAAAATAATTTGGTCAGAAGTCCTTTTGTTTGTTTTGAAAGACGTTTTCTTTTCAATTTTACTCCTTAATTTATCTGTTGAATTTTTGTTTTCTATATGTTGAAATTTACATTTAAGTGTTTAATTATTTTTTTTTTGTCTATATACGTAAAAAAGTTGACTATTTGTTCACTTTTTTTCCCTATCTTTTCAAAAAAATTTCTAGATTTTATTATCAATTCAATTTTAATCTCTTATCTGTTCAAATATATATCCAAAATTTCTTATCTGTTCAACAAACCAGTCACAATGTTACTTTTCATTTACCATTTTTCAATAGATAAGCATATTAGCTGTATCAACACATCAACAGATAAGCATATAAGCTATATCAACACATCAACTGGTAAGTATAAAAACTATATCACACCACCCAAGATAAGCATATGAGCTGTATCTACACTTCTCTAGACAAGCATATGAGCTGTACCTACACTTCTCAAAGATAAGCATATGAGCTGTATCTTCACTTCTCTAGACAAGTATATGAGCTGTATCTACGGAGTTCATCCCCCATCTCCTCCCAACACTATTCGGTTTAGAGGTCCATCCCCCATCTTCCCCTAAACTGCGGAGTACATCCCCTATCTCCTCCCAACACTATCCGGTTTAGAGGTCCATCCCCCATCTTCCCCTAAACCGCGGAGTACATCCCTCATCTCCTCCTCTACACACAATGCATATAAACACATAGGTTCTATACACAATCAATCAATACATAAAGTTAATGTATTCTAACAACAGTCATACTCTATGACACATTCCATTGATTAGTTTTCGTTTGCCTGATCATCATGCATTGTCTACAACAATCAAGACTATCCTCCACCGATAGCCCAAAGTAGTTATCTCTAAATAGGAAATAAATGCACAAAATGAATATTATATCAGCATTTCAACTAGGTGAGCGATAAATGATCCAACTACACCCTTTAATCCCATACATTCCCAATCTCAACTTTCTCATTTCAATTCCTCATTTCTCACAATTAATTATACAAATTAATTAATCTATGTAATTAGGGCATTTTCCATAATTAACATTACAACCCTTAGGGTTCCATTTTCATCAATGTTTCAACATTAATACCATTTCTTCATGCCAAACATGCATATAGGTTTTATATATGTAAAAACCTCAACTTTTGTAAAATTACACAAAGGTCCAAACTTTCTCAAAATTACCCAACAACCCCTAACATATCAAAATGCTAAAATTTAAAGACAAAGCTCATAGAGAGGAGTAGGATATCCCTACCTCAAGCCAAGAAGAGAAGATGAGCAAAATAAGGTTGAAACTCCAAAGTTGCACACATGCTACCATATTCCTGATGCAAACTCATAGCATGTGAAATAGTTTCCCATCCTTTCGATCTTAATCCAAATTTCATTATCCTTAGTTAGTGTTCACTCTTGGCATCCATCGTCAAGCTTTGAGTTTACGATGCACATGCAAGAAATCAATACTCGCCTCAATGGACCTTCAAAACAATCCAACTCAAATAACCTGCTATATAAAGCTAACCTGGCCCACTAAATTACATATATATATATATAATATATACAACTCACCAAATTACATGTTTATATATTATATAAATAATATATATATATAAACCTACGTGCCAAAGAGCTACATTTTGCAAAATAATTAAACTCGGTCAACAAACCAGTCCACTATTTCTACAATACCAACACAGTTTCATTACCAATAAACAATTCAAAAAGCAAACTTGAGTGGCAAAACAAGCTGTGTGTGCGTCCCTCTTCCCCAAAAAGACGCACCCCACCTACAGACTATACTTGTAATTACGTCCAGCCGCACTTGGAGCACGTCCATACCACTATATCTTCTTCCATACACACAACGCACGGGCTGGTTACACCAGCAGCTGAATCACGGTGAACCCACAACTGAAGGAGCAGTAGAGCACCGCCACGGAGTATCCACTCCAACCCCACCATCAATCACACCGTTTTCACACTTAAAATAGCTGCATGCTCATATACATCCCTTGCTAATGTCAACTCATGAACTGCATTGGGAGTTTCTTCAAACAATGGTGGCAGGCTCTTAAGCTGAGAGAGGAGTTTGGAACAAGTATCGATATCGTTCCGAATAAAAGCAGCTTTGAATCTCTCGAATAGCTGCGAAACCTCTGCTATAAAACCCATAACTAGAATTGGGTTTACTGCGAGAATTATAGACATACCCAGAAGTGCACTGACAAGGCCTCCTTCTTCTCCTTACCAGACTTAAACTCAGCGGAATAACGATAGTAATCCCCTTTCATTTTATAGAAAAACACTGATGATTCACCAGCAGAAGAAGATGGAATAAGATAGCCATCGATCATACTCATAATGTCACTGCAAATGCTCGACAATTCGGACTCAACCTTGCGCCTATACTCCTTGATCCACTTTGCATTCAGCTGATTACCTTTAGCTTCCTCCAACGGCTGATAAGCAAATTTTTTAGATCCAATCAAAAGAAATGAGAGAGAGACCCTTCGAAAGAGAAAGCAAGTGTATGTGTGTATAGTATAAAGAAAACAATCAGACCCACCTCTCTCTCTCTCTAGATAATATTCTTTACTCTTTTATCATTGCTGTCTCCCCCCTCCTATCATTCTCTCTTGCATAATAATTCTCCACTCACACATATGAAAGCTCTTCCCGAAAATCCATTCCACTCATTCCGTATTCTTCTCCATGATTTGGAAAGTTGTTCTAAATAATTGAATATTGGAAATCCTCACTGGATATGTAATTTACCACCGAAAGTGAGTCCAGCTGAAATGTAGTGACTCTCTCCCAAAGTAAGAGGGAGATATATATTAAAAAAAATAAAAAGAACATCCCACTCACTCTTGTCCCAACTTTTCTCTCAAAGACATATATTCCATTGCTCCACCATTTTGATCATGTTCTCTAATAAATTTATTTATTTAATTTTTTTTTATATAAACTTTGGTCATCACATAATTCGTTTCATCGTAGAACAACAAAACAGATCAAAAACTTTAAAAAAAAAAAAAAAAAGTGGAAGAATTGGGTCTGTGTGCTTGAAAAAACAAACTGTACATAAGGAGCTGGATCAATGGAGTCTTCTCCTCCGATGGCCTTCTGCATGCATTGAGTAAAATAATTTGGTCAGAAGTCCTTTTGTTTGTTTTGAAAGACGTTTTGTTTTCAATTTTACTCCTTAATTTATCTGTTGAATTTTTTTTTCTATCTGTTCAACTTTACATTTTAGTGTTTAATTATTATTTTTTTTGTCTATATATTCAAAAAAGTTGACTATCTGTTCACTTTTTTTCCTATCTTTTCAAATTTTTTTCTAGATTTTATTATCAATTCAATTTTAATCTCTTATCTGTTCAAATATCTATCCAAAATTTCTGATCTGTTCAACAAACCAGTCACAATGTTCAATTTATTTTTATCTGTTCAATTTTATTATCTGTTGAAATACACCAAATCTGGATCTGTTACAATCTTTCTTTCTTCTCTTTGGTTCTTTCTCTCTATCTGTTGAAATTCTTTCTCACATATAATCCAGTATATATATATCTGTTCAATTTTTTTATTATTTTTATCAGCTTAATTTTTTTATTTTTTTTTCATTTACAACTATCTGTTGCAATTTGTTTCATCGTAGAACAACAACACAGATCAAAAACTTAAAAATAAAAATTAAAAAAAAAAGTGGAAGAATTGAGTCTGTGTGTGCCTGAAAAAAAAAACTGTCCATAAGGAGCTGGATCGATGGAGTCTTCTCCTCCGATTGTTCTCTGCAGGCATTGAGTAAAATAATTTGGTGAGAAGTCCTTTTGTTTGTTTTCAAAGACTTTTTATTTTCAATTTTACTCCTCAATTTATCTGTTGAATTTTTTTTTCTATATGTTCAAATTTACATTTAAGTGTTTAATTATTTTTTTTTGTCTATATATTCAAAAAAGTTGACTATCTGTTCACCTTTTTCCCCTATCTTTTCAAATTTTTTTCTAGATTTTGTTATCAATTCAATTTTAATCTCTTATCTGTTCAAATATCTATACAAAATTTCTTATTTGTTCAACAAACCAGTCACAATGTTCAATTTATTTTTATCTGTTCAATTTTATTATCTGTTGAAATACACCAAATCAGGATCTGTTGCAATCTTTCTTTCTCTCTGTTTGGTTCTTTCTCTCTATCTGTTGAAATTCTTTTTCACATATAATCCAGTATGTATATATCTGTTCAATTTTTTTAATATTTTTATCTGCTTAATTTTTAATTTTTTTTTTCATTTACAACTATCTGTTGCAATTAGTTTCATCGTAGAGCAACAACACAGGTCAAAAACTTTAAAAAAAAAAAAAAAACAAAAGTGGAAGAATTGGGTCAGTGTGCTTGAAAAAAAAACTGTACATAAGGAGCTGGATCAATGGAGTCTTCTCCTCCGATGGTCCTCTGCTGGCATTGAGTAAAATAATTTGGTTAGAAGTCCTTTCGTTTGTTTTGAAAAACGTTTTGTTTTCAATTTTACTCCTTAATTTATCTGCTGAATTTTTATTTCTATCTGTTCAAATTTACATTTTCGTGTTTAATTGTTTTTTTTTTTTGTCTATATATTCAAAAAAGTTGACAATCAGTTCATTTTTTTCCCTATCTTTTCAAATTTTTTTCTACATTTTATTATCAATTCAATTTTAATCTCATATCTGCTCAAATATCTATCCAAAATTTCTTATCTGTTCAACAAACCAGTCAAAATGTTCAATTTATTTTTATCTGTTCAATTTTATTTTCTGTTGAAATGCACCAAATCAGGATCTGTTGCAATCTTTTTCTCTCTCTCTTTGGTTCTTTCTCTCTATCTGTTGAAATTCTTTCTCACATATAATCCAGTATATATATATCTTTTCAATTTTTTTAATATTTTTATCTGCTTAATTTTTAAATTTTTTTTTCATTTACAACTATCTGTTGCAATTTGTTTCATCGTAGAACAACAACACAGATCAAAAATTTTTTAAAAAAAAGTGGAAGAATTGGGTCTTTGTGCTTGAAAAAAAAAACTGTCCATAAGGAGCTAGATCAATGGAGTATTCTCCTCCGATGGTTCTCTGCAGGCATTGAGTAAAATAATTTGATGAGAAGTCCTTTTATTTGTTATGAAAGACGTTTTGTTTTCAATTTTACTCCTTAAGTTATCTGTTGAATTTTTTTTCCATCTGTTCAAATTTACATTTTAGTGTTTAATTATTATTTTTGTGTATATATTCAAAAAAGTTGACTATCTATTCACTTTTTTTCCCTATCTTTTCAAATTTTTTTATAGATTTTGTTATCAATTCAATTTTAATCTCTAATCTGTTCAAATATCTATCCAAAATTTCTTATCTGTTCAACGAACCACTCACAATGTTCAATTTATTTTTATCTGCTCAATTTTATTATCTGTTGAAATACACCAAATCAGGATCTGTTGCAATCTTTCTTTCTCTTCTCTCTATCTGTTGAAATTCTTTCTCACATATAGTCCAGTATATATATATCTGTTCAATTTTTTAAATATTTTTATCTGCTTAATTTTTATTTATTTTTTCATTTACAACTATCTGTTGCAATTTGTTTCATCGTAGAACAACAACACAGATCAAAAACATTAAAAAAAATAGAAGAATTAGGTCTGTGTGCTTGAGAAAAACTGTCCATAAGGAGCTGGATCAATGGAGACTTCTCTTCCGATGGTCCTCTGTAGGCATTGAGTAAAATAATTTGGTGAGAAGTCCTTTTGTTTGTTTTGAAAGACATTTTGTTTTCAATTTTACTCCTTAATTTATCTGTTGAATTTTTTTTCTATATGTTCAAATTTACATTTAAGTGTTTAATTATTTTTTTTTGTCTATATATTCAAAAAAGTTGACTATCTGTTCACTTTTATTCCCTATCTTTTCAATGTTTTTTTTACATTTTATTATCAATTCAATTTTAATCTCTCATCTGTTCAAATATCTGTTCAAAATTTTGTTATCTGTTCAAATATCTATCCTAAATTTCTTATGTGTTCAACGAACCAGTCACAATGTCCAATTTATTTTTATCTGTTCAATTTTATTATCTGTTGAAATACACCAAATCAGGATCTGTTGCAATCTTTCTTTCTCTCTCTTTGGTTCTTTCTCTCTATCTGTTGAAATTCTTTCTCACATATAATCCAGTATATATATATCTGTTAAATTTTTTTATTATTTTTATATGCTTAATTTTTATTTATTTTTTTCATTTACAACTATCTGTTGCAATTTGTTTCATCGTAGAACAACAACACAGATCAAAAACTTTAAAAAAAAAAAAAAAACAAAAGTTGAAGAATTGGGTCTGTGTGCTTGAAAAAACAAACTGTACATAAGGAGCTGGATCAATGGAGTCTTCTCCTCCGATGGCCCTCTGCAGGCATTGAGTAAAATAATTTGGTCAGAAGTCCTTTTGTTTGTTTTGAAAGACGTTTTGTTTTCAATTTTACTCCTTAATTTATCTGTTAAATTTTTTTCTCTATCTGTTCGAATTTACATTTTAGTGTTTAATTGTTTTTTTTTTTTGTCTATATATTCAAAAAAGTTGACTTTTAGTTCAATTTTTTCCCTATCTTTTCAAATTTTTTTCCCGATTTTATTATCAATTCAATTTTAATCTCTTATCTGTTCAAATATCTATCCAAAATTTCTTATCTGTTCAACAAACCAGTCAAAATGTTCAATTTATTTTTATCTGTTCAATTTTATTATCTGTTGAAATACAACAAGTCAGGATCTGTTGCAATCGTTCTTTCTCTCTCTTTGGTTCTTTCTCTCTATCTGTTGAAATTCTTTCTCACATATAATCCAATATATATATCTGTTCAATTTTTTAAATATTTTTATCTGCTTAATTTTTAATTTTTTTTTCATTTACAACTATCTGTTGCAATTTGTTTCATTGTAGAACAACACAGGTCAAAAAATTTAAAAAAATTAAAAAAAAAAAAAGAATTGGGTCTTTGTGCTTGAAAAAAAAAACTGTCCATAAAGAGCTGGATCAATGGAGTCTTCTCCTCAGATTGTTCTCTGAAGGCATTGAGGAAAATAATTTGATGAGAAGTCCTTTTATTTGTTATGAAAGACGTTTTGTTTTCAATTTTACTCCTTAATTTATCTGTTGAATTTTTTTTCTATCTGTTCAAATTTACATTTTAGTGTTTAATTATTTTTTTTTGTCTATATATTCAAAAAAGTTGACTATCTGTTCACTTTTTCTCCCTATCTTTTCAAAATTTTTTCTTGATTTTGTTATCAATTCAATTTTAATCTCATATCTGTTTAAATATCTATCCAAAATTTCTAATCTATTCAACAAACCAGTCACAATGTTCAATTTATTTTTATCTGTTCAATTTTATTATCTGTTGAAATACACTAAATCAGGATCTGTTGTAATCTTTCTTTCTCTCTCTTTGGTTCATTCTCTCTATCTCTTGAAATTCTTTCTCATATATAATCCAGTATATATATCTGTTCAATTTTTTTATTATTTTTGTCTGCTTAATTTTTAATTTTTTTTTCATTTGCAACTATCTGTTGCAATTTGTTTCATCGTAGAACAACAACACAGATCAAAAACTTTAAAAAAAATAAAAAAATAAAAAAAGTGGGAGAATATGGTCTGTGTTCTTGAAAAAAAAAATGTCCATAAGGAGCTGGATCAATGGAGTCTTTTCCTCCGATGGTCCTCTGCAGGCATTGAGTAAAACAATTTGATCAGAAGTCCTTTTGTCTGTTTTGAAAGACGTTTTGCTTTCAATTTTACTCCTTAATTTATCGGTTGAATTTTTTTTTTCTATCTGTTCAAATTTATATTTTAGTGTTTAATTATTTTTTTTCTCTATATATTCAAAAAAATTGACTATCTGTTCACTTTTTTCCCTATCTTTTCAAATTTTTTTCTAGATTTTGTTATCAATTCAATTTTAATCTCTTATCTGTTCAAATATCTATCCAAAATTTCTTACCTGTTCAACGAACCAGTCACAATGTTCCATTTATTTTTATCTGTACACTTTTATTATCTGTTGAAATACACCAAATCAGGATTTGTTTGCAATCTTTCTTTCTCTATCTTTGGTTCTTTCTCTCTATCTGTTGAAATTCTTTCTCACATATAATCCAGTATATATATATTTTTTCAATTTTTTTAATATTTTAATCTGCTTAATTTTAAATTTTTTTTCATTTACAACTATCTGTTGCAATTTTTTTCATCGTAGAACAACAACACAGATCAAAAACTTAAAAAAAATTAAAAAAAAAGTCGAAGAATTGGGTCTGTGTGCTTGAAAAAAAAAACTGTCCATAAGGAGCTGGATCAATGGAGTCTTCTCCTCCGATGATCCTCTGCAGTCATTGAGTAAAATAATTTGGTCAGAAGTCCTTTTGTTTATTTTGAAAGACGTTTAGTTTTCAATTTTACTCCTTAATTTATCTGTTAAATTTTTTTTTCTATCTGTTCAAATTTAAATTTTAGTGTTTAATTTTTTTTTGTCTATATATTCAAAAAAGTTGACTATCTGTTCACTTTTTTTTCCCTATGTTTTCAAATTTTTTTCTAGATTTTATTATCAATTCAATTTTAATCTCTTATCCGTTCAAATATCTATCCAAAATTTCTTATCTGTTCAACAAACTAGTCACAATGTTCAATTTATTTTTATCTGTTCAATTTTATTATCTGTTGAAATACACCAAATCAGGATCTGTTGCAATCTTTCTTTCTCTCTCTTTGGTTCTTTCTCTCTATCTGTTGAAATTCTTTCATAGATATAATCCAATATATATATATATATCTGCTCAATATTTTTAATATTTTTATCTGCTTAATTTTTAATTTTTTTTTTCATTTACAACTATCTGTTGCAATTTATTTCATCGTAGAGCAACAACAAGGATCAAAAACTTAAAAAATAAATAAATAAGTCGGAGAATATGGTCTGTGTGGTTGAAAAAAAAAACTGTCCATAAGAAGTTGGATCAATGGAGTCTTCTCCTCCGATGGTTCTCTGCTGGCATTGAGTAAAATAATTTGATGAGAAGTCCTTTTATTGGTTTTCAAAAACGTTTTGTTTTCAATTTTACTACTTAATTTATCTGTTGAATTTTTTTTTCTATTTGTTCAAATTTACATTTTAGTGTTTAATTATTTTTTTTGGTCTATATATTCAAAAAAGTTGACTATCTGTTCACTTTTTTTCCCTACCTTTTGAATTTTTTTTCTAGATTTTGTTATCAATACAGTTTTAATCTCTTATCTGTTCAAATATCTATCCAAAATTTCTTATCTGTTCAACAAACCAGTCACAATGTTCAATTTATTTTTATCTGTTCAATTTTATTATCTATTGAAATATACCAAATCAGGATCTGTTGCAATCTTTCTCTTTCTCTCTCTTTGGTTCTTTCTCTCTATCTGTTGAAATTCTTTCTCACATATAATCCAATATATATCTGTTCAATTTTTTTATTATTTTTATCTGCTTAATTTTTAATTTTTTTTCATTTACAACTATCTGTTGCAAGTTGTTTCATAGTAGAACAACAACACAGATCAAAAACTTAAAATAAAAATAAAAATAAAAATAAAAAAGTGGAAGAATTGGGTTTGTGTGCTTGAAAAAAAACTGTAAATAAGGAGCCGGATCAATGGAGTCTTCTCCTCCGATAGTCCTCTGTAGGCATTGAGTAAAAAAATTTGGTCAGAAGTCCTTTTGTTTGTTTTGAAAAACGTTTTGTTTTCAATTTTACTCAATTTATCTGTTGAATTTTTTTTCTATGTATTGAAATTTACATTTTAGTGTTTAATTATTATTTTTTTCTATATATTCAAAAAAGTTGACTATCTGTTCACTTTTTTTCCCTATCTTTTCAAATAGTTTTCTAGATTCTATTATCAATTCAATTTTAATCTCTTATCTGTTCAAATATCTATCCAAAATTTCTTATTTGTTCAATGAGCCAGTCACAATGTTCAATTTATTTTTATCTGTTCAATTTTATTATCTGTTGAAATAAACCAAATCAGAATCTGTTGCAATCGTTTTGTTTTCAATTTTACTCCATAATTTATCTGTTGAATTTTTTTCTCTATATGTTCGAATTTACATTTTAGTTTTTAACTTTTTTTTTTTGTCTATATATTCAAAAAAGTTGACTATCAGTTCACTTTTTTCCCTATCTTTTCAAATTTTTTTACAGATTTTATTATCAATTCAATTTTAATCTCTTATCTGTTCAAATATCTGTCCAAAATTTCTTATCTGTTCAACAAACCAGTCAAACCGTTCAATTTATTTTTATCTATTCAATTTTATTATCTATTGAAATACACCAAATCAGGATCTGTTGCAATCATTATTTCTCTCTCTTTGGTTCTTTCTCTCTATCTGTTGAAATTCTTTCTCACATATAATCCAGTATATATATATCTGTTCAATTTTTTTAAATTTTTATCTGCTTAATTTTTATTTTTTTTTATTTACAACTATCTGTTGCAATTTGTTTCATCGTAAAACAACAACACAGATCAAAAAATTAAAAAAAAAAAAAAAGAATTGGGTCTTTGTGCTTGAAAAAAAAAACTGTCCATAAGGAGCTAGATCAATGGAGTCTTCTCCTCAGATGGTTCTCTGAAGGCATTGAGTAAAATAATGTGATGAGAAGTCCTTTTATTTGTTAGGAAAGGCGTTTTCTTTTCAATTTTACTCCTTAATTTATCTGTTGAATTTTTCTTTCTATCTATTCAAATTTATATTTTGGTGTTTAATTATTTTTTTTGTCTATATATTCAAAAAAGTTGACTATCTGTTCACTTTTTTTCCCTATCTTTTCAAAAAAATTTCTTGATTTTGTTATCAATTCAATTTTAATCTCTTATCTATTTAAATATCTATCAAAAATTTCTTATCTATTCAACAAACCAGTCACAATGTTCAATTTATTTTTATCTGTTCAATTTTATTATCTGTTGAAATACACCAAATCAGGATCTGTTGTAATCTTTCTTTCTCTCTCTTTGGTTCTTTCTCTCTATCTCTTGAAATTCTTTCTCATATATAATCCAGTATATATATATATATCTGTTAAATTTTTTAATTATTTTTATCTGCTTAATTTGTAATTTTTTTTCATTTGCAACTATCTGTTGCAATTTGTTTCATCATAGAACAACAACACAGATGAAAAACTTAAAAAAAAAAAAAAAAGGTAGAAGAATTGGGTCTGTGTGCTTGAAAAAAAAATGTCCATAAGGAGCTGGATCAATGGAGTCTTTTCCCCCGATGGTCCTCTGCAGGCATTGAGTAAAATAATTTGGTCAGAAGTGCTTTTATTTGTTTTGAAAGACGTTTTGTTTTCAATTTTACTCCTTAATTTATCTGTTGAATTTTTTTTTCTATCTGTTCAAATTTACATTTTAGTGTTTAATTATTTTTTTGTGTATATATTCAAAAAAGTTGACTATCTGTTCACTTTTTTTCCCTATCTTTTCAATTTTTTTTCTAGATTTTGTTATAAATTCAATTTTAATCTCTTATCTGTTCAAATATCTATCCAAAATTTCTTACCTGTTCAACGAACCAGTCACAATGTTCAATTTATTTTTATATATTCAATTTTATTATCTATTGAAATACACCAAATCAGGATTTGTTGCAATCTTTCTTTCTCTATCTTTGGTTCTTTCTCTCTATCTGTTGAAATTCTTTCTCACATATAATCCAGTATATATATATTTTTTCAATTTTTTAAATATTTTTATCTGCATAATTTTTAATTTTTCTTTTCATTTACAACTATCAGTTGCAATTTTTTTCATCGTAGAACAACAACACAGATCAAAAACTTAAAAAAAAAAAAAAAAGTCGAAGAATTGGGTCTGTGTGCTTGAAAAAAAAACTGTCCATAAGGAGCTGGATCAATGGAGTCTTCTTCTCCGATGGTCCTCTGCAGTCATTGAGTAAAATAATTTGGTCAGAAGTCCTTTTGTTTGTTTTGAAAGACGTTTAGTTTTCAATTTTACTCCTTAATTTATCTGTTGAATTTTTTTTTGCTATCTGTTCAAATTTACATTTTAGTGTTTAATTTTTTTTTTGTCTATATATTCGAAAAAGTTGACTATCTGTTCACTTTTTTTCCCTATGTTTTCAAAAATTTTTTAGATTTTATTATCAGGTCAATTTTAATCTCTTATCTGTTCAAATATCTATCCAAAATTTCTTATCTATTCAACAAACCAGTCACAATGTTCAATTTATTTTTATCTGTTCAATTTTATTATCAGTTGAAATACACCAAATCAGGATCTGTTGCAACCTTTCTTTCTCTCTCCTTGGTTCTTTCTCTATCTGTTGAAATTCTTTCCCAGAAATAATCCAGTATATATATATCTGTTCAATATTTTTAATATTTTTATCTGCTTAATTTTTAATTTTTTTTTTCATTTACAACTATCTGTTGCAATTTCTTTCATCGTAGAGCAACAACAAGGATCAAAAACTTAAAAAATAAATAAATAAATAAGTGGGAGAATATGGTCTGTGTGGTTGAAAAAAAAAACTGTCCATAAGAAGTTGGATCAATGGAGTCTTCCCCTCCGATGGTTCTCTGCTGGCATTGAGTAAAATAATTTGATGAGAAGTCCTTTTATTGGTTTTGAAAAACGTTTTGTTTTCAATTTTACTCCTTAATTTATCTGTTGAATTTTTTTTCTATCTGTTCAAATTTACATTTTAGTGTTTAATTATTTTTTTGTCTATATATTCAAAAAAGTTGACTATCTATTCACTTTTTTTCCCTATCTTTTCTAAATTTTTTCTATATTTTGTTATCAATACAATTTTAATCTCTTATCTGTTCAAATATCTATCCAAAATTTCTTATCTGTTCAACAAACCAGTCACAATGTTTAATTTATTTTTATATGTTCAATTTTATTATCTGTTGAAATACACCAAATCAGGATCTGTTGCAATCTTTCTTTCTCTCTCTTTGGTTCTTTCTCTCTATCTGTTGAAATTCTTTCTCACATATGATCCAGTATATATATACCTGCTCAATTTTTTTTATTATTTTTATATGCGTAATTATTATTTTTTTTTCATTTATAACTATCTGTTGCAAGTTGTTTTATCGTAGAACAACAACACAGATCAAAAACTTAAAATAAAAATAAAAATAAAAATAAAAAAGTGGAAGAATTGGGTCAGTGTGCTTGAAAAAAAAACTGTATATAAGGAGCTGGATCAATGGGGTCTTCTCCTCCAATGGTCCTCTGCAGGCATTGAGTAAATAAATTTGGTCAGAAGTCCTTTTGTTTGTTTGGAAAAACGTTTTGTTTTCAATTTTACTCCTTAATTTATCTGTTGAATTTTTTTTCTATCTGTTCAAATTTACATTTTAGTTTTAATTATTTTTTTTTCTATATATTCAAAAAAGTTGACTATCTGTTCACTTTTTTTCCCTATCTTTTCAAATAGTTTTCTAGATTTTATTATCAATTCAATTTTAATCTCTTATCTGTTCAAATATCTATCCAAAATTTCTTATCTGTTCAACGAGCCAGTCACAATGTTCAATTTATTTTTATCTGTTCAATTTTATTATCTATTGAAATACACCAAATCAGGATCTGTTGCAATCTTTCTTTCTCTCTCTTTGGTTCTTTCTCTCTATCTGTTGAAATTCTTTCTCACATATAATCCAGTATATATATATCAGTTCAATTTTTTTATTATTTTTATCTGCTTAATTATTAATTTTTTTTTCCATTTATAACTATCTGTTGCAAGTTGTTTTATCGTAGAACAACAACACAGATCAAAAACTTAAAATAAAAATAAAAATAAAAATAAAAAAGGGGAAGAGTTGGGTCTGTGTGCTTTAAAAAAAAACTGTACATAAGGAGCCGGATCAATGGGGCCTTCTCCTCCGATGGTCCTCTGCAGGCATTGAGTAAATAAATTTGGTCAGAAGTCCTTTTGTTTGTTTTGAAAAACGTTTTGTTTTCAATTTTACTCCTTAATTTATCTGTTGAATATTTTTTCTATATGTTCAAATTTACATTTAAGTGTTTAATTATTTTTTTTGTCTATATATTCAAAAAAGTTGACGATCTGTTAACTTTTTTTTCCCTATCTTTTCAAATTTTTTTCTAGATTTTGTTATCAATTCAATTTTGATCTCTTATCTGTTCAAATATCTATCCAAAATTTCTTATCTGTTCAAAAAACTAGTCACAATGTTCAATTTATTTTTATCTGTTCAATTTTATTATCTGTTGAAATACACCAAATCAGGATCTGTTGCAATCTTTCTTTCTCTCTCTTTGGTTCTTTCTCTCTATCTGTTGAAATTCTTTCTCACATATAATCCAGTATATATATATCAGTTCAATTTTTTTATTATTTTTATTTGCTTAATTATTAATTTTTTTTTCATTTATAACTATCTGTTGCAAGTTGTTTTATCGTAGAACAACAACACAGATCAAAAACTTAAAATAAAAATAAAAATAAAAATAAAAAAGTGGAAGAATTGGGTCTGTGTGCTTGAAAAAAAAACTGTACATAAGGAGCCGGATCAATGGGGTCTTCTCCTCCGATGGTCCTCTGCAGGCATTTAGTAAATAAATTTGGTTAGAAGTCCTTTTGTTTGTTTTGAAAAACGTTTTGTTTTCAATTTTACTCCTTAATTTATCTGTTGAATTTTTTTTTCTATCTGTTCAAATTTACATTTTAGTGTTTAATTATTTTTTTTCTATATATTCAAAAAATTTGACTGTCTGTTCACTTTTTTCCCTATCTTTTCAAATAGTTTTCCAGATTTTATTATCAATTCAATTTTAATCTCTTATCTGTTCAAATATCTATCCAAAATTTCTTATCTGTTCAACGAGCCAGTCACAATGTTCAATTTATTTTTATCCGTTCAATTTTATTATCTGTTGAAATACACCAAATCAGGATCTGTTGCAATCTTTCTTTCTCTCTCTTTGGTTCTTTCTCTCTATCTGTTGAAATTCTTTCTCACATATAATCCAGTATATATATATCAGTTCAATTTTTTTATTATTTTTATCTGCTTAATTATTAAATTTTTTTTCATTTATAACTATCTGTTGCAAGTTGTTTTATCGTAGAACAACAACACAGATCAAAAACTTAAAATAAAAATAAAAATAAAAATAAAAAAGTGGAAGAATTGGGTCTGTGTGCTTGAAAAAAAAAATTGTACATAAGGAGCCGGATCAATGGGGTCTTCTCCTCCGATGGTCCTCTGCAGGCATTGAGTAAATAAATTTGGTCAGAAGTCCTTTTGTTTGTTTTGAAAAACGTTTTGTTTTCAATTTTACTCCTTAATTTATCTGTTGAATATTTTTTCTATATGTTCAAATTTACATTTAAGTGTTTAATTATTTTTTTTGTCTATATATTCAAAAAAGTTGACGATCTGTTAACTTTTTTTTCCCTATCTTTTCAATTTTTTTCTAGATTTTATTATCAATTCAATTTTGATCTCTTATCTGTTCAAATATCTATCCAAAATTTCTTATCTGTTCAAAAAACTAGTCACAATGTTCAATTTATTTTTATCTGTTCAATTTTATTATCTGTTGAAATACACCAAATCAGGATCTGTAGCAATCTTTCTTTTACTCTCTTTGGTTCTTTCTCTCTATCTGTTGAAATTCTTTCGCACATATAATCCAGTACATATATATCTGTTCAATTTTTTTATTATTTTTATCTGCTTAATTTTTAATTTTTTTTCATTTACAACTATCTGTTGCAAGTTGTTTCATCATAGAACAACAACACAGATCAAAAACTTAAAATAAAAATAAAAATAAAAATAAAAAAGTGGAAGAATTGGATCTGTGTACTTGAAAAAAAAACTGTACATAAGGAGCCGGATCAATGCAGTCTTCTCCTCCGATGGTCCTCTGCAGGCATTGAGTTAAAAAATTTGGTCAGAAGTCCTTTTGTTTGTTTTGAAAAACGTTTTGTTTTCAATTTTACTCCTTAATTTATCTGTTGAATTTTTTTTCTATCTGTTCAAATTTACATTTTAGTGTTTAATTATTTTTTTTTTATATATTCAGAAAAGTTGACTATATGTTCACTTTTTTTCCTTATCTTTTCAAATAGTTTTCAAGATTTTATTATCAATTCAATTTTAATCTCTTATCTGTTCAAATATCTATCAGAAATTTCTTATCTGTTCAACGAGCCAGTCACAATGTTCGATTTATTTTTATCTGTTCAATTTTATTATCTGTTGAAATACACTAAATCAGGATCTACTGCAATCTTTCTTTCTCTCTCTTTGGTTCTTTCTCTCTATCTGTTCAAATTCTTTCTCACATATAATCCAGTATATATATATCTGTTCAATTTTTAAAATATTTTTATCCGCTTAATTTTTAATTTTTTTTTTCATTTACAACTATCTTTTTCAATTTGTTTCATCGTAGAACAACAACACAGATCAAAAACTTAAAAAAAAAAAAAAAAAAAAAAAGAAAAAAGTGGAAGAATATGGTCTGTGTGCTTGAAAAAAAAATGTCTATAAGGAGCTGGATCAATGGAGTCTTCTCCTCCGATTGTCCTCTGCAGGCATTGAGTAAAATAATTTGGTGAGAAGTCCTTTTGTTTGTTTTGAAATACGTTTTGTTTTCAATTTTACTCCTTAATTTATCCATTGAATATTTTTTCTATATATTCAAATTTACATTTAAGTGTTGAATTATTTTTTTTTGTCTATATATTCAAAAAAGTTGACGATCTGTTAACTTTTTTTTTCCTGTCTTTTCAAATTTTTTTTCTAGATTTTGTTATCAATTCAATTTTGATCTCTTATCTGTTCAAATATCTATCCAAAATTTCTTATTTGTTCAAAAAACTAGTCACAATGTTCAATTTATTTTTATCTGTTCAATTTTATTATCTGTTGAAATACACCAAATCAGGATCTGTTGCAATTTTTCTTTCTCTCTCTTTGGTTCTTTCTCTCTATCTGTTGAAATTTTTTCTCACATATAATCCAATATATATATCTATTCAATTTTTTTATTATTTTTATCTGCTAAATTTTTATTTTTTTTCATTTACAACTATCTGTTGCAATTTGTTTCATCGTAGAACAACAACACGGATCAAAAACTTAAAAAAAATTAAAAGAATATGGTCTGTGTAGTTGAAAAAAAAACTGTCCATAAGGAGCTGGATCAATGGAGTCTGCTCCTCCGATGGTTCTCTGCAGGCATTGAGTAAAATAATTTGATGAGAAGTCCTTTTATTTATTTTGAAAGACGTTTTGTTTTCAATTTTACTCCTTAATTTATCTGTTGAATTTTTTTTCTATCTGTTCAAATTTACATTTTAGTGTTTAATTTTTTTTTTGTCTATATATTCAAAAAAGCTGAGTATCTGTTCACTTTTTTTCCCTATCTTTTCAAGTTTTTTTCTCGATTTTGTTATCAATTCAATTTTAATCTCTTATCTGTTCAAATATCTAACCAAAATTTCTTATCTGTTCAACAAACCAGTCACAATGTTCAATTTATTTTTGTCTGTTCAATTTTATTATCTGTTGAAATACACCAAATCAGGATCTGTTGCAATCTTTCTTTCTCTCTCTTTGGTTCTTTCTCTCTATCTGTTGAAATTCTTTCTCACATATAATCCAGTATATATATCTGTTCAATTTTTTTATTATTTCTATCTGCTTAATTTTTATTTTTATTTTCATTTATAACTATCTGTTGCAATTTGTTTCATAGTAGAACAACAACACAGATCAAAAACTTAAAAAAAAAAAAAGTGGAAGAATTGGGTCTGTGTGCTTGAAAAATAAACTGTCCACAAGGAGCTGGATCAATGGAGTCTTCTCCTCCGATGGTTCTCTGCAGGTATTGAGTAAAATAATTTGGTCAGAAGTCCTTTTGTTTGTTTTGAAAGACATTTTGTTTTCAATTTTACTCCTTAATTTATCTGTTGAATTTTTTTTTCTATCTATTGAAATTTACATTTTAGTGTTTAATTATTTTTTTTATCTATATATTCAAAAAAGTTGACTATCTATTCACTTTTTTTCCCTATGTTTTCAAATTTTTTTCTAGATTTTATTATCAATTCAATTTTAATCTCTTATCTGTTCAAACATCTATCAAAAATTTCTTATTTGTTCAACGAACCAGTCACAATGTTTAATTTATTTTTATCTGTTCAAATTTATTATCTGTTGAATACACCAAATCAGGATCTGTTGCAATATTTCTTTCTCTCTCTTTGGTTCTTTCTCTCTATCTGTTGAAATTCTTTCTCAGATATAATCCAGTATATATATCTGTTCAATTTTTTAAATATTTTTATCTACTTAATTTTTAATTTTTTTCTCATTTACAACTATCTGTTGCAATTTGTTTCATCGTAGAACAACAACACAGATCAAAAACTTAAAAAAAAAATGAAAAAAAAATGAAAAAAAAGTGGAAGAATATGTTCGATGTGCTTGAAAAAAAAACTGTCCATAAGGAGCTGGATCAATGGAGTCTTCTCCTCCGATGGTCTTCTGCAGGCATTGAGTACAATAATTTGGTTAGAAGTCCTTTTGTTTGTTTTGAAAGACGTGTTGTTTTTAATTTTACTCCTTAATTTATCTGTTGAATTTTTTTTTTCTATATGTTCAAATTTACATTTAAGTGTTTAATTTTTTTTTGTCTATATATTCAAAAAAGTTGACTATCTGTTCACTTTTTCCCCCTATCTTTTCAAATTTTTTTCTCGATTTTGTTATCAATTCAATTTTAATCTCTTATCTGTTCAAATATCTATCCAAAATTTCTTATCTTTTCTACCAACCAGTCACAATGTTCAATTTATTTTTATCTGTTCAATTTTATTATCTATTGAAATGCACCAAATCAGGATCTGTTGCAATCTTTCTTTCTCTCTCTTTGGTTCTTTCTCTCTATCTGTTGAAATTCTTTCTCACATATAATCCAGTATATATATATCTGTTCAAATTTTTTTATTATTTTTATCTGCTTAATTTGTAATTTTTTTTTCATTTACCACTATCTGTTGCAAGTTGTTTCCTCGCAAAACAACGTCACAGATCAAAAACTTAAAAAAAAAAAAAAAAAAAAGTGGAAGAATTGGGTCTGTGTGGTTGAAAAAAAAAACTGTCCATAATGAGCTAGATCAATGGAGTCTTCTCCTCCGATGGTTCTCTGTAGGCATTGAGTAAAATAATTTGATGAGAAGTCCTTTTATTTGTTTTGAAAGACATTTTGTTTTCGATTTTACTCCTTAATTTATCTGTTGAATTTTTTTTTTCTATATGTTCAGATTTACATTTTAGGGTTTCATTATTTTTTTTTGTCTATATATTCAAAAAAGTTGACTATCTGTTCACTTTTTTTCCCTATCTTTTCAAATTTTTTTCTCGATTTTGTTATCAATTCAATTTTAATCCCTTATCTGTTCAAATATCTATCCAAAATTTCTTATTCGTTCAACGAACCAGTCACAATGTTCAATTTATTTTTATCTGTTCAATTTTATTATCTGTTGAAATACACCAAATTAAAATATGTTGCAATCTTTCTTTCTCTCTCTTTGGTTATTTCTCTCTATCTGTTGAAATTCTTTCTCACATATAATCCAGTATATATATATCTATTCAATTTTTTTATTATTTTTATCTGCTTAATTTTTAATTTTTTTTTTCATTTACAACTATCTGTTCCAAGTTGTTTCCTCGCAGAACAACAACACAGATCAAAAACTTAAAAAAAAAAAAAAATGTGGAAGAATTGGGTCTTTGTGGTTGAAAAAAAAACTGTCCATAAGGAGCTGGATCAATGGAGTCTTCTCCTCCGATGGTTCTCTGCAGGCATTGAGCAAAATAATTTGATGAGAAGTCCTTTTCTTTGTTTTGAAAGACATTTTGTTTTCAATTTTACTCCTTAATTTATCTGTTGAATTTTTTTTTCTATCTGTTCAAATTTACATTTTGATGTTTAATTTTTTTTTTTGTCTATATATTCAAAAAAGTTGACTATATAGTGATCCCGGTTCTTTCTCCTTTGGTTGTTGTATCCGGACTTAGTTTCGTGGATGCCGGTTGTTGTTTTGAACATGTTTATATCCTTCAATTATTAATATTTGAGTTATAGAATGTTTTGGACTTGTTTGTTCCAGGTTGGGTGTGATTGGGAGCAGGTGGCTGCTGCCCAGGTTTTTAGTCCTTCGCTCGAGCGAGCTGTTTGTTGCTCGAGCGAGCTCTTTGTTTTGACCCTTTGCTCGAGCCAGGGTGGCCTCGCTCGAGCGTGTGTCTGCGTCTGGGTTCAGACCTGAGAATTGTGTTTCTTGGCTCGAGTGAGCTTTTCTTCGCTTGAGCGAGTCGGTTTTCTGTTTCTGGTCGCTCGAGCGACCAAGTCTTCGCTTGAGCGAGCCTGTTTATATCAGTTAGCAGCAGCCGGGGAGAACATCTCTTTTTCTCCTCTTTTTATTTTTGAAACCCTAGATCTGAGACTCTCTCTCTCTAAACTCACCTTCTCTCTAGATTTTCATCTCCTTCTAGTGTGAATCCATCCTAGGCTCTTTGTTAAAAAGGTAGAGGGTGGCTTGGGCTTCGTTCTAATCTGAAGAATAGTGGATTTGGAGCACTTTGATTTCGAGTCATCTTCTCCATTCGAGTTCTCTGTTTGAGGTAGGGATTCTCCTTGTTTCTTTTCAATACTCCATCTATAGATAGACATGTGGTAATTTTTGTATTGCATAAAAACATTATATCATGTTGGATTTGTTAAAAATCATGAGGTTGAACCTTAGGTTGGTCGTTGGATTTGGGTCTATTATCATTAGTTATGGTTTAGGCTAATTGGGGTGTTAATTAGCATAATGTTGTTGAAAGGAGGGGAAACCCTAATTTTATTTGATTTAATAAATTAATAGAGGGGTTTTGATCATTGGGCAAACACTCATGTATTTTGGGTCTTAAATTTGATCATTGTTGTTCGTCGTTGATAATTGAGCCTTTTAGGTCAATATTGAGAAAGAGGGAGGAAAACCCTAATTTAATGATTATGACTTAATTTGCATAATTAAATTGGGATGGCTTTGAAAAGAATGTAGTGGATTAAAATGAGTTATGGCGTTATTGTCCATGGAATTGAATTTGTGAAAACAAAAGGTATGAGAATTGGATTGTTGTAATATGAGTGTTGAACACACATATGTGGAGGTTGTATCTTTAACTATCGTGTTAATGTTGTTGTTAGGTTGTGATCTTATGATAACTGAGTATTTTAATAGATGTACTAAATACCTGCATCTAGAGGTTTTGTCCTTGGTCATCGGTGGAGGATGACACGGTTGCGTTGAATTGCCGTGTATAAATTACACCATTGTTGGTTGAACATCATATGTGATGAAATGTTGAGATACATTTTATATGTATACTTGTTATGGAGGAGAGAGGGGTTGTACTCCAGTGTGTGTGAGAAGATAAGGGATGGACTCCACACACCTATGTGTTCATATATCTTAATACATTGTTTATATCTTGATAGTTTATGTGTATGTTTTACACATGTTGATTATACCTTGTTGTATTGTGGTTGTTGGTGTTATACCCTGCACTGATAATCAGAGGTACTGTTACCTTCCAGCTAGCGCCTGGAGAACTGTATGCGCTAATAATCTAAGGTGCCACACCCTTCCAGCTAACGCCTGGTAAACTGGTAGTTCGTTGTGAGAAGTGTATCTTTGGCTTACTACGCACATAGCTAGTAGAGCAAAGTTTTGTTGTTATTGTTTTAGTGTATCTGGGAACATTGTGGATTGTGTTGGTTACAGTTTTGGAGGGCTGAGTTACCTCCTTGGTTGGTTATATACATGTTGGTGAGTTGTTATCTCCTTTTTATAAAGATATGCATGTATAGTTATAATTGAATTGGGAATGAACCAAAATGTCTTTTGTCTTTTGGAAATGTGAAGGAGATCAAACATTTTAGAAATATGTTTTGAAAGGGTACATCTGTTGTACGTATGGAAAATGGAATAGGGTAATGGGCTTAGTGAATTTATTTCCTAAGTAATTATTGATGTTATAAAAGATCGGGAACGGGAGTTAATGAAAGGAAAAAGGAAAGATGAATCGCTTATAGCGTTGAATGAAATAGTTGTTTTCGAGAAAAGTTTATATATATATATATTTTGTATAAACTGTCACATTATTATTCTAGTACGAGAATGAGTGTTCATGATCATAGCTATCTGTAATGTTGTTATTGTTGAGGATCATGTTGAGATCCCTACTGGACTATATGTTCATCCCACGTTGTTGAATTTTTTTCAGGTGTTTAGCAGGATGTGCTACAAGATTTGGATCTTCTTATTTGTTGGCCACGGGGCCTCTTTGTTGTTGCCGGAATGCAATATGTGTAAAAGGGTTACACCCTTCATTTGATCATTTAATGTTGTAAGCCTGAGGGCAATTTATTTAAGGATGCTCATGTTGTAATTAGTTTTCATTCGAATGAGAGAGTTGTTGTTCATTACTTTTAATGGAACATTTGAGTTTATTTCCGCATGTTATCTCTGAAATTGAATTAAGTTAAGGAACTTGGTAATGACTTCGAGTAATAAAAAGTGGGGCGTGACAACTTGGTATCAGAGCTACCGGGTTTGAATACCTTGAGCTCGTGGGAAGTGATTTTTATCACAGTGGGTTTACTACGTATAGTGAGGACGTTGCATATAGATATCATGAAAGTTAGGACTTTTGTGTTGCATTTATGTGAGTATGGGATTCAGTTTCCTGGATAGTATTCATAACCGGTGAACTTGCTTTGAGGTCCTTTTGGAAACGCGCCTGATCAACGTGGTTTCTGATAGGAATTCCTTGAGAGTTCCGGGATAAGTGGCTATCTTTGTGGACTTGATTCGATTATGTGTTTACATGTTTAGATGTTTATATGTAATAGAGATGTAAATTTTGAGACTAAGTGTGTCTTGTGACTGAGTGGTGGTAAGTGTGTGCCTCGGAGAAGGCTATTGTGTTATGCACTAAGTGTAATTTACTTGTGTGCTTTATAGGATGTCTACACGAGGGAGTAGAGGACGGTTGAATAGTAGAAGTGTCGGTAGGGGCACAGCAGTTCCTTTAGCACCTGCCGTTGCAGCATCGGCTGTCGGCGAGGATGTTGCACGTGAGATTGCGAGAGCAGTGCAAGATGCCTTAGTTCGCACTGAGGGCGGCACCAGGCATGCTCTCAAACTTACTAAGTAGTTTTTCCGCTCGGGCCCACCAGAGTTTGTGGGGGAGGCTAAACCGTTGGAAGCAGAGAGTTGGCTAGAGCAGATTACCAAGACTCTTGATATGCTCAGAGTCGAAGATGAGGAGTTGAGGGTTTCTTTGGCGACTTTTCAGTTGAAGAGTGATGCGAGTTATTGGTGGAAGTATGCTAAGAATAATGTGGGTAGCACGTGGGTTGCTTTTACCGAGGCCTTTTTGGCCAAGTATTTCTGTCATTCTGCTCGGGAAAGGTTGAGGGATCAATTTTTGGAGTTGTGTCAGGATGATACTCCTGTGGTACAGTTTGAGATGCGGTTTGCTAGCTTGTCGAGGTTTGCTCCAGAGTTGGTGGCAACAGAGGAGCGTCGTTGTTATGAGTTTGAGAAGCGGTTGTGTTTCGATATTTGGGAGAAGTTAGCTGGATCTTTTTGGAAGGATTATTATAATTTGGTCGAGGTAGCGGCCCATGTGGAGGCCATGGTTGCAAGTGATGATAGGGTTAAGGAGGAGACCATCTCGGTAAGTCCTACAGTTCTTAAGCACTCTAGGCTCAGTAAGGGGTGGAGGCGGAAACATGCTCAGTCAAGGGCTGGTTCCTTTTCTTCGCCAGGGGTTTCGGATCCTTCTGTTGGGGGTTCCGGGGAGGTGCAGATTTCAGACCAATCTCAGAGTAGGGGGTCTGGTGGTTGTTTTGTTTGTGGTCAGTCGGGCCATGGTAGGCATTTTTGCCCTTTGCGTGTGAATTCTGCGGGTGTTTCAAAGCCTAGTTAGACTCAGTCGTACCTGTCCAGTCGAGGACGCTATCGGTACCAGAAACGGGCAGGCTAGGCTTCGGGAGCCTCGCGAGGGGCGACTTATTAGTTAGCCCTATAGTGTTACCCTGGAGAGGGACTTTTTGTAAGGTTGGCCGGTGGTGTATCATGTTTATTGATTTTGTTGTTGACCGGTGTACTATTGGATGCTGAGGCACCATGTTTATGTATCGCATATGTATGCATATTATTGTTTGTTTAATCCTCATGTATTGGGGAGTAGGTATGGAATTTCGAACCCTCTGTTTTATGTATTGAGAAGTTGTTAATGGGATCAATGATCCTAGTGTTGTTGCTTGCTTGGTACTGTATATTGAGATAGTCTTGTGGCGGCCTGTGGGCCTTGTTCACTTATAGAGATTATTTGTTGAGAAACGGAAATCCATGGGAGTATGTGTTAGATGTGAGGGTTTTGAGAGTTGCGTGGTGTTGGCAAGGTTATGTGAGAATGTTTGTAGGGATGTGAGATTTGTATCTTGAGTTAGCGGGAATGGTACCTGTTTGTTGATTTGTGTTTTGGGCTTTGCTAGTTAGCAAGTCCGTAGTGACCCCATCGGTTGTATAGGGGTAGTGTTCATGTTGTGATTGGTTATCAATTGTTGGGTATGGTTTGTGAGTGGAGGCTGGCAGCATTCTTTGGAGGAAGAATAGTTGTGTTCTAGAGTAACGAGAATAGCGTTGGTTAAATTATCCTTCGTGATTGGGTAGTCATAATTAAGGTTGACCACGTCGGTCTTCGGTTGAGGAGATGAGCAAGCTTGCTATCTAGCCATGGAGGGTGGTAATTCCCTTAGAAACAATGTTGGTGTGGTCTGGTTTTAGGAGATCCGGTGGGATTCCATACTTTAGGGTTTGTGTAGGGAACTCCGTGTTTGGGGTTTGATGGTTTGAGTGGCACATCAGTGTGTGGATTACTGAGTGTAGAGCTTATTGAGTTGATTAGTCAGCTTGTTGGTATTGTGTTTTGGGTTGACATTGGTCACCTTGAGGTTAGTCTCGTTTGTTGTAGACTTTGTGTGTTGATTAGGGAAAACTGAAACTAATCATCCAGGTTGTGTCATTGAATATGACGGTTATAATAATACAGCAAATATGTGTATTGAATGATCATTGTGAATGATTGAAATTTTTTTTTATATACATTATGTGTATATTGTTTGGGAGGAGATAGGGGATGGACTCCGATGATACAGCACCAAAATGTGTATCTATTGAAAGATTGATATAGCTCATATGCTTATCTATTGTGAAGTGAAAAATGTTTTATATGAGTTACTATCTCATCTAATTGTTTGGCCAGGTTCTGAGCCAAGTGTATGTTATTTAATTGGTTAAGTAAAAGGAGGCGGAATGAAATTACAAAACCATGAATTTTTTATGCCTTATGTGTTGATAATACTGTTGTTATTTCTATTAACTATCATTATAGAAATGTTATGTTCTGTGTTGGTTGTGGCATCACTGTGTGCGTGATGGTTGTTGATAGTGTTATTTTGGAAAGAAATGGAAAATACAACTTTTTCCTAGTGTTTGGACCACCTAAGGGTGTTGTTGAGAAATTGATTTAATTCAAGGGTTTTGAGGAATTCCAAATGAATCTTTTTGGTAAATAAACTGTGGATGATTTTGTGTTTTGGATAACACCGTATTTGTGAAAAATATTTACAAAACTTTTGAGTTTCGCATGAAAAATGAAAGATTTATTTTGGAATGTTAACATTGTAAATTTGACTATCCTTGAGAAATGTCTCTTAAACAAGAAAATGTTTTCTTATTATTTTCTCAGAAGATTTGCTTTGGTCACATTTTGAGAGTTATGTTGTTGAATAGTGGCTTAGCTTGAAGCGCTAGTCGGTTGTTCGCGAATTGTTTCGGGAAAGGTTTGGTTTGTTGAGGCCTTCGTGCCTAAGCGTTGTCTTTCGGAACGTGTTTCCTTAGTGAGTCTCTTCCTTGGTAAGAGTGGATTGACGGTTTGTAGTGAGAGCGGTTTCACTCCTAGTACTGGGGGGTGTTGGTGTTGTGTAATCAGTTGGCCTTGTGTTTTGGCGCATTCTTAATTTCGGGGACGAAATTCTTTAAGGGGGGAGGTTATAGCGATCCTGGTTCTTTCTCCTTTGGTTGTTGTATCCGGACTTAGTTTCGTGGATGCCGGTTGTTGTTTTGAACTTGTTTCTATCCTTCAATTATTAATATTTGAGTTATAGAATGTTTTGGACTTGTTTGTTCCAGGTTGGGTGTGATTGGGAGCAGGTGGTTGCTGCCCAGGTTTTTAGTCCTTCGCTCAAGCGAGTTGTTTGTCGCTCGGGCGAGCTTTTTGTTTTGACCCTTCGCTCCAGCCAGGGTTTGGTCGCTCGAGCGAGAGTGGAGTCTTTGTGTCTGGTGGCTCGAGCCAGGGTGGCCTCGCTCGAGCGTGTGTCTGCGTCTGGGTTCAGACCTGAGAATTGTGTTTCTTGGCTCGAGCGAGCTTTTCTTCGCTCGAGCGAGTTGGTTTTCTATGTCTGGTCGCTCGAGCGACCAAGTCTTCGCTCGAGCGAGCCTGTTTATATCAGTTAGCAGCAGCCGAGGAGAACATCTCTTTTTCTCCTCTTTTTATTTTTGAAACCCTAGATCCGAGATTCTCTCTCTCTCTAAACTCACCTTCTCTCTAGATTTTCATCTCCTTCTAGTGTGAATCCATCCTAGGCTCTTTGTTAAAAAGGTAGAGGGTGGCTTGGGCTTCGTTCTAATCTGAAGAATAGTGGATTTGGAGCACTTTGATTTCGAGTCATCTTCTCCATTCGAGTTCTCTGTTTGAGGTAGGGATTCTCCTTGTTTCTTTTCAATACTCCATCTATAGATAGACATGTGGTAATTTTTGTATTGCATAAAAACATTATATCATGTTGGATTTGTTAAAAATCATGAGGTTGAACCTTGGGTTGGTCGTTGGATTTGGGTCTATTATCATTAGTTATGGTTTAGGCTAATTGGGGTGTTAATTAGCATAATGTTGTTGAAAGGAGGGGAAACCCTAATTTTATTTGATTTAATAAATTAATAGAGGGGTTTTGATCATTGGGCAAACACTCATGTATTTTGGGTCTTAAATTTGATCATTGTTGTTCGTCGTTGATAATTGAGCCTTTTAGGTCAATATTGAGAAAGAGGGAGGAAAACCCTAATTTAATGATTATGACTTAATTTGCATAATTAAATTGGGATGGCTTTGAAAAGAATGTAGTGGATTAAAATGAGTTATGGCGTTATTGTCCATGGAATTGAATTTGTGAAAACAAAAGGTATGAGAATTGGATTGTTGTAATATGAGTGTTGAACACACATATGTGGAGGTTGTATCTTTAACTATCATGTTAATGTTGTTGTTGGGTTGTGATCTCATGATAACTGAGTCTTTTAATAGATGTACTAAGTACCTGCATCTAGAGGTTTTGTCCTTGGTCATCGGTGGAGGATGACACGGTTGCGTTGAATTGTCGTGTATAAATTACACCATTGTTGATTGAACATCATATGTGATGAAATGTTGAGATACATTTTATATGTATACTTGTTAGGGAGGAGAGAGGGGTTGTATTCCAGTGTGTGTGAGAAGATAGGGGATGGACTCCACACACCTATTTGTTCATATATCTTAACACATTGTTTATATCTTGATAGTTTATGTGTATGTTTTACACATGTTGATTATGCCTTGTTGTATTGTGGTTGTTGGTGTTATACCCTGCGCTGATAATCAGAGGTACCTGTCACGCCCCAAACCCGCCCCTAAAAGTTTGGGCATGACCCATTCGAAAACAGACACTAATCATGTTATACATATCATACGGGGCCTGAATGGAAGCGTTCAATAATATAAAATACATAGAATAACATCCATTGAGCTATTCCTAACATGCCAGGATCTCAATATCACACTAAGTAAATATTATACAGAAAATTTACACACATATGCCTAGACTCAACCCCACAAATAGGCGTATAATAAAAATATTAATGAAGAAGGAATTATATACAATCAACCATAAATAGATGTCCAAAGCGTAAATCAAAACTCAGCAAAACTTTACATAATACACGGCTTCAGGTGGTGCCTAGATGCATCAAAGTTGACAAGAGAAACACAAGCCTTAAGGTTAGGACTGAACTCCCGGTTGGTTACCTACAGAAATAGACAGACAAAATACAGAATGAGCAAAACTCAGTGAATAATAGTACATAAATAATGTAATGTTTAACCTGAATAATCAAACCTATAACTGCAGATACATATGATTAATTACATTCCGTAATTATTTCCAAAACAGCCATGGGTCCAATTTCCGTAACAGAATGGCTTTAAGCCCAGTATATACAGAACAGCCATCGGCCCCAGAAATAACAGAAATAACATAAATAACAGAAATAACAGAACTAACAGAAATAACAGAAATAACAGGAATAACAGAATGCATAAGCGTGGGGTAACAGAACGCATAAGCGTGGGTAACAGAACGCATAAAGCGTGGTAACAGAACGCATAAGCATAGGTAACAGAACGCATAAAGCGTAGTAACAGAACGCATAAGTGTGGGTAACAGAACGCATAAAGCGTGGGTAACAGAACGCATAAAGCGTGGGTAACAGAAATAACAGATGTATGGACTCAAGAGGTGGCTCGTACGGATTCTAGAGGTGGCTCCCACCAAAGTGTAGCACTTAGTTCCGTACAGCACTTTGTTCCATACCAGAAAACAATAAGTTCATTATATCATAATATAAACGAACGAACATCATAACAGAATAACCACAGATGTCATCAGAACAGACTAGTCTTATTATTATACGGAGGCACACGGTTTCTTTTTATCATTCACATGAGTTAGCACAATTAGGTTACATTTAACAGAGTGCTAATAGCAACCATTAATTTCATAGGTACATAAATACTGTAGTTTCATAGTGTACTCACATTTCACTTGTTCATCATGAAATAATGCCACTAACTTGCAGATAACAGAATGTGCATAAACATAAACATTAACGAGGATCAAGAGTGAATATTCCATAGCCTTTATGAAGATAGAACACTTCACATTCTATCATGGGTTATATGATAACATTAGACCTTAGCATTTATGTCATAGGATCTGAATGATCTCAAGTTCATGTGTCATATAACAAAATAATCTTGATTCATTAGTGGTAATCCATAATGATCTTAAATTCAACAGATTCCATCATTCAAAGATGAACATAAGTTCCATTTATTCATTTAGAAACGATATAGTTTTCTTACAGTTGACAGAGGGTTCTTATGCATTATAGACAGAACAGAATGATTCCAAAGACATACCGATGTATGCAACCCTTTCAACGTTCACACTGATTTCCAACTGACATAATGCTAGTGTAATCACTTACGAGGAACAGAGCGTTATTACAATAATCATTAATAGTAAGAAAAATATTCATATGGCGTACTATTACTCACAGTGTTTAGATGCTAGGTCCGTCCCTGTAGCTAACCCTACACAAGTCACGTAATTCAAACATAAGTCATCATAGTACAACATCATTTAGTTCATTAACACCATTTATAATTCAACATAATTCAAAATAAATCGCTAAGGCTTAATTCAACATTCCATAACCAAGTTTACATCATCTACATCATTAACGAACCTTTCCCCCCAATTTCCTTTCTCATTAAAACATGATTCACAATGCTCATAACAAAGTTCATTCGCAAATTTTAAACATAATTTCCAAGTATCACCAAATTCCAATTAAACTTGTATATACATAATTCAATACCTCAATTTCATTATTCTACTTTCAATTTGGGCCAAATCTTTGGTTATCATCCTTAATCAACCTAGGGTTCCAAGAAAATATTGAAATTTCATGAAATAATCAAACTTATTAACCCAACACTTTTTATTCCAACTTTTCCATTGATTATACACCTAGGACTCATAATCCACCATTTTAATCCATCAATTAACTCCCAACATCTTCAAACCATAAAACCCCAAATCTCATACTATACACTACATGCTCTAAATATGAAAATTTTTGTATTTAGATAATAAAATGTCACAAATCTATCTATGGATGTAAATATTGAAGAGTATTCAAACCCTTACCTCAATAATCAAGCAAAGGGGTGAGTTTGAGAAGAAGCCTTCACAAATCCAAATTCTAATCAGGTAAAAAACATTGATCCTCCCTTGTTCTCCTTCCTTGATGGCAAAAACCATGGTGGATTGCGATCGAAGTAAAGGAATTCAAGGATTTGGGGCTAGGGTTTCGGACTTAGGCAAAGAGGAAGGAAGAGGGAAGAAGAAAATATGGAAAAAGATCTCAAAAACTCGTTTTTAAAGCTGCTGTCTCGAAATTCCCGTTCGAGCGTCCCTATTCCCGCTCGAGCGGACCTGCCCTCAGCACAGATTCCAAAACTTCAAACAGGTGTAACTCTCCCATTCGGACTCCGTTTTAGGTCGTTCTTGTGTCCAAATTGAAGCCCCGGAAATAAGCTTTCCAATGGTTCTAACCTCACATCCAAATTCAAAGTGTGGAAAAAGAAAAGGACAAAAGAGTGACGGCTGGTCGCAGACAAATTATTCTAATTAAAGCTTTTGGTCCAATCTTACTTTACCATCATATTATCAACTCAACCAATACTCCAAAATAAAATAAGAAAGTTCCAAATACACTAATAAAAATGTCCAAAAACGAACCCACGTGCCTCAGAAATACAACTCAACTTGGAGACCCGCTCGAGCGCCTAACCTTGCGCTCGAGCGCGAAGACCAACAAAGACGTCCGCTCGAGCGTCAACTCCCCCGCTCGAGCGGAAAATCACAACTCCCAGAATCTCAGGCCATCTGCAAAATTTGCTGGAAACCCCGAAAGCACGCTTGAACGCCAACTACTCCGCTTGAGCGGAGGTAAAAATTTTCAGATTGTTTGGTAAGGTCACCAACTCCAGTTTCAAAGACATAACTTGACGGATAGTTATTCAATTCCAATGGCAAACACATTAACCCCTAATTAAATAAGGATAACCTTCTATACGCATTTTGGGGTCATTACAACACCGTTACCTTCCAGCTAGTGCCTGGAGAACTGTATGCGCTAATAATCTAAGGTGCCACACCCTTCCAGCTAGCGCCTGGTAAATTGGTAGTTCGTTGTGAGAAGTGTATCTTTGGCTTACTACGCACATAACTAGTAGAGCAAAGTTTTGTTGTTATTGTTTCAGTGTATCTGGGAACATTGTGGATTGTGTTGGTTACAGTTTTGGAGGGCCGAGTTACCTCCTTGGTTGGTTATATACATGTTGGTGAGTTGTTATCTCCTTTTTATAAAGATATGCATGTATAGTTATAATTGAATTGGGAATGAACCAAAATGTCTTTTGTCTTTTGGAAATGTGAAGGAGATCAAACATTTTAGAAATATGTTTTGAAAGGGTACATCTGTTGTACGTATGGAAAATGGAATAGGGTAATGGGCTTAGTGAATTTATTTCCTAAGTAATTATTGATGTTATAAAAGATCGGGAACGGGAGTTAATGAAAGGAAAAAGGAAAGATGAATCGCTTATAGCGTTGAATGAAATAGTTGTTTTCGAGAAAAGTTTATATATATATATATATTTTGTATAAACTGTCACATTATTATTCTAGTACGAGAATGAGTGTTCATGATCATAGCTATCTATAATGTTGTTATTGTTGAGGATCATGTTGAGATCCCTACTGGACTATATGTTCATCCCACGATGTTGAATTTTTTTCAGGTGTTTAGCAGGATGTGCTACAAGATTTGGATCTTCTTATTTGTTGGCCACGGGGCCTCTTTGTTGTTGGCGGAATGCCATATGTGTAAAAGGGTTACACCCTTCATTTGATTATTTAATGTTGTAAGCCTGAGGGCAATTTATTTAAAGATGCTCATGTTGTAATTAGTTTTCATTCGAATGAGAGAGTTGTTGTTCATTACTTTTAATGGAACATTTGAGTTTATTTCCGCATGTTATCTCTGAAATTGAATTAAGTTAAGGAACTTGGTAATGACTTCGAGTAATAAAAAGTGGGGCGTGACAGACTATCTGTTCAATTTTTTTCCCTATCTTTTCAAAAAAATTTCTCAATTTTGTTATCAATTCAATTTTAATCTCTTATCTGTTCAAATATCTATCCAAAATTTCTTATCCGTTCAACGAACCAGTCACAATGTTCAATTTATTTTTATCTGTTCAATTTTATTATCTGTTGAAATAGACCAAATCAGGATCTTTTGCAATCTTTCTTTCTCTCTCTTTGGTTCTTTCTCTCTATCTGTTGAAATTCTTTCTCACAAATAATCCAGTATATATATATCTGTTCAATTTTTTTATTATTTTTATCAGCTTAATTTTTAATTTTTTTTTTCATTTACAACTATCTGTTGCAATTTGTTTCATCGTCGAACAACAACACAGATCAAAAACTTAAAAAAAAAATTTTTTTGTAGAATTGGATCTGTGTTCTTGAAAAAGAAAACTGTCCATAAGGAGCTGGATCAATGGAGTCTTCTCCTCCGATGGTCCCTTGCAGGCATTGAGTACAATAATTTGGTCAGAAGTCCTTTTGTTTGTTTTGAAAGACGTTTTATTTTCAATTTTACTCCTTAATTTATCTGTTGAATTTTTTTTCTATCTGTTCAAATTTACATTTTAGTGTTTAATTATTTTTTTTTGTCTATATATTCAAAAAAGTTGACTGTCTGTTCACTTTTTTTCTCTATCTTTTCAAATTTTTTTCTAGATTTTATTATCAATACAATTTTAATCTCTTCTCTGTTCAAATATCTATCCAAAATTTCTTATCTGTTCAACGAACCAGTCACAATGTTCAATTTATTTTTATCTGTTCAATTTTATTATTTGTTGAATACACCAAATCAGGATCCGTTGCAATCTTTCTTTCTCTCTCTTTGGTTCTTTCTCTCTATCTGTTGAAATTCTTTCTCACATATAATCCAGTATATATATCTGTTCAATTTTTTTCTTATTTTTATCTGCTTAATTTGTATTTTTTTTTTCATTTACCACTATCTGTTGCAAGTTGTTTCCTCGCAAAACAACATCACAGATCAAAAACTTTAAAAAAAAAAAAAAAAAGTGGAAGAATTGGGTCTGTGTGGTTGAAGAAAAAACTGTCCACAAAGAGCTGGATCAATGGAGCCTTCTCCTCCGATGGTTCTCTGCAGGCATTGAGTAAAATAATTTGATGAGAAGTCCTTTTATTTGTTTTGAAAGACGTTTTGTTTTCGATTTTACTCCTTAATTTATCTGTTGAATTTTTTTTCTATCTGTTCAAATTTACATTTTAGGGTTTCATTATTTTTTTTGTCTATATATTCAAAAAAGTTGACTATCTGTTCACTTTTTTTCCCTATCTTTTCAAATTTTTTTCTCGATTTTGTTATCAATTCAATTTTAATCTCTTATCTGTTCAAATATCTATCCAAAATTTCTTATCTGTTCAACAAACCAGTCACAATGTTAAATTTATTTTTATCTGTTCAATTTTATTTTCTGTTGAAATACACCAAATCAGGATCTGTTGCAATCTTTCTTTCTCTCTCTTTGGTTCTTCCTCTCTATTTGTTGAAATTCTTTCTCACATATAATCCAGTATATATATATCTGTTCAATTTTTTTATTATTTTTATCTACTTAATTTTTATTTTTTTTTTTCATTTACAACTATCTGTTGCAATTTGTTTCATCGTAGAACAACAACACAGATCAAAAAAAAAAAAAGTGGAAGAGTTGGGTATGTGTGGTTGAAAAAAAAAACTTTCCATAAAGAGCTTGATCAATGGAGTCTTCTCCTCCGATGGTTCTCTGCAGGCATTGAGTAAAATATTTTGACGAGAAGTCCTTTTATTTGTTTTGAAAGACGTTTTGTTTTCAATTTTACTCCTTAATTTATCTGTTGAATTTTTTTTTTCTATCTGTTCAAATTTACATTTTAGGGTTTAATTTTTTTTTTGTCTATATATTCAAAAAAGTTGACTATCTGTTCACTTTTTTTCCCTATCTTTTCAAATTTTTTTCTCGATTTTGTTATCAATTCAATTTTAATCTCTTATCTGTTCAAATATATATCCAAAATTTCTTAACTGTTCAACAAACCAGTCACAATGTTCAATTTATTTTAATCTGTTCAATTTTCTGTTCTGTTGAAATACACCAAATCAGGATCTGTTACAATCTTTCTTTCTCTCTCTTTGGTTCTTTCTCTCTATCTGTTGAAATTCTTTCTCACATATAATCCAGTATATATATATCTGTTCAATTTTTTTTTTATCTACTTAATTTTTAATTTTTTTTTTCATTTACAACTATCTATTGCAATTTGTTTCATCGTAGAACAACAACCCAAATAAAATAAAAAAAAGAAGTGGAAGAATTGGGTCTGTGTGGTTGAAAAAAAAACTGTCCATAAGGAGCTGGATCAATGGAGTCTTCTCCTCCGATTGTTCTCTGCAGGCATTGAGTAAAATAATTTGATGAGAAGTCCTTTTACTTGTTTTGAAAGACGTTTTGTTTTCAATTTTTCTCCTTAATTTATTTGTTGAATTTTTTTTCTATCTGTTCAAATTTATATTTTAGTCTTTAATTATTTCTTTTTCTCTATATATTCAAAAAAGTTGACTATCTGTTCACTTTTTTTCCTATCTTTTCAAATTTTTTTCTCGATTTTGTTATCAATTCAATTTCAGTCTCTTATCTGTTCAAATATCTATCCAAAATTTCTTAACTGTTCAACAAACCAGTCACAATGTTAAATTTATTTTTATCTGTTCAATTTTATTTTCTGTTCAAATACACCAAATCAGGATCTGTTGCAATTTTTCTTTCTCTCTCTTTGGTTCTTCCTCTCTATCTGTTGAAATTCTTTCTCACATATAATCCAGTATATATATATCTGTTCAATTTTTTTATTATTTTTATCTGCTTAATTTTTAATTTTTTTATCATTTACAGCTATCTGTTGCAATTTGTTTCATCGTAGAACAACAACACGGACCAAAAAAAAATGTGGAAGAATTGAGTCTGTGTGGTTGAAAAAAAAACATTCCATAAGGAGCTGGGTCAACGGAGTCTTCTCCTCCGATGGTTCTCTGCAGGCATTGAGTAAAATAATTTGGCGAGAAGTCATTTTATTTGTTTTGAAAGATATTTTGTTTTCAATTTTACTCCTTAATTTATCTATTGAATTTTTTTTACTGTCTGTTCAAATTTACATTTTAGTGTTTAATTTTTTTTTTGTCAATATATTCAAAAAATTGACTATCTGTTCACTTTTTTTCCCTATCTTTTCAAATTTTTTCGTAGATTTTATTATCAATTCAATTTTAATCTCTTATCTGTTCTAATATCTATTCAAAATTTCATAACTGTTCAACAAACCAGTCACAATGTTCAATTTATTTTAATCTGTTCAATTTTATTATCAGTTGAAATACACCAAATCAGGATCTGTTACAATCTTTCTTTCTCTCTCTTTGGTTCTTTCTCTCTATCTGTTGAAATTCTTTCTCACATATAATCCAGTATATATATATATCTGTTCAATTTTTTTATTATTTTTATCTACTTAATTTTTTATTTTTTTTTCATTTACAACTATCTGTTGCAATTTGTTTCATCGTAGAACAACAACACAGATCAAATACTTAAAAAAAAAAAAAAAGTGGAAGAATATGGTCTGTGTGGTTGAAAAAAAAAATTGTCCACAAGGAGCTGGATCAATGGAGTCTTCTTCTCCGATGGTTCCTTGCAGGCATTGAGTAAAATAATTTGATGGGAAGTTCTTTTATTTGTTTTGCAAGACGTTTTGTTTTCAATTTTACTCCTTAATTTATCTGTTAAATTTTTTTTTACTGTCTGTTCAAATTTAAATTTTAGTGTTTAATTATTTTTTTTGTCTATATATTGAAAAAAGTTGACTATCTGTTCACTTTTTTTCCCTATCTTTTCAAATTTTTTTCTAGATTTTGTTATCAATTCAATTTTAATCTCTTATCTGTTCAAATATCTATCCAAAATTTCTTATCCGTTTAACAAACCAGTTACATTGTTCAATTTATTTTTATCTGTTCAATTTTATTATCTGTTGAAATACACCAAATCAGGATCTGTTGCAATCTTTCTTTCTCTCTCATTGGTTCTTTCTCTCTATCTGTTGAAATTCTTTCTCACATATAATCCAGTATATATATATCTGTTCAATTTTTTAAATATTTTTATCTGCTTAATTTTTAATTTTTTTTTTCATTTACAACTATCTGTTGCAATTTATTTCATCGTAGAACAACAACACAGATCCAAAACTTTTTATAAAAAAAAAATGGAAGAATTGGGTGTTTGTGCTTGAAAAAAAAAACTGTCCATAAGGAGCTTGATCAATGGAGTCTTCTCCTCCGACGGTCCTCTGCAGGCATTGAGTAAATTAATTTGGTGAGAAGTCCTTTTGTTTGTTTTGAAAGACGTTTTGTTTTCAATTTTACTCCTTAATTTATCTGTTGAATTTTTTTTTCTATATGTTCAAATTTACATTTAAGTGTTTAATTATTTTTTTTCTGTATATATTCAAAAAAGTTTACTATCTGTTCACTTATTTTCCATATCTTTTCAAATGTTTTTTCTAGATTTTATTATCAATTCAATTTTAATCTCTTATCTGTTCAAATATCTATCTAAAATTTCTTATCTGTTCAACGAACCAGTCACAATGTTCAATTTATTTTTATCTGTTCAATTTTATTATCTGTTGAAATACACCAAATCAGGATCTGTTGCAATCTTTCCTTCTCTCTCTTTGGTTCTTTCTACCTATCTGTTGAAATTCTTTCTCACATATAATCCAGTATATATATCTGTTCAATTTTTTTTATTATTTTTATCTGCTTAATTTTTAATTTTTTTTTCATTGTTTCATCGTAGAACAACAGCACAGATCAAAAACTGAAAAAAAAAAGTGGATGAATTGGGTCTGTGTGGTTGAAAAAAAAAACTATCCATGAGGAGCTGGATCAATGGAGTATTCTCCTTTGATGGTTCTCTGCAGGCGTTGAGTAAAATAATTTAATGAGAAGTCCTTTTATTTGTTTTGAAGGACATTTTGTTTTCAATTTTACTCCTTAATTTATCTGTTGAATTTTTTTTATATCTTTTCAAATTTACATTTTAGTGTTTAATTATTTTTTTTGTCTATATATTTGAAAAAGTTGACTATCTGTTCACTTTTTTTCCCTATCTTCCCAATTTTTTTTCTATATTTTGTTATCAATTCAATTTTAATCTCTTATCTGTTCAAATATCTATCCAAAATTTCTTATCTGTTCAACAAACCAGGCACAATGTTCAATTTATTTTTATCTGTTCAATTTTATTATCTGTTGAAATACACCAAATCAGGATCTTTTGCAATCTTTCTTTCTCTCCATCTGTTGAAATTCTTTCTCACATATAATCCAGTATATATATCATTTCAATTTTTTTATTATTTTTATCAGCTTAATTTTAATTTTTTTTTTCATTTACAACTATCTGTTGCAATTTGTTTCATCGTAGAACAACAACACAGATAAAAAACTTTTAAAAAAAAAAAAAAAAGGTGGAAGAATTGGGTCTGTGTGCTTGAAAAAAAAACTGTCCATAAGGAGCTGGATCAATGGAGTCTTCTCCTCCGATGGTTCCCTGCAGGCATTGAGTACAATAATTTGGTCAGAAGTCCTTTTGTTTCTTTTGAAAGACGTTTTGTTTTCAATTTTACTCCTTAATTTATCCGTTGAATTTTTTTTTCTATCTGTTCAAATTTACATTTTAGTGTTTAATTATTTTTTTTGTCTATATATTTAAAAAAGTTGACTATCTGTTCACTTTTTTTTCCCTATGTTTTTAAATTTTTTTCTAGATTTTATTATCAATTCATTTTTAATCTCTTCTCTGTTCAAATATCTATCCAAAATTTCTTATCTGTTCAACGAACCAGTCACAATGTTCAATTTATTTTTATATGTTCAATTTTATTATTTGTTGAAATACACCAAATCAGGATCTGTTGCAATCTTTCTTTCTCTCTCTTTGGTTCTTTCTCTCTATCTGTCGAAATTCTTTCTCACATATAATCCAGCATATATATATATCTGTTCAATTTTTTTATTATTTTTATCTGTTTAATTTTTAATTTTTTTTTCATTTACAACTATCTGTTCCAAGTTGTTTCCTCGCAGAACAACAACACAGATCAAAAACATAAAAAAAAAAAAAAAAAAAATGGAAGAATTGGGTCTGTGTGGTTCAAAAAAAAAATGTCCATAAGGAGCAGGATCAATGGAGTCTTCTCCTCCGATGGTTCTCTGCAGGCATTGAGTAAAATAATTTGATGAGAAGACCTTTTCTTTGCTTTGAAAGAAATTTTGTTTTCAATTTTACTCCTTAATTTATCAGTTGAATTTTTTTTTCTATCTGTTCAAATTTACGTTTTAGTGTTTAATTATTTTTTTTGTCTATATATGCAAAAAAGTTGACAATCTGTTCACTTTTTTTTCCCTATCTGTTCAATTTTATTATCTGTTGAAATACACCAAATCAGGATCTGTTGCAATCTCTCTTTCTCTCTCTTTGGTTCTTTCTCTCTATCTGTTGAAATTCTTTCTCACATATAATCCAGTATATATATATATCTGTTCAATTTTTTTATTATTTTTATCTTCTTAATTTTTAATTTTTTTTTTCATTTACAACTATCTGTTGTAATTTGTTTCATTGTAGAACAACAACAAAAATCAAAAACTTCAAAAAAAAAAAAAAAAGAAAAAACTAAAGAAAAAAAAAGTGGAAGAATTGGGTCTATGTGCTTGAAAAAAAAAATTGTCCATAAGGAGCTGGATCAATGGAGTCTTCTCCTCCGATGGTTCTCTGCAGGCATTGAGTAAAATAATTTGATAAGAATTCCTTTTATTTGTTTTGAAGGACGTTTTGTTTTCAATTTTGCTCCTTAATTTATCTGTTGAATTTTTTTTACTGTCTGTTCAAATTTACATTTTAGTGTTTAATTATTTTTTTGTCTATATATTCAAAAAAGTTGACTATCTGTTCACTTTTTTTTCCCTATCTTTTCAAATTTTTTTCCAGATTTTGTTATCAATTCAATTTTAATCTCTTATCTGTTCAAATATCTACCCAAAATTTCTTATCTGTTCAACGAACCAGTCACAATGTTCAATTTATTTCTATCTGTTCAATTTTATTATCTGTTAAAATACACAAATCAGGATCTGTTGCAATCTTTCTTTCTTTCTCATTGGTTCTTTTTCTCTATCTGTTGAAATTCCTTCTCACTTATAATCCAGTATATATATATATATCTGTTCAATTGTTTAAATATTTTTATCTGCTTAATTTTTAAATTCTTTTTTCATTTACAAATATCTGTTGCAATTTATTTCATCGTAGAACAACAACACAGATCAAAAACTTATTAAAAAAAAAAAGAAAAAAAAAGTGAAAGAATTGGGTATGTGTGCTTGAAAAAAAAAATTGTCCATAAGGAGCTGGATCAATGGAGTCTTCTCCTCCGATGGTTCTCTGCAGGCATTGAGTAAAATAATTTGATGAGAAGTCCTTTTATTTGTGTTGAAAGATGTTTTGTTTTCAATTTTACTCCTTAATTTATCTGTTGAATTTTTTTTACTGTCTCTTCAAATTTATATTTTAGTGTTTAATTATTTTTTTTCTCTGTATATTCAAAAAAGTTGACTATCTGTTCACTTTTTTTCCCTATCTTTTCAAATTTTTTTTCTAGATTTTGTTATCAATTCAATTTTAATCTCTTATCTATTCAAATATCAATCCAAAATTTGTTATCTGTTCAACAAACCAGTCACAATGTTCAGTTTATTTTTATCTATTCAATTTTTTTCTTTTTTGAAATACACCAAATCAGGATCTGTTGCAATCTTTCTTTCTCTCACGTTGGTTCTTTCTCTCTATCTGTTGAAATTCTTTCTCACATATAATCTAGTATATATATATCTGTTCAATTTTTTTAATTTTTTATCTGCTTAATTTTTAATTTTTTTTTCATTTACAACTATATGTTGCAATTTATTTCATCGTAGAACAACAACACAGATCAAAAACTTTAAAAAAAAAAAAAAGTGGAAGAATTGGGTCTTTGTGCTTGAAAAAAAAAAACTGTTCATAAGGAGCTGGATCAATGGAGTCTTCTCTTCCGATGGTCTTCTGCAGGCATTGAGTAAATTAATTTGGTGAGAAGTCCTTTTGTTTGTTTTGGAAGACGTTTTGTTTTCAATTTTACTCCTTAATTTATCTGTTGAATTTTTTTTTTCTATATGTTCAAATTTACATTTAAGTGTTTAATTATTTTTTTCTCTATATATTCAAAAAAGTTGACTATCTGTTCACTTCTTTTCCATATCTTTTCAAAATTTTTCCTAGATTTTATTATCAATTCAATTTTAATCTCTTATCTGTTCAAATATCTATCCAAAATTTCTTATCTATTCAACGAACCAGTAACAATGTTCAATTTATTTTTATCCGTTCAATTTTATTATCTGTTGAAATACACCAAATCAGGATCTGTTGTAATCTTTCTTTCTCTCTCTTTGGTTCTTTCTCTCTATCTGTTGAAATTCTTTCTCACATAAAATATAGTATTTATATATATCTGTTCAATTTTTTTAATATTTTTATCTGCTTAATTTTTAATCTTTTTTTTTCATTTACAACTATCTGTTGCAATTTGTTTCATCGTAGAACAACAACACAGATCAAAAACTTAAAAAAAAGAAAAACAAGAAAAAAAAAAAGAAAGAATTGGGTCTGTGTGTTTGAAAAAAAAACTGTCCATAACGAGCTGGATCAATGGAGTCTTCTCCTCCGATGGTCCCCAGCAGGCATTGAGTAAAATAATTTGGTCAAAAGTCCTTTTGTTTATTTTGAAAGACGTTTTGTTTTCAATTTTACTCCTTAATTTATCTATTGATTTTTTTTTCTATCAGTTCAAATTTACATTTTAGTGTTTAATTATTTTTGTTTTGTCTATATATTCAAAAAAGTTGACTATCTGTTCACTTTTTTTCCCAATCTTTTCAAATTTTTTTCTAGATTTTATTATCAATTCAATTTTAATCTCTTATCTTTTCAAATATCTATCCAAAATTTCTTATCTGTTCAACAAACCAGTCACAATGTTCAATTTATTTTTATCTGTTCAATTTTATTATCTGTTGAAATACACCAAATCATGATATGTTGCAATCTTTCTTTCTCTCTCTTTGGTTCTTTCTCTCTATCTGTTGAAATTCTTTCTCACATATAATCCAGTATATATATCTGTTCAAATTTTTTATTATTTTTATCTGCTTAATTTTTAATTTTTTTTTCATTTACAACTATCTGTTGCAATTTGTTTCATCGTAGAACAAAAAAACAGATCAAAAACTTTAAAAAAAAAAAAAAGTGGAAGAATTGGCTATGTGTGCTTGAAAAAAAAAACTGTCCATAAGGAGCTGAATCAATGGAGTCTTCTCCTCCGATGGTTCTCTGCAGGCATTGAGTAAAATAATTTGATGAGAAGTCCTTTTATTTGTATTGAAAGACGTTTTGTTTTCAATTTTACTCCTTAATTTATTTGTTGAATTTTTTTTACTGTCTATTCAAATTTACATTTTAGTGTTTAATTATTTTTTTGTCTGTATATTCAAAAAAGTTGACTATCTGTTCACTTTTTTTCCCTATCTTTTCAAATTTTTCTCTAGATTTTGTTATCAATTCAATTTTAATCTCTTATCTGTTCAAATATCTATCCAAAATTTCTTATCTGTTCAACAAACCAGTCACAATGTTCAATTTATTTTTATCTGTTCAATTTTATTATCTGTTGAAATACACCAAATCAGGATCTGTTGCAATCTTTCATTCTCTCTCATTGGTTCTTTCTCTCTATCAGTTGAAATTCTTTCTCACATATAATCCAGTATATATAATCTGTTCAATTTTTTTAATATTTTTATCTGCCTAATTTTTAATTTTTTTTTTCATTTACAACTATCTGTTACAATTTATTTCATCGTAGAACAACAACACAGATCAAAAACTTTAAAAAAAAAAAAAAAAAAAAAAAAGTGGAAGAATTGGGTCTTTGTGCTCGAAAAAAAAAACTGTCCATAAGGAGCTGGATCAATGGAGTCTTCTCCTCCGATGGTCCTCTGCAGGCATTGAGTAAATTAATTTGGTGAGAAGTCCTTTTATTTGTTTTGAAAGACGTTTTGTTTTCAATTTTACTCCTTAATTTATCTGTTGATTTTTTTTTCTATATGTTCAAATTTACATTTAAGTGTTCAATTATTTTTTTTGTCTATATATCTAGAAAAGTTCACTATCTGTTTACTTCTTTTCCATATCTTTTCAAAAAAAATTTTTCTAGATTTTATTATCAATTCAATTTTAATCTCTTATCTGTTCAAATATCTATCCAAAATTTCTTATCTGTTCAACGAACCTGTCACAATGTTCAATTTATTTTTATCTGTACAATTTTATTATCTGTTGAAATACACCAAATCAGGATCTGTTGCAATCTTTCCTTCTCTCTCTTTGGTTCTTTCTCTCTATCTATTGAAATTCTTTCTCACATATAATCTAGTATATATATATATCTGTTCAGTTTTTTTAATATTTTTATTTGCTTAATTTTTTAATTTTTTTTTTCATTTACAACTATCTGTTGCAATTTGTTTCATCGCAGAACAACAACACAGATCAAAAAATTTATTAAAAAAAATGGAAGAATTGGGTCTTCGTGCTTGAAAAAAAAAACTGTCCATAAGGAGCTGGATCAATGGAGTCTTCTCCTCCGATGGTCCTCTGCAAGCATTGAGTAAAATAATTTGGTGAGAAGTCCTTTTATTTGTTTTGAAAGACGTTTTGTTTTTAATTTTACTCCTTAATTTATATGTTGAATTTTTTTTACTGTCTGTTCAAATTTACATTTTAGTGTTTAATTATTTTTTTTGTCTACATATTCAAAAAAGTTGACTATCTGTTCACTTTTTTTCCCAATCTTTTCAAATTTTTAGCTAGATTTTGTTATCAATTCAATTTTAATCTCTTATCTGTTCAAATATCTATCCAAAATTTCTTATCTGTTCAACAAACCAGTCACAATGTTAAATTTATTTTTATCTATTCAATTTTATTATCTGTTGAAATAAACCAAATCAGGATCTGTTGCAATCTTTCTTTCTCTCTCATTGGTTCTTTCTCTCTATCTGTTGAAATTCTTTCTCACATATAATCCAGTATATATATATCTGTTCAATTTTTTAAATATTTTTATCTGCTTAATTTTTAATTTTTTTTTTCATTTACGACTATCTGTTGCAATTTATTTTATCATAGAACAACGACACAGATCAAAAACTTTAAAAAAAAAATGAAATGAAAAAATGGAAGAATTAGGTCTTTGTGCTTGAAAAAAAAAAAACTGTCCGTAAGGAGCTGGATCAATGAAGTGTTCTCCTCCGATGGTCCTCTGCAAGCATTGAGTAAAATAATTTGGTGAGAAGTCCTTTTGTTTATTTTGAAAGACGTTTTGTTTTCAATTTAACTACTTAATTTATCTGTTGAATTTTTTTTTCTATATGTTCAAATTTACATTTAAGTGTTCAATTTTTTTTTTTTCGTCTATATATCTAAAAAAGTTCACTATCTGTTTACTTCTTTTCCATATCTTTTCAAATTTTTTTTTCTAGATTTTATTATCCATTCAATTTTAATCTCTTATCTGTTCAAATATCTATCCAAAATTTCTTATCTGTTCAACGAACCAGTCACAATATTCAATTTATTTTTATCTGTTCAATTTTATTATCTGTTGAAATACACCAAATCAGGATCTGTTGCAATCTTCTTTCTCTCTCTTTGGTTCTTTCTCTCTATCTGTTGAAATACTTTCTCACATATAATCTAGTATATATATATATCTGTTCAATTATTGTAATATTTTTATCTGCTTAGTTTTTATTTTTTTTTTTCATTTACAACTATCTGTTGCAATTTGTTTCATCGTAGAACAACAACACAGATCAAAAACTTTTGAAAAAAAAAAACAGTGGAAGAATTCGGTCTGTGTGCTTGAAAAAAAAAAACAGTCCATAAAAAGCTGGATCAATGGAGTCTTCTCCTCCGATGGTTCTCTGCAGGCATGGAGTAAAATAATTTGCTGAGAAGTCCTTTTATTTGTTTTTAAAGATGTTTTGTTTTCAATTTTACTCCTTAATTTATCTGTTGAATTTTTTTTACTGTCTGTTCAAATTTACATATTAGTTTTTGATTATTTTTTTTGTCTATATATTCAAAAAAGTGGACTTTCTGTTCACTTTTTTTCCCTATCTTTTCAAATTTTTTTTCTAGATTTTGTTATCAATTCAATTTTAATCTCTTATCTGTTCAAATATCTATCCAAAATTTCTTATCTGTTAAACAAACCAGTCACAATGTTCAATTTATTTTTATCTGTTCAATTTTATTATCTATTGAAATACACCAAATCAGGATCTGTTGCAATCTTTCTTTCTCTCTCATTGGTTCTTTCTCTCTATCTGTAGAAATTCTTTCTCACATATAATCCAGTATATATATATCTTTTCAATTTTTTTAATATTTTTATCTCCTTAATTTTTATTTTTATTTTTTTCATTTAGAACTTGTCACGACCCCAACCCGCCCCTAGAAGGTCGGCGCCGAGATGGCCAGTAATCCGAGATTACCGAAGGCCAACTTACAAAGATCACACACAATCAGAGTATACATATGGGGCTAACAAGAGCGGAAGCAATAATTTAACATACAAATGGTCCATAAGAGCTGTGCATAAGTCAAATGAAATGGCATACATCTTAATTATGGCTTTACAACTTGAATACAATACAAGCAAAATACATATTACATCCTTAACAAAAGGGCTTCACAGCCGACATAAACAAACACAAGACAAGGGACAAAATCTTCAAGGTTGCCGACATCCTCAGTGCCGACCTAACATGTATTCAAAACCTCGGCTACAAATAAACATCTCGGCAGAGCCGACTTCTTGCTTGAAACCTACATATATATAGAGAGGGTGAGTATGAAAACTCAGTGAATGGTACAAGTAATAAAGGGGTTTCATGAATGATTCCCGAGGTTCTTGCAAAACAATACATATACCATATCTTGGTCAAAGCATGACCTCGGCATAACTGTACAAGGCATACTAGGCAAAACTTACATCGAAGCAGGTACTTAGCATAACTTGTAACAAAACATGTACTTCGGCAAAACTTATACAAACATACACTTGGCATAACTTGTATCAAAACATGTACTTGGCAAAGCTTATACAAAACATATACTTGGGGTCATCACATTCCAAACAGAACATATCCATCCGCTCATAGACCGTCGATGGCAAATCATACTTATCCACTCGTTCATAGACCGTCAGTGGCAAATTCATTCAAACAAAACATATCAAACTTGTACTTCAATCTTGGTCTTTCAAATCATATGTGCTACTAACGTTTAAAGTCCCCTAGCACGTACGGACTTGTGCCACTAATGCTTAAAGTCCCTTGGCACGTACGGACTCCAAAAGGTTGTGCTACTAATGCTTTAAGTCCCCTAGCACGTACGGACTTGTGCCACCAATGCTTAAAGTCCCTTAGCACGTACGGACTCCAAAAGGTTGTGCTACTAATGCTTTAAGTCCCCTAGCACGTACGGACTCCAAAACAATTCACTTGTAGGCCGGGTTATTGGGCTTAGGTCCCCATCACCACGGTCTCCAAAAACAAAGCGGATACTTGTTGCATGAAACTTATACTTGACATACAAAATAGGGGTAATCATTCATACTTAACAAATACTTTTCAAAACAAAGCAAGGCAAAGCTTATCAAAACATTTACAACATAGCTTTATTAGAAATACCACTCACTTAGTTCTCGGGACGTCGGGATCACAGCAGAGGTCCAAGTCCTACAAACACATGGCAAGGTCTACTGAACATACATCTCAAACAAGTCTTACATACATGCAAATGATCTCGGGAAAACATGATGGGAGTCAAAACACTGTTTTACATGTCAGGGAGACATGCTGGGTACTAACCAGGTCTTTGCCGAGGTCCCACACCTCCTGGCCGAGGTGTGGCTACCAAGGCTCCGGCATGCTGCTGCATGCCGAGGTTCATACAAGACAAACCAAAGGTGCAAGTGATCATGCAAGGTAGGCCAAGGTGAGATACGATGCTTGGCCTAAGTGTGAGGTCTAGGTGAGAGGGATCTCGGCGACTACACTTCAGGAAGTGAAGTCTGGAAATCTGGGTTGAAGATCATGAAGAACATGAACATGAACATGAAGAACATGAATGCCAAAATCATCATTTCCTTTATTCAAAATCTGGGTTTTCATGCTATGAGTTCGAAAACATGGACCTGAGTACCCATACTTGAAGATCATATGAAAACAAACATCAAAACATATGTCTTGGCTTGAGCTTTCGGATCAAAACATGACTTTTCTTGAAGAACACTTGAATATCATTTTCCTCCTTCAAAACCGAACTTCAAAACGATGCATGGCTTTCAAAACATATTCGATCATGCAATGCAATAACATAAACATAAGGAACAATGTGAGTAGATCAAGAATCTAACCTTAGAACACGAATCTAACGGTCGGATCTCTAGGAATCAAGCTTGGAAGATCTACTCTCTCTCTAGAACACTTCTCCCTCTTCTAGAGCTTCTCTCTCCTCTTCCTCAAACAAGAACACAACAAATGATAGCTTTCTCTCTCTGCCGGCTGATTTAACACTCAGCTCGGACACGTGGCAGCGGCGGATTGGTTCTCCTCAAAAAGGTGATAGATTGACAAGACAAGGTTCTGACAAGGCGTATCTAACAAGCTTCACAGGAAACACTCCGGCAAGGAATGACATCGGCAAAAGACAAGACATCGGCAAAGGCAAGACATCGGTAAGCAAAGGACAATGACTTCGGCTAAGAACAAAACGTCGGCAAGTGGTGTAACAAAGACATCGGCTTGGAAGAACAAAGCTTCGGCTTGGAAGAACAAAGCTTCGGCAACTAAGGTGACAATGATCTCGGCTAGGAAGGACAACTCTTGACTAAGCTGTGCCACACCTCAGCCTAGATGTGCCACACCTCGGTCTTGGTCATACCACTTCCAGGACAAGATCACTTCGGTTCAAGATAACATCTCGGCCTAGATAATACACATCTCGGCCTCGGCGATACACACCTCGGCCCAGATGATAATCATCTCGGCCAATATGTCAGGACAAAGGTGGAGGTCAGCAAAGTGTTACCAAGATGGTTCTGGACTGGAGATGACCTCGGCCAAGAAATGATCTAGGCTTAGCATGACTTAGGCTTAACAAATACAAGGGAGGAACAAAACATACATATACACTTAGGCAAATCAAATACGTACAAAACAAGGCAAGATTCATGAGTGCAAATCTTAACATGACAAATCATGCAAATGCATGCAAGCATGACCAAGGCATGAAATGTGGGTCCTTACAGAACTATCTCTTGCAATTTGTTTCATCGTAGAACAACAACACAGATCAAAAAAAAAAAGTGGAAGAATTGGGCCTGTGTGGTTGAAAAAAAAAAAACTGTCCATAAGGAGCTGGATCAATGGAGTCTTCTCCTCCGATGGTTCTCTGTAGGCATTGAGTAAAATAATTTGATGAGAAGTCCTTTTATTTGTTTTGAAAGACGTTTTGTTTTCAATTTTAATCCTTAATTTATCTGTTGAATTTTTTTACTGTCTGTTCAAATTTACATATTAGTTTTTTTTTTTTTGTCTATATATTCAAAAAAGTGGACTATCTGTTCACTTTTTCTTCCCTATCTTTTCAAATTTTTTTCTAGATTTTGTTATCAGTTCAATTTTAATCTCTTATCTGTTTAAATATCTATCCAAAATTTCTTATCTTTTCAACAAACTAGTCACAATGTTCAATTTCTTTTTATCTGTTCTATTTTATTATCTATTGAGATACACCAAATCAGGATCTGTTGCAATCTTTCTTTCTCTCTCATTGGTTCTTTCTCTCTATCAATTGAAATTCTTTCTCACATATAATCCAGTATATATATATCTGTTCAATTTTTTTAATATTTTTATCTCCTTAATTTTTAATTTTTTTTCATTTACAATTATCTGTTGCAATTTGTTTCATCGTCGAACAACAAGACAGATCAAAAAAAAAAAAAAGCGGAAGAATTAGGTCTTTGTGGCTGAAAAAAAAAAATTGTCCATAAGGAGTTCGATCAATGGAGTCTTCTCCTCTGATGGTTCTCTGCAGGCATTGATTAAAATAATTTGATGAGAAGTCCTTTTATTTGTTTTGAAAGACGTTTTGTTTTCAATTTTACTCCTTAATTTATCTGTTCCATTTTTTTTCTATCAGTTCAAATTTATATTTTAGTGTTTAATTATTTTTTTTATTTTATATATTCAAAAAAGTTGACTATCTGTTCACTTTTTTTCCTTATCTTTTCAAATTTTTTTCACGATTTTGTTATCAATTCAATTTTAATCTCTTATCTGTTCAAATATCTATCCAAAATTTCTTATCTGTTCAACAAACCAGTCACAATGTTAAATTTATTTTTATCTGTTCAATTTTATTATCTGTTGAAATACACAAAATCAGGATCTGTTGCAATCTTTCTTTCTCTCTCTTTGGTTCTTTCTCTCTATCTGTTGAAATTCTTTCTCACATATAATCCAGTATATATATATCTGTTCAATTTTTTTTATTATTTTTATCTACTTAATTTTTAATTTTTTTTTTCATTTACAACTATCTGTTGCAATTTGTTTCATCGTAGAACAACAACACAGATCAAAAACTCAAAAAAAAAAAAAAAGAAACAAATAGTGGAAGCATTGGGTCTGTGTGGTTGAAAAAAAAAACTGTCCATAAGGAGCTGGATCAATGGAGTCTTCTTCTCCGATGGTTCTCTGCAAGCATTGAGTAAAATCATTTGAGGAGAAGTCCTTTTATTTGTTTTGAAAGACGTTTTGTTTTCAATTTTACTCCTTAATTTCTCTGTTGAATTTTTTTTATTGTCTGTTGAAATTTACATTTTAGTGTTTAATTATTTTTTTTGTCTATATATTCAAAAAAGTTGACTATCAGTTCACTTTTTTTCCCCATCTTTTCAAATTTCTTTCTAGATTTTGTTATCAATTCAATTTTAATCTCTTATCTGTTCAAATATCTATCCAAAATTTCTTATCTGTTCAACAAACCAGTCACAATGTTCAATTTATTTTTATCTGTTCAATTTTATTATCTGTTGAAATACACTAAATCAGGATTTGTTGCAATCTTACTTTCCCTCTCTTTGGTTCTTTCTCTCTATCTGTCGAAATTCTTTCTCACATATAATCCAGTATATATATATCTGTTCTATTTTTTTAATATTTTTATCTGCTTAATTTTTAATTTTTTTTTTCATTTACAACAATCTGTTGCAATTTGTTTCATCATAGAACAACAACAAAGATCAAAAACTTTTAAAAAAAAAAAAGAAAAAAAAGAAAAAAAAAAGTGGAAGAATATGGTCTGTGTGGTTGAAAAAAAAAACTGTCCATAAGGAGCTGGATCAATGGAGTCTTTTCCTCCGATGGTTCTTTGCAGGCATTGAGTAAAATAATTTGATGAGAAGTCCTTTTATTTGTTTTAAAAGACGTTTTCTTTTCAATTTTACTCCTAAATTTATCTGTTGAATTTTTTTTACTGTCTGTTCAAATTTACATTTTAGTGTTTAATTATTTTTTTTGTCTATATATTCAAAAAAGTTGACTATCTGTTCACTTTTTTTCCCTATCTTTTCAAATTTTTTTCTAGATTTTGTTATCAATTCAATTTTAATCTCTTATCTGTTCAAATATCTATCCAAAATTTCTTATCTGTTCAACAAACCAGTCACAATGTTCAATTTCTTTTTGTCTGTTCAATTTTATTATCTGTTGAAATACACCAAATCAGAATCTCTTGCAATCTTTCTTTCTCTCTCTTTGGTTCTTTCTCTCTATCTGTTGAAATTATTTCTCACATATAATCCAGTATATATATATCTGTTCAATTTTTTAAATATTTTTATCTGCTTAATTTTTAATTTTTTTTTCATTTACAACTATCTGTTGCAATTTGTTTCATCGTAGAACAACAACACAGATCAAAAACTTTTGAAAAAAAAAACAGTGGAAGAATTCGGTCTGTGTGCTTGAAAAAAAAAACAGTCCATAAAAAGCTGGATCAATGGAGTCTTCTCCTCCGATGGTTCTCTGCAGGCATTGAGTAAAATAATTTGATGAGAAGTCCTTTTATTTGTTTTGAAAGATGTTTTGTTTTCAATTTTACTCCTTAATTTATCTGTTGAAATTATTTTACTGTCTGTTCAAATTTACATATTAGTTTTTAATTATTTTTTTTGTCTATATATTCAAAAAAGTGGACTTTCTGTTCACTTTTTTTCCCTATCTTTTCAAATTTTTTTCTAGATTTTGTTATCAATTCAATTTTAATCTCTTATCTGTTCAAATATCTATCCAAAATTTCTTATTTTTTCAACAAACCAGTCACAATGTTTGATTTATTTTTATCTGTTCAATTTTATTATCTATTGAAATACACCAAATCAGGATCTGTTGCAATCTTTCTTTCTCTCTCATTGGTTCTTTCTCTCTATCTGTAGAAATTCTTTCTCACATATAATCCAGTATATATATATCTTTTCAATTTTTTTAATATTTTTATCTCCTTAATTTTTATTTTTATTTTCATTTACAACTATCTGTTGCAATTTGTTTCATCGTAGAACAACAACACAGATAAAAAAAAAAAAAAAAAAGTGGAAGAATTGGGTCTGTGTGGTTGAAAAAAAAAACTCTCCATAAGGAGCTGGATCAATGGAGTCTTCTCCTCCGACGGTTCTCTGTAGGCATTGAGTAAAATAATTTGATGAGAAGTCATTTTATTTGTTTTGAAAGACGTTTTGTTTTCAATTTTACTCCTTAATTTATCTATTGAATTTTTTTTACTGTCTGTTCAAATTTACATGTTAGTTTTTAATTATTATTTTTTGTCTATATATTCAAAAAAGTGGACTATCTGTTCACTTTTTTTCCCTATCTTTTCAAATTTTTTTCTAGATTTTGTTATCAATTCAATTTTAATCTCTTATCTGTTTAAATATCTATCCAAAATTTCTTATCTTTTCAACAAACCAGTCACAATGTTCAATTTATTTTTATCTGTTCTATTTTATTATCTATTGAGATACACCAAATCAGGATCTGTTGCAATCTTTCTTTCTCTCTCATTGGTTCTTTCTCTCTATCTATTGAAATTCTTTCTCACATATAATCCAGTATATATATCTGTTCAATTTTTTTAATATTTTTATCTCCTTAATTTTTAATTTTTTTTTCATTTACAACTATCTGTTGCAATTTGTTTCATCGTAGAACAACAACACAGATCAAAAAAAAAAGTGGAAGAATTGGGTCTTTGTGGCTAAAAAAAAAAACTGCCCATAAGGAGCTGGATCAATGGAGTCTTCTCCTCTGATGGTTCTCTGCAGGCATTGATTAAAATAATTTGATGAGAAGTCCTTTTATTTGTTTTGAAAGACGTTTTGTTTTCAATTTTACTCATTAATTTATCTGTTCAATTTTTTTTTCTATCTGTTCAAATTTATATTTTAGTGTTTAATTATTTTTTTTATTCTATATATTCAAAAAAGTTGACTATCTGTTCACTTTTTTTCCCTATCTTTTCAAATTTTTTTCACGATTTTGTTATCAATTCAATTTTAATCTCTTATCTGTTCAAATATCTATCCAAAATTTCTTATCTGTTCAACAAACCAGTCACAATGTTAAATTTATTTTTATCTGTTCAATTTTATTATCTGTTGAAATACACAAAATCAGGATCTGTTGCAATCTTTCTTTCTCTCTCTTTGGTTCTTTCTCTCTATCTGTTGAAATTCTTTCTCACATATAATCCAGTATATATATCTGTTCAATTTTTTTTATTATTTTTATCTGCTTAATTTTTAATTTTTTTTTCATTTACAACTATCTGTTGCAATTTGTTTCATCGTAGAACAACAACACAGATCAAAAACTCAAAAAAAAAAAAAGAAACAAAAAGTGGAAGAATTGGGTCTGTGTGGTTGAAAAAAAAAAACTGTCCATAAGGAGCTAGATCAATGGAGTCTTCTTCTCCGATGGTTCTCTGCAGGCATTGAGTAAAATAATTTGGGGAGAAGTCCTTTTATTTGTTTTGAAAGACGTTTTGTTTTCAATTTTACTCCTTAATTTCTCTGTTGAATTTTTTTTACTGTCTGTTGAAATTTACATTTTAGTGTTTAATTATTTTTTTTGTCTATATATTCAAAAAAGTTGACTATCTGTTCACTTTTTTTTCCCATATTTTCAAATTTCTTTCTTGATTTTGTTATCAATTCAATTTTAATCTCTTATCTGTTCAAATATCTATCCAAAATTTCTTATCTGTTCAACAAACCAGTCACAATGTTCAATTTATTTTTATCTGTTCAATTTTATTATCTGTTGAAATACACCAAATCAGGATTTGTTGCAATCTTACTTTCCCTCTCTTTGGTTCTTTCTCTCTATCTGTCGAAATTCTTTCTCACATATAATCCAGTATATATATATCTGTTCAATTTTTTTAATATTTTTATCTGCTTAATATTTAATTTTTTTTTTCATTTACAACTATCTGTTGCAATTTGTGTCATCATAGAACAACAACACAGATCAAAAACTTTAAAAAAAAAAAGAAGAAAAAAAAGAAAAAAAAAAGTGGAAGAATATGGTCTGTGTGGTTGAAAAAAAAAACTGTCCATAAGGAGCTGGATCAATGGAGTCTTTTCCTCCGATGGTTCCTTGCAGGCATTGAGTAAAAGAATTTGATGAGAAGTCCTTTTATTTGTTTTGAAAGACGTTTTGTTTTCAATTTTACTCCTAAATTTATCTGTTGAATTTTTTTTACTGTCTGTTCAAATTTACATTTTAGTGTTTAACTATTTTTTTTGTCTATATATTCAGAAAAGTTGACTATCTGTTCACTTTTTTTCCCTATCTTTTCAAATTTTTTTCTAGATTTTGTTATAAATTCAATTTTAATCTCTTATCTGTTCAAATATCTATCCAAAATTTCTTATCTGTTCAACAAACCAGTCACAATGTTCAATTTATTTTTATCTGTTCAATTTTATTATCTGTTGAAATATACCAAATCAGAATCTGTTGCAATCTTTCTTTCTCTCTCTTTGGTTCTTTCTCTTTATCTGTTGAAATTATTTCTCACATATAATCCAGTATATATATATGTTCAATTTTTTTAATATTTTTATCTACTTAATTTTTAATTTTTTTTTCATTTACAACTATCTATTGCAATTTGTTTTATCGTAGAACAATAACACAGATCAAAAACTTTAAAAAAATTAAAAATAAAAATAAAAAAGTGGAAGAATATGGTCTGTGTGGTTGGAAAAAAAACTGTCCATAAGGAGCTGGATCAATGGAGTCTTTTCCTCTGATGGTTCTCTGCAGGGATTGAGTAAAATAATTTGATGAGAAGTCCTTTTATTTGTTTTGAAAGACGTTTTGTTTTCAATTTTACTCCTTAATTTATCTGTTGAATTTTTTTTACTGTCTGTTCAAATTTACATTTTAGTGTTTAATTATTTTTTTTGGTCTATATATTCAAAAAAGTTGACTATCTGTTCACTTTTTTTCCCTATCTTTTAAATTTTTTTTCTAGATTTTGTTATCAATTCAATTTTAATCTCTTATATGTTCAACAAATCAGTCACAGTCTTCAATTTATTTTTATCTGTTCAATTTTATTATCTGTTGAAATACACCAAATCAGGATCTATTGCAATCTTTCTGTAATAACCCACATTTCATGCCATAGTCATGTTCATGTGCATTTGCATAACCATGTTTTTGTGAAGTTGCATTCATGAATCTTGCCTTGTTTTGTGCTTATGTGATTTTCCTAAGTGTTATATGCATGCTTTGTTCCTCCCTTGCTATCCCTAGACTAAGTCATGCCAAGCCTATGTTATGTTAAGCCTAGGTCATTTCCAAGCCGATGTCATCCGAAGCCTTTAACTATTTTGGAATCTCTCTGTTTGACCTCCACCTTCGTCCTGGCATATTGGCCGAGATGTCATTATCTAGGTCGAGGTGTTCATTACCAAGGCCGCGATATGTATTATCTAGGCCGAGATGTTATCTTGAACCCAAGTGATCTTGTCCTGGAGTGGTATGACCTAGACCAAGGTGTGGCACATCTAGGCCGAGGTGTGGCACAGCTTAGTCAAGTGTTGTCCTTCCTGGCCGAGGTCATTGTCACCTTAATTGCCGAAGCCTTGTCCCTTGCCGAAGTCATCACTTGCCAGAGTGTCTTGTCATCTAGCTTGTTAGATACGCTGTCTTGTCAATCTATCACCTTTTTGAGGAGAACCAACCAGCCGTTGCCACGTGTCTGAGCTGAGTGTTAAATCAGCCGGTAGAGGAAGAGAAACCCATCATTTGTTATATCCTTGTTTTGTAGAGGAGAGAGAAGCTCTAGAAGAGGGAGAAGAGTTCTTGAGAGAGAGTAGATTTCCAAGCTTGATTCCTAGAGATCAAACCGTTAGATCCGTGTTCTAAGGTTAGATTCTTGATCTGCTCATGTTGTTCTTTATGATCATGTTATTGCATTGCATGATTGAATATGATTTGTAAGCCATGCATTGCTTTGAAGTTCGGTTTTAGAAAGAGAAAATAGTATTCATGTGTTCTTCAAGAAAAGTCACGTTTTGATCCGAAAGCTTGCATCAAGATCCATGTTTTTGTGTTTGTTTTCATATGATCTTCAAGTATGGGTACCCAGGTCTATGTTTTCGAACTCATAGCACGAAAAACCCAGATTTTGAATAAAGGAGTTATGATTTTAGCATTCATCTCATTCATGTTCTTCAAGATTCTTCATGTTCATGTTCTTCATGTTCTTCACGGGTGAAACCCAGATCTCCAGACTTCACTTTCTGAAGTGTAGTCGCCGAAATCACTCTTGCCTAGACCTCACACTTAGGCCAAGCATCGTATCTCACCTTGGTCTACCTTGCATGATCACTTGCACCTTTAGTTTGTCTTGTTTGAACCTCGGCATGCAGCCACACGACGAAGCCTTAGTAACCACACCTCGTCCAGGAGGTGTGGGACCTCGGCAAAGACTTGGTGGGTACCTAGCATGTCTTTCTGACATGTAAAACAGTGTTTTGACTTCCAGCATGTTTTCCCGAGATCATTTGCATGCATGTAAGACTTGTTTTGAGAAGTATGTTCAGTAGACTTTGCCATGTGTTTGTAGGACTTAGACCTTTGCCTTGATCCCGACGTCCCAAGAACTAAGTGAGTGGTATTTTTAATAAAGTTATGTTATAAAGTTTTGTTAAAGCTTCACTTTGTTTTAGAAAAGTATTTAATCAAGCATGAATGATTATCTCTATTTTATGTATCAAGTAAGTTTTGTTTTGATGACATTTTTGGAAAGTCCTTAGTGTTAGGGACTATAATGCAACGATACCATCGTGTTAGAAGGATACGGTCCTTTGTAACATAGGTCCCTTGTGCTGGAGGACTCTAAACTTGTGCAACACCCTTGTCTAATCGATTACGAATCGGTTATTCCCTTGTTAAGTAAGTAAGTAAGTATGTCTGGAATGTCATCACCCCATGTATTATGTAGATGCTATTAACATCCAAAGTACGTAAGCAAGTTTTGAAGATCAAGATTGATGAATATGGTTCATCCCTTGATATATGTAAAGTTTTGATATGTATGTTTTGAAAAGATCTCGGATATTATTCATGCAAAAACCTTTATTACTTGTACCATTCACTGAATATCCAAGCTCACCCTGTAACGCCCTCAAAATAATGACATTAAACCAATATAGACATGCTATGATATACACAAGATCCACATCCTTCCATTCATCAGAGTTGTATTACAAAAAGTATTACATGTTAACAACAAAAGCAAATGCCCTAAGGGCTTACAGCTTTCCAAGTTAACACTTGGTTACACAAAAGTAGAGTGCTAACTCATTTACACATTAAGCCATTGGCTTGAATTTACATGTAATACAATAAAAGGAAAGACAACCAAAAAGTCTGTCCACCACTAGCCTCCCAAGCAAGTCCTTGGAGGTGGCATGCTACCTGTACCTGAAAATGATGTTCCCATATAGGGTGAGCCACAGCCCAGTAGAAATATACTAAACCAGTTATGAACAATGACTAAAAGATTAACAGTTGATAGATGGTCAACTCTTTTACATTCTTTCATAACATAATACAATTCCAAGACACTTAAGTCTATGTTTCCTTTCGTTTCCATTTCCATTCCTTTTACTTGCCATTTCATAACCTTGGCTCAGAACCTGGCCAAACATCTCACATGAGACAAACACTCATGCTAACACTTTTCACTTCATCAACGATAAACATAACAGTTATATCAATACTTCCAAAGACAAGCATATACGCTCTGTCAATACATTTCTAGATAAGCATACAAGCTCTATCTACGGAGTTCATCCCCTATCTTCTCCCAACAACATCCGGTTTAGAGGTCCATCCCCTATCTTCCCCTAAACCGTGGAGTACATCCCCTATCTCCTCCAACACAACACAACACAATGCATATAAACAACAATTATACACATCACAAATCAATACAATTAATTATCCAAATTAATTAATCAATGTAATTAGGGCATTTTCCATAATTAACATCACAACCCTTAGGTTCCAATCTCACTAATGTTTCAACATTAATTCCATGTTTCTATACCAAACATGCTTCTAGGTTTATTATAGACAAAACCCCAACTTTTGTAAAATTACACAATGGCCCAAAGTTTTCCAAAATTTCACAACAACTTCCAACATATCAAAATGCTAAAATTTAAAGACAAAACTCATAAAGAGGAGTAGGATATCCCTACCTCAAAGATTTAGCTCAAAAGGAGAAGGACCCAAAAACCAAAATGCTCCAAACACCAAACTATTCGGATCAAGATGACGCCCTCGACGATCAACACCCTTTTTGTGAAGACCAAAGGTGAACAACACACCCTAGCTAGATCAACACTTAGAGAGAAGTTAAGGTTTTTGAGTGAGAAGCTCTGAAAATGGCGTTTTAGTAAAGTATGAGAAAGAAGATAAGTCAAAAAGTGATTTAAAATGCCCAGCCACTCTCAGTTATACGACAGGTCTGCTCGAGCGTAAAACACTCCGCTCGAGCGTAAAGACACATAAAACAGGGTCCGCTCGAGTGTAGATCCCAGCCCGCTCGAGCGCAGGTCCCCCCCTCCCAGAACTCTCACCAAAAACATACTGTCCGCTCGAGCGCAACATCCCCGCCCGAGCGCAACCCGCTCGAGCGCACCAAACCCGCTCGAGCGTAGAAACCACACTTGCAGAAGTTTTGCCAGTGCACGAAATACTGAAAGGGTGCATTCTCCGCTCGAGCGCCAAATTCCCCGCTCGAGCGTACAAGCAATAACAAGGTCTCCGCTCGAGCGTGAACATCTCCGCTCGAGCGGACCAGCCAAAACCTGGGCAACTAGACTTGGTTCCTAAACTCAACCAACCTGTAACAAACCTGCCCAGTTGTTCACCTTTGGTCTTCACAAAAAGGGTGTTGATCGTCGAGGGCGTCATCTTGATCCGAATAGTTTGGTGTTTGGAGCATTTTGGTTTTTGGGTCATTCTCCTTTTGAGCTAAATCTTTGAGGTAGGGATATCCTACTCCTCTTTATGAGTTTTGTCTTTAAATTTTAGCATTTTGATATGTTGGAAGTTGTTGTGAAATTTTGGGAAACTTTGGGCCATTGTGTAATTTTACAAAAGTTGGGGTTTTATCTATAATAAACCTAGAAGCATGTTTGGTATAGAAACATGGAATTAATGTTGAAACATTAGTGAGATTGGAACCTAAGGGTTGTGATGTTAATTATGGAAAATGCCCTAATTATATTGATTAATTAATTTGGATAATTAATTGTATTGATTTGTGATGTGTATAATTGTTGTTTATATGCATTGTGTTGTGTTGTGTTGGAGGAGATAGAGGATGTACTCCACGGTTTAGGGGAAGATAGGGGATGGACCTCTAAACCGGATGTTGTTGGGAGGAGATAGGGGATGAACTCCGTAGATAGAGCTTGTATGCTTATCTAGAAATGTATTGACAGAGCGTATATGCTTGTCTTTGGAAGTATTGATATAACTGTTATGTTTATCGTTGATGAAGTGAAAAGTGTTAGCATGAGTGTTTGTCTCATGTGAGATGTTTGGCCAGGTTCTGAGCCAAGGTTATGAAATGGCAAGTAAAAGGAATGGAAATGGAAACGAAAGGAAACATAGACTTAAGTGTCTTGGAATTGTATTATGTTATGAAAGAATGTAAAAGAGTTGACCATCTATCAACTGTTAATCTTTTAGTCATTGTTCATAACTGGTTTAGTATATTTCTACTGGGCTGTGGCTCACCCTATATGGGAACATCATTTTCAGGTACAGGTAGCATGCCACCTCCAAGGACTTAGCTTGGGAGGCTAGTGGCGGACAGACTTTTTGGTTATCTTTCCTTTTATTGTATTACATGTAAATTCAAGCCAAGGGCTTAATATGTAAATGAGTTAGCACTCTACTTTTGTGTAACCAAGTGTTAACTTGGAAAGCTGTAAGCCCTTAGGGCATTTGCTTTTGTTGTTAACATGTAATACTTTTTGTAATACAACTCTGATGAATGGAAGGATGTGGATCTTGTGTATATCATAGCATGTCTATATTGTTAGGTTTAATGTCATTATTTTGAGGGCGTTACAACTTGGTATCAGAGCGTACCGGGTTCGAATACTTTGGGTACGTGGGAAGTGATTAGGATCACAATGGGTTTGTCTCGCTTGATAGAGACTTAGGTGTACTGTTATATGCTTGTGTGATAACATGCTTATGTGATTATTTGGGTATGGGATTTAGTTTCTAGGATGTTGATTGGATCTTTGGGTTTCTGGGAGTCTTGTTGGAAAGGCACTTGATCAATGCTGTTTCTAACCGGTACCCTAGTAACGCCTTGGGACTATCATTATCCGGAAATGAAATTCGTAAGTGCTTATGTGTTTATGTGCTTACGTGGAATGAATTACAGTTGTCCATGTATTAGGACGTGAGTGTTTAGTTTTGGCACGTTTATAAATGTGCTAACGTTCTGTGTTACCTTTATTAGGATGTCAGGACGAGCAAGAGGTGGTAGGCGTGGTAGGCCTAGGAGGCAGGAAGTGCCATTACTGGATGAGGTTCCGGCAGTTCAGGAAGGGGTTGGTCAGGCCAATGTGGCCGAGCCAGTGGGTCAGCAGGCTATGAGTGCCTTGGCCCGGGAGATAGCAGGAGCTTTGGGTATTCTCAGAGCAGGGAATCAGGCAGCTGAGGCAGGGCCTTCCTTCTTGAAAAGGGAGTTCTTCCGGTCTAACCCGGAGGAGTTTGTTGGGGATCCTAATGAGCCACTGAAGGCAGACGAGTGGCTAGAACAAATGAGTAAAACGTTCGAGATGCTAGGCATTGAGGACGGAGCATTGAAAGTGACCTTGGCATCCTTCCAGCTGAAGGGAGATGCGGGTCAATGGTGGAAGTATGAGAAAGTTCGTGTGGGTGGTACTTGGGAGGCGTTTGTGAATGCTTTCCAGGAGAGGTTTTTATCTGCAGTGGCTAGAGAGAAGCTGAGGGATCAATTTAGCCGGCTTAAGCAGGCGGGTTTATCTGTGGCCGAGTTTGAGGCTACATTTACTAGCTTGTCCAAGTTTGCACCTGAACTTGTGGCGACAGAGGAGCGTCGTTGCTACGAGTTTGAGCGGAAGTTGAGGTGGGACCTCAAGTTGAAAGTTGGTGGACCTTACATTCGAGAGTACAGGCATTTGGTGGATGCTGCAGCTCATATGGAGCTGATGATGCAGGAGGGAGAAGAGGAGAAACATGGAGGCTCCAAGAGGGGCCAAGAGCGACAGGCTGATGGCAGGAGGCAGAGGGGTTATAACTCTCAGCCGTCCCAGGGTGGTTTGGTCAGGTCAACTTTCCCAGTACCGAGTGCAGGCTCCGGGAGGGGCAGTCAGGGAGAGTTCACCTGTTACAAGTGTGGCTAGCCGGGTCACAAGGCTTCGGTTTGCCCGCAGAAGGGCGGGGGTCAGAGAGCTGCTTCTTCGTCAGCTAGACCGCAGAGTCAGAGTTTGGGCATGGGGCAGCCCATATCGTGTTATCAGTGTGGACAGCCTGGGCACCTGAAGAGGTTTTGCCCACGGTTGAGTGCCACTTCAGGAGCGTCTGGTTCTAGACAGACGCAGGGATTTCAGCCAGCTCAGTCTGTGCAGGCCTCGAGGGCCAATCCGGGGGCTTCGTCGTCCCAGTCAGTGCAGCAGTCCTATGCTTCGAGAGGTGAGCAGGTGGACCAGGGGCCTACAGGGCGCGTGTATGCTGTTACCGCGCAGGACCTCGTACCGGTTCCATCAGTAGTGAGAGGTACCTTTCTGTTTTGCAATTCGGTTGCTAGTGTGTTGATTGATACGGGTGCGTCTCATTCTTTTGTATCTGCTGCATTTGCATCTGTGTTGGAATTGGAGTTAGCATTGTTGGCATCTCCTATTTGTGTAGTGTCACCTATTGGGGGTGAGATGGTTTTGAAACACGGATGTAGAGGTTGTGATATAGAGGTTGATGATCATAGGCTTCCGTTTCCTTTTGTGGTTATGCCCATGAAGGGCTTTGATGTTATTTTGGGTATGGACTGGTTATCGTCATACCGAGCTGTTATTGATTGCTACCGCCAGAGGGTTACTTGTTGTACCGTGAGCGGGGAGTGTTTCCATTTCTTGGGAGACCGGGTTGGTAGTATTGTGCCACCGGGGTATGGTCCGCGAGGGCGGATGAGCTTAGTGGTCTACTTGCTAGCTTTGAGAGTGGTGAGTGTGATGAGACCCAGATTGTGTTGCCGAGGGTAGTTTGTGAGTACTCGGATGTTTTTCCCGAGGACCTTGTTGATTTGCCACCTCACCGAGAGATTGAATTCTCTATCGATTTAGTGCCCGGCACGGCGCCAATTTCTATGGCACCTTACCGTTTTGCTCCAGCAGAGTTGGTTGAGTTGAAAGTTCAGCTCCAGGAATTGCTAGATAAGGGCTTTATTCGCCCTAGTGTTTCACCGTGGGGAGCACCGGCACTCTTTGCTAAGAAGAAAGATGGTGCCTTGAGATTGTGTATTGACTACCGGAAGTTGAATCGGGCTACGGTTAAGAATAAATACCCTATGCCCCGTATAGATGATTTGTTTGACCAGTTGAAGGGTTCCCGTTGTTTCTCTAAGATAGATTTGAAATCGGGTTACCACCAGTTGAGGGTTAGAGAGGAGGATATTCCGAAGACGGCATTCCGTACGCGGTATGGCCATTATGAGTTTCTGGTGATGCCATTTGGGCTTACCAACGCACCGGCAGTCTTTATGGACTTGATGAACCGGATCTTCCGGGAATTCTTGGATCGTTTTGTAGTCATTTTCGTAGACGACATTCTTATCTATTCACCTTCAGAGGAGGAGCACGAGGAACACTTGAGAGTGGTGCTTGAGTTGCTTAGAGCCCATAGGCTGTATGCCAAGTTTGGGAAGTGTGAGTTCTGGCTAGGAGAAGTCAAGTTCTTAGGTCATGTGGTTTCTGGGGAAGGGGTGTCTGTTGATACATCCAAGACGGAGGCAGTGCAAGATTGGGCACAGCCTAAGAGTGTGTTTGAGATCCGCAGTTTTCTGGGATTAGCTGGGTATTACCGTCGGTTTGTGAAGGATTTCTCCAGGTTAGCTTCACCGTTGACCAGATTGACTCGGAGGGGAGTCAACTTTGTATGGAGTGAGACTTGTGAAAAGTCGTTCCAGGAATTGAAAGTTAGATTGACCACCGCTCCGGTCTTGATTATTCCGGAGAGAGGGTTGGGTTATGCAGTCTATTGTGATGCCTCACGAGAGGGTTTGGGTTGTGTATTGATGCAAGAGGGGAAAGTAGTAGCTTATGGCTCACGTCAGTTGAAAATTCACGAGAAGAATTACCCTACGCATGATCTAGAGTTAGCGGCTGTGATCTTTGCCTTGAAAATCTGGAGGCACTACCTTTATGGTGAGAGATTCGAGGTGTTCTCGGATCATAAGAGTCTAAAATATCTGTTTTCACAGAAAGACTTGAATTTGAGGCAGAGGAGGTGGATGGAGTTTATTGAGGATTACGACTTCGAGTTGCATTATCATCCGGGGAAGGCCAATGTTGTGGCCGATGCCCTTAGCAGGAAATCCGTTAGTGATGTAGCTTGTATAGCCATCCGGGAGTGGAAGATGTTGGGGGCCATTGGAGAGTTTGATTTGCTTCTGGGCGAATCCGTTGAGGCTGCGACCTTGTTTTCTGTTGTTGCGCAGCCTACACTTGTGACTAGAGTGTTAGAGGCACAGAGAGGTGACCTTGAGGTAGAATCCCTCCGAGAGAAGATCTCCAGTGGGAAGGTTGAGAAGGGTTTGACGGTGTATCCCGACCTGAGTCTGAGATACCGAGACCGTTTGCTTGTACCGGAGTCTTGCCGAGAGGAAGTACTCCGAGAGTTTCATCATTCGCGCCTTGCGGTGCATCCGGGAGGTACTAAGATGTATCGGGATTTGGGTCGCCAGTTTTGGTGGCGGGGTATGAAGAGAGATGTGGCAGTTTTTGTATCTAAGTGCCTTACTTGTCAGCAAGTGAAGGCCGAGCATCAGAGGCCAGCGGGTTTGTTACAACCCTTGCCTATTGCCGAGTGGAAGTGGGAGCATGTCACTATGGACTTCGTTGTAGGTCTTCCGAGGACTCAGCGGGGTAGTGATGCTATTTGGGTGGTTGTAGACCGGTTGACTAAGTCGGCGCACTTCATTCCTATGCGCGTGAGAGATTCGGTAGATCATCTTGCCGACTTGTATATTCGGGACATAGTGAGGTTGCACGGGGTCCCAGTGACGATCGTCTTAGATAGAGATCCTCGTTTTACTGCTAGGTTGTGGCAGAGTTTGCAGAGTGTTTTGGGTACTAAGTTGACCTTTAGTACAGCTTATCATCCTCAGACTGATGGGCAGTCCGAGCGTACTATTCAGATCCTCGAGGATATGCTTCGGGGCTGTGTCCTTGATTTCAGTGGGACGTGGGAGAGGCACTTACCATTGGTAGAGTTTGCCTACAACAACAGTTTTCAGTCTAGTATCGGTATGGCACCGTTTGAGGCCTTGTATGGCCGACCCTGTAGGTCTCCAGTTTGTTGGGCCGAGGTGGGTGTTACACCTTTGTTGGGTCCGGAGTTGGTTAAGGAGATGATGGAGAAAGTTGAGCTTATCCGTAGGAGGCTTGTTACAGCCCAGAGTCGGCAGAAATCTTATGCTGACCGTAGGAGGAGACCATTGGAGTTTGAGATGGGTGATCATGTATTTCTGAAGATATCACCTAGACGGGGTTTGATGAGGTTTGGGAAGAGTGGGAAGTTATCCCCTCGGTTTATTGGTCCTTTCGAGATCCTTGAGAGGATTGGCGAGGTTGCTTATCGTTTAGCTTTGCCGCCACAGTTGACCGGGGTTCATGACGTGTTTCATGTGAGTATGCTTCGGAAGTATGAGCCGGATCCATCACATGTGTTGGATTGGACCGACTTAGAGGTAGATGAGGATGCCTCGTATGAGGAGAGACCGGTTCGGCTCTTGGATAGGCGGGATCAAGTCCTGCGTGGCAAGACCATTCCTTTGGTTAAGGTTTTGTGGAAACATCACGGAGTGGAGGAGGCCACTTGGGAACGTGAGTTGGGAGTCCGCGAGAAATATCCGGACTTGTTTGTTGATGTGTAATCAAGTATTGCAATTGTGTAATTGTAATGGACTTTAAGAGCATTAGAAATGTCTTAAGTTGAAAAACATGGTGCATGTTTTGGTTAATGTAAATGTTGTAGAACTTGCCTTGTTATGGAAGTTGATTATAATATTGCATGTGTTGGCTATATTATAGAAATGGAATTGTATCATGATTATTGTTTATGATATGAATTGTGAACCATATATGTGAGAAATGGTTGAAATGGAAAGAAAATGCATGTTAAAATGTATATATTGTAGAATGCCTCTTGATAAGAGATGGAATGACCGGTAACGGGTCGAATTGTGGAATGTTGTGGTATAACATTGTTTAAAAGAAAAGAAAACTTGCTTTTCAAAAACTTGTTCTTAATTTCGGGGACGAAATTCTTTAAGGGGGGGAGGTTATAGCGGTCCCGGGTTTACCCCTTGTTGTACAGTGATCCGGACGTGTGTCCGTGGATGTTGGTAGTTGAGTATTGTCTTGTTTACATCCTTTCTTACTTTGTATTTGAGTTATAGGATGTCCATATATATATGTAGGTAACAAGCAAGAAGTCGGCTACGCCGAGATGTGTGTTTTGTATGTATGTTTGGTCGGCAGTTAGGATGTCGGCATTATGTTTTGGAATTCATGTTACGTCGGCAACCTGGAAGATTATGTTTTCTTGACTTGTAATTCATGTATTTTGTTTATGTCGGCTTGAGAAGCCCTTTTGTTAAAAATGTAATATGTATTTTATTTTGTTGTATTCAAGTTGTAAGACTTTAATTAAGATGTATGACATTTCATTGGATCTATGCACAGCTCTTATGGACTAGTTAGATTTACATATAATGCTTCCGCACATGTAAGCCCCATATATTATACTCTGATTGTGTGTGATTTTGTAAGTTGGCCTTCGATAATCTCGGATTACTGGCCATCACGGCACCATTCTACTAGGGGCAGTTTGGGGTCGTGACACTTTCTTTCTCTCTCTTTGGTTCTTTCCCTCTATCTGTTGAAATTCTTTCTCACATATAATCCAGTATATATATATCTGTTCAATTTTTTTATTATTTTTATCTGCTTAATTTTTAATTTTTTTTTTCATTTACAACTATCTGTTGCAATTTGTTTCATCGTAGAACAACAACACAGATCAAAAACTTAAATAAAAAAAAAAAAAAAAAAGTGGAAGAATTGGGTCTGTGTGCTTGAAAAAAAAAAACTGTCCATAAGGAGCTGGATCAATGGAGTCTTCTCCTCCGATGGTTCTCTGCAGGCATTGAGTAAAATAATTTGATGAGAAGTCCATTTATTTGTTTTGAAAGACATTTTGTTTTCAATTTTACCCCTTAATTTATCTGTTGAATTTTTTTTATTGTCTGTTCAAATTTACATTTTAGTGTTAAATTATTATTTTTTTGCCTATATATTCAAAAAATTTGACTATCTGTTCACTTTTTTTCCCTATCTTTTCAAATTTTTTTCTAGATTTTGTTATCAACTCAGTTTTAATCTCTTATCTGTTCAAATATCTATCCAAAATTTCTTATCTGTTCAACAACCAGTCACAATGTTCAATTTATTTTTATCTGTTCAATTTTATTATCTATTGACATACACCAAATCAGGATATGTTGCAATCTTTCTTTCTCTCACTTTGGTTCTTTCTCTCTATTTGTTGCAATTCTTTCTCACATATAATCCAGTATATATATACATGTTCAATTTTTTTTATTATTTTTATCTGCTTAATTTTTAAATTTTTTTTTTACAACTATCTGTTGCAATTTGTTTCATTGTAGAACAACAACATAGATCAAAAACTTAAAAAAAAAAAAAAAAAAAAAAAAGTGGAAGAATTGGGTCTGTGTGCTTGAAAAAAAAACTGTCCATAAGGAGCTGGATCAATGGAGCCTTCTCCTCCGGTGGTCCTCTGCAGGCATTGAGTAAAATAATTTGGTGAGAAGTCGTTTTGTTTGTTTTGAAAGACGTTTTGTTTTCAATTTTACTCCTTAATTTATCTGTTGAATTTTTTTTTCTATATGTTCAAATTTACATTTAAGTGTTTAATTATTTTTTTTTTGTCTATATATTTAAAAAAGTTGACTATCTGTTCACTTTTTTTCCCTATCTTTCCAAATTTTTTTTCTAGATTTTTTTATCAATTCAATTTTAATCTCTTATCTGTTCAAATATCTATCCAAAATTTCTTATCTGTTCAACAAACCAGTCACAATGTTCAATTTATTTTTATCTGTTCAATTTTATTATCTGTTGAAATACACCAAATCAAGATCTATTGCAATCTTTCTCTCTCTCTCTTTGGTTCTTTCTCTCTATCTGTTGAAATTCTTTCTCACATATAATCCAGTATATATATATATCTATTCAATTTTTTTATTATTTTTATCTACTTAATTTTTAATTTTTTTTTTCATTTACAACTATCTGTTGCAATTTGTTTCATCGTAGAACAACAACACAGATCAAAAAATTAAGAAAAAAAAAACGTCGAAGAATATGGTCTGTGTGCTTGAAAAAAAAAACTGTCCATAAGGAGCTGGATCAATGGAGTCTTCTCCTCCGATGGTCCTCTGCAGGCATTGGGTAAAATAATTTGGTCAGAAGTCCTTTTGTTTGTTTTGAAAAACGTTTTGTTTTCAATTTTACTCCTTAATTTATCTGTTGAATTTTTTTTTCTATCTATTAAAATTTACATTTTAGTGTTCAATTATTATTTTTTTGTCTAAATATTCAAAAAAGTTGACTATCTGTTCACTTTTTTTCCGTATCTTTTCAAATTTTTTTTTTCAAGATTTTATTATCAATTCAATTTTAATATCTTATTTGTTCAAATATCTATCCAAAATTTTTTATCTATTCAACAAACCAGTCACAATGTTCAATTTATTTTTATCTGTTTAATTTTATTATCTGTTGAAATACACCAAATCAGGATCTGTTGCAATCTTTCTTTCTCTCTCTTTGGTTCTTTCTCTCTATCTGTTGAAATTCTTTCTCAGATATAATCCAATATATATATATATATCTGTTCAATTTTTTTAATATTTTTATCTGCTTAATTTTTAATTTTTTTTTCATTTACAACTATCTGTTGCAATTTGTTTCATCGTAGAACAACAACACAGATCAAAAACTTAAATAAATAAAAAAAAAAAAGTGGAAGAATTGGGTCTGTGTGCTTGAAAAAAAAAACTGTCCATAAGGAGCTGGATCAATTTAGTCTTCTTCTCCGATGGTTCTCTGCAGGCATTGAGTAAAATAATTTGATGAGAAGTCCTTTTATTTGTTTTGAAAGACGTTTTGTTTTGAATTTTACTCCTTAATTTATTTGTTGAATTTTTTTTACTGTCTGTTCAAATTTACATTTTAGTGTTTAATTATTTTTTTTGTCTATATATTCAAAAAAATTGACTATCTGTTCACTTTTTTTCCGTATCTTTTCAAATTTTTTTTCTAGATTTTGTTCTCAATTCAATTTTAATCTCTTATCTGTTCAAATATCTATCCAAAATTTCTTATCTGTTAAACAAACAGTCACAATGTTCAATTTATTTTTATCTGTTCAATTTTATTATCTGTTGAAATACACCAAATCAGGATCTGTTGCAATCTTTTATTCTCTCTCTTTTTGGTTCTTTCTCTTTATCTGTTGAAATTCTTTCTCACAAATAATGCAGTATATATATATCTGTTCAATTTTTAATTTTTTTTCATTTACAACTATCTGTTGCAATTTGTCTCATCGTAGAACAACAACACAATCAAAAAATTAAGGAAAAAAAAAACGTCGAAGAATATGGTCTGTGTGGTTGAAAAAAAAAAAACTGTCCATAAGGAGCTGGATCAATGGAGTCTTCTCCTCCGATGGTCCTCTGCAGGCGTTGAGTAAAATAATTTGGTTAGAAGTCCTTTTGTTTGTTCTAAAAAACGTTTTGTTTTCAATTTTACTCTTTAATTTATTTGTTGAATTTTTTTTTCTATCTATTCAAATTTACATTTTAGTGTTCGATTATTATTTTTTTGTCTAAATATTCAAAAAAGTTGACTATCTGTTCACTTTTTTTTTCCATATCTTTTCAATTTTTTTTCAAGATTTTATTATCAATTCAATTTTAATCTCTTATCTGTTCAAATATCTATCCAAAATTTCTTATCTGTTAAACAAACCAGTCACAATGTTGAATGTATTTTTGTCTGCTCAATTTTATTATCTGTTGAAATACACCAAATCAGGATCTGTTGCAATTTTTCTTTATATCTTTGTGATTCTTTCTCTCTATCTGTTGAAATTCTTTCTCACATATAATCCAGTATATATATGTTCAATTTTTTTATTATTTTTATCTACTTAATTTTTAATTTTATATTTTCATTTACAACTATCTGTTGCAATTTGTTTCATCGTAGAACAACAACACAGATCAAAAAATTAAGAAAAAAAAAAGGTCGAAGAATATGGTCTGTGTGCTTGAAAAAAAAAACTGTCCATAAGGAGCTGGATCAATGGAGTCTTCTCCTCCGATGGTCCTCTGCAGGCATTGAGTAAAATAATTTGATCAGAAGTCCTTTTGTTTGTTTTGAAAAACGTTTTGTTTTCAATTTTACTCCTTAATTTATCTGTTGAATTTTTTTTTCTATCTATTAAAATTTACATTTTAGTGTTCAATTATTTTTTTTTTGTCTAAATATTCAAAAAAGTTGACTATCTGTTCACTTTTTTTCCGTATCTTTTCAATTTTTTTTTTTCAAGATTTTATTATCAATTCAATTTTAATATCTTATTTGTTCAAATATATATCCAAAATTTTTTATCTATTCAACAAAGCAGTCACAATGTTCAATTTATTTTTATCTGTTTAATTTTATTATCTGTTGAAATACACCAAATCAGGATCTGTTGCAATCTTTCTTTCTCTCTCTTTGGTTCTTTCTCTCTATCTGTTGAAATTCTTTCTCAGATATAATCCAATATATATATATATCTGTTCAATTTTTTTAATATTTTTATCTGCTTAATTTTTAATTTTTTTTTTCATTTACAACTATCTGTTGCAATTTGTTTCATCGTAGAACAACAACACAGATCAAAAACTTAAATAAAAAAAAAAAAAAAAAGTGGAAGAATTGGGTCTGTGTGCTTGAAAAAAAAAACTGTCCATAAGGAGCTGGATCAATTTAGTCTTCTTCTCCGATGGTTCTCTGTAGGCATTGAGTAAAATAATTTGATGAGAAGTCCTTTTATTTGTTTTGGAAGACGTTTTGTTTTGAATTTTACTCCTTAATTTATTTGTTGAATTTTTTTTTACTGTCTGTTCAAATTTACATTTTAGTGTTTAATTATTTTTTTTGTCTATATATTCAAAAAAATTGACTATCTGTTCACTTTTTTTCCGTATCTTTTCAAATTTTTTTTCTAGATTTTGTTATCAATTCAATTTTAATCTCTTATCTGTTCAAATATCTATCCAAAATTTCTTATCTGTTAAACAAACAGTCACAATGTTCAATTTATTTTTATCTGTTCAATTTTATTATCTGTTGAAATACACCAAATCAGGATCTGTTGCAATCTTTTATTCTCTCTCTTTTTGGTTCTTTCTCTTTATCTGTTAAAATTCTTTCTCACAAATAATGCAGTATATATATATCTGTTCAATTTTTAATTTTTTTTCATTTACAACTATCTGTTGCAATTTGTCTCATCGTAGAACAACAACACAATCAAAAAATTAAGGAAAAAAAAAACGTCGAAGAATATGGTCTGTGTGGTTGAAAAAAAAAACTGTCCATAAGGAGCTGGATCAATGGAGTCTTCTCCTCCGATGGTCCTCTGCAGGCGTTGAGTAAAATAATTTGGTCAGAAGTCCTTTTGTTTGTTCTAAAAAACGTTTTGTTTTCAATTTTACTCCTTAATTTATTTGTTGAATTTTTTTTTCTATCTATTCAAATTTACATTTTAGTGTTCGATTATTATTTTTTTGTCTAAATATTCAAAAAAGTTGACTATCTGTTCACTTTTTTTTTCCATATCTTTTCAATTTTTTTTCAAGATTTTATTATCAATTCAATTTTAATCTCTTATCTGTTCAAATATCTATCCAAAATTTCTTATCTGTTAAACAAACCAGTCACAATGTTGAATGTATTTTTGTCTGCTCAATTTTATTATCTGTTGAAATACACAAAATCAGGATCTGTTGCAATCTTTCTTTATATCTTTGTGGTTCTTTCTCTCTATCTGTTGAAATTCTTTCTCACATATAATCCAGTATATATATATATGTTCAATTTTTTTATTATTTTTATCTACTTAATTTTTAATTTTATATTTTCATTTACAACTATCTGTTGCAATTTGTTTCATCGTAGAACAACAACACAGATCAAAAAATTAAGAAAAAAAAAACGTCGAAGAATATGGTCTGTGTGCTTGAAAATAAAAATTGTCCATAAGGAGCTGGATCAATGGAGTCTTCTCCTCCGATGGTCCTCTGCAGGCATTGAGTAAAATAATTTGATCAGAAGTCCTTTTGTTTGTTTTGAAAAACGTTTTGTTTTCAATTTTACTCCTTAATTTATCTGTTGAATTTTTTTTTTCTATCTATTAAAATTTACATTTTAGTGTTCAATTATTATTTTTTTGTCTAAATATTCAAAAAAGTTGACTATCTGTTCACTTTTTTTCCGTATCTTTTCAAAAAAAAATTTTCAAGATTTTATTATCAATTCAATTTTAATATCTTATTTGTTCAAATATATATCCAAAATTTTTTATCTATTCAACAAAGCAGTCACAATGTTCAATTTATTTTTATCTGTTTAATTTTATTATCTGTTGAAATACACCAAATCAGGATCTGTTGCAATCTTTCTTTCTCTCTCTTTGGTTCTTTCTCTCTATCTGTTGAAATTCTTTCTCAGATATAATCCAATATATATATATATATCTGTTCAATTTTTTTAATATTTTTATCTGCTTAATTTTTAATTTTTTTTTCATTTACAACTATCTGTTGCAATTTGTTTCATCGTAGAACAACAACACAGATCAAAAACTTAAATTAAAAAAAAAAAAAAAAGTGGAAGAATTGGGTCTGTGTGCTTGAAAAAAAAAAACTGTCCATAAGGAGCTGGATCAATTTAGTCTTCTTCTCCGATGGTTCTCTGCAGGCATTGAGTAAAATAATTTGATGAGAAGTCCTTTTATTTGTTTTGGAAGACGTTTTGTTTTGAATTTTACTCCTTAATTTATTTGTTGAATTTTTTTTACTGTCTGTTCAAATTTACATTTTAGTGTTTAATTATTTTTTTTGTCTATATATTCAAAAAAATTGACTATCTGTTCACTTTTTTTCCGTATCTTTTCAAATTTTTTTTCTAGATTTTGTTATCAATTCAATTTTAATCTCTTATCTGTTCAAATATCTATCCAAAATTTCTTATCTGTTAAACAAACAGTCACAATGTTCAATTTATTTTTATCTGTTCAATTTTATTATCTGTTGAAATACACCAAATCAGGATCTGTTGCAATCTTTTATTCTCTCTCTTTTTGGTTCTTTCTCTTTATCTGTTGAAATTCTTTCTCACAAATAATGCAGTATATATATATCTGTTCAATTTTTAATTTTTTTTCATTTACAACTATCTGTTGCAATTTGTCTCATCGTAGAACAACAACACAATCAAAAAATTAAGGAAAAAAAAAACGTCGAAGAATATGGTCTGTGTGGTTGAAAAAAAAAACTGTCCATAAGGAGCTGGATCAATGGAGTCTTCTCCTCCGATGGTCCTCTGCAGGCGTTGAGTAAAATAATTTGGTCAGAAGTCCTTTTGTTTGTTCTAAAAAACGTTTTGTTTTCAATTTTACTCCTTAATTTATTTGTTGAATTTTTTTTTCTATCTATTCAAATTTACATTTTAGTGTTCGATTATTATTTTTTTGTCTAAATATTCAAAAAAGTTGACTATCTGTTCACTTTTTTTTCCATATCTTTTCAATTTTTTTTCAAGATTTTATTATCAATTCAATTTTAATCTCTTATCTGTTCAAATATCTATCCAAAATTTCTTATCTGTTAAACAAACCAGTCACAATGTTGAATGTATTTTTGTCTGCTCAATTTTATTATCTGTTGAAATACACAAAATCAGGATCTGTTGCAATCTTTCTTTATATCTTTGTGGTTCTTTCTCTCTATCTGTTGAAATTCTTTCTCACATATAATCCAGTATATATATATGTTCAATTTTTTTATTATTTTTATCTACTTAATTTTTAATTTTATATTTTCATTTACAACTATCTGTTGCAATTTGTTTCATCGTAGAACAACAACACAGATCAAAAAATTAAGAAAAAAAAAACGTCGAAGAATATGGTCTGTGTGCTTGAAAAAAAAAACTGTCCATAAGGAGCTGGATCAATGGAGTCTTCTCCTCCGATGGTCCTCTGCAGGCATTGAGTAAAATAATTTGGTCAGAAGTCCTTTTGTTTGTTTTGAAAAACGTTTTGTTTTCAATTTTACTCCTTAATTTATCTGTTGAATTTTTTTTTTCTATCTATTAAAATTTACATTTTAGTGTTCAATTATTATTTTTTTGTTTAAATATTCAAAAAAGTTGACTATCTATTCACTTTTTTTCCGTATCTTTTCAAAAAAAATTTTTCAAGATTTTATTATCAATTCAATTTTAATATCTTATTTGTTCAAATATATATCCAAAATTTTTTATCTATTCAACAAAGCAGTCACAATGTTCAATTTATTTTTATCTGTTTAATTTTATTATCTGTTGAAATACACCAAATCAGGATCTGTTGCAATCTTTCTTTCTCTCTCTTTGGTTCTTTCTCTCTATCTGTTGAAATTCTTTCTCAGATATAATCCAATATATATATATATATATATCTGTTCAATTTTTTTAATATTTTTATCTGCTTAATTTTTAATTTTTTTTTCATTTACAACTATCTGTTGCAATTTGTTTCATCGTAGAACAACAACACAGATCAAAAACTTAAATAAAAAAAAAAAAAAAAAAAAGTGGAAGAATTGGGTCTGTGTGCTTGAAAAAAAAAAACTGTCCATAAGGAGTTGGATCAATTTAGTCTTCTTCTCCGATGGTTCTCTGCAGGCATTGAGTAAAATAATTTGATGAGAAGTCCTTTTATTTGTTTTGGAAGACGTTTTGTTTTGAATTTTACTCCTTAATTTATTTGTTGAATTTTTTTTACTGTCTGTTCAAATTTACATTTTAGTGTTTAATTATTTTTTTTGTCTATATATTCAAAAAAATTGACTATCTATTCACTTTTTTTTCGTATCTTTTCAAATTTTTTTTTCTAGATTTTGTTATCAATTCAATTTTAATCTCTTATCTCTTCAAATATCTATCCAAAATTTCTTATCTGTTAAACAAACAGTCACAATGTTCAATTTATTTTTATCTGTTCAATTTTATTATCTGTTGAAATACACCAAATCAGGATCTGTTGCAATCTTTTATTCTCTCTCTTTTTGGTTCTTTCTCTTTATCTGTTGAAATTCTTTCTCACAAATAATGCAGTATATATATATCTGTTCAATTTTTAATTTTTTTTCATTTACAACTATCTGTTGCAATTTGTCTCATCGTAGAACAACAACACAATCAAAAAATTAAGGAAAAAAAAAACGTCGAAGAATATGGTCTGTGTGGTTGAAAAAAAAAACTGTCCATAAGGAGCTGGATCAATGGAGTCTTCTCCTCCGATGGTCCTCTGCAGGCGTTGAGTAAAATAATTTGGTCAGAAGTCCTTTTGTTTGTTCTAAAAAACGTTTTGTTTTCAATTTTACAACTTAATTTATTTGTTGAATTTTTTTTTCTATCTATTCAAATTTACATTTTAGTGTTCGATTATTATTTTTTTGTCTAAATATTCAAAAAAGTTGACTATCTGTTCACTTTTTTTTCCATATCTTTTCAATTTTTTTTCAAGATTTTATTATCAATTCAATTTTAATCTCTTATCTGTTCAAATATCTATCCAAAATTTCTTATCTGTTAAACAAACCAGTCACAATGTTGAATGTATTTTTGTCTGCTCAATTTTATTATCTGTTGAAATACACCAAATCAGGATCTGTTGCAATCTTTCTTTATATCTTTGTGGTTCTTTCTCTCTATCTGTTGAAATTCTTTCTCACATATAATCCAGTATATATATATGTTCAATTTTTTTATAGTTTTTATCTACTTAATTTTTAATTTTATATTTTCATTTACAACTATCTGTTGCAATTTGTTTCATCGTAGAACAACAACACAGATCAAAAAATTAAGAAAAAAAAAAACGTCGAAGAATATGGTCTGTGTGCTTGAAAAAAAAAACTGTCCATAAGGAGCTGGATCAATGGAGTCTTCTCCTCCGATGGTCCTCTGCAGGCATTGAGTAAAATAATTTGGTCAGAAGTCCTTTTGTTTGTTTTGAAAAACGTTTTGTTTTCAATTTTACTCCTTAATTTATCTGTTGAATTTTTTTTTCTATCTATTAAAATTTACATTTTAGTGTTCAATTATTATTTTTTTGTCTAAATATTCAAAAAAGTTGACTATCTGTTCACTTTTTTTCCGTATCTTTTCAATTTTTTTTTTCAAGATTTTATTATCAATTCAATTTTAATATCTTATTTGTTCAAATATCTATCCAAAATTTTTTATCTATTCAACAAAGCAGTCACAATGTTCAATTTATTTTTATCTGTTTAATTTTGTTATCTGTTGAAATACACCAAATCAGGATCTGTTGCAATCTTTCTTTCTCTCTCTTTGGTTCTTTCTCTCTATCTGTTGAAATTCTTTCTCAGATATAATCCAATATATATATATCTGTTCAATTTTTTTAATATTTTTATCTGCTTAATTTTTAAATTTTTTTTCATTTACAACTATCTGTTGCAATTTGTTTCATCGTAGAACAACAACACAGATAAAAAACTTAAATAAATAAAAAAAAAAGTGGAAGAATTGGGTCTGTGTGCTTGAAAAAAAAAACTGTCCATAAGGAGCTGGATCAATTTAGTCTTCTTCTCCGATGGTTCTCTGCAGGCATTGAGTAAAATAATTTGATGAGAAGTCCTTTTATTTGTTTTGGAAGACGTTTTGTTTTGAATTTTACTCCTTAATTTATTTGTTGAATTTTTTTTACTGTCAGTTCAAATTTACATTTTAGTGTTTAATTATTTTTTTTGTCTATATATTCAAAAAAATTGACTATCTGTTCACTTTTTTTTCGTATCTTTTCAAATTTTTTTTCTAGATTTTGTTATCAATTCAATTTTAATCTCTTATCTGTTCAAATATCTATCCAAAATTTCTTATCTGTTAAACAAACAGTCACAATGTTCAATTTATTTTTATCTGTTCAATTTTATTATCTGTTGAAATACACCAAATCAGGATCTGTTGCAATCTTTTATTCTCTCTCTTTTTGGTTCTTTCTCTTTATCTGTTGAAATTCTTTCTCACAAATAATGCAGTATATATATATCTATTCAATTTTTAATTTTTTTTCATTTACAACTATCTGTTGCAATTTGTCTCATCGTAGAACAACAACACAATCAAAAAATTAAGGAAAAAAAAAACGTCGAAGAATATGGTCTGTGTGGTTGAAAAAAAAAACTGTCCATAAGGAGCTGGATCAATGGAGTCTTCTCCTCCGATGGTCCTCTGCAGGCGTTGAGTAAAATAATTTGGTCAGAAGTCCTTTTGTTTTGTTCTAAAAAACGTTTTGTTTTCAATTTTACTCCTTAATTTATTTGTTGAATTTTTTTTTCTATCTATTCAAATTTACATTTTAGTGTTCGATTATTATTTTTTTGTCTAAATATTCAAAAAAGTTGACTATCTGTTCACTTTTTTTTCATATCTTTTCAATTTTTTTTCAAGATTTTATTATCAATTCAATTTTAATCTCTTATCTGTTCAAATATCTATCCAAAATTTCTTATCTGTTAAACAAACCAGTCACAATGTTGAATGTATTTTTGTCTGCTCAATTTTATTATCTGTTGAAATACACCAAATCAGGATCTGTTGCAATATTTCTTTATATCTTTGTGGTTCTTTCTCTCTATCTGTTGAAATTCTTTCTCACATATAATCCAGTATATATATGTTCAATTTTTTTATAGTTTTTATCTACTTAATTTTTAATTTTATATTTTCATTTACAACTATCTGTTGCAATTTGTTTCATCGTAGAACAACAACACAGATCAAAAAATTAAGAAAAAAAAAACGTCGAAGAATATGGTCTGTGTGCTTGAAAAAAAAAACTGTCCATAAGGAGCTGGATCAATGGAGTCTTCTCCTCCGATGGTCCTCTGCAGGCATTGAGTAAAATAATTTGGTCAGAAGTCCTTTTGTTTGTTTTGAAAAACGTTTTGTTTTCAATTTTACTCCTTAATTTATCTGTTGAATTTTTTTTTCTATCTATTAAAATTTACATTTTAGTGTTCAATTATTATTTTTTTGTCTAAATATTCAAAAAAGTTGACTATCTGTTCACTTTTTTTCCGTATCTTTTCAATTTTTTTTTTCAAGATTTTATTATCAATTCAATTTTAATATCTTATTTGTTCAAATATCTATCCAAAATTTTTTATCTATTCAACAAAGCAGTCACAATGTTCAATTTATTTTTATCTGTTTAATTTTGTTATCTGTTGAAATACACCAAATCAGGATCTGTTGCAATCTTTCTTTCTCTCTCTTTGGTTCTTTCTCTCTATCTGTTGAAATTCTTTCTCAGATATAATCCAATATATATATATCTGTTCAATTTTTTTAATATTTTTATCTGCTTATTTTTTAAATTTTTTTTCATTTACAACTATCTGTTGCAATTTGTTTCATCGTAGAACAACAACACAGATCAAAAACTTAAATAAATAAAAAAAAAAGTGGAAGAATTGGGTCTGTGTGCTTGAAAAAAAAAACTGTCCATAAGGAGCTGGATCAATTTAGTCTTCTTCTCCGATGGTTTTCTGCAGGCATTGAGTAAAATAATTTGATGAGAAGTCCTTTTATTTGTTTTGGAAGACGTTTTGTTTTGAATTTTACTCCTTAATTTATTTGTTGAATTTTTTTTACTGTCAGTTCAAATTTACATTTTAGTGTTTAATTATTTTTTTTGTCTATATATTCAAAAAAATTGACTATCTGTTCACTTTTTTTTCCGTATCTTTTCAAATTTTTTTTCTAGATTTTGTTATCAATTCAATTTTAATCTCTTATCTGTTCAAATATCTATCCAAAATTTCTTATCTGTTAAACAAACAGTCACAATGTTCAATTTATTTTTATCTGTTCAATTTTATTATCTGTTGAAATACACCAAATCAGGATCTGTTGCAATCTTTTATTCTCTCTCTTTTTGGTTCTTTCTCTTTATCTGTTGAAATTCTTTCTCACAAATAATGCAGTATATATATATCTGTTCAATTTTTAATTTTTTTTCATTTACAACTATCTGTTGCAATTTGTCTCATCGTAGAACAACAACACAATCAAAAAATTAAGGAAAAAAAAAACGTCGAAGAATATGGTCTGTGTGGTTGAAAAAAAAAACTGTCCATAAGGAGCTGGATCAATGGAGTCTTCTCCTCCGATGGTCCTCTGCAGGCGTTGAGTAAAATAATTTGGTCAGAAGTCCTTTTGTTTTGTTCTAAAAAACGTTTTGTTTTCAATTTTACTCCTTAATTTATTTGTTGAATTTTTTTTTCTATCTATTCAAATTTACATTTTAGTGTTCGATTATTATTTTTTTGTCTAAATATTCAAAAAAGTTGACTATCTGTTCACTTTTTTTTCATATCTTTTCAATTTTTTTTCAAGATTTTATTATCAATTCAATTTTAATCTCTTATCTGTTCAAATATCTATCCAAAATTTCTTATCTGTTAAACAAACCAGTCACAATGTTGAATGTATTTTTGTCTGCTCAATTTTATTATCTGTTGAAATACACCAAATCAGGATCTGTTGCAATCTTTCTTTATATCTTTGTGGTTCTTTCTCTCTATCTGTTGAAATTCTTTCTCACATATAATCCAGTATATATATGTTCAATTTTTTTATTATTTTTATCTACTTAATTTTTAATTTTATATTTTCATTTACAACTATCTGTTGCAATTTGTTTCATCGTAGAACAACAACACAGATCAAAAATCTAAGGAAAAAAAAACTTCGAAGAATATGGTCTGTGTGCTTGAAAAAAAAAACTGTCCATAAGGAGCTGGATCAATGGAGTCTTCTCCTCCGATGGTCCTCTGCAGGCATTGAGTAAAATAATTTGGTCAGAAGTCCTTTTGTTTGTTTTGAAAAACGTTTTGTTTTCAATTTTACTCCTTAATTTATCTGTTGAATTTTTTTTTCTATCTATTAAAATTTACATTTTAGTGTTCAATTATTATTTTTTTTTCTAAATATTAAAAAAAATTGACTATCTGTTCACTTTTTTTCTGTATCTTTTCTATTTTTTTTTTCAAGATTTTATTATCAATTCAATTTTTATCTCTTATCTGTTCAAATATCTATCCAAAATTTCTTATATATTCAACAAAGCAGTCACAATGTTCAATTTATTTTTATCTGTTTAATTTTAGTATCTGTTGAAATACACCAAATCAGGATCTGTTGCAATCTTTCTTTCTCTCTCTTTGGTTCTTTCTCTCTATCTGTTGAAATTCTTTCTCAGATATAATCCAGTATATATATATATATATCTGTTCAATTTTTTAATATTTTTATCTGCTTAATTTTTAATTTTTTTTTTCATTTACAACTATCTGTTGCAATTTGTTTCATCGTAGAACAACAACACAGAGCAAAAACTTAAAAAAAAAAAAAAAAGTGGAAGAATTGGGTCTGTGTGCTTGAAAAAAAAAACTGTCCATAAGGAGCTGGATCAATTTAGTCTTCTTCTCCGATGGTTCTCTGCAGGCATTGAGTAAAATAATTTGATGAGAAGTCTTTTTATTTGTTGTGAAACACGTTTTGTTTTCAATTTTACTCCTTAATTTATCTGTTGAATTTTTTTTTCTATCTATTAAAATTTACATTTTAGTGTGCAATTATTATTTTTTTTTCTAAATATTAAAAAAAATTGACTATCTGTTCATTTTTTTTCTGTATCTTTTCAATTTTTTTTTCAAGATTTTATTATTAATTCAATTTTAATCTCTTATCTGTTCAAATATCTATCCAAAATTTCTTATCTATTCAACAAACCAGTCACAATGTTCAATTTATTTTTATCTGTTTAATTTTATTATCTGTTGAAATACACCAAATCAGGATCTGTTGCAAACTTTCTTTCTCTATCTTTGGTTCTTTCTCTCTATCTGTTGAAATTCTTTCTCAGATATAATCCAGTATATATATATCTGTTCAATTTTTTAATATTTCTATCTACTTAATTTTTAATTTTTTTTTTCATTTACAACTATCTGTTGCAATTTGTTTCATCGTAGAACAACAACACAGAGCAAAAACTTTAAAAAAAAAAAAAAGTGGAAGAATTGGGTCTGTGTGCTTGAAAAAAAAAACTGTCCATAAGGAGCTGGATCAATTTAGTCTTCTTCTCCGATGGTTCTCTGCAGGCATTGAGTAAAATAATTTGATGAGAAGTCCTTTTATTTGTTTTGAAAGACGTTTTGTTTTCAATTTTACTCCTTAATTTATCTGTTGAATTCTTTTTACTGTCTGTTCAAATTTACATTTTATTGTTTAATTATTTTTTTTGTCTATATATTCAAAAAAGTTGACTATCTGTTCACTTTTTTTCCGTATCTTTTCAAATTTTTTTCTAGATTTTGTTATCAATTCAATTTTAATCTCTTATCTGTTCAAATATCTATCCAAAATTTCTTATCTGTTAAACAAACCAGTCACAATGTTCAATAATATTTTTATCTGTTCAATTTTATTATCTGTTGAAATACACCAAATCAGGATCTGTTGCAATCTTTTATTCTCTCTCTCTTTGGTTCTTTCTCTCTATCTGTTGAAATTCTTTCTCACATATAATGCAGTATATATATAGCTGTTCAATTTTTAATTTTTTTTTCATTTACTAATATTTATTGCAATTTGTTTCATTGTAGAACAACAACACAATCAAAAAATTAAGAAAAAAAAAAGTCGAAGAATATGGTCTGTGTGGTTGAAAAAAAAAAACTGTCCATAAGGAGCTGGATCAATGGAGTCTTTTCCTCCGATGGTCCTCTGCAGGGATTGAGTAAAATAATTTGGTCAGAAGTCCTTTTGTTTGTTTTGAAAAATGTTTTGTTTTCAATTTTACTCCTTAATTTATCTGTTGAATTTTTTTAACTGTCTGTTCAAATTTACATTTTAGCGTTTAATTAATTTTTTTGTCTATATATTCAAAAAAGTTGACTATCTGTTCACTTTTTTTCCCTATCTTTTCAATTTTTTTTCTAGATTTTGTTATCAATTCAATTTTAATCTCTTATCTGTTCAAATATCTATCCAAAATTTCTTATCTGTTCAACAAACCAGCCACAATGTTCAATTTATTTTTATCTGTTCAATTTTATTATCTGTTGAAATACACCAAATCAGGATCTGTTGCAATCTTTCTTTCTCTCGCTTTAGTTCTTTCTCTCTATCTGTTGAAATTCTTTCTCACATATAATCCAGGATATATATCTGTTCAATTTTTTTATTATTTTTATCTGCTTAATTTTTAATTTTTTTTTTCATTTACAACTATCTGTTGCAATTTGTTTCATCGTAGAACAAAAACACAGATCAAAAACTGAAAAAAAAAAAGTTGAAAAATTGTGTCTGTGAGCTTGAAAAAAAAAATGTCCATATGGAGCTGGATCAATGGAGTCTTCTCCTCCGATGGTTCTCTGCAGGTATTGAGTAAAATAATTTGATGAGAAGTCCTTTTATTTCTTTTGAAAGACGTTTTGTTTTCAATTTTACTCCTTAATTTATCTGTTGAATTTTTTTTACTGTCTGTTCAAATTTACATTTTAGTGATTAATTATTTTTTTTGTCTATATATTCAAAAAAGTTGACCATCTGTTCACTTTTTTTCCCTATGCTTAAAGTCCCCTGGCACGTACGGACTTGTGCCACTTATGCTTAAAGTCCCCTGGCACGTACGGACTTGTCTAACACATCATCAAAACAAAGCTTATACTTGATACATAACTCTTAAACTTGATATACCAAAATAGGTATAGCGGTCCCGGGTTTACCCCTTGTTGTATAGTGATCCGGACATGTGTCCGTGGATGTTGGTAGTTGAGTATTGTCTTGTTTACATCCTTTCTTGCTTTGTATTTGAGTTATAGGATGTGTTGGGCAGGTTTGTTACAGGTTGGTTGAGCTTAGGAACCAAGTCTAGTTGCCCAGGTTTTGGCTGGTCCGCTCGAGTGGAGATGTTTACGCTCGAGCGGAGAGGTTGTTGTTGCTTGTACGCTCGAGCGGAGGTTTTGGCGCTCGAGCGGAGAATGCACCCATTCAGTATTTCGTGCACCTGCAAAACTTCTACAAGCGTGGTTTCTACGCTCGAGCGGGCTTGGTGAGCTCGAGCGGATTGCGCTCGAGCGGACAGTGTGTTTTTGGTGAGAGTTCTGGGAGGGGGAGACCTGCGCTCGAGCGGGCTGGAATCTGCGCTCAAGCGGACGAGCTTTGTGTCTGTGTCTTGGCGCTCGAGCGGACAATGTTGCGCTCGAGCGGAACCTGTTTTATGTGTCTGTACGCTCGAGCGGAGTGTCTTACGCTCGAGCGGACCTGTCGTATAACTGAGTGGGACTGGGCATTTTAAATCACTTTTTGACTTATCTTCTTTCTCCTACTTTACCAAAACGCCATTTTCAGAGCTTCTCACTCAAAAACCTTAACTTCTCTCTAAGTGTTGATCTAGCTAGGGTGTGTTGTTCACCTTTGGTCTTCACAAAAAGGGTGTTGATCGTCGAGGGCGTCTTTTTGATCCGAATAGTTTGGTGTTTGGAGCATTTTGGTTTTGGGTCCTTCTCCTTTGGAGCTCATCTTTTGAGGTAGGGATATCCTACTCCTCTTTATGAGTTTTGTCTTTAAATTTTAGTATTTTGATATGTTGGAAGTTGTTGTGTAGTTTTGGGAAACTTTGGGCCATTGTGTAATTTTACAAAAGTTGGGGGTTTTTATCTATGATAAACCTAGAAGCATGTTTGGTATAGAAACATGGAATTAATGTTGAAACATTAGTGAAATTGGAACCTAAGGGTTGTGATGTTAATTATGGAGAATGCCCTAATTACATTGATTAATTAATTTGGATAATTAATTGTGTTGATTTGTGATGTGTATAATTGTTGTTTATATGCATTGTGTTGTGTTGGAGGAGATAGGGGATGTACTCCACGGTTTAGGGGAAGATAGGGGATGGACCTCTAAACCGGATGTTGTTGGGAGGAGATAGGGGATGAACTCCGTAGATAGAGCGTGTATGCTTATCTAGAAATGTATTGACAGAGCGTATATGCTTGTCTTTGGAAGTATTGATATAACTGTTATGTTTATCGTTGTTGAAGTGAAAAGTGTTGGCATGAATGTTTGTTTGTTTCATGTGAGATGTTTGGACAGGTTCTGAGCCAAGGTTTTGAAATGGCAAGAAAAAGGAATGGAAATGGAAACGAAAGGAAATATGGACTTAAGTGTCTTGAAATTGTGTTATGTTATGAAAGAATGTAAAAGTGTTGACCATCTATCAACTGTTAATCTTTTAGTCATTATTCATAACTGGTTTAGTATATTTCTACTGGGCTGTGGCTCACCCTATATGGGAACATCATTTTCAGGTGCAGGTAGCATGCCACCTCCAAGGACTTAGCTTGGGAGGCTCGTGGCGGACAGACTTTTTGGTTGTCTTTCCTTTTGTTGTATTACATGTAAATTCAAGCCAAGGGCTTAATGTGTAAATGAGTTAGCACTCTACTTTTGTGTAACCAAGTGTTAACTTGGAAAGCTGTAAGCCCTTAGGGCATTTGCTTTTGTTGTTAACATGTAATACTTTTTGTAATACAACTCTGATGAATGGAAGGATGTGGATCTTTTGTATGTCACAGAATGTCTATATTGTTGGGTTTAATGTCATTATTTTGAGGGCGTTACAACTTGGTATCAGAGCGTACCGGGTTCAAATACTTTGGGTACGTGGGAAGTGATTAGGATCACAATGGGTTTGTCTCGCTTGTTAGAGACTTAGATGTAATATTATGTGTTTATGTGATAACATGCTTATGTGATTATTTGGGTATGGGATTTAGTTTCCAGGATGTTGATTGGATCTTTGGGTTTCTGGGAGTCTTGTTGGAAAGGCACTTGATCAATGCTGTTTCTAACCGGTACTCTAGTAACGCCTTGGGACTATCATTATCCGGAAATGAAATTCGTAAGTGCTTATGTGTTTATGTGCTTACGTGGAATGAATTACAGTTGTCCATGCATTAGGACATGAGTGTTTAGTTTGGCACGTTTATGAATGTGCTAACGATCTGTGTTACCTTTATTAGGATGTCAGGACGAGCAAGAGGTGGTAGGCGTGGTAGGCCTAGGAGGCAGGAAGTGCTTCCACCGGAGGAGATTCCGGCAGTTCAGGAGGGGGTTGGTCAGGCCAATATGGCCGAGCCAGCGGGTCAGCAGGCCATGAGTGCCTTGGCCCGGGAGATAGCAGGAGCTTTGGGTATTCTCAGAGTAGGGAATCAGGTAGCTGAGGCAGGGCCTTCCTTCTTGAAAAGGGAGTTCTTCCGGTCTAACCCGGAGGAGTTTGTTGGGGATCCTAAGGAGCCACTGAAGGCAGACGAGTGGCTAGAACAGATGAGTAAAACGTTCGAGATGCTAGGCATTGAGGACGGAGCATTGAAAGTGACCTTGGCATCCTTCCAGCTGAAGGGAGATGCGGGTCAATGGTGGAAGTATGAGAAAGCTCGTGTTGGTGGTACTTGGGAGGCGTTTGTGAATGCTTTTCAGGAGAGGTTTTTATCCGCAGTGGCTAGAGAGAGGCTGAGGGATCAGTTTAGCAAGCTTAAGCAGGAGGGTTTGTCTGTGGCCGAGTTTGAGGCTACATTCACTAGCTTGTCCAGGTTTGCACCTGAACTTGTGGCGACAGAGGAGCGCCGTTGCTACGAGTTTGAGCGGAAGTTGAGGTGGGACCTCAAGTTGAAAGTTGGTGGACCTTACATTCGAGAGTACAGGCATTTGGTGGATGCTGCAGCTCATATGGAGCTGATGATGCAGAAGGGAGAGGAGGAGAAACATGGAGGCTCCAAGAGGGGCCAAGAGGGACAGGGTGATGGTAGGAGGCAGAGGGGTTATAACCCTCAGCCGTCCCAGGGTGGTTTGGCCAGGTCGACTTTCCCAGTACCGAGTGCAGGCTCCGGGAGGGGCAGTCAGGGAGAGTTCACCTGTTTCAAGTGTGGCCAGCCGGGTCACAAGGCTTCAGTTTGCCCGCAGAAGGGCAGGGGTCAGAGAGCTGCTTCTTCGTCAGCTAGACCGCAGAGTCAGAGTTCGGGCAGGGGGCAGCCCTTGTCTTGTTATCAGTGTGGACAGCCTGGGCACATGAAGAGGTTTTGCCCGCGGTTGAGTGCCACTTCAGGAGCGTCTGGTTCTAGACAGATGCAGGGATATCAGCCAGCTCAGTCTGTGCAGGCCTCGAGGGCCAATCCGGGGGCTTCGTCGTCCCAGTCAGTGCAGCAGTCCTATGCTCCGAGAGGCGAGCAGGTGGATCAGGGGCCTACAGGGCGCGTGTATGCTGTTACCGCGCAGGACCTTGTACCGGCTCCATCAGTAGTGAGAGGTACCTTTCTGTTTTGCAATTCGGTTGCTAGTGTGTTGATTGATACGAGTGCGTCTCATTCTTTTGTATCTGCTGCATTTGCATCTGTGTTAGAATTGGAGTTAGCAGTGTTGGCATCTCCTATTTGTGTAGTGTCACCTATTGGGGGTGAGATGGTTTTGAAACACGGATGTAGAGGTTGTGATATAGAGGTTGATGATCATAGGCTTCCGTTTCCTTTTGTAGTTATGCCCATGAAGGGCTTTGATGTTATTTTGGGTATGGACTGGTTATCGTCATACCGAGCTGTTATTGATTGCTACCGCCAGAGGGTTACTTGTTGTACCGTGAGCGGGGAGTGTTTCCATTTCTTGGGAGACCGGGTTGGTAGTATTGTGCCACCGGGGTATGGTCCGCGAGGGCGGAATGAGCTTAGTGGTCTGCTTGCTAGCTTTGAGAGTGGTGAGTGTGATGAGACTCAGACTGTGTTACCGAGAGTAGTTTGTGAGTACCCAGATGTCTTTCCCAAGGACCTTGTTGATTTGCCACCTCACCGAGAGATTGAATTCTCTATCGATTTAGTGCCCGGCACGGCGCCGATTTCTATGGCACTTTACCGTTTTGCTCCAGCAGAGTTGGTTGAGTTGAAAGTTCAGCTCCAGGAATTGCTAGATAAGGGCTTTATTCGCCCTAGTGTTTCACCGTGGGGAGCACCGGCACTCTTTGCTAAGAAGAAAGATGGTGCCTTGAGATTATGTATTGACTACCGGAAGTTGAATCGGGCTACGGTTAAGAATAAGTACCCTATGCCCCGTATAGATGATTTGTTTGACCAGTTGAAGGGTTCCCGTTGTTTCTCTAAGATAGATTTGAGATCGGGTTACCACCAGTTGAGGGTCAGGGAGGAGGATATTCTGAAGACGGCATTCCGTACGCGGTATGGCCATTATGAGTTTCTGGTAATGCCATTTGGGCTTACCAACGCACCGGCAGTCTTTATGGACTTGATGAACCGGATCTTCCAAGAATTCTTGGATCGTTTTGTAGTCGTTTTCGTAGACGACATTCTTATCTATTCACCTTCAGAGGAGGAGCACGAGGAACACTTGAGAGTGGTGCTTGAGTTGCTTAGAGCCCATAGGCTGTATGCCAAGTTTGGGAAGTGTGAGTTCTGGCTAGGAGAAGTTAAGTTCTTAGGCCATGTGGTTTCCGGGAAAGGGGTGTCTGTTGATACATCCAAGACTGAGGCAGTGCAAGATTGGGCACAGCCTAAGAGTGTGTTTGAGATCCGCAGTTTTCTGGGATTAGCTGGGTATTACCGTCGGTTTGTGAAGGATTTCTCCAGGTTAGCTTCACCGTTGACCAGATTGACTCGGAGGGGAGTCAACTTTGTATGGAGTGAGACTTGTGAAAAGTCGTTCCAGGAGTTGAAAGTTAGATTGACCACCGCCCCGGTCTTGATTATTCCGGAGAGAGGGTTGGGTTATGCAGTCTATTGTGATGCCTCACGAGAGGGTTTGGGTTGTGTATTGATGCAAGAGGGGAAAGTAGTAGCTTATGGCTCACGTCAGTTGAAAATTCACGAGAAGAATTACCCTACGCATGATCTAGAGTTAGCGGCTGTGATCTTTGCCTTGAAAATCTGGAGGCACTACCTTTATGGTGAGAGATTCGAGGTGTTCTCAGATCATAAGAGTCTGAAATATCTGTTTTCACAGAAAGACTTGAATTTGAGGCAGAGGAGGTGGATGGAGTTTATTGAGGATTACGACTTCGAGTTGCATTATCACCCGGGGAAGGCCAATGTTGTGGCTGATGCCCTTAGCAGGAAATCCGTTAGTGATGTAGCTTGTATAGCCATTCGGGAGTGGAAGATGTTGGGGGCCATTGGAGAGTTTGATTTGCTTTTGGGCGAATCCGTTGAGGCTGCAGCCTTGTTTTCTGTTGTTGCGCAGCCTACACTTGTGACCAGAGTGTTAGAGGCACAGAGAGGTGACCTTGAGGTAGAATCCCTCCGAGAGAAGATCTCCAGTGGGAAGGTTGAGAAGGGTTTGACGGTGTATCCCGACCTGAGTGTGAGATACCGAGACCGTTTGCTTGTACCAGAGTCTTGCCGAGAGGAAGTACTCCGAGAGTTTCATCATTCGCGCCTTGCGGTGCATCCGGGAGGTACTAAGATGTATCGGGACTTGGGTCGCCAGTTTTGGTGGCGGGGTATGAAAAGAGATTTGGCAGTTTTCGTATCTAAGTGCCTTACTTGTCAGCAAGTGAAGGCCGAGCATCAGAGGCCAGCGGGTTTGTTACAACCTTTGCCTATTGCCGAGTGGAAGTGGGAGCATGTCGCTATGGACTTCGTTGTAGGTCTTCCGAGGACTCAGCGGGGTAGTGATGCTATTTGGGTGGTTGTAGACCGATTAACTAAGTCGGCGCATTTCATTCCTATGTGCGTGAGAGATTCGGTAGATCATCTTGCCGACTTGTATATTCGGGACATAGTGAGGTTGCACGGGGTCCCAGTGACGATTGTCTCAGATAGAGATCCTCGTTTTACTGCTAGGTTATGGTAGAGTTTGCAAAGTGCCTTGGGCACTAAGTTGACATTTAGTACAGCTTATCATCCTCAGACTGACGGGCAGTCCGAGCGTACTATTCAGATCCTCGAGGATATGCTTCGGGGTTGTGTCCTTGATTTCAGTGGGACGTGGAGAGGCACTTACCATTGGTAGAATTTGCCTACAACAACAGTTTTCAGTCTAGTATCGGTATGGCACCGTTTGAGGCCTTGTATGGCCGACCTTGTAGGTCTCCAGTTTGTTGGGCCAAGGTGGGTGATACACCTTTGTTGGGTCCGGAGTTGGTTAAGGAGACGACGGAGAAAGTTGAGCTTATCCGTAGGAGGCTTGTTACAGCCCAGAGTCGTCAGAAATCTTATGCTGACCGTAGGAGGAGACCATTGGAGTTTGAGATGGGCGATCATGTATTTCTGAAGATATCACCTAGACGGGGTTTGATGAGGTTTGGGAAGAGTGGGAAGTTATCCCCTCGGTTTATTGGTCCTTTTGAGATCCTTGAGAGGATTGGCGAGGTTGCTTATCGTTTAGCTTTGCCGCCACAGTTGGCCGGAGTTCATGACGTGTTTCATGTGAGTATGCTTCGGAAGTATGAGCCGGATCCATCACATGTGTTGGATTGGACCGACTTAGAGGTAGATGAGGATGCCTCGTATGAGGAGAGACCGGTTCGGGTCTTGGATAGGCGGGATCAAGTCCTGCGTGGCAAGACCATTCCTTTGGTGAAGGTTTTGTGGAAACATCACGGAGTGGAGGAGGCCACTTGGGAACGTGAGTTGGGAGTCCGCGAGAAATATCCGGACTTGTTTGTTGATGTGTAATCAAGTATTGCAATTGTGTAATTGTAATGAACTTTAAGAGCATTAGAAATGTCTTAAGTTGAAAAACATGGTGCATGTTTTGGTTAATGTAAATGTTGTAGAACTTGCCTTGTTATGGGAGTTGATTATAATATTGCATGTGTTGGCTATATTATAGAAATGGAATTGTATCAGGATTATTGCTTATGATATGAATTGTGAACCATGTGTGTGGGAAATGGTTGAAATGAAAGAAAATGCATGTTGAAATGTATATGTTGTAGAATGCCTCTTGATAAGAGATGGAATGACCGGTAACGGGTCGAATTGTGGGATGTTGTGGTATAACATTGTTTAAAGGAGAGAAAAACTTGCTTTTCAAAAAAAAACTTGTTCTTAATTTCGGGGACGAAATTCTTTAAGGGGGGGAGGTTATAGCGGTCCCGGGTTTACCCCTTGTTGTATAGTGATCCGGACATGTGTCCGTGGATGTTGGTAGTTGAGTATTGTCTTGTTTACATCCTTTCTTGCTTTGTATTTGAGTTATAGGATGTGTTGGGCAGGTTTGTTACAGGTTGGTTGAGCTTAGGAACCAAGTCTAGTTGCCCAGGTTTTGGCTGGTCCGCTCGAGTGGAGATGTTTACGCTCGAGCGGAGAGGTTGTTGTTGCTTGTACGCTCGAGCGGAGGTTTTGGCGCTCGAGCGGAGAATGCACCCATTCAGTATTTCGTGCACCTGCAAAACTTCTACAAGCGTGGTTTCTACGCTCGAGCGGGCTTGGTGAGCTCGAGCGGATTGCGCTCGAGCGGACAGTGTGTTTTTGGTGAGAGTTCTGGGAGGGGGAGACCTGCGCTCGAGCGGGCTGGAATCTGCGCTCAAGCGGACGAGCTTTGTGTCTGTGTCTTGGCGCTCGAGCGGACAATGTTGCGCTCGAGCGGAACCTGTTTTATGTGTCTGTACGCTCGAGCGGAGTGTCTTACGCTCGAGCGGACCTGTCGTATAACTGAGTGGGACTGGGCATTTTAAATCACTTTTTGACTTATCTTCTTTCTCCTACTTTACCAAAACGCCATTTTCAGAGCTTCTCACTCAAAAACCTTAACTTCTCTCTAAGTGTTGATCTAGCTAGGGTGTGTTGTTCACCTTTGGTCTTCACAAAAAGGGTGTTGATCGTCGAAGGCGTCTTTTTGATCCGAATAGTTTGGTGTTTGGAGCATTTTGGTTTTGGTCCTTCTCCTTTGGAGCTCATCTTTTGAGGTAGGGATATCCTACTCCTCTTTATGAGTTTTGTCTTTAAATTTTAGCATTTTGATATGTTGGAAGTTGTTGTGTAGTTTTGGGAAACTTTGGGCCATTGTGTAATTTTACAAAAGTTGGGGGTTTTTATCTATGATAAACCTAGAAGCATGTTTGGTATAGAAACATGGAATTAATGTTGAAACATTAGTGAAATTGGAACCTAAGGGTTGTGATGTTAATTATGGAGAATGCCCTAATTACATTGATTAATTAATTTGGATAATTAATTGTGTTGATTTGTGATGTGTATAATTGTTGTTTATATGCATTGTGTTGTGTTGGAGGAGATAGGGGATGTACTCCACGATTTAGGGGAAGATAGGGGATGGACCTCTAAACCGGATGTTGTTGGGAGGAGATAGGGGATGAACTCTGTAGATAGAGCGTGTATGCTTATCTAGAAATGTATTGACAGAGCGTATATGCTTGTCTTTGGAAGTATTGATATAACTGTTATGTTTATCATTGTTGAAGTGAAAAGTGTTGGCATGAATGTTTGTTTCATGTGAGATGTTTGGCCAGGTTCTGAGCCAAGGTTTTGAAATGGCAAGAAAAAGGAATGGAAATGGAAACGAAAGGAAATATGGACTTAAGTGTCTTGGAATTGTGTTATGTTATGAAAGAATGTAAAAGTGTTGACCATCTATCAACTGTTAATCTTTTAGTCATTATTCATAACTGGTTTAGTATATTTCTACTGGGCTGTGGCTCACCCTATATGGGAACATTATTTTCAGGTGCAGGTAGCATGCCACCTCCAAGGACTTAGCTTGGGAGGCTCGTGGCGGACAGACTTTTTGGTTGTCTTTCCTTTTGTTGTATTACATGTAAATTCAAGCCAAGGGCTTAATGTGTAAATGAGTTAGCACTCTACTTTTGTGTAACCAAGTGTTAACTTGGAAAGCTGTAAGCCCTTAGGGCATTTGTTTTTGTTGTTAACATGTAATACTTTTTGTAATACAACTCTGATGAATGGAAGGATGTGGATCTTTTGTATGTCACAGAATGTCTATATTGTTGGGTTTAATGTCATTATTTTGAGGGCGTTACAATAGGGATAATCATTCATGCTTAACAAATACTTTTCAAACGAAGCAAAGCAGAGTTTATCAAAACATTATAACATGGCTTTATTAAAAGTACCACTCACCTAGTTCTTGGGACGTCGGGGTCAAGGCAAAAGTCCAAGTCCTACAAACACATGGCAAAGTCTACTGAACATACTTCTCAAAACAAGTCTCACATACAGGCAAATGATCTCGGAAAACATGCTGGAAGTCAAAACACTGCTGTACATGTCAATGAGATATGCTGGGCACCAACCAGGTCTATGCCGAGGTCCCACACCTCCTGGCCGAGGTATGGTCTCCTAGGCTTCGGCGTGCGGCTGCATGCCGAGGTTCATACAAGACAAACCAAAGGTGCAAGTGGTCATGCAAGGTAGGCCAAGGTGAGATACGATGCTTGGCCCAAGTGTAAAGTCTAAGCAAGAATGATCTCGGCGACTACACTTCGGGAAGTGAAGCCTGGAGATCTGGGTTTCCACCCGTGAAGAACATGAAGAACATGAACATGAACATGAAGAACATGAATGAGATGAATGCCAAAATCATAACTTATTCATACAAAATCTGGGTTTTCATGCTATGAGTTCGAAAACATGGACCTGGGCACCCATACTTGAAGATCATATGAAAACAAACATGAAAACATGCATCTTAGCATGAGCTTTCGGATCAAAACATGACTTTTCTTGAAGAACACTTGAACACCATTTTCTCTTTCTAAAAACCGAACTTCAAAACGATGCATGGCTTTTAAAACATATTCAATCATGCAATGCAATAACATAAACATAACGAACAACATGAGCAGATCAAGGATCTAACCTTAGAACACGGATCTAACGGTTCGGTCTCTAGGAATCAAGCTTGGAAATCAATCTCTCTCTAGAACTCCTCTTCCTCTCTTCTAGATCTTCTCTCTCTTCTTCAAAACAAAGATATAACAAATGATAGGTTTCTCTCTCTGCAGGCTGATTTAACACTCAGCTCGGACACATGGCTCTACCGGATTGGTTCTCCTCAAAAGGTGATAGATTGACAAGACAAGACTATGACAAAGCGTATCTAACAAGCTACACAGCAAGACACTCCGGCAAGTGATGACATCGGCAAAGGACAAGGCATCGGCAAGCAAAGGACAATGACCTCGGCTAAGGACAAGACTCCGGCTAAGAACAAAACTTCGGCAACTAAGGTAACAATGATCTCGGCTAGGAAGGACAACACTTGACTAAGCTGTGCCACACCTCGGCCTAGATGTGCCACACCCCGGTCTAGGTCATACCACTCCCAGACAAGATCACTTCGGTACAAAGATGACATCTCGGCCTAGATAACACACATCTCGGCCTTGGCGATACACACCTCGGCCCAGATGATAATCATCTCGGCCAATATGCCAGGACAAAGGTGGAGGCCAGGCAAAGTAGTTCTAGGCTTAGAATGACCTCGGCTTGGAAATGATCTAGGCTTAACATAACTAGGCTTCACATAACTTAGACTTAGCGTAGCAAGGGAGGAACAAAGCATACATATACACTTAGGCAAATCAAATACGTACAAGACAAGGCACAATTCATGATAGCAAATCTTAACGTGGCAAATCATATAACTGCATGCAAGCATGACTAAGGCATGAAATGTGGGTCCTTACAGATGGTGCCGTGATGGCCAGTAATCCGTGATTACCGAAGGCCAACTTACAAGGTCAAACACAATCAGAGTATAATATATGGGGCTCACAAATGCGGAAGCAATAAATCAAAATACAAGTGGTCCATAAGAGCTGTGCATAGATCAAATGCAATGACATACATGACATGGTTTTACATTTGGTTTCACATAAACAAAATACAAGTTACATCTTGATCAAAAGGCTTCTAAAGCCGACATGTGCAAATACAGAAAACACAAGCCAAAGAAGCATAATCTTCAAGATTTGCCGACGTAAATACAAATTTGCCGACATAAAACAAGTCAAGCCGACGTGACAAGAATCCCAAAGCCAGCTTTGCAAAACACATCTAGGCGTCGCCGCCGTCCTGCTCATCACCTACATATATATAGAGAAAGTGAGCTTGGATACTCAGTGAATGGTACTAGTAATAAAAGTTTTGCATGAATATAAGCCGAAATCTTTTCAAAACAAAACATGCCCAACCCATACAAATGTTAGCCGAGATCCCTTTCAAAGCAAAACCATAGCCGAGATCCTTTTAAAGCAAAACACATCAAGACCTTATCAAGTCAAAGGATGAACCGTATTCATCTGTCAAGTCTTACAAGTCTCAAGGAATGCTTACTGGCATCGGCAAAACACAAATCAAGCTTTCCAAACAACAAATCCACGCGGTAATCCATCAGTGGCAAAACAAAAGACTGCACGATCCGTAATCGATTAGTCAAGGTACTGCGAAAGTTTATAGTCCTCCAGCACAAGGGACTTGTGTTACTTAAGCCCGTAGCTCTTTTTAACACGAGGGTGATGCGAAAGTTTAGAGTCCTCCAGCACGAGGGACTTGTGTTACTTAAGCCCGTAGCTCTTTTTAACACGAGGGTGCTGCGAAAGTTTAGAGTCCTCCAGCACGAGGGACTTGTGTTACTTAGACCCGTAGCCCTTTTTAACACAATAGTTTTTCCAAGAAAGGACCGTATCCTTTTAACACAAGGGTGCTGCAAAAGTTTAGAGTCCTCCAGCACATGGGACTTTTATACTTAGTGCTGCGAAAGTTTAGAGTCCTCCAGCACAAGGGACTTACCAAAGATAACATCAAAACAAAGCTTATACTTGACACATCGAAATAAGGCTAATCATTCATGCTTATCAAATACTTTCATCAAAACGAAGCAAAGCAAGATTTATCAAAACATTATAACATAGCTTTATTAAAAGCACCACTCACCTAGTTCTTCTCGGGTGAAGGCTCAAAGCAAAGGTCAAAGTCCTACAATCATATGGCAAATCACATTCTCAAAACAAGCTTTGCATGCATGCAAATGATCTCGGCACTCCCACCGAATCTAAGTCAATAACAAAGCAAAACATGCTGGGAGTCAAAACACTATTTTCCATCTCATGAAAACACACTGGGTACCATCCAAGTTTAGCCGAGGTCCCACACCTCCTTGCCAAGGTGTGGTTCTGATGGCCACATTCAAAAACGATATCGGGGACAACCTGGGTTTCCCCCTTGAAGAATGCAAAGAACAAGATCATCAAGAACATCAAGAACATGCATGCTAAAATCATAACTTGTTTATACAAAATCTGAGATTTCATGCTAAGAGTTCAAAAACATGGACCTGGGTACCCACTCAAGGAAATCATGTAAAAACAAACACAAAAACATGGTTCTTGACATAAACTTCCGGATCAAAACAAGACTTTTCTTCAAGAACACATGAACATTATTTCTCTTCCAAAACCAATCTTCAAATCAATGCATGACATGCAAAACAGATTCAATCATGCAATGCAGCTTGATAATCAATAAGAATAACCAGAGTAGAGCAAGAATCTAACCTCAAAACTCAAATCTAACGGTTTAAGCACCAAAGATCAAGCTCGAAAATTAACTTCTCTCTCTAAGAACTCTTTCTTCTTCCTCTAGAGCTTCTCTCTCTAAAGACAAAGATTTGAGACAAAATGATTTGTTTCTAGGTCTGCCGGCTGTCTTAACCTTCAGCTCGGACACGTGGCGCTACCGGGTTGGTTCAACTCAAAAAGGTGACTGATTGATAAGACAAGTCTCTGACAAAGCGTATCCAACAAGCTAAGGCAAGACACATCGACAATCAATGATATCGGCTAAAGACAAATCTTCGGCAACAGGGTAACAAAGACATCGGCTAGGGAGAACGACACTTGACTAAGCTGTGCCACACCTTGGCCTGGATGTGCCACACCTCGGTCTAGGCCGTACCTGCCCAAGGACAAAGATCACTAAGTGCAAAACATCTCGGCCTAGATGATACACTCCTTGGCCTTGGTTCTGAACACCTCGGCCCAGATAGCGACATCTCGGCTAACATGCCGGGGTGAAGATGGAGGTCAACCAAGTGGTTCCAAAATGGTCCTAAGTACAAAGGTTCAGAGGTGAACTAGGCTAAACTGACCTCGGCTACACACCAAGCAAGAATCAAAATCAAGCAAGCAACACTTAAACAAAACAAGACAAAACAAGATTAACAAGATTTATAAACATAACAAGGCAAGATCATACGTGAATGTATGCGAGCATGGCTAAGTGAAGATGAGGGTCGTTACAATATATTCAAAAAAGTTGACTATCTGTTCACTTTTTTTCGCTATCTTTTCAAATTGTTTACTAGATTTTGCTATCAATTCAATCTTAATCTCTTATCCGTTCAAATCTCTATCCAAAATTTCTTATCTGTTCGACAAACTAGTCACAATGTTCAATTTATTTTTATCTGTTTGATTTGATTATCTGTTGAAATACACCAAATCAGGATCTGTTGCAATCTTTCTTTCTATCTCTTTGGTTCTTTCTCTCTATCTGTTGAAATTCTTTCTCACATATAATCCAGAATATATATATCTTTTTAATTTTTTTATTATTTTTATCTGCTTAATTTTTATTTTTTTTTTCATTTACAACTATCTGTTGCAATTTGTTTCATCGTAGAACAACAACACAGATCAAAAACTTTAAAAAAAAAAAAAGTATAAGAATTGTGTCTGTGTGCTTGAAAAAAAAACTGTCCATAAGGAGCTGGATCAATGGAGTCTTCTCCTCCGATGGTCCTCTGCAGGCATTGAGTAAAATAATTTGGTGAGAAGTCCTTTTGTTTGTTTTGAAAGACATTTTGTTTTTCAATTTTACTCCTTAATTTATTTGTTGAATTTTTTTTTCTATATGTTCAAATTTACATTTAAGTGTTTAATTATTATTTTTTTTGTGTATATATTCAAAAAAGTTGACTATCTGTTCACTTTTTTTCCCTATCTTTTCAAATTTTTTTCTAGATTTTTTTATCAATTCAATTTTAATCTCTTATCTGTTCAAATATCTATCCAAAATTTCTAATCTGTTCAACAAACCAATCACAATGTTCAATTTATTTTTATCTATTCAATTTTATTATCTGTTGAAATACACCAAATCAGGATCTGTTGTAATCTTTCATTCTCTCTCTTTGGTTCTTTCTCTCTATCTGTCGAAATTCTTTCTCACATATAATCCAGTATATATATATCTGTTCAATTTTTTTAATTTTTTTTTCATTTACAACTATCTGTTGCAATTTGTTTCATCGTAGAACAACAACATAGATCAAAAACTTTTAAAAAACAAATGGTGGAAGAATTGGGTCTGTGTGCTTGAAAAAAAAACTGTCCATAAGGAGCTGGATCAATGGAGTCTTCTCCTCCGATGGTCCTCAGCAGGCATTGAGTAAAATAATTTGGTGAGAAGTCCTTTTGTTTGTTTTGAAAGACGTTTTATTTTCAATTTTGCTCCTTAATTTATCTGTTGAATTTTTTTTTTCTATATGTTCAAATTTTCATTTAAGTGTTTAATTATTTTTTTTGTCCATATATTCAAAAAAGTTGACTATCTGTTCACTTTTTTTCCTTATCTTTTCAAATTGTGTTTCCAGATTTTGTTATCAATTCAATTTTAATCTCTTATCTGTTCAAATATCTATCCAAAATTTCTTATCTGTTCAACAAACTAGTCACAATGTTCAATTTATTTTTATCTGTTCAATTTTATTATCTGTTGAAATACACCAAATCAGGATCTGTTGCAATCTTTCTTTCTATCTCTTTGGTTCTTTCTCTCCATCCGTTGAAATTCTTTCTCACATATAATCCAGTATATATATATCTCCTCAATTTTTTTTATTATTTTTATCTGCTTAATTTTAATTTTTTTTTTCATTTACAACTATCTGTTGCAATTTGTTTCATCGTAAAACAACAACACAGATCAAAAAAAAAAAGTGGAAGAATTGGGTCTGTGTGCTTGAAAAAAAAAAAACTGTCCATAAGGAGCTGGGTCAATGGAGTCTTCTCCTCCGATGGTCCTCAGCAGGCATTGAGTAAAATAATTTGGTGAGAAGTCCTTTTATTTGTTTTGAAAGACGTTTTGTTTTGAATTTTACTTCTTTATTTATCTGTTGAATTTTTTTTTCTATATGTTCAAATTTACATTTAAGTGTTTAATTATATTTTTTTGTCTATATATTCAAAAAAGTTGACTATTTGTTCACTTTTTTTTCCCTATCTTTTCAAATTGTTTTCTTGATTTTGTTATCAATTCAATTTTAATCTCTTATCTGTTCAAATATCTGTCCAAAATTTCTTATCTATTCGACAAACCAGTCACAATGTTCAATTTATTTTTATCTGTTCAAATTTATTATCTGTTGAAATACACCAAATCAGGATCTATCGCAATCTTTCTTTCTATCTCTTTGGTTCTTTCTCTCTATCTGTTGAAATTCTTTCTCACATATAATCCAGTATATATATCTGTTCAATTTTTTTATTCTTTTTATCTGCTTAATTTTTAATTTTTTTTTCATTTACAACTATCTGTTGCAATTTGCTTCATCGTAGAACAACAACACAGATCAAAAAATAAAAAAATAAAAAAAAGTGGAAGAATTGGGTCTGTGTGCTTGAAAAAAAAACTGTCAATAAGGAGCTGGAACAATGGAGTCTTCTCCTCCGATGGTCCTCTGCAGGCATTGAGTAAAATAATTTAGTGAGAAGTCCTTTTGTTGGTTTTGAAAGACGTTTTGTTTTCAATTTTACCTCTTAATTTATCTGTTGAATTTTTTTCTATATGTTCAAATTTACATTTAAGTGTTTAATTATTTTTTTTTGTCTATATATTCAAAATAGTTGACAATCAGTTCGCTTTTTTTCCCTATCTTTTCAAATTGTTTTCTAGATTTTTTTTATCAATTCAATATTAATCTCTTATCTGTTAAAATATCTATCCAAAACTTCTTATCTGTTCAACAAACCAGTCACAATGTTTAATTTATTTTTATCTGTTCAATTTTATTATCTGTTGAAATACACCAAATCAGGATTTGTTGCAATCTTTCTTTCTCTCTCTTTGGTTATTTCTCTCTATCTGTTGAAATTCTTTCTCACATATAATACAGTATATATATCTGTTCAATTTTTTAAATATTTTTATCTGCTTAATTTTTAATTTTTTTTTCATTTACAACTATCTGTTGCAATTTGTTTCATCGTAGAACAACAACACAGAACAAAAACTTAAAAAAAATGTGGAAGAATTGGGTCTGTGTGCTTGAAAAAAAAAATACCTATAAGGAGCTGGATCAATAGAGTCTTCTCCTCCGATGGTTCTCTGCAGGCATTGAGTAAAATAATTTGGTGAGAAGTCCTTTTGTTTGTTTTGAAAGACGTTTTGTTTTCAATTTTACTCCTTAATTTATCTGTTGAATTTTTTTTCTATATGTTCAAATTTAAATTTAAGTGTTTAATTATTTTTTTTGTCTATACATTCAAAAAAGTTGACTATCTGTTCACTTTTTTTTCCTATCTTTTCAAATTGTTTTCTAGATTTAGTTATCAATTCAATTTTAATCTCTTATCTGTTCAAATATCTATCCAAAATTTCTTATCTGTTCGACAAACTAGTCACAATGTTCAATTTATTTTTATCTGTTCAATTTTGTTATATGTTGAAATACACCAAATCAGGATCTCTTGCAATCTTTCTTTCAATATCTTTGGCTCTTTCTCTCTATCTGTTGAAATTCTTTCTCACATATAATCCAGTATATATATTTGTTCAATTTTTTTTATTATTTTTATCTGCTTAATTTTAATTTTTTTTCATTTACAACTATTTGTTGCAATTTGTTTCATCGTAGAACAACAACATAGATCAAAAACTTTAAAAAAAAAAATGATGGAAGAATTGCGTCTGTGTGCTTGGAAAAAAAAAACTGTCCATAAGGAGCTGGATCAATGGAGTCTTCTCCTCCGATAGTCCTCTACAGGCATTGAGTAAAATAATTTGGTGAGAAGTTCTTTTAGTTGTTTTGAAAGACGTTTTGTTTTCAATTTTACTCCTTAATTTATCTGTTGAATTTTTTTTCTATATGTTCAAATTTACATTTAAGTGTTTAATTATTTTTTTTTTGTCTATATATTCAAAAAAGTTGACTATCTGTTCACATTTTTTCCCTATCTTTTCAAATTGCTTTCTAGATTTTGTTATCAATTCAATTTTAATCTCTTATCTGTTCAAATATCTATCCAACATTTCTTATCTATTCAACGAACCAGTCACAATGTTCAATTTAATTTTATCTGTTCAATTTTATTATCTGTTGAAATACACCAAATCAGGATCTGTTGCAATCTTTCTTTCTATCTCTTTGGTTTCTTATCTCTATCTGTTGAAATTCTTTCTCACATATAATCCAGTATATATATATATGTTCAATTTTTTTATTATTTTTATCTGCTTAATTTTTAAATTTTTTTTTTCATTTACAACTATCTGTTGCAATTTGTTTCATCGTAGAACCACAACACAGATCACAAAAAAAAAAAAAAAAAAAAAAAATTGGGTCAGGGTGCTTGAAAAAAAAAACTGTCCATAAGGTGCTGGATCAATGAAGTCTTCTCCTCCGATGGTCCTCTGCAGGCTTTGCGTACAATAATTTGGTCAGAAGTCCTTTTGTTTGTTTTCAAAGACGTTTAGTTTTCAATTTTACTCCTTAATTTATCTGTTGAATTTTTTTTTCTATATGTTCAGATTTGCATTTTAGTGTTTAATTATTTTTTTTTTTGTCTATATATTCAAAAAAGTTGACTATCTGTTCACTTTTTTTCCCTATCCTTTTAATTTTTTTTCTAGATTTCATTATCAATTCAATTTTAATCTCTTATCTGTTCAAATATCTATCCAACATTTCTTATCTATTCAACGAACCAGTCACAATGTTCAATTTAATTTTATCTGTTCAATTTTATTATCTGTTGAAATACACCAAATCAGGATCTGTTGCAATCTTTCTTTCTCTCTCTTTGGTTCTTTCTCTCTATCTGTTGAAATTCTTTCTCAGATATAATCCAGTTTATATATATCTGTACAATTTTTCAAATATTTTTATCTGCTTAATCTTTAATTTTTTTTTTCATTTACAACTATTTGTTGCAATTTGTTTCATCGTAGAACAACAACACAGATCAAAAACTTAAAAAAAAAAAAGTAGAAGAATTGGGTCTGTGTGCTTGGAAAAAAAACTGTCCATAAGGAGTTGGATCAATGGAGTCTTCTCCTCCGATGGTCCTCTGCAGGCATTGAGTAAAATAATTTGGTGAGAAGTCCTTTTGTTTGTTTTGAAAGACGTTTTGTTTTCAATTTTACTCCTTAATTTATCTGTTGAATTTTTTTTTCTATATGTTCAAATTTACATTTAAGTGTTTATTTTTTTTTCATCTCTATATTAAAAAAAGGTGAGTATCTATTCACTTTTTTTCCCTATCTTTTCAAATTTTTTTCCAGATTTTATTATCATTTCAATTTTAATCTCATATCTGTTCAAATATCTATCCAACATTTCTTATCTGTTCAACGAACCAGTCACAATGTTCAATTTATTTTTATCTGTTCAATTTTATTATCTGTTGAAATAAACCAAATCAGGATCTGTTACAATCTTTCTTTCTCTATCTTTGGTTCTTTCTCTCTATCTGTTGAAATTCTTTCTCACATATAATCCAGTATATATATATCTGTTCAATTTTTTAAATATTTTTATCTGCTTAATTTTTATTTTTTTTTCATTTACAACTATCTGTTGCAATTTGTTTCATCGTAGAACAACAACACAGATCAAAAACTTAAAAAAAAAAGTGAAAGAATTGGGTCTGTGTCGTTGAAAAAAAAAACTGTCCATACGGAGCTGGATCAATGGAGTCTTCTCCTCCGATGGTTCTCGGCAGGCATTGAGTAAAATAATTTGATGAGAAGTCCTTCTATTTGTTTTGAAAGAGGTTTTGTTTTCAAATTTACTCCTTAATTTATCTGTTAAATTTTTTTTCTATCTGTTCAAATTTACATTTTAGTGTTTCATTTTTTTTGTCTAAATATTCAAAAAAGTTGACTATCTGTTCACTTTTTTTCCCCTATCTTTTCAAATTTTTTTCTAGATTTTGTTATCAATTCAATTTTAATCTCTTATCTGTTCAAATATCTATCCAAAATTTCTTATCTGTTCAACAAACCAGTCACAATGTTCAATTTATTTTTGTCTGTTCAATTTTATTATCTATTGAAAAACACCACATCGGGATCTGTTGCAATTTTTTTTGTCTCTCTTTGGTTCTTTCTCTCTATCTGTTGAAATTCTTTCTCACATATAATCCACTATATATATCTGTTCAATTTTTTTTATAATTTTTGTCTGCTAAATTTTATTTTATTTTTTCATTTACAACTATCTGTTACAATTTGTTTCATCGTCGAACAACAACACAAATCAAAAACTTAAAAAAAAAAAAAAAAAGTGAACGAATTGGGTCTGTGTGGTTGAAAAAAAAAACTATACATAAGGAGTTGGATCAATGGAGTCTTCTCCTCCGATGGTTCTCTGCAGGCATTGAGTAAAATAATTTGATGAGAAGTCCTTTTATTTGTTTCGAAAGACGTTTTGTTTTCAATTTTACTCCTTAATTTATCTGTTGAATTTTTTTTTTCTATCTGTTCAAATTTACATTTTAGCGTTTAATTTTCTTTTTTGTCTCTATATTCAAAAAGTTGACTATCTGTTCACTTTTTTTCCCTATCTTTTCAAATTTTTTTCTAGATTTTGTTATCAATTCAATTTTAATCTCTTATCTGTTCAAATATCTATCCAAAATTTCTTATCTGTTCGACAAACTAGTCACAATGTTCAATTTATTTTTATCTGTTCAATTTTGTTATATGTTGAAATACACCAAATCAGGATCTCTTGCAATCTTTCTTTCAATATCTTTGGTTCTTTCTCTCTATCTGTTGAAATTCTTTCTCACATATAATCCAGTATATATATATCTGCTCAACTTTTTTAATATTTTTATCTATTTAATTTTTAATTTTTTTTTCGTTTACAACTATCTGTTGCAATTTGTTTCATCGTAGAACAACAACACAGATCAAAAACTTTAAAAAAAAAAAAAAAAAAAAAGGTGGAAGAATTGGGTCTGTGTCCTCGAAAAAAAAAACCGTCCCCAAGGAAATGGATCAATGGAGTGTTCTCCTCCGATGGTCCTCTGCAGGCATTGAGTAAAATAATTTGGTGAAAAGTTCTTTTGTTTGTTTTGAAAGACGTTTTGTTTTCAATTTTACTCCTTAATTTATCTGTTGAATTTTTTTTCTATATGTTCAAATTTACATTTAAGTGTTTAATTATTATTTTTTTTGTCTATATATTCAAAAAAGTTGACTATCTGTTCACATTTTTTCCCTATCTTTTCAAATTTTTTTCTAGATTTTGTTATCAATTCAATTTTAATCTCTTATCTGTTCAAATATCTATCCAACATTTCTTATCTATTCAACGAACCAGTCACAATGTTCAATTTAATTTTATCTGTTCAATTTTATTATCTGTTGAAATACACCAAATCAGGATCTGTTGCAATCTTTCTTTCTATCTCTTTGGTTTTTTCTCTCTATCTGTTGAAATTCTTTCTCACATATAATCCAGTATATATATATGTTCAATTTTTTTATTATTTTTATCTGCTTAATTTTTTTAAAAAAATTTTCATTTACAACTATCTGTTGCAATTTGTTTCATCGTAGAACCACAACACAGATCAAAAACTTAAAAAAAAAAAAAAAAAAAGAATTGGGTCTGGGTGCTTGAAAAAAAAAACTGTCCATAAGGTGCTGGATCAATGAAGTCTTCTCCTCCGATGGTCTTCTGCAGGCTTTGCGTACAATAATTTGGTCAGAAGTCCTTTTGTTTGTTTTCAAAGACGTTTAGTTTTCAATTTTACTCATTAATTTATGTGTTGAATTTTTTTTTTCTATATGTTCAGATTTACATTTTAGTGTTTAATTATTTTTTTTTTGTCTATATATTCAAAAAAGTTGACTATCTGTTCACTTTTTTTCCCTATCCTTTTAATTTTTTTTCTTGATTTCATTATCAATTCAATTTTAATCTCTTATCTGTTCAAATATCTATCCAACATTTCTTATCTATTCAACGAACCAGTCACAATGTTCAATTTAATTTTATCTGTTCAATTTTATTATCTGTTGAAATACACCAAATCAGGATCTGTTGCAATCTTTCTTTCTCTCTCTTTGGTTCTTTCTCTCTATCTGTTGAAATTCTTTCTCAGATATAATCCAGTATATATATATCTGTACAATTTTTTAAATATTTTTATCTGCTTAATCTTTAATTTTTTTTTCATTTACAACTATCTGTTGCAATTTGTTTCATCGTAGAACAACAACACAGATCAAAAACTTTAAAAAAAAAAAAAAAAGTAGAAGAATTGGGTCAGTGTGCTTGGAAAAAAAAACTGTCCATAAGGAGCTGGATCAATGGAGTCTTCTCCTCCGATGGTCCTCTGCAGGCATTGAGTAAAATAATTTGGTAAGAAGTCCTTTTGTTTGTTTTGAAAGACATTTTGTTTTTCAATTTTACTCCTTAATTTATCTGTTGAATTTTTTTTCTATATGTTCAAATTTACATTTAAGTGTTTTTTTTTTTTCGTCTCTATATTCAAAAAGGTGAGTATCTGTTCACTTTTTTTCCCTATCTTTTCAAATTTTTTTCTAGATTTTATTATCATTTCAATTTTAATCTCATATCTGTTCAAATATCTATCCAACATTACTTATCTATTCAACGAACCTGTCACAATGTTCAATTTATTTTTATCTGTTCAATTTTATTATCTGTTGAAATAAACCAAATCAGGATCTGTTGCAATCTTTCTTTCTCTCTCTTTGGTTCTTTCTCTCTATCTGTTGAAATTCTTTCTCACATATAATCCAGTATATATATATCTGTTCAATTTTTTAAATATTTTTATCTGCTTAATTTTTATTTTTTTTTCATTTACAACTATCTGTTGCAATTTGTTTCATCGTAGAACAACAACACAGATCAAAAACTTAAAAAAAAAAGTGAAAGAATTGGGTCTGTGTCGTTGAAAAAAAAAACTGTCCATACGGAGCTGGATCAATGGAGTCTTCTCCTCCGATGGTTCTCGGCAGGCATTGAGTAAAATAATTTGATGAGAAGTCCTTCTATTTGTTTTGAAAGAGGTTTTGTTTTCAATTTTACTCCTTAATTTATCTGTTAAATTTTTTTTCTATCTGTTCAAATTTACATTTTAGTGTTTCATTTTTTTTTGTCTAAATATTCAAAAAAGTTGACTATCTGTTCACTTTTTTTCCCCTATCTTTTCAAATTTTTTTCTAGATTTTGTTATCAATTCAATTTTAATCTCTTATCTGTTCAAATATCTATCCAAAATTTCTTATCTGTTCAACAAACCAGTCACAATGTTCAATTTATTTTTGTCTGTTCAATTTTATTATCTATTGAAATACACCACATCGGGATCTGTTGCAATTTTTTTTTGTCTCTCTTTGGTTCTTTCTCTCTATCTGTTGAAATTCTTTCTCACATATAATCCACTATATATATATCTGTTCAATTTTTTTATAATTTTTATCTGCTTAATTTTATTTTATTTTTTCATTTACAACTATCTGTTACAATTTGTTTCATCGTCGAACAACAACACAGATCAAAAACTTTGATAAAAAAAAAGTGAAAGAATTGGGTCTGTGTGGTTGAAAAAAAAAACTATCCATAAGGAGCTGGATCAATGGAGTCTTCTCCTCCGATGGTCCTCTGCAGGCATTGAGTAAAATAATTTGGTGATAAGTCATTTGGTTTGTTTCGAAAGATGTTTTGTTTTCAATTTTCCTCCTTAATTTATCTGTTGAATTTTATTTCTAAATGTTCAAATTTACATTTTAGTGTTTAATTATTTTTTTTGTCCATATATTCAAAAAAGTTGACTATCTTGTCACTTTTTTTTCCCTATCTTTTCAAATTTTTTTAAGATTTTATTATCAATTCAATTTTAATCTCTTATCTGTTCAAATATCTATCCAAAATTTCTTATCTATTCAACGAACCAGTCACAATGTTCAATTTATTTTTATCTGTTCAATTTTATTATCTGTTGAAATACTCCAAATCAGGATCTATTACAATCTTTTTTTCTCTCTCTTTGGTTCTTTCTCTCTATCTGTTGAAATTCTTTCTCACATAAAATCCAGTATATATATATCTGTTCAATTTTTTAAATATTTTTATCGGCTTAATTTTTAATTTTTTTTTTCATTTACAACTATCGGTTGCAATTTGTTTCATCGTAGAACAACAACACAGATCAAAAACTTTAAAAAATAAAAAAATAAAAAAAATAACAGTGGAAGAATTGGGTCTGTGTGATTGAAAAAAAAAACTGTCCATAAGGAGCTGGATCAATGGAGTCTTCTCCTGCGATGGTTCTCTGCAGGCATTGAGTAAAATAATTTGACGAGAAGTCTTTTTATTTGTTTTGAAAGACGTTTTGTTTTTCAATTTTACTCCTTAATTTATCTGTTGAAATTTTTTTTCTATCTATTCAAATTTACATTTAAGTGTTTAATTTTATTTTTTTTTGGTCTATATATTCAAAAAAGTTCACTATCCATTCACTTTTTTTCCTATCTTTTCAAATTTTTTTCTAGATTTTGTTATCAATTCAATTTTAATCTCTTATCTGTTCAAATATCTATCAAAAATTTCTTATCCGTTCAACAAACCAGTCACAATGTTCAATTTATTTTTATCTGTTCAATTTTATTATCTGTTGAAATACACCAAATCAGGATCTGTTGCAATCTTTTTTTCTCTCTCTCTGGTTCTTTCTCTCCATTTGTTGAAATTTTTTGTCACATATAATCCAGTATATATATATATCTGTTAAATTTTTTATAATTTTTATCGGCTTAATTTTTAATTTTTTTTTCATTTACAACTATCTGTTGCAATTTGTTTCATCATAGAACAACAACACAGATCAAAAACTTTATAAAAAAAAAACAAAGTGGATGAATTGGGTCTGTGTGCTTGGAAAAAAAAAACTGCCCATAAGGAACTGGATCAATGGAGTCTTTTCCTCCGATGGTCTTCTGCAGGCATTGAGTAAAATAATTTGGTGAGAAGTCCTTTTGTTTGTTTTGAAAGACGTTTTATTTTAAATTTTACTCCATAATTTATCTGTTGAATTTTTTTTTCTATATGTTCAAATTTACATTTTAGTGTTTAATTATTTTTTTTTTCTATATATTCAAAAAAGTTGATATCTGTTTACTTTTTTTCCCTATCTTTTCAAATTTTTTTTCTAGATTTTGTTATCAATTCAATTTTATTCTCTTATCTGTTCAAATATCTATCCAAAATTTCTTATCTGTTCAACAAACCAGTCACAATGTTCAATTTATTTTTATCTGTTCAATTTTGTTATCTGTTGAAATATACCAAATCAGGATCTGTTGCAATTTTTATTTCTCTCTCTTTGGTTCTTTCTCTCTATCTGTTGAAATTTTTTCTCACATATAATCCAGTATATATATCTGTTCAACTTTTTTATTATTTTTATCTGCTTAATTTTTAATTTTTTTTCATTTACAACTATATGTTGCAATTTGTTTCATCGTAGAACAACAACACAGAGCAAAAAAAATAAAAAAAATAAAAAAAATAAAAAAAATAAGTAGAAGAATTGGGTCTGTGTGGTTGAAAAAAAAACTGTCCATAAGGAGCTGGATCAATGGAGTCTTCTCCTCCGATGGTACTCTGCAGGCATTGCGTACAACAATTTGGTCAGAAGTCTTTTTGTTTGTTTTGAAAGACGTTTTGTTTTCAATTTTACTCCTTAATTTATCTGTTGAATTTTTTTTCTATCTGTTCAAATTTACAATTTAGTGTTTAAATTTTTTTTTGTCTATATATTCAAAAAGTTGACTATCTTTTCACTTTTTTTCCCTATCTCTTTTAAATTTTTTTCTAGATTTTATTATCAATTCAATTTTAATCTCTTATCTGTTAAAATATCCAGTCAAAATTTCTTATCTGTTCAACGAACCAGTCACAATATTCAATTTATTTTTATCTGTTCAATTTTATTATCTGTTGAAATACATCAAATCAGGATCTGTTGCAATATTTCTTTCTCTCTCTTTGGTTCTTTCTCTCTATCTGTTGAAATTCTTTCTAAGATATAATCCAGTATATATATATCTGTTCAATTTTTTTAATAATTTTATCTGCTTAATTTTTAATTTTTTTTTCATTTACAACTATCTGTTGCAATTTGTTTCATCGTAGAACAACAACACAGATCAAAAACTTTAAAAAAAAAAAAGTGGAAGAATTGGGTCTGTGTGCTTGAAAAAAAAAACTGTCACGACCCCAACCCGCCCCTAGTAGGATGGTGCCGTGATGGCCAGTAATCCACAATTACCGAAGGCCGACTTACTAAAAAAACAAGGACAATCAGAGTATAATGTACAGGGCTTACAAATGCGAAAGCAATAAATCAAATACAAGTGGTCCATAAGAGCTTGTGCGTAGATCAAATGAGACATCATATACCATATGGTTTACATCCAGTCCAAAAATAACAAAATACAAATTTACAACTTGATCAAAAGGCTTCTCGGCCGACAAGGACAAAATACAGCAATTACAAGCCAAGAAGCATGATTTTCAAGAGTTGCCGACTTAAATACAAAAATGCCGACATAAAGACAAAACAGCCGATGTAAGCACAAAACTGCCGACGTAAAACAAGTCAGGCCGAGATGTCAAGAGTCCAAAACAAGCTTTGCAAAATAGAACTAGGCGTCGCCGCCGTCCTGCTCATCACCTACATATATATAGAGAGGGTGAGTTTGACAACTCAGTGAATGGTACAAGTAATAAAGGTTTTGCATGAATATAGCCGAAATCCTTCAAAGCAAAACAAACATTCCAAACCATACGAATATTAGCCGAGGTCCTTCCAAACCAGACACATCAAAACTTTACCGAAACAAGGGATGAACCGTATTCATCTAACAGGTCTTACAAAACTCAAAGGATGCTTACCAACATCGGTGAAGCACAAATCAAGATTTACCAAGTCAAGGGATGAACCGTATTCATCAATCAAGTCTTACAATATCGAGGGATGCTTATTAACATCGGCAACAAGGGACTGTACGATCCGTAATCGATTTGTCAAGGGTACTGCGAAAGTTTAAAGTCCTCCAGCACAAGGGACTTGTGTTACTTAGGCCCGTAGCCCTTTTTAACACGATAGCTTTTCAAGTAAGGACCATATCCTTTTTAACATGCGAAACTTGTGTCACTTAGGCCCGTAGCCCTTTTTGACAAGGTGGTGCTGCGAAAGTTTAGAGTCCTCCAGCCAAGGGACTTTCATACTTGGTACTGCAAAAGTTTATAGTCCTCCAGTACAAGGGACTTTTACACTTAGTGCTGCGAAAGTTTATAGTCCTCCAGCCAAGGGACTTTCATTCTTGGTACTGCAAAAGTTTATAGTCCTCCAGTATAAGGGACTTTTACTGATAACATCAAAACAAGGCTTATACTTGATACATCGGAACGGCTAATCATTCATGCTCATCAAATACTTTTATCAAAACAAGGCAAGACAAAGTTTATCCAAAACAGTATAACATAGCTTTATTAAAAGCACCACTCACCTAGATCTTCTCGGTGAGGCTCACAGCAAGGATCAAGGTCCTGACAAATCACATGACAAATCACATTTCAAAACGAGTTTCACATATACGCAATAATCTCGGCACTCCCACCGGATCCAAATCAATAACTAAGCAAAACATGCTGCATGCCAAGACACTACTTTCCATCTCTTGGAACACACTAGGTATCACCCAGGTCTAGCTGAGGTCCCACACCTCCTCGCCGAGGTGCGGTCCTGAGGCCACATACAAAACAAAGTCGGGAAAAATCTGGGTTTCCCCCTTGAAGAATGCAAGGAACGAAATCATCAAGAACATCAAGAACATCCATGCTAAAATCATAACTCGGTTATTCAAAACTGAGATTTCAGGCTAAGAATTCAAAAACATGGACTTGGGTATCCATACAATAAGACCATGCAAGAACAAACACAAAAACATGGTTCTTGCCTCAAGCTTTCGGATCAAAACAAGGTTTTTCTCTCAAGAACACATGAACATCATTTCACTCATTCAAGAACCAACTTCAACACAATGCATGGCGTGCAAAACAAACCCAATCATGCAATGCAGCTCGGTAAACAATAAGAACAAACAGAGGAGAGCAAGAATCAAACCTCAAAACTCGAATCCAACGGTTCGATTCTTGAAGATCAAGCTCGGAACTCTACTCTCTCTCTAAAACTCTTCCTTCTCCCTTGAGAGCTTCTCTCTCTAAAAACAAAGATTTGAGACAAAATGATTTGTCTCTAAGTCTGTCTGCTGCCTTAAGCTTCAGCTCGGACACGTGGCGTCACCGGGTTGGCTTAACTCAAAAGGTGACTGATTGATAAGACAAGTCACTGACAAAGCGTTCTCGACAAGCTAGGGCAAGGTGCGTCGGCAATCAAAGACATCGGCTAACGACAAGGCCTCGGCAACAGGGTAACAAAGACATCGGCTAGGGAGGACAGCGCTCGACTAAGCTGTGCCACACTACGGCCTGGGTCATACCTGCCCAAGAGCAAAGACCACAAGTACAAAACATCTCGGCCTTGGTTCCAAACACCTCGGCCCAAAGAGTAACATCTCGGCAAACATGCCGAAGTGGAGATGGAGGTCAACAGATGGCTCCAAAATAGTTCTAAGTACAAAGGTTCAAAGGTGGACTAGACTGAGCTAACCTCGGCCACACCAAGCAAGGAACAAGATCAAGCAAGCAATCAAAGCAAGGCAATCTTAACAAATCAAGACAAGGCAAAACTATCGAAACAGTATAACAAGACAAGATCATATAAAATGTATGCCAAGAATGGCTAAGTCAAATGAGGGTTGTTACAAAAACTATCCATAAGGAGCTGGATCAATGGAGTCTTCTCCTCCGATGGTTCTCTGCAGGCATTGAGTAAAATAATTTGGTGAGAAGTCGTTTTGTTTGTTTTGAAAGACGTTTTCTTTTCAATTTTACTCCTTAATTTATCTGTTGAATTTTTTTTTTTTATATGTTCAAATTTACATTTAAGTGTTTAATTTTTTTTTGTCTATATATTCAAAAAAGTTGACTATCTGTTCACTTTTTTTTCCCTATCTTTTGAAATATTTTTCTAGATTTTATTACCAATTCAATTTTAATCTCTTATCTGTTCAAATATCTATCCAAAATTTCTTATCTGTTCAACAAACCAGTCACAATGTTCAATTTATTTTTATCTATTCAATTTTGTTATCTGTTGAAATACACCAAATCAGGATCTGTTGCAATCTTTCTTTCTCTCTCTTTGGTTCTTTCTCTCTATCTGTTGAAATTCTTTCTCACATATAATCCAGTATATATATATCTGTTCAATTTTTTTATAATTTTTATCTGCTTAATTTTTAATTTTTTTTTTCATTTACAACTATCTGTTGCAATTTGTTTCATCGTAGAACAACAACACAGATCAAAAACTTAATAAAAAAAAAAAAAGGTGGAAGAATTGGGTCTGTGTGGTTGAAAAAAAAAAACTGTCCATAAGGAGCTGGATCAATGAAGTCTTCTCCTCCACTGGTTTTCTGCAGGCATTGAGTAAAATAATTTGATGAGAAGTCCTTTTATTTGTTTTGAAAGAGGTTATGTTTTCAATTTTACCCCTCAATTTATCTGTTGAATTTTTTTTCTATCAGTTCAAATTTACATTTTAGTGTTTAATTTTTTTTTGTCTATATATTCAAAAAAGTTGACTATCTGTTCACTTTTTTTCCCTATATTTTCAAAAAAAATTTCTAATCAAAAATTTCTTATCTGTTCAACAAACCAGTAACAATGTTCAATTTATTTTATCTGTTCAATTTTATTATATTTTGAAATACACCGAATCAGGATCAGTTGCAATATTTTTTTCTCTCTCTTTGGTTCTTTCTCTCTATCTGTTGAAATTCTTTCTCACATATAATCCAGTATATATATATGTTCAATTTTTTTATAATTTTTATCTGCTTAATTTTTAATTTTTTTTTCATTTACAACTATCTGTTGCAATTTGCTTTATCGTGGAACAACAACACAGATCAAAAACTTAAAAAAAAAAGGTGGAAGAATTGGGTCTGTGTGGTTGAAAAAAAAAACTGTCCATAAGGAGCTGGATCAATGGAGTCTTCTCCTCCAATGGTTTTCTGCAGGCATTGAGTAAAATAATTTGATGAGAAGTCCTTTTATTTGTTTTGAAAGAGGTTTTGTTTTCAATTTTACTCCTCAATTTATCTGTTGAATTTTTTTTCTATCTGTTCAAATTTATATTTTAGTGTTTAATTTTTTTTTGTCTATATATTCAAAAAAGTTGACTATCTGTTCACTTTTCTTCCTTATCTTTTCAAATTTTTTTCTAGATTTTGTTATCAATTCAATTTTAATCTCTTATCTATTCAAATATCTATCCAAAATTTCTTATCTGTTCAACAAACCAGTCACAATGTTCAATTTAATTTTATCTGTTCAATTTTATTATCTGTTGAAATACACCGAATCAGGATCTGTTGCAATCTTATTTTCTCTCTTTGGTTCTTTCTATCTATTTGTTGAAATTTTTCTCATATATAATCCAATATATATATCTGTTCAATTTTTTTATAATTTTTATCTGCTTAATTTTTAATTTTTTTTTTCATTTACAACTATTTGTTGCAATTTGTTTCATCGCAGAACAACAACACAGATCAAAAAAAAAAAAAAAAAAGTGGAAGGATTGCGTCTGTGTGCTTGAAAAAAAAAAATGTCCATAAGGAGCTGGATCAATGGAGTCTTCTCCTCCGATGGTTCTCTGCAGGCATTGAGTAAAATAATTTGATGAGAAGTCCTTTTATTTGTCTCAAAAGACGTTTTGTTTTCAATTTTACTCCTTAATTTATCTGTTGAATTTTTTTTTCTATCTGTTCAAATTTACATTTTAGTGTTTAATTATTATTTTTTTGTCTATATATTCAAAAAAGTTGACTACTTGTTCACTTTTTTTCCTTATCTTTTCAAATTTTTTTCTAGATTTTATTATCAATTCAATTTTAATCTCTTATCTGTTCAAATATCTATCCAAAATTTGTTATCTGTTCAACGAACCAGTCACAATGTTCAATTTATTTTTATCTGTTCAATTTTATTATCTGTTGAAATACACCAAATCAGGATCTATTGCAATCTTTCTTTCTCTCTCTTTGGTTCATTCTCTCTATCTGTTGAAATTCTTTCTCACATAAAATCCAGTATATATATATCTGTTCAATTTTTTTATTATTTTTATCTGCTTAATTTTTAAATTTTTTTTTATTTACAACTATCTGTTGCAATTTGTTTCATCGAAGAACAACAACACAGATAAAAAACTTTTAAAAAAAAATGGAAGAATTGGGTCTGTGTGGTTGAAAAAAAAAACTGTCCACAAGGAGCTAGATCAGTGGAGTCTTCTCCTCCGATAGTTCTCTGCGGGCTTTGAGTAAAATAATTTGATGAGAAGTTCTTTTATTTGTTTTGAAAGACGTTTTGTTTAGAATTTTACGCCTTAATTTATCTGTTGAAATTTTTTTTTTCTATTTGTTCAAATTTACATTTAAGTGCATAATTATTTTCTTTTGTCTATATATTCAAAAAAGTTGACTATCTGTTCACTTTTTTTACTATCTTTTCAAATTTTTTTCTAGATTTTGTTATCAATTCAATTTTAATCTCTTAGCTGTTCAAATATCTATCCAAAATTTCTTATCTGTTCAACAAAGCAGTCACAATGTTCAATTTATTTTTATATGTTTAATTTTATTATCTGTTGAAATACACCAAATCAGGATCTGTTGCAATCATTCTTTCTCTCTCTTTGGTTCTTTCTCTCTATTTGTTGAAATTCTTTCTCAGATATAATCTAGTACAAATATATCTGTTCAATTTTTTTAATATTTTTATTTGCTTAATTTTTAATTTTTTTTTTTCATTTACAACTATCTGTTGCAATTTGTTTCATCGTAGAACAACAACACAGATCAACAAATTAAAAAAACAAGTGGAAGAATTGGGTCTGTGTGGTTGAGAAAAAAAACTGTCCATAAGGAACGGGATCAATGGAGTCTTCTCCTCCGATGGTTCTCTGCAGCCATTGAGTAAAATAATTTGATGAGAAGTCCTTCTATTTGTTTTGAAAGAGGTTTTGTTTTCAATTTTACTCCTTAATTTATTTGTTGAATTTTTTTTCTATCTGTTCAAATTTACATTTTAGTGTTTAATTTTTTTTTTTGTCTATATATTCAAAAAAGTTGACAATCTGTTCACTTTTTTCCCTATCTTTTCAAATTTTTTTCTAGATTTTGTTATCAATTCAATTTTAACCTCTTATCTGTTCAAATATCTATCCAAAATATCTTATCTGTTCAACAAACCAGTCACAATGTTCAATTTATTTTTATCTGTTCAATTTTATTATCTATTGAAATATACCAAATCAGGATCTGTTGCAATCTTTATTTTTCTCTCTTTGGTTCTTTCTCTCTGTCTGTTGAAATTCTTTCTCACATATAATCTAGTATATATATATATCTGTTCAATTTTTTTAATATTTTTATCTGCTTAATTTTTAATTTTTTTTTCATTTACAACTATCTGTTGCAATTTGTTTCATCGTAGAACAACAACACAGATCAAAAACTTAAAAAAAAAAGAAAAAAAGAATTGGCACTGTGTGCTTTAAAAAAAAACTGTCCATAAGGAGCTGGATCAATGGAGTCTTCTCCTCCGATGGTCCTCTGCAGGCATTGAGTAAAATAATTTGGTGAGAAGTCCTTTTGGTTGTTTTGAAAGACGTTTTGTTTTCAATTTTACTTCTTAATTTATCTGTTGAATTTTTTTTTCTATATGTTCAAAATTACATTGAAGTGTTTAATTATTATTTTTTTGTCTATATATTCAAAAAAAAGTTGACTATCTGTTCACTTCTTTTCCCTATCTTTTCAAATTTTTTTCTAGATTTTATTATCAATTCAATTTTAATCTCTTATCTGTTCAAATATCTATCCAAAATTTTTTATCTGTTTAACGAACCGGTCACAATGTTCAATTTATTTTTATCTGTTCAATTTTATTATCTGTTGAAATACACCAAATCAGGATCTGTTGCAATCTTTCTTTCTCTCTCTTTTGTTTTTTCTCTCTATCTGTTGAAATTTTTTCTCACATATAATCCAGTATATATATCTGTTCAATTTTTTTAATATTTTTATCTGCTTAATTTTTAATTATTTTTCATATACAACTATCTGTTGCAATTTGTTTCATCGTTGAACAACAACACAGATCAAAAACATTAAAAAAAGAAAAAAAAGTGGAAGAATTGGGTCTGTGTGCTTGAAAAAAAAAAACTGCCCATAAGGAGCTGGATCAATGGAGTCTGCTCCTCCGATGGTCCTCTGCAGGCATTGAGTAAAATAATTTGGGAGGAAGTCTTTTTTGTTTGTTTTGAAAGACGTTTTGTTTTCAATTTTACTCCATAATTTATCTGTTGAATTTTTTTTTTCTATATGTACGAATTTACATTTTAGTGTTTAATTATTTTTCTTTGTCTATATATTCAAAAAAAAGTGACTATCTGTTCACTTTTTTCCCTATCTTTTTAAATTTTTTTCTAGATTTTGTTATCAATTCAATTTTAACTTCTTATCTGTTCAAATACCTATCCAAAATTTCTTATCTGTTCAACAAACCAGTCACAATGTTCAATTTATTTTTATCTGTTCAATTTTATTATCTATTGAAATACACTAAATCAGGATCTGTTGCAATCTTTCTTACTCTCTGTTTGGTTCTTTCTCTCTATCTGGTTAAATTCTTTCTCAGATATAATCCAGTATATATATATCTGTTCAATTTTTTTAAGATTTTTATATATCTGTTGCAATTTGTTTCATTGTAGAACAACAACACAGATCAAAAACTTTTTAAAAAAAAAAAAAAGTGGAAGAATTGGGTCTGTGTGCTTGAAAAAAAAACTGCCCATAAGGAGCTGGATCAATGGAGTCTTCTCCTCCGATGGTCCTCTGCAGGCATTGAGTAAAATAATTTGGTGAGAAGTCCTTTTGTTTGTTTTGAAAAACGTTTTGTTTTCAATTTTACTCCACAATTTATCTGTTGAATTTTTTTTTCTACATGTTCAAATTTACATTATAGTGTTTAATTATTTTTTTTGTCTATATATTCAAAAAAGTTGGCTATCTGTTCACTTTTTTTCGCTATCGTTTCAAATTTTTTTCTAGATTTTGTTATCAATTTAATTTTAATCTCTTATCTGTTCAAATATCTATCCAAATTTCTTATCTGTTCAACAAACCAGTCACAACGTTCAATTTATTTTTATCTGTTCTGTAATAACCCTCCCACTGTCTTAGCCATACTCATCTGCATTTTACATGTTTTTTGCTTTGTTAAGTCGTATCTTGAATCTTGACTTGCCTTGCATCTTTGACTTGTCTTGCATAAGTATTACTTGAGTGTTATGTTCTTTACGGATTACGTGTGTAGCCGAGGTAACCTTGGGACTAGTTCACCTTTGAACCCTTGTGCTTAGAATCATGTTAGAACCACTTGATTAACCTTCACCTTCACCCCGGCATTCTAGCCGAGATGTTTCTGCTTAGCCGAGGTATGTTGCATTAGTGACCTTGTTCCCGGGATGGTATGACATAGGCCGAGGTGTGGCACACCCTGGCCAAGGTGTGGCACAGCTTAGTCAAGTGTCGTCCTCCCTAGCCGATGTCCTTGTTACCCTGTAGCCGAAGTCCTACCTTTGGCCGATGTTATTGCTAGCCGAAGTCTTGTTGTTAGCCGATGTCTTTACCCGCCGGAGTGTTTCACTGGATAGCTTGTTAGATACGCTTTGTCAGAGTCTTGTCCTTTCAATCAGTCACCTTTTTGAACAGAGCCAATCAGCCGTTGCCATGTGTCCGAGCTGAAGGTTAAGTAGCCGACAGACTTAGAAACACATCATTCTTGTCTCAAATCTTGTTCTTGAGGAGAGAGAAGCTCTAGGAAGAGTTCTAGAGTGAGAAGTAGATAGCAAGCTTGATTCTTGGTGTTTGATCCGTTGGATTTGCAATCTGAGGTCAGATTCTTGTTCTCCTTTGATTACTTTTATTGTTTGTCCAGTCACATTGCATGATTGAGTTTGTCTTGTATGCCATGCATAGATTTAAAGTTGGTTTTAGAAAGAAAATAAGACCTTCATGTGTTCTTGAGGAAAAGCCTTGATTTGATCCGAAAGCTTGTATTGAAACCCATGTTTTTGTGTTTGTTTCATCAAGATCTTCTTGTATGGGTACCCAGGTCCATGTTTTCAAACTCATGGCACGAAATCTTAGACTTCATAAATGTAAGTCATGATCCTTGCATTCATCTTGTTCATGTTCTTGAGCAGAGGGAAACCCAGGTTTTCCCCGGCTTCCTTTATCCTTGAATGTGGCCTCGGGACCACACCTCGGCGAGAGAGTGTGGAACCTCGGCCAAGACCTGGATGGTGCCCAGCATGTTTTCCCAAAGTAAGAAGCAGTGTTTGATATGTTTTGACTTAGCTTGAGCGACTGCCGAGGTCATTTGCATGAATATGAAGCTTCTTTGAAAGTGCATTCAATAGACTTGTTATGTGATTGTAGGACTTGGACTTGCTTTGACCCCGACGTCTGAAGAACTAAGTGAGTGGCATTTTTAATAAAGCTATGTTATAGTATTTTGATGAAAGTCTTGCTTTGCCTTGTTTTGAAAAGTATTTGCAAGCATGAATGATCATCCCTATTTTGTATGCCTTGTATTATACCTCGTTCGATGCAACTCTTGAAAGTCCGTACGTGCTAGGGGACTATAAGCATTTGTAGCACAACTCTTGAAAGTCCGTACGTGCTAGGGGACTATAAGCATTTGTAGCACAACTCTTGAAAGTCCGTACGTGCTAGGGGACTATAAGCATTTGTAGCACAACTCTTGAAAGTCCGTACGTGCTAGGGGACTATAAGCATTTGTAGCACAACTCTTGAAAGTCCGTACGTGCTAGGGGACTATAAGCATTTGTAGCACAACTCTTGAAAGTCCGTACGTGCTAGGGGACTATAAGCATTTGTAGCACAACTCTTGAAAGTCCGTACGTGCTAGGGGACTATAAGCATTTGTAGCACAACTCTTGAAAGTCCGTACGTGCTAGGGGACTATAAGCATTTGTAGCACAACTCTTGATGTAATCCCTTGGAACTTGAAAGCCTTGAAAGACTTGATTGATGAAGCTTGACAGATTTGATATAAGAACTTGATTTATGCCTTGTATTGTTTAGTTAAAAGACCTCGGATATCATTCATGTAAACCCTTTATTGTTTATGCCATTCACTGAGTACCCAAGCTCACCCTCTCTATATATATATGTAGGTGATGAGCAGGGCGGTGACGCCTAAGTATGTTTTGCCGAGGTGTTTAGCCGAGGTGTTTTGCTGAAGTATTTTGCCGACGTGTCTTGATTCGCATTTTTGTGAACATCTTGAAGATCATGCTTCTTAGATCTTTCATTGCATTTTGTATTTGAAGGCCGAGAAGCCTTTTTGTCAAGATGTAATTTTTGTACTCTATTTTGTTATATTGGAACCATCAAAGATGTATGTCATTCATTCAACTTAAGCACTGCTCTTATGGACTGCTTGTATGTTAATTTATTGCTTCCGCACTCGTAAGCCCCATATGTTTACTCTGATTTTGTGTGTGAATTCTTGTAAGAGGCCTTTGGTAACCTCGGGTTACTGGCCATCTCGGCGCCGACCTACTAGGGGCAGGTTGGGGTCGTGACAGATTGGTATCAGAGCACAAGTTCCTCATAGTACGTTATTCACACACCTTGAGTCCTAAAGAGCATAGGATTTCCCTTAGAAAGATGATAGGATTGCATCATGTTGCTTGCTACTTGACAATGTGTGCATCATCTTGGCATAACAGCTTGTTGCTTGCATACATGCTTTATTGCACATTTTGTTTTAAAGTTACATTTTACATACTCATAGCATTATGAGGAGAGGAAGACCACCAGTTGGCCGAGATCAATCAGAAGACAGATTGGGTCGATTGGAAAGGCTAGTTGAGGGATTAACTCGGGAGTTGAGGCAGATAAGACAACAGACTGTTAGTGCCACATCTACTCAGGCCGAACAGACTAATGGCCGACATGCAGTTCCACCTCCACCTCCTCCAGTGCCCCAAGTACCCTCGCAGCCAGCCTTGTATGGGGATGGGACTATGACATTGATTAAGGAGTTCAAAAAGATGAACCCACCGAGATTCCAAGGGGGCGTAGAACCAATGAAAGCCGAAGCGTGGGTCTTAGGAATGGAGAAGTTGTTCGAGATCTTTCCCAGCACAGATGCTCAGAAGGTGGCATTGGCCGCATTTACGTTAGATGACGATGCCCGAAGATGGTGGATGATAACACGGGAAGGGAACCCTGACTTAACTTGGGTTAAATTCTTGGAACTATTTTATGACAAGCATTTTCCTCTTAGTGTCCGAGATCGCAAGATCACGGAGTTTCAGACCTTGACACAAGGAAACAAGACAGTGGCAGAATACGATCGTGCTTTCACAGAATTGGCGAGGTATGCGCCTCATATGGTCAGTGATGAGTACAGGAAGGCTAGGAAGTTTGAAAGTGGGTTGCGTGCACCGATACAGGATAGAGTCAACATGCTCAACATGCCGACTTACGCTGGAGTCTTGGACAAGGCTATTCTTGCAGAGACCAACTTGAACCGATACCAGAATGCAGGAGAGAACCAGAGGAAAAGGCCGAACTATGATAACCGCCGAGTTCCGTTCAACGCCAAGAAGAAGACGAACGTCGGCAGCTCCAGCAATCTGAACCAGGAAGGTACTACGAGGCCGATGTGTACAAGTTGTGGAAAATCGCATTCCGGAGTTTGCCGTTGGGCGTCGGGTGCCTGTTTCGAGTGTGGAGAAGTGGGTCACCGTGTGAAAGATTGTCCGAAGTCAAAGACTGCTGATGGTTTGAAAAGTGGGAGCACCTCGGGCTCTGCACAGGGAAGCAATGTTGGAAGGACACAGATGAGGCAAGGCAGAGTTTTCGCACTAGTGCCAGGAGACACCCAAAATGCTGAGACAGTAGTGTCAGGTATACTTCAAATCTGCTCTCAAGATGCATACATATTGATTGATTCGGGCTCTACGCATTCATTCGTATCTGTTAAGTTTGCCGAGAAGATGAATAGACCACAGGAACCTCTTGATTATGTGTTATATGTATCTGCTCCATCTGGGAGAACTATGATTGTTGCATCTATTTATAGGGAGTGTGTTGTGGTGATTAAAGGTGTGGAACTATTAGTTGACTTACTGCCATTGAACATGACTCACTTTGATGTTATACTAGGGATGGATTGGTTAGTGATGAATCATGCATCTATTGATTGTGTTTCTAAGAGTGTTACTTTGAAACCCCCAAGCCAAGCCGAGGTTATTTTCCAGGGTAGAGGTGTAGTGTCCCCGCCTTACTTGATTTCATCCATTAAAGCTTATAAGCTAATTCAGAAAGGGTGCCATGGCTACTTGTGTAGTATATTGAGTGATCAGAATGGGAAGGTTACTCTAGCCGACGTCCCAGTTGTGAACGAATTCCCTGATGTCTTTCCAAATGAATTGCCTGGCCACTTAGTCGATAGGGAAATAGAATTTACTGTGGACATTACGTCAGGAACACAGCCGATCTCCAAAACACCTTATAGAATGGCCCCAGCCGAGCTTAAGGAATTGAAGGTGCAATTACAAGAGTTGTTGGATAAGGGTTTTGTTAGGCCGAGCACTTCACCATGGGGAGCCCCAGTGTTGTTTGTTAAGAAAAAGGATGGTACACTCCGTCTTTGCATCGACTATAGAGAACTTAATAAGGTGACCATTAAGAACAAGTACCCGTTGCCTAGGATTGATGATTTGCTAGATCAACTTCAAGGAGCACGAGTCTTTTCCAAGATTGACCTTAGGTCGGGTTACCATCAGCTTAAAGTTAGAGCCGAGGATGTTGAGAAGACGGCCTTTCGAACCCGATATGGTCACTACGAGTTTTTAGTAATGCCTTTTGGAGTAACCAATGCCCCTGCTGCATTTATGCACTTAATGAACAGAGTCTTCAAGCCATATTTAGATGAGTTTGTAGTTGTCTTCATTGATGATATACTGATCTATTCTAAGAGTAAAACTGAACATGAAGACCACTTGAGACTTGCCTTACAGATTTTGAGAGACAGGAAGTTATATGCTAAGCTGAGTAAGTGTGAGTTTTGGCTTTCCAGTATTTCATTTTTGGGGCATGTGATTGATGAAGAGGGTATCTCCGTTGACCCTAGTAAGATTGAAGCCGTGGTAAATTGGCCAACGCCGACCAACGTGTCCGAGGTCCGTAGTTTTCTGGGTTTGGCAGGTTACTACAGAAAGTTTGTAAAGGATTTCTCAAGGATTGCAATACCACTAACACAGTTAACTCAGAAGGGAGTGACATATGAGTGGACTGAAGATAGAGAGGCAGCCTTCCAGGAGTTGAAGACAAGGTTAGTTACAGCACCAGTTCTTGCACTTCCATCAGGTAATGAGGAATTTCAGATTTATAGTGATGCTTCACATAAAGGTTTGGGTTGTGTGCTGATGCAAGAGGGTAAAGTCATAGCATACGCATCTCGACAGTTGAAACCTCATGAGAAGAATTATCCCACCCATGACCTAGAACTAGCAGCCGTGGTATTTGCTTTGAAGATTTGGCGTCATTACTTGTATGGAGCTTCTTGTCAGGTTTTCACGGATCACAAGAGTTTAAAGTACTTGTTTACTCAGAGGGAACTAAATTTAAGGCAGAGAAGATGGTTGGAATTACTGAAAGACTATGACATGCAGATTCAGTACCACCCAGGCAAGGCCAACTCAGTAGCCGATGCATTAAGCAGAAGGTCAATGGGAAGCTTGGCGTGCTTAGCCATAACCTCGGCAGAGCCAACTATTATTGGGGAGGTACAAGCCAGACAGATGGAGGACGAATTCCTGAAGAAAGTAGCCGACGAGATTATCACCAAGCCGAGGTCAGGTTATACATTTGAAGAGGGGGCACTTAAGTTCGAAGGAAGGTTGTGCGTGGCCGACATCCCAGAGCTGAAAAGGAAGATTTTGCAAGAATCTCATGGTTCCAGAATTGCTATTCATCCAGGAAATACCAAAATGTATCACGATGTCAAGCAGACCTTTTGGTGGCCGAACATGAAGAGAGAGATAGCCGAGTTCGTATCTCGATGCTTGCAATGTCAACAAGTGAAGGCAGAACATCAGAGACCAGTAGGACTCCTCCAACCTTTGTCAATACCTGAATGGAAATGGGAACATGTCTCCATGGATTTTGTGATTGGGTTGCCGAGAACACAGAAGGGAATGGATTCGATTTGGGTCATAGTTGACAGATTAACCAAGTCAGCACACTTCTTGCCTGTTCAGACTACATTCAATGCTGACCGACTGGCTGTACTGTATATGAATGAGATTGTGAGACTTCATGGAGTGCCGATGTCTATTGTTTCAGACCGAGATCCGAAGTTTGTTTGTAGATTTTGGCAGAGTTTACAAAGAGCCTTGGGAACCGAGTTGAGGTTTAGCACAGCTTTCCACCCCCAAACCGATGGGCAAACAGAAAGAACAATTCAAACACTTGAAGATATGCTCAGACTGTGTGTACTGGATTTCAAAGGAAGTTGGGAAGCACATCTACCTTTAGTTGAGTTCGCTTACAACAACAGTTATCAAGCCAGCATTGGCATGGCACCGTATGAAGCTTTGTATGGAAGGAAGTGCAGATCGCCGATATGTTGGACCGAAGTAGGAGACAAAGTTTTGATCGGCCCCGAACTGATTCAAGTGACAACCGAGAAGATTAAGCTTATTCGTCAGAGGATCACAACTGCCCAAAGTCGGCAGAAGAGCTACGCCGACCAGAGGAGAAGAGAATTGGAGTTTGAAGTTGGGGATCATGTATTTCTGAAGATTTCGCCAAGGAAAGGAGTTTTTAGATTTGGGAAGAAAGGTAAGTTAGCACCTCGTTACATCGGGCCATTCGAAATTCTTGAAAAGATTAACACGACTGCCTACAGACTTGCTTTGCCACCAGGATTGAGCCAAGTACACAATGTGTTCCATATTTCAATGTTGAGAAAGTATGTTCGGGATCCCCTGCATGTGATTGATCATTTTGGGATTATGGTTGATGAAGAATTGAGTTATGAAGAGAGACCAATGCGTATTATTGATAGGAAAGTAAGGCAATTGAGAAATAAGGCAATACCAATGGTAAAGGTTGAATGGAAGGAACACTACGGCAAGGATGCCACATGGGAAATGGAAGAAGAAATGAACATTCGACATCCAGAACTATTTCTGAACCAAGGTAACTCAAGTTTGGGGACCAAACTTCCTTAAGGGGGGTAGGATGTAATAACCCTCCCACTGTCTTAGCCATACTCATCTGCATTTTACATGATTTTTGCTTTGTTAAGTCGTATCTTGAATCTTGACTTGCCTTGCATCTTTGACTTGTCTTGCATAAGTATTACTTGAGTGTTATGTTCTTTACGGATTACGTGTGTAGCCGAGGTAACCTTGGGACTAGTTCACCTTTGAACCCTTGTGCTTAGAATCATGTTAGAACCACTTGATTAACCTTCACCTTCACCCCGGCATTCTAGCCGAGATGTTTCTGCTTAGCCGAGGTATGTTGCATTAGTGACCTTGTTCCCGGGATGGTATGACATAGGCCGAGGTGTGGCACACCCTGGCCAAGGTGTGGCACAGCTTAGTCAAGTGTCGTCCTCCCTAGCCGATGTCCTTGTTACCCTGTAGCCGAAGTCCTACCTTTGGCCGATGTTATTGCTAGCCGAAGTCTTGTTGTTAGCCGATGTCTTTACCCGCCGGAGTGTTTCACTGGATAGCTTGTTAGATACGCTTTGTCAGAGTCTTGTCCTTTCAATCAGTCACCTTTTTGAACAGAGCCAATCAGCCGTTGCCATGTGTCCGAGCTGAAGGTTAAGTAGCCGACAGACTTAGAAACACATCATTCTTGTCTCAAATCTTGTTCTTGAGGAGAGAGAAGCTCTAGGAAGAGTTCTAGAGTGAGAAGTAGATAGCAAGCTTGATTCTTGGTGTTTGATCCGTTGGATTTGCAATCTGAGGTCAGATTCTTGTTCTCCTTTGATTACTTTTATTGTTTGTCCAGTCACATTGCATGATTGAGTTTGTCTTGTATGCCATGCATAGATTTAAAGTTGGTTTTAGAAAGAAAATAAGACCTTCATGTGTTCTTGAGGAAAAGCCTTGATTTGATCCGAAAGCTTGTATTGAAACCCATGTTTTTGTGTTTGTTTCATCAAGATCTTCTTGTATGGGTACCCAGGTCCATGTTTTCAAACTCATGGCACGAAATCTTAGACTTCATAAATGTAAGTCATGATCCTTGCATTCATCTTGTTCATGTTCTTGAGCAGAGGGAAACCCAGGTTTTCCCCGGCTTCCTTTATCCTTGAATGTGGCCTCGGGACCACACCTCGGCGAGAGAGTGTGGAACCTCGGCCAAGACCTGGATGGTGCCCAGCATGTTTTCCCAAAGTAAGAAGCAGTGTTTGATATGTTTTGACTTAGCTTGAGCGACTGCCGAGGTCATTTGCATGAATATGAAGCTTCTTTGAAAGTGCATTCAATAGACTTGTTATGTGATTGTAGGACTTGGACTTGCTTTGACCCCGACGTCTGAAGAACTAAGTGAGTGGCATTTTTAATAAAGCTATGTTATAGTATTTTGATGAAAGTCTTGCTTTGCCTTGTTTTGAAAAGTATTTGCAAGCATGAATGATCATCCCTATTTTGTATGCCTTGTATTATACCTCGTTCGATGCAACTCTTGAAAGTCCGTACGTGCTAGGGGACTATAAGCATTTGTAGCACAACTCTTGAAAGTCCGTACGTGCTAGGGGACTATAAGCATTTGTAGCACAACTCTTGAAAGTCCGTACGTGCTAGGGGACTATAAGCATTTGTAGCACAACTCTTGAAAGTCCGTACGTGCTAGGGGACTATAAGCATTTGTAGCACAACTCTTGAAAGTCCGTACGTGCTAGGGGACTATAAGCATTTGTAGCACAACTCTTGAAAGTCCGTACGCGCTAGGGGACTATAAGCATTTGTAGCACAACTCTTGAAAGTCCGTACGTGCTAGGGGACTATAAGCATTTGTAGCACAACTCTTGAAAGTCCGTACGTGCTAGGGGACTATAAGCATTTGTAGCACAACTCTTGATGTAATCCCTTGGAACTTGAAAGCCTTGAAAGACTTGATTGATGAAGCTTGACAGATTTGATATAAGAACTTGATTTATGCCTTGTATTGTTTAGTTAAAAGACCTCGGATATCATTCATGTAAACCCTTTATTGTTTATGCCATTCACTGAGTACCCAAGCTCACCCTCTCTATATATATATGTAGGTGATGAGCAGGGCGGTGACGCCTAAGTATGTTTTGCCGAGGTGTTTAGCCGAGGTGTTTTGCTGAAGTATTTTGCCGACGTGTCTTGATTCGCATTTTTGTGAACATCTTGAAGATCATGCTTCTTAGATCTTTCATTGCATTTTGTATTTGAAGGCCGAGAAGCCTTTTTGTCAAGATGTAATTTTTGTACTCTATTTTGTTATATTGGAACCATCAAAGATGTATGTCATTCATTCAACTTAAGCACTGCTCTTATGGACTGCTTGTATGTTAATTTATTGCTTCCGCACTCGTAAGCCCCATATGTTTACTCTGATTTTGTGTGTGAATTCTTGTAAGAGGCCTTTGGTAACCTCGGGTTACTGGCCATCTCGGCGCCGACCTACTAGGGGCAGGTTGGGGTCGTGACATGTTCAATTTTATTATCTGTTGAAATACAGCAAATTAGGATCTGTTACAATCTTTCTTTCTCTCTCTTTGGTTCTTTCTCTCTATCTTTTGAAATTCTTTCTCAGATATAATCCAGTATATATATATGTTCCATTTTCTTAATATTTTTATCTACTTAATTTTTAATTTTTTTTCCTTTACAACTATCTATTGCAATTTGTTTCATCGTAGAACAACAACACAGATCAAAAACTTTTTTTAAAAAAAAGTGGAAGAATTGGGTCTGTGTGCTTGGAAAAAAAAAACTGTCCATAAGGAGCTGGATCATTGCAGTCTTCTCCTCCGATGTTCCTCTGCAGGCATTGAGTAAAATAATTTGATGAGAAGTCTTTTTGTTTGTTTTTAAAGACTTTTTGTTTTCAATTTTACTTCTTAATTTATCTGTTGAATTTTTTTTCTATATGTACAAATTTACATTTTAGTGTTTAATTATTATTTTTTTTGTCTATATATTCAAAAAAGTTGACTATCTGTGCACTTTTTTCCCTATGTTTTCAAATTTTTTTCTAGATTTTGTTATCAATTCAATTTTAATCTCTTATCTGTTCAAATATCTATCCAAAATTTCTTATCTGTTCAACAAACCAGTCACAGTGTTCAATTTATTTTTATCTGTTCAATTTTATTATCTGTTGAAATACAACAAATCAGGATCTGTTGCAATCTTTCTTACTATCTCTTTGGTTCTTTCTCTCTATCTGTTGAAATTCTTTCTCAGATATAATCTAGTATATATATATCTGTTCAATTTTTTTAATATTTTTATCTGCTTAATTTTTAATTTTTTTTTCATTTACAACTATCTGTTGCAATTTGTTTCATCGTAGAACAACAACACAAATGAAAAACTTAAAAAAAAAAAAAAAAAAAGTGGAAGAATTGGGTCTGTGTGCTTGAAAAAAAAACTGTCCATAAGGAGCTCGATCAATGGAGTCTTCTCATCCGATGGTCCTCTGCAGGCATTGAGTAAAATAATTTGGTGAGAAGTTCGTTTGTTTGTTTTGAAAAACGTTTTGTTTTCAATTTTACTTTTTAATTTATCTGTTGAATTTTTTTTTCTATATATTCAAATTTACATTTAAGTGTTTAATTATTTTTTTTATCTATATATTCAAAAAAATTGACTATCTGTTCACCTTTTTTCCCTATCTTTTCAAATTGTTTTCTAGATTTTGTCATCAATTCAATTTTAATCTCTTATATGTTCAAACATCTATTCAAAATTTCTTATCTGTTCAACAAACCAGTCACAATGTTCAATTTATTTTTATCTGTTCAATTTTATTATCTGTTGAAATACACCAAATCAGGATCTGTTGCAATCTTTTTTTCTCTCTCTTTGGTTCTTTCTCTCTATCTGTTGAAATTCTTTCTCAGATATAATCCAGTATATATATATCTGTTCAATTTTTTAAATATTTTTATCTGCTTAATTTTTAATTTTTTTTTCATTTACAACTATCTCTTGCAATTTGTTTCATCGTAGAACAACAACACAGATCCAAAAAAAAAGTAGAAGAATTGGGTCTGTGTGCTTGGAAAAAAAAAACTGTCCATAAGGAGCTGGATCAATGGAGTCTTCTCCTCCAATGGTCCTCTGCAGGCATTGAGTAAAATAATTTGGTGAGAAGTCGTTTTGTTTGTTTTGAAAGACGTTTTGTTTTCAATTTTACTCCTTAATTTATCTGTTGAATTTTTTTTTTCTATATGTACAAATTTAAATTTTAGTTTTTAATTATTTTTTTTAATCTATATATTCAAAAAAGTTGACTATCTGTTCACTTTTTTCCCCTATCTTTTCAATTTTTTTTCTAGATTTTGTTATCAATTCAATTTTAATCTGTTATATGTTCAAATATCTATCCAAAATTTCTTATCTGTTCAACAAACTAGTCACAATGTTTAATTTATTTTTATCTGTTCAATTTTATTATCTGTTGAAATACACCAAATCAGGATCTGTTGCAATCTTTCTTTCTCTCTCTTTGGTTCTTTCTCTCTATCTGTTGAAATTCTTTCCCAGATACAATCCAGTATATATATATCACTTCATTTTTTAAAATATTTTTATCTGCTTAATTTTTAATTTTTTTTTTCATTTACAACTATCTGTTGCAATTTGTTTCATCGTAGAACAACAACACAGATCAAAACGTTAAAAAAAAAAAAAAAAAAGTGAAAGAATTGGGTCTGGGTGCTTAAAAAAAAAACTGTCCATAAGGAGCTCGATCAATGCAGTCTTCTCCTCCGATGGTCCTCTGCAGGCATTGGGTAAAATAATTTGGTCAGAAGTCCTTTTGTTTGTTTTGAAAGATGTTTTGTTGTCAATTTTACTCCTTAATTTATCTGTTGAATTTTTTTTTTCTATATGTTCAAATTTACATTTAAGTGTATAATTATTATTTTTTTCGCCTATATATTCAAAAAAGTTGACTATTTGTACACTTCTTTTCCTTATCTTTTCAAATTTTTTCCTAGATTTTATTATCAATTCAATTTTAATCTCTTATCTGTTCAAATATCTATCCCAAATTTCTTATCTGTTCAACAAACCTGTCACAATGTTCAATTTATTTTTATCTATTCAATTTTATTATCTGTTGAAATACACCAAATCAGGATCTGTTGCAATATTTCTTTCTCTCTCTTTGGTTCTTTCTCTCTATCTGTTGAAAGTCTTTCTCACATATAATCCAGTATATATATATCTGTTCAATTTTTTGAATATTTTTATCTGCTTAAATTTTAATTTTTTTTTTCATTTACAACTATATGTAGAAATTTTTTTTGTCGTAGAACAACAACACAGATCAAAAACTTTAAAAAAAAAAAAAAGTGGAAGATTTCGGTCTGTGTGGTTGAAAGAAAAAACTGTCCATAAGGAGCTGGATCAATGGAGTCTTCTCCTCCGATGGTCCTCTGCAGGCATTGAGTAAAATAATTTGGTGAGACGTCCTTTTGTTTGTTTTGAAAGACGTTTTGTTTTCAATTTTACTCCTTAATTTATCTGTTGAATTTTCTTTTCTATATGTTCAAATTTACATTTAAGTGTTCAATTTTTTTCCTATATATATTCAAAAAAGTTGACTATCTGTTCACTTCTTTTCCCTGTTTTTTCAAATTGTTTTCTAGATTTTATTATCAATTCAATTTTAATCTCTTATCTGTTCAAATATCTATCCAAAATTTCTTATCTGTTCAACGAACGAGTCACAATGTTCAATTTATTTTTATCTGTACAATTTTATTATCTGTTGAAATACTCCAAATCAGGATCTGTTGCAATCTTTCTTTCTCTCTGTTTTGTTTTTTCTCTCTATCTGTTGAAATATTTTCTCACATATAATCCAGTATATATATCTGTTCAATTTTTTATTATTTTTATCTGCTTAATTTTTAATTTTTTTTTATTTACAACTATCTGTTGCAATTTGTTTTATCGTTGAACAGCAACACAGATCAAAAACTTAAACAAAAAAAAAAGTGGAAGAATTGGGTCTATGTGCTTGGAGAAAAAAAAACTGTCCATAAGATGCCGGATTAATGGAGTCTTCTCCTCCGATGGTCCTCTGCAGGCATTGTGTAAAATAATTTGGTGAGAAGTCTTTTTGTTTGTTTTGAAAGACGTTTTGTTTTCAATTTTACTCCTTAATTTATCTGTTGAATTTTTTTTTTCTATATGTACAAATTTACATTTTAGTGTTTAATTATTATTTTTTTGTCTATATATTCAAAAAAGTTAACTATCTGTTCACTTTTTTTCCCTATATTTTAAATTTTTTTTCTAGATTTTCTTATCAATTCAATTTTAATCTCTTATCTGTTCAAATATCTATCCAAAATTTCTTATCTGTTCAACAAAGCAGTCACAATCTTCAATTTATTTTTATATGTTCAATTTTATTATCTGTTGAAATACACCAAATCAGGATCTGTTGCAATCTTTCTTTCTCTCTCTTTGGTTCTTTCTCTCTATCTGTTGAAATTCTTTCTCAGATATAATCCAGTACATATATATCTGTTCAATTTTTTCATTATTTTTATCTGCTTAATTTTTAATTCTTTTTTCATTTACAACTATCTGTTGCAATTTGTTTCATCGTAGAACCACAACACAGATCAACAAATAAGAAAAAAAAAAAAGTGGGAGAATTGGGTCTGTGTGGTTGAGAAAAAAAACTGTCCATAAGGAGCTGGATCAATGGAGTCTTCTCCTCCGATGGTCCACTGCAGGCATTGAGTAAAATAATTTGGTCAGAAGTCCTTTTGTTTGTTTTGAAAGACGTTTTGTTTTCAATTTTACTCCTTAATTTATCTGCTGAATTTTTTTTTCTATTTCTTCAAATTTACATTTTAGTGTTTAATTTTTTTTTTGTCTATATATTCAAAAAAGCTGACTATCTGTTCTCTTTTTTTCCCTATCTTTTCAAATTTTTTTCTAGATTTTATTATCAATTAAATTTTAATTTCTTATCTGTTCAAATATCTATCCAAAATTTCTTATCTGTTCAACGAACCAGTCACAATGTTCAATTTTATTATCTGTTGAAATACACCAAATCAGGATCTGTTGCAATCTTTCTTTCTCTCTCTTTTGTTCTTTCTCTCTATCTGTTGAAATTGTTTCTCACATATAATCTAGTATATATATATCGGTTCAATTTTTGGAATATTTTTATCTGCTTAATTTTTAATTTTTTTTTTCATTACAACTATCTGTAGCAATTTTTTTCATCGTAGAACAACAACACAGATCAAAAACTAAAAAAAAAAAAAAAAAAAAAGTGGAAGAATTAGGTTTGTGTGGTTGAAAAAAAAAACTATCCATAAGGAGCTGCATCAATGGAGTCTTCTCCTCCGATGGTCCTCTGCAGGCATTGAGTAAAATAATTTGGTTAGAAGTCCTTTTGTTTGTTTTGAAAGACGTTTTGTTTTCACTTGTAATCCTTAATTTATCTGTTGAAATTTTTTTCTATATGTTAAAATTTAAATTTTAGTGTTTAATTTTTTTTTCTATATATTCAAAAAAGTTGACCATCTATTAACTTTTTTTCCCTATCTTTTCAAAAAAAATTTAGATTTTATTATCAATTCAATTTTAATCTCTTATCTGTTCAAATATCTATCCAAAATTTCTTATCTGTTCAATGAACCAGCCAAAATGTTCAATTTAATTTTATCTATTCAATTTTATTATCTGTTGAAATTCACCAAATCAGGATCTGTTGCAATCTTTCTTTCTCTCTCTTTGGTTCTTTGTCTCTATCTGTTGAAATTATTTCTCACATATAATCCAGTAAATATTTATCTGTTCAATTTTTTGAATATTTTTATCTGCTTAATTTTTAAATTGGTTTTTCAATACAACTATCTGTAGCAATTTTTTTCATCGTAGAACAACAACACATATCTAAAACTTAAAAAAAAAAAAAAAAAAAAAAAGTGGAAGAATTGGGTCTGTGTTGTTGAGAAAAAAAACTGTCCATAAGGAGCTGGATCAATGGAGTCTTCTCCTCCGATGGTCCTCTACAGGCATTGAGTAAAATAATGTCGTCAGAAGTCCTTTTGTTTGTTTTGAAAGGCGTTTTGTTTTCAATTTTACTCCTTAATTTATCTGTTGAATTTTTTTTTCTATATGTTCAAATTTAAATTTAAGTGTTTAATTTTTTTTTTCTATATATTCAAAAAAGTTGACCATCTGTTCACTTTTTTTCCCTATCTTTTCAAATTTTTTTTACATTTTATTATCAATTTAATTTTAATCTCTTATCCGTTCAAATATCTATCAAAAATTTCTTATCTGTTCAACGAACCAGTCAAAATGTTCAATTTATTTTGATCAGTTCAATTTTATTATCTATTGAAATACACCAAATCAGGATCTGTTGCAATCTTTCTTTCTATCTCTTTGGTTCTTTCTCTCTATCTGTTGAAATTGTTTTTCACATATAATCCAGTATATATTTATCTTTTCAATTTTTTGAATATTTTTATCTGCTTAATTTTTAAATTTTTTTTTCATTACAACTATCTGTAGCAATTTTTTTCATCGTAGAACAACAACACAGATCAAAAACTTAAAAAAAAAAAAAAAAAAAAAAGTGGAAGAATTGGGTCTGTGTGGTTGAGAAAAAAAAAACTGTCCATAAGGAGCTGGATCAATGGAGTCTTCTCCTCCGATGGTCCTCTACAGGCATTAAGCAAAATAATTTGGTCAGAAGTCCTTTTGTTTGTTTTGAAAGGCGTTTTGTTTTCAATTTTACTCCTTAATTTATCTGTAGAATTTTTTTTTTCTATATGTTAAAATTTAAATTTAAGTGTTTAATTTTTTTTTCTATATATTCAAAAAAGTTGACTATCTGTTCACTTCCTTTCCCTGTCTTTTCAAATTTTTTTCTAGATTTTATTATCAATTCAATTTTAATCACTTATCTGTTCAAATATCTGTCCAAAATTTCTTATCTGTACAACGAATCAGTCACAATGTTCAATTTATTTTTATCTGTTTAATTTTGTTATCTGTTGAAATACACCAAATCAGGATCTGTTGCAATCTTTCTTTCTCTCTCTTTGGTTCTTTCTCACTATCTGTTGAAATTCTTTCTCACATATAATCCAGTATATATATTTGTTCAATTTTTTAAATATTTTTATCGGCTTAATTTTTATTTTTATTTTTCATTTACAACTATCGGTTGCAATTTCTTTCATCGTAGAACAACAACACAGATCAAAAACTTTTAAAAAAAAAAAAAAAAAAAGTGGAAGAATTGGGTCTTTGTGCTTGAAAAGAAAAACTGTCCATAAGGAGCTGGATCAATGGAGTCTTCTCCTCCGATGGTCCTCTGCAGGCATTGAGTAAAGTAATTTGGTGAGAAGTCCTTTTGTTTGTTTTGAAAAACGTTTTGTTTTCAATTTTATTCCTTAATTTTTCTGTTGAATTTTTTTTTCTATACGTTCAAATTTACATTTAAGTGTTTAATTATTATTTTTGTCTATATATTCAAAAAAGTTGACTATCTGTTCACTTCTTTTCCCTGTCTTTTCAAATTTTTTTCTAGATTTTATTATCAATTCAATGTTAATCTCCTATCTGTTCAAATATCTATCCAAAATTTCTTATCTGTTCAACGAACCAATCACAATGTTCAATTTATTTTTATCTGTTCAATTTTATTATCTGTTGAAATACACCAAATCAGGTTTTGTTGCAATCTTTCTTTCTCTCTCATTGGTTCTTTATCTCTATCTGTTGAAATTCTTTCTCACTATCTGTTGAAATTCCTTCTCACATATAATCCAGTATATATATATCTGTTCAATTTTTTAATATTTTTATCTGCTTAATTTTTAATTTTTTTTTTCATTTACAACTATCTGTTGCAATTTATTTCATCATAGAACAACAACACAAATCAAAAACTTTTTTTAAAAAAATGGAAGAATTGGGTCTGTGTGCCTGAAAAAAAAAACCCTCCACAAGGAGCTGGATCAATGAAGTCTTCTCCTCCGATGGTCCTCTGCAGGCTATGAGTAAAATAATTTGGTGAGAAGACCTTTTGTTTGTTTTGAAAGACGTTTTGTTTTCAATTTTAATCCTTAATTTATCTGTTGAATTTTTTTTTCTACATGTTCAAATTTACATTTAAGTGTTTAATTATTTTTTTTTGTCTATATATTCAAAAAATTGACTATATGTTCACTTCTTTTCCATATCTTTTCAAATATCTATCCAAAATTTCTTATCTGTTCACGAACCTGTCACAATGTTCGATTTATTTTTATCTGTTCAATTTTATTATCCGTTGAAATACATTAAATCAGGATCTGTTGCAATATTTCTTTCTCTCTCTTTGGTTTTTTCTCTGTATCTGTTGAAATTCTTTCTCACATATAATCTAGTATATATATATCTGTTCAATTATTTTAATATTTTTATCTGCTTAATTTTTAATTTTTTTTTCATTTACAACTATCTGTTGCAATTTGTTTCATCGTAGAACAACAACACAGATCAAAAACTTAAAAAAAAAAAAAAGTGGAAGAATTGGGTCTGTGTGCTTTAAAAAAAAACTGTCCATAAGGAGCTGGATCAATGGAGTCTTCTCCTCCGATGGTCCTCTGCAGGTATTGAGTAAAATAATTTGGTCAGAAGTTCCTTTGTTTGTTTTGAAAGACGGTTTGTTTTCAATTTTACTCCTTAATTTATCTGTTGAATTTTTTTTTCTATCAGTTCAAATTTACATTTTAGAATTTAATTACTTTTTTTGTCTATATATTCAAAAAAGCTGACCATCTGTTCACCTTTTTTCCCTATCTTTTCAAATTTTTTTCTAGATTTATTATCAATTCAATTTTAATCTCTTATCTGTTCAAATATCTATCCAAAATTTTCTCATCTGTTCAACAAACGAGTCATAATGTTCAATTTATTTTTATCTGTTCAATTTTATTATTTATTGAAATACACCAAATCAGGATCTGTTGTAATCTTTCTTTCTCTCTCTTTGGTTTTTCTCTCTATCTGTTGAAATTCTTTCTCACATATAATCCAGTATATATATATCTGTTCAATTTTTTTATTATTTTTATCTGCTTAATTTTTAATTTTTTTTTCATTTACAGCTATCTGTTGCAATTTGTTTCATCGTAGAACAACAACACAGATCAAAAACTTTAAAAAAAAAAAAGTGGAAGAATTAAGTCTGTGTGGTTGAAAAAATATTGTCCATAAGGAGCTGGATCAACGGAGTCTTCTCCTTTGATGGTGCTCTGCAGGCATTGAGTAAAATAATTTGATAAGAAGTCCTTTTATTTGTTTTGAAAGACGTTTTGTTTTCAATTTTACTCCTTAATTCATCTGTTGAATTTTTTTTTCTATCTGTTCAAATTTACATTTTAGTGTTTAATGATTTTTTTAATCTATATATTCAAAAAAGTTGACTATCTGTTCACTTTTTTTCCCTATCTTTCAAATTTTTTTCCAGATTTTGTTATCAATTCAATTTTAATCTCTTATCTGTTCAAATATCTATCTAAAATTTCTTATCTGTTCAACAAACCAGTCACAATGTTAAATTTATTTTTATCTGTTCAATTTTATTATCTGTTGAAATACACCAAACAGGATCTGTTGCAATCTTTCTTTCTCTGTCTTTGGTTCTTTCTCTCTATATGTTGAAATTCATTCTCACATATAATCCAGTATATATATATCTGTTCAATTTTTTCATAAATTTTATCTGCTTAATTTTTAATTTTTTTTCATTTACACCTATCTGTTGCAATTTGTTTCATCGTAGAACAACAACACAGAGCAAAAACTTAAAAAAAATAAAAATAAAAATAAAAAAATAAAAATAAAATAAAATAAAATAAAATTGGGTCTGTGTGCTTGAAAAAAAAAACTGTCCATAACAAGCTGGATCAATGGAGTCTTCTTCTCCGATGGTCCTCTGCAGGCATTGAGTAAAATAATTTGGTGAGAAGTCCTTTTGTTTGTTTTGAAAGAGTTTTTGTTTTCAATTTTACTCCTTAATTTATCTGTTGGATTTTTTTTCTATCTGTTCAAATTTACATTTTAGTACTTAATTATTTTTTTTTATCTATATATTCAAAAAAGCTGACTATCTGTTCACTTTTTTTCTCTATCTTGTCAAATTTTTTTCTAGATTTTATTATCAATTCAATTTTAATCTCTTATCTGTTCAAATATCTATCCAAAATTTCTTATCTGTTCAACAAACCAGTCATAATGTTCAATTTATTTTTATCTGTTCAATTTTATTATCTATTGAAATACACCAAATTAGGATCTGTTGTCATCTTTCTTTCTCTCTTTGGTTTTTCTCTCTATCTGTTGAAATTCTTTCTTACATATAATCCAGTATATATATATCTGTTCAATTTTTTTATTATTTTTATCTGCTTAATTTTTAATTTTTTTTTTCATTTACAGCTATCTGTTGCAATTTGTTTCATCGTAGAACAACAACACATATCAAAAATTTAAAAAAAAAAAAAAAAAAAAAAAAAAAAAAAAAAAGTGGAAGAATTTGGTCTGTGTGCTTGAAAAAAAAACTGTCCATAAGGAGCTGGATCAATGGAGTCTTCTCCTCCGATGGTGCTCTGCAGGCATTGAGTAAAATAATTTGATGAGAAGTCTTTTTATTTGTTTTGAAAGACGTTTTGTTTTCAATTTTACTCCTTAATTTATCTGCTGAATTTTTTTTTTTATTTGTTCAAATTTACATTTTAGTGTTTAAATATTTTTTTTTGTATATATATTCAAAAAAGTTGACTATCTGTTCACTTTTTTTCCCTATCTTTCAATTTTTTTTCTAGATTTTGTTATCAATTCAATTTTAATCTCTTATCTGTTGAAATATCTATCCAAAATTTCTTATCTGTTCAACAAACCCGTCACAATGTTCAATTTATTTTTATATGTTCAATTTTATTATCTATTGAAATACACCAAATCAGGATCTGTTGCAATCTTTCTTTCTCCCTCTTTGGTTCTTTCTCTCTATCTGTTGAAATTCTTTCTCAGATATAATCCAGTATATATATTTTTATCTGCTTAATTTTTTTTTTCATTTGCAACTATCTGTTGCAATTTGTTTCATAGTAGAACAACAACACAGATCAAAAACATAAAAAAATAAAATAAAATAAAATAAAATAAAGTGGAAGAACTGGGTCTGTGTGCTTGAAAAATAAAAACTGTCCATAAGGAGCTGGATCAATGGAATCTTCTCCGCCGATGGTCCTGTGTAGGCATTCAGTAAAATAATTTGGTGAGAAGTCCTTTTGTTTGTTTTGAATGACGTTTTGTTTTCAATTTTATCTCTTAATTTATCTGTTGAATTTTTTTTCTATCTGTTCAAATTTCCATTTTAGTGTTTAATTATTTTTTTTGTCTATATATTCAAAAAAGTTGACTATCTGTTCACTTTATTTCCCTATGTTTTCAAATTTTTTTCTAGATTTTATTATCAATTTAATTTTCATCTCTTATCTGTTCAAATATCTATCCAAAATTTCTTATCTGTTCACTGAACCAGTCACAATGTTCAATTTATTTTTATCTGTTCATTTTTATTATCTGTTGAAATACACCAAATCAGGATCTATTGCAATCTTTCTTTCTCTCTGTTTGGTTCTTTTTCTCTATCTGTTGAAATTCTTTCACACATATAATCCAATATATATATCTGTTCAATTTTTTTATAATTTTTATCTGCTTAATTTTTAATTTCTTTTTTTCATTTACAAATATCTGTTAATCAGGATCTATTGCAATCTTTCTTTCTCTCTGTTTGGTTCTTTTTCTCTATCTGTTGAAATTCTTTCAAACATATAATCCAATATATATATCTGTTCAATTTTTTTATAATTTTTATCTGCTTAATTTTTAATTTCTTTTTTTCAGTTACAAATATCTGTTGCAATTTGTTTCATCGTAGAACAACAACACAGATCAAAAACTTAAAAAAAACAAAAAAAACGAAAAAAGTGAAAGAATTGGGTCTGTGTGCTTAAAAAAAAAAACTGTCCAGAAGGAGCTGGATCAATGGAGTCTTCTCCTCCGATGGTTCTCTGCAGGCATTGAGCAAAATAATTTGATGAGAAGTCTTTTTATTTGTTTTGAAAGACGTTTTGTTTTAAATTTTACTCCTTTATTTATCTGTTGAATTTTTTTTTCTATCTGTTCAAATTTACATGCTAGTGTTTAATTATTTTTTTTGTCTATATATTCAAAAAAGTTGACTATCTGTTCACTTTTTTACCCTATATTTAAATTTTTTTTCTAGATTTTATTAACAATTCAATTTTCATCTCATATCTGTTCAAATATCTATCCAAAATTTCTTATCTGTTCAATGAACCAGTCACAATGTTCAATTTATTTTTATCCGTTCAATTTTATTATCTGTTGAAATACACCAAATCAGGATCGGTTGCAATCTTTCTTTCTCTCTTTTTGGTTCTTTCTCTCTATCTGTTGAAATTTTTTCTCACATATAATCCAGTATATATATCTGTTCAATTTTTTTATTATTAATATCCACTTAATTTTTAATTTTTTTTATCATTTACAACTATCTGTTGCAATTTGTTTCATCTTAGAACAATAACACAGATAAAAAACATAAAAAAAAAGGTGGAAGAATTGGGTCTGTGTGCTTTAAAAAAAAAACTATCCATAAGGAGCTGGATCAATGGAGTCTTCTCCTCCAATGGTCCTCTGCAGGCATTGAGTAAAATAATTTGGTGAGAAGTCCTTTTGTTTGTTGTGAAAGACGTTTAGTTTTCAAATTTTACTCCGTAATTTATCTGTTGAATTTTTTTTTCTATATGTTCAAATTTACATTTAAGTGTTTAATTATTTTTTTTGGTCTATATATTCAAAAAAGTTGACTATCTGTTCATTTCTTTTCCCTATCTTTTCAAATTTTTTTCTAGATTTTATTATCCATTCAATTTTAATCTCTTATCTGTTCAAATATCTATCCAAAATTTCTTATCTGTTCAAAAACTAGTCACAATGTTCAATTTATTTTTATCTGTTCAATTTTATTATCTGTTGAAATACACCAAATCAGGATCTGTTGCAATCTTTTTTTCTCTCTCTTTGGTTCTTTCTCTCTATCTGTTGAAATTCTTTCACACATATAATCCAATATATATATCTGTTCAATTTTTTTTATAATTTTTATCTGCTTAATTTTTAATTTTTTTTTTCATTTACAACTATCTGTTGCAATTTGTTTCATCGTAGAACAACAACACAGATCAAAAACTTAAAAAAAAACAAAAAAATTGAAAGAATTGGGTCTGTGTGCTTCAAAAAAAAACTGTCCGAAAGGAGCTGGATCAATGGAGTCTTCTCCTCCGATGGTTCTCTGCCGGCATTGAGCAAAATAATTTGATGAGAAGTCCTTTTATTTGTTTTGAAAGACGTTTTGTTTTCAATTTTACTCCTTAATTTATCTGTTGAATTTTTTTTTCTATCTGTTCAAATTTACTTTTTAGTGTTTAATTATTTTTTTTCGTCTATATATTCAAAAAAAATTGACTATCTGTTCACTTTTTTACCCTATCTTTTCAAATTTTTTTCTAGATTTGGTTATCAATTCAATTTTAATCTCTTATCTGTTCAAATATCTATCTAAAATTTCTTATCTGTTCAACAAACCAGTCACAATGTTCAATTTATTTTTATCTGTTCAATTTTATTATCTGTTGAAATATACCAAATCAGGATCTATTGCCATCTTTCTTTCTCTCTCTTTGGTTCTTTCTCTCTATCTGTTGAAATTCTTTGTCACATATAATACAGTATATATATATATATTTGTTCAATTTTTTTAATATTTTTATCTGCTTAATTTTTATTTTTTTTTATTTACAACTATCTGTTGCAATTTATTTCATCATAGAACAACAACACAGAAAAAAAATTAAAAAAATAAAAAAGTGGAAAAATTGGGTCTGTGTGCTTGAAAAAAAAAACTGTCCATAAGGAGCTGGATCAATGGAGTCTTCTCCTCCGATGGTCCTCTGCAGGCATTGAGTAAAATAATTTTGTGAGAAGTCCTTTTGTTTGTTTTGAAAGACGTTTTGTTTTCAATTTTACTCCTGAATATATCTGTTGAATTTTTTTTTTATATGTTCAAATTTACATTTAAGTGTTTAATTATTTTTTTTGTCATTATATTCAAAAAAGTTGACTATCTGTTCACTTTTTTTCCCTATCTTTTCAAATTTTTTTCTAGATTTTGTTATCAATTCAACTTTAATCTCTTCTCTGTTGAAATATCCATCCAAAATTTCTTATCTGTTCAACAAACCAGTCACAATGTTCAATTTATTTTTATCTGTTCAATTTTATTATCTGTTGAAATACACCAAATCAGGATCTGTTGCAATCTTTCTTCCTCTCTATCTGTGGAAATTCTTTCTTATATATAATCCAGTATATATATCTGTTCAATTTTTTTAATATTTTTATCTGCTTAATTTTTAATTTTTTTTTCATTTACAGCTATCTGTTGCAATTTGTTTCATCGTAGAACAACTACACAGATCAAAAACTTTATAAAATAAAAAAAAAAGGTGGAAGAATTGGGTCTGTGTGCTTGAAAAAAAAAACTGTCCATAAGGAGCTGGATCAATGGAGTCTTCTTCTCCGATGGTCCTCTGCTGGTATTGAGTAAAATAATTTGGTGAGAAGTTCTTTTGTTTGTTTTGAAAGACGTTTTGTTTTCAATTTTACTCCTTAATTTATCTGTTGAATTTTTTTTCTATGTTCAAATTTACATTTAAGTGTTTAATTATTATTTTTTTGTTTATATATTCAAAAAAGTTGACTATCTGTTCACTTTTTTTCCCAATCTTTTCAAATTTTTTTCTAGAGTTTGTTATCAGTTCAATTTTAATCTCTTATCTGTTCAAATATCTGTCCAAATATTCTTTTCTGTTCAACAAACCAGTCACAATGTTCAATTTATTTTTATCTGTTCAATTTTATTATCTGTTGAAATACACCAAATCAGGATCTGTTGCAATCTTTCTTTCTTTCTCTTTTGTTTTTTCTCTCTATCTGTTGAAATTTTTTCTCACATATAATCCAGTATATATATCTGTTCAATTTTGTTATTATTTTTATCTGCTTAATTTTTAATTTTTTTTTCATTTACAACTATCTGTTGCAATTTGTTTCATCGTAGAACAACAACACAGATCAAAAACTTTAAAAAAAAAAGAAAAAAAGAAAAGATGAAGAATTGGGTCTATGTGGTTGAAAGAAAAAACTGTCCGTAAGGAGCTGGATCAATGGAGTCTTCTCCTCCGATAGTTCTCTGAAGGCATTGAGTAAAATAATTTGGTGAGAAGTCCTTTTGTTTGTTTTGAAAGATGTTTTGTTTTCAATTTTACTCCTTAATTTATCTGTTGAATTTTTTTTCTGTCTGTTCAAATTAAAATTTTAGTGTTTAATTTTTTTTTTGTCTATATATTCAAAAAAGATGACTATCTGTTCACTTTTTTTTCCCTATCTTGTTAAATTTTTTTCTAGATTTTGTTATCAATTCAATTTTAATATCTTATCTGTTCAAATATCTATCCAAAATTTCATATCTGTTCAACAAACCAGTCACAATGTTCAATTTATTTTTATCTGTTTAATTTTATTATCTGTTGAAATACCCCAAATCAGGATCTGTTGCAATCTTTCTTTCTCTCTCTTTGGATCTTTCTCTCTATATGTTGAAATTCTTTCTCACATATAATCTAGTATATATATATCTGTTCAATTTTTTTTATTACTTTTATCTCCTTAATTTTTAATTTTGTTTTTCATTTACAACTATCTATTGCAATTTGTTTCATCGTAGAACAACAAAACAAATCAAAAACATTAAAAAAAATGGAAGAATTGGGTCTTTGTGGTTGAAAAAAAAACTGTCCATAAGGAGCTGGATCAATGCAGTCTTCTCCTCCGATGGTCCTCTGCAGGCATTGAGTACAATAATTTGGTCAGAAGTCCTTTTGTTTCTTTTGAAAGACTTTTTGTTTTCAATTTTACTCCTTAATTTATCTGTTAAATTTTTTTTTTCTATCTATTCAAATTTACATTTTAGTGTTTAATTTTTTTTTTCTATATTCAAAAAACTTGACTATCTGTTCACTTTTTTTCCCTATCTTTTCAATTTTTTTTCTAGATTTTGTTATCAATTCAATTTTAATATCTAATCTGTTCAAATATCTATCTAAAATTTCTTATCTGTTCAACGAACCAGTCAGCATATTCAATTTATTTTTATCTGATCAATTTTATTATCTGTTGGAATACACCAAATCACGATCTTTTGCAATCTTTCTTTTTCTCTCTTTGGTTCTTTCTCTCTATCTGTTGAAATTCTTTCTCACATATAATCCAGTATATATATATCTGTTCAATTTTTTTAGTATTTTTATCTGCTTAATTTTTAAATTTCTTTCCTTTACAACTATCAGTTGCAATTTGTTTCATCGTTGAACAACAACACAGATCAAAAACTTAAAAAAAAAAAAAAAAGCGGAAGAAATGGGTCTGTGTGCTCGAAAAAAAAAACTGTCCACAAGGAGCTGGATCAATGGAGTCTTCTCCTTCGATGGTCCTCTGCAAGCACTGAGTAAAATAATTTGGTTAGAAGTCGTTTTGTTTGTTTTGAAAGATGTTTTCTTTTCAATTTTACTCCTTAATTTATCTGTTAATTTTTTTTTCTATCTGATCAAATTTACATTTTAGTGTTTAATTATTTTTTTTGTCTATATATTCGAAAAAGTTGACTGTCTATTCACTTTTTTTCCCTGTGTTTTCAAATTTTTTTCTAGATTTTATTATCAATTCAATTTTAATCTCTTATCTGTTTAGATATCTATCCTAAATTTCTTATCTGTTCAACGAACCAGTCAGAATGTTCAATTTATTTTTTTCTGTTCAATTTTATTATCTGTTGAAATACACCAAATCAGGATATGTTGCAATCTTTCTTTCTCTCTCTTTGGTTCTTTCTCTCTATCTGTTGAAATTCTTTCTCACATATAATTCAGTATATATATATTTCTTCAATTTTTTAAATATTTTTATCTGCTTAATTTTTTAAAAAAAATTTTCATTTACTTATCTGTTGCAATTTCTTTCATCGTTGAACAACAACACAGATCAAAACTTTTAAAAAAAAATGTGGAAGAAATGGGTCTGTGTGGTTGAAAAAAAAACTGTCCATAAGGAGCTGGATCAATGGAGTCTTCTCCTTCGATGGTTCTCTGCAGGCATTGAGTAAAATAATTTGATGGGAAGTCCTTGTATTTGTTTTGAAAGACGTTTTGTTTTCAATTTTACTCCTTAATTTATCTGTTGAATTTTTTTTTCTATCTCTTCAAATTTAAATTTTAGTGTTTAATTTTTTTTTGCCTATATATTCAAAAAAGTTGACTATCTGTTCACTTTTTTTCCCTATCTTTTCAAAATATTTTCTGGATTTTGTTATCAATTCAATTTTAATCTCTTATCTGTTCAAATATATATCCAAATTTTCTAATTTGTTCAACAAACCAGTCACAATGTTCAATTGATTTTTATCTGTTCAATTTTACTATCTGTTTAAATACACCAAATCTGGATCTGTTGCAATCTTTCTTTCTCTCTCTTTGGTTCTTTCTCTCTATCTGTTGAACTTCTTTCACACATATATTCCAGTATATATATATATCTGTTCAATTTTTGAAATATTTTTATCTGCTTAATTTTTAATTTTTTTTTTCGTTTACAACTATCTGTTGCAATTTGTTTCATCATAGAACAACAACACAGATCAAAAACTTAAAAAAAAAAAAAAAAAAAAAGTGGAAGAATTGGGTCTGTGTGCTTGAAAAAAATACTGTCCATAAGGAGCTGGATCAATGGAGTCTTCTCCTCCAATGGTCCTCTGAAGGAATTGAGTAAAATAATTTGGTGAGAAGTGTTTTTGTTTGTTTTGAAAGACGTTTTGTTTTCAATTTTACTCCTTAATTTATCGGTTCAATTTTTTTTTCTATCTGTTCAAATTTACATTTTAGTGTTTAATTATTTTTTTTGCCTATATATTCAAAAAAGCTGACTATCTGTTCACTTTTTTTCGCTATCTTTTCAAAATTTTTTCTAGATTTTATTATCAATTCAATTTTAATCTCTTATGTGTTAAAATTTCTATCCAAAATTTCTTATCTGTTCAATGAACCAGTCAGAATGTTCAATTTATTTTTTTCTGTTCAATTTTATTATCTGTTGAAAAACACCAAATCAGGATCTGTTGCAATCTTTCTTTCTCTCTCTTTAGTTCTTTCTCTCTATCTGTTGAAATTCTTTCTCACATATAATCCAGTATATATATATCTGTTCAATTTTTTTAATATTTTTATCTGCTTAATTTTTAATTAATTTTCATTTATAACTATCTGTTGCAATTTGTTTCATCGTTGAACAACAACACAGATCAAAAACATAAAAAAAAAAAAAAAAAAAAAAAAGTTGAAGAATTGGGTCTGTGTGCTTGAAAAAAATGGTGTCCATAAGGAGCTGGATCAATGGAGTCTTCTCCTCCGATGGTCCTCTGCAGGCATTGAGTAAAAAAATTTGGTCAGAAGTCTTTTTCTTTGTTTTGAAAGACGTTTTGTTTTCAATTTTACTCCTTAATTTATCTATTGAATTTTTTTTTCTATATGTTCAAATTTACATTTAAGTGTTTAATTATTTTTTTTTTGTCTATACATTCAAAAAAATTCACTATCTGTTCACTTTTTTTCCCTATCTTTTCAAATTTTTTTCTAGATTTTGTTATCAGTTCAATTTTAATCTCTTATCTGTTCAAATATCTATCCAAAATTTCTTATCTGTTAAACAAACCAGTCACAATGTTCAATTTATTTTTTTCTTTTCAATTTTATTATCTGTTGAAATACACCAAATCAGGATTTGTTGCAATCTTTCTTTCTCTCTCTTTGGTTCTTTCTCTCTATCTGTTGAAATTCTTTCTCACATATAATCCAGTATATATATATCTGTTCAATTTTTTTTTATACTTTTTATCTGCTTAATTTTTTAATTTTTTTTCATTTACAGCTATCTATTGCAATTTGTTTCATCGTAGAACAACAACACAGATGAAAAACTTAAAAAAAAAAAAAAAAAAAAAAGAATTGAGTCTGTGAGGTTGAAAAAAAAAACTGTCCATAAGGAGCTGGATCATTGGAGTCTTCTACTCCGATGGTTCTCTGCAGGCATTGAGTAAAATAATTTGGTGAGAAGTCCTTTTGTTTGTTTTGAAAGACGTTTTGTTTTCAATTTTACACCTTAATTTATTTGTTGAATTTTTTTTCTATCTGTTCAAATTTATATTATAGTGTTTAAATTTTTTTTTTGGTTAATATATTGAAAAAAGTTGACTATCTGTTCACTTTTTTTCCCTATCTTTTCAAATTTTTTTCTAGATTTTGTTATCAATTCAATTTTAATCTCTTATCTGTTCAAATATCTATCCAAAATTTCTTATCTGTTCAACAAACTAGTCAAAATGTTCAATTTATTTTTATCTGTTCAATTTTATTATCTGTTGAAATACACCAAATCAGGATATGTTGCAATCTTTCTTTCTCTCTCTTTGGTTCTTTCTCTTTATCTGTTAAAATTCTTTCTCAAATATAAACCAGTATATATATATATCTTTTCAATTTTTTTTTATATTTTTCTCTGCTAAATTTTTAATTTTTTTTTTCATTTACAACTATCTCTTGCAATTTGTTTCCTCGTAGGACAACAACACTGAGCAAAAACTTTAAAAAAAAAAAAAAAAAAAGTGGAAGAATTGGGTTTGTGTGGTTGAAAAAAAAAACTGTCCATAAGGAGCTGGATCAATGGAGTCTTCTCCTCCGATGGTCCTTTGCAGGCATTGAGTAAAATAATTTGGTCAGAAGTCGTTTTGTTTGTTTTGAAAAACGTTTTGTTTTCAATTTTACTCCTTAATTTATCTGTTGAATTTTTTTTCCATATGTTCAAATTTACATTTAAGTGTTTAATTATTTTTTTTTTGTCTATATATTCAAAAAAGTTGACTATCTGTTCACTTTTTTTTCCCTATCTTTTCCAATTTTTTTCTAGATTTTCTTATCAATTCAATTTTAATCTCTTGTCTGTTCAAATATCTATCCAAAATTTCTTATCTGTTCAACAAACCAGTCACAATGTTCAATTTATTTTTAGCTTTTCAATTTTATTATCTGTTGAAATACACCAAATTAGGATCTGTTGCAATCTTTCTTTCTCTTTCTTTGGTTCTTTCTCTCTATCTGTTGAAATTCTTTCTCACATATAATTCAGTATATATATATCGGTTCAAATTTTTTTTATACTTTTTATCTGCTTAATTTTTAATTTTTTTTTCATTTACAACTATCTGTTGCAATTTGTTTCATCGTAGAACAACAACACAGATCAAAAAGTTAAAAAAAAAAAAAAAGAATTGGTTCTGTGAGGTTGAAAAAAAAAACTGCCCATAAGGAGCTGGATCAATGGAGTCTTCTACTCCGATGGTTCTCTGCAGGCATTGAGTAAAATAATTTGGTGAGAAGTCCTTTTGTTTGTTTTGAAAGACGTTTTCTTTTCAATTTTACTCCTGAATTTATCTGTTGAATTTTTTTTTCTATCTGTTCAAATTTATATTATACTGTTTAAATTTTATTTTTGGGTCTATATATTGAAAAAAGTTGACTATCTGTTCACTTTTTTTCCCTATCTTTTCAAATTTTTTTCTAGATTTTGTTATCAATTCAATTTTAATCTCTTATCTGTTTAAATATCTATCCAAAATTTCTTATCAGTTCAACAAACTAGTCAAAATGTTCAATTTATTTTTATCTGTTCAATTTTCTTATCTGTTGAAATACACCAAATCAGGATCTATTGCAATCTTTCTTTCTCTCTCTTTGGTTCTTTCTCTTTATCTGTTGAAATTCTTTCTCAAATATAAACCAGTGTATATATATATATCTTTTCAATTTTTTTTTATATTTTTCTCTTCTAAATTTTTAATTTTTTTTTTCATTTACAACTATCTCTTGCAATTTGTTTCCTCGTAGAACAACAACACAGAGCAAAAACTTTAAAAAAAAAAAAAAAAAAAAGTGGAAGAATTGGGTTTGTGTGGTTGAAAAAAAAAACTGTCCATAAGGAGCTGGATCAATGGAGTCTTCTCCTCCGATGGTCCTTTGCAGGCATTGAGTAAAATAATTTGGTCAGAAGTCGTTTTGTTTATTTTGAAAAACGTTTTGTTTTCAATTTTACTCCTTAATTTATCTGTTAAATTTTTTTTTATATGTTCAAATTTACATTTAAGTGTTTAATTATTTTTTTTGTCTATATATTCAAAAAAGTTGACTATCTGTTCACTTTTTTTTCCCTATCTTTTCAAAAATTTTTCTAGATTTTGTTATCAATTCAATTTTAATCTCTTATCTGTTCAAATATCTATCCAAAATTTCTTATCTGTTCAACAAACCAGTCACAATGTTCAATTTATTTTTAGCTGTTCAATTTTATTATCTGTTGAAATACACCAAATTAGGATCTGTTGCAATCTTTCTTTCTCTTTCTTTGGTTCTTTCTCTCTATCTGTTGAAATTCTTTCTCACATATAATCCAGTATATATATATCTGTTCAAATTTTTTTTATACTTTTTATCTGCTTAATTTTTAATTTTTTTTTCATTTACAACAATCTGTTGCAATTTGTTTCATCGTAGAACAACAACACAGATCAAAAACTTAAAAAAAAAAAAGAAAAAAAAGAATTGGTTCTGTGAGGTTGAAAAAAAAAAACTGTCCATAAGGAGCTGGATCAATGGAGTCTTCTCCTCCGATGGTTCTCTGCAGGCATTGAGTAAAATAATTTGGTGAGAAGTCCTTTTGTTTGTTTTGAAAGACGTTTTGTTTTCAATTTTACTCCTTAATTTATCTGTTGAATTTCTTTTCTATCAGTTGAAATTTATATTATAGTGTTTAATTTTTTTTTTGGGTCTATATATTGAAAAAAGTTGACTATCTGTTCACTTTTTTTCTCCATCTTTTCAATTTTTTTTCCAGATTTTGTTATCAATTCAATTTTAATCACTTATCTGTTTAAATATCTATCCAAAATTTCTTATATGTTCAACAATCCAGTCAAAATGTTCAATTTATTTTTATCTGTTCAATTTTAATATCTGTTGAAATAAACCAAATCAAGATCTGTTGCAAACTTTCTTTCTCTCTCTTTGGTTCTTTCTCTTTATCTGTTGAAATTCTTTCTCAAATATAAACCAGGATATATATATATCTTTTCAATTTTTTTTTATATTTTTCACTGCTAAATTTTTAATTTTTTTTTTCATTTACAACTATCTCTTGCAATTTCTTTCCTCGTAGAACAACAACACAGAGCAAAAACTTTAAAAAAAAAAAAAAAAAGTGGAAGAATTGGGTTTTTGTGGTTGAAAAAAAAATCTGTCCATAAGGAGCTGAATCAATGGAGTCTTCTCCTCCGATGGTCCTTTGTAGGCATTGAGTAAAATAATTTGGTCAGAAGTCCTTTTGTTTGTTTTGAAAAACGTTTTGTTTTCAATTTTACTCCTTAATTTATCTGTTGAATTTTTTTTCTATATGTTCAAATTTACATTTAAGTGTTTAATTATTTTTTTTTGTCTATATATTCAAAAAAGTTGACTATCTGTTCACTTTTTTTTCCCTATCTTTTCAAAGTTTTTTCTAGATTTTGTCATCAATTCAATTTTAATCTCTTATCTGTTCAAATGTCTATCGAAAATTTCTTATCTGTTCAACAAACCAGTCACAATGTTCAATTTATTTTTAGCTGTTAAATTTTATTATCTGTTGAAATACACCAAATCAGGATCTGTTGCAATCTTTCTTTCTCTTTCTTTGGTTCTTTCTCTCCATCTGTTGAAATTCTAGCTCACACATAATGCAGTATATATATCTGTTCAAATTTTTTTAATAATTTTTATCCGCTTAATTTTTAATTTTTTTTTCATTTACAACTATCTGTTGCAATTTGTTTCATCGTAGAACAACAACACAGATCAAAAACTTAAAAAAAAAAAAAGAATTGGGTCTATGAGGTTGAAAAAAAAAATGTCCATCAGGAGCTGGATCAACGGAGTCTTCTCCTCCGATGGTTCTCTGCAGGCATTGAGTAAAATAATTTGGTGAGAAGTTCTTTTGTTTGTTTTGAAAGACGTTTTGTTTTCAATTTTACTACTTAATTTATCTGTTGAATTTTTTTTTCTATCTATTCAAAATTACATTTTAGTGTTTAATTTTTTTTTTGTCTTTATATTCAAAAAAGTTGACTATCTGTTCACTTTTTTTCCCTATCTTTTCAAATTTTTTCCAAGATTTTGTTATCAATTCAATTTTAATCTCTTATCTGTTCAACAAACTAGTCAGAATGTTAAATTTATTTTTATCTGTTCAATTTTATTATCTGTTGAAATACACCATATCAGGATCTGTTGCAATCCTTCTTTCTCTCTCTTTGGTTCTTTCTCTCTATCTGTTGATATTCTTTCTTACACATAATCCAGTATATATATATCTGTTCAATTTTTTTAATATTTTTATCTGCTTAATTTTTATTTTTTTTTTCATTTACAACTATCCGTTGCAATTTTTTTCATCGTTGAACAACAACACAGATCAAAAAATTTTAAAAACAAAAAACTAGAAGAATTGGGTCTGTGTGCTTGAAAAAAAAAACTGTCCATCAGGAGCTGGATCAATGGAGTCTTCTCCTCCGATGGTCCTCTGCAGGCATTGAGTAAAATAATTTGGTCAGAAGTCCTTTTGTTTGATTTGAAAAACGTTTTGTTTTCAATTTTACTCCTTAATTTATTTGTTGATTTTTTTTTATATGTTCGAATTTACATTAAAGTGTTTAATTTTTTTTTGTCTATTTATTCAAATAAGTTGACTAACTGTTCACTTTTTTGCCCAATCTTTTCATATTTTTCTCTAGATTTTGTTATCAGTTCAATTTTAATGTCTTATCTGTTTGAATATCTATCCAAAATGTCTTATCTGTTCAACAAACTAATCACAATGTTCAATTTATTTTTATCTTTTCAATTTTATTATCTGTTGAAATACACCAAATCAGGATCTGTTGCAATCTTTCTTTCTCTGTCTTTGGTTCTTTCTCTCTATATGTTGAAATTCATTCTCACATATAATCCAGTATATATATATCTGTTCAATTCTTTTAATTATTTTTATCTGCTTAATTTTTAATTTTTTTTTTCATTTACAACTATCTGTTGCAATTTGTTTCATCGTAGAACAACAACACAGATCAACAACTTAAAAATAAAAAATAAAAAAAAAGTGGAAGAATTGGGTCTGTGTGCTTGAAAAAAAAACCGTCCATAAGGAGCTGAATCAATGGAGTCTTCTCCTCCGATGGTTCTCTGCAGGCAGTGAGTAAAATAATTTGGTGAGAAGTCCTTTTGTTTGTTTTGAAAGACGTTTTGTTTTCAATTTTACTCCTTAATTTATCTGTTGAATTTTTTTTCTATCTGTTCAAAATTACATTTTAGTGTTTAATTATTATTATTTTTTCTGTATATTCAAAAATGTTGACTATCTGTTCACTTTTTTTCCCTGTCTTTTTAAATTTTTTTCTAAATTTTGTTATCTATTCAATTTTAATCTCTTATCTGTACAAATATCAATCCAAAATTTCATATATGTTCAACAAACCAGTCACAATGTTGGATTTTTTTTTATCTGTTCAATTTTATTATCTGTTGAAATACTCCAAATCAGGATCTGTTGCAATCTTTCTTTTTCTCTCTTTGGTTCTTTCTCTCTATCTGTTGATATTCTTTCTTACACATAATCCAGTATATATATATTTGTTCAATTTTTTTAATATTTTTATCTGCTTAATTTTTATTTTATTTTTCATTTACAACTATCCGTTGCAATTTTTTTCATCGTTGAACAACAACACAGATCAAAAACATAAAAAAAAAAAAACTAGAAGAATTGGGTCTGTGTGCTTGAAAAAAAAAACTGTCCATCAGGAGCTGGATCAATGGAGTCTTCTCCTCCGATGGTCCTCTGCAGGCATTGAGTAAAATAATTTGGTCAGAAGTCCTTTTGTTTGATTTGAAAAACGCTTTGTTTTCAATTTTACTCATTAATTTATTTGTTAATTTTTTTTTATATGTTCGAATTTACATTAAAGTGTTTAATTTTTTTCTGTCTATTTATTCAAATAAGTTGACTAACTGTTCACTTTTTTCCCCAATCTTTTCATATTTTTCTCTAGATTTTGTTATCAGTTAAATTTTAATGTCTTATCTGTTTAAATATCTATCCAAAATTTCTTATCTGTTCAACAAACTAATCACAATGTTCAATTTATTTTTATCTTTTCAATTTTATTATCTGTTGAAATACACCAAATCAGGATCTGTTGCAATCTTTCTTTCTCTGTCTTTGGTTCTTTCTCTCTATATGTTGAAATTCATTCTCACATATAATCCAGTATATATATATCTGTTCAATTCTTTTAATTATTTTTATCTGCTTAATTTTTAATTTTTTTTTCATTTACAACTATCTGTTGCAATTTGTTTCATCGTAGAACAACAACACAGATCAACAACTTAAAAATAAAAAATAAAAAAAAAGTAGAAGAATTGGGTCTGTGTGCTTGAAAAAAAAAACCGTCCATAAGGAGCTGGATCAATGGATTCTTCTCCTCCGATGGTTCTCTGCAGGCATTGAGTAAAATAATTTGGTGAGAAGTCCTTTTGTTTGTTTTGAAAGACGTTTTGTTTTCAATTTTACTCCTTAATTTATCTGTTGAATTTTTTTTCTATCTGTTCAAAATTACATTTTAGTGTTTAATTATTATTATTTTTTCTGTATATTCAAAAATGTTGACTATCTGTTCACTTTTTTTCCCTGTCTTTTTAAATTTTTTTCTAAATTTTGTTATCTATTCAATTTTAATCTCTTATCTGTACAAATATCAATCCAAAATTTCATATATGTTCAACAAACCAGTCACAATGTTGGATTTATTTTTATCTGTTCAATTTTATTATCTGTTGAAATACTCCAAATCAGGATCTGTTGCAATCTTTCTTTTTCTCTCTTTGGTTCTTTCTCTCTATCTGTTGATATTCTTTCTTACACATAATCCAGTATATATATCTGTTCAATTTTTTAAATATTTTTATCTGCTTAATTTTTATTTTATTTTTCATTTACAACTATCCGTTGCAATTTTTTTCATCGTTGTACAACAACACAGATCAAAAACATAAAAAAAAAAAAAAAACTAGAAGAATTGGGTCTGTGTGCTTGAAAAAAAAAACTGTCCATCAGGAGCTGGATCAATGGAGTCTTCTCCTCCGATGGTCCTCTGCAGGCATTGAGTAAAATAATTTGGTCAGAAGTCCTTTTGTTTGATTTGAAAAACGCTTTGTTTTCAATTTTACTCATTAATTTATTTGTTGATTTTTTTTTATATGTTCGAATTTACATTAAAGTGTTTAATTTTTTTTTGTCTATTTATTCAAATAAGTTGACTAAGTGTTCACTTTTTTCCCCAATCTTTTCATATTTTTCTCTATATTTTATTATCAGTTCAATTTTAATGTCTTATCTGTTTAAATATCTATCCAAAATTTCTTATCTGTTCAACAAACTAATCACAATGTTCAATTTATTTTTATCTTTTCAATTTTATTATCTGTTGAAATACACCAAATCAGGATCTGTTGCAATCTTTCTTTCTCTGTCTTTGGTTCTTTCTCTCTATATGTTGAAATTCATTCTCACATATAATCCAGTATATATATATCTGTTCAATTCTTTTAATTATTTTTATCTGCTTAATTTTTAATTTTTTTTTCATTTACAACTATCTGTTGCAATTTGTTTCATCGTAGAACAACAACACAGATCAACAACTTAAAAATAAAAAATAAAAAAAAAGTGGAAGAATTGGGTCTGTGTGCTTGAAAAAAAAAACCGTCCATAAGGAGCTGGATCAATGGAGTCTTCTCCTCCGATGGTTCTCTGCAGGCATTGAGTAAAATAATTTGGTGAGAAGTCTTTTTGTTTGTTTTGAAAGACGTTTTGTTTTCAATTTTACTCCTTAATTTATCTGTTGAATTTTTTTTCTATCTGTTCAAAATTACATTTTAGTGTTTAATTATTATTATGTTTTCTGTATATTCAAAAATGTTGACTATCTGTTCACTTTTTTTCCCTGTCTTTTTAAATTTTTTTCTAGATTTTGTTATCTATTCAATTTTAATCTCTTATCTGTACAAATATCAATCCAAAATTTCATATATGTTCAACAAACCAGTCACAATGTTGGATTTATTTTTATCTGTTCAATTTTATTATCTGTTGAAATACTCCAAATCAGGATTTGTTGCAATCTTTCTTTCTCTCTCTTTGGTTCTTTCTCTCTATCTGTTGATATTCTTTCTTACACATAATCCAGTATATATATCTGTTCAATTTTTTTAATATTTTTATCTGCTTAATTTTTATTTTTTTTTCATTTACAACTATCCGTTGCAATTTTTTCCATCGTTGAACAACAACACAGATCAAAAACTTAAAAAAAAAAAAAAACTAGAAGAATTGGGTCTGTGTGCTTGAAAAAAAAAACTGTCCATCAGGAGCTTGATCAATGGAGTCTTCTCCTCCGATGGTCCTCTGCAGGCATTGAGTAAAATAATTTGGTCAGAAGTCCTGTTGTTTGATTTGAAAAACGTTTTGTTTTCAATTTTACTCCATAATTTATTTGTTGATTTTTTTTTATATGTTCGAATTTACATTAAAGTGTTTAATTTTTTTTTTGTCTATTTATTCAAATAAGTTGACTAACTGTTCACTTTTTTGCCCAATCTTTTCATATTTTTCTCTAGATTTTGTTATCAGTTCAATTTTAATGTCTTATCTGTTTGAATATCTATCCAAAATGTCTTATCTGTTCAACAAACTAATCACAATGTTCAATTTATTTTTATCTTTTCAATTTTATTATCTGTTGAAATACACCAAATCAGGATCTGTTGCAATCTTTCTTTCTCTGTCTTTGGTTCTTTCTCTCTATATGTTGAAATTCATTCTCACATATAATCCAGTATATATATATCTGTTCAATTCTTTTAATTATTTTTATCTGCTTAATTTTTAATTTTTTTTTCATTTACAACTATCTGTTGCAATTTGTTTCATCGTAGAACAACAACACAGATCAACAACTTAAAAAAAAAAAAAAAAAAAAAAAAAAAAAAAGTGGAAGAATTGGGTCTGTGTGCTTGAAAAAAAAAACCGTCCATAAGGAGCTGGATCAATGGAGTCTTCTCCTCCAATGGTTCTCTGCAGGCATTGAGTAAAATAATTTGGTGAGAAGTCCTTTTGTTTGTTTTGAAAGACGTTTTGTTTTCAATTTTACTCCTTAATTTATCTGTTGAATTTTTTTTCTATCTGTTCAAAATTACATTTTAGTGTTTAATTATTATTATTTTTTCTGTATATTCAAAAATGTTGACTATCTTTTCACTTTTTTTCCCTGTCTTTTTATATTTTTTTCTAGATTTTGTAATCTATTCAATTTTAATCTCTTATCTGTACAAATATCAATCCAAAATTTCATATATGTTCAACAAACCAGTCACAATGTTGGATTTATTTTTATCTATTCAATTTTATTATCTGTTGAAATACTCCAAATCAGGATCTGTTGCAATCTTTCTTTCTCTCTCTTTGGTTCTTTCTCTCTATCTGTTGATATTCTTTCTTACACATAATCCAATATATATATCTGTTCAATTTTTTTAATATTTTTATCTGCTTAATTTTTATTTTTTTTTTTCATTTACAACTATCCGTTGCAATTTTTTTCATCGTTGAACCACAACACAGATCAAAAACTTAAAAAAAAAAAAAACTAGAAGAATTGGGTCTGTGTGCTTGAAAAAAAAAACTGTCCATCAGGAGCTTGATCAATGGAGTCTTCTCCTCCGATGGTCCTCTGCAGGCATTGAGTAAAATAATTTGGTCAGAAGTCCTTTTGTTTGATTTGAAAAACGTTTTTTTTTTCAATTTTACTCCTTAATTTATTTGTTGATTTTTTTTATATGTTCGAATTTACATTAAAGTGTTTAATTTTTTTTTTGTCTATTTATTCAAATAAGTTGACTAACTGTTCACTTTTTTCCCCAATCTTTTCATATTTTTCTCTAGATTTTGTTATCAGTTCAATTTTAATGTCTTATCTGTTTGAATATCTATCCAAAATGTCTTATCTGTTCAACAAACTAATCACAATGTTCAATTTATTTTTATCTTTTCAATTTTATTATCTGTTGAAATACACCAAATCAGGATCTGTTGCAATCTTTCTTTCTCTCTCTTTGGTTCTTTCTCTCTATATGTTGAAATTCATTCTCACATATAATCCAGTATATATATCTGGTCATTTCTTTTAATTATTTTTATCTGCTTAATTTTTCATTTTTTTTTTCATTTACAACTATCTGTTGCAATTTGTTTCATCGTAGAACAACAACACAGATCAACAACTTAAAAATAAAAAATAAAAAAAAAAGTGGAAGAATTGGGTCTGTGTGCTTGAAAAAAAAACCGTCCATAAGGAGCTGGATCAATGGAGTCTTCTCCTCCGATGGTTCTCTGCAGGCAGTGAGTAAAATAATTTGGTGAGAAGTCCTTTTGTTTGTTTTGAAAGACGTTTTGTTTTCAATTTTACTCCTTAATTTATCTGTTGAATTTTTTTTCTATCTGTTCAAAATTACATTTTAGTGTTTAATTATTATTATTTTTTCTGTATATTCAAAAATGTTGACTATCTGTTCACTTTTTTTCCCTGTCTTTTTAAATTTTTTTTTTAGATTTTGTTATCTATTCAATTTTAATCTCTTATCCGTACAAATATCAATCCAAAATTTCATATATGTTCAACAAACCAGTCACAATGTTGGATTTATTTTTATCTGTTCAATTTTATTATCTGTTGAAATACTCCAAATCAGGATCTGTTGCAATCTTTCTTTCTCTCTCTTTGGTTCTTTCTCTCTATCTGTTGATATTCTTTCTTACACATAATCCAGTATATATATATCTGTTCAATTTTTTTAATATTTTTATCTGCTTAATTTTTATTTTTTTTTTCATTTACAACTATCCGTTGCAATTTTTTTCATCGTTGAACAACAACACAAATCAAAAACTTAAAAAAAAAAAAAACTAGAAGAATTGGGTCTGTGTGCTTGAAAAAAAAAACTGTCCATCAGGAGCTGGATCAATGGAGTCTTCTCCTCCAATGGTCCTCTGTTGGCATTGAGTAAAATAATTTGGTCAGAAGTCCTTTTGTTTGATTTGAAAAACGTTTTGTTTTCAATTTTACTCCTTAATTTATTTGTTGATTTTTTTTTATATGTTCGAATTTACATTAAAGTGTTTAATTTTTTTTTTGTCTATTTATTCAAATAAGTTGACTAACTGTTCACTTTTTTCCCCAATCTTTTCATATTTTTCTCTAGATTTTGTTATTAGTTCAATTTTAATGTCTTATCTGTTTAAATATCTATCCAAAATGTCTTATCTGTTCAACAAACTAATCACAATGTTCAATTTATTTTTATCTTTTCAATTTTATTATCTGTTGAAATACACCAAATCAGGATCTGTTGCAATCTTTCTTTCCCTCTCTTTGGTTCTTTCTCTCTATATGTTGAAATTCATTCTCACATATAATCCAGTATATATATATCTGTTCAATTCTTTTAACTATTTTTATCTACTTAATTTTTAATTTTTTTTTTCATTTACAACTATCTCTTGCAATTTGTTTCATCGTAGAACAACAACACAGATCAACAACTTAAAAATAAAAAATAAAAAAAAAGTGGAAGAATTGGGTTTGTGTGCTTGAAAAAAAAAACCGTCCATAAGGAGCTGGATCAATGGAGTCTTCTCCTCCGATGGTTCTCTGCAGGCAGTGAGTAAAATAATTTGGTGAGAAGTCCTTTTGTTTGTTTTGAAAGACGTTTTCTTTTCAATTTTACTCCTTAATTTGTCTGTTGAATTTTTTTTCTATCTGTTCAAAATTACATTTTAGTGTTTAATTATTATTATTTTTTCTGTATATTCACAAATGTTGACTATCTGTTCACTTTTTTTCCCTGTCTTTTTAAATTTTTTTCTAGATTTTGTTATCTATTCAATTTTAATCTCTTATCTGTACAAATATCAATCCAAAATTTCATATATGCTCAACAAACCAGTCACAATGTTGGATTTATTTTTATTTGTTCAATTTTATTATCTGTTGAAATACTCCAAATCAGGATCTGTTACAATCTTTGTTTCTCTCTCTTTGGTTCTTTCTCTCTATCTGTTGAAATTCTTTCTCACATATAATCCAGTATAGATATATCTGTTCAATTTTTTAATTATTTTTATCTACTTAATTTTTAATTTTTTTTTTCATTTACAACAATCTGTTGCAATTTGTTTCATCGTAGAAAAACAACACAGATCAAAAACTTTAAAAAAAAAAAAAAGTGAAAGAATTACGTCTGTGGGCTTGAAAAAAAAAATGTCAATAAGGAGTTGGATCAATGGAGTCTTCTCCTCCGATGGTTCTCTGCAAGCAGTGAGTAAAATAATTTGGTGAGAAGTCCTTTTGTTTGTTTTGAAAGACGTTTTGTTTTCAATTTTACTCCTTAA